>CM026567.1:33510475-35910475 GCA_015143295.1 Tetracentron sinense | reverse complement strand
TTCCTATTCTTTTCTTTTGTAAAAACGAATAAACATATTCCATCCTTTTTTCCGTTCGTAATGTCTCAATACTTATTGGCATTGATGAGGAGCCTTTCATTTAGCGGATTCTGTTGCTTGTCCCATTTATATCATCAATCCCTCTTTTTGTATATTTGGTTTCTCAATAAACACTCTGTACAGGATAAATAAATAAATAAGAATAATATCGAGGTCTATTTTCCTGTCTAATAGGTGGTTGGTAGTGTAGAAGGGAACAGCTCTTAGCTTTCCTCCTGTTAATTTTAGTTCAAACTCATAATGTTAGTCATTGCTTGTGTTACATTTATTGATGACTATCTCATTTTTTGGGGTATGGCTTTGATTCTTTTCCAGGTGGAGCCAAAGCGCCGAAAAAGATGACCGACTGATGCGGACGGAGGACAACGGGATGCATGGTGAGGAGGTACTCGTTTTCTTGCATGTTAGCTCTTCATTGTTGTTGGTATTATGTGGAATTGTACAGTGAAGAGAACATACCGTGCTTGCAGAAACAGGAGGCTTTTCTTAATTCATGTGTTTTAACTTAATATATTTGCGTATATGCTAGAGCTGACTTTGTGATGTTTGTGCCGTCTTCTGTGTACAATTTGTTCAAAAAAGAAGATGATTCTTAGTTAATCATAAATGTAGAAAAGAACTTTGGATTTTCATGTAACGTGAGTATTACTGTGTGCCAAAAACATAGCAGCTCTACTCATTAACCATTCTTCAAATTCTCCATCCTTCAAATTTTACACTAAAATCCTGACTTTTTTTCTTTTGGGGGGAATGACTCGTAATCATCTCCAGTTGTAACCGGACTCGGGGGAGTCCGGTTACACCACTAACGCTGCCATGTGTCCTTTTTGACACCCTTTAACTGTGGTTAAGGTTCACCCACCTCTAGGATTCACCCAACTATCCTTGGTTTTTAGAAAAAATCATTATTAAAAAATTAACCCTAAGAGTTAGTGAATTTAACTGGGGTCAAATTTCTTTTTAATACTTTTTACTAAAAATTGAGGATAGGTGGCGACCCTAAGGGTGAGTGAATAACAACCACAGTTAATGGGTGTCAAAAGGGACATGTGACAGCGTCAGTGGCGTAACCGGACTCCCCGAGTCTGGTTACAACTAGAGAGAATCACAAGTCTTCGGGAATATGTCTGGCCGTTTTTGGTGAAAGGTTTTCATGTAACTAACATTTACTAAACTCACACAGCCCGCTACTGTGCGATAAGGGTAAGTCCAAAGCAACCACTCCAAAAGGGCCCGACTTAAGGAGGGTTCTGTAAAGTTTTGTTTCCACCCGAGGTCGAACTAAACTCGGGACAGTAACACTCTAAAGCAAGCAGAAACATATGGTCATTTACACGAGGTTTTTGTGGCCTAATTCTGCCCATTGACACCCCTATCTACCATAGCATCATAGACCAGGGTCTACACTATCATGACCCATCCCTAAAAATCCGAACTAACTAATATCTGAGGGTCTACACTATCATGACCCATTCCTAAAAATCACAAGCAACTAATATCTGACCGTGAATTCAAAAAGTCCCATCAGATTTTTGTTAGATGATTGGGTTTATAGATTCAGGTGTGCCGCATTGAATTTGGGGATTTGGGTTTCAAAATCTCTAGGATCCAAACAAATCCCAAAAGGCAAAAACACGAGTCTGAGTGCGACCGGAGCGCGAGAGAAGCCAAACTCTTGCGCATCTTGTTTTTCTTCGCTCACCATCTGCTCTGCTCCCTCTAAATAACTGGCCACGGAAATTAAAGTATTTTTACCTTTTCCCTTTAAAAGTTGTTTAATGACAAAAATACCCTTTCTCTTATGTATTCTTTTTAGTCGGTCTATGCTATTCCCGATTATACTTCTAAATCTTAATCATTTAATTTAAATAATTAAATGTCAAGATTAGAGCTAATGTAACTTTAGAAAATGACATTATAAGCTAAGCCAAATCTAATCTTAACCCTTAATTACTTGAATTAAAGAGTTGAGATTCAGGAGTATATTTGAGAGTACCCAATTGACTGAATCTTTCTTCTTTTTTTTACATTTTTTTTTTATTTTTGCCTCTAATCTATATGCAAATTTTCATGAATTTAACTTGAATTTAAGAGATAAGAGATAACATGAGCTCTCCAAAATATGTCTTATTGCAGTGATAATTTAGAAATAATATATATAAATGATGGCATCTTTATAAAAAATTTATGTGATCCTCAAAATGCCCTAGGTTTTAATTCAAAAAAAAATTGTCCATATCTAGGCATATTTTGACCTAAAGTTATTGTTTGTAGTTAAACTCGATTTGTATATCATAAAATCAAAAAGGTTTAAAGAATTTCAAACGATGTTAACTCCCTTACCAATGAAATATTAACAAGCTCCGATTACATGATAAGCATACCAATCAAGGCTTGAAGGGGTCAAACAGGCAAGTAAAAAATCGGTTCATAAATCCTTAAGCAAAGTTGAAACTTTAAGCATCCAAGCTTGACTTGACCGAGTCATCATTCTCAACTCGAAATTAGTCCTCACTTTGAACCATGAGGTTTACATACTAGTTGTCTAATGTAGTTCAAACTTCAAGTTCGATACTTACAATACCCCCATCTAATTATGATATAATTAGAGATTAACTATGAACATGAGCTTGGGCAACCCAAAAAAAATGCCTTGGAAAGTAGGGGTGTCAATTCGCCAAATTCGGGCTTCAAAGCCTATTGTAAATGTGTCGGGCTCGGGCCGAGCCTATTAAAAATCATCAAAATTCTAGCCCAAGCCAGGCCCATTGACATCCTTATTGGGAAGGGATATTTATGGGAAAAAAATTATTGTTAAAAAATACCATTCTTAGTGTTCATAATTACCAAACTATCACTACCGAAGACATTTTTTAGGTTGCTCCGATTGAATGTTCAACCAGCTCTTGTTCATGGTTAATCTTATATGGTTACTTGATCAACTCGGAAGAGTGCTGACCAAACAAAGAATTCAAACTTTTCCACTCTTTCGGCAATCTTCTAGCACCATCGCTCCCTTGATGGGCCCATGCAAGTTATCGATAATCATTTGTACTGCATCTTCCTCTTTAATATTTCATTTTGTTTTAGCTATTAAATTCCTCAATCGGTTAACAAAGATAATAAATTCAAAATCGGGCAGCATTTTCTCATTAACCAGATCACAGAGATTGGAGTGTTTACTTGCACTTACCCTTATGACACCTTAGCAGCTATCTTAGGTCTGGCTATGTGTTTTAGTGTGTACTAGTTACATGATATCATTTCAAATTTAATAAAAGAGTGGGGAAGCATCTAGGAAGCACGGGTACGACGATACTTAGATACGACGATACGATACGTGTACAGTGATATAATAAAAATTATGAAAATAGCTAAGTTTTACCTTAGAATATCGTATACATTTCCATTCGGTACGTTTCCATTTTCAAAGTATCCGTGCTTCGTAGGGAACATAATTTGAACTTCGACAGGCATTTAGATACTCTTGGCTCAAGCAGGCAGCAATGACGGACACCTCAAGGCACAATTTATGAGAATGTGACCCTACAATAGAGTGGTAGTGGCTAGGGACACACGAGGAATTTAGAGCTAAGGCAATGTCATTTTTGAACGTTCAAATTCCCAAATAAGCTCTCTTCTTCTGTCATTTTATGTTATTTCAATATCAGTAATTATATTTTTGTTAAATTCTCATCAAAGCGACGAAGAGAGGAGAGAGGGAGTCTCATTTCTTGTAGCTCCAGAGGATTTTTGCGTTGTTTCCTTCTCTCTTTATCCTCGATTCGCATCGTTGAAGGAGGAGAGATTCTTCAGAAAGATTGAACTCGATTTTGTTAGGGTTTATGGGGGTATACCCAGAAACTAGTATGAATCCGCTGTTCCATTTCTAGGGTTTCTGTTGTTCGTCGCAGATCTCCGATCGAGCTATCAATGTAAGTTGTTCCTCCAATTTATTTATATTTCTTCTGATTTCTATCTATTCACTCACACGCATCTATGTGTATGTAATTTCGAAAAAAAATTTATTTATTACTCATGCGAGGTCATGGGAGTTTGAATTACGAGCATTTGAATCCGTATCATGTGCAGACAATCTTCCGTGGTCTGGATGTTGTTGTTTTGTTCGAAAGAAGGGGATTCTGACTGGGTGTTTTTTATGAATATGTGTTAAACTTCAATGGTTCATCCTGTTTCTGAGTTGTTTCAAGGAGGAAACTTTGAATGTGTGCTTTATCAGATTGTCGAGAGGGGTTAGGATTAGTTTTTGGTGTTAGAATTTGAAAATATGATTAAACAGATACTTGGGAAGCTACCGCGGAAGCCCTCATCAAAATCATCACATAATGATACTAACAGTAGCCAGGGAGGGGTTGCCGCTCCACTGTCTATAAATCCATATCAGGTATCAAACTCCATTGGTGTTGGTCCTAACAACTCCCGGGGCAGTTCTGCTCTAGGGAAAGATTCAAATTTGGCTTCTGGTGCTTTTCGCACTAACAATGGAGCTTCTGCCCCACATTCATCGAATTCGAATAAATCAAATCAAGGGAAGAGAGCTGCCCCGGTGTTGGCTTCGACAGCCTATGAAGCATTACCCAGTTTCCGGGAAGTTCCAAGCTCAGAGAAGCAAAATCTATTTATCCGGAAGCTGAATATGTGTTGCATTGTGTTTGAATTCACTGATCCCTCCAAGAACATCAAAGAGAAGGATATAAAGCGGCAAACCCTTCTTGAGCTCGTTGACTATATTACCTCGGTCACTTCCAAGTTCAATGAGGTTGCAATGCAGGAGATTACTAAGATGGTAGCTATCAATTTGTTCCGGACGTTTCCATCCTCATATAGCGAAAACAAGCTCCCAGAAATCTTTGACCCGGAGGAGGAGGAACCCACAATGGAACCGGCATGGCCCCACATTCAGGTTGTGTACGAGTTCCTCCTGAGATTTGTGGCTTCATCGGAGACGGATGCCAAACTGGCCAAGAGATACATTGACCACTCTTTCGTGTTGAGGTTGCTTGACCTCTTTGACTCTGAGGACCAGAGGGAGAGGGAGTACCTGAAGACAATACTTCACCGCATTTATGGGAAGTTTATGGTTCACCGACCATTCATTAGGAAAGCCATCAACAACATCTTCTACCGTTTTATCTTTGAGACAGAAAAACACAATGGAATTGCAGAATTGCTTGAGATCTTGGGCAGCATAATCAATGGGTTTGCCCTGCCTTTGAAGGAAGAGCACAAGCTTTTCCTCATCCGGGCTTTGATCCCCCTTCACAAGCCCAAGTGTGTATCAATGTATCATCAGCAGCTTTCGTATTCCATCACTCAGTTTGTGGAGAAAGACTTCAAGCTGGCAGACACAGTGATTAGAGGTCTTTTAAAGTATTGGCCTGTCACTAATAGTTCAAAGGAGGTTATGTTCCTTGGTGAGCTTGAGGAAGTTCTAGAAACCACTCAGGCAGCGGAATTCCAGCGCTGCATGGTGCCTTTGTTCCGCCAGATTGGTCGCTGCCTCAACAGCTTGCATTTCCAGGTATGGTTCAGATTGGTAATTTATGTTTATTTTTTTCACTTTCCAAGGCCAAGAGTTACTGGCTTCTTTATCTTTACCATGTAATTAGCCTAATAGGTTCATGCATCATCACAATCATCATGGTCATCATCATCAACGTCTTTTGTGTGTGTGTGTTTATTGCCCTTTTAGGTAGCATTTGTTATTATCTTTTGGTGCTATAGTCAGTTTGTTGTTGAATTCATGTTGGAAGACTGTCTATTTTAGGATTGGTATTCTTTAGATTTGTTGTGCAGTTGGTTTTGCAACTGGTTTTTATACAGATTAGGGATTCTAGGGGTTTCTTTCCGAGAATGTTGTGATGTTCGATTATGTTGGCTCATCTGTATGCATGTGGACATTTTTTGTAGGACATAGAATGGCTCCATGAATACATTCCTTTTTGGATGATATGCTATTTTTTAAGGTCCTATCGTGTAGGCTATCACATGGATTATAATGACCTTTTTAGTTATTTTAAAATGGCGTGTGGTATTAGGCAGAGGATAACTGATTAAATCACTCCATTGGAATTTAACTTAATTTGATTTTTTTTTTTCATTGTGATATATCCATGCCTTCAATCTTGTAGCGGGGATCAAAATGACATTGTTAATGGTTTCAAAATGACACATTTGGCAGTAGGATCAATGTCAGAAAAACTGAGCGTGTTACTCCAGTGAAGTTCAAATTTTCGTCACTTTTTTTCCCTTTTTGTTTTCCTTTTTTCTTTTGATTTCTCATTGGGACATTCTATGCCTTTATGAATGTCGGTGTTCTGAAACTGGAGTTCTCCAAGAAATATAGAAAAATGTGACCTCTCATCTAGCAAGGTCCCATCTCTGCATAGTAGGAGTTCGGCTACATCTCACAAGTTTGTTAGAGCGTCTGGGATATTTTCAAGGACTTTTTCTCAGAGCTTTCTTGTCTTTTCTGCTCCTTGTCTAAAGAATTTTAACTTCAAGCTGATGACCAGAAGAACTAGAACTATGAATCTGGGACCTTAAATAGGTTGAAGGCTTAGTAGCACACCAATCCCATTAAGAGGACAGGAAGAAATCATTAAAGGCACACAATTTGCTCCACATATTGAAGATTTCTACTTGTCTATTGCTTGATGTACAGGGAGAAACACCAAACAGCTGATCCAAATCCAAAGAAGCAGGCCTACCTGTTGAATCTCATTAGCTAAAATTTTAGATAGCTGCCTTGTATCTGACTGTGCTTTTGTCCTCCTTTCAAGTAACATTACATTCTCACTCTTTTCTCTCTGGCAGGTAGCTGAGCGTACATTGTTCCTGTGGAACAACGATCACATAAGGAACCTGATCATAGAAAACAGGAAGGTCATATTGCCCATAATCTTTCTGGCCTTGGAGAGGAACACCCAGAGTCACTGGAATCAAGCTGTTCAGAGCCTGACGCTGAATGTGAGGAAGATCTTCTCTGATGCCGACCAAGAGCTCTTTGAAGAGTGTTTGATAAGATTTCAGGAAGATGAAGCCAAGGAGAGGGAGACACGGGAGAAGCGGGAATTAATCTGGAAGCGCTTGGAGGATGTGGCAGCCTCAAAGGCTGTTAGCAACGAAGCCGTGCTTGTCTCCAGGTTTGTCTCCTCCCTTGCCATTGCTTCCAGCACGAATCCACGAACTACCGTCGGTAGTTGAGAGCTGCAGCTGGTGTCCGTTATAAGAGTTACTATTGGGAGTTTTCATCGTTCGATACAGGGTGAGGCCTCCTCCCCTCGGTTTCTTACATTTATTGTAAACACACCTGCAGAATGTGAAGAAGAGGGTGGGATTCTATGGCTATTGAGGTCAGTCCTTTTATTGTATTTTTCCTTTCTTTTTTCTTCAGCCATGGAAATGTAAGTGTATATCATAAGGGATTTGGTTATAGAGGTAGTATTTCTGCTGATTTCTTTCCTGATAATCTTTCTTGTCTAATGATGCAAGAGATTGTGTACTTAGTGTTTTTGCCCCTGGTGGTTCTATTTTCCTTGCTTGAGGCACCCAAAGTAGAATTTTCTTTTCTTTTTTTATCCTAGTTGTTTCTATGAAATTGCAAGATACTCTCTGTACATAATCCCTCTCATGAGCAATAATAAATCGGTACACAGACCATATTGTCAGAGTACAGTTCTGCAAGCGGAGGGTGAATATGTTCATTGTTAGGGTCATGCTGGGATCACCAGTAAGTTGACTTATTGGGTGTTCTAGATTTTTTTATGGTGGCCTACTGTGGGGCAGTTCACATCGTTTATTTACATTAATAGTTGGGGTGCGTGGGTCCATCGCTAAGGAAGCTTCAATCAAATCTATTTAGGGGTTGGCCACTTTTTTTATTTCAAAAGTAAATAAGAGATATATTATAAGAGTTTAAATGTGAGGCGGAGCTCTACTTAAAGGCAAGCTCTTCACACTGCTTCGATGTGAAGTATAGAGCTCTTCAGAGCCCTCAAAGCATTTTTAATTTGGATGGTGTGTTTGAGTCTTACTTTAATGTGTTGCGATTTCTGGCTAAACATTGTTGTCAAACTCAAAATCTATTTCACATAGAAGTTAGAGACAAAACTAACAAGTGCAGGTGTTTGTAGGATAGTGAGGGGTCCCACATACTCAGTGTGGAGATAAGTCATTTTCATACCAGTTCTTGCAGTCTTGCATAATAACACGAAGATAGAGCTGCCAACAATCATTAAGTTTGGTATGGTTAGTCACCAATAAATCCAACTAATAAAAGATATATATAAAAAAAAAGTCCTTAAATCTGCGAACATTGAGACAGGTATGGAGGTTTGATTATAAATTAGATAAGGTGTTAGGAACACCATAGTCTATTCGACTTTAAAAGACAGATTGGTTAAACTTCTCTCATTCCTTTTCACTTACCTTTAGGAATTTGTGTGCGCATGTGGGGTTGGGGGAGAGTGTTCATTTTCACCGTCTCTTACCAAATTTACCTTCTACAAGGCCATAGATAAATGCATTTCCATTCAAGATGAAGTATGAACAGAGGTGACATCTTGATGCGGGAAGTATGGAGCTAGTTTAGATTACAAGCATTAAAAGGTCATGCAGCAATATCAGGGAGACACCAGTGCTTGGGTAATATCTTCTTCAACACAAACAGGAATCAGGTTGGTGAATCATAGATAATGAAACCAATGCATTATGCACTGGTGAGCTCATGGACACCTGATCTTGAAAGGTGTCTTTATGAGGATGATTAGTAATTGGAATATTTTGTATTTGTTATGATTATGTAACAAACAGAGTACCCCGCATCAATTTTATTGACTTTTTATCAATTCCTATATACATTATCCAAAAGCAAACAATACATACACATATCAACCTGCTAAAAGATTGGTACATGTCTTAACACCCAAAAAAAAAAAATTACAGACTAGTGTTCTTGGAACAACACACTAGTCATTCACTCTACATATATTTACATACATTTCCTTGCAAGTAATTTATGCATGAACTCAGTTGGATGATGACCTAACTCCCAACATTTTAGACAGCTCTTTAATGATAGGCCTCTCTTTGATCTCTTCCTCCCTTTCGAAATGCCATTTCTTTGACGTGTTCTCAGCCTGGAAATAGAAATTTAGAATTAGTTTAATAACAGTAACAAACATGAAATAAGTCATGTTCAGGTATCTTAAATAGTTGTGTACCCAGATTCGCAAGGGAATCAGCTGCTCCCTAACCATCTCAATTTTGGGCTGGACCAGGTCCCTTCCTTTGGTTCTGAAGTCATCACTCTGCCAAAATAAGATTATACTTTACAGTAAATTTTCATTTAAGGAGTTGTGAAATCAATCTATATGCATAAAATAGAAACAAGTTAAAAGAATGCAAGCAGAAGTGTTGCATGTCTGAGAGCATAATAAATTCAGTTAAAAAATAAATAAATTTAATCCCGGCTTTTTAGTTGCATGATTTTTTGTGAGGGGAGGAATCCCAAATGTAATTGGCGAATGACCCAAGGGTGCTGTGGAGGTAGTCCACACACAACCAACCCAATGTGCCGATCCACTAACTGACTTTCCAACAAACCATTCCCTGTACCAGGAAAAAAAAGTGCATAAAGATCCAGCCAAAATTTACTTACATTGTGCAGCTCTAGCTTGGAAGCTGTTAGTCCAAACATCAAAGTGGCACCACCAAAGACAACTGCAGTAGCAACAGCAAATGCCTTTCCCACTACAAGACAAACACCTTAGGTCAGTGTAGTTAAAGAAGCGTCAAGGCTCCACTGAGGCGTTTTGGGGTACCTGCCACCTAGGTGGGCGGTGATCTACATTATTAGATATTTCTAGTTATTAAAAACAATCAATGTAGTGAAGCTGTGTAATGATCCATTCATGTCGATGAATATGTTGACTACATTGCGCTATACTAGGGGTACTCCTTATTCTTACTCCCTATTTCTACTCCTCATCGAAGCCCTTGTTTAAAGAAAATCAATATATTTAATTCTCCATGAGGTGGCATCCTTTACAAAATAAATTAATTCCAAAAATGCCCCTCAAAACAAAAACACTTTACAACCTGATTCTCCATTCACGCCTCTCCTCCTCCTCCTCCTCACTCTCTCTCTCTCAAAAGAAAGTGATGCTAGCATTATCCAACTACAAAGCCTCATCAAGTACGAGAACTCCCTCCAAGTCGAAATCAGGCCGCCTAGCATCTATCAGAGAATTCTTTTTTCCTACACATCTAACCCATTATCATCATCTGTATACAAGATGGAGAACCACTCAAAAATCTCTCCAAAGCCAACCCAACTAATACCAACAAAGATAACACAAACTTATTAAGGAAAAAGAATCCAGAAAAAATATATACAGGTATTAGCATCGCAGCCATAGCTGCATCCGCGCCGCTGCGGCAATAGTCCAGGTCTTCTTCAACCCGAGCCATTGCGGTAATGATTACTTCAATTTCTTGTTTTTAATTTTTTTTTTAGAAATTAGGGCAAAGATCCCTCTTGATCGGTGAAAAGAGAGAGCAAACGCTTTGTGTCCGATTCTTGAATATCCCTTTGTAATCTTGAATGATGTTAATGGCAGAGAATCCATAGAAAAAGCTTTATATCTTGTATATTTGAAGCTGTAAATCGATCACGGTCGCACGAGAATCAGAGTTTCAAAACTCCTCTTTAGTTGCAGAGAAATGTATTTGTTTCCATTTCTCTATCCCCTATATGATGAATGAATTCGAGCGGTTAGGCTTTCAATTTTTTGCAATTTGATGCTGTTTTTTTGTCCGGGAAAGGATGAATTGAGGGTTTCAAATTTGAGAAATTGCAATGGTGGGAGGAAGAGAAAGAACGAGAATGGTTAGATCATGATTTAAGGAAATATTATTTTTGGAAGAAGGGAGCATTTTTGGAATTAATTTATTTTGTAAAGGATGTCACCTCATGAAGTATTAGAACCATTGATTTTCTTTAAACAAGGGCTTAGATGAGGAGTAGAAATAGGAAGTAAGAATAGAGAGTACCCCTAGATGGACTCATATATATATATATATATATCATTCTACTAATAAAAGTACAAGGAGTAACCTAAACTTTATTTGGACTAAAATATCCTTTAATTAAAAATATTAACTTATTAACCTATGGTATTGCTTAGAAATTTAGTGCTTTTAATTAATATGTAGGACCCACAACAAAAATTAATAATAAACATGTCTCTCTTTGTTATTATTAATGGTAAGGACTCTTTATTAGTAGAAACTTAAAGGACTCTATTAGAAAGCCTTATCTTATCTGATTTATCGGTAAGGACTCTTTATTAATAGGGACTTTAAAAGACTCAAAGGCTTATCTTATCTGATTTATTGGTAAGGACTCTTTATTAGTAGAGACTTTGAAGGATTTTATTATAAAGTCTTAACTTATATTATGTAATTTCTAAATTTTTTTGGGTTGACCGAGCATCACATGGTATTGAGGATGCAAGCACGTACCAACTATTTTGATGAAGTATTTGGCTCTTCTAAGATTGATATATCCAAGTGATCTCCTCTCCATCACCTTGCAAAGGTTACCATAAGGTACTTTCGTCACTTGGGTCTCTGGGAAAAAATTATATTATTTCTAGAGAAGGTACACCTTTTCTCATGTTCTTAAAACGCGCCTTTTGGTTTCTTGCTTTTTCTTATCATCTTGTATATTCTACCATTGCTTAGAGAGTTGTATGAACTAATTAGACTTGCTTTATGTTGTAGAGTACATGAGTACGGAGCCAAAATGTCCTCCATTCATTTCACCTTACCTATATGCGAAGTAGCATAGTACATGTTGTAGAAGAACCGGTTGGAAGAAAAGGAAGCGTTGAACCAAAAAAAAAAAAAATGAAGCGTGGATAATAATTTTATTTATTATATGTAGTTATTACGTAGAATTATAATTGTTAAGTAAATCTGCTTGATATGTCTGCATAGAATTACAATATTAGATATATATTAAAAAAAAATGGTGAAGGCCTATTAATAATGATTCTATTAGAGAAAATCTTCATAAAAAACTTTATTATTATTATTGGTAAGTACTCTCTATTAGAGATTTAGAAGGATTATATTAGAAAGTCCTTTTTTTAATGCCCTATTCTTTTAAGGATCATAAAATTATAAATAACGATAATATTAATTTAATTATATTATATTTTTTATTAATAAAAAATTTGATACGTGCAAAGCACGTGCACTTTTACTAGTATATATATATATGCTAATCCTACTTTTTTTACTAGTATATAATATTATTTTTAAACTTTCTTTATTATAATTTATAATAAATAAGTTTAGAGATAATAAAAATAAAATAAAGTTAAAAGCAAAAAAAAAAAAAAAACTAATCCTAGCTCTCTACTCTTTGGACTGAAGGACTCTCCTCAAATCTTTTTTTTTTTTGATCCTCAAATCTTAATTGTATGTATGATTGCATTTTGTGTAGTTTCTTGTATTGTATTTTAACAACAAATACTTTTGTTAAAATAATGTAAGATTGACCAAAAGAATTCAGAATTTTAATCAAGCTCGAGCCAACCCAAGCTTGGTTTGGCTTGAATTAAGTTTAACCTCAAATCAAGCTTGATTGAGCTTGGTCAAGGTTCTTAAACTGAGCTCGAGTCTGGAAATTTGAACTTGAGTTGAGCTCAAGATTGGCCAAGCTCAGCTCAACTTGGTCCGAATGCAGGTTTAATTTTAATTAAATAATTTAAATACAAAAGAGACTATCACTTATCTCGTAAGAAAGATGTCTCCCAGACCCATTTATTGAAAAATAGTAGACGAAAATCTCCCAATGTTTACTTCTGAAAAGCTTGTCTTAAGCAATGTCTTTGCAGACCAGTTGAGATGTATGAGCTAGAAAGAAGTGTAAAGTACTAGATACTCAATTTCATTAAAAAGTTTAAAACTTTGGAAATTTACTAATGAGAGGAATTATAGGTTTAGGTGTTTATGTGGCATTTAGAACAGTTCTACGTAGATCACAGTGTTTTAACAATTAAGAAATATCCATGGAGAAAGCTAATATTGATACAGAAATAAGAAATGAGAATATTCAAAGGAAACAAAATAAACATACTTTGAGAGAGCCCTTCAGCTGCAGCCTTTAACTTCTCCGGGTTTACATATGTGTACTTGTCAAGACGCAAGTCATTCGCCGTCGAGGCTAAAACTGAGTGTTCTTGATTGGGCAAGTCCCACCTGCATGTAATAGAATATTACAAACAGAAATTACTACAGTGAACCAACCATCATTTTCTAACTCCCAGTCATATTGCTCCTTTTCATTTCCTCATTTTTTAAAAAATTATTTGAGATTGAAAATTTATTAGGAAAAACAAAATGTCAAAATACAGATGCTACAAGTTATGAAAATTGTAGACACTTTCTCAACATTCTTCAATCCGAGCTCTTCTTTTTCCCAAGATGAAAATAAGATGACATATAGTTAAAATGCTCGTTTCTTCCCATTCACTTGCACTTGAATTAACAATAGAGAAGGAAAATTTATGTCTACCTATAAGTAAAATAAACATTTTACAGCAATCTTTGTGGAAATCTCAGAACCCTAATTCCCCAAAAGGGCCAAAACAGAAAGTCGAAATGCTTGATTCTTCATTCTCCACATAAACATAGGAAATAAAATTTGATATCTTGCACACCCAAAAGACAATAAACACAATCCCCACATAGATCCAGCAACCCGATTCCCCAAAATCACAACGAAAACCAAATTCAAGCTGCAGCAGAAAATGACCCACAAATGAAATATGTAGAGATAACTCAAAAAGAACCAATTTTTTGGGCCAAATGTGTACGAAATTCAATTTCAAGATGATGGGTATGATTCAATCACCAATTCAAAATCAGAAAAGCACCCACAAACAGAAAATCAAACAAATTCATAGAATTAAAAGTAAAGGGGGAAAAAAGGACACCTTTTGGGGCCAAATGTGACCTGAGGCAGAGAAAGGTAAGACCGAAGAGGGTTCATAACATCAGGCGAGACAGAAGAAGCCTTGTTGGGATCAGAAGGAAGAACCCATTTCGAAGCTATGGAGAAAGAAGAATCAGAGGGCTGTTCGAAGATCTTCGAAGGAAGAGAGTGCCTGAGAACCTCGGGCAGAACGTCGGCTTGGGATTCGTCCTCCATTAGAGAAGCTTTGGAAGGAGATGCAGAAGGAGAGGAAGGGAGCTTCTTCTTCTGAAGGAGACGGCCAACGGCATGTTTGGATTCCTGTAAGAAATAAGCACCCTCTGCGCCTGCCAATCTCCCTGCAAGAAAACTCATTTTCCTATGGATTTTTGTTTTTTGAGGTATGAACTCTCGCTCCCTCGAAAAGAACTATAGAGCTTTGTATTTGTGTTTTGGATGTCTCGGACGATTTGCAGTTCGAGTTTATATACTCCATTCTTGGATGGTGTTTGGTTACTGTTATAGCACATGTCCCCATTTGAAGAAATAAAATAATAGGATTAATGAAAAAAAGAAGAGAATCTACCAAAAAAAAAAAAAAAAAAGAAGAAATGAAATGAAGTAATAAAACTTGGAGAAGACCGCATCGTATTGTTCTAGAACACAATTGCATAGCATATCATACACACTTTTATTTCCTTAATTATTTGACCCAAGAATGTAAATTTTGTCAAACTTCTGGTGCCCAGAATCTAGGGCTGTCAATGAGAAGCATAAGAGTAAGTCAAGCAACCACTCCAAAAGGGCATGTGATAAGGAGGCTTGATGGCCCCTTACACGGCTACCTTAGGTCTAGCTGAGTGTGTATGTTTAGAATGATTATTAATTGAGCCAAATCGAGTAGGCTCATCTCTATTCAATAAATATACTATATTTTATATTTATATATAATATATATTGTGTATAAATTTAAGTACTATATAGTCTTTATCTAAAAAAAAGGTGTTATATGTTATAAATTTTATGATATGCAATATGTAATATATATTAATGTATATCCCAAACATATGTATTATGTAATATATTTACATAATACTAAAAAAGGCTGTATATGATGAGATATAATAAAAGGAGAAAATATAATAGGTTGAAAGATTATATAAAATCATAATCTGGATCAATTATATGATTTGAATGGGTTGAATAGAACAAAAAAATTGAAGTTGGCCCCCACCCGAAATTGCACGATAGATCCCTGAACCATCCAAAAGCAGTCCTATTAATTTTTCTTACTAGTAGTGAAGGACATTAGCAAGACCCAATCTTATTGCAAGGACCTTTGACTTCCACCGGAGAAAATGACTTGATCATCAAGTTATAGGATTATAAGCGCCCTGGCATAGACTATAAAGTTTTAATCCCTTTCACAAGAAAGGCTAGGCTGGTTTAAATTGTTTCTTGGGAGACAAGTTGTGGTTACCTTTAGACTTTTGAGGCAAATCCCATGAGAGATAGAGATGGCAAATGTTTTCTAATGTACACTTAAAAAGGTCATCAACAAAATCATTTTAAAAACGATCGATCTTAATGACTTCTATTTTTTGGATTATTATACCAGGCATTCCATTATTGTTCATTGTATTAACGAACAATTTCTCTCACACACAGGGGCACGCATTCGTTATGAACTTAAGCATTTCAATTTGTGTGACAATGGTTTAACTTATCAATACTTATTTTGTGATTCTTGTAAAATATAATACACTTTTATTCTATAAGTTAGAGGCTAGCCTGAGTGTAAAAAACCAAAGCAAAAATAGTTGTTTAGACTTTAGTTACTAATCCTGCATAGATGCTATTTCTTTATTTATTTTTGTTTTTTAAGCTATGTTGCCTCTTACACTTATCTTATATTTTCTTTGACCTAAACTGGAAAAAAAAAAAAAATTTACATTTGAGAATAGAATTTCTAAAACTGTTTTCTCATTAAAAATTCTATTATTTGAATATAATTGGGCAAGTTAAAAACATACAAGTTATATGAATGACAAATTGGAGTAAATCGATAATATATCTTTTCTTATTTATAAAATACATGAATTCAGTTTTAAAAAGGGAAAGCTCCCTAATGGTAACTCTACCCTATTAGATTCATATGGATCTTACCTATCGGACCATTTGATATTTGGGTTCTTACAGTCAGACATGCATCATCTCTTTATAGCGATGGTTATTTCTGTTTACAATGATCTCAAGCTAGATGTATACATATTTCTCATTTGAAAGAGGAGTATCTTACAATCAAACGTGTGAAGGAATTTCCATTTGCTCGTAAATTTCAGCATCAATAAAAATTAATAAACAATGGATGATACAAAACTTTGATTTAACATTAGTTTCCTGCTAAAGCAGTCAAATTATCTGTATTGCACATACATTCCCGACACCGAGGATGCCTGTAAACACTCCTTGCGACAGGCCTCTCTTGAACCTGCTTACTCTCCTTGACTGCCTTCCTCACTCTCTCCTCAAACTCACTCCATTCAATTGTAGAGTTCTTCAAGAAGATGCCTGCAAGCCGACGCTTGTTTGGCCGTATTGTCGTCATTTTCCCTCCACCATAGTATATCCGATAACCTGTTACCAATGATGACAATTGACTACCAGAATCTGTCATAGCGAATGCATCAGCAGCAGCACAGCCTATGAAGTCCAGTGCTGCTAACTGCAAAAGAAATCATTTCACCAAACATCAACATCAAACATAAAAGAACATTCAAGGTAATTCTAGAAATAACATGAACTAAGATGTCCATTTCTAAATCTTTTTCAACTCATCTCATGTTTCTTAAATAAATGGACATATTGCTGAAAAAATTAAGGACAGTCTAATGATTACATAGGAACTTAATAACAATGACCAATCTGAAGCTTTGATGAATATTGAAAACATATTTATTAAAGAATAAATAGACTCCTAATTTAGTGCAAGGGCACAATTAGGTATATGTATTTGTTGCAGAAACAAAATCACACTGAAAGAAAAGACATGAGCTGCATTATCACCTGAGATGAAAAGTTCATAAATGGTTCAATTTCAGACGATGAAAGAAGCTTTTCTTTAGTAACCATTTTTGGATACAAGCTGGTCAAAGCCGCCAATCTTGACTTCCCCCCGTAAATATGTGCACCTGCCAGGTATACGTGTGTCTTACGGTTGAAACCAAGAGCAGCAAGCATAAGTACTGCTTCTTCAGGTGTTAGAGGGCATTTGCCTTCTGACCGCAGAGCTGCGGCAGATGGTAGCCTGCAAAATGTTAAATAGATTCCTAAAAAGATAAACTCGAAGTATATTAAATGCTTCACATTTCATCAAATGGAACAAATTAAAAAATGGTATTTTCATTTAATAATGAAGTTCTAGGAATTTCTAAAAGTAATAGTATCGATGAGCAGTTATAGGATAACCGTATGATATACATACTTTGTGGTCTTCTTGAGAAGCATCAATGCAGGGAAATGGATTGCACGATATGCTTCCAATTCTTCTCTCTCTTCTTCACCCCCACCAAAATCACAGAGAGAATGAGCTGCCATGTCAATTTCAAACCTTAGGTGTAGAGCTAAAAATCTGGAAGCTTTTGCAGGATGATCCCTTTTGCCCTTGATACTTGGTTCTGCAAATGGACCAACTAAATAATGATCCAATGGTCCCAAGTGAGTTGTATGCTGGCGCATCCTCTTGAGAAGTAAAGCACCAGTTTCTTGTATTTTGGGAACAAATCGCAGTGCATGAAAATTACATCTGCATCGGAGTCTCTAGATGAAGTCCCTCAATTAGGAAGTGATGCAGGAAAGAGAAACAAGATAAAACAAAGGGAGAACAAGTAAAGATAATAAATTGAAAAACTAATAGTTATAAATACATATCCTCTAGAACCTGGTAGTGGTGGGATAAAGGTAAGGGATTCCCAAATTAGTGTACCTGCAACTGAAATGGTATTGGGTCAAATGCCAAGCGATTCCCAAATCCAACAAAATGGACAACTCTATTTTGAAGTAAGATCGGAAGAATGTTTTTTAGGAAAAAACTTGGTTTCGACTCTTTCATAATGTCTGCATCAGTCACCTGGAATAAATTTCAACAATCAATGCCAACTAAACACACCATTAATGTTAATTCTCCATCAATTATATAAGAGTCCATAAACAGTATGAAAAAGCTACTCACAACACTACCAATTGCCTCCAAATCTAATGAGCGTAGCTCCAAAGGAAGCTCCTTCACTATCTGGATGTCAGGTGTCAAGTAGTTGATGAAATGATCCTCCTGATAGATATCGCTGAATTGGCTAAGAAATTATAGAATTCGATAGTCATTTTCCCGTCTAAAATACAGAGACGATATGTAAAACTTATATAACATCAATAATCTACAAACTAGCTCATACGCTAAACAATCTTGAAAACTCATATGTAGCTCCATCATTAAAATATGCCAAATTGTGAAACAAAAAATTACTCATAGTTTATATGATCAATGTATGTACTTAATGCAATGCAATATCAACCCCCCTCATAGGGGAAATTCCGAGTGGGCCGGTGCAGACACCCGAAGGGACTAGTCCTTGCCTCAAAGGGTTTGGGACACCCTGCGTTACCAATATATATATATATAATGACGATTCCTCTATTCAAAACGTCGATTGATATTTGCATTAATTCCAAAAATTCTCTTTCACTTCTGTCATCCAGAATTCTCCTCTTAGAAACCTTGGACTATTTTTTTCTAAATCCCTAAATTGCCCCTATTATAATCATATAAATAAGACAAAAATATCATTAAATGTTTTGCTTAATTTCCATACTACCACTTACTCATTTATATTAGACTTTTTAGACTTGAAATTCTCTACAATTATATACTCTTTAATTGTGGTTAAGATTCACCCACCCTAAGGTTCGACCACTTATCTTGGGCTAACCACAGTTAAGGGGTGTCAAAAGAGACAAATGAAACCCTAGGGTTCACCCACTTATTCTTGGTTTTTAGAAAAAAAAATATTAATGTTTTAAACCCTGGTTAAAATTCACTAACTCCTTGGGTTAAATTTTTTTTTCATATTTGGTTTCTAAAACCAAGGATAGGTGGGTGAACCCTAGGATTGGGTGAATCTTAACCACAGTTAAGGGGTTTCAAAAGAGATACATGGCAACCTCAAGGGCGCAACCGCAATTGGACTCCAATTGTGGTTAAGATTCACCCACCCCTAAAGTTCACCCACTTATCCTTGGTTTTTAGGAAAAAAAACGATTTTTCTTTTTTAATCCTAATTAAAATTCAATAACTCTTAGGATCAAACTATTTTGAATTTTCATGTCTTTTCTAAAAACCAAGGATAAATGGGTGAATTTTAGGGGTGGGTGAATCTTAACCACAATTAAGGAGTGTTCAAAGGGACACATAGCGCCATAGTGGCATAATCGAACTAATCACTCTCTTGGCAAAACGCTTCTAAAGAATAACGTCTCGCCAAGGCCCCACCCGTCCCCTTTCTTTGATATACCCATAATGCCCCTAAATCTTTTTGAGTCTCAAAATGTCCCTACGTCATATTTCTATAACCAACGTATCCCTCACAATTTTTTTCACAAGGGATATCCAAAATGTACCTCAAGTTTCTATACCCAAAATATTCCTTAATTTTTTTTCAAATGCCCTCAGGTCCCTCTTCCCAGTCTCCCTCCCCTTCCCCTCTCTTTCACATGCATTGCACGTGCTGCCTACTAGTATATATAAATCAACCCCCCTAGCTGCAATGTTGTCGATCGATTAAGAAATAGCTTGATGATAACCACCTAAATATGATTTTATCCATGGATAACAACATACATAAATAAAAACAGCAAACATACACACATAAGAACAAATAAATACAAGTACAAAAGGAAGACCTAGTAACTAATATATGCCTTGAGACAAATAAGAGAAACTTCCTCAAGAATGTGATGAGCATGTTTTTATGTAAGTAACATGAGAAGAAACTCCATTTCAAGAGTTGGAAGCAAACATGAGCAACGGAAAATTATTTTAATGTGCCTTTCAACATGCAAAGCTAAAGTCAGACGATGAATTAAATAATCACAATTTAGTTTTTCTAGTGTAAGTCTGTAAGAGGATAATAAAAAGGATAGAATCATCACTCAAGCAAAGGAATGAACATATAAATGTACATAAGAAGTGGAAAGAAAAATATTACCTAACATCTCTCCAAACACTACTGTACAAAAAATTTGGAATGACAAGAGTTGAATTAAGTAATCGAGCAATAACAACAGCATTGCAAACCTGGTAACAAGCATTAAAGATGTTTTTACACGTTAGAAAATGGTATTCACAATTTAATACTCCCAATTGAGAACCAAGCACTTTCCCTAAAATCCAGAAATTGGGATAATTTTGAAGATTTTTTTTAAAAGGTACAAAATTTCTTTCAGACACTACTTACAGCTACTCGCTGCTGGTTTATTCCACCGTTTGCACTGACCAAAATGTATCCATTATTTCTCTCTAGTCAAGTTTCAGAGATAACAACAAAAGGAGGATAAAAAAACAGAGTTAATTTAAGATAATTTGTGAAACTACGAATATATATATATATATAGAGAGAGAGAGAGAGAGAGAGAGAGATCACCACAAGGTTCCCAATCGCGCTGGTCAGCACAAGGAGTCCATGCAGAAGCAGGAACCAATAACTCGGCCCATAAATCTTTGGGCTCGGGTTTATTCTGTCCCTGAATGTAACAGTACTCAAAAATGTTAATTCTAATACCTAACCAATTAAAAACTAAGCTGTCCTACCATAACAGTACTAAATGAATAAAGCTTCATTTTTATAAGCCTACATCTGCTAACGCATGGGCAGCCAAAGCCAACATCCTTGAATAAATAACTCTCTGGGGTCTTTTCCCTTTACCAAATTTTCTCCACTCTCCCTGCAAATATTAGAAAAAGGGAAGAAAAAAAACAGAGTGAGAGAAGGAGAGAGTAAAAGAAGTAAATAATTGCCTTGTTTATCACCATGAGAGGAAATTAAAGATCCTAATCCCACACAATTGATTTTTAAAATGTATTAATATAATTGGCGGCGTATTATGTGAACAGCCTATCATACTGCTAATGGCTAAAATGAAACAGTTTTTTTGCACCTGTAAATGGAATATTGAGTTGTGTGTGAATTGTGATATAAAATGGCATGCTTTTTAGTTTTATCACTTAAGCTATTTGCACTGCAAGCAATATCCCTTCATGGCAGAGCAAATAAATGTTCTTTGTTTCTATTCAATTCACCCATTAATACTTTCAGTTCTCTTTCCATCACTGGTTAGTATATTTTTCATTTCTGCTCAGTACTTACTCTTCCCAAAATAAGAATAGATAACAGAACTAATGTAAGTGGTGACTGTAAGAAGAACTGATTTTTCAAGTTGAATGTAAAGATGATCAAATACGTACCCGAACAAACGAAGAATTCCCATTTAAAAACCCGACCTTGGGACTGAGATTGACAACTTGAAGACGCGAAAGCATCCACCAATTCATCACGAAAAATAACCCCAAAAGCCCAATCAAAGCAACAAGAACCCTAATTCGCTTCCGATACCAAACTCTCTCCGTCTTCTTCTTCACTCGGTGATGCAGCTGAAGCTTCTGTTGTTGCTTCTGTTTCGATAAAAACCCTAAAAACTTCAAACCACTCCATGGCTTCCACCATCGACCAAAACCGAAATGATTCAAAACAGAACGAGAAGAATAAGATCTGTGAGCGTTTGAGAATCTGCTAGGAAATGATTCATGGCTAGATCCGAAACCCAAATCTCGAAACCCGACGGGACTCCTCGATGAGCCCTGTCTGCTCCTTGGAGTGGTGGAACGAGACCTCGCGTGGAACGAACTCGACCATGTATTGATATCAGATCGATCTGAAACCCTAATTTCAGAAAAGTCAGGAAAACGAACTTCTTCTTCTACTCCATCTGTTCCATCATCAGATTCAACAACCACATCTGAGACATCAGAAACAGACGCCATGATTAGTCTTCTCAAGCTTTTTCAAATCAGTGAAATTGAGAGAAGAACACTCTGTGAAGTGATTTCGATTTCCTTCTATTCATCTGTAATTTTCAGACAAGAAACCGATGGAAGCGCAAAATGAGAAATGCAACGTGGACTGTCTGAGTCTCCACTGTTACTCGGAATTCTTTTTGTCTTAAAATATTTGGGGAAAGATGATTCAGTGCTTCACGTCTTTATGTTACTGAGTTCCGTTGGATTATAAATTAATTGATTTAAATCTGATTATTAATTAAAATTAAAATTGGATCTGAATTCGATTTGATTAATATTAAAATTAATTTTTCAGCATAAATAATTCTTAAAAGTCTAAATAAAAATAAGATTAATATGTATGCATTAAAAAAAATATTTATATCATATTGGATTCAATTATCATAAATTAAGATCTACATCTAATTCGATAGATTAATCAGATAAACAATATCCATTTTAATCGGATTGGATCTATACTTTGACAGCCCTGACTATGGGAGGAGAGCCACATGGACCCGGGGAGCTGGAACCCCCATCCCCCCCTCCCTTTGAAAAATATATATTATGTAGTATTAAGAGGGGCGTAGCTCGGGAGCATGGGCGGAGCTGGGGCTCTAGCCTCTATCCCCAGGAAAAAAAAAAATTTAACTTATATTATTTAATTTAGGAGGCATGGATATGGAGGCAAGAAGGTAGTTATCTCTCTAAACTTTTAAAGAAATGAGTTTTATATAATATTACTAGTCAACACCCCATGGTGCATGGGAAAGATAATCTTAATTGATGTGTACTGTGAATGAAAAAGCCAAAACATTAAGCCTGATTTTGGTAATAATTTATCAATTCAAGAAAATAACTACATGGAATAAGAAAAAATTAAATGGTAATATAATTGTTACGCAACTAAATAACACGGTTCCAAATAAAATAGTAATCCACAAAAACATTATAGATGTTTTAACAAAGCAAATATTTTGTCATCAACAATCATTCATCCATTTTGGAAAGTGTGCATTCGTCTTCTGAATCTCTACATTAATAAAGAATGAAAAGTGTTGAAGATCAATAATTAGAAGTATCTGATGCTATAACAAATTGTAAGAAGAAATAAGTAAGGCCAACATGATCTTTGATTTGAATCTCTATCTACATAGGAAGCCTCAATATCAATATCTTTTAGACCTGGTTTCATTTAGAGCTAATTTTTACATTAATTCTATGTAATTTATTTCAGTTTTACTATGACTTACATCACACATCCAACAACCCAGGTTTGCCATGTTGTTGCCAGCATTGCCGGCTTTCTCAAATCCCTCTATCCTGATTGGAGTCCAGCGATGCTTAAATCAAACTTACTGTTTTTCCAGGAAAATTAACAGTATTTTTTTTAAATGAAACATAAATATTTTGATGTATGATTAGAGGATTAGAGGATTCTTAGGCTAAATTCTTGCATGCCCCTCCCCGGCCCATTTATAGTTCCACTGCATTAGCAGAGGCAGTACTCTTAAGAGATGAATCTGCAATAGCACCTACCAAGATTTTGGAAGAGATGAAGCTGCAATAGCACCTACCAAGATTTTGGAAATTTTAATAGATAAAACAAAAGGGGAGATTTGAGCCATTTATTTGCTAAAAGTTGCCAAAAGAGAGCATGTAACTAAAATAACAATGCAATTGCTTCACATAACATATATAGAATACCCTCAATTAGAATTTCAAACGACTCATATGTCATCTAGTGAATTTCATATGTTATGTTAGCAAATTCAAGCAGTTCAATAAGCATGCCCAAGCATAAATAATATATAGAGAGGAAAGAATTTAAGTAAACCACAATTCAAGCAAAAAATCACTTAAATGAATAACATGCTTCACAAGATTGCAAGCGCAATCCGGTGAGTTCAGAAGCTCATAATATGAAGAAATTTGAGAACATTTTTCAGATTTTAATGAAGGTTTGAGAATAGATTTCAGATCTGAAATAATAAACTCACCTAATGGTAGCGAAGAGTATTTGTGATTCAAGAAAATCCAGAAATTTCCCCTCTCTGCCAAAGGTTGACGATGAGCGATCTAATGGATTTATGACTCACATTACTAATAATGCCCAAATAATTACAAATCTGCAAACAGAGTTTGATGTTTGCCCAAGTAATTGAAAATCTGCAAACAAAGTTTGGTGTTTTCAAGAATAGTTTTTGCGAAAATAGGTAAGAAAATCTAAGTTGGATAGTATGTTAGAAAGCAGCAGAGCTTTTCCCCAAGCTGGGACTTGCAAGAATCAAACTTTCTTTCAGCACTTCATCTACACATTTTCTTATTCTTATTTATAGTAACTAAATTAGATGGAGCAAAAAAGATGCACGTTTTTTCTGTTCCGTAAAAAAGTGTGTATAGATTACTTTGATCTCAGAACACATTTCCTTTAAAATGATTAAACAATTCCACTAATATCAGGTCAACCTCATTCTACTCTTTCTAAACTATCCCTCTCATTAACATTTTCTCTCATTTTGCAGCCCCCATCTGAAGCACGGGATAAAGATTTATTTATATTTTCATTAACCATTATTGTTCAATTTATTGATATAAGGGGATGAACTAAAAATCTAAATACAGAAAAGAATGGAGAACCAAGAGCAAACCAATTGAAGATGAAAATTGGTTAAAATAGAGGGAAAAAAGGGTAGAAAATGAGGAAACCTTTTTCACTTCAAACCATCTAGAAATAGTTCTGGAAAAAATTGGCTTGAAGTGAAAATTGCACGAATTATTTTTGGTGAAAATCTGATTACCTCCAAAGAATCGGTGGTGTCTCCCATCCAAATATGGGATGCTCAAAAGAAACGGTGGTCCTTGCTACGATGGAGTTGAACAGGGAGCTGTATTTAGAAGATAAACTTGTTTAAATTACAGTCGAGAGATCTGAAATAACCCAAATAATTTCAGATACAGCAACAGATTTTGATGTTGACACCTTTCAAGAACCCTAAATTTCTAAAATTACCGATAGGAGGAGTTATATAACCGATAGAAGAGAAACTGAAGAACAAAGATTGAGAGGAACGGGGAAACTGGGTTTTGGTAGGAGAGGAGTGTGTATTCTATGGAGTGAACGAGAGAGTTAATGTACGGGAGGAGATTGAGTGGGCTCCACTTGTTGATTTTACTTTGCTAATGTGTCTTCCCAAATGAAAAGTAGTGCTATGTGTCGCAAAAAAAATTCATATGTGGTGTTCATAGGAAGAATTAACTGTGTTCTTAGTAGTATAGGTGTAGCTCCTGTGGGGGAAAAATCTTTTTTCTAGAATTTTCTAGGAATGGCGATAGAATAATTACCGCAATTCCTGAGCTCCTTATGTACAGTAACTATTACACCCCTTTGGGTGGGGCCCTGGTTCATTCCAGTGCCGTGATTAGGTCTCTCTGCCTCTTATCTTTCTACCTTGGTCATGTCAGGGTCATCAATTTTGCTTAACCATGGTTAACATGCTTAGAACCATAGACTATCCAGAATGGTAGTAATGCATCTACCACCATTCTGAGTTTCCAAACACATGGAGTTCAACCCATTGTGGGGCCCACTCCAGAACACCTCCAAGGCCCATATCAGGCCCAAAACCTTCTTGGAACTTTCCTCTATCAATTTTATGGATCCCTGACCCTTGCGTTAACCCTTAACTCATGCCTTAGACCTTGCAAAACACCCTGGAAGTGTTTCTGTAATGGCGGTAATACTATTACCGCCATTATTAACTTTCTATTTTTTTGGGCTTTTGTATAGGACCCAGACCAGGTAGGAGGCCATTCTAGGCCCTACCAAGCTTTGTGGGCCCACTCTGATCCGCTTGGACCTTTAGCCAGGGTTAACCCAACCCCGGTTAACTTTTAACTGCGGTTAAGCAACCCTTAACCCTTGGAAAAATCTAAAAAATTCTAAAAATATTTAAAATCTTGCAAAGTGTCCAAAATGTTTTGCTTTGGCCTCTTTACCATGGTTAGCAGCCCTAACCATGGTTACTTTACCCATTTAACTCCGGTTAGCAACCCTATCCTCGGTTAAATCCGATTTTTGGCCTACCGGTCCTAATCCCTTAGCCTACTAAGTTCACCCTTGGCCTACCGAGCCCAAACCTTATTACCTTTAACTATCGTTAGCAACCTTAATCATGGTTAGTTTGACCCTTAACCCAGGTTAGCAACCATAACTTTGGTTATTTTCGATTTTGGCCTACCAGGCCTAATCTTAGTTTACCAGACTTACCCCTTGGCCTACCAAGCCTAAACCCCAGTCTACCGGACTTACCCCTTGGCCTACCAGGCCTAAACCCTAGTCTACTAGGCTAATCCTTAGTCTACCGGACTAACCTTAAGCCTACCGGGCTTAAACCATGCACTTGACCAAACTCGGTCAATCAAACCCTAACCTCTGAGTTAAACCATTAGCTACCCTTGGTGCACACACACACACCCCCTAACCTTGGCACGGGCTCATGTGTCAAAACTACACTCGATCTGATCTCACTCTTGTGAGTTCGTAAGCAACTCAACTCGGGTTCGATCCTAGTTAGCTTTTCTTTCTTAGATTAGTATTAATTTAAACACTTAGACATTTGAATAAATAATTTGACTTTAATTGACTTACACCTAGAAAGTAGGGAACCGTTGAAAAATGGAAGTCTCGGGGTGCCTAACATCTTTCTCGAACTTAAACCGAACCTCTTACCTAGACCTCTTTCGCAGACCAAGACCTTATCCATAACGCAGGGATTTATCCATTCTAAAATTAATAGGTGGCAACTCTAAACATTAAACTCGTGGGTGCTAAAATCCGTGCTCACATGGACTATGGAGCTTGGTTCAAAAACCTGAAAACTCGACTCGACCTGAAAATTAGCCGGGTCGAATTACTCAGAAAACTTAGAAAAAACTCGACTCGATCCAACTCGGAATATATATGTAATAGAGGAGTGCTAGTCCCAGTCGCAATAACTCTAATTTTTTTCACAGACGCAAGAGTAGGTGTAACATGTGGAGATGTTTGATATTTTAACAAATTAAAAAAATAAAAATTAGGAGATGTTTGACATTTGTAGCCATCACGTTGTGTCCTTGGAAGATAGTGACTAAGGCTAGTGAAATGTAATAACTTGAAAATATGAGTTAAAAGAATTCAAAGTACACTGGTTTACAGCCTCAAACCTAAAAACTAGGTTTAACAGAACCTATAGTAAGTGATGTTTGTAGACCTAAAAAAATATGATTAAAAAATAGTGTGACATTCGATTTTAGGTTTTAAAAAATGATAAAAATACACTCTTATGACTTTACCTAATTTGGCGAGTCAAAAAACACGCTCGACTCGACCAAGTTACCCGAGTAACTCAACAAATAGTGTATCATTCGAGTTTTGAGGAGACTCAACTTGAAATTTTGTCAAACCGAATAACTCGGTGAGTTTTCCAAGTATGTTATGGAGAGTTAACGTGGGGCATGTATATGGGTCTTGATGTTCCTTGCAATTAGCGTCATGCTGGTATAGAGTGTTGGTATGTGCTCAAGGGCAGGGCCAGGGGAGGGGAGGGGAGGGGCCATGGCCCCCCTAAATTTTTTGTAATATCCTTATTTTGTGGTATGAAATATTGGATCCCTCAATTTTTTTTAAAATGTTTTTAGGCAAATTTTTTGTTTTATAATATCTAGTGGCTCCCCTAGATTTTGTCATATATATAGTGGGCCCCCCAATGGAGTCCCGTTATGCTCTTTAGGTTGTTACGTGTCCCTATTGATACCCCTTAACTATGGTTAAAATTCACTCACTCTTAGGGTTCACCTACGTATCCTTGGTTTTTAGAAAAAATATTTAAAAAAATTTAACCTTAGGAGTTAGTGAATTTTAACTAGGGTTTGTAAAAAATTTGATAATTTTTTTAAAATCAAGGATAGGTGGGTGACTCTTAACCACAGTTAAAAGGATATCAATGGGGACACATGACGACCTCAAGGACATTACCAGGAAAAAATCTAAAAATAAAAAAATTATCCCAATTTTTTTTTCGACCTTAGGAGTTAGTGACTAGGGTTTGTAAAAAAATTGATAATTTTAAAAAAAATCAAGGATAGGTGGGTGAATCTTAACCACAGTTAAGGAATATCAATAGAAACACGTGACGACCTCAAGGACATTACCGAGAAAAATTCTCAAAATAAAAATATTTATCCCAAAAAAAAAATTCTCGAGAGCTACGCCCCTAAACCCCCAAGTTCCATAACCTCAAATCTATTAATCTTTTTATACATGTATTTCGGCCCCCTAATGAAAAATTCTTGGCTCCGCCCTTGTATGTGCTCTATCAAATATGTGAAACGCCAATTGAATGTCCAGATGGATGCATCAGTGCCTACAAATGTAACCATATGGATTGCAAGTCCCACATTGAATGCTTTCCACGCATTTAAGTTTGATGATGATCTAATACAAAGATTTTGGTAGGGCTGTAAACGGAGCGGATTTGGAGTGGATAGTGTATATTTGAATTCGTATCCGATTATATTTTTGGATATCCAAATCCGAATAAATATCTGGCAGATGGTGAAATATGATATCGGTACCCGACTTCGATTAAGATATCCGGATTCGGATAGTATCTGAATTATCAAATTATTTTAAAAAATATATAATTAATATTTAAAAATATATCATTTTTTATTTAAAAAATATATTTTAAAGGTTTAAATTAATTTTATAAATTTAAAATATATTATTTATATATATTATATAATCAGACGTGTTGCCTAAGATTTGGATCCTAGAGGGGGGTGAATAGGTTATATGGCAAATTAAAATTTCTTTATAATTCCTTAAGCGGAATTTCAACTATATAAATTAAAATGAATTAGAAATTTAGCAATTCTACCAAACAATGTAAAACAATAAATTAAAGAGAAGAGTTAGAGAGATGTAAACACAAGTCGACACAAGATATTGTTCACGAAGTTCGGCAACCCGCCTATGTCCCCGCCTCAAGCTATACCCGCTAGAGGATTCACCACGATTTATACCCAATCGTACAACCTTCTTCCAGGTGAAGACCAAACCGTTACAATCTATTTCCGGGTAGAGATCACACCTTACAAAGCTATCGGCTTCAAGGACAAGACTCTCATGGACATCTTGATTTTACAACCTCTTTGACAAGAGTAGTTTTGCACTCAGAAAATGCTTTTTACACGAGCTGATAAATGTCTTTAACACTCTCTAGAAATCTCCCAAAGATTGGAGTTGAAAAGCTCAAAAACTAGGATTTGGGATTTGTAGGTTGAACTCAATGAATTTGACAATCTAAGCTTTGAGTGAATGATTTGATTATTAGGAAGTATTGGAGTTTTTCATTTCATTCATAAATGAATCATATTTATAGTTCTTGCAAAAATATAGCCATTGGAGGCTTCATGGAAACTCAAAGAGCCGTTAAAAACTAGTCGTTGGGCATTGTAAGCACCCAATTTTTACACCCCTTGTTAGCTATGGTTAAGTCATTTAACCATAGTTAATCCCTAGCCTAGGTCAAACCCTAGTCAAACCCTAGGTCAACCAAAGTCAAACCCTAGGTTAACCATAGTTAAACCCTAGGTCTAACCCAAGGTCAACCTTAGCTAGCCTTACTCAAGCCGAGACTCAAGAAGTCAAAGTTGTGTAATGTCCCCATTTCAATTACCTCCATTTCCATTTCAACTTATTTTGGCAATGTCTACATTCCTATTACCGACATTTCAATTTTAGCCTAAATCCGTAATGTCCCTATTTCATTTACCGACATTTCATTTATGGAAATAGGCCGTACTGCATGCAAGCCAAAGTCAACTAAACAGACCCATTTTTAGAAAAAGTTCCTAAGTGGCGGTAAATCGTGTACCGACATTAATTTTTGGTCTTTTTCAGGAATGACGGGACTGGAATTACCGTAATTCCTGGAGTTTGCGTAAAAACGAACTTTGAGACCCTTGAACACTCTAGGCACGCTCCCGTCCGCCTCTGGATGGCCTCCCATGCCTCTGAACTCCCCTCCAACTCTTGTCCTAATTCCTTTTGGGTCCCCAAGTCCCCATCTATAAATTCAAGCAATTCTCAAGCTTTCTTCCCCAAGCAAAAACCACGGCAAAAAGCCCAAGCTAAAACCCTGGCCAAATCCAAAGCCTCCAAGCCTTCCCTCAGACCTTAATCCACCACCAGTAGGTCCCCTCGAGCTCCTAGCAGCTTCTCAATACCTGTGCAGTTCTACCTCGCACTACCCAGCTCTGCCACAGCGCTGCCACGCGCCACCAAGTTTCAACAGCAACCTCAGGCGATAGACAACAGGGTAGGGCTTCCCCTTACCTATTTTCTTATGTCTTATAATCTATTGTGAGCCCCTGGTCCCTCCAGGGGAGCTTTCATTTTGTTTTTGCAGGGAAAGCCCACTGTGGGGGGTCTCTCCCACCTCCATAGGTGTGGGGAACCCCTCCCCCCCCCCACCCCCCAGGGTACAAGCTCGTAGTTGTAGACTTCTGGGGGCCCCTCATATCTTAGGGAAGCCCCTGGTTCACTCCCAGCAGCAACCGTTGAGGCAAATCAAAGAAAAAAGAGAAGACAGTGGTGTCGGCAATCTCAGTGCCGACACCATATAACAGTCCAGTTTCGAGGGCTGTGGGGCCACCTGGGAGACTTTTAGGATAAACTAAAACTAGGGTTTTGTTCCCCTGGACCTTCTCTACAATTTCTATGAAGGGACCAAGTCCCAAAAAGGAACTTAACCAGGGTTAAATCCCTTGTTTTTGCAAACTGGTCAAGGTGTCGGTAATCCCATTATCGACACCTATCATTCTATGTGGAATACCAAATTGACCACTTTGGCAAGCTGTAGAACCCGCATGCCACAACCCCCGAGGCCCATACCAGGCCCATTGGCTTCCTCTCACAGTCCTTCAAAACCATAGGCTGTGGGTCCCACGAATCCCAGTATAACAGAAGATAGAAGCTTTCAAAAATTGCAAAAAACCATGGAATCTGTCAGCAATCCCATTGCTGACAGTGAGTGTTTTCGGATTTTTGGCCCATTTCAATGGGCCCATACCCCATGGGGGGCTTCTACATGACTAACCATGACCCCTGTGACCCAGCCCAAGTCTGCCCCGACCTTCTTTGACCTTAACCATGGTCAAACTTGACCATGGTTATACTTTAGCCTTGGGTAGCTTACCAAACCTCCTAGGAAAAATTCCAAAAAATCCTAAAAAATCAGAAATATTCTAAAATGGCAGAATATAACTTTTGGGATCATGACCATTCCCTAACCATGGTTAAATGAGCTTAACCATGGTTAAACTCCGGTTAAACCATGGTTAAGCCCATTAAACCCTAGTTAATTTCTAAAAATTTTCAAGATGCAAGAGGCAAGAAATGTTCAAACACGTCCCTCATCTTGGTTATCCGGACTAACCATAGTCAAAACTCATATTTAACCATGGTTAGCCCATTTAACTTTGGCAAAATTGGGAATAAACTCCTAAAATCCATAAATCAAGCTTTGGACTTCGATTTGGGCCTACCGGGCCTCACCCAAGCCTACCGGGCTTAATCTTAGGCCTACTGGGCCTCACCCAAGCCTACCGGACTTAACCTTAAGCCTACCGGGCTTAATCTTAGGCCTACTGGGCCTCACCCAAGCCTACCGGACTTAACCTTAAGCCTACCGGGCTTAACCTTAGGCTTACTGGGCTGATCTAAACCTATCGGGCTTAACCTTAGGCCTACCGGGCTTCACCCTCGGCCTACCGGGCCACTCCCTTGCCTACCAGGCTTAACTCTAGGCCTGCCGAGCCACACCCTAGTCTACCGGACTCCCTCTCGGCCTACCGGGCCTAAGCCTACAGGGCTTCAACCCGGGCCTACCGGGCCCAGTCAATCAAACCAAGCACTTGACCAACCCGGTCAACCACCCCTAGCCTCCTGGCTAGACCCTAATCCACCCTTGGTGCACACACTACACTCCCCTTAGCCTCGGTACGGGCTCATGTGCCAGAACTACGCTCGGTCTGATCTCACCCCAATGTGAATACCTACCCAACTCGGGCCCGACCCTAGTTTAGTTTTTCCATTCTTGGGTTAGTATAAACTAAATCAACGACATTTGACTAAAACCTGACTTCAACCTAGGAAGTAGAGAACCATTGTAAAACGGAAGCTTCGAGGTGCCTAACACCTTCCCCGGGCTTAACCGAATTACTTACCTAGATCTCTAAGCAGACCAAGACCTTATCCATTGTATGAGACTTATCCCTACCAAATAAATAAGTGGCGACTCTAAATATAAAATCAACTGACCACATCACCAGGACAACATCCATCCCCTGTGAACGGGACCGAAATCCTTGTTCACGGACATTTTGTTGGAAATATAGACAACCTTTAGCAGATTGCCTAGGGAGATGGCAGGGGGGCAGCGCCCCCCGTTCGGCCCAGATTGCGGCGAAAATCGATATTTTAACGTTTCTGCAGGGGTATTTCGACTTTATAGTTTAACCTTAAACATATAGCTGTATGCGTATTTTTTAGGTTAACTAGTTGTGAGAAGTTGCCGTAATTTTTTTGTGAGAGAAAAAACTTTGTGTATTCTGTATCATCAATATAGTGAATTGGTGTGGCTCTCGATGACATAGGCATGTTGCCGAACCTCGTATAACCTTGTTTTTGTCTCTATTTTCTTCTCTGCAATTTTTCTATTTGTTGTGTGATTTCTGTGATTCATAGTCTCTCAAAATCCGAAGGGTTTAGGGATTAAACGCGTGGTTCAAATCCCAACACGTTTCCCGCAGGTAGTTGTCGACGAGTTTCATGTATTTCTATAGAAAACTCATCTTTGCTTAACCAATATGATCGACATGATTTCTTTGGTCTTATACCTTATCTTTAACAAAATATTTATCATGTTTTAATTTCTTAGATTGATATTTAATTAGGTTATAAGACACCTATAGTCAATCTAACTATTGAGCAATTCAACTGACCAAACTTTGAGGATTTCTTACATAAATGCTAAGTACTCTAAAAAACTATATAATAAACTATAAAACCTTCTTGAGAATCTTCAATCTTCAATCTTGATCTTGAGTAGATTTGGCTTTAGCTTCAAGATCCAACTTGGACTTTAGGCATGATCTTCAATATGTTCAACTTGATCCAATTGTTTTCTTATAGCTTGATGGATAATCTTTCTTGCTTGATTGCTATTGTCATCTTTTTGCCTTGAATAATTTACTAATGTTCTTCATAAATTGAATTATACTTAAAACTCAATAGAACATTATTAACACAAATGTCATTATATTATTGTGTTATCATCAAAATCAAATATGTTACTTTAGGTTAAAAACCTAAAGGCTAACAGGACGAATATTTATCGGATCAGATATACCAGTATCCGAATCCATATCTGATTATAAACAGATAGTGATTTTACTATTCGAATTTGCTCCGTTGGATACCTATTCGGATAATTATCCGATCAAACGGATTCGGATATGAATAGGATACAAATAATATCTGCATCTGTTTACAACCCTTGAATTTCAATGGGTACGTTATTTATATATATATTTTAAAAATGTTTCGTTTCTAACTGAGCTTTCTCACGTGACCAGCCTGTCTTTGGTTACATACTTACATTGGGATTTGTTGTAATTGTACTGTGAAAGGCTGAAAGCTTGCTAAAAAACCAAATGGGCATCGGATTACCTCTGGCGCCCACCTGAGGCCCAACCTCGGTCGTCCATTCATAATCCAGCATGTGGTGATAAAAAAGGGGAGGTCATTTCATTTTTTTCCCGTTTCTCCCCAACTGATATCTGTCACCACATGGCAAATAGTGAATGGACGCATGGGACCGAAGTCATTTCATTTTCTCCCCTGTTTTTTGACTTCTCCCCAACTGATATATCTCCCCTTTTTATCACCACATGGCAAATGGTGAATGGACACCTGAGGCTGGGCCTCAGGCATGCGCGAGAGGTAATCCGATGCCTACCAAATGGTAAACTAGATTGTAAATACCGTACTAGATTGCAGCTGATCAGATAGTTTCAGTTTATGGGTGAAAGTTTGGAGAGCAGCAGTCTAAGATGGATTGAGATAGAGGGAGTGATTGGGGGACATGATGCATTTATAATATACAGTGGTGCAGATACAGGAAGATGCTGAAGCATAACATTCACAGTATCCCCAGAAGAAGACATCCCAAACCTAAAATTGACCATAATTCATCACTTTGTTATGTGTAACTGTTATAATTTTAATTGAATCAAACTGCGATTTTATTACAACTGCAATAAAACTCAGTACATTGAAAACCCTAAATGAAGGTTTAAAACATACCGAGCTGCATTCCTATTGAATGTTGTAGTACAGGATTGACACTAATTATGGTGTGGAACATAGTTGTCATAAAACATCCCATCTGATCTTGATCGCCTCCTGACATTGGCATGCTTGTATTCAAAATTGCAAATGTCATTAGAAACTTGGAACCTCAGATACTCAAAATGGCATGTCCTCATGGTCCGGAATCTTGTAGGCAAACCCTGAATCGTCACTGGAACGCCTTTTCTGTACACTTGCCCTCTGCATTAATCGAACCAGTGCTTGCACAACTTCAGACATGGGAGGCCGAAACTCTGGCTCCGGCTATAGGAACCATGAAAACATTAAAGTAAGCATTTCAGAATATGAAAAGTATCTTATGCAGTCTGGTTGTAGATATCCATATCCAAAATAAATCTCTCCTTATATATATATATATATATATATATATTTGTGTGTGTGAAGTAGAAGGAAAAGACAGAAAAAATTGTAAACCAGAACAAAGTACAAATTTAGTGAAGGATTAATTCAAGGAAAAGTGTATCTATCGTGCATGTGAAGTACATAAATATTTTGCGCCCATGCTATTCCTTTCCATGACCCATCTATGAATCAATCAAGGACATGTATTTGGTAGTCCACTTCTTTGTTGAGCCATGCCCCAGAGGTTTTAGATATATCAGACAGCCTAAGTTCCCTAATAGCCACACTGCATTGACTTACTTTTCTAGGATGGTAAATCGTTCTTCAGTCATTTAAGTTTTCGCACTTTAATGGGCAGTAAATATACTGATTTTAATATGCTTTATGGGCTATATAGACCATCCAAGACAAAGTGGTGGCCCAATCCAAATAAATTCATAGGTAGGTAATATGTAAGGTATTTGGTGAAGGAAATAACTTTTGGACTTCCAAAATGAACTGCTATTGTTTCTGTAACACTTGCGCATATTTGTTTCACGTCGTGTATCATGTATGCCTTGACCAATATGTCTGCCCTGGTATGTGTAATCAATAATGTATGTTGAATTGTTTATGCACCAGTAGTAGGTAATGAGCGGTTCATGAAATCAAAAGAAACTGAAATCAGATCTGGTCTCATACAGACTAAAGTAGAACATATTTACAGCAAAACAGTCAGGAATTTCCAATAAAATATTGCATTAGAGACAGCAAAAAGTCCTTTGCATCGGCATAGGTAAAGAAGTGAACCTGAACACATAGGGCAATGATGTCAGCAAAACGTGACAGAGACTTCGCAGGGTAGATTCCATTTAGTGCAGGATCAACCATTTTTGCCAAGGCATCAATATCATGAAGTTGGGGAGTAGCCCATCTGACAAGAGATTGTTCTGCTCTTGACCTTGAACTAAACATTTGTAATTAGAAGAAAAAAAAACAGAAGCATCAAGATTTTGAAGAAAAGATGAAAACAATTCCAGGATTGCAAATATGATCTTTTGAAAATGTAGTAAGGGGTTTACCTATCCAGTGGCTTCCGACCTGTCAACAGTTCTAACATCACTACTCCAAAGCTATATACATCACTTTTTACAGTGTACATTCCGGACATGGCAAATTCGGGAGCACTGTAACCAAACGAACCAACCATCTGAGTTGAAACCTGTCATATATGTAAGGAGCATTTAGGCTAAAGAAACAGCCTTTGTCTTACTGAAAAGCACAATTATGGCAAAACTTATTATGAAAGTCTTATCCAACTGTCCATGGTGGAAATGAAATTCTTGTCCATGAATTCATAGGATTCTGATTGACCACTTTTGGATCGCCATGAACAAAATTCTTAACCAGTAGGATGATCCTAAAGCTCTGATACTTGAACATTTTCCCCTATCATATCCACACTTTTTTAGCCATCCGATTTTTAAGGATCGTCCAACCAGCATGATTTTTGCATCACCCCTATTCGAAGGCGCAGAGGGATTGTTAGAGGGCCCATGGAATAAGGGCACAAAGCATCTGCACCATCACAGATAACAATACCTAGAGCCATCTATTTACCTGTCGCTCAGTGTTTGGTGATAGAGCAGCTAGCCCGCAGTCAGACAAGTGGGGGTTCAGTTCTTCATCAAGTAAAATGTTTGCTGACTTGAAGTTTCTATGTACAACAGAAGGCAAACACACTTCATGCAAGTACCTAACAGAGAGTTAAAAGGGCCAAAGTTTAGAGAGGAATTTTGTGGTTCCTCCAAAAAAATCACAGAAAAAATGGAAAGCTATACACATGACAAACTTACTCTAGAGCCCGAGCAGTGCCAAGTGCTACCCTTACTCGTGCATTCCATGTTAGTGTCTTGCTACGGTCATCGGCAAAGTGCAACATATCGTGCAGAGTCCCATTACCGATATACTCATAAACCAGAAGGCGCTGCCCATGCTCTGCGCAATACCCTACCAGCGTACTGATGTTTGGGTGCCTCAGTCGTGACATGTTGGAAACAGCTTCGAGAAAATTATCTTCATCCTGTAATGACAGTGCCGCACTGTCGATCTTCTTAACAGCCAGGATCTAGATCATAAAACACATACTAATCAATAGTTTGTTATCTTAAATATTATATATAAGCAGAAGGAAAAACCTCTCAAAGTTCCCAGGGTATGGTATTATCGTAACACCACAATGTCATCTGTTGGATTAGGGACAATGATATTAATGTCAAATCCCATGGCTGGCATTTACTTTGAATTTCCATACCATTAAATATTGTCCTACGCAGAAAATGATGGAGAGGAAGGGGACGGATGCGGGTTTGGTGAAAAACATAGTAACTCTGACTAACAATTTATTTTCATGATTGGTAGATTGAGGTCCTCATAGTCCTCCCTAATCAAGCATCACTAAACTAAATTGAGATGGTTTCAACATGTCAATGAATGCCAATGACGGCACTAGCAAAGAGTGGGTTAGTGCAAGTTGAATGATATAAAAGGGTGTAAGGAATGCCAGAAAGGACATGGATGGAGATAGTAAAAAAAAAATGAGGTAACCCACACTTTAACCGAACATTATGGCTCTGGATAGCTATAACAGCAAAACAGGAATCATGTTGCCAACCAGATAGTTGGGATAAGTCACTGACAATGAAGAAGTAGAAAGGGAAACCAGAAAACCACTCACTAAATTTAGCTTCAGGCAAACATGGTAATTAAATTCTCTGTTTTTTCTTTCCAAAAGGTAGCGACTGTATTGCGTGTGTCTTTCTCATCAAACAATTAGATAAATGATTATTTGGGACTTTTGAAAAAAAATATCGCGAATTTTGCAAATTATTGGCAACCTTTTCTTTTGAAGTTGTGAACAAATATTTAATATGTAACATATATAGGTTTATAATTTTTCATAATTAGTATCTTAGAAATTATTTTTCATCTTCCCAATTTTTTCGAATTTTCCAAAAAAAACATTGATAATTTTTCCCTAGCCGAATAGTTTCCAAGCTCTAACTTGGTGACTATGCAAGCAAATTACCTGGGTTGAATCCTATGCGAACTCATCATCTACCGAAACACTGATCTAGAAGAAACTTATTCAGACTTTGTTTTGAAAAATGAGAGGAATAATTATTTATTTATAATTCCCAGTTAAGCGACCAAATTGGATTCCTATTTGAGTTTCACAAGAATGTGTCCATTTGAAAACAAGTTTCCCTGCAACCATGGATCAACCAATGCAAAAGTAAAGCTGATGTAATTTAAAGTAAGAAACGAAGTTCCAGGAAAAGAAAAAAATATTGCAGCTCATTTCCTAATACAGAATGGTTTATAACTAAAGGGAGATAAGTAACAACTTTGTTAATTTAGGTCCCAACCAATTGGCTGGGTTGTCATCGCATTGGTGATTGACTTTAATAAAATATAGATCTTGTTCAAATTTCGAGTGGTTCATCTTCGATCCCTTGGAGGAAACATAAACAGATTAGGGAGTTGTTTGTGATATTCAGGAAAAAGAGCTTTTAAGAATGAAAAACTTGCTAACCTTTCCATTTGGAAACTCTGCTCTGTAAACACGACCGAGGGAACCTTCACCAATAAGGCAATCTTGACTAAAGCTATTTGTTGCTGGTTGAAGAGAAGCAACTGTGTAAGAAGTAGCAGTGATAGGGGACTTCACTCTCTTTCCAGATCCATTTTTCCCATGTACCCTCTCACCAATCAGTTTTTCTGAAGGTGGGGGTTTTAGATCTGATATGGTAGCCATACTTTTCACCCTCTGCTCTTGTATCTCTGTGTTGACTACTACAAAAGAACCCAGAATGCATCAGGGAGAATGTCAGGATGTTTTCACGAGAGCTTTCAGCTCCAAAAAATCTTGGCAGGTTGTACAATTTCGGAAACAATGATATATATAAGACAAGTTCCTACACTACAGCATATGGTAAAAAACTTGTACCAATTTAATCTAAGAACATAATTTTCTACCAAACTGTTTGGCATCTATAAAGAACTGAAATTGCACATTGGATGTTCTATGGACACTTTAAGACCAACATGTTTTATGGTCAGCATTTACACTTCCAAATAAATGATGGAGCTGGGATCCATCATTCTCAATGAACCCCAACCTTTATCTTGTAGACATAACCATAGATGCATCATCTAAGATGTTGAATTGATGTGCTACTACTGAATGAGGCATAGACATATATACTATCTAGACTCTTTTAACAGCAAGATATATGACACCTTTTCCCTGCTAACCTTGTTTTCCTAGCTATTAATTGCTAGATCTCTCCAGTCATTCTGATTTTCTGGCTGTGCTCATCAAAGAGGTGGTACACTGACTGCACCTGATTGATGGATTGGTGGCCTACATTTACCGTATTTTGGTAGGAACGATTGAAGATGATTAATTATATTATTTCCCCATGGAAATACGTCCCGAGAGCTATATTTCATTGCCAAGTAATGTAAAGAGATAATTGGTCAGATGCATCAACAATAAATGTTTATTTGATTAAACAATCTAAAATGCAAACATGAGACGTGTTTGATTATACTTCTGGTGGACTTATAAAAGTAATGGAATGCGCAAAGTACAACTCTGATGATCACACTAATCACTTATTTTCTTGTGGTGAACTTCTTAGTTTCTTGCGGGGTTCAAGGTTTGTTTGAGATCAGCTACAGCTACTACAATCCAATATAACGATTGGCCTCTTGTAAACCCTAACTTCCACAGCCGAAACTGCATTTGTTTAGATGTTTATCAGGCCTCCCCCTAAGTACAAGGACGACACTAAGGTGTACACTTTTCCTTAGTATTGCTTATGTCTAAAAACGGTTTTAGTAGGGATACTTTTGGCATGGTCTTGAAACATGTGCTTAATAATAAATGTTAGGAACTTAGGATCTCCAATGTCTTCTGATATCAAAATGCGTACTAACCAACAATGTAAGATTTTTACTGTACGGGGCTCAAAGCTCAGTCATATTGTGGGTTCATGTGAAATAAAAGCAACAATAGCTATAATTATCCACAACTACTCAAAGAAGCTAATTCAAGAGCTAAGTTTCAGATTGCTCATACTCGTACCAAGCCCTCAACTTCCCAAGAATAATATGAAGTTCCATGGGCTATGAATTTCACAACTGAGGACATGCAAATATTGGGACTGGGGTTGTTAAGCTACACATTTTCTCTACTACATCTCCCCTAGGCCTGAAAGTTCAACGTATGAATATTAAATTAATGCGATCAAGATGAAAGCTAAACAAACCTATTCCTCGCACTTAGTCATCATATCTCTGAGTGTCTCTCACATATTTAATCATAATTTATGGTCAAACTAAACCATAAAAAAAAAATTGTGTTGGGATTAAATGTGCAATGGCTCCATGATACTTCAGACCTCAACACAACATTATAGGTTTTAGTCTGGATTGTGATCAGGTAAACTGGTAGAACAATCTAAAGATTTTCAGAAAGATCCCATAGCAAACTGCCTGCTTAGCATCTTTTATCACTGCTATATATTTTGAAGAAAAAATGTAACAAAGAATTGATTCTTTCTACATCATCCAAAATAAACATGTAAAAAAATCCATTTTTCTCTTCCATTTCCAGAAAAACGCAATTGTAGCCCTGGAACATCAAGTCAACATAATCGAGTTACTTCAATATAAGCTCTTTCCAGCTTCAAATGCAGAACAAATAAATTCACAAGCCTCTCTTTCAGATCCTATTTTGATATATTTCTCCATTATATTTTTGTGATACACTCTTTCCAAAGTTTGTCAGCTTCTCTTATATGGGTTGTCAATGGAACTGTTTGTGGTCCCTCTGAAGTCACTTCAGTATCATGTAATTGTACTTTCTATAAGATACCCAGTGAGGACTTTGCCACTGGCCTTTATGCTAAGTTTTATTTTACAGTTCTGACTTATGAATCCTCTCCTTTAGAGTCATGTTAAAGTTGCTAAAAGACAATGAAATCAATTAGGGGATGTTTGGATAAACTTCTCTAAGAAGAGGACTTCTCCAAGAGAACTTTCAAGAAAAGTAACTTTTGAAAAAAATGAAAATGTTGACTTCCTATGAAAGTTTCCTTGGCTTCTTAGAAAAGTTATTTTCTGACTCTTAATTTTGTAGAAAGTCAAAAGTTATGCGGATAAACAAAAAATGAAAATGTTGACTTCCTATGAAAGTTTCCTTGGCTTCTTAGAAAAGTTATTTTCTGACTCTTACTTTTGTAAAAAGTCAAAAGTTATTCAGATAACCAAACGTGATTTTTATCGATAGAAGTCAATTTAAAAGTTTATCCAAACGCAATCTTAGTATAATGTATTCCCATTCCCCACCATGGAAATAAAAATCGCCGAAACCGATACGAAACAAGCGATACGTATAGGTATCGGTAGTCCCCTGTAGGATATTTATACTAGTACGAAACGGGCGATACGTATTGTTTATTAGTTATCTATGTTTTAATTCATTGTGTAATTGTAATTGTGTTTGCCACTTTGTTTTTGAGTTGCTTCCTTTGAGGCTATGACTTTATATTTGGTTCGTATAACTCATTTGATTTTTTTTTAATTTAATTTAATTTTTTTGTTTTTTCCTTAAAAAAAATAATAATAATAATGTGTCGTCCGAAACAGATACTGAAACTGATACGTATAGGTTTCGGTTGAGACCGATACATCCCCCGAAACCGTATTTTTAATCCTTGTTCCCCACTATCAAGATCCATCTCTGACTTGGATATATATCAATGTCCAGCTTGTAATACACATATCAATGTTGAGATTATAACCCTAAGACCAGGATCCTCCATCACCAGATGGAACTTGGATACCCTACCTACATGCCGAATTCACCTAATTTGGAGCTTTTCAAATTACCTAACTCACTCTCTTGTCCTTCACGCCTTATGGACCTTATCCATTCGGCTAGTTCATCTAAAATTCTACCTTTAGTTCTTGGTTTTGGATATCCATCTTCATGCCCATTTGAGATATTTCATAGTTGCATCATGCAACCAAAGACCGGTCCCATTGTCAGCTTCCTAATGAATATGGGTGAGCTAAATAAATTTTTGATTATAAACTGTTATCCAAAACTCATCTAATATATATATATATATTTGGGGGGTGGGGCCTTTTGACTTGCATTTTCCCTTTTCTGTTAAAGGCATCTAGTTGACCTGTGTACTATAATAGAGAATGGAGTAGCATAATAACGTGGGTGAGATAAATGAGCGGGATGCGACATACTATTCATAAGAGAATCAAGATGATTAGGTCTATACCATATTCTAAGTGCATACATGTTATCTTTTCAATTTGCCAAATTTTAAAATGGAACATAAACAAGCAAATCACTGCATAATAATTGCATATTTTCTAGAATCTTTAGGGAAGGACTGATAAAGAATCTGAATTGTGCATAGGACTACGTGAATCAAAAAGAAATCTCTTAAACTTTTTCAATGATGCATATTATTCATCGATAATGATAGGTACATTTTAAGTAAAATAAATTACAAGCAATGACATAATTACAGACCAGATCAAGTATAAACATCTTGTGGATGTGGCTATGGGTTCCCAATGTTTACATCATCACAAAATAGTTATTAAAATTGTTCTAAAATCCACAATTTTATGGAAAGCAAGTTTAGAGAGGTTTTTGCATAAGTGTAAAACAAAAAACAGTAAAACTGAAAACAAAATTAGGATTAAAATGATATTTCACATTTTTGTTACATGGATCAAGCTAATATTAGTGGGAAAAACGCATATCAGCAGTCAGAATTTAACAGTAAAGAAATCCTTGCCCACTTGAAATGTAAGATCAGAGTCAAGAAACTAGGGATTATCCCTACCGCAGGAAAGAAAATTAAGAACAGGAAGAGCAACAATAAAAACAACCTTTATCTGCACCAACGGAAAGATTTCCCGTAGAAGCTCTTGCATTACTTTCCTTCCCATGTTTTCTCTTTCGAAAGCAATAAACAAGAGCAAGCAGCGCACATAGAACCACCAATGTCGAACCCAGAACAATGCCCACTATAGGACCTGCTGTCAACCCATTCTTATTATTTTCATTATCTGGATGGGATGCTTGGCCATCAGGTCCTCGTGGTGTACGTGTGCCTGATCCAGAATGGTTACGATTACTATGGGTTCTACCGGGAGGAGGTGAGGTATATGGTAGCGGAGGAGGAGCAGGACCATTGTCAAAGAAATTTCCATCGTATCTGTTTTTATCATAACTGTTAAGTTATAAAGAATGCAAGAGTTGAATATAAGAAAACAAAACAAGAAGCGTCATGCTAATAGCTTACTTAAAATTTGGGATCGAATTCAACTCTCTCGGCATCCAGCCACTGAAACGGTTCTTTGCAATATTTCTGATGGATAGGAGTGTCAAAATCAAAATAACAGGAAGGTACGACTAAAAACCCTTCATAATTTTAAAAACAAAAAAACTTACAGATTAGTTAGAGGCAGATCCGTAAGAAGATTAACTGATCCAGTTAATTGATTGTTTTGTATATAGCTGCCAGAGATTTAGCTATCGTAAAAATTCCAAACATGCCAAACATGCTGTAAAAAATTTGCAGCCAAGATCCTCAACAGAAGTAGCTAAAAATACTCACAGAGTAGAAAGGTTGGACAAAGAACTAAAGGAATTAGGAAGATCTCCAGTAAAGTTGTTGAAAGAAAGATCCCTGCATTCACAAATATATCAAATGAAATACATAATAAATCGTTAAGAAACACCCAAAGCCTACAAAATTATCCAACTTAAAGCTAGATTTATTTATCAGAACTGACAAGTAATCTTTAATAGGATAAGTCGGAACTCAGAAAAATATGGTTCGAACGTTGCTTCCTCTAATTCATTGTAGAAGATACAGGCTTATATAAATGTGACAAATACAGAAATTGTATTTATCCCCATATAGCATGGCTGCAAAAAAATTTTGCATATCTGTCCCATGTTTTCCAAAGATAGAAATAAGACCATGTATGCCATCTGGAGTCGAATGTTGGGGATCAAGAAACATGTCCCTGGGATTTTTGGTACTCTATTCGGCGTATAGACTTGGACCTGGGTGAACTACTCAGTTGAGAAGAACCTCATAAATCAATCCGATGTCACACTGTTTGGCTTTTGGAGCTCTCTGTAGTAGGTACTTTCTATTTCCTTACTTCTGCTTACACTTCATGTATGGAGTTTACTACTCAGTAACTTCCCGTTTCGTTTTCGATATGTAATGTCTTTTCATTGATATATATATATATATATATATATATATATATATATATATATCTGTACCGAAAAAAAAAATTGCCCCCGAGAGTAAAAGTTCACAGATGAACCCAACTAGAAATGAAATCGTGAAACCTGTGTAGAAATGCCCATTGAACCCTTATCAGATGTAAGAATTTGTCCCAATCCATCTAACCAGAAGACGGTGCAACAACAATGCTTATGGTGTCAGGACAAAGTAACTAGCAATCAAAAGTTTAGAAACCTAGGTATTGCTAGAATGTCATGGATGGTTGCCTCCATCGGACGATGATCAATGAAAAGAAGCTGAATTTGAAGTGAAGTGCTAGGGTAGCTAAAATCCATGGAGAATAGAAGCATATCTCCTGATCTAGCTGATATTTCCCAGAACAGTGAGACTGCAAATAGAGTATTTTTTGAAAGAGGAGAGCGCTGCAAGAGTAATTAAAAAGACTTCAGCACACACTCAGTCAAATGGAATCACCTAGAAATAATTATTTATTCAATTGAGAATAGAAAACTGCTACAATTATGAATTTATGATTAGACTACAAGTGAAACATGGACCCATCTTTAGTTGGGCTAAAGAATACGTCTGTGACAACTTTGAGGTATAAGGAAGATTCATTGATTATCACATAAACTCTATGCACGTAGAAGCCTCTGGATCTTCAACATCAAGGGAGTTCTCTAATCTCCCCATGCAATTGGTATAACTTAGCAAAATATACATCACAACCACTGTTTTCTTGAGCATTAGTTTTGTCTCTAATGGCATAGCATGACTAAGATTATATTGCGCAACCCAACCAAGATACCAACCTTTTATTACTAAGGAGGAGTCACCACAATAGTTGGTCTCTATAAATAAGATAGATCAAATAGAACAAACTATGACATTAGTCACTTAGCTACAAATGTTGTCATCCAAGATTGAATGGAAAAAAAATTTAATGAAAGAAGAAAACAATAAACAAGTATTAAAAGTCAAAAATCTTACAAAACTGAGAGGCCTTCAAGATTAGCAAAAATATCTCCAATCGTCTGGGAGAGCGAATTATGACTAATATTCCTACAATCATAGATCTATTTTTAGACCAGGGGAAGGGCCCTAAAAGTATCAATAAATTGCCCAAATAAAAACAGATAAGTCAGTAGAATTTAAGAGCAACCACGACAATACACTCACAAGTAATTGAGAGAAACCATTGCGGAAATGGAGTAAGGAAGATTCCCACTTAAATTGTTACTTGCAAGATTTCTGCATTGGACAATGGAAAGGTATTAACAATACTCCATGAATATAACAGCTTGAAAGCAAAAGAAACAACAATTATATGATCGAACATTACAAGCTAGTAAGATTCGGTGGTATCTGATAGGGAATAGTATCGTGAATGTTGTTGTTGCTCAAATCCCTAACAAATAAGAACAAAATTAACAAAAAGTGATAAATTTGCAAAAGAAATTACAATCTCCATATTGACAAATACAGTGATTTGAATAGAGCATGAGCATTCTCACAGTGTTCTCAGTGACAGAAGGTCCGAAAGCAAGTACCCCATGGTCCCAGTAAGTCCCAACCCAGGAACCTGACTGTATCAGTAACAAAAATAAGCCCAAATTAACAACAACATAGTATTGATAAAACCCGCGAAACGGAATCGACAAAACACATTCATTCGCACATGGCAACAACAGCAGAACCCTCACAGGTGACCCCTTTCCATGACTCTCCGCATGGATCACCGCCACTCGATTTCCACCCAGTTAGCTGAGAAGGATTGTTCAATGAGCTGTATATAACCTGAATAGCTTGAACTGCGAATCAAAGAACATCCTCAAACCCTAATAAGTAGCAAGAAGAAGACGCTTACATCAAAAGATCAAAACATTAAATCAAACAAATCGAGATTCACAAACTCAACACTAATTCCTGAACTTCCTTTCAGTCAATCCGACCTCCTGAACTCCCCACTAAGCAATCTCTTAAATCAACAACAGAAAAATAAGAAATTACCGTCCGACGGATCGGTAGTAGCAAAAACGAGAAGCGGAGTAAAGAGAAACGCGAATGCTGCTAACGCAAGAGCAGTAGAAGTGAAGAAAGCTCTGTTCTTTGCCATTTTCTTTATAGTTGAAGCTCCGGTGTTCTAACAGTCATGCAAAGACAGCCATGGAAATGCAGAAGAAGTGAAGAATCTGAGAAAAGCTCAGATCTTCTTCTCTGGTTTTCTCCATTAATGGAGAAGAAGGAATAGAAGACAAGTGTCGGCAAAATAAGAGAAAAGTGTAAAAAAACAGAAAGGTGTGGACTGATTAGTGAAGTAAGCAAGCAAAGTTTGAACTTTTATCACTTTCAGGTCCTTCTCTGTGAATAGCACGAGGATTAACGTGAGGGGTGTTAAAGGTTCTAAATTACCCTTGACATTAATTGCTATACCGAGGATGTCATTATTCTATGTCAGACTGTCCAAATGTGTGAGCTGGTTCTTTTCCTGTCCTTTTTGGATGGGCTTTCTTTTGTTTCTGACGTTGGAAGTGTTTGATGACCTTTTAAATGGTTGGATATATGGGAAGAGCAATAGGCCCAAAGGCCACGTTGTTTCATTAACTCGGGTTAGCTTTTTTTAAAACTTTTTAGTTAATTTATTTTTTGAAAACCAAAGATATATGAGTGAACCTTAAGGATCGATGAATCTTAACTATAATTAAATGGGGTTAAAAAAGGGATACATGACCCAAAAAAAAAAAAAAAAATGGGAGCCAGACGTCACTCCTCACGTCACCAACAAAGGAGGTGATTATTTTTCATATGGGAAAGCCACATGGACTGTTCATTTGTTTGTCACGGTGCATAAAGGAATTAAGATTTTGCCTTTTATCTGGCCTTTCCGTACATATGTAAGGCAGATGGAGTCCTTTTATCAATAATTTCTTAGATATTATTGAGGTTAATTCTTTGTCCATTTAACTGTTAAGATATGAGTATTTTACGGGAGATCTAACTATGAACATAACTTCGATTGTAGAGATAACTGGAATAACCCAAAATATACATTTGTTGGGGTATTTTAAAATTTGGAAATTGTTTTAAGCAATAGAAATGTCCTTTTATACTTGGTGTTTCTAAATTAGAAAATAGTTAAGAATGGCCGGTCTTCATTAGTGAACGCCCTAATTTTAAATACTCATCTACTGTAGTTAAGATTTACTCACCCCTAGGGTTAAGTAATCCAACCATAGTATTTCAAAAATAAAAAAATCCAAAATCTTAGTTTTAATTTAGTTAGGCTTAACTAGGGTTAAAAGAGTGTTAAAAGGGACACAAAGACACGGGGTAAGATATAAAACGGACCCATGGGCCCGCTAAGCACTGCTCTTCCTAATTATATCTATCATAAGGCATATTTTGGATTACTTCAGACGTGGTTGTCTGCATACATATCCACTCTGATTCCAAGAACCCTCTTGGACATTACTTTGAACGCACTCTGATTAGGGCTATTAATTCGGCCTTCATGTGAGGGTATCCGGTTCAACCCCGCCCTCAAAGCCTGCAAAATTGAGGACTTTTTATTTATAAAACTCATAGGTTTAAGTGGGACAAAAAAACTAAACTCACTGAAATGCGGGATGGGCTTGGACAACACCCCTTCAAAGCGGGCACGGGTCATATATATATAATTTTGTGTAACGAAATATTTATTGTGATATAGTAGTATTTTCACTATCATATCTCTCATGCTTAAAGACCATCCACCATCAAGAGACTTTTTTTAATTATCTTATATATCTTCCATTAATCCTCTTTGTTATTCTTTCATCTTTGTTATCATGCGTTAGCCAATGTTCTTTTTTTGTAAAATTAATAAATATCATGACAAAAATGTTTTTCTTTATATTTTTTTCAAGCCTAGGCCTTGCCTTGACCCTTCTGAGTGATGGTAGGGCTTGAGACTAGCTAACTCAAGCCCTACAAGGGCTTGGGCCAAACCCTTATGAGTGAGGGTTGGCCTTAACAGACCTCGACTAGGCCCGATCCATTGCAGCCCTAATTCAGAAGGGTTGTTTTTTTTTTTTTGGTCCAATGGGGGGCAAAGCCCACAAGTTACACAGAACAGAACCTAGGGGTGGTAACCCCCATTACATCATTCCCAAGCAAAACCTTAAGACTATCCGGGGGATCGACAAGAGTCGCCAAGCCAAGAGGAAGAGATAGCCCATGATTTGCAAGCCAATCTGCCGATGAATTCCCTTCCCTGTACACATGCTCCAAACGGCAATCCCAAGATCGTAAAATTAAATTCTGACAAGCAGTGATTAACGGGCTATGAGGATCACGAACCGTGGTTCCCTTCTTGAGAAGCAAAACAACAGACTTGGAGTCTGTTTCAACAAAAACCTTTCGGAACCCCATACTCCAAGCCAAGGCGAGACCGTGATAGATAGCCCATAATTCAGACATGGTCACAGTGCAGATACCAATATTATAGGCAAAGCCGACCAACCACTTACCAGAATCATCCCTAAGCAAGCCTCCGCCACTAGCTAGGCCCGGGTTACCCTTAGAGCAGCCATCAGTGTTCACAGTGCAGATACCAATTCAGAAGGGTTGTTACATCTTACAAGGTGCCCCTCATGACAAGCAAAAAATTTTAAAAAGGTTAAAACTATCTTTTAATAAAATTTTATCAAGTTTGGGAAGAAAATTTAACCCATTGATGTATTTTGCAAAAGATGACAAAAATGGAGGGGTGTTTACAAATAGCTGATAATTTGAGGTAAATTTATTATGGGAAATAATCACCTCCTCAGTCGGTGACGCGAGGAGGTGAATCTTGGCTCCCCTTTTCTTATCACGTGTCCTTTTAATTCTATTTAACCGCAGTTAAGATTCAGTCACCCCTAGGATTCACACATCTATCCTTGGTTTTTAGAAAAATAAAATAAACAAATATAACCACAAGGTTAAAAAACTTTAAACTGAGTTCATGTTGAGTTAAAGGGGTGACTTTGTGAGAATGAGGAGCGATAGTTCCCCCCTCACCTGTGGAGAGAACTATATATTGCTCTTGTATTATATATACCAGCAGGTGGCATGTGTGATGCACATGAGAGCCAAGGGAAGGAGTTAACCACAGTTAATAAGAGTTAAAAGGGACACGTTACCCATGGGTGTGATTGAACTCTCCCCGAGTTTAATCACGATTGGCTGTGATTCTATTCTTTAAATAGATAGATGAGCAAGGGGTGGTTTGGGAATTAAAGTAAAATATTAAGTTAAAATTTTGTTTTATATAAGGGTAGTTTAAGAAATTTGGAAAAATCAGGCTACGCCTGCCTCTCACATTATAAAAGTAAAGATATATATATATGTTTAGAAGTGACTACTCACTAATCAGTCTACTTAACATAAGCTATAGTAACTCCACCTCCATGGAGGAACTCATGTTATCTGTTTTTTGAATGCTACTTTTAGGTGTTAATCGCGAGTCTCATGATAAACACGTGACAAAATATCATTTTGGATCGAAGTATCTAGACCATTTGATTATACGTCAAAATCTTAGAAGATTAATGGTGATCAATTAAGATCTAATCCATTACAAAAATAACTGTTACAAACAATTACAGTATTCGTTTTTAACTCGAATGGGGTAGCATTCTCCATTTCTAATACAAATACCATTATGGATAGGAGGGTATTTATATACTTTCATGCAAGCTCATTGACATTTTTGACAGGTCGCTTCATTCAAATACAAGAGAGAACTCAGAAACATTTATTCATGTTAGCAGAATGAAAGCGAAATTTAACGAACATATACCAACTCAGCTGATCAGTATAAATAAAATAAAATAATAGTTCACCTGCCTTAAGAATTGCATGGGTTTTTGGTTCTTCCAAAATCCTCCCGGGGATTTAAATAAATAAAAAAAGGGTCTGCGAGAATCTCAGTTCCACCACACTAATTTGGGACCTTTTTTCTTTTGTTTGGTATAGGACCATGCCCAACAACTGTCCGATTATACAGTAGTTGAAATGCCAACTGACAAGCATCTCCAGCTATAAGAGCAATGTGCTGTCCCCAAGTACACGCGAAGCAAGCTAAGATTATAACATGGGCTGCACAAAATTCAACGGTAGTCCACAACCACAGATAAATGTTGCCTTTATTCCCAAAAAAAAATAAAAAATAAAATTTATAGAAAAGGCATCACATCTTGTGCTTCTAGGTTATATGTTTTATTTGCTTATTATCATATATTTTCCTAACATGATAAGATGGGTACTTGTTTATTATTATATATATTTTTTTGATAGAATAAGGTGGGGGTACTTGTTGCCATCAAATACTTTAAAAAAATTAGGCCATTTGGCATCATCTAATGATGACACATGTCATATTAATGTAATTGTTTGAGAGTTTGAGCAAGTGCTAAACCAGTTTGGTCAGTTCAACAACTATTTTTTTTTTTCATTTGGGCTAGTGGATTGGATTAATTACAATGGCTTGATCTCTTTTTCGCCACTTACCTTCAACCAAGCTACTTAGGTTTATGAGGTTGAAGAAATTTGTTAGTCTTCTATTCGACATTTCACCCTCCTTGATTCCTTGAGAGCCCTAATTTTAACCTGAATTAAGTAGAGGACTCCTTCAAATTAGACCCTTTGAAAAAGCCCAAATAGCATTTTTTTATTAGTTGGATTCGACCTCCTTTGGAGTCGGACAAGCTGAACACGGATAGATGCTGTAAAGGCAACTCGGGCTTATCAAGTGAGAAAAAGTCTGCTTAGAGATGAATCTGGCTAGTTATTGAAAAATTTTGTTTATAATATTAGCATTTGTTATGTGACTGGCTGAAACCCTATCATGGTCTTGCCTTGGCTTGGAATACAAGCTACAGACATTTAGTTGTTGAAATGGAGGTCTGCTGCTTTGATTGTAAAGAAGGAAGCCTCGGTTTCGTAATCCTCATGGCCCTTTAATCAATGCTTGTCTGGAAATTGTTTTGAGGCCCGAAAACATCAGTTGATGCATGTGTACAACTGGTTGATGCATGTGTATTCTTGAAAGATTGACTTGCAAATCATGATCTATCTCTTCCCTTTGGTTTGAAAATTTTTGCGGCAACCATATAAAGGTTTTGATTAGAAATGATATAATTGGGGGCTACCACCCAAGGTTTGAAATTTTGCAAAATTTCGTGAAATTTCGGTTTCGGACAACCCCAACGACATCGAAACTCAGTTTATTTTAAAAATCAGATTTTGACCGAAATTTCAGAAATTTCAGGTGAAATTTCAGATTTCAAAATTTTGCCAGAAATCTAATTTTTTATTTTTAAATAGTTTTTTTTATTGTTTTTTTATTTAAATTTCAAAATATTTCGAAATTTTTACTGAAATTTCGTAAATTTATATATTAATTTTAAAAATAAAATAATAATATTTATATAAATATATAAAATTTTAATAAAATATTAATATTTCAAATTTCGAAATTTCGCAGAAGTCCCGCAATTTTTCGGGATTTCAGTTCAGGTTGGTTGGCCAAAATCGTCGAAAATTTTGAAATTAAAAACCTTGCTACCACCCTTAGGGCTTGTTGTCTGTAGTTTTGTGGGCTTTGCCCCCATTGAACAAAAACAAATGTCATTGTTTGAGGATTCAATTAAGTCTAAAAAAGAATTCTTACTGTATCCTTGCAAAGTTGCTTGGGTTATGAGTGAGTGGTGGGATTCATCAATCAGATGGTCGGATTCATCTCCTTCCATTACTGATAGATTTTGACAAATCCATCCATCAATTGAAGACTTGCGCCTATGCCTATGAGATGATCCACCCGGCCCATGAGAAAGGAACTCCGATATTGCCCATCGCCCACAGAGCAATGCTCATCAATTTTCAAGGTATGGGACAGGCAAGATTGGCCCCTCTTTGTGGGTGCCTTGTCCCAACTATTTGGGATCGTCAACACAAATCCTGTTCCGCCATTTTAGTCTCCATCAATCCTTTTCCTTCTAAATCAAAATGCTTGAAGTGTTGGCTGATAAATGTAATTAATCATATTTATCATATTAAATTTTCAGTACTCATCGAGCATATTAAAATGTAATTGATTTGCTAGCATTCTATGATCATTTAATACCAGGCCCAATCAATGATAATAAAGAATCCAGATGAGATTGAGTTTCAAACATGTTGGTGATAGGTTTGATGTTGGAAATAAAACCTGTAACCTGCAAAACACCAGGAATGTAGGAAGCCTGAAAAGAATTGGCTTTCCTGAGATACTGGTATCATGGTAGAACCTGAAAAACAAAAAAGTTATTTTAGAAGAAGCAAAGCAAGCACCTTTTAGAAAAATTCAGGATTCCATTGCTAGATTATTTTATGCAATAACCAACAGAATAAAAACCTACCTCTAATTCTCACTCAACCGACAGTAATATATTTTCCTCAAAAAGAAAACGGAGTAAAAAATGCAACCAGTGATACAAGATTGCAACAATGTGGTTCACAGTACTCACATGGGGCATGTTTACCTAATCTCCATTATTCTCCAACCTTCTCTTCTTTTCTTTAAGGTTATTTTTCTTCATTTTCCTCATTTTTTTGCCCATACCGATGATTGAACTTGGCAACCTGGCCTACGCTTTGAGCCATCTGGCGTCTCGCTCTAAAATGGTAGACCTTACCAACATTGTGTATTTTGGACATCATAACATGCATCAATCTCCCACTGTGTGTTACGTAGGATATCCATTGCATCTGAGGATGCAACCCTTTCCTCATCTCCTACAAGACTGCAATTTGATCTGAAGCTTATCAATTACACCATTCACTCTATATAGCATCTGTATATATATATTTTTTTTCTAAATGTAAAATACAAACTGATCAGAAAACAGGCACATGAATAACAAAATAAACTATTCTAGAGTCTAATTCCATCTTAAATATTTGGATTGGATGATTTCCAATTAAAGAAGAAAATGAAGTGATTATGGTTGGATTAAATAGGAAGCCTCTATCGGGGAGTCAACCAATATCAGCTTGTTAGCGTATCATTGTAGAATTGAAAGTGGAGATTGGAATATTAAGGATAGAGGATAGCTCATATGATGACCAAGGCTAAAGGAGGCCTGGCGTGGAACGCTATAGTGGATCTTTGTTTGATTTTCTTGTTCATTTTTAATAAAAAAATTGTATCATATATAGCAGATTTGTCTCACTTTGTTGGAGGCACAGTTGGCTTGTGTTGGAGTTGTTGGTTGGGATGGAATCCAGAATAGTTCTAGTCATGGTGTACAAGCTGAGTCCATCCCCCACTACTACTAGGAGCTTCAATGGCAAAGGGACTGGATTCATATTAATGCACATGGAATATTTTTTTGTTTTTATCCACCGTTAATAAGATGATTAAAATAAACATACATATAAATATATGTATATATATATATATATATGGAATAGCATATGATAGGCTTCAGCTCCAAAATTACATTGATGATTTGTTCCTGATTATTCAATGAATTGCCTTTTTTCTGGACTGTTAATGAAACATGGGCTGGATCTTCAAGATAATCTATTGTTTAGATTGTAAGGATAACTAATAACTCATTTCCAGATTGTACCCCATCCAAAAGATAGTCTGTTGACTGGATCCACAATATGTGCAGCAATTGGATTAGCAGCTAAGTTGACAAATCAACATTTTCTTTTGTACAGGATTCCCGTGTTCACCCCCTGAAAATATCTATAAGGCAATGAAGTCTCTAGCAAAGCCCTTAATCAGAAAATGGCTAATTGCCCTTAGAAACTGCTCATTGGGAACAGACATGGCTTCTTGAGGATTCAAGGCTGCTACAAAATGACATTAGCAACAGTCATTATAATCCACCTTCATCACCACCATTTAAAAGTATTAAAGCTCATGGAATTTCACCAAGCATGCCTCAATTCTCAGAGTCTCCCTGCTTTATAGTAAGCCTTGGGAACCGGAGTAAGATATGTTATTCCAGTTCAAGGTTGAACCAAGTTAGCCTATTCTTATCCTCTGTCTAAAGCAAGAAACCTTCAAAAACCTGGAAAAAAAGAAGAGGAAAAAAAAAATCTGTCAAACTTCCCAGTCCTATCCAAATACTAAGCAACCCAATACCTATCCGCTGAGAATAAATTCCAACCCGGACAGAAAATTTACCTTTAAAGATCAATCAAGGGCAGAAAAATTAAAAAAACAGGGAAGGAACTCAAGGAAGACAGAAGTGCATAAATGGGAGGACCAGGCATGACTACAAGAAGTATGGTAATAAATCTCACCGAAATCGTTACGAAACGACTATTACGTAAAGGTTTCGGTAATACCCAAACCGATACGAGCCGCGTTAGGTTACTTATCTCATGATACTATTCTGTCTCATCAACAAATATAATGTTACCTGCAATTAACATACACCAAATAACCTCCTCTTAAATATGAGCCACCAATTCATCCATAACAAATTAAAATAGATATGGACTCATAATAGACCCTTGATTAAACCTCTTGTCACAATATACTTCTTTGTCTCACCAATGGTTGTTCTCGGAGTAGTTATCACTTCCTCATACATATCTCATGATACTATTTTGCTCTAACTCATTTCTTCCCTTTACCCTCTTCTCTCTATACTTCTCCATCAATTGTCTTAAGTAAAAAAAAATAATGTGCTCAACAATGAATCTCCTAGAATGAATAAAACTTATGTTTATAAAACCATGGTTATTTGTCCAAATCTTTATTCTATCACTCCCCTAATATCATAGTATTTCTTATAATGTTAAATTCGGTGACAATGATGAATGATGATGACGATCCCATATTTATATACTTTTTTTTTTCTAAAATCCATGTTTCTTTCTTTATCAATTTTTCTCCAAAAGCAACAACTCTTCCCTTTAAACTCCCATCACCTTACTCTTGGGTACTTTCTGTTTTCATTCCTCGTGCAAATTTTATGTGAACATCCATAGACCATAGTCACCAGCCTATGTTGTGTTCAGGGATAACCTTATAATATTTGCATGTCGGTAGCTCAATCCTCCAAAGTTTGAATTAGATTGACAGTAATTTTAAATGAACACTCTTTTAAGCGAAAATTTTGAATCCATGACTGAATCTGTTAAACGTAGAAAAGAAGGGGAAAAAGTAATAACTAATATACTAACCATACTAGTTGTGTCCCTTTATATATTAAGAACATCAGGGTGATGATTCAAGGAAATATTAGAGTCCAAAAAATTCTTTTTTTGCTTAAGGTGAAAGTATTATACCATCTAGTTAATAGTATCTCCCTTATAAATAGGTTTGTGAGTGTTGTGCCATCAATCCTTATCTCAGTTGATGGGTAACCTTCTAGATTTGGGTATAGTCTCAAAATGGCATTGACCAGATATTCTTAATCCTTGATAGTGAGCCTTTTCACCGACTGTTGCTCATGCCTTTAATGAGTGACCAAAATCAAGTGACTAGTTGGATACTTGGATGCTATAGATTCTTGAATTGATGTGAATTTTGGACTGTAATCTGTGCAAAGAGGCACATTTATCAAACAAACAGATCAATAGGATATGTACTGGTTGGTTTATGGCTGGCTGCAGCTGCACAGGTTGAGACATCTCCCATTTAGAAATCATTTTCACGAAAGCAAATTATGATGATGAAAGCGCACATAATCCAAAGACTACAAAGAAACTAAAGGAAGAAATTGAGGGCTCAAAAAATAAAATTCTAGGCTACTTTGAGGGATGAGAAAGCACAGTCTATGCACTTCTTTCTTGCATTATTTTATATCCTTTTATCGTTTTCTGGTAGAATTTCCACCTGCTGCCTCATAATACGTCTGCCATTAGACTTCATAATTACTTGAGCTAGGTCACTAATTTGGGCTCAGCTAAGCTTATTATTATTAGTCCCAATTGAAGCAATGTTAGCAACAATCTCATTAAAGCAAAAAGAAACATGGTTGATTTAACTAGTCATAGAATTACCAAAGAATATCCATTCATGCCCATGGAAAGGTTTCTAACTATAGTTTTCAAACCAGATTTAAATCTTTCAGTCATTCAAAGTTTGCTTTTTCATGGAAGAGATAGTTTATTCAGAAAAGAATAATTATTATAGAAACATATAGACAACCTAGTCCTCTGATGTAGAGAATGAAACAGATATAGAGCGGTAGTCTCTAAGTATTATGTTTATCGGAGTGCCCAGAAGTTTACACAAGTAAAAAAGAAAAGAAAAGAATATAGACACTAAAAGGAGTAACGTCGAGAGAAATTTGCATTAATTAAACTCGCCAACTCTAGCTCAGATGGAGAGGTATGCCCCTCTCATTGGTCGTGGGATTAAGTCCCAGGGAGGGAAGCTTTCCCTGGGTGATGGGGCAAGTCAAGTATCAGTGTATTAACATGTTGGGTGCCTTACCAGATCATAGGTTTCAGCTAGTAGGCAACCAATCAATTAAAGGATTGATTAACCTCAGGATGTTATCTTTTTCCTTCTTAGTAGCGCTACCAACTTTACTATCTGCAGTGATTCTTATTATTGTTTTTGACTTTTTTCAAATGAATTTTACTGTTTCCATCTAACCTCGTTAGAAAGAGCTTAAAATACCCACATAGTCACGGAGTTATGAATTTATGATCCATTAAGAACCACTTCATGAGTTAACTAAAATGGAAATTAGTGATTCTTTTTGCACTTTTAATGATTCATCACAGCAGATTGAATCGCGTATTCATGGTCTTAAGCACACTGGTCCTAGGAGTGAGAGACATGGCAATTTTCTTATGAGTATAGAAATTTAAATCCTAAAACAGAGGGAGAATTAGAAATGAGTATCTACAGAAAACACAAACCCTATAAACTTTCACAAACAGAGACACAAAAAACCCTAGATTCAACACTCATTTGAAGGTCTGGAATCTACAACTGAAGAACTAATTCTCCAATTAATTCAACCATAAGAACAGTTACAAAAAGTTCAAATCAAACAAACAAGAACTATAAATCAAATAAGAAAAAAAAAAATTCAAACTATTGAAAGTCGATCAAAGTAACTTACACGATCAAGTTTTCTCTCTCTGCGACTGTGGAAGAAAGAAACTGTAGATAAACGAGGAACCCTTTTCTCCTTTATTCGCAACTGTAGCGGGTGAGGGAGAAAAACGAAAGTTATTGGTATGATCCTAACCGTCCATTTAGTTCTGGCTCTTAAGTCTTTGATCGTAAGTGAATGGTTTGATTGGAGGCTACGACTTGTCTAATACGAATATCATCGATTCAACAGTCCAGATTATATCTTAACATTTAGCTCCTGCCGGTGGGTTTGATACTGATTTTTGAAATGGGCCTGCCTTAGAGCTGTGGGTGAGCCTAGATCTTACGATGTTCCGTCCTGATCACCTACAAGGGTTCGGCCCTAGCCTGGTCCTAACTCTTGGAGGGCCTGACCTAGTTAGGCCCAAGCCTTACCTTCAAAGGTCAGGGTTGAAAAGAAAGAGTATAATACATTTTTATTTTTCATATATTGCCATCGGCCTTAGCCACTGTAGGGGCCACCAAAAAAAAATAAAAAATTATGCAACACAAAGATATTTTTATTATTTTACTCCGTGAAAAAGTATAATATTTTTCATAAGTTAAAAATAGTATAACAAACTATAAATTGTAATATGTTTACTGTTCTTTCGTAATAAAATTAAACACAATATAATCTATATTTTGTTACGTGTCTTAACTATATGTATATATTTATTTATTTATTTAAGACATAATAGATCTTATATGTATATGATCAATTTTATTAAAGTGTTAACATAAACTATAATACTAAATTTGACTTCTTATGTTTTCTGACATATTGAAACAGTATTATACAGAACACTAAGAGGCCGTTTGGATACACTTCTGTTTTTCTATTTTTAATTTTTGTTTTTAAAAATTGAAAACGATTTTTTGTTTTCAATTTTTTTAAATATGAAATATGGTATTACTAACTGTTACTTATTTTTAAAAAAGAAAAACAAAAAAAGGCATTTGATTAATATGATTAAATAATTTCAATTCATGGTGGTGGTAATGGTGAGTAGTGGTGGTGAGAGTAGTGTGGTGGTGATGGTGGCAGTGGTGGTGGTGGTGGCGGTGGTGGTGGTGGTAGTAATCGTGGTGGATGGTGGTGGTCGTGGTTGTATTGTGGTGGTGGGTGGTGAGTACTAGTGGTGGGTGGTGGTGTAGTGGTAGTGGTGGTAATGGTGGTGGTGGGGTGGTAGTGGATGGTGGTGGTGGTGGTTGTATTGTGGTGGTGGGTGGCGGTGGAGGTGAGTAGTGGTGGTGTAGTGGGGGTGGTGGATGGTGGTAGTATTATGGTGGTGGTGGGTGGTGGGTGGTGGTGTAGTGGTAGTGGTGGTGGTGGTGAGGTGATGATGGTGGTGTGGTGGTGGTGGTGGTTGTATTGTGGTGGTGGGTGGTGGTGGCGGTGGAGGTGGTGGTGGGTGGTGAGTAGTGGTGGTGTGGTGGATGATAGTAGTATTATGGTGGTGATGGATGGTGGTGGTGCGTGGCGGTGGAGGTGGGTGGTGGTGATGGTGGTAGTATTGTGGTGGTGCGGTGGTTGTTGTGGGTGATTGTGTTGATGATGGGTCCATGTTTTTCATTTTTGTTTTTTGTTTTCAAAAATAGAGGTAGTAGAAAATTTTTGTTATCTTGATTTTTTAAAAATTTTGGTACTGATTTTTAAAATCAGAAAGCCGAAACCAAACATGTTTCGTGACAAAATTTTGTACAGTACTAAAATTACATAATATATCTAATTTCAATACAGTTCTAAAGAAGTAAGGCATAACTAAATTTTGCACAGCACTAACATAAGGGATAGGGCTATGGGTGGCAATCCAACCGACCAATGGGGTTACATGACCATAAAGTTAGTCCTCCAACTTGCTGGCTCCGGAACCACCCCTAGCCCTGCCATTAATGTTTGTTCCATCTTCTTGAAAGTAGGTACAATTGGAAATTGCTTAGTTTTATTTTCAGCTGGACAAAGGCCCAACCAACGAGCCTTGAAGACCAAGAGAGAATTCAAGACAAATTAATATGCAAGGAAAATAGAGGGATGCATTGTGGTGAAATAACCTACAAATACGAAAACAAAAACACACAAGAACATATAGATTTTTGTGCTTCACACAATGTGGGCTATGTCTAAGAAGAGGTTGTCTTTCACTATTTCAAAGCAGAGAGATTAATCACTCTATCATAGCCCCTCAGATAAACTTGTTTTCGGCATAATAAAAAATTGTATACCGAATATTATCTCATATACCTGGCAAGAAACATAACTTGAAATAGATTCCTAATACAATTAGGAAAACCTCAAAAAGGCGTACGAACTGTACAAAATGATGGCCCTGGGTGAGCAATACTGGAATTATAATAAGCTAAATGTAAGACACTTTGCACAACATGCACGTCTTTGAAGTGATATATACTTCAACTTCATAATAAGAAACTGTTGGCTTAAACTTCCGCAAGAGCAAGAAAAGTTTATTTAGCAGTTGTATTAATAAAATGACAAGGAAAATTAGAAAATACGAAAAAAGAACACCTCGGAAGTTGCGTATTTAGCAACTGTGTGCATATATGAAGTATTTATAAATAGTACTTACAATCATGGTTACTGTATAACCGTGATCAATAATCAAATAAATTATTATTGTTAATATAAGATCACTGTCATATTAATAACTGTAATTCTTATAAATATTTATGACCACGGTTGTTTTGTAACATACTGTATAACCGTAATCAATAATCAAATAAATTATGATTGTCAATATAAGATCACCATCATATTAATAGCTGTAATTCTTATAAATATTTATGATCAAGGTTGTTTTGTGACAATGATTTAATAGTTTCTACAAACTTTTTAAATCATGTTTACGGTTATAACTGTGATCGAACTATATCCATGATCTTTCGACAAGAATGTTCTTATTATTAATCAAAAAAAATATATCTCTGTGAAGATTGCTTCTCTTTTTTTGTGCAGATATCATTTACCTATGGTTAGTGCTCAGTAGTTAGCTTGAGGTGTTGTGCCCCAAAATACCCTTAGGAGTTAAGGAATACTTTAGTTGTGACTATACTAACCTGTCAAACCATCCTGTGATAAACAAGGTAAAACTTACCATAATAGAAACATGATACAGAGTGCGGAAGCTAAACAGTGCGGAAACGTAAACCTACTTTTTTCTTTTCTATACATAATTTTTATTCCAAGTTCATATACAAAACATCATAAGTAAAGGTGGATATGCCCACCATCAAAATACAAAACATAAAAGTCTCTCTCTCTATGACACCCTACTCACAGTAGTCTAGATATGGCCACACATCTAGATCTTTATTCTCGTGAGGCTGAAGTGGAATAGGTGCCGCCTCATCGACGTATTCTTCCTCAACCCAAGGCTCAGGGTCGAAGGTATCCACCGGACCTGCCAACATGAAATGTACGGCTGAGTATGGAATACTCAGCAAGTATAAGCTACTAACTACCAATAGTAATAATGAGCTATTATAGCAATAAATAAATGCAATTCATAATCGCAATAATTGAAGCAATACAACATTAAGAATTGAGACAATACTAGAGCAATAATTAAAGTAATACTATGATCATGACATGCATGGAATAATGCAAATACTCCGATAAAACCCATACTTAGAAATCGTGACTTGTTCTTGAAAATAGTTTTTCGTGGTTTTCAAAACTTGCTTGTCGTGTTAAACCTTGTTCTTTTCTCGTGTGAATCACATATGTCTTATCTTGTTCTTGTTTGGAATCACTTGTCATACTTGTCTTGTCATGTCTTGACTTGTCTTGTTATGCTTTACTTATAAGCCAGATGTTTGTACCCCTTATAGCGACTTGTGAGTCGGATACGTAAGTATCCTTCAGCAAAACATGAATAGAAAGCAACTTGTGAGCCGGATACGTAAGTATCATTTAGCAAAATAGAAAAGGGGTACACCAACATCCTTGACCGGCCCTTTGTCCGGCTTTATCAACTTGTTTTCTTGTGAGCCAGGTATGACATATCTTGCGATATGCCCTACCCTTGGCCGGCCCGATGTCCGGCTTTATCATGCGTTTTGTGAATCACGTGTCTTGCTCTTATTTGTTTACACATACTTATACTTTTAGAAAAAACTGGTTTATGCATGCATGTGTGCGTGTGTGAAGCATTTGTAGTAGTCATGATGACATGTACAACTCAAAGGATGATGTGTAGTATTTCAATTCTTAATATGATCATGAGTGAGGGAATTAGACAAACATATAGAACATTGGATCAATTTATCATTCTAGAGAAAACTAGATAAATCCTACTTTCATATTCTTCATTAAATCCATTTAATTCTCATTTAGGCATTTTATCGAACACTTGACGTGCAAACATTACATAGTCATTTTATTCATCCTTTTATGATTGTACACTCCATCAACATCACATGTGTGTTCATTATTGTCTACAATGCACTTCCAATATTTTTCATCACACACCATACATCACATCCATACTGTAACGACCCCAAAATCCTACAAGGCTAAAATAGGACTTTGGAATCGCCACATTACTTAAACCTGCTTAAAACCATGCATACAAGGCTACTACACGAGTCTTCAAAAATGAGGATAATAAAATTTCGATATATATAAACCCAATCCAACCTGCACAAGTCTAAGGTCTATATATACAACTAACAATGAACCAATAAGAGTCTGATACACAACCATAAATGTCTACTGAGCAACATCCTCTAAAAGTCAATTACAAAACTCTCTCAAAGAAAGGAAATGTAAACTAAGAGGTGTAGCCGCCCAAGTCTCCGGCTCCCTCCTCAGAAGGCTCACCTTCACCTCCTTCCTCGATGTATGTTTCCTCAACCCACGGCTCCACCGTGTACTCCTGCTCTATACCTGCCAAGACAAAGTCCGGCTGAGTACAAAGGTACTCAGTGTATATAAAATCCAACCAACAATAATGATATACCTGCACTTAGTCAGAAACATATCCAATAACATAATAACATAATCAGAGTGCGGAAGAACGTGTGCGCATATACATCATATCATCACCTTGACTCGTGTACTTGTGAGAATCTTAGACTTAGAAAACCATACACTTATGAGGTACTTATGCTTACGAGACCACGTGCTTGTGAGATGTTTATGCTTATGCTTATGCACTTATTCAGATCATACAAGGATGAGACATGCCGTTCTTGGCGGATACGGACCATGCCTTATGCACTTATTCAGATCACACAGTAATGAGACATGCCGTTCTTGGCGGATACGGACCATGTCATGCTTATGCTTATTCAGAATGTCATACGTATGCCATGTTCATGCTTGTAGTCCACATGTGTGACTTGTGAGATTCTTATCTTCGCATACACGTGCTTGTGTGCTTAAGTGTCGAAATTAATATTCGAGTTGGTAATTGCTTAGGTTCCGATCTCCCACCATGGAAACTCCACTATATGTCCCATACCAAATAGTTAGAGAATTCCCGGTTTGAGAGATGTTCCTCTAAGTTCTTACCTTCCCGACTATCAATTCCCAAGCAAATAATTAAACATACTTAACAAACCATTCACCTATACATATCTTATCATAATTCATATCGCAATTCATAATCAATTTACCACCATTTCATAAGAACATAATAGCATTTATTCTCTCAAACATTTTTACAAACACCTTGAGTACCCATATTATGAATCCATTATTTCTCTACTTTCTCAAGCATCCATCTAACCACAATCCATCCATACAATCCCTTCACCATTCACATCCACATAGTAATCCCATCCTCCACACATTTCCCATCCTTCATACACCCCATCCACATTCAAATCCACATTTTCATTCACATATCCACTCATAATTAGCTCATTTCATAGAAAATTAGGGAAAACATGCATTCAATCTCTATTCTATCATTTCTATCATCTTAACATTCACAAAACCTTAAAATAAAGTTGATTAGGATAGTATATCGACCTTAGGAATCCTTCCCTTGGATTCAAAACGCTCCCGAGACGATTTGGAGAAGCTTCCCAAACTTTTCTTGCAATCTCCTATCAATCTCCTCCTTCTCCAAGAAAACCCTCTCTCAAAACCCTAGGGTTTCTCCTCCTTTTTGCCAAATTAGGTTAGAACTAGGTGGAGTATCTTAATATTTCGAGTAGGACCCCCTATTTATAGCCCCAAGGTCTGAGAACGAAAAGACCAAAAAGCCCTTACTAAAAATCAGCAAAAATACGAAGGACCGAGCGATCGGTGGTAATGACCGAGCGATCGGTTGCCTACCGATCGATCGGTGTTTATGACCGGGCGATCGGTCAAAAACACACTCTCTGGAAAATTTCCCCATACAAAATTTTGGACCAGTCGATAGATACCGATCGATCGGTTTTGGACCGATCGATCGCTGGTTCTGACCGAGCGATCGGTTCCTGCAGGTTTTGACTCCCTTTACTGTTTTGGCCATAACTTTTTACTCGTTCATCGGATTTTGACGATTCAACTTGCGTTGGATTCGTCTCTCGAAAATGAACATTTCTGGCGTTTTAGAATTTCCAATTTCCACTTAATTTATAGACTAAAATATCCCCAAAGTTGACTGATCTGTAATTCCATTAGACAAAACTCACTATTGACTTGACTTAAACTCAAAATGAGGAAAAACACTAAACATGAACCTCGAAGAGGATTCCAACACCTTTCTAATGGTTCAAGAATCACACAATTCCAGTAAACGGTGCTAAAACTAGAGCTTCCTAAAGTTTAGGATGTGCTATGACATCCATCCGTTACAAGTTGATTAAGCCTAGTTTACATCACCATACTTAGATATAAAAAAAACAATAAACATCAAACATCACAAGGACTAAAATACCCTTAACACAATGAAATAAAAACATGAAAAAGATTCGGGTCTCTACATCCTCCCCCCCTTAAAAGAATTTCGTCCTCGAAATTACGCACCTTAGGTGAACAAGTGCGGGTACTTTTCGCAGACTTCGGCTTCTCTCTCCCAAGTAGCCTCTTCTCTAGAGTGATGCTCCCATTGCAAGAGCACAAGAGGAATGACCTTAGAACGCAAAACTTGCTCTTTCCGGTCCAAAATTCGAGCCGGTTGCTCCACTAGAGTCAAATCTTCCCGAATTTCCAACGGTTCCAAATGAATGACATGTGAAGGATCCGCTATGTACTTCCTCAACATAGAGATGTGAAAGACATTATGCACACCTTCCATGTGAGGTGGCAAGGCGACCTGGTAAGCAACTTCCCCGACTCGGGTGATGATCTCAAAAGGACCCACATATCTCGGACTGAGCTTGCCTCGCTTGCCGAATCTCATCACCCCCTTCGTAGGTGAGATCTTTACGAACACAAAATCTCCGACTTGGAACTCAAGATTTCTCCTCCGAGTATCGGCATAGCTTTTCTGTCTACTCTGAGCTGCTTTCAACCTCTCCCTGATCAATTGAACTCTATCCACAGTCTGACCAACGAGCTCGGGACCCAAAAGCTTCCTCTCACCAACTTCGTCCCAACACAAAGGTGAACGACAACTCCTCCCATAAAGTGCCTCAAACGGTGCCATCTGAATGCCAGATTGATAGCTGTTATTGTAGGCGAACTCAACCAACGGCAAGTGATCAACCCAACTACCCTGAAAGTCTAACATGCAAGCTCGTAGCATGTCCTCTATGATCTGGTTTACTCTTTCAGTTTGCCCATCTGTCTGCGGATGAAATGCCGTACTAAAATCCAAATGGGAACCCATGGCTTGCTGAAAACTCTTCCAAAATCTGGATGTAAATCTCGGATCTCGATCAGAAACAATGCTAACAGGCACTCCATGCAAACGAACTATCTCTTTGATATAGAGGTTAGCCAATTGATTGGAGTTGAAAGTAGTCCGATATGGAAGAAAATGAGCTGATTTAGTCAATCGGTCAACCACAACCCAAATGGCATCAAAGTTCTTGGCCGTCTTTGGCAAACCAACAACAAAATCCATGGAGATATTTTCCCACTTCCACTCGGGAATAGGAAGAGACTGAAGAAGTCCTGCCGGCCTCCTGTGTTCGGCCTTCACCTGCTGACACACCAAACACTTGGATACAAAGGTAGCCACATCTTTCTTCATACCTTTCCACCAGAAATACTTCTTAAGGTTCTGGTACATCTTAGTACCTCCCGGATGCACGGTGTACTTAGACTTGTGTGCTTCATCCAGAATCTCCCTTCTTAAATCCTCATCATCCGGAACACAAAGTCTACCCTTGAAACAAACTCCACCATCTCTCCAAGAGAAATCCTCAAACCCGCTGCTCAGTGACTTATTCATGGCAGCGTGCAGTTCTCCATCATTCCACTGCAAGTCTTTAATCCTGTCCAATAAGGTTGGCCTGACCATAATGTTAGCCAACAAGGCTCCAGAAGCTCCAACACTGAAACCTGCATCAAGGCTAGACGCCTCTTCTAGTAGCTTCCATTCTTGGACCATCAAGTGTGCCAAGAACCCAGTAGGTCTCCTACTTAGCGCATCTGCCACTACATTCGCTTTCCCCGGGTGGTACTGGATAGAACAATCATAATCCTTGAGGAATTCCACCCAACGACGCTGCCTCAAATTCAGCTCTTTCTGCGAGAATAAATACTTTAGACTTTTGTGGTCGGTGAAAACTTCAAACTGCGCACCGTACAAGTAGTGTCTCCAGATCTTAAGAGCAAAAACCAAGGCTGCTAACTCCAAATCATGGGTAGGATAGTTCTTCTCGTGGTCTTTCAACTGCCGAGAAGCATAGGCAATCACCTTTCCGTGTTGCATAAGAACACAACCTAACCCAACGAGTGAGGCATCACTATACACCACAAAATCTTCACTACCCGATGGAACAGTCAAGATCGGAGCGGTGGTGAGACGCTTCTTCAAATCAAGAAAACTCTTCTCACATTTCTCATCCCACTCGAATCTAGCGTTCTTTCGAGTTAGATGAGTAAGCGGAGCTGCCAAACTGGAAAATCCTTCTACAAATCTTCGATAATATCCAGCTAGGCCCAAGAAACTTCGAACCTCTGTAACACTCTTAGGTCTCCCCCATCCTTCCACTGCTTCTATCTTAGCAGGGTCAACTGAAATCCCCTCTTCTGACACCACATGGCCTAGAAATGCTACTTTTTCTAGCCAAAACTCGCACTTGCTAAGCTTAGCATATAGCTTATGCTCACGGAGTATCTTCAGGGTGATCCGGAGATGCATCTCATGCTCCTTCTGTGTCCTGGAGTACACTAAAATGTCATCCACAAACACGATCACAAAGCGGTCCAGAGTCGGCTTGAAGATCCTGTTCATGAGATCCATGAATGCTGCCGGGGCGTTTGTCAAACCGAACGGCATGACTAAGAATTCAAAATGCCCATATCTGGTCCTGAAAGCAGACTTAGGCATATCTTCCACCTTTATCTTCAGCTGATGGTAGCCTGACCTTAAGTCGATCTTGGAGAAATACTTAGCTCCTTGCAACTGATCAAACAAGTCATCGATCCTAGGTAAAGGATATTTGTTCTTGATGGTGACCTTGTTCAGTTGCCGATAGTCGATGCACATCCTCATCGAACCATCCTTCTTCTTCACAAACAACACTGGCGCTCCCCAAGGTGATACACTTGGGCGGATAAATCCAAGACCAAGCAATTCGTCAATCTGCTCCTTAAGCTCTTTCAACTCTGCTGGAGCCATCCTATACGGAGCTTTAGAGATGGGTGCCGTACCCGGAGCCAACTCAATTGCAAACTCTACTTCTCTATCCGGTGGCAAACCCGGTAAGTCTTTAGGAAAGACATCCATGAATTCCTCTACAACTGGAATACTTGAGAAATCTGGTGCTTCCGAGGTAGTAAGACTCAATGCCGCAAAACGAGCTAAGTCCTTCTTCTTCAACCCTTGGAAACGAAAAGAGGGCTCACTGATTGGTCTAAAGTTGACCACTTTCCCAAAACAGTCGACATGCCCATGGTATTTGGAAAGCCAATCCATGCCTAAAATGACGTCAAAGTCTTGGAACTCAAGGACAATCAGATCGGCTGGCATCTCTCTCTGGCCTACTTGAATGTCGCAATTTCGATAGACCTTATCAGTGATGACTGAACTACCGACAGGAGTAGTGATAGAAAATTCACGATCTAACAGACTTGGCTCCATCGGAAATTCTCGTGCAAAACTAGGTGTGACGAAGGAGTGAGTGGAACCAGTATCGATCAAAACATGAGCGAGGAAATCATTTATCAACAATGAGCCTGAATTAATACACAAAGCTAATTTGTCAAATCATGAATATATACATGCATCTTACATCTTACCACATAACATTTAATATCACACCCATAACATCAGAACAATATTTTAATTGACTAAAGCACAATTAAACGTACCCTGCACAACGTCGTCGGACGCCTGTGCATCCCGCTCTGAGGTAGCAAACACTCGACCCTGAGCTGGCTGGTGAGGCTGCTGAGGTCTAGGACCCTGTGGTGGCCTCTGCTGTGTGGACTGCCTACCTGGGGGCCTGACTCCCTGTGGCTGAGTCGACTGAATCCCCTGCTGAATGCGGAGTGGGCAATCTCGGATCCGGTGTGAGACCTCTCCACAATGGAAACAACCTCCAGTAATTGCCCTACACTCTCCTACTCTGTGCCTCTTTCCGCACTGGCGGCATACATCAAACAGCTGAATGCCAGTAGTAGGCGGAGCCACCTGAGCTGCTCGTGGGGCTACCTGAGTCGGCCTCTGATAAAGGGTAGGCCTAGCAATCGGCATAGGACCCGACACCCTTGGCCTCTTGTCCTGAGGACCAAACCTACCTGCTTGCAACTTCTCCCTCTTCTTCAACAATTCTTCTGAATTCTTCTCAGCTATCAAAGCACGTTGGTACACTTCCCTACAAGTCTCGAGCTGAAGTATCGAAACTTTCTCCCGAATAAAATCCTTCAAACCTCGCTCAAACCTCTTTGCTTTCATTCTCTCTGTAGCAATCAAGTGAGGAGCGAACCTAGAGAGCTCTACAAACTTGGCCTCATACTCGGCCACTGACATCCTTCCTTGCTCTAAGGTAGAGAATTCAATCTCCTTCTGATCTCTCACAAACACCGGGAAGTATCTCTCGTAGAAGATGTCGAGGAACTCTCCCCAAGTCCACTCTTGTCCCGCTCGCACTTCATTCCTCTGCCTAGATGCGGCCCTCCACCAATGTTCAGCCTCGCCTTCCATGACGAAGGAGGCCCATTTCACCCTCTGCTCATCGGTAGCCTCAAGCACGGTGAAAATCTTCTCTAGTTGCATGATCCATAACTCGGCAACTGAGGGGTCCGTACTACCATAGAAGGCTGGAGGATTCATCCTCCTAAAAGCTTCCACTCCGTTATGCCGGGGTGGGTGAACATCAACCGCCCTCTCTTGCCTAGCTTGACCAGCAGCTAGCAGCGCAGTTTGCTGAGCCATAATTTCAGCCTGCCTCTCCATGGCTGCAGCAATAGCTTCCATAGCCCGACTCACATTAGCTTGGGAAGCACCATCTGGGGAATCCCCATCTGTCACACTGCCTCCTCCATTCCTATGGTTTCTTCCACCCCTTCTCATGCTTACAGTCCTGAGAAGAAGAAAACAACTTATTTAGGAACACACTCACATAAAATTCCTGAATCTACACTTAACCCAAACTCAATCCCAAACAATTAAAGTCCTAAACTTGATGTTGCTTCCCTAAGGTTGATATCTTCCTATACCCTATACTTAACACCTTAGCCTTAAGGGCTCTAATGCCTTGTGCTTTGATTGATATCCTCTGGTATCAGACCCGGAGTGACATAACATGACTCCTACTAAGAGGACAACTTAGCCCAAGAGAACCTAATGCCTAGGGCTCTGATACCACCTCTGTAACGACCCCAAAATCCTACAAGGCTAAAATAGGACTTTGGAATCGCCACATTACTTAAACCTGCTTAAAACCATGCATACAAGGCTACTACACGAGTCTTCAAAAATGAGGATAATAAAATTTCGATATATATAAACCCAATCCAACCTGCACAAGTCTAAGGTCTATATATACAACTAACAATGAACCAATAAGAGTCTGATACACAACCATAAATGTCTACTGAGCAACATCCTCTAAAAGTCAATTACAAAACTCTCTCAAAGAAAGGAAATGTAAACTAAGAGGTGTAGCCGCCCAAGTCTCCGGCTCCCTCCTCAGAAGGCTCACCTTCACCTCCTTCCTCGATGTATGTTTCCTCAACCCACGGCTCCACCGTGTACTCCTGCTCTATACCTGCCAAGACAAAGTCCGGCTGAGTACAAAGGTACTCAGTGTATATAAAATCCAACCAACAATAATGATATACCTGCACTTAGTCAGAAACATATCCAATAACATAATAACATAATCAGAGTGCGGAAGAACGTGTGCGCATATACATCATATCATCACCTTGACTCGTGTACTTGTGAGAATCTTAGACTTAGAAAACCATACACTTATGAGGTACTTATGCTTACGAGACCACGTGCTTGTGAGATGTTTATGCTTATGCTTATGCACTTATTCAGATCATACAAGGATGAGACATGCCGTTCTTGGCGGATACGGACCATGCCTTATGCACTTATTCAGATCACACAGTAATGAGACATGCCGTTCTTGGCGGATACGGACCATGTCATGCTTATGCTTATTCAGAATGTCATACGTATGCCATGTTCATGCTTGTAGTCCACATGTGTGACTTGTGAGATTCTTATCTTCGCATACACGTGCTTGTGTGCTTAAGTGTCGAAATTAATATTCGAGTTGGTAATTGCTTAGGTTCCGATCTCCCACCATGGAAACTCCACTATATGTCCCATACCAAATAGTTAGAGAATTCCCGGTTTGAGAGATGTTCCTCTAAGTTCTTACCTTCCCGACTATCAATTCCCAAGCAAATAATTAAACATACTTAACAAACCATTCACCTATACATATCTTATCATAATTCATATCGCAATTCATAATCAATTTACCACCATTTCATAAGAACATAATAGCATTTATTCTCTCAAACATTTTTACAAACACCTTGAGTACCCATATTATGAATCCATTATTTCTCTACTTTCTCAAGCATCCATCTAACCACAATCCATCCATACAATCCCTTCACCATTCACATCCACATAGTAATCCCATCCTCCACACATTTCCCATCCTTCATACACCCCATCCACATTCAAATCCACATTTTCATTCACATATCCACTCATAATTAGCTCATTTCATAGAAAATTAGGGAAAACATGCATTCAATCTCTATTCTATCATTTCTATCATCTTAACATTCACAAAACCTTAAAATAAAGTTGATTAGGATAGTATATCGACCTTAGGAATCCTTCCCTTGGATTCAAAACGCTCCCGAGACGATTTGGAGAAGCTTCCCAAACTTTTCTTGCAATCTCCTATCAATCTCCTCCTTCTCCAAGAAAACCCTCTCTCAAAACCCTAGGGTTTCTCCTCCTTTTTGCCAAATTAGGTTAGAACTAGGTGGAGTATCTTAATATTTCGAGTAGGACCCCCTATTTATAGCCCCAAGGTCTGAGAACGAAAAGACCAAAAAGCCCTTACTAAAAATCAGCAAAAATACGAAGGACCGAGCGATCGGTGGTAATGACCGAGCGATCGGTTGCCTACCGATCGATCGGTGTTTATGACCGGGCGATCGGTCAAAAACACACTCTCTGGAAAATTTCCCCATACAAAATTTTGGACCAGTCGATAGATACCGATCGATCGGTTTTGGACCGATCGATCGCTGGTTCTGACCGAGCGATCGGTTCCTGCAGGTTTTGACTCCCTTTACTGTTTTGGCCATAACTTTTTACTCGTTCATCGGATTTTGACGATTCAACTTGCGTTGGATTCGTCTCTCGAAAATGAACATTTCTGGCGTTTTAGAATTTCCAATTTCCACTTAATTTATAGACTAAAATATCCCCAAAGTTGACTGATCTGTAATTCCATTAGACAAAACTCACTATTGACTTGACTTAAACTCAAAATGAGGAAAAACACTAAACATGAACCTCGAAGAGGATTCCAACACCTTTCTAATGGTTCAAGAATCACACAATTCCAGTAAACGGTGCTAAAACTAGAGCTTCCTAAAGTTTAGGATGTGCTATGACATCCATCCGTTACAAGTTGATTAAGCCTAGTTTACATCACCATACTTAGATATAAAAAAAACAATAAACATCAAACATCACAAGGACTAAAATACCCTTAACACAATGAAATAAAAACATGAAAAAGATTCGGGTCTCTACACATACGGCATCCAATCGCCTCAACCCTTCATCCATTCATACATCCCACACCATTGATTTATATTGTTTATTTGGGAAATTAAAGCATTTCAAGAAAAGGAAGCATCAAGGATCAATGTACACGCATTATTTAAGGGAAATCTGGGTTATTACCAAGTTAGTTAGGAGAGTGTACTAACCTTGAAGATCAAAGCTTGATCTTGAAGAAAACCCTTAATTTGAAACCTTCAAGCTTGATGGAGGGTGATCCTAACTTGAGAATCTTCAAGCTTGAACTCCTTGATCTCAAATCCAAACCCTCTTTGGAGGTTTTCCCCAAATCCCCTCTTCTCCTCTTTCTCTCCCTTAGGTTTAGAAAGACCCAAAATGAGGATTCATTTAGAAGCCAAGGGTTTAAAACCCACAATTTCGGAATCTGCACACACGTGCAATCGATCGCACACTAACTGCAATCAATTGCGGATCCCAGTGCAATTGATCGCACCTGAGACGATCTGTCACACTGAATTCCGAATGTTTTTGGTCAAATTTTCCCTGCATGCGATCGATCGCACACCCTTGTGATCGATCGCAGATTCCTGCGATCTTTCGCACCTGGAGGGAACCTATCGCACATGAACCTGAAGGTTTTTGGCCAATCTCCCCTGCATGCGATTGATCGCACCTTACCTACGATCGATCGCACTTCCCAGATTTTCTGTATTTTCACCTGCAGACCACCCTTAGGTGTTTCTAACTCCATTTTCATCATTTTTAGGGCACGAAACCCTCTTTTACACATTGCGCATGGGTCGTTAACATTCATTTTCTTACAAAATGCCAAATCCAAATACATGGAAGGCCATTTGGCCATAAAACACTATTCATTAGCCACAAAAGTTCCGGGGTGCTACATGAGGATTAGAGCTCTTGCAACTTATCGCTCATGGGATTAGATCCCGAGACCTCTCATTTGGGAGAGGCCACACCCCACCGTTGAAGGAAGAGGCGGGGTGTGTGAAGATTGTCTTACAATTGAAAGAAAATTCAACATGAATAATATTCGTTACCAATACCATCCCATCTTTCCATCAATCTCTTGATCTTGCCTTTCAGCTTTATTTTTCATAAGTAGATGACGATGAAATGAGCTGAATGGGCATCATTACCGTCTGGCCCCCTCCAGTTACCCCAAACTTGTAGAACCCCGGAACCAAGTTCACTAGGTTGTGAATAGTGTTATGACTAGTACTTTCAAGGCCTAAAGCCTTAATGGATGTCATGACCCGCATTCAAATCACGACATTCATAATTCTATGAGTTAAATTATTAAATAAATGTACTTAAAATAATGTGTAAATCCTAGGAGAAATCAATGCATTAAAATATCGAATCACAAAACTCATTTAATTCACTCGATTTAGTGAATTTATGAGGATAAATTGTACTAAATAAAAGAGGAACAAAAAGTAGCAAAAAAGTTATAAAAATAAATAAAATCAGCGCCGGCGATCGATCACCGTCGGCGGGCGATCGATCGCCCAAAACGCCGTTTGGCTAAGGGTTTGCGCGTTTTTTGGTTTTTGAGTCCCTATGGCTCCCAATGTATAAATACCTCATTTATACTCGTGGGGAGAGTTTTCTTAAGCCTTCTAAACTTAAAAGTGAGAGTTTTTGAGAGATCAAAAAAGAGAGAAACTGTAAGAGTTCAAAGATTTGGTCAGAGAAGGGGAAAAGAGGCGTGGAGATCAAGGTAGAATCCCGTTTCGTAAATGATAGATCGTAGGGAGACGATCAAGTGAGGTAAATAACAAATCTAGTATCCAATATTTTGAATAGTTAACCTAAAATAATGAATAAAAATGAGTAAACCAAAGGAAAAATGTAAAGATGGGTAGAATCCATGAATATGTCTATGATTTTTGTTTATTATGGTTGATCTGTTAAAATAGGATGTGAAGAACCCATTTATGAAATTGTTTATTTACTCTTGATGGTTAAATTAGGATGTGAAGAACTTAGTGAAGATATTGTCTCATTATTTTTATGGATAAAAATAGGATGTGAAAAACCATGATTAGAATCTCCATTATTGAATGATTAATATAAGATGTGAAGAACTATATTTGATTCCCATTTTATTATTTATGGATGATAAAATAGGATGTAAAGAACTAGATTTTTAGTTTCCAGTTTATGATCCCTTGATGATTAAACTAGGATGTGAAGAGCTGTAATTATGATCACAATTTTTGTAATTAGTGAATGATTAAATTAGGATGTGAAGAACCCATTTGTTATATAGTTTTATTATTTATTGATTTGATGTAGAAGATCGATTGATGATATAATTTTATTATTATTGAAATGTTAAAATAGGATGTGAAGAACCTATTGCAGATATTGTTTTATTATCACGGAATTATTATATTAGGATGTGAAAAATTATGTATAATTTATTTATGATTCAACATGAGGATTGAGAAAGTTATTGAAATATGTAAATTTATGAGAAGAATGAGATAGTGGATGGATTGAATATATGATCTAATTGTGATATTTAATGATGTTTGAGTTGATTTTATGTTTAACAATTTAAGAAAATTATTATTAATTAAAAAGGATTACGATTAGGATATTGATTTTGATTAAACAAACAGGGGATTTTGACAATGAAATTAGATCGTGATTTAGGAATATTTTTAAGACTAGCTGTGATTTTTTATATCGTTGAAGCATTAGAAATATGATGGTTTGTGTATTGCTTTTATGTTCCTAATACGTGATATACCATTGAGTAAACGAACCTCTGATGAAAGTCAAGCTTGCCTAGGCCTGATTAACGTAGTGGTATGGGACGCTATGATGAGATGTCCTATGGCCCTTGACAGTTAGTCTTAGGTGAAATTTAAACAAGAGGTGTATCATTATGCACTCACGAATGAAAAAGATGCAAAAGTATGAATAAAGAATTAAAGATATTAATGAAATGTAAGTAAGACCAAAAGCAAAGTAAGAAAAGTATGTAAGTAAGTAAGAAATAAACACAAAAGCGATAATGTATATTGTGTTGTGCACCACCGGATACCATCAGAAATGGCGAGATATATGCCAAAGTAAGTAAGCCATCGTACCGGAAAATGTACTAAGCCGTTCGTACCGGATAATGTACGAAGGGTGGTATCTCGGTAAAGTAAAGTATAGTAATCTCTTTCCTTATACGGTAAAACGATATTAAGTTATTACAAATGCATGTGAATGAGTATTAATGTGATGATAATATATGAAATACAAAAAGAAAGAAAAGAAAGAAAAATAAGAAAGAAAGAATAGAAAGAAGGAAAAGAAATAAAAAAAAAATAAAAAAATTGGCATAATATAAATGTTTAACTTCCACACTCTGATTTTATATGTATGTTAATGTGTGAAGTGATGAAATGCATGTAAATGTCATTCTTTATATTGTTTATTATGTTCTGTTATATACGCGGAGTAACTCATTACTCAGCCGATGATTTTTGTTGTCGGCAGGTCCAGGTTTAGGCTTCGACATTTGTGCTCCCGGACTTTGGAAAAAAGAGGAGTATATCGAGGAACTCGAAGGTGACTATCCTGAGGAAGAAAGGGACCTTGATCGATGACCTTATTATTGAAGTTGATTTATGATTAATTAAATTCCGAAAGACTTTAATTTAATTGATAGAGACACTTGTTAGTTAGTCTTTTATGTTTATGGTTCGGATGGGTGACCAGGATTTATGACTCTGAAGTTATATTATGGGATTTGATTTTAGTTGATGGTTTATTTGAAGAAAAATTTTTAGGTCCATATTTTTGTGCCTTAAATACTTCTAACAAGATGAATTATTAAGTGAGTCACGTGCCAAGATCTCACATCCTCCTAGGAGGGGTTTTGGGGTGTAACAATGGAAGTATGGTTTCGTATTTTAAAAAGAAAATGAGACGTTTTGAATGAATTAAAGTATGTATGGAAATTGTTTAGGGTGTTTGAGATGTGAGCAAGAGTATAAAATACTCTAAATGTTCCAAGTGCGAGAAGATGGATGTCTTAACATACCTTCAACTTTAAGGAGCTCTAGTTTTGTCACTACTCATCGGAATTGAATGAGTCTTGAACCATTGGAAATATGTTGAAACCTTCTTCGAGGTTCATGTTTAACACTTTTTCATATTTTGAGTCGAAGTTGGGTCAAACGTCGGATTTCCAAAAACTAGTTTGCTGAAATTCTGGTCTGCTACAATTCATCTCAGACCAGACAGATTTAAAGCCCATTTAGACCTCAAAATTAAGATTTTTTCATTAGACACAAAATTGTTCTCATTTGAATGACAAGTCCCACGCAAGTTGAATCGTTAAAATCTGATAAGCGAGTCAAAAGTTATGGTCAAAATACCAAAGAGGGAAAAACAGTCCTAGTCATAGTACCATTTCGTTGACGAGATGCTACAAGGGATCGAATTTTGGCGACGAAATTGGCCCAGAAACGTCCAGAAATGAGTAACCGACCTTGGGGGATATTTTCTAAGGATTTTTTAAAAGGGTTTTGGTAACCCTTGGCTTATATATATGGCATGATTTTCGTGGGTAAGGGTTACCAACTCTCAGAATCATTTTGGAAGGGGAATTGAAAGAGAAGAAGAGGAAGAAGAAGGGAAAGCTCGAGTCTTGCTTTGGTGCTTTGTCTTGGTTCGTGGGTTCAGATTTTCAATCAAAGAGAAGTCTAAACTTCGCTTCTCAACCAATCTAAATCACATAGATTAAAGGGGTTTGATCTAGAAAAGGTAGATACTTTCTACTACATAACTTGGTTATAAATTTAAGTAGGTAATTCTTACTAGTTCTCTATGTTGGGATTTCTATGATGTTTCTATGAAATGGATTCTTTAAGATTAAGAAAGTCTAGGATTTCTATGATGTATGAAACTTTATGCATATGCCTCAATGTTATTAAGGTATTCTATGATTTCCATGATGCTCACAAGAGCTATGTACTATGTTTAAGAATTTCTAAGTCTAACATGATGCTCAAAGTTCTCACATGTTATATTCTAAGTTTTCAAAGGGTTATGCTACTATGTTAAAAGGTTTTCTAAGTCTATTAAGATGTTTACAAGTCTCACATGTACACTAGTATCGCATGATTAGATTTCTCATAAGTATTCATAAGGTAACTCACACACTCATAAGTCTCAATAAAACCAAACATTGGGTTGGTATTCTAAGATCATTTCACAAAGCTTTCAAGAGATCATTGATGCTCACAAGTATCTCGAAGGCTCACACAGATCTCATAAGGCATCATGCATATCTTACAAGGCATCATATATGGCTCACACGACTCACAAGGACGATAAAAAGTTCACACGACTCATAAAAACTCATAAGCACTTATAAGAACTCATAAACGATTGATTCACGCAAGACCTTATAAGATATGTTTTGTTTTCTATGAAAGCTCAAAAGATAAGGTTTAAAAAGTTATGCACTTGGAAACGTATGATTTTCAAGTTCAGTTTAAAGCATGAAATATGAATTGTTAATTCTTTATATGCTCACATGATATTATTGCTTTATAACATTGTTAGCTAGTAACTTGTACCCACCAAACATTCCATGCTCAGCCGAATTATTGACTTCGGTAGGTTTTGTGGATGCACATGCTCCTGAGCCTTGGATAGAGGAGGAGTACTACGAGCCGGAGCCTGACATGGATCATCACTAGGATGATGAAGCTCTAGATAGGTGGTTCTATCTAGACTATTGCTGAGTGATATGAGAGAAAGAGTTGTGTATTTTGATAGTGGGGAATGTCCACTTTAGACTTTATATTTTGTATAATCTGTTGGTTCGGACTTGGAATACAAATTACCAGTTTATGTTATTTAAAATTTTGCTTCTGCTATGTATTTGCCTCGTGTATTTTCATAGGATGATTTTTTGATGATAAGTCACAAACTAAAGTATCCCTAACTCATAGGGGGTATTTTGTGTCGTGACAAAACTAGTATGGGAGAATTTCTCCAACCCTTGTGTGTGTTGGGTAGGTCATGCACCAAGTGAGCTGCCTTGTTTCAAATGGAAAAGTAAAAATACGGCTTAGGATCATTGGGATAATGGTTGACGTAATAACGGACAGGACGTGCCTGTGACCGATGTGGAACCCGTCTTGGTTATAGTAACTAATCCAAGACACTAAGCTGTAAAATTTTGGTGCATCTACCTCGACTCAAGTTTAACAACTAGAGAAGAGTCCCTACCAGAGGATCAAGAGGGAAGCGTAGACCGACCTCTAGTTGAACGGGGTACATCAGAGTGGACCCATCAACAGGATTAAGTCCCTTAGGATCATCTAGGGCTCTAAACTCGACATCAGTCAGAATGTTGAACTTGTTCCAACTACCGTTTGGAAAGCCAGAGCTCCCTTAGCATCCGAGGAGCTAGCGTTGGACGCTTTTGAAGAAGAGGAAGAAGGAATGTCCGCATTAAGGTGGACAAGAGACTATGGTCGACTAGATGAAGAACCAGAGCATTCCGACATGACTTGCAGTGAGCCCAAATGCCCAAGACCCCCTAGGAAAGGAAAAGAAATGGATGAGAAGAAAGAAAACGACACCCGAGCAATGTGTTGAACACAAGTGGGAGACAACGACGCCGGAAGACCCTGGTGCAAACCGAAAGGCAGATCGGACCGATGAACAACAAAGAGTGAAGGAGTGCAAAGAGGAAGTGCAGAGTACGGGTAAGAGGGACAGAAGCTGAGCAAAAATGAATAAGGGAGGAAGTGAATCCTCCGTGGCCTATTTATAGGCATCTCGAATAGGGTGAAGTTACTCAATATCCCTCAACATCTGACTGTACACGTCACCAAGAACAGGGGTAGGATCGTCTTTGCAAAGCAAAGGATGAGACAACAAAACACCGACCGTCGTGTTTGCAAAGTCAGTGTTGGCCTTGAAACCTACTGAAATTTACAGGCGACACATTTAATGTGTGCGCGTCTCCCGAACTGAACGTACGATATACTTGTTATATGTAGCTTTTGATATGCGTTCACCAGTACTGTCGCCCACCTGAACATTTATTCAGCTTCTTAGGGCCTTGGGCTATGCTCGCGTGAGCATTTATTCAAATTTTTAGGGCCTTGGGCTACGCTCAAACCCCCGAGAGGGGGCATTTGTATTGGAAAAAAATGTTAAGGCATTGAGCTCGGCCAATCCGACTTGAGTAGAACTGCTAACCCATCCCCGGCCATCCCGTCCAAGCACAATGCAAAAGATGCATGTCATTCCTTCCCCGAGTTGAACCACTATAAGATGAACAACATGCTCTAAGAAACAATGCTACCTCTACCAGAAAGTGGAGGCCTACCTTCACATCCCATCCAACGTACAAACCTAGCAGAGTCGTTGTAGCAGGTTGTTAACGATTGTTGACGTAACAAAAGTCTGTAAAACCTTGACACCTAGAGGACGTAGCTCACCAACTCCCTTGACTCAAAGAGTGGGACGTGGAAAACTGAAAGGAATCATAACTGGGAACAAAAGGTAAGAAGAGTGTCTCAAAGGGGGGTATCAGAAGGTAAGGAGAATTTTTACATCATTACTGAGAAAGAAGGTCATTTTGTGTGAAAATTGACTTGAGCATCAGATTGTCTTCTACATGTGGATTAGGACCTCCATGTTGGAGAAAAGAGGAAGCTCTTTGACCATTGAGCGGTGGACACGTTCGGCAATAGAAAAGTATCCATTCAGGACCCACCACAATTGATATAAGTCCGCACAGATTGATGTTGCTGACTCCAAATCTATCTATTACTAAAAGCCAGAGTTTTTCCTGCTTATGTGGCACTCTTCAAAGGCTTCAACACCTTATTTTCTTCGGTTAGGGATGCCACATCATCTTGTGTGTGGGCCCACCACAATGAGAAAATCACTTCCCAACGGAAAACCTTTCATCTCCCAAGAACAGCCTCGAAAATCCCTCCTCATTTAATTTTTTTTTCCTCTCTTCTCTCTCTCTCTCTCGTCTCCCCTTCTCTCATTTCACCATTTTCATCTCCCCCAATAAAGCCATCTCTAACGTCCAAGCCCTCTGTTATCCATTAACCTTCGCCTACCTATCCATTAATCGTCCCTCCATTCGGCTCTCACTCATTTAATCTCTGATCTATTTTAAGTGTCTCCAAGCCAACATGCTGGTTGATTTCATGAGAAAACCCATCCGATTCATTCTCCACTTAATTCACCTGCTACACACCCACAATTATCCCATTGAAAGCCCCATAATGACGAACATCTGATCTTGTAAGCAAAGTCTCATTGCTGATTCTTTTTGGTAAAATCATGTCCTTTGCAACAACACAAGAAGCAGCAGACCCATATTCACGTATATACACCAAAGGCTATTGAAAAAATTCCAAGGAATATAGTCGACATTCCTAAAAATCTCAGAATTGTCTACAAATCCCCAAGCCAACACTAAGAATTTTAGCACACGTGGAATACCAGCAATCGGTTTGCAATAGATAAGTGTCTCGCTGCATATTGTCTTCATTTCTTTTCCTAAAAAATGAAGAAAAAAATGGATTGTTTGGTTTGGTTTCTCAGTTTATAGTTGTTCTAAAAGCCTGCAATAAAAAATATATTTCCTACTTGCGAGATCCTCCCACCATTCCTCGTGTATGTTCCCGGAGTACTCAATTCCCTAGTCTTCTGATCGACTCCCACCGGAGACGACTCTAGCACGGTCCCTACCGTCCCAGACACCATATTTTGTAAAAATGAATGTTATTATATTGTTGAACCGAAAAGGTTAGTGAATCTTGACCACACTTAATAAGATTTAAAAAAGACACGTGTTGACCTATGGGTGCGATTGAACTCGGGAGAGTTCAATTGCAATTGGCTGTGATTCAATCTCGACTCACATAGATTGTATGATATTTGGACCAATATACAGAAGATTTTACCATTAGTTTTTTTTTTTGATGAAGACCGTGAGTTAATTGTATATGAAAATTTTCCTGTCGTTTGGCAAGTTCACCTGGCAGATACTGGCATTTAAGTAGTTGGTGATTGATCAGTGCTAATTGTTATACATTTAAGCACCTCAAACTTAACTTGTTAATCCTTCAGAGTAATCTTTTGAATTATTTTACGGTACTTTGTTGTTTATATTGGTTCCAGGTTCATGTGAGAAAAAGAATATAAAATACAAGATTTACAAACTTTAAAGATTCATAAAAATCTTAGCGACCAGAAGAGCAGAAGAGTGAAAAAAACCAAATTAACCGAGGAGTTTTACTCTGGGCGATCGATTGCCCCTTGCATTTTTGGTCCTATACTCATGCGCGGAAAATCTTTTCTTGGGCCCATTTGGATGTTTTTAAAAACCCTATTTCGTAGAGAAAAAAGAAGAAAAAAGTTTGAACTCAATTAGAACTCCTAAATTAACAAGGATTCTATCTTTGATCTCTCACTCTCTCTCTCTATAAACAAGAGAACCATTGGCCATAATCATTATGTAGAGATTTTGGGATTTGAAGAAGAGAAGCTCTAGAGATCAAGGAAGCCAAAATGATGAGTTCTTTGTTTTTGTTTATGAAGACGGCGTGCTCCTCCTTCGCGATGAACTAATTTTCCATTTTAGAGTTTTGATGAAACTCTAGTCAAGTAACTGTGTCGTTCTTTATTTTTATTTAGATTTCTTATTTCTATGTCATTGATTGCATAATAAGAGAGTTGTTTTAACAACCGGATTTATTGAATTTAAATTTGATTTCAATGAAATTTTTATCCTTGTCTTAGGTGTTAGAAAATTGAAATTGAACCCAATTGTGTTAATTTTCGTTAGAATTTTAATGTAAGTTTTATGCAATTGTTTTAATATATCAAGAGATTAAATCCTAAGAAATTTTATGCTAAGGGAAGACGAGTGATCATACTATCTTAGTTTAATATATATCATTCGTGTTATCCGAAGATACGATATGCCCAAGATTTGATCCCTTATATCTTTCTTGATCAGTTGAGAGAGGACGTGTCATCACTCTCACTGTAATGTTTGCAATTTAAGAAGTTTGAATAAAATCAAAGTAAGATTAATTATGAAGTTAGTGGTGGATTCAAACACCCTAGATTTTCAAAATTGATATATAACCAAAAGATCTTAGTAATTAGGTTAAATAAAATCTGATAATTTAATTAGGTTAAAATCAATTTATTAATTAATCTTGTTACTCATTAGTTTAAAATTAATTTTGATAAAAGGCAACGAAATCAGCGCAGTCCTCAGAGGTTCGACACCCTTACTAGTACTAATCTACGAAATTATTACTATAAGGAATAATTAAAATTGCTTAACGACCAATGATTAACACAAAATGTAATCCATAGTATTGACATATAATTAAAATAAAAAAACAATTGTACATATTAAGTTATCTATAGAGTTGTAAAGCCCACATTTTAAATATATAAGTAGGAATTCATACAACAATTAATCTCCCCTCCATCTGTGCATTTTACGTGCTCTTTATAAATTTTTTTATTTACGGGATATAATAGAATTAGACTATCTTCCCATTTACATGTTGTATACAAATTAATCCTAGTGAACATCAAACAACACCTCTTGGATAGTTGATTCTCTACCTATCAATGACTTTCCTCGGGTTTTTGTCTATATGTATTCAATTTAATGATACCTTTTCACGGCTTCAGATTTTCTCTTGTGTACGCTCGAGGTGGGCGATCAGGTGTCCACAAATCAGTGGACATGTGGCGATAAAAAGAGAATATCAAGTCATTTCATTTTCTCCCCATGATTTTGACTTCTACCCACTTGATATCTCCTCCTTTTTTATCGCCACATGCCCACTAATTTGTGGACGCCCGATCGCCCTCCTCGGGCATCCGCCAGAGAAAATCCGTTGTCCCTCTCCACCATCCTATTACAAGAGTAAGTGTATTTTTTTTAAAAAATGTTTTTTTAATATTTTCTCCTCTTATCATTTTAATGTTTACTGTTCCATCTCAATTTTGGGCCCGTGCATGGCACGGGTGTTTACTGGTTGTTAGAATAAGGCACTGCGACCAAGTCTTCAATTAATTGGACTATGGTTGAATTACTGTTCATTACAATATGTATAAATTTAATTTTTCTAAGTCATAAGTGGGGCTCAAATAGTCATAGTCAATTAACATATGTAAGACTGTTCTGATGAGGATTTTCCTCCGGACAGATGTTGAAGATGACCGAAAATTCTAATTATTTTAAGAACAAAACAACCCATCAAAGAGGTGAAGATCAAATCTTCCATTTCTCCTCAAAAGATTCTTTTTCGCTTTTGTTTTTCATCCTGAGATAATCTCTTGGATCAGTTCATTTCTCCCAAGAAGATGATTCTATTGTTAAAAAGAACACTTGAACTGGGCTTCTGTGTTCTTCTTTTCTTATGTATAAGAGCTGAAGCTTATTGCAGGAGAGGCTGTGACCTTGCAATTGCTTCTTATTACGTATGGGAAGGATCAAATCTCACCTACATCAGCAATATCTTTAGCAAGCCAATACCCGAAATTCTCCCATACAATCCCGATATCCGAAACTCCGATAACATTCAAGCCGGTACCCGAGTAAACGTTCCATTCTCGTGCGACTGCTTAAATGGCGATTTCTTGGGGCATACCTTCACTTACATTTTTCAATTTGGCGATACATATGGTAAGGTTGCAGAAACGGCGTTCGCGAACCTCACAACGGAGGATTGGGTGCAGAAGGTGAACCACTACCCCTCAACTCGGATACCAGATTATGTACCAATTAATGTAACAGTGAATTGTTCATGTGGCAATGAACATGTTTCGATGGCATACGGGTTATTTGCGACGTACCCTCTTCGGCCTGGTGAGAATTTGTCATCCATTGCAGCTGCGGCCGGCGTATCGGCCGAGTTGGTGCAGAAATACAACTTGGAGATGGATTTTAGCCAAGGGAGTGGGATAGTGTTTGTGCCGGCAAGAGGTTGGTGATTAATTTATACTAGTTAATATTGTTTTTAATGATCTTTTAATGTTTTTTCGTTTTTTTGAATGCAATGATCTTTTACTGTTTACCCCAGAGGGTGGACTAGTGGTTCTTGGGCCTTTTTTCAAGTGGGATGTCTTGGGTTCTATTTCTCACTCCCCCTTTGGAGCCAGCCCCGCACGGGTTTAACCAGACTTATCTGGTGTGGCGGGTTGCGGGCTCATGTCGCACCTTCGGGGATTAGTCCAAACCAAAGGATTGGTGAATGTTTTACTGTTCATTTTGCTTGTTCTTGAAAAAAAAAAGGAACCGTATCCTCTATAGATATAACCAGATTCTTGGAATCCAATTATGCTCTTGAGGTTGCCACGTGTCCCTTTTGATACCCCTTAACTGTGGTTAAGATTCACCACCGCTAGTGTTCACCTACCCATCCTTATTTTTTAGAACTTTTGACACCCTTTAACTGTGGTTAAGATTCACCTACTCGTAGGGTTCACCCACTAATAACATGCATAGTTTGTTCAGCATTACTAACTTACCTACTTACAGTCACAGGTTAACCGTGAGTAGGCAATGGATTTCCTCACGCTGAAGCCGAGTATGTTACTCATGCATAGCCTCTTTGCCCAACACATCTCTTTTGACTGTGGTTAAGATTCATTAACCCTAAAGCTTGGTTTTAAATTTTTTAAAATAAAATTTAGATTAAAAATTACTTCTTACCTGTGTATTTTTTCTAAAAAACAAGGTTAGGTTCATTAATCCTAAGAGTTAGTGTCCCCTTTTAATTGTGGTTTAGATTCACTAACCCTTTGGATTAATGAATCTAACTTTAGCTTTTAGAAAAAAGTACTCAAGTTAAGATTTAATTTTTTTTACTAATTTTTATAAAAAAAATTCGAAAAACTAAGGTTAAAATCTTAACCACGATTAAAGGAGACGCGTTTGGGCAAGCTCGAGCAACAGATTCAAGCTTCAGAGTAAATTCGTTGTCCCCAATGAATAAAGGCAACATAGATTTTCTATGGCAGATGACTTGGTATTACACCAGGCATAGCCTCTTTACCGATGCATGAAATGTTGTTTAAGGAGACGATGACATGCATGTGCGTGTTCCGTTGAGCGGTATGCACACGCCTCCCTAGCTTACCAGGTGTCATATTTGACATATTAACTGTTGTTAAGATTCACTCATTCCCTAAGATTAAATAATCGAACCTTGACTTTTTAAAAAAAAAATTAACCATATGAGTGAGTAAATCATAACCAATGTTAAAAAAAAGAAATTCCACATTTTTTTAGAAACCAATGTTTGATTATTTAACCATAAGAGTGAGTAAATCTTAACTACAATTAATGAATATCAAAGAGAAACATGGAGATGTGGGCGTACTGTCCAACCGCAGATGTGCACGCATGCTGTCACTCCTTAGTTTAACAGCTAGGGCTGTATTCGGGCCGGGCTTGGCCAATCCAAGCTCAGCTTGAATAGTTTTGATCGAGGCCCGAAGCCCGGCTCGGCCCGAAATGGCGTTTGAATGTGCGGCCCGAAGCTCGGCCCGAATTCAAAATCTCGGCTTGTAGCTCGGCTCGGCCCGAATTAGTTCAAGCTCAAGCTGGGCTTGGCTTGGCTCGAGCTCAGCTAAAATCCTTTTTTTTTAATAATAATATTTTATAGGGGTTGATAATGTTCACGCAAGGGTGTGAACGTTATCAACTTCACACTGTGCAAATTTAAGGGCAATTTGGATATTAACATGGGGTGTTTTTGGAAAAATGGAAAAATTGATTTTATAAAAATATCTAACATAGGAAGCATAATTCCAGAACTGCCATTCAAATTGGCTTGTGCGAAGGATTACAGAGTTCACACAAGGTGTGAACTCTAACATTTCCGTATTTTATATTATTTATATATATATATATATATATATATATAATAATGATATATATAAATAATATTTTTATTTATTTATTTATTTTTTTAATAATATTCGAGCCGTGCCGAGTTTAGGCCGAACTGAACCTCAATCGAGCCGGGCTTCGACCCGGGCTGAGCCGCATAGGGGTTGGCCCGAGCTCGGCTTGAATTAGATTTTGGGCTTTTTTTTTAGGCTTGACTTGGCATGAATTAGTTTTTGGGCCAGGTCGATCTCGGGCCGAGCCGAGTCACACCAACGGGCCGACTGGGCTGCAGCCCTGTTAACAGCTTCCCAAGCGAGTAAAGAAAAAACAAAGGTAGGGCATCTCCTTTTGGAAATCCATTGCCGTGAATAAATGATGCTTTGCATGAATGACGCGGAGGGAATGGGTCTAAGCCCATAAAGTCATGACCTAATTGACACGGTATGGACTATGGAAACCTAGTGAAACCCAACACAACATCAATGATCCACCTCATAAACTGACATAGACAACGATACAATATTATTCTTATCATTTTATATCTAACTAACAGACCATGTTAATTTAACCCATCAATAGGAGAACAACAAACAAACACGTCATTACATCCATGCAAGTTTGTCATTAGTACAACACGGGGTTTGTGTTTTGTCTTACTAGCTGTACTAGCTTATCATTCATGAAGCACCACCGTCTGATCGTGATAAGATAGTGATCGCATTAGATTGGGTTTTGGGACATCTATTGTAGTCTTGTAGATGTGATATTGATGGAAACCACCCTATCTTCCCTATGATGGACTGATGGTTCTATATTTGTATTCTATAAGAGAAAGTCTGGCTCATAATAATAATAGATAGATTATAAGGTATGTGAGTTGGTTCACTAAATTCGAAAGGAGATCAAGTCTTATACGCTAAAATTTTCTTCAGTGATGTCACAAGTTGGGGGGAGAGGTCTACTCGCTGGGTTGTTAGTTATTAATTCACTTTTTTTTTGGAGGCTCTAATCATTTATCTATCGTTAGGGGGTTAGCTCTCACGAGCGGGCATTTCTCTAATGATTAATCTAATTGAATAGCACTTTCATACCGTTAGGGTATTTAATCGTTCAATACCTAAGAATCATCACCGTTCATCAGGCTACGATTTCTCCACGTTTTTTTTCTCCAAGTTGGCTCAAAACTCATATAAATAAATAACTAGCATGTAACTAAGTATAAGAATGCATCTGAACCGTCTATCTTTATAATAGACCGTTCATATCTATATGGGTGTTGTATGATTGGATACATCTGGGTATTGAAAAAAAATCCAATCTAATCAATTAATTGTGTGGTTATTTTGGCTGGGTGTTGGGGTCGTGGCGCTTTCTACGGTGGAGTTGGGATCATATTCAAACAAATCGTGGTTGAACAGGTCAACACCCTTTTTATCAGTCATTAACTGCAGTTAAAAAGTCACTAACCCTCAAGTTAAACAATCTAAACTTAATTTTTTTATAAAAAAATTAAATAATTTTTAACTAAGATTAAACTTTTTTAACTAGAGTTAGAAGGGCAGTTAAAGAGGCTCACCATTATCTTATCCGCCATCCCTGACGTAAGTGTTCGTCTATTTTGGCTGATAAAAAAGAAAAGTAGAAATAACAGCTTTGTCAATTTACTGTTATTTAGGTTTGAAAATGGGTACATCTCCATTTCATCAATGCTCATCAACCAATCATCGATGGCCACGATCTCCTACTAGACTGTTTTTCAATCTAAAGAAAAGAGGAAATTGCAGAGAACTGAAGAACAGTCAAACTCGTTGAAAATTCAAACCTTGTTAGGGTTTCTGTTCTTTTTGTTTATCTATCCAATTTGATTCGATTACTCCTCTCATGGTTTCTGAGGCGAAGAACACAAAATCATCAGGGTTTCTATCGCTATTACTGTTTTAAACATTTCTAGTAGTAATGGTGGATTCGGGAAGGAGAAGGATGGAATTAGGGTTTGGATTAGGATTTTTGGTGATGATCTTCTTTTGCGTTGGAGTTGAATCTACGTGCACCAGAGGCTGCGATCTCGCTGTGGCTTCTTATTACGTGTGGGAAGGGTCGAATCTCACGTTCATCTCTACTGTTATGGACTTGGAGAATCAATTTGATCATATTCTTAGCTTCAATCCCTCAGTATTCAGTAAAGATAGTATTCAATTTGGTTCCAGATTGAATGTTCCGTTCCCCTGCGATTGCATTCAAGGGGAATTCTTGGGTCATGTGTTTTCCTACTCCATTATATCTGGCGATACATATAATACTATCGCTACTCGTTATTATGCAAACCTTACGAACGTCGATTTGTTACAGAGATTTAACAGTTATGATCCTAACAATATACCGGATGTTAATTCGCGGGTAAATGTTACTGTAAATTGTTCTTGTGGGGATAAAAGTGTATCGAAGGATTACGGAATGTTCGTGACATACCCACTTCGCCCTGGTGAGAATCTGACTTCTGTCGCAAATGATTTCGGACTTCCTGCCGAGTTGCTTCAGAGTTACAACCCCAATTCAGATTTCAGCCTTGGGAGTGGGCTTGTGTTTATTCCGGGCAAAGGTGATTTCTTGTTTTGCTAGAAATTTTTTTATTATGAGTAGAACAATGAATTAGATTATAGGCATAGATACTTTTATTACATAGCTATTTAAAGAACATAAACGAGTAAACAAAGTGAAGTATCGATTGAAAAATTGGGTTTTCAGAATTCCAATACAAACCCACCCGAAGACTCAAAACTTATGATCAAATAAATCTGAAACCCCTACGGCCTACATGATCAAGGCCTGAATTATCATTGTCATCTAATATATTATTCAGATCTCTATCTGATCAAATGATTCATATCTTATCTTCTTATTCTTAGTTCCATTATCTTATTCAACATTTGTAGCCCCTGGAATGAGAGATGTGATGGATAGGAGTGGTTGCACATACTCCATAGAGAGATTCACATGGGTGGTTTTACATCACTCTTTTGCTAATGAAAGCCTTCAGACACACTGCTTGGGTTGGGTTGGGTTGGGTTTGATGTGAACTAGAAAAAGTAGGTGTCAAATATTCTTGCCAAACTATAAAATTTAGTTAAGGCAGTAAGTCACATTATTACAGAGATATTGGTGGAATTAAAGCACCAAAATTTTAACTGAGTTCTAAATTTAGTCTCTGTCGTGTTATAAGAACTGCTTGGAACTTGCATTACTGAAATCCTCTCTATATTTCTCACTCACATTCCCCCTTTCCTTTTTTTCCCTCCCTTCAGATCAAAATAGAAGCTATATTCCCCTGAAGTCAAGGTAACTTATACTACCTTGATCTGCTCACAAACTGAGTTGATATCTTACCTTTTCTTTTATCTTCGACCTTTTTTCTAGTGATCTAATATTCATATACAAATTTCCTTTTTATTTGCAGCAAAGGTGGTTGGGTCTTCTTTGCGTTCCGGTTCAATACTGTTTGTCTTAAATTTTCTTGCTTAGATGCAGATGCAAGATGGGGCCTTGATGTTATTTTAAGCTTACAGGGTGCTGTTAACTTAAGCAGGAATTTCAGGGGGAGCCATTGCTGGCATATCTGTTGCAGGAGTAGTTGGGGCACTGTTTTTGGCAGTTTGTACATATGTTGGGCTTTACAGAAGGAAGAAGCTGAAGGAGGCATCATTGCTTCCAGCAGCATCGGAGGATAATTCTATTCAACGTGGAGATGGTAAACCTTCTGTTTCGGTTAAGATAGCTATGATTAAGTCATTAACTGTTAGATCCCTTTTCAAAGATGCTTCAAAGATTTTTCTGAATTTAGAAAGGCCACTCCAAACAGATTTTCTCTCTTGCCGGAAGAACAAAAGATCTGATTTAGATGGGAGAGAAAATCTCGTGCAGTTATCAAGGCAAAGTCTTTTTGGGGATTGACAAACTTCTCCTGTTCACTCTTAGTCTGTCTAAGTTTATATATCTTTTATTCAATTCTTATTCAAATTATTCTTCTAATGTTTATGTATCATAAGCCTAGTTTTTGTGACTGTTTTGCTCCCAATTGTATTATGAAAATTTAATTCTTTGTGCAGTGTGGTTTTGATGATTTTATAAAGTGAATCTGCAACCTTACATTTAGTGTGGGAATCATTATTGTTATTTATGTTTTTTTTTCTGCAATATAACCACATCTATTCAAATTTTGAATATTTATTAAAATTTGTCATAAAAATTTGTTGACATGGTCAGGGTTATAATATTTTGTGACTAGAATGACCATTCTGTTGCTAAATTATGTTTTCTTTTCTTCCTTACATATAGGAAATGGGTGCGCTATTGTGGTGTTATACACTTAGACTATAAAGGGCCTTTCTTATCGTACAAATGGTGCACATGAATGGGGATCAAAGCTATCTACTAGCCCCAAAGTCAAACTAGTTATTGAAAGGAAAAGAGATTTTATTGAATAACTTGGATAATTTGCAATAACCCTAATTATAGAGGACTCCTATTAATCTTGAAGATAATCTATTGATAAAAAATAAATCTTGAAGATAATCCAAGTATAATTTTAAAGATAACAATCTTAGAATTTGATTGTGATGAGATACAATTATGGTACAATTGGGGGATAGAAATATCTTTATGGCGAAAGCCAATTGGCTCAGATGGCAAGTAACATGCTCCTCATGTGGGAGACCAGGGATCAAGTCTCTATGAGATAAGGGGAACGGTTGATATGCTCGCCCGTAGTGAGGCGGTAGTTCATATGTCCCCTCACATTAACCTAAACCAAGAGTAGATACTAACCAAACTAATTGAGGCTGTGGCCCATCCATATTATGACACCAAAATGAATAAATATCCTTATAGATTTGCCATTTCAAACTCGATGTGCATGTTAGGTGTGCTGATGATGGATGGCCACTAATGGATGCGCCAATGAAAGATTTTTTTGTCATGCTTACTGGTTCTAAAAGTATGGATGTGGGTGTATAGACATGGGAAAAGAAGAGGGCCTCTAATGAGCTAGAAATGGGGGCTTCTAAAGGGCTAGAGATGGGGCCTCTAATGGGCCAAAGAAGGGGCCTCTAATGAGACAAGCATGTAGGCTTCTGATGGGCCTGGGCCTTTAATAGTCAAAGAAGTGGACCTCTATGGGTAAAAAATGAGGAGACAACCTTAGGTTGGATAAAAAGGGCCTTTGTGGTATTAGGGAAATAAATGTAAGATGAGATACATTGTATCATAAGTGTATATCATCATTAATAGAGCACATGGATGGTTATGGTATGCATGAGATACACCATATCATTACCATTATCACAATTTGAATGATTTAGATTGAGATTTGATTAGCATTAGATTAGGATAAGTTTGATTTAGTTTTTATATTTGTCTATCTTATTGTCTATTTAAACTCTTGGGTCTCTCTGTAATCATCCAAAATTATCAATAAATCTATTTTCTACATGGTATCAGAGCAGAAGATCCACTGCCTGTATTGATCTTTTGAATACATGTTTTTGGTGGGCGGGACTGGAGTTCCTCACTTCTCTTCGATCAGCACCTTTTTCTTCACTGCCAAAAGTAGCCCACTCAAAGTTTTTTTTTTGGCATCTTCTCTTCCTTTTGCTTCATTGGATCTTAAATGTTTTTTTTACTATAATTAATATTTTACCTTACTCGTGTCGGCCCACCCATGTGCTTCTACTAAGAAGATGAGAACTTTAAAACCGAGTTCCTTGCTCCTCAGTGATCATAGTCGGATGCCCGATCTTGCATCTTCCTCTTCGCTAAGCTCCTTCGTGATCACAGTCGGATGCTTGACCTTGCCGCTCTTGCCAAGAAGCTCCTTTCCGTTTGGCACACCACCGATAGGGAGATTGCTCATCATTACGATACTAGTGCCATCCAATTTCTTCTAATTGAGGGCGGGAGCTACGTTTTCCTTCTGTTGATTGGGGTCTTCATTCCATCATTGTTGCCATTTCTACATTATCTCATCTTAGTTGCTTCCTAAAGCTCTAAATTTCCCTTTCCATTCTTCAATTTCATGGTATTGAAAAATAAAAGGTTTGAAGTTAAGTTAGTCAACTCACTTGGTCCATGGAGGCTTTTTTCAGCCTAGTTTAAGGTTCATGCCCATTAGAGGCATTTTTTATAGCCCATAGAGGCCACTCTTCTTTGATCCAACGAGAGTTTTGTGTGCTTTTGGAAGAAGATCATGACGGCCTGCTTTGGTAGGCCACCGGCTCCGATAGACTCATTAAAAAGAATGGGAAGTGACAGAGATGGACTACACAGACTGGCAATGACCATCAAGCACGGTTGGATGTTGTAGCTATTCATCAACAAATAGAGTACTCAAGTTGCAGCAAATCCATTAAGATTTTTAATCCTCATTTGTTTGAGGGAGAGAGTATTAGGGAAATAAATGTAAGATGAGATACATTGTATCATAAGTGTATCTCATCATTAATAGAGCACATGGATGGTTATGGTATGCTTGAGATACACCATATCATTACCATCATCACAATTAGAATGATTTAGATTGAGATTTGGCTAGCATTAGATTAGGATCAGTTTGATTTAGTTTCTATATTTATCTATTTAAACCCTACTTAGGTCTCTATATAATCATTCAAGATTATCAATTTATCTATCTATTTTCTACAGTGGGCTTAAAATAAAGACCTTTATGGGTTTGGTGATGGTCATTTGAAGGGATTGGAGAGGTGGGATTCAAAAGGGCCAAGTGAATGAGTCTGAATAAGGGTTTAAGTTGGTGGGTTTAGGTGATACAGCTGAAATATTAACACTATGTATTTGAAGTGAGATACACCATAGTGGTACCCAAAGACACAAAGGATAAACATGTGAAGGAGAACAAATCTCTCACTAAAAGAAGAAGAAATCAGCAAGAGGGTAATATGAGAGATAAGACCATGGTTCAAAAACCCAAAAAGTCAACTCGACTCAAAAGTTAGTTGGGTTGAGTAACTCGGAAAACTAAAAAACAGCTCGAGTCGGTTCAACTTGGAATGTCATACACACACACACACACACCAATTAAGCAATTACCAATTTCTTGGCATTTTAGCCAAGATCGAACCACTAATAACTTAAAAAACCTGAGTTAAAAGAACCCAAAGTAGACTGGTTTTATAGCCTCAAACAAACCTATAAACCAAGTTTAACATAACCCATAATAGGCTAATTTTGTAGTCTCAAAAAAATCTGATGCAAAACAGCGTGATGTGAGTCAAAAAACTCGACTCTATTGAGTCACCCTAGTAACTCGCCGAATAGTGTCTCCTTCGAGTTTTGAGACGACCCAACTCGAAACTCAGCCAGGCGGAGTAACTCTACCGAGTTTTGAGTTGACTCGCCGAGTTTCGAACTATGAATACGACTTTTTGAAAATCCCTACCGATGGGAATGAAAATTGTCCAACTCACAGCAGTAGTGGTGGAGATCGGACATCAACCATAGATAGCAACTGGCTTTGAATAGCAATATAAAGGATTGGGGTTTAGGCCTGGTGGGAGGCTGTGCTGTTTGCACGGAAAACAAGATGAAGGAGAAGACTATCAAAATAGGCGAATCTTGCACTCTGATACCTTGAAAGGAAATTTGATTTTATTGAATAACTTGGATAATTTACAATGACCCTAATCAAGAGTGTAAATAGATTGTAGAGGACACCTATCCTGGAAGTTAATCTTGAAGATAATTCAAATTTAATCCTAAATTAACAATCTAAAAGTTTAATTGTGATGAGATACACTTATGGTACAATGCATCTCATTCTACATTAATTTCCATAATAGTCTAGTAATCTTAACCATCTGATATGGAAATTTTTGTATTATTGGCACTGCTGCTGTTTCTTCATCTTCTTTTTTTCTTTTAGTTTCTAGAAGAATGCAACTGATTGGATGGTTTTTATCGTCCAACATGCCAATTTTTGAGCATGGGAAGATCCTTTGTGGGTCCAAATCCAATAAATTGGAAGATCTTGATGGATGAGCATAGATCATTTGCACAAATGTATAGAGAAACCGCTGCAGTATTCCAAGGCAGTGGTTGTACTTGTATCCCATTGTTTCCATATTCGGAAAATTGTGTGGCTTGAGGAGTGATTTTCTGTGTTCATGTGGATATTGTGTTCGAAGAATTGAGTGTTCTATCTTTTCTTCTCTCTCTCTCTCTCTCTCTGCATGTGTGCGTGTTGGAGGAGGGGTGTTTGGCTGTGTGTATTTGTCTATCTATTTATGTCTATTAATAAAAGAAATTATATGATTCAATGATTAATTTCTCTCTCTGCTATGGGTCTAGGTTCTGTGCAAAAAACTGCTGAATCAGTTGCTCTTGTTGGTCATGCTTCGCCGATGCTTAGTGGTATCACTGTGGACAAGTCAGTGGAGTTCTCATATGAAGAGCTTGCTAAGGCTACAGACGATTTCAACCTGGCTAATAAGATTGGTCAAGGTGGCTTTGGGGCTGTCTACTATGCAGAGCTAAGAGGGGAGGTTTGTGTTCCTGCATATTATTATTTGTTAATTTAAAAGAAAAAAGAAAGGAAGAGTAAACAAATCCACATGTTATACCAGGGCTATTCTTCTCATGCATGAATAAGAACCGTACATTTTTTATTATTTCGCTTAGTCAAAAAGTGCCATATGATTTAACTTATGAAATAGTCATCATAATGTTTTATTATTCCTTTTTAGGTGGTAATATTAGTATCAGACAAAGGAATTTGTTAAAACATTTGGAATCAGATAACTTTTGTCATCATTTTAGGTTATAGACGATAAAAATATTATATCTCACTGATTAACAATCATATCATAGAGCAAAACACCGGAGTACTATTTAGTAATATAATATAGCAAAATGACCCCAGTTTTTCAAATTTTATTTGGAAATGTGTGTACGTTGATTTATGTCATCCTTCCTAATATGAGTAGGGACATAAAGGGCACACTAGAGCTGGATTGGAGGCCTAGAAATTGACAGATATTTGGATTGAATGATAAATGAATAAACAGCTCAAACCACTTTTACCTATTTCTTCTTCTGTAAAAGGTTGCCGGGTGGACTAAGCTGTTAATATTCATTATATATTTTATGCTCTCCCATTTAGTTTGTGTTTTCTATCAGTTGTAAACTCTAATAGTTGGTAGGTTAGCCAGGCGTGTGGTCAAGGCCACATCAGTAAACCTTTACAGCATCCACAAACGGGGATGTCACCCCACTTGGATCGAACCCGGATCTGCCCTCAAGAAGAAGATGCCTTTAACCATCCTTCCGTGAGGCTGTTGGCATATGCTCTTCTATTTTGTGGACTTCACAACTTTGCCCCTATGTGTGTGTCTGTAGATTAACATATTTCTGCATTACATACTCAAACTTCACTTTGATAATTTATATTCCGTATATTGCATGAGGGATATTGATGCAGGCATCGGACCGTTAGATTTTGTTTATGATAGAGATCCACCGTTGGATCACGACTTGGAGGACAATCGACCGTCGGATCGAGAGATGACGATTAGAGGGCCGAGATCAGGTCATAGATGGGCATAGGCAGCTATAGTGGCTGGCCCACCCCTTTAGTTATTTAGTTGTTTATTTTATCTAGTTTATTTTTACTTTGTTTTGTTCCTTATAGTTAGTTTATTATGAGAGAACATAATAAAGGTAGTTTGATATTTTTCTTTTAAGTAGGGTTTTTATGATTGTCTATAAATACTCTCTTTAGAGATTATAAATTTATAGAACTTTTATGAATGAAGTATGAGAGATTTTTTGGCTTTTATAATCTCCTGTGATGTCATGGGGTGATGCCAACGTTGAAGTGATTTCTAGGTAATCTTTTTATTTTCTTTCTTTTTTTCTCTCTCAATTCACTATTCACCATTACTGTTCACCTACAACTATTCCAGCCCATCCCTAGCTACTGCCACAAGACTCTAGCCCTAATTTGGCACTGTCCCAGCACTTTTAATCTGTCTATAACCTGTCCTATTCCTGTCCCAGTATTCCCCATCACTGTAGCTACTGTCCCAGCCATTCTCTTAACCCTAACCTTGCTGCCGCATTGCCCCAGCCCCCATACCAGCCTCCCCAAGCTCTGCCACACCTGTCCCAACTTTCCCCAACCCTGCCCAGGCCGTCTCCTTGCTGTTGCACAAAATCCAGCACCTCCCCCTTGACTGTCCAACTTCCTACAGCCCTAATATTGCTGCCACAGCCCTCCTACTCTCCTAGTTCATCACATTACAACCATAGCCTTCCTATATCCGCAAAATCCTAAAAAACAGCAGATCCCTAAATCTTAACCCTAATTCTCATCACCCCTTTTGATATTGCTGCTGATTTTGTGTTATACAATTAACATTGATTGAAAACCTACCTAACATGCATAATACAATTTATAACCATTGTTGAGCCTAGACTTGTTCTTGAAATCCTCTAAAGAATAGGGAAATCATTTTGATAATTGGTTTAATCCCTAAGCTAGTGGAAGTTCTCATTTCCATTATGATCACCCAAATCAGATTTGAATATTCATTATTGCGGGATTGTGATTGAACCTAGGACATTGTTAATCTCCTTTTTGGAGTTCTTTATGGTGATTGATGGATTTAGATAGTTTTATATCTATTATTATTGTTGCAATTAAGAATTCTGATCTTACAAACATATCATCCTAGGTTAGTTTGCATTGTCCTGCATCCGATATGATAGAATCCTGGGTCGGTGTTCACTTATTAAAGTATCTTGGATGTTGAATATATGTCTTATCTTTTCCGTTTTCTTTTACTATTTCATGCAGAAAGCTGCAATAAAGAAAATGGATATGCAAGCATCAAAAGAATTCCTTGCTGAGCTGAAGGTTTTAACGCATGTTCATCACCTAAACCTGGTATTGTGCTTTCCTATGACAATCTAGTGCTTTGGTCAAGCCCAATGAAATAATTTTTGTTAACAAATATTATTAAATGTTAATCTAGCATGTTTTCTTGAGCATTTTCTGTTATCATTGTGGAATATTCGATTTATGGGTTGCTCTTGTTGATCTTTACCCTGAAGAAAATATCATAAAGCATTGCAGCTATCAGATGATCTACAGATTCAATTTGAGTGGTAGCTGATGCATTTTGAAAAGTTGGCCAAAGCTGAGCTTTACATTTAGTCATCTTAGTTGACCCGAAGCAGCTTATATTCATCTGTGGCATCATATATAGACGAATCACTGCTCTGTCTAATCAATTTGCATCTGTATTTTATTAGCTTTTCATTTTTTTGCTGAGTCATGCATTCAACTTGGTTTGTTGTCTGAGTCACTGTTTCAATTTGGCAATCCTTGGTTGGGTGAGACAGACTTCTGCCTTGTGGGTCCACACGTTTGCAGCCGTCATCACAATGTTTGGCCTTTTTTCTTTTCAAAAAATAGTGATTAATTCATGACTATGCGTCAAATTAATTCCCAAATTATTTTCGAGTTTTTGAAAATATGACTTTTTGAAAAAGTTGTGAACTTTACGACTTATTCACTGCTTTTTGGAAGTTTTTTGAATAAATATCTAATATACGATTTTTTATACATATATATATATGTATGTATATATGACTTTTTCTCGATTTTTCTGATTTTTTCTGTTCTTTTCCAAATTATCTGAGGCCTCTCGATGGACATGACTGCCTCATTTCAGTACACTGACTTGGTTCTGAGGATACTGAACCTCTGTGGACCCTTATCATCCCAACCATCACAACTAACATATCTGTTTGCTTGTTTTGGAATGGTGTTCCGTTTGGCGAGATGGGGAGGAAGTGGGTGTGGTCTTGGGCTGAGGTTTCATTATTCTCCATCCTTTCCTCAGGGGGTTCACTGTTTGATCCTTGTTTTTTTTTTCTCGAGTTTACATTCTTGTAAACTCCTTGTTGTACTGCTTTGCCTTGCTTTTGCTATGTATGTATATATATTGATTACCGATAAGAAAAAACCATCACAACTCAAGAATTCGGTGTAGGTGTGAACAATTTGTGAATCTTAGGTCCTTTGCTTTAGGCCATCTGGTTTTAAATTTCATATTTCCATATGTTCCTGTATCATATTAATGCAAAGGGATGGTCTACTCCATTTGCCCCTTGGACTTTAAATAATTATAACTGGTTAAGTAAGAAATATTTTCTGTCAGGGCTGAAGAGCCAATTGTGTTCGTAGGAGAGAAAATATTTGGCACTTCAGAAGTTTGACACTGTTAGATAGTTATTTAGAAATAATTGTTGGAAAGATATTTGATTAGGAAGCTATTTTATTAATTTCTCTTTGTTTATTCTATATTACCTTCGAGTTGTTTAATTTTGCTCCTATGATACCAAATATATTTAAATATTTGGTTATGTTTTCATAATTATCTGTGGTCTTATTCACTAAATTGAATGCAGGTGCGCTTGATAGGATATTGCGTTGAGGGTTCTTTGTTCCTAGTCTATGAGTTTATTGAGAATGGCAACTTAAGCCAACATTTGCGTGGATCAGGTGGGAACAATAGTACACAACTGTACCACAAAAGTGCTGTCTGGTATTAGTTTAATGTTTGTGATTATGTTTCTTTGTCTTCAGGGAAGGACCCTCTGCCATGGTCTACTAGGGTGCAAATTGCCCTTGATTCTGCGAGAGGTCTTGAATATATCCATGAGCATACTGTTCCTGTGTATATCCACCGTGATATTAAATCGGCAAACATTTTGATAGACAGGAATTTCCATGGGAAGGTTGTGATGATGCCTTAATGGGAGTAATAGATTATGTGAAACCTCCTTTACATTACTGAATATAAATATTAATTATGCAGGTTGCGGATTTTGGATTAACCAAATTGACTGAAGTTGGAAGTGCATCGTTGCCCACACGTCTTGTGGGTACATTTGGATACATGCCCCCAGAGTAAGATAGCTTATGTTGGTTTACTTATAAGTTATGTATGTATTCTTTGTCTCATTTGTTGCTTTTTAAAATATACATTAGAAAAAGGAACAATGAACCCCCCCCCCCCCCCCCCCCCCCCCCTCCTATATATTTAGATATTTGTACCTGCTCTAACGTCAAATGTCCTGTTGTTGACGTGTCCTGTTGTTCTAGTATATTTCCCTTGGGTAACATCAAGGTATTGTTAAACAAGAAAACTCATGTCATTGCATCTATGAGTTTATACGAAGTATCATAGAAACAAGAAAGATGTGCTAGTGTTGGGGCAGTTGAAGGAAGAAGTCTTACGCTTATAAAATAGACAGGGGAATTAGTGCTCATAGAAGATAACTTCATGGCAGGTGAACATGGCCTCTTTAGATGCCTACATTTCTCATAGCCTATGGTTCATATTTTTGGGCCGGATATAATGCTTGAAGTAAATTGAACAACATGCAATTATTGGTCAGGGAAGCTGATTATCAATGGCTTCTCTTAGTAACTGTGGATATCTACTATATAGAAGAAATTTAAAAGGGTCTGGGGAGTGCTAGGTATATAATTTTGTTAGGGAGGGAAGTCCTTTTTTTGATGGAGCCACGAACTTAGGGCTAATAATAACCATTTTTTTTTGGGTATTTGAAGTGGTTAGTTAGTGAGTAAGATCATAATTGTGCAATCCACACTTTATAGAAAGCAAAAGGGGTTGCCAATTCTTTAGCCAGCCTTCAAGATTTCATTGGTGATTCTTTTTCCATTTTACAATACTATGTTTTTGTTTAATTTTTCTTTCTTAATACAATTATTAAAAAACAAAATGAAAAAAGTAAAAGCGTAACTCCCTTATATTAGTGAGAAAATGTGATCTAGTATTTTCAGGGCTCATGAGTCATGAACACAAATCCAGGTCAATTTATGCTTAGAGCTCTTGGTGCCTTGTAATCCATATTGGACTCAGTTGTCTAATTATTCTCGGGGCCAATACTCTTATATGCGAGTATAAAATGTTTTAGTTGATGCTGGATAACATTTGATTAGGGGCTGTTTACTTGATTTGGTGTAGTTATATAACTCTTTCCTGGATATTCAAATTCTGAATAAGAGCATCTACTGTTTGGCTTGCATGGATAATGGGAATAGCTGTATTCTTCAACGTGCCTTCTACAGCAATGAGCACATTCTACTAACAAGTCATTTTCCTCTTATACCAGTATAAGCTTATGCTGTACAGTGCATTCAAACAACCACTTGTGGTTCAAAATAAAGTTGGATGCATATTCATTTAAACATAACACAGATTGAATTTTGGTTGTGCTTTGCATGAAGGTATGCTCAATATGGCGATGTTTCTCCCAAGATAGATGTCTATGCTTTTGGAGTCGTCCTTTATGAACTTATCTCAGCCAAGGAAGCTATTGTCAAGACAAGTGGATCTATTGCTGAATCAAAGGGACTTGTTGCTATGGTTCTTTCTTGCCCCTACATTTACTTCACCAATAAATAACTTTTGAAAATACTGAAATTGAATTAATTTTTATGGATCTTTTGTGTACATAGTTTGAGGATGTTCTTAGTCAGCCTGACCCAAGAGAAGATCTCTGCAAACTAGCCGACCCTAGGCTTGGGGATAACTACCCATTTGACTCGCTTCGCAAGGTGAAAACAGCTTTCAGTGATGACGATGGGATTTTGGTTAGTAATCTTAATTCTAATAAACTATGGTTGCCTGCGTTGGTTGCAGTTGGCCCAGCTTGCCAAGGCTTGCACACAAGAGAATCCCCAACTGAGGCCTAGCATGAGGTCCATTGTGGTCGCATTAATGACACTTTCATCCTCGACCGAGGATTGGGATATCGGCTCCTTCTATGAAAATGAAACTCTAGTGAATCTGATGTCAGGAAGGTAGAAAGTGCGCCCCATACTCATCACTGTTGCTTCTAAGTAACTCCATGTTAAAAGAGCCCAACTTGGCCTGCACTGTGTACTTTTCTCATTTGCAAGTGTTTGTTAGTGAGCATTAGATATGTGTGAAATGCTGCTCGATGAGCTCATGACAGGTTAAAAGAAAAGGGTAAATTGGAAAAAAGGGAAAGAGAAGTAAATGTTGTATGCCAGATGATCTCGATTTGTCATAGAAAGTTCAAATAAACAGTGTTGTAGATCAGACACGTGTTTTTGTGATTGATTTTTGTTGTTCTTCCTTTCAAGGTGAAGCAATTATTGTATAATAGAGCTTTTTTTTGTTCTGTATATCAATTTCATGGATGTGATTTGAATAGCCACTTATTTTTTTTTGGTAATAAGCACAAATGCATATACTGTCTTCGAACAGTATATAGTCTTCGAACGAAAAGTTATGATAGTCTACGAACGCAGGCAATCCCAAACAAGTTCTTTGTGCCATTGTTCAACTAGTGGCCTCTTCTGTGTCGCAAGGAACCACTTGGTACTTAACGCAAGTGCTACTCTATTAATGGACACTGTCTGTCTAAGCATAGTATACAGTTTGAACTAAAAGAGGTTTAAAAAAATAACAGTTTTAATGTATCTGGTGCTCATGAGCAGCATATGCTTTGATTAAGGAAGGGAAGGTGAATTCGTTGGGTGGGATTTCATGTTCTTGCATTTGTTTGTACTTTGTAGAGGGATAGGGCATTTTGGGTATTTAGGAGGGCATTTTGGGTAATGATGGAGTTCCAATGGGAAAGGTCTTGGATCTGTTTTGGGACCTTTGTATTGTGTTAGGAAGGCTCTTAATAGAGAAAATGTGATATGATATTAGACCCCATAAAGGTTCGAGGGGTCCTACATGCTATGCATAAATGTTGGTACATGGCTCACCAGTTCATTGACACAGACCATTTAATTTGGAGGGCCACTTCTCTTTGAGCATCAGATTGTCATGGGGTAATTGTTATGATTGTGCCTTGCATTCCGGTTGATCGCCATTTTGGATTGTTTTGGGTGGGAGTTATGCAATGGCAATTTCATAATTTTACGTTAGGATATATAATGCAAAAGGAGATTACGCTAAAAATGAGAGCTAAGAGAATGGTAACCTATTTTTCACATGATATTAGTGAAAGAATCTCTCTGCCGTAGGCACCTTGCTAAATCTGTATGCTGAATTTTGCTATTTTTGTTTCTATTATGAGTTAATTTTCTAAAAGTAATATCCCTGTGGGTTTGTCCCAACTCCCAAGGTACCTTTAACCTACTAATGCGGAAGCAGTGAACTCCCTGAAAAGCTTGGAGACTTGTCTGGGGATATCTTGCCCCATGAATTAAGACCCATTTCCAAGCATCCATTGATGAATGGTGATGATAAATCAATAGCCATTGAACAACAGGTAAGAGGGAGAATAAAGAACAAGAACAAAAGCATATGATGTTTTAATTGGTATTAAATATAAGCAGCATTATCGCGTCAACAGATAGATTTCAATTTTCTTCTTTGTGCTACTAAATTGAAAAACTGAACATTTTATCAGCAATAATATATCTGTTTATGATTGTCATGAAAGAAAAACACATAATTTTGAAATCCAAATGATATATAGGAACTTAAACAGTTCATTATAGCAATCACAGTACATTGTCTTTCACATGAACTGGGAAAGCACAACTGGAAGTGCAGAACATTCATTGGACACTCAAAACAACAAGAAAAGATGCAAACATAGTTTCCTTTATGTAGGGAACTGCTGCTATTAAGACAGATAATCCAAACAGTAACTTAAAGAACTGCAATACTGGACTAAGAAACAACACATACACTTACAGAAATGCCACATTTTACTAAAAATGTTTAACATTTTGTCTTTTCACACCCAATTTACTAGTGCAGAACTAGGCATTCTTGCTTTCCAGGAACCGCGGTAGGGTGAGTTATTTTGCTCATGGCACCTAATTCTTTGGGACATTTAGGTGTGCCATCTGCTTCTTCATTTGAGCTCTCAATGGCTCCAAATATAAGAGCTTTCACTTCTTGGAACCTCTCTTCAGAGAGGGAAACCTCTGCAAGGAGCCTCCAAGCGTTTTCCTCAGATGCCTCCTCGTAATCCTTTTTCCTCTTTAACACCATATGACCACTAATTTCCCACACTGCTGGGTTAACTTGGGTGTCCAGAAGCTCTGCGTTCACTTCTCCTAGAGCCTGTTTCTCGGCGTAACACTGTTTGTTTGATATGAAGAAAGTTTTGACAATATCACATATGAAATTGTATAAAAAGGCGAAGTGATATGAAGTATTATGAATGCCAAAAACATCATCTAATCCAATTATGAGGCAAATGAAGTCGGATAAATAATCATGAGTAGCAAATTCATTACCTGAGGAAAGAGGAATATCCGTTTCCCAGAATCAGATATGAGGACATTGTAAGGTATGTTGTTATCTTGAAGGCAAATGCAGGAGTCAGAAACGGCATTAGATAAATCTTGCAGTGTATTTCCACCCTCAAAGACGAGTCCTCTGACCGGATAATTCAACAGCTCAGAGATCTTCACACCTACGCCCAAGGTGGTTATTTTTTGGGTGGGAGCCTTCTCCACAGGAAAGGGCACAGCCAAGTAATAAGCCTGTCACCATGGAATTGGTCTTCTCATTATCAATTAAGAAACTAATTACATGTAAAGATATCAAATTCATATCCACTTCTTGGAGCTGATTAAATAAATTATATAAGTAACAAAGAAATTGTAATGGATAGCAACCTGGAAGTGAAGGTGATTGATGGTAGCAAATGCACCCAAGCTGTTGTAACCCAATCGGAAATACGGGCTCCCTGCTTCTGTTGTCATGTACAGAGCAAGCAAGAAGCTCTCATGATCGATCCTTTGTGGCAAGCACTCGAGAATCCGAGGGATTAAAAGCACATGCCCATACTCAATAGGACTCACCTGTTAAGTTACATATTACCAACATGACTATAGGAGACTTCTCCAACTGAGTCCAGCTTAAAACATAAAACTGATAACAAGAGAGATTTTGGAGAATTCTCTGATGGATAATTCATTTACCCCCCATGGGGTTTATATAGAGATGTCCAGTGATATACAAACAAAGAAATTACAATTAAGGAAACTACAGTTATTATAAAAAACAAGGTTGTGATTCCACTTACATTAATAGCAACAACACTCGGGGAATTGTCAATATCAATTGGAGCATTTGGGAAGAACTGCACCTCATCATCTTTGCTCTCTTCAAACTGGAAGAGAACCTCCTCCTTCCCAACTTTAGTGAAGTTGAATTTGTTCTCATCAAAGGACTGGAGGACCTTATCAACTCGGAATTCAGTAGGCCGCTTCTTAAGATGGCGGCCCTCATTCAGCTGTGCAATGAAGCCGTACTCACCCGGAATCACCTGCACAGAAATTATCAAACGAATTGGGGTCAAACCCATATCCCAATTGGGCAAGTACTCAGCTTATCTACAAATTAAACCAAGAACAAAACAAAAAAAGAAAAGGGAAATAGAGAGAACATAGATGAAACCTTGGTTTCACAGACAGTGACATCATAGCGAAAGAGTCCTCTCTGCATACGATCCTCCCACTGCAATGCAATTTATAGGAAAAATTAAGCTGATAATCATTAAAGAAGAGCAAGAAAAAGAAAAAAATAGATAGCTGAACAGTTCTACCTCTCCAAGAAGGAGCGAGTCTAGAAAGGAAACCGGAGGCACTCTCTTTTCATCACCAATCAAATCCTTCTCATAAACCAGGTTGCCCATCCTTTTGAAAGTATACAAAGGGAGCTTCGCCCCTGTTTAAACACCAAATGACGAATACCCAGAATCAAATTCAAGCTCAAATCCATCCTAAACACAGAATTTAACCCAAAAATTGCAGAAATAAATTTATGAAGATACCTTGAATACAACACTTTCTAAGGCAATTCCGACCGCAACCCTCCTCAAGCCCCTCCTTTTGATAATTAGAAACCACAGTAGGAACTCTCTTGATTCTCAACATCTTGAATTCAAAATTTCAATTCGCTTCGCAAAAACGAACAAGCGATCTGATAACTTTTGTTTTTCTAAAAAATCTAAGAAAAGGGGAAAAGAAAAAGAGGGGAAGAGGAGAGAAAGAAGAAACCACCGCCGGCGAGGAAGAGGAGATCGGAGGGACTGCCGCCTTCGGAAGGCAAGGCACCACGGCCACCGTGCGGCGAAGGGTTGCTGGTCTCGACAGCTACACAGCCCTTACGTCGTACTGCCCGGACATGAAGCAGAGACCGAATAGCTCTTTGTATAGCCGTGATTTCTGCAACTCGTCAAACCCCGGGTTTTACCCCTTCCTACAGATCTCTGTTTCTGGAAATTCCAACAAAAAACCTTAATCGCTACCACTTTCAAAAGATGATCTTGCGTTTCTTCGTTCTTCTGAAAGAAGCATCGATTGGAGGAAGAATTGGAAAAGCTTTGGGAGAGTGGATTTTAGTTTGAAGCTCACGCGCGTGAGAAGATAAGGAATATATGGAATTGAGTGATGGAGGAGAGGAAAGGTTAGGACTTTGCTAATGCGACCGCAAAAGGGCCGAGACCTCGGAGACCGTGCATAGATGTACGGATTTCAGGTGGGGCCCATATTATTATTAGGAGATGCTCGTGAGGTGTAGGTTGGTTTTGAATCTGGACCACTCGCCCTTTAGAATTGCTATCTATGTTATCATTAATTTATTATTATTATTTTTTAATAACTTTTCTTTTACGGATAAATTTATTTATTTATTTATTTATTTATTTTTAAAATTTTAAATATGCATACAAAATTAAGACTCGTAATCTTCTCCGGGTGTAATCAATTCTGTCAAAACTGGTTACGCCCTGAGGTGGTCACATATCCCTTATGACACCTATTAATTGTGGGGTGGTGTCATTTCATTTTCCCTCCCTCCTCCTCTTTTTTTTTTTGTTTTTTGACTTCTCTCCATGTGATATCTTCTCCTAGTTTTAGACGCTCCAATTAGGCCAGATGGTTTTAGTCTAGCGAGAGCCTAATTAAATCCGATTCCTTTTCAGAGTTCCCAATCAAAAATCAAACCACAAAAACATAAGTAGGCTCACCATTTAATGCATGTGAGACTTAAGATGTTTTGATCACGTTGAACTTTTAATTGGGCGGGCTCAGGTCATGATAGAGAAAGTTTTAACTCACGTCCCAAAACAAAAATGAAACAAAATGAGATATCTTGAGACTTTTTAGAGAAAAATTTTCTCACAATCACATAAGTGTCACGTGTTGTAAATTCGAGCACGTTTTTGTGTGATGGATAAGATTTCTTCATTTGGCAATGTAAGTAGCCTTCAAGCAATGGCAATGTTGGCATTAGGATTTTTTTTTTCTTTCACATATCATTTACTAACGTTAGTGTAATTAGTGGTTAATTTGGAGATTGGAGCTATTGCAGACTCTTTACCTAGAAGAATTGGATCCTCAAATCTCCCTCACCAGAGAAGTCACACCCCACCACTAGCACAAGAGGAGTGTTATTAGGATTTGTTGTTCAGTAAAAAGAAAAATGAGTTATGAAGGAGAGAAGGGTAATATAGTTGTTTTAAAGGGCAATAGTTCCCTCTTTGGCTGAGGAGGGGACTATTCCTCCTCGCCCTTACAATGCCCACTTGGAACTATGGTTATCACAAACATTTTTATCTATTTATCTCTCTAAGGTCTAGTGCCATATAGGTATCTGGCGGAATGAATTCGAATAGTAATTTTACTAGTTGTATATAATTATTACAAATTCAAATATTGACATACTGTAGTGATAAATATTTGACCGATTATATAATATATTACTATATATAAACATAATAAATTATAAGAAATAACTTTATTAATATATGTTTTTCACATAATTTAAGATATATTAATTAAATTATTATTTTTAATATAAATGAGGAGACCATATTAATTTAGTATTTTTAAATAAAATTTATAATTCTTGCAAATTTTTTTATACATTTTCTCCTTTCTTTTATTAAAAAAAAAATAATTGAAAATTTTAACTATCATCTGAATTTGATTATTTTATTTAAAGTTGAATATGAATACCTTATTTCATTATCTGTTAGATATTTAATTGAATTTGAATAGTTAAATATATAATCGAATTTAAATATATCACCATCCGCTTTGAATTCACTCCATTTACAATTATAGTATCATTTCCCCATCAATCTTAACTCCCGTTGAAATTGACCACTTGTATGTCTCTAATATTGGGTGGGATCCGGTCTTCTGGATGTACAAACTTAGAATAGTGCCATTTTTTTGAGTTTGGATCCTGTTCAATTGCCATTGAAATTGAGAGAATTCGCACGCACTCACAATTGGATTCTTCATTCGCGATTGAATATGATGAATACTAATTTTTTTTCACACGAGACATCCTCTTGAAGGGCGAGAGTAAAATACTCTAGTCTCATACTCAAACACCCTTTAATTTTAGTTAAGAAATCTTAATCCTTTGTAATTAATTTTTTTTTAAAATCAAATTAAATTCATTAATTACAAGAGTTAATAAATCTTAATCGCAATTAAAGAGACATATGGTGAGTTAGAGAGGCTGGGCAAAAGAATCCTAAACTTTTTTCCAATGGTCGTTGTACCTTTTTGTTTGATTCTCCCCTTTTTATTTTTGGTAGTCGCTAATCATTTATTTAGGGTTAGGGGTTAGAAGATAAGAATTCATGGCAGTCAACGGCCACACCATGACTCAAACTCGAGTTACACCTCCCCCAAAGGGAGATGTAATTTTAGGGCTATAAACGGAGTGGATTCGGAGCGGATAGTGGTATATCCGAATTCATATCAGATTATATATTCGAATATCCAAATTCGAATAAATATCCAACGGATAGTGAAATATGATATCCGTATCTAATTCTGATTAATTTATTCGAATGCGGATAATATCTAAATTATCCGATTACTTTTTAGAAAATTTTAAAAAATGTATATTAATATTTAAAAAATATAAAATATATAAATTTTTATTTTTAAAAATAAATATTTAAAAATTATATTAGTTTTATTAATTTAAACTATATATATATATATATTATATAATCAATCAATATTTATCGGATCTGATATAACACTCGTATCCAATTATAAATGGATGGTAAAATTACTATCTGAAATACATATTTGGATAACTATCCAATTAAATGGATTGAGCTACAAATCAAATAATATTTGCTTCTGTTTACAACCCTAGATGTAACCACTGGGACAAGCCCATGTGGTTATGACTGTCAATTTCGGGTGGTTACTAGTCATACACCGTAATAATTGATATGTCACGTGAGGAGAGAAATATGGAGTACATCGTCGGCCAAGGGCCTCCACATCATACCATACACAGACCGACAACTGGTCTAGTCCTTATCTCAAGACTACCGCCATTCTTTTTCTTTTGACAGAAAAACGCCTACAAGGCCTTTTTGAACTATTGCTCCTCGTTTTCACATATTTCTTTTGGTAGAAAAACGCCTACGAGGCCTTTTTGAACTATTGCTCCTCGCTTTCACATAGCCGACCCTTGAACTTCCACCAACTCCGGTTCATGTTTTTTCTAAAAAGCAAGGGTAAATGGGTAAACCCTAAGGGTGGATGAATCTTAACCACAGTTAAATAGGGTTAGAAAGGGGACACGTGACAAGAAAATGGGAGCCGAGACACCCCACCTTGTGTCACCTACTGACGAGGTGATTATTTTCCTTTTGACTAAAACATTCTCTCCCCTTTAGTCCGAGTATTTCTTTGGGGATAGTCCTACCAAAAAAAAAAAATTTAAATAAATAAATATTGAAGAAAAAGTGATCTCCCTAAAGTTTTATAAAACTAAATCAAAGACCACTCACCTTATTTATGAAACATCCCCTCTTATTCCTAAAATTACATTGATTTTCCCTGAGATTTGATGAAACTACAAAAATCTTCCCTATTGTTTATGAAACTACATTGCCCTCCTCCTCTATTTCAGTTGTTGGTAATACAAAAATCTTCCTTCTTGTTTATGAAATTACATTGCCCTCCTCCTCTATTTCAGTTGTTAGAAATATATTACCCCTTTTGTTAGTATGCCGTTATTGACATGAATGAATTTCAATTATGTTATGATTTAAATGTTTTAAGATGTCTGAATTACCCCTTTTAAAGTTAGTCAAATTGGTTATCCGACGTTGTTTCTTTGAGTAAATAAATGAGGTTAAAATCGTAAAACATCAACTTGACGAGCCTAGCATGAGAGGGCAATGTAATTTCAAAAATAAGAGAGGTGGTTTCTAAAAAAACTTTCAAACCTTAGAAGAGGGCAACATAATTTCATAAACAAGATGAGAGGTTTCTGAAATTTCGCTAAACCTCAAGGGAGGACAAGTGTTGTTTATTACAAAACCAAGGACACGTGTGCAACACTAAGTAGGCAAGCAATATCCATTTTAAAGGCTCAATTTACTAACCATATACCTACTAATGAGTCACACATAAGAAATCTCAGCCGTCGAAAATCAATCTCCAAACCCTTCATCGCAATTTTCGTTTACCATCATCAAGTGAATATGATGAATGATGGCCAAAATCATCCATTAAATTAAAACGTTTGGCATCTTCCTGTACTGCATACTCTCTGTAGTATTACCCCAAGTGATAGGTCCCACGATCTTGCTACCGATCAGATGATCTTGATAATCCCATTTAGGAACGTATGCAATTTCTTAAGTGGGACCCATCAAAATACTGGGTCCATAATCATAACCCTTCTCTATCTCTACTGCAAAATTCACGCCAGATATGCGGTTCAGCATAGGGTTACCTAGTTCGCTAACTACTAATGTAGACAGTTCCCTTGATGCTGATATACTGGATGGAATGTCAAGATCTATCACCTAAAGTCGGTATGCTGAATCAGTCGGTGGTCCTGTTGTAACCACAAAGTCTGACCATTGTTCTCTTCGGGAGCTTCGCCAATCAGACTTGAAGCGACGTGTGAGGCATTCAGAGTGCACTGTGAAGTTGACACAATAATTTCCCTGACGGGTCTATCACTAGATACGCTGAGGGAGTCCAAACCGACGAAAGACTCGGAGTGGCACATACATTGCTGAACCGGTTAGACCGGTGAGGATCATGCATTGTCTTCTCGTTTTGATGATGTGAGGTAGCTTTTTCAAGAGCAGCCACTCACATTTTCATGTGATCTTCTCCTCTGACAGGTTTTGAAGAAGCTGGTAAAGAGTTCTGACGTCTATAGTCACTATCTGGCCCTGATTCTGAGAAATCTTTCTGGGTAGATTGTAAGCATCACGGAGATCAGCAGGTACTGGAATGATTGTAGGCAGGTGTCCTACCAACCATAGGTGCAACAGAGGTGTACTGGCATGGAAGATGCTCTTTCTGCGGTCTATTGCTTGGTTGAGAGCCCTGAGAAACTCTGCAAGGATGACGGGTATAACTGTTCTGGAGCTGCGCATGTCTTCAATAACCCCTACCAGTATTGAGTCAGGGAGGATGCGGCACTTCAGGAATACCAACTGAGACATGACTATCAGTGCAGAGGCGTTGAGACCGGGAAGTTCAGCTGTTATGGTGTCAGGATTCTACTTGCGGCTATACTGATCGTCTAGATATCTTACGGGTATCCGATCATAAGAGCTGTTAGGACCATGCTGCAAGTAGACAGACTTGATATGCAAAAACCTTGAGAGGTTTGCCTGGTATGTTGTCTTGTAGTGTAGTACTATGGCTTCGTCTTCCATGGTTAAGCCTAGAATGCACTGGACTTCTTTCAAAGTTGGACATAACTCGTTCTTACCAAAACGGAAAACCATGTACGATGGGTTCGAACACTGGATTGCAGCATTCATGAGGCGTGGATATGGTTTAACCATGAATAGGTTAAGGACGATTCCCATTTTGTAGTACTGAGCCTAAGCGAGACGCTGACTCTGGATGAATGTTTCAATTGATTTCTAGAGGTTGTCGTCATATGCCGCCTGAGAGGTTAATTGCACGGGCCGTGACGGTTAATCAATTGACTTAACAATCTCTGAAGGACCTGTCATCTACCTGGACAAAGATAGACTTTGAGTGAGTGTACATGCAGATGAAGATGCAAAGATGATGATGGTTGTATTTTTTTATTTTTTTATTTTTGATTGGGTGTGACAGGGCACATATGATTCGGTAGGGTAGTAGAACAAAGGTTTGACCTGCTTTACTCGGGTTGTTGGGAATCGGGAGCCTATTATTAGATCAAGACTGGGAATAGGTCCTGTGAAGACCTGTCTGCCTGAGATTTGATCCTCATATGCGATGTCGGGATGCATGGTTGGATGTGTTGTTTGAGAGTCGCCACTTATTAATTCAGAAGGGATAAGTCCCCGGGATGTGGATAAGGTCTTATGGTCTACATGAAATTCTAGGTAAGAGGTTTGGTTAAGTCCCGAGGAAGGTGTTAGACACCCTAGGACCCTCGTTTTACAATGGTTACCTACTCTCTAGGTATAAGCCAAATGAAAGTCAAAATTATTCAAATGCTTAAGTGTTTAGAATATACTAACCCAAGAAAGAAAAGCTAATTAGGGTTGAACCCGGGTTGGGTTACTTACGTACTCACAAAGGATGAGATCAGACTAAGCGTAGTTCTGGCACATGAGCCTGTGTCAAGGCTAAGGGGAGTGTGTGTGTGCACTGGGGTGGCTAAGGGTCTAGCCCGGGGGCTAGGGTTTGGTTGACTGAGTTGGTCAAGTGTATGGTTTGGGTCCGGAGGCCAAGGGTTAGGTCGGTATACTAGGGATTAGGCCCAGTAGGCCAAAGATTAGTCCGATAGACTAGGATTAGGCCCTATTGGCCAAGGGTAAGTTCGGTAGGCTAAGAGAGTATGCCTGGTAGGCCAAAAGAGATTTAACCACGATTAGAGTTAGTAACCCGGGTTAGGGGATAAGTTAACCATGGTTAAGACTGTTAACCATTGTTGAGGGAGCCAAGGTCAGAGTTTTTGGTCTCTTGTATTTTTTGAATATTTTTGGGATTTTTCCAGATTTTTTCAAGGGTTAAAGAATTTTAACCATGGTTAAAAGTTGACTGGGGTTTAGTTAACCCCAGTTAAAAACTATGATCTGGTCATAGTGGGCCCAAATAGTATGGCAAGACTTAGAATTGTCTCCTACCTGGTCTGTGTCCTGTGTAAAGCACAAATAGGAGAACACTGGGATTGGCGGTAAACTCTTTACCGCCAATTCCAAATCTTCATAGATTTGGAATGGCGGTAGAGAGTCCACCGCCATTTCCAGTACTGGTTTTGCTGGTCTGGGTGAAGGTTAGAGGTGAAACCAAAAGGTTCATGGACCCTCCAGGGTTGCTAGATGATTCCCCTAGGTGTCCTGGGTCTGTTGTGGGCCTTGAACTTGGTTTGAAATGGGCCTACAATGGTCATTTTTTACCCCCTAATGAAAAACTCAGAATGAAGGTAGACTGTCTACCGCCATTCTGGACAGTCTCCATTTGAGGGCATTTTAACCATGGTTAAGCTATTGGGGTTAGCCTGAAAAAACCAGTGTAGACAGGAGGGTCATAGGGACCAAACCTAGGTCCTGGAATGGACTAGGGCCCACCCAAGAGGGTGCTAGGGCTACTGTAATGGAGGTGTCCAGGAATGGCGGTACTGAGTTTACCACAATTCCTGATTTTCCTAGAAAATTGTTTCCCCCTGGACAGGACCAAGCTACTTCTAGGGGATCTCTCATGGACTGAGGGTCCCCCAGAAGTTAGAGGGGAGTACCATGCACGTACCGGAGCTTGAACCCTCAAGGGGGTCCTCATGCCTATGAAGAGGTAAGAGGACCCCTGTCCTTGGGTAAAATAGTATCAGAATAAGAAATAAAGGGCCCTTGGAGAAGGACCAGGGGCTTTTACAATGCTTTGAAACAAAAGAAAAGGGGTAGGAGATCTTACCCTGCTCGACTCCCTTGGTGGTGGAGGTGGTGGTGCATGGTGGTAATGCACAGGGAGAGGTCTTGGATGGCCCCTGGTGAGTTTAGGAGTTCCCTTCAGTGCTCAAGATTGAGAGTGAATGATCGGTTTCGAGTTTGGTAGCTTTCCAACAGGATTTCTTTGAGGATTTTTGGAGTGGCTTTTAAAGCTTGGGGAGGGGGTGTATAGATAGGCTCAGGGGAACCTAAGGTAGTTTAGGGATATCTTAAGAGGGTGTAGGCCATGATGGAGGTGGAGTTCAGGTGGCCAGGGGGGTGCCAAACAGTTTCGAAGCAAACACCAGGAATGACGGTAATTCCAGTACCGTCATTCCTGGTTTAGCCTAAATGAAGAATGACGGTAGACTATTTACCGCCATTACCTGATTTATACTAAAACAGGCCCAACCCAGTTGCAATTGGCCTGAGGGCATTGTAAATTTTTCCAAATAAGGAAATGGTGGTAAAGTTATTACCGTCATTCCTGATTTTTCAAAATACAACATATGGGCCCACTCCAACGGGTTTCTAGGGTTTGTGGGCCCATGCTTGGGCCCACAAGGTGGTTGGCTTTGATTTTTGGGTTCTTAGGCTTAGAAATAGGCCTTGGGCCCTAGGGATTCGACCTATGGTTAACTTAGGGTTAGGCCTAGGGTTTGCTTAAGATTTGACCTAGGGTTTGCCTATGGTTAGCTTAGGTTTGACTAAGGCTTGACTAGGGTTAGGCATAGGGTTTGCTTAGGTTTGACCTAGGATTGGTTAGGGTTAGGCTTAGGGTTTGCTTAGATTTAACCTAGGGTTTGCCCTAGGGTTAGGCCTAGGGCTTGATTGGGGTTTGCCTAGGGTTAGGCCTAGGATTTGACTAAGGTTAGTCTTAGGGTTAGGCCTAGGTTTTTCTTAGGTTTGACCTAGGGTTTAATTAAGGCTTGACTAGGGTTTGCCCTAGAGTTAGAGGGTATTAACCATGATTAGGAAGGGGTGTAAAAATTGGGTGCTTACACACGCATAACTGCAAATCTGCAACAAATTTGGACATTTTAGATTAATTAATCTTATGACTACAAACTGAAAATGACTTGTCCATATGATTTTTTCGTGTGAGATATCGAGGAAGGGTTTCACAAGTGAAAACACAAAGATTCAACTGAAAACAAAAATTCTTGAAAGATGCTCTAGCTGCTCAAGAAAAGTCTACCTAGGTATGGTTTTAGCTTAATGTTTTAAATGCCCTAGAAATTATAGAACTCTATTGTAATGTGCTTCATTTTTTTGAGGCTTTCACAATGAAGCTAAAACAGATTTCTGTCTCATGATATGCAGGCTTGCTTTGATTTTCATATATTTTATTGATCGAAACATTAATCTCTCCAACTCATTCTAGAAGACAAATTTTTTGTTGTCAGAAATTTTTCGTACCTTGTGACTTAGTGCAGTTCACATTTAAAAAAAAAAAAAATTGTAATTAGATGGATTTTTAAATTTACCATTCTGTAAATAAGTATAGGCATAAGGTTCTGTTTATTGTATCGTTGAGGATGTGTGACTGAGCTAGAATCTCAAATAAAAAGAAAGTTGTGGCTCTTTGAAGAGGGCAAATGATTAGCTCTGGTGGATGTTCAAGCCAAGCGCTCGGACATCCACAAATGATGGGACAAGTGGCGTTTTAAAGGGGAGAGATATCAAATTGGGAGAAGTCAAAATCATGGGGAGAAAATGAAATGAATTCTCTCCCAAATTATCGCTAGGTGCCCAATCATTTGTGGATGCCTGAGTGCTTGGCTCGGGCATCCACCAGAGCTACTCTTTTGCCTTGGAAGAGACATGTGGATCTTAAGAGAGCGAATTCGTTGATAATTTTAATGGCTTTCCACAAGATCTATTTTCGTTGAAGTATGGGCTCTTAGTGTTGAAGAATGATTCATATCTTCATAATAAAAGCTCTTAGATTGTCTACATCGGTAGGCGTGGTCACTCACATGACGAATCATATAAATCTTTTTGCATGTTTTTTTTTATATCACTGTTTTTTTGGTTCAATGGGGGGGGGGGGGGGGGCAAAGCCCACAAAACTACACAACTACACTTTTTGGTTCAATGGGGGGCAAAGCCCACAAAACTACACTGGACAGAACTGAGGGGTGTTAGCCCTCAAAACATCATTTCCAACTAAAACCTTAAGACCATCAAGGGGATCTGCGAAAGTCATCAAGCACACAAGAAGAGAGCCCATGATTGGGAAGCCAATCCGCCGAGGAATTCCCTTCCCTGTACACATGTGTCATTCTGCACTCCCAGGATCTCCAAATAAAATTCTGATAGACAGTGATTAAAGGACCATGAGGATCACATACCACGGTTTCCTTCTTTAGAATCAAAGCAACAGACTTGGAGTTTGTTTCAACAATTACCTTACGGAACCCATACTCCAAGGCAAGGAGAGACCATGGTAGATAGCCCATAATTCAGTCATGGTCACATAATAGATGCCAATATTATAGGCAAAACCTACCAACCACTTGCCAAAAGCATCTCTAAGCAGGCCTCCTCCATTGGCTAGGCTCGGGATACCCTTAGAGCACTCATATGTGTTTAGCTTGATCCAACCCAAAGGAGGGAGAATCCATCTAATAAAGAGCTTCTGACGAGGCATATTTAGAGGGTCTAAGGCCAAAGAGTTCTCCACTTCCTTAACCTGAGTTAAAATTTGATATCCCAAAGAATTGGGGAGGGAAAAATGTTGATCGAAGATTAACAAATTTCTCCAGCGCTATAAGTGTAACGACCTCAAATCCCACCTTGACCAAAATGAGACCTTGGGTCATCACATTCTTAAACTTGCTTAAATCTTATGACATACAAGTCATACCAACACGAGTCACCAAAAATGAGAGTAATAAAATTCAATATATGAAACCGAAACTATCCTGTATAAATGTAATTTGTCCAACATGACCCACCATAATCGGGATAGTCTAAAACTACCAACAAAAGTAAGACAGTCTAAACAATATCCTAAAACACATAAGTCTATTACAACCCCTTTCAAATTATAAAACAAGGCCTAATAATGTGGCCACTTAACCAACTCTCGAGCTTCCTCAACCGGAGGCTCACCTTCTTCTGCCTCAACGTAGAAATCCTTAAACCACGGCTCAGTAATCAACTCGTTCTAAACCTGACCACAATAACAGGTCGACTGAGCATTAACAACGCTCAATGGATATCCAGTCTAATTAACATTAGCAATAACTCATGTTCATAACCAATATCAGATTCATGCGACAGTTACAAAATCAATAACAACTTCATATAACATTTGCATAATCCATGACATGTTCATATGACAAAATCAATAAAGTTTCATAAGACATTTACATAATCCATGACAAGTTCATATGACATAATCAATGACAGGTTCATATGGTATTTACATAATCAGTATCTCAATTCAATGCATAATCCTATAATCAGAGTGCGGAAGAACGTGTAGACATATCATGTTTCATTATCCTCGTAATTCAGTGTTCATGATTTAGTACTTGTAATTAACTAGCACGTCGCTCGGAAATAGATATAGGCCATGTCCATGCAATAACTTAAACTGACATACTACTCGGAATAGATACGGACCATGCCCATGCAATAACATAACTAACATGCCGCTCGAAATGGATACGGACCATGCCCATGTAATAACATATTTGACATGCCACTCGGAATGGATACAGACCATGCCCATACAATAACTTAATTGACATGCCGCTCAGAATGGATACAGACCATGTCCATTCAGTAACTTAACTGACATGCCTCTCAGAATGGATACAAACGGATATTCGCTTAAAAGTGTTTGTTTTTCACGATTATCCTTTTAGCATTATCGCACTCTTTTACGTAAAACTTGCATTTTTACAAACTTTTCTACGTAAGAGTTCCCTCCATTGCATAACACACACATTTCTGGTAAAAATGGTATATTTGCATAGTTTAAACACATTTCTGAAAGTCTAGATACTGAGCCATTTCAATAAACTCTCATTACGTGTTTTAACTGTCTCAGGATCCCTAACTGGACGATTTTCAAGGACCGGAGGTCATAGTTAAGCATCAAAGCCCATTACTGAAGACTAAAGAGCCAACAGGCTATACCAAGTAGATGCCGGCCAAGTATGGGCTAAGCCAAGAGATCACAATTACATAATGAGGCCTAGGGAGCTGGAGAGTCGATTTCCAAGAAAGAGGACTTGAGTAATAAAGATCACTATACAAGACAAATGAGAAAAGCTTGCTTAATTGGTGAAATTTATGGGAGTCTGTGTTAGAGACCAGGGTTCAAAACCCTCTGCCATCATTTTCTCTTCTTTTTCTCTTTTATTTCTCAAAACCCTAATCTCTCTCTCCTAATCCTATTCGTCCAACCTTAATCATCTTAGCCATCCATCCTTACTTTTCAAAACCCTAGTTAGTTCAAAAACCCTAATCCCATCTCTTTTTCCTAAACCTATCCACCACCTTCTAGTAAATCTTAGCCACCCATATCACCAAACTCTAATCCTAGCCACCCATCTCATTTTCTTTCAAAACCCTAATCCCCTTTCATTTCTTACTTTCTTTCCTAATTTCTCTCTCATCCTAACAACTCACTTTTCAAAAGTGAAACCCTAATTTCTCTTTTTCTCTACGAAATCCTAGCCGTCCATCTCATCACACCATCTTTCTCTCCAAACCCTAACTATGATCCTATATAACCTATACCATCTCTTCCTCTAAAAAATGGTTCCTTCCCCCCTAACTTCTCTTCTCATCTCTCTCTCATTTCTCAACCTCTTTTCTCTCTCTCTCTCTCACCCCACTCTTTATCATCTAACCTCTTCTCTCTCACCTACGGATCTTTCTTCTCTCTCTATCTCTCGGTATATCTCCATCTTTGGTGACTCTTGCAAAGGAATGAGAAAAAGAAAGAAAGTGAAGAAGAAAGCTCTCTATCTCACCATTTTTACAGCTTTACTTTCAAATGTTCTTGCAATTTCTTTGTCTTCAAGTGTTGTAAGTACTTTTTAATTTAACGAATCATTATAAATAAATGTTAGTTTTTTTTTCTCATGTTTAATTATGTTTTATGCTTGTTTCATGGATAGTGGTAGACCTTAATAATTTCTCAAACAAAAGTATTTTAAAAAAATCCCATTATTCCATCATTCTCACCACTCCACTATTTTAATCTTTTCTTTATTTTCTTTATTGCACTAACTAACTAACCCCGAGTGAGGATTCGACATCCGACACAAACCCTATACCATTCTCATATGTATGCAGGATTCAGATTAAATTAAAGTATTGAAATAGGGTGATTCGTTTCAACGATCGAAAAATCGTGTTTCAAATGGCGCCGTTGCCGCTCGGGTGAAGGAAGTGCATAAAGAAAGAAGAAAATTTTCAGGAAACAAAAAAAAAAAAAAAACAGCAAGGGATTTGGGATCTCCTTCTTCTCTTTCTTTTCTACTTAGTTATTTTTATTTTTATTTTTTTTTAAGCCTCGGATGGCTGAGTGCAACTTGTAATAATTTAGGACTTTCTACATTTTTTTTTATTTATTATTTTTAGATATGTGTTCAAGGGCTTAGGAACCCTTGAGCGAAAAAAAACAAAAAACAAAAAAATAAAAAAACAGCAAAAAAATAAAAAAAGTGTTAGGTTTAGATTTACATTCTGTTTTTTTTTAGGTGATTAGTATTTTGGGAATTATTGCTTTTGGAGACTTTTCAAATAAGAATTTTGTTAATTTTAGGCATTTTCCCATATCTTTTAGAGATTTAGCATATTTTTTTGGAAATTTCTAATTTTCAAAAAAAATTTCTAAATCTTTATAGTGGAAAAAGTCTATCTTTAACACAATTCCATTTTGGGAAGTTTGCCCTGATTTCACCAATTTAAATTGGAAGGTTTCCAAAACTTGAGGGAAAATTTAGAATTAGTAGTTCCCTACTTTAGGAAACTATTAAGTTTGAATTAAAACCCAAATTTGGAAATTAATTAATCTGCCTAATTAACTGAATGTTGTGTGCAACCCCTTAAAGGCAGCCACCTTCCAAAAATAATTCTCAATCACGTGACCTATATTTTATTGTGCACTAACTTGTGCGCAGGGAAGGAGTGTGAGTAGGGAGTACTAGCTCGGAGTGGCCCCAAGCCCATTACCCCTCCCTACCTCACGGAGGCGACCCCGTGGCATAGCCCACGGGTAGGTACGTGTTCTATACCTCGCTTGAAAGCGATCCCGGGTGTTGATTGAGCATCTAGGTGATGATTGTTTATTTGATTTTGTACAACTTTTTCGAACTGCGTGGATGGCCGAAAAATACATTAATTAAAGAGCAAACCCAGCTCTACTTGAAACTGGTGGGATTTCATCACCCACCTCATCACTCCAGCTGTATGAACCCGAAAGCAATTTAATAAAATGAACCAAGATTTAGAGCCAAATTTAGCTCGGTGTTCATAGGACCAACACAAAATCAGTGAATCCTTCATTTTTGAGTCAAATAAGACCACGAGGGCGGATCCCTGTTTCCTAACATATCCACAGGTCCCTACTACTTTAGTATACTGAGCTCTTAAGTGGCCTCCTCAAAATCTTGTTGGTTAACTGTGCTTGACTTAGGAACACAATCTAGCCCAAGTTATTTTTTTGGGAATACACTTGTCAAACTGCTTGACTGATCCGGCTAGTCTGGGACGTACTTAAGCTTGCCATTGTGCGACACGTCTGTCTAGGCTACGGATTCTCATGTAGTTAACTCGTGTTAGTACTGGAAGGTTAGCTTACAAGTGAAACCTTTGTGAGAACCCTAGAGTGCATGTCAGTCCAGCAGATTAAACAAGATAAAATCAGTGGTCCCGCCCACTGTCATAATCTACTTGCCCACACAGATAAAAAGATAAAGCCCGGAAAACTGTTGATTGTTTAGCTTTGGCTTAGGGTTATCTTTGTATTCTGTGCGCATCATATAGATTCACTCAGGTTAGTGTCTCCTTTGGTAATTTTTTGCCAGCTCTAGGGCTTATTTTTCAAGTATATACCCTGTTGGGTTCGATCCAACAAGCGATTGATTCGATCTGAGAGTCATTCAATTCTCCTAGAATCATTTACAGAGTCTTCCCCTCCCTCCTCCCTTCAAATTCCCATGGTAGCAGAAAGGCCCCTCATTGAGACCTATGCACCCATTTCAATTAACCCCCTTTCTCTTCACTTCATTGTCTTGGTGTTGGTCGTACACTTCCATTCTCTCCTCATCTAGTCTATCTTCCAAGACCCCACTACCTCTCACACCTCTCTCATCTTTCTCTCATCTCTCAAGTCCCCTCTCATCTCACGGCTTCTCAACCTCATCAAGGCGGACACATCTCCGGCAATCACCTACACCGGTCGGAGCAATACATTGTCACATTTGGTATTTTTTTTAAGGTTGTTTTTGCATTAATTTTAATTAAAGGTTTGTAGTGACTTGTGGTTTAATTAATAAAATTCTTTAATGTTGGTTAGTTTGTGCTTACATATCATGTATTTTAATTTATGTTATTTATTTTATTAGTAGATCTTGATAATCTCTTAAAAAAAAATTTGTTTTAAAAATCAATCCACCCTTCTTGTAACGACCCCAAAATCCCACAAGGCTAAAATAGGACTTTGGAATCGCCACATTACTTAAACATGCTTAAAACCATGCATACAAGGCTACTACACGAGTCTTCAAAAATGAGAGCAAAATTTCCGATATGTATAACCCAAACCAACTAAATAACACAAGTCTATAGTCAACAATTACGACTACTAAATCCAAAGAGTCTGATACACAACCATAAAAGTCTACTGAGCAACATCTACTCAAGTCCAATACAACTCTCTCAATCAAATGAAATAAAAACTAAGAGGTGTAGCCACCCAAGTCTCCGGCTCCCTCCTCAGAAGGCTCACCTTCACCTCCTTCCTCGAGGTAAGTCTCCTCAACCCACGGCTCCGCCGTGTACTCCTGCTCTATACCTGCCAAGACAAAATCCGGCTGAGTACAAATGTACTCAGTGTATATAAAATCCAATCAACGATAATAATATACCTGCACTTAGTCAGAAACATATCCAATAGCATAATAACATAATCAGAGTGCGGAAGAACGTGTGCGCATATACATCATATCATCACCTTGACTCGTGTACTTGTGAGAATCTTAGACTTAGAAAACCATACACTTATGAGGTACTTATGCTTACGAGACCACGCGCTTGTGAGATGCTTATGCTTATGCTTATGCATTTATTCAGATCATACAGTAATGAGACATGCCGTTCTTGGCGGATACGGACCATGCCTTAGAAATCATGTGGTTGACATGCCGTTCTTGGAGGATACGGACCATGTCATGCTTATGCTTATTCAGAATGTCATACATATGCCATGTTCATGCTTGTAGTCCACCTGTGTGACTTGTGAGACTCTTATCTTCGCATACACGTGCTTGTGTGCTTAAGTGTCGAAATTAATATTCGAGTTGGTAATTGCTTAGGTTCCGATCTCCCACCATGGAAACTCCACTATATGTCCCATACCAAATAGTTAGAGAATTCCCAGTTTGAGAGATGTTCCTCTAAGTTCTTACCTTCCCGACTATCAATTCTCATGCAAGTAATTAAGTATACTTAACAAACAATCACATATATATTTCTTATCATAATTCTTAACATCATTCATAATCAATTTACCACCATTTCATAAGAGTATAATCGCATTTATCCATTCAAGCATTTTCACAAACACCTTGAGTACACATAATATGAATCCATTGTTTCTCTACCTTTTCATGCATTCATCAAATCATAATTCCATCCATACAATCCATATATTCATCCACATCCACAAATTAATCCCATCCTCCATACATTTCTCATCCTCCATACATTCTATCCACATTTAATCCACATTTCCAATCCACATATCCATCCATAATTAGCTTGCTTCTTAGAAAATTAGGGAAAATGCATCAAACATCTATTTCTACCATTCCTAGCATCTTAACATTCACAAAACCTTAAAATAAAGTTGATTAGGATAGTATATCGACCTTAGGAATCATTCCCTTGGATTCAAAACGCTCCCGAGACGATTTGGAGAAGCTTTGAGGACGATCTCCAAGCTTTCCTCTCAATCTTCTACCAATCTCCTTCCTCTCCAAGCAACCCTCTTTCAAAACCCTAGGGTTTCTCCCCCTTTTTGCCAAATTAGGTTAGAACTAGGTGGAGTATTTTAATATTTCGAGTAGGGCCCCCTATTTATAGCCTCAAGGTCTGAGAACAAAAAGACCAAAAAGCCCTTACTAAAAATCAGCAAAAATGCTCGAAGGACCGAGCGATCGGTGGTTATGACCGATCGATCGGTTGCCTACCGATCGATCGGTGTTTATGACCGGGCGATCGGTCAAAAACACACTCTCTGGAAAATTTCCCCATACAAAATTCTGGGTCAGTTGATAGATACCGATCGATCGGTTTTGGACCGATCGATCGCTACTTCTGACCGAGCGATCGGTTGCCTATAGATTTTTGACCCGCTTTACTGTTTTGGCCATAACTTTTGACTCGTTCGTCGGATTTTGACGATTCAACTTGTGTTGGATTCGTCTTTCGAAAACGAACATTTCTGACGTTTTAGAATTTTTAAATTCCACTTAATTAATAGACTAAATTGTCCCCAAAGTTGACTGATCTGTAATTCCATTAGACAAAACTCACTATTGACTTGGCTTAAACTCAAAATAAGGAAAAACATTAAACATGAACTTCGAAGAGGGTTCCCACACCTTTCTAATGGTTCAAGAATCACTCAATTCCAGTAAACGGTGCCAAAACTAGCGCTTCCTAAAGTTTAGGATGTGCTATGACATCCATCCGTTACAAGTTAATTAAGCCTAGTTTACATCACCATAATTAGATATAAATACACACACTTTAACACCTTATAAAGACTAAAATACCCTTAATGCAATGCACTATAAACATGAAAAAGATTCGGGTCTCTACACTTCTCATCTCTCCACCATTTTAATCTTTTCTTTATTTTATTTTATTTTCTTTATTGCACTAACCTAACTAACCCCGAGTGAGGATTCGACATCCGACACAAGCCCTATACCATTCTCATATGTTTGCAGGTCTCAGATTAATTTAAGTGTTGAAATAGGGTGATTCATTTCAACGACCGAAAAACCTACTTTCACAAACCATGCTCGTGTAACAACATAACTGACATGCCTCTCAAAACAGATACAGACCATGACCATACAATAACTTAACTGACATGTCGCTCAAAATGGATACGGACCATGGCCATTCAATTACTTAACAGACATGCCGCTCGGAATGGATACAGACCATGCCCATACAATAACTTAATTGACATACCACTCGGAATGAATACAGACCATGCCCATTCAATAACTTAACTGACATGCTGCTCGGAATGGATACGGACCATGCCTATGCAATAACTTAACTGACATGCCGCTCGGAATGGATACGGACCATGCCCCGACCATGCCTATACAATAACTTAACTGACATGCTGCTCGGAATGGATAAGGACCATGCCCATTCAATTACTTAACTAATATGCCACTCGGAATGGATATGGACCATGGCCATACATTCCTACCCAAGTATGATGATCTTTACCGGCTTATCAGTACTTTACCAACTTAAAAGTTATTTCCCAACTTATCAGTTCTTTCCCAGCTTAACTCCAGGCTTTACTAGTGCATGCCCTTGTGAGACTCCTTACTTAACACACATGTGAATTTGTACAATAGTGTCGTAATTAACATTAGAATTGGTCATCTCTTGGATTCAAATCCTCCGCCAAAGAACTCATCCAGGTTACATCTCCTTGGTTAGAGAATTCTCGACCTGGAAGTCTTCTTCTAAGATTTGGCCTACTCGAATGTCAATCACCATACAAGATAGATAGACATAATTTAACATTCGTGATTAATATTTGAACTCGGTCATCTCATAGATATCGATCTTCCGGTAAGAAACTCCGTTAGGATACAACTACCTGGTTAGAGAATTCTTGACCTAGAAGACTTCTTCTACGGTTTTGGCCTACCCGAATGTTAATCACCATATAAGATAGATAGACATAATTTAACATCACGCTTATCAATAATTTCATATCCTAACTATATGATTCTTATAACATAATAGTATACATCCACACATCACCATACAAGATAAATAGAAATATTTTATTGTGCCAGCATCAACATCTCTTTAGCTTAATTTCATAAGTTCAATAAAACAATTTTGACATTTTGCATTTTTAAGCAATTTGTATTAACACATGCAATTCATACATAAATGAATTGCCCATCCATCATTTTTAACACTTCATCATCTATTCACATACATCCATAAATCGTCATCATGCTATCAACAACCCATTCATAATCAATCCCTGTTTCCAATTCAACACAGACAACATCAAATATTATTACGCAACATCTATTCATTTTATCATGTTTAGCAAAAATCCAAAAAATACACGTAATAGCCAATTTTAAATCTTCAAGCATAGAAATCTACCCATTTCATGTTAAACATTCAATAATCTAGCCTAATCATGTTAAATCAAGCAATAGAACGTATTAGAGTTAGGTTAAAAGGATATCAATCTCATTTCATGCTCAAGCTCATTAATCCATGCCCAATCATGTAGATTTATTGATAACCCATAAAACAATTCTAATTATACATAGAACACATTTAATAGGGTTAGATTAGAGAGAATATCGACCATTCATACACAATAGAGCTTGTAGCACATGCAAAACCCTCATTTCAAGAGTAAAATTTTCCATTCATGCTTATTACCTAACCATCTTTGCACAATCATGTAATACCCTTGATAATCCATAAACATTCTTATTTAAAATATGCAAAATATTTACTAAGGTTAGATTAGAAAAAATATTGACCTTTGGGATCGTTTCCTTCGATCCAAATCGCTTGAGAATGCTCCTTAAGGCTTTTGGGATGATTTCCAAGTCAAACTTCTTCTTCTCCAAGCAAGATTCTCCTACCACAAGCAAAACCCCCTTGAAACCCTAGGTTTTCTTCATTTTTTATCCCAAATTAGGTTTAGAAACTCTTAGACCTCAAAACCATCGAATTAGAATGAGTATTTATACTCTAGGGTCAAAACCCCAATTTTCGTAAGTGTTTAAAAAATCCTATGCGCGACATGCGATCGATCGTGACTTTACTACGATCGATCGTAACCTTCTGTCTTTGGTGCGATTGATTGCAGTATATGGGCGATCGATTGTAACCAGCACAGTTTCTATTTTCTCAACAATAACAGTAATAGCACCAGTACCCTTTCCTCTTCAGCATCTGCCCATCAACATACTTATTTTCCTTTAAAATATTTAAGTAAATATTTTTAACTTTTCATTTCATTTACTTTAAGTTTTAAATTAAAATGAGGAAGTATCCCCCATTTGGATTCAATAAAAAATATTAGAAAATCTAATTCCTAATAAATCAAAATCTTATTTTCCAGTTTTTGGCTAAAAACTAAAAATCTCGTCGTTGTAAAATTTTCGATAGTCAACTAAACCATTCTATAGATAATAATAAAATCTCATAAAATCAAATATGTTTATTTAATCCATAAACATCTATTTCCGGGAGAAATCAAATCCAAATTTGAAAATTTATGTTATTACTAAAACCACACTCTTTCTAGAATTTCTGACATTCATGTACTTAGTTGTTTTTAATTTGACTTAAGATCAGTAAGTACCGAAATATTAAATGCATGACACAAATATCAAGATTATCATTTAATGCACACACATTAAGACACAAAGTTTTGGGTCTCTACAATAAGGCCCATGTAGATTGCCTAAAGGTGAGCTGCCAAAGAGTGACCGAGCTATTTCCCTTTGGACCTGCTTGAGCCTGAATCTTTTATATAGGCCTATGCAAGAATTCCTTGTAGAATAGGAGATTCTACCACATAACCATCTACTCAAATCATTTATGGAAGAATAGATGAAAACACCTTTCCTAGCTGATCATTTTGAAAATGCCCAGCACAAGTGGATACGTGTCACACCTTCTTGAATTCTACAAGGAATACTTGCACAAGTCTCTACAAATGATCCAAATTCAACCTACTTTCGTATTTTCCGGACAAGTGTCCTATTTATCCTTGTCTAAGGTTAGTCGACTCAAGATGAGGGGTGTCAATGGACCGGGCTGGGCCAGCTTGTCAAAGAAAGAATAAGGAAAATAAGGCTGTTGTTAGGGGGTTCTAGTAATTGGGCCTTATTGAGCGGAGCCAAACTCTAGTTTTAGCCTAGTTTAACGGACCGTGGCCCTAAACTTCTAAGCTCCAGCCGTTCAACTATGTAATCGGGCTGGAGCAGGGCTGCAGGCCAACCCGGCCCATTGACTCAAGACTCTGGGTGTATTGACATTCTAGATGGATGCCATAGAGATTTTGGATCCTTCTCTGAGAAGAGAGATCACAAGTATGGTGTGAACATGGTCGCATATTAGTGATGTAATGAAAGCAAATCCAATTGGAGGACAATGGAGTCCTTGCATTGACATTATGGAGGCTCTTTTGTCTTTAGTCTTTTACTCTTTTTCGTGTGAGATGGGTTAGAGCTAACTTGGGCTATGGATTGGATCCTTAAAACATTTGTACGATTTGGGTGCATTACCGTTGTTGGACCATGGTTCTGCCGTTATCCCTAATTGACTTCATCAATGTGCTCACATTGGCTTAGGATCGTCTCTGTCTATGGCAGAGTCAATCTCTATAACATGTCATGTGTCTCATAATTGCCCAACTTAAAAATAATTGGTGTAAGAAACCGTTTAAGTAATATAAATTTTAATTATTTGCAACACATTGTATGCTAACGCTGTAGTCATAGAGATTGTCTCTTGCAATAGCCAGAGACAATCCTAAGTTGCCCACATCGAGGCAAAATAGTGTCCATACATAGATGAATAACTATTTTCTACCATTCCCTTTTGAAAAATCTATTAAGTAGAACATTCCACTCAATCAACGGAATTCCAATAATTCATCCCATCCCCAACCGTGGGCTATCACCCACAATATCACTCACATTATCTATTTATCCCTCTAAGGTCTAGTGCCATGTAGGTATTTGGGAGCCAATTTGAATAGTAATTTTACTATTTGTATATAATTGTTACAAATTCAAATATTGGCATACTGTATTGATAAATATTTGATCGATTATATAATATATTACCATATATAAACATAATAAATTATAAGCTTATAATAAATAACATTATTAATATATATGCTTTTCACATAATTTAATTAAATAATTATTTTTAATATAAATGAGGAGACAATATTAATATTATATTTTTAAATAAAATTTAGATTTTTTGCAATTTTTTTTACATTTTCTCCTTTCTTTAATTTTTTTTTAAAAATAATTGAAAATTTTAACTATCATCTGAATTTGATTATTTTATTTAAAGTTGAATACGAATACCTTATTTCATTATCTATTAGATATTTAATTGAATTTGAATAGTTAAATATGTAATCCAATTTAAATATATCACCAGCTTTGAATTCACTCCATTTACAATTATAGTGTCATTTCCCCATCAATCTTAACTCCGGTTGAAATCGACCACTTGTATGTCTCTAATATTGGGTGGGATCGGGTCTTTTGGATATACAAAATTAGAGCATCTCCAACAGTGTGTGTTATATTTGATGTGCCAATTCCAAATTTGCATTAACTACAGTGTCAAAATGTCATATTTGGCACAGGCTGCTCCAATGATTTATGCCAAATTGAGACAGTGACAATTCTATTTTTTTTTAACCAAATCCTTTACAGCAAATCCGGTTATCACCCTTGAGGTTTGAGGTTGCCACATGTCCCTTTTGACACCCCTTAACTGTGGTTGAGATTCACCCACCCCTAAAAATATTTTAGTACAGTCAAGCTGCTTCTGCATGTTGGATGGCGAAATGGTAAAAAAAACTAAATATAGCCGTTAGAGGGTTAAATGGTAAAAAAAATATAATCATTAGAGGGCAAAATAATAGAAAAACCAAATATGACCGTTGGAGAGTAAAATGGTAATAAAAAAAACCGTTGGAGGGTAAAAAGGTAGATACCCAACAAAAGTCATCCGGTCAAATATTGTGCCAAATTATGACGTATGCCATAATTTGGTATTGCCATAATCAACTGTTTGAGACCATTTTTTGCATCCCAATATTATAATATAGCATTTGAACATCATATAACACACCGTTGGAGATGCTCTTAGAATAGTGCCATTTTTTTGAGTTTGGATCTTGTTCAATTGTCATTGAACTTGAGAGAGTTCCCTCGCACTCACAATTGGATTCTTCATTCTTAATTGAATATGATTAACACTAATTTTTTTTCACACCAGACATCCTTTTGCTGGGTGAGAGTAAAATACTCTAGGCTCATACTCAAACACCCTTTAATTTTAGTTAAGAAATCTTAATCCCTTGTAATTATTTTTTTAAATAAAAATTAAATTCATTAATTACAAGAGTTAATAAATCTTAATCGTAATTAAAGGGACATAGAATTAGAGAAGCTGGGCAAAAGAATCCTAAATTTTTATTCCAATGCTCGTTGTACATTTTTGTCTGATTCCCCCCCTTTTTTTTTTCGGTAGGCACTAATCATTTATATAGGGTTAGAGATTAGAAGATTAGAACTCATGGTGGGCACTCAATGGCCACACCATGACTCAAACTCGAGTCACACCTTCCCCAAATGGAGATGTAACTAGGACCGTAAACGGAGCAGATTTGGAGCGGATAGTGGTAGATCTGAATTTCTATCTGATTATATATTTGAATATCTGAATCCAATTAAATATCTAATGGATAGTGAAATATGATTTTCATATTTAACTCTAATTAATATATTCGAATGCAGATAGTATCTGAATTATCCAATTACTTTTAAAAAAGTTTTTAAAATATAAATTAAAATTATATATATATATATATATATATATATATTTTAAAGATTATATTAGTTTTGTGTTAAAATATATTATTTATTTATATATATTATGTAATCGGTCTGATATTTATCGGATCAAATATACCCGTATCCAAATTCGTATCCGATTATAAACGGATAGTAAAATTACTATCTAAATTCGTTCCACTGGATACGTTTCGGATAATAATCCGGATAATATATGTATCTGTTTACAGCCATGTAACCACTGGGAAAAGCCCATGTGGCTGTGACTGTCTATTTCGGATGGGAGCCAAATCATCTCCGGCAAATCCGGTTATCACACCTAGAGGTCACCACGTGTCTCCTTTGACACCCCTTAACCGTGGGTAAGGTTCACCCAATCCTAGGGTTCACCCACCTATTTTTGGTTTTTTTTATAAAAATAATGATTCTTTTTTTAATATTTAAAAACTGTTTTTAGAGTTTTTTTAATATTAAAAACACTTTTTTAATTTTCAAAATAAAATTATTATTTTAAAAAAAAAATAGGTGGGTGAACCCTAGGATTGGGTGAACCTTACCCACGGTTAAGGGGTGTCAAATGAGACACGTGGTGACCTCTAGGGCTGATAACCGGATTTGCCAAACCCGGTTATCACCGTAGAGGATTTGACTCCTTTCGGGTGGTTTCTGGTCATACACCGTAGAGGATTTGACTATGGAGTTCATAGTCGGCCAAGGACCTTCACATCATACCATACACCTGTCGCAACAATCAATTGGCCACCCATTGATTCGGACCGAAGACTGGTCTAGTCCTTATCTCAAAACTACCTTCAATCTTTTTCTTTTGGCAGAAAAACGCCTGCAACACCTTTTTGACTAAGAGCAAATAGTCCCCGTCGGCCGGCCGAGGAGGGGACTATATATGCCTCCTCTCCTCGCTCTCACATTGCCGACCTTTCAACTTTCATTAACTCAGGTTATTTTTTATTTAATCTTTAGTTAATTTTTTTTAATCTTAATCACAGTTTAAATGGGTTAGAAGAGGGATACATTACAATAAAATAGGAGCCAAGACGCCCCTCCTGGACCGAAGAGGTGACTATTTTCCTTTGACTAAAACGTTCCCTTACCTTTTAGTCGCATTATCCCTCCTTCCAAGAACCAAGCAATCAGGGGCGCAGCCAGGCGGGCGCCCGGGGGCATGGCCCCCCAAGTAGTATGAATAGTAGATCCCTCAATTAAATTTTTTTTAAAAAGAATACTTGGCCAGGAAGGGTTCAAAATCCAAAAGCCCTGCTTCTACAGGGTTGGGCCAGGGCTCACCTCGGCCCTGCCCTTCTCCTTAGTTACTACATGGTAGCTAAGGTCTATAAACCACAAAAATATAATATATATATATATATATATATATATATATATATATGAAATTACTCATTTCACCATTTCAAACGGATTAATAGTAGGGTTAAATGAGTAATTTCATATGACCATCGTTATAAAACCTCTCAAGGCCTCGACACTCGTTACGAATCCTAACCCTAATCTCGTATGCGAAATCGCCTCTTCGCCTCCTCTACTTAGAAGATTTTGATATATAAATTTTGTTATATATAGTTTTACTTTGTTTTATTTTATCATGTATGTTGTCACTGATAAGGAAAAAAAATTAACTTTATTATTGTTTTTTTGTTGCAATGTTGGTCCCAAGCCTGGATATAAGAGGAGAGTATCCATTTCCATATCAGGTTGATAGTCGGTGTAGAAAAAAAATCTTGTAATCTCAAATTACAAAAAAAATCCTGCTCTTTCTTCCGGTCCTTCGGACCCTTTGGCCCTTGAGGGTAGGGCTAGACCCAATCAATCCCAGCCCTTGAAGGGCTAGGGCCCTACTCTTATAGGGAAGGGTAGGGCTAAGGTTGACCCCAGACCTACCTACCCTGACCCTACCCTTTGACAAACCTAATTACTGGGAAAAATAAAATTTCAAAATAAAAAAACTACCCCAAATTTTTTTTCCTCAGGGGCTACGCCCCGAACCCCCAAATTCCATACCCTCAAATCAAATTTTTTTTATACATGTATTATGCCGCCCCCCCCCCCCCAATGAAAAATTCTTGGCTCTGCCCCTGCAAGCATTATTGAATAAAAAGTGACCTCCCTAAAGTTTTTTTTTTTTAAAAAAAAAAACATAAACCACCCACCTTATTTATGAAACATCCCCTCTTATTCTTAAAATTACACTTTTCCTAAGATTCGGTGAAATTACAAAAATCTCCCCTATTACTTATGAAATTACATTGTCCTCCTCTATTTCAATTGTTGTAATATGTTGCCCTTTTGTTAGAATGTTGTTATTGAGATGAATGAATTTCGATTATGTTATTGTCTAAATATTTTAAAATGTTCGAAGTACCCTTTTTAAAGTCAGTCCAATTGGTTATCCGAAGTTGTTTCTTCGAGCAAATAAATGAGGTTAAAATCGTAAAACATCAACTTGACGAACCTAGCAGGAGAGTGCAATGTAATTCAAAAAAATAAAAGTGGTGGGTTCTACAATTTTATCAAACCTCATGGGAGGGTAGCATAATTTCAAAATCAAGATGAGAGGTTTCTACAATTTCGTTAAACCTCAAAACAGGACAATGTAATTTTGAAAATAAGAATTGAGGTTTCTACAATTTTGTCAAACCTCGTGGAAGGTCAATGTAATTTACCTAAGATTTGAATAATGAGGCATGTTATTACCCTACTCTCAGCTAAAAATCAACACATGTTAAACGGATGACAAGTGTTGTTTATTACTAAACCAAGGACACGTGTGCAACGCTAAGGGGTCCCACATAAGAAATCTCGGCCGTTGAAAATCAATCTTCAAACCCTTCATCGTGGTTTTCGTTTACCATCATCAAGTGAATATGATAAATGGGATGGCCAAAATCACCATTAAATTAAAACCTTCGGCATCTTCCTGTATTGCATACTCTCTCTAGTTTTACCCCAAGCGATGGGTCCCAAGATCTTGGTACCGATCAGATGACCTTGATAATCTCATTCAGGATAACTTATGAACTATGTCTATATGCATTCTCTTAAGTGGGACCCAACAAAATACTGGGTCCATAAAATAATCCTACCCCTTTCTATCTCTACTGCAAGATTCACGCAGGGTACGTGGTTCAGCCCCACCTCTAACGTGCGCCGCACGAATGGACCGTGAAGTCCAACACACAACCCCGGTTAGCAACTGAAAGAAATTTCCCTTTCCTATACCCAATGCCAAATCATTACTTCTTGTTCTCCTGATAAAATATAAGCCAAATAAGAAACGTATTCAAGGTAATTAAATCTTCTATTACTCGCATACTATAAATATATATATATTTTTTAATTTTAAAATAAACAAAAGGCAGTTAAGGAAAGTAAAGGGAAAATGTCAACTTCAAATCCCACCCCAAAACAGCACTCCATATTAGAATTCCCTTCCATATCTACTTTCCGTTTTCTTCCATTGTTTAAAAAAGGGCTCAGGATCCTCTCGAGTTCAACTCGAGAGAATCTCTCGAGTTGGAACCCCTAGAGGTCGCCACGTGTCTCCTTTGACACCCCTTAACCATGGGTAAGGTTCACCCACCCCTAGGGTTCACTCACCCATCCTTGGTTTTTTTTTTTTTAATTATTATTTTTTAAATTAAAAAAACTGTTTTTAGAGTTTTTTAATATTAAAAATATTTTTTTAATTTAAAAAATAATAATTAAAAAATTAAAAAAAACCAAGGATGGGTGAGTGAACCCTAGGGGTGGGTGAACCTTACCCATGATTAAGGGGTGTCCAAGGAGACACGTGGCGACCTCTAGGGGTTCCAACTCGAGAGAATCCTGTGCCATAAAAAAGATGGCACTCCTAGCAGCATAGAGGATCATGCTTCCAATACTTTATAACCGTACACGTGGACACATATATTGCCCATCTGGTCACATGATGACGTGTCAACATTCCATTAGAGTTTGGTTAGATTGTGGAAACAGAAAAAGAACCGTGTATATCAAGAAGAGAAGAATTAGTCTAAGATGTTCTAGTTTCACCGATTTTATCGGCAACGAAATAGGGTCTAAAAAAGGCATATAAATAACACCTTGTATTCCAGCAAAGTTTCCATAGTTTTTTTTGAGTTCTTCAGGAGATCGATTTCTTCACCTGTATTTTTTTTCGTTGATGTCCCTGAGAGAGGAATAATGGCAGTAACCGAAAAAGAAGAAGAAGAAGTTGTAACTCCTCCTCTTTCTTGTTTATTACTACAAGAGCTTTGTGAAAGAGAGACCGAGTTGAACACCGATCCACCACCGAGTCTAGAAGGTGTAGAAGAGATTTTAGGGTACAAATTTAAAAATCCAAATTTATTAGAGGAAGCTTTCACCCATTCATCCATATACTATCCGATGAAGCCCTCTCCATCCAACGCTCGCCTGGAATACATGGGTGATTCGGTTCTCGACTTGTTGATATCAACCGAGTTGTTCTTCTTGTATCCGGACCTCTCATCCGGTCCTCTAACGCGACTCCGTGCGGCTAACGTCGATAAAGAGAAACTCGCGCGCGTGGCTGTTAACCACGGCTTGCATCGTTATATACGCCACAAGGCGTCTCACATTGAGGAACAGGTAAGAGCCCTAGTCATTCTCGTTTCGCAGTCGTCTTCCTTTTAGCAATTTCATATTGCTACGGAGACCGCGGGAGGGCCGAGACCACCAAGACCGTACATGCATGCACGGGATTTTAGGTGGGGCCCACGTTACGCCCCCACCTGCAATCCCGTGCATCCATGCACCGTCTTGGAGGTCTCGGCCCTTTTGTGGTCTCAATAGCATTTCCTTTTCTATTTGTATTACATGGTTTGTTTAGGTTATGTGTTCAAGTTATCCGATGGTTTATGGCGATTGGAGGACCATACTTGGTCTATCTGCTTAATGGTCATTCCATTGGGCCGTAGGCCCTAATGAACGGCTTAGGTGGGTACTTGAGGGAGAATGGACGACACTTGTGTTTTTTGCGCGTAAGGGCCGTAGTCAAACAGATTTGGGTGAATAAAATAAAATCCAGAGTGCTAGGAGATCTGGTTTGGTCTGGCCTAGGGCTGTCAATGGACCGGATCATGATCCGGATCCGATCCGATTAGCCGGACTTTGGACCCTATATGTGATCCGTCGGATCGGATTCGGATCGGATCGGTGGAATCCGATTATAATCGGATCGGATCTGGATATAGGGTGATCCGATCCGATTAAAATCCGATCCGATAATAATAATAATTTTTAATTATTTTAAATATATTATTTAGCTTTTCTATGTATAAAATATTAATTTTTTAAAAAATTAACATTAATTAAGGTATTATTAGATTTTTTATTATTAAAATAGATTTTTTTTTTAAAAAAATAACCTTACTCGGATCGGATCGGATTCGGATCGGACGATATATAATCGGATCGGATTCGGATCGGTTACTTCATGATCCGACGGATCTCGGATCGGATTCGGATCAGTCGGATTCTTAATCGGATCGGATTCGGATCTAGGCAGATCCGGTCCGAATCCGATCCGTTGACAGCCCTAGTCTGGCCCTCATCAGACCAAAACCGTCTTGCTCATTCACAAAGACCCTTTTAGCTGCCTGTTTTATCCTAGTTATGAAATTTTATTTCTCATAGTTATTTTTTAAAAATAAATTTTAAAAAAAAAAAACAAAGTTAGATAGTTGAACCCAAGGTTTGAATCGGTAATGCCCTGTGGTGTTGTTGAGTTAACTAAAAAAAAAAAAACCAAGGTTTCAAATCCTGATAATCTCGGCAAATTTAAGTCCTTCAACCTGAACCGAATTTCAAATATTACGGTTATCTCAGCGAAATGTCAGAATTCCGATTTATTAAATATATATATTTGTGATATTTACAAAAATTTCATGAAATTCAGTCTCAAATGTTGGGAAATAATATTTTATTAAAATTTAATATATTTATATAGATATTATTAATTTATTTTTAAAATAAATATATAAAATTTGAAATTTCACAAAATTTTAATAAAAATATCGAATTATTTTAGAACTTTAATTAAAAAAAAACTACTTAAAAACAAATTTCCAAAATTTTGCCCTTGCTTTTTTGATATTTCGTTTGAAATTTCCAATATCCTGATCGAAATCAGGTTTTTCGAAATATTCATCATATCAATATCGGGTGAAGTGGGCGAAACTAGGATTTTGCGACAGGATTTCAAACCATGAGTTGAACCCTAAGTGTTTGTGAATCTTTACCACGGTTAAGGGGTGTTAAAAGGGACACGTGTTGACCTATGGGACAAGGCAAGATGGATTTGGTCCGGTGAGGGCTAGACCAAATCCTATTCTTTGTCCCTACTCTCCCCCTATTGCTCTTTATTGACAAAAAAATATTTTGACAACATCTTTTGGTCCCACCATAAAATCATCTTTGAGGCGTGCTTCTGCTATCCTTACTCTCATGCATACGCTACTCTCAGCCAAAAACCAACAATTGTTAAAACATAGATAGGAATGGAGCTAAGAAGCAAGGGGCATCTAACCACTAACTAGGGGTGTATTCGAGCCGCGCCCAAATGTTTAGGCTTGAGCTTCGAAGCTTTTCTAGATCGAGCTCCATTCAAACTCGAACTTTATTCAAGCTGAGTCGAGTGGAGCTCATTTCGTTTGACTCAAGCTTGATTCATAAAATTGTTTTATTTAATTTTACATAATTTAAATAAATATATTTATTAATAAATTATTATAGTACAAAAATTACAAAAAAAATATATTCGTATACTAAATAAGATTTGAGAGGAATAGTCATTCGGTTCTAAGAATAGAGAGTAGAGCAAATTTTTTGCTTAACTTTTTTTTGTTATTATCTCTTAAACTTATTTATTATAAATTATTATATTTATAATAAATAATGTTTAAAATATTATTTTGTATTAATATAAATAACAATACCAAAAATTGTGTATATATAGAAATATTTCGAGATGAGTCAACCTCAAGTCGAATTGAGCCCTAAACAAGCCAAGCTTCGAGCCGAGTTGAATCAAACATAGTCTGACTTAATTGAGCTTGGCTTCTTTAAACATTCGAGCTCAAATAAAAGCTTGACTTGATTTGTTCAACCAAAAATACTTGTTTGAGCTTGGCTCAAAATGAACCGAGCTGTGTTGAGTGATCGAGCTAGCTTGGCTTTAGTTCAACCCTACCCCTAACCAAACACAAATGGATAAGCTAAATCATTCTCTACAAACCCATAAAGAGTTACTAACAGGACTATAAATTGTCCATCACTTCCTCCCTACAAGAAAATCCTGGTTCCGACCATGTGTTGATTTTTGATTGAAAGCAAAGATAGATATTGGTTTTTGGCTGAGAAGATGGGATGAATGAGAGTGGTGCAAGCAGCCTAGCATGGCTCATCGTTTTTTTCTTTTTTTGCCCTCCAGAGGAGAGAATGCAGTAGAAAAGTGGGAGTGCAAATTTGAAAATAATTTGAGTAATGTGTACAAAATAGGTCTTTTTTTGGGTTGCTTTTCCATTTGTTAGGATCAACCATAGTTTCACGGGCCAGACTGTGTTTTGCCTTTTCTCATTTTGAGGCTAATAAGTAATAAGCCTGTCCGTGGTAAAAAGGCTACCAAAATCCCAGTTTCATTAGCCTAGAAAATGCTAGTTTATTGGCTTGATTGAATGTCTTTAGCGAGTGTTAATCTATCTAAACTCAAATAATTGTGATATATAACCTTATTAAATTTATCCAGATTCGAGAGTTTAGTGAAGCAATCTTGGAATATCCCATCCACTCAAATGGGCTTGTCGATACACCGAAGTTCCTCGCCGACATCGTTGAGTCAACAATCGGGGCTGTTTTCATCGACAGTAATAACTCAGTGGACACTGTGTGGAAGGTAGCTCTCTCTCTCTTAAGGGTGTCAATCGGGCTGAATTTGGGCTTCAAAGCCTCTTGAAAATGTGTCGGGCTGGGGTCGGGTCTATTCAAAAATCACCAAAATTCAAGCTCTAGCCCGGCTCATTGACAACCCTCTCTCTCTCTCATCATTGCCATCATGGTCATTATCTATCTTAACTAATGTATGTGTGTATATTTTGGATATATAGGTATTTAAGGGGTTATTAGAGCCGATGATTAGTCTACAGACGCTAGGAATGCATCCAGTAACTGAGCTTCTCGAGCTGTGTCAGAAGCATCATTTGAAAATACAGTTCGTTAAAGATGCATGGGAAGAGAATACAACAGTCGATGTTTTCGTGGAGGACCAATTGGTAGGGACGTCTACTTATGGGCTCAAAAAAGAAATCGCACAAAACAGAGCGGCCAAGGCTGCCTTAGACAACATTAAGCGTAAATTGGTCGAATCAAACACAACAACTATTTTTGATGCGTGATTCGATTATCAGTTGCAAATTGTTTTGTAATGTAAATATTTATAAAATTAATTGCACATAAAATTATTCAAATCCAAATTGAGTTGTATCTAATAGGGATAGTTTAAGGAATACAGAACGGTGTAATGAGGTAAGATGAGATACCCTGTAACTCATCTCATATCTAAGTAGGTTTTAATTTGAAAAAGATTATAATCAATTAATTTGATTTGATTAGGATTAGATTTGATCTTGAGATAATATATTATCTATATGAACCGAATTAGTCTAGGGATACTCACAAAGTGTACTCCCAAATCAAATCCTAACTGTTTATTTCAACTATTAAACGGTTAAGATTAGAGCGATATGGCATTAGAAAAGACAAAATAAGTCAACTCAAATCTTAGCCCTGAGTTGTTAGTTATAAACTCAAATCTATATGAGATAATTGTAAATCATTCAAGAATTTTCAATAAATATATTTTCTATCATAGTGGCTGACCTAGGAATTTTATATAAGGGGAGCTAACAATGGGGTGATACTACATAATATTTTTTTTCTTCAAAAGTTAAGGGGCCATCAACCTGCTGGCCCCATGTGGCTCTGCCCATAGTTGTATCTTTATGAAGTAGGAAGCTCACATTTGCAAGCCATTGATCCCTTCTCTTTGTACAATGTTCATACTCAAATCTCACCCAAAATTTTTAAAGTTTGTTAATGTTTGGTTACTCTAAAACTTGGAGCTTATTTTTCAAAAATATGAATTTATTATAACATAAGACTGAAATTAAAAAAAAAAACATTAATTTATTAATTTATTTGCTTACATGCACATTTGATTCACTTAAAAGTAAAATTTTTATGTCCTTCAGAATTTTTGTAAATATTTTTTTTTTTATGTCCCAAATACTTTTTAAAATGTATATTTTGTCCCTCCAATTACAAATGCCCTTTAAATAAGTGGTTATTAATATGCTTTACTAAACAATTTATAAGAGTAAGAGCTTTTTCTTTTTTAAAATAGTTGGTTTCAACAAATAAATTATTTTGAAACAAGATCTAAGATAAACTATATCAAATTTAGAGTGGTCAATGCAAGGACTTCACGGCTTCACCAGCAATTAGACTAGAATTTAATAAGCTAGACCAAAAGACCAGATCCCGGCTCATCACAGAATAAAAGGAATTACTTGGAATATGGAACCCAGAGGTCCAAGCTTGATGTATCCTAATAAAAGGTAGATCTGTATTCGAGTTGAGTTGAACTTTATTTGAACATGTTTGAACTTAACTTGAGTTGGATGATCAGGCTTGAGCTTACTTTGGAATAGGTTGATCGAGCTCAAGCTTGATCTGAATGTGAAGGTTATTTTAATAAAAAATTATTTACTATTAATTACAATACAAGAAGGTATATACTATTAATCTAATCATAAACAAAAATCAAATTTAAGGATAGCACTCAATTTAGAAAGTTAGGATTAGGATTTGTTGCTTTTAACTTCTCATCTATCTTGTTATTATTAACTCGTAAATGTATTTGTTATAATTTAAAATTATTATTATATATTTAATATAAACAATATCACCTAACTATAAAATTATATATAATATTTTGATCCAAGCCAATGCAAAACAAACCGAGCCTAAACGAGCTAAGCCGAATCAAACAATGTCTGAGTCACGTTCAACTTGTTTAAATATTTGGGCTGTTGATGATTGGAATATGAAATGCCAACTCGAGCTTAACTTAAACGAGTATAGTTGGTAAGCCACCTAATTGGCTTGAATGCAGCCCTAATAAAATGTTTATAAAAAGACCAATAATCCACTCCTCGCAACCCGCAGGGTGTCGTTGGGAGTGGCTTCTTGCCCTCTTTTCTCTGGTCAAGTATCTCTTTTAACAGTAGTTAGTTGTGTTTAATATTTTTAATTATAGTTTTTTTTTTTCTAAAAACCAAGTTAAAATTAAAACTGCAAGTGTATGTAAATTTTAACTACAGTTAAAAAAAAATTAAAAAGGGACACATGGCGAGAAAAAGTAAGATATCATCGTGGGTACCGGCAGGGAGAGTATTATTTTCTTTATAAAAATATGCCCAAGTATATATATATATAAACAAATTCACTAAGTATATAGCATTTCCCTATCTATCTATATTTATATATTTAAGGGTACTCCCATTTTTTTTGGGATAATATACTCACGCACACAACCCTCAATATCAACTCAAGCCTTTAACCGCACCGCGGGGGGGGGGGGGGGGGGTTACTTAAGGAGAATGACCCAACAATCGTTAACCGATGTGGGATAAATAGGCACCCTAAGCTCACTGTTTTTTCAATGCACACCTAACCCAGCTTTTTTTTTTTCATGATACGTTAACCACACAGACTCACGCACACCACACTCACACATAACCCTCAATCTCAGCTCAAGCCTTTAACTACACATACCCCTCAAAATAGAGGAGTAAGGATACTCCCCCATTTACCAACCTATAAATGATGCGTCGCATTTTAGGATAAAAGTGGAGAGTGCAATAAGAGTAGAGTGGGGTTGGCATTTGCCCAACTATATAACAGTAACAAAAGCATAGAATAAAGAAAATTGAGCCCACTACACATGATGGGTCATCCTCAGTCCATTTCTTGCCATACCATCATCGTCATTATCATCATGAAATGTACACATTCCACAAGATCAGGCTTTCTATGGAACGGGTACATTCCATATGCTAAAAGAAAAGTAAGACGAATTGACCCTGGTATGACGTCAAAGGTTCTATCCAATGAAGATTTCACTTCCTTCTTTACTTCAGTGTTGGTGGTTGGAAATGAATAAATGAAAATTTGTATTGCTTGTGGTATTGGAAAAAAGGAAATGTTTGTTGGGAAATCAGATATTTAAAGAAGATGTCAAGGTTTTTCTTTGGGGGGTTTTCCCATGACTACTCCAAAGTTTAGGCTTGTTCGGTGAATACCCAAGTTTTAAAATCTTTATAGGTGCAAGCTAGTTTAGTTGGTTAAGTCCCTTGGCATCGTACTAGGAACCGGGATCGATTCCCGCCTGTGTTTCTCTGGTATAGAGGTTTGCCTAACCCAGCTTACCTTCCAAAAAAAAAAAGTTGTAAAACCTTTCTCTTAGTGCCTCTACACACAAGTTAAAGTGCTTGCACATGCGAACTTTTTTCCTTTCTACCATTTTACCCAAATCATTTTACGAAAAGATCTATGTATCTCCTTCGTTCCTTATCAACAATGGAGCCCGCTTTGTTCCTTATGAACAATGAAATTCCCTCCATTGATAAAGAAGAGTCTCCCAACATTTAATTACTTACGGTTTCGATTGATATTTCCAACAAGAGAGATTCGTTCCGATAGACTAGTAATCTTAATTGTGAGAGAATGACATTGATAGAAGAAAACATTCATTCTCGGTTCTTGTGTTTTTTTTAAAATAAATTATTTAAAATCATTACACCTATGATTAACCCAAAGGAAAAAGTTTATAATCATTAGATTTATGATTTTAAACCTTAAATTTCATATTAGATGATTTTACTTGTATTTTCTTTTCATCTTTTATGAACAGTGTACGATTGATACTCAAAAAAATTGGGTCTATATTTCATGTCGATACTGGTTGTGTCCAAAGGTTGAAGATGATATGTTGATACATGTATGAACATTAGTGTTGACTAGTTTTAACATGTATTGACAAGTATCGACCTAGTGTATCAACCTTGTGTATTGACCTAGTCAATCCTGCATGCAAAATTTTTATTAAAACTCAAAAATTTGTGATATTTTTTAAAACACAACTATTAAAATATTTGTCCTGAAACACCAATTAACCATTTTTTTTTTATTATGAAAATATATAGCAATAATTGAGGTGAAAAAAAATAAACAAAAATATCTTTTTTAGGTTAGGAAAATGTAAATCATGAACAATTAAAAATATATTTTCAAACACAGAAGATGAGGAAGAAGTGAGGAGCTTCGTGAGAAGGGAAGATGAGGGGAGTGTAGAGCTTCTCTTATCTCATGCATGTAGTTAAACCGATCTTTTCCTCTTCTTCTTCTTTTAAAACTGGAACAAACTCTCCTTTAAAGTGTTGGTAGTAATGGTGGGGGTATATAAGACTTTTCATAACTACTAAATTATGAAAAATGCTCTTAAGCCTTTTTGGGAAAGAGTTTTTAAAACTTAGATATTTGGAGAACAATCCCAGATATGAAGGACAATCAGGGAATAGGACAAACACAACTAAAAATAGTATTAAAAAAAAAAAAAGGTGACCAACATAATACAAGAACTTTCAACCCCGCGTGGAAGTGAAAGTTGTTACGAATTTCTCTACATGGATTTTGCTAGTCTCACTCCCCATTTTTATGATAATAAATCAAGAACTTTGTGGTGCGGCCGTGACACAAAATCCTTGTTTTCTTTCCCTGAAAGGGGAGAATGGGGCTAGCACTCCTCTTCACTACAAACAACAAGGGCCCATATGTCATTATTAGGGCTATCAATCCAGATCTTTGATGAGGGAGCCCAAACTTACTCAACCCTTCAGAGCCCACAAAATAGAGGTCTTTTTCCCTTTAATAAGGCCCTATGGCCGAGTCAGTCCTAATTTTGAAAGACCCTTGTACTTGAGGGCCCAGCTTGGTGCCTTTTATTTGAGGGTCGGGCTTGGTAAGCACCTAGCCAGCCTGACCGTCATTCTAGTTTGCTATATCATATATAACTTAAGGTTAAACTTTACCGTTTATGTGTAACATACTAAAGTTGAAGTGTAGCATCTTTTTAGAACCTTTCTACTATAGTATCTTGTAACATTTAAAAAAATAAAAAATCTAATTGAGGCTAGGATTTATTGTGTATGTGTAATAATAGACTAATAATATAGTCTATTTCCAGAATCTTATAATGTTACTACTTGTAAAATGTAAAGTCTCTCCATTTTTAATATAACAATACCAATACTAACAATTTAACAGCAACAATTGGAGGTTGTACCAATCTAACGGTACTGAAATTCCATCATGTTACTTTTGAGTTGCATTATCGGCCCTAAGCCCGACTGAAGGAAGAGAGTTGTATAAATGCTCAGTTGACAATCGATATAGAAAAAAAATCACTAAAATATAATATAAAGTACTTTGTTCTTTCGACCTTAACCCGGCCCTTGAGGGTAGGGCTTGGGTCTAGTGAATTCAAGCCCTTCGCGGGCTAGGACTTCAACACCCCCCCACCAAAAGAGTGAGTGTTGGGCCGGTAAGACTTAAGCCCTGCCCTGACCCGGCCATTTGACAGCCCTAGTTCTTATCTATTACCTGGTGGTATTGGCCCTTTTAGTAGGCCAAGTATTAATCTTTTCAAAATGGCATGTTCTTTGCACATATATAAACTTTAGACACTAAACAGACCTTTGAATCCGCCTGAGTTCTTTGGCAGCTTCCATAATTGTTGGCCTTTCCTCTGCAGTCCCTCTTATGCATCTCAAGCTAAGCTCTACAAATGCTTGTACCTGCTGCTCGATTCCTCTAATCTCTTCCAAAATGGCAGGATCCACAATTTCACTAATAGGATAATTCTGAACTGAGGATCTCACAGACTCCCAAAACATAAAATCGAAATCCTCGGCCGAACACTGAAAATTCAGAGGTGTCCTTCCCATTAAGAGCTCAAGTAGAAGCATCCCAAAGCTAAAAACATCGGTCTTCTCGGTTACAAGACCCAGTCTGCAGTACTCAGGAGCAATGAATCCAAAAGTCCCTTGCACATCATCTTTTACATGTGTTTCACCCAAGGGGATATAAACTGAGTGTGTGAAGTCAGATAGCTTTGCAACAAAATACTCGTCCAGGAATATATTACTAGGCTTCACATCCCTGTGGACAATGGGCTTGGAGGTGGACTTGTGGAGGTAAGTAATTGCATAGGCTATCTCCGTCGCAATCCTTAACCTGCTCTTCCATGATATTTGGTGCCGAGGTCTTGTTGGGTCTTCGTTGTCTTCCCCTTCGATCCTACAAACACTGTGGTAGAGATCACCATTAGAGGCAAATTCATAGACCTGTATAGGAATTTGAGTCTCTAAGCAACACCCCAAGAGTTTCAACACATTCTTGTGATTCAATTGTGATGCTATCGCCACTTCATTTACGGTCCCTTCTAAGACTTTACGAGCTTGGTGCTCGTCATCTAACCTGTATATAAACTTCTTGACTAAAATCGTGCGGCCTCCATGGGCAGTAGTACCCCTGTAGAATGCATAGCCCCAGTCCTCATGCAATATTAGGTTGGGATCATAGCTGTTGGTTGCTTTCTCTAGCTCTTCTGCTGAGAATACTTTAATGGGATTTGACTTGCCATTACAAGAAGTGATCAGTTCTTCTAATACACGACCTCCATTCTCCAGGAAGAATTTTTCTTTGGTCTTTTTCCTCTTCCATGATCCCAGCCATGAACACCTACTCCCGCCTGTCACCCATACCCACGAAACTAAAATCAAATAATCTGAAATTTAATCGGTGTGAAACTTGTTAGCCTGAACTGCTGAATGAATAGCAGAAGTTGGAAATGTAAGATTTTCTATTAGGATTATGGTCAGGGTAATGTTTATTATCCAAAACCCGAATTAAGTCGATATAATCATAACCAAACAGTCAAAATTGACATTAAAGGGGCCGTTTGGATACACTTCAATTTTTCTGTTTTTACTTTCTCTTTTTAAAAATTGGAAACGATTTTTTGTTTTCAAATTTTTTTAAGTAGGAAATAAGTTTGACATTATTAATTATTACTTGTTTTAAAAAAAGGAAAACAAAAAAAGGAGTTTGGTAAATAGGATTAAATAATTTCAATTTATGGTCATGGTAGTGGTGGGCGGTGGTGGTGGTGGGTGTAGTGTGGTGATGGTGTGTGGTGGTGGGTGGTGGTTGGTGGTAGTGTGGAGGTGCATAGTGGGTGGTGGGTGGTGGTGGTGGTGTGGTGGTGGGTGGTGGTGGTGTGGAGGTGCGTAGTGGGTGGTGGTGGTGGTAGTGATGGTGGTGGGTGGTGGTGGATGGTGGTGGGTGGGTGTAGTGGTGTGGTGGTGTGGATGTGCGTAGTGGGTGGTGGGTGGTGGGTGGTGGGTGGTGGGTGGTGGTGTCGTGGTGGAAGGTGATGGTGGTATTGTGGTGGGTGGTGGTAGTGGTGGTGTGGATGTGTGTAGTGTGGTGGTGGTGTGGATGTGTGTAGTGGGTGGTGGTGATGTGGTGTGGTGGTGGGTGATAATGATGGTAGTGGGTGGTGGGTATTGGTTGTGGGTGGTGGTGGTGGTGGTGGTAGTGGTGGTGGTGGTAGTGATGGTGGTGGTGTCATAGTGGAAGATGGTGATGGTATTGTGGTGATGGGTGATGGTGGTGGTGTCGTGGTTGTTGTGGGTGGTTGTGGTGCCGTGGTGGTGGCTGGTCGGTAGTGGCGTGGTGGTGATGGTGGGTAGGCGGATGATGGTAGGTTGGTGCTTTTCATATTTGTTTTCAAAAACAGAATTTCTATTACCTTGATTTTCAAAAAAATTGTTACAAATTTTAAAAAAACATAAAGCGAAAACATATTTACTAACCGTTTGGATACACTTCTGTTTTTTTTTTTCTATTTTTAAAATTAGAAATAGCTTTTGTTTTCAAATTTTTTAAGTAGGAAACACGTTCGACATTATTACTACCTGTTACTTGCTATAAAAAAAAGGGGGGGAGGGGAAAAAACGCGTTTGATAAATATGATTAAATAATTTCAATTCATAGTGGTGGGTGTAGTGTAGTGTTGAGTGGTGGTGGGTCCATGTTTTCCATTTTTTGTTTTCAAGAACATAGGGAACAAAAAAATTTTCTAACCTTGATTCTCAAATATTTTGTTACTAATTTTTAAAAACAGAAACATGTTCGATAAACATGTTTTGTGTACAAATTGTAAGAATTTCGTAGGATCGTTATTGTCGATTATCGAGAAGAGGCAGTTGTGAATGTAAACCAACAACATAGGTCGATCCCCTTAAACAGGATCCAGGTGATAGAAACCAATAGAGAGTATCTTATTACATGCTCCTATCTCTCTTTTATAAAGAGAATTACCCGTAACTGATGCTTTTATGGCTACCTGTAACCAATGTCTTTATAACTGTTGTTACGCTGTCTGGTCAATTCGGATCCCTTCTTGATTGATTAAATCAAATGGCTATTACAGCCAATAATTCTAATACTCCCACTTGGCTTTAAGAGCAATTTTATATAACATTTACTATAGCCGTATTTAATAAACATGTCCAATAAACATTTCAATCGTTAATGATTTAACATCAATCATTTTAAGCGATGAGATCTAGATAATATAAAATTCTCTTTTTCAACTACATTTCTGACACACTGTTATGTTTCTATCAACATATTAATGTTGGCTTGGATCTCGAAGTATAAATTTTATGGATCCATCGGTTTTTACTAACTTTAATTTATCAATGAAGTGTTTTCACCAGATAACTTCTCAAGCAATATCATAACATGATTACTCTGCTTTAACGAGGGTCTATTTCTTGTTGCTCTACAACACCTCTTTAAGGATAAACATATAATTGGATATTAACTTTCATTTTGTCCAGGTTACCACCCTAATTAGCATTTTCATATATTGAGTAGGGTTATGCTTGCCTAACAAGCTTTTCCTCGTGACTCATATTTTAAATTCATATTTATGGTCTTATCCTACAAGGGTTAAAAACTAAGCAATTTGGTTTATCCACGCAAATCTGCAGTTCTCCCAACCTGTTTTTCTAATCATTTAAACAATTTTGGTTTTTCCACGCTATCCTTGCGAATTCTCCCAAAATTCTTTTCTAGACTACTAAGTCATTTGGTTTTTCCACGCTAACTTGCGGGTTTTCCTAACATGCTTCTTGTCAACACCCCATTTTTACACCCCCTATTTAACCATGGTTAATCAACTTAACCATGTAGCTCAATCAAACCTTGGATAAACCATAGGTTTAACCCTAGGTAAACCCTAGGTCTAACTCTAGGTAAACCCTATACCCTAGGTGAACACCCGAGTCAAAACCCTAGGCCTAACTTTGGTTAAACCCTAGGTAAACCCTAGGTCCACCCAAGATCATCTCAGGCCCAAAACCAGCCCAGAACCTTCTGTGGGCCCAAACATGGGCCCACAAACCCTCAGAGCCGTTGGTGTAGGGGCCACCGTTCAAAAATTCAAAAAATTAGAAATAGCGGTAATCAAATTACCGCCAATTCCATTTAGGGCATTTATAACAGTGTTTTTGGCCTAAGTGTGGGGATTTAGCCTAAAGTGGCAAAATCTCTTAATGGCAGTAATTGTATTACCGTCATTCCATTCTTATACTGTTATAAGAATGGCGGTAATAAGATTACCGCCATTCCCTCAGTTCTGCAAATTTTCATGCAGACTCCCCCATGCTCCACTCTAGTCCTCATCAGCTTGTCCCCCACGCCTAGTTTAAACCCTAAACTACCCCAAGCCCTTGCCTAACCCTATAAATACCCCCCCTTCACCATGCTTTGAAGACACTCAAAAATTCTCATAGAAAAACCTTGTTGGATTATTGTTAGCCTAGAAATCCAACCTTCTTAGCCTTATCCCTTCACCTGAGACCATCCCTAGACTACTAGGAACACCCCCAGGCCATCCCAACCTTCACCACTGCTTTCACTGTGCAACCACCGTGAGCATCGAGTAAGGGTAGGGTCACCCCTCACCCATTACTTTCTTCAGTGCAAACCTTTGTAAGGCCCTTGGTCCTATTCCAAGGGCCATATATTTTTGTTTTATTACTATTCAGACCAAGGATAAGGGTTCCCCTACCTTCCTCATAGGTATGCGGAACCCCCATGAGGTCTCAAGCTTGGCATCAATGCACCATCATGCATGACAGTCCCCCTTAACCTTCTTGGGGTCTTTTGACTCATGAGGGATCTCCTGGAATATCATGATGCAACCCACGTAGGGGGAAATTATTTTTAAAAAATTTTTCAGGAATAGCGGTAGAATAACTACTATCATTACTGATCTTCCTGTTTGCAGCTCAGTTATACCCCTTTGGGTGGGGCCCTGGTCCATTCCAGAACCATGGTTAGGTCCCTCAGACTCTTATCTACATACTCTGGCCTTACCAGACCTCTTAACCATGGTTAAAATCCCTGTGTTTTGGAAACTGTCTAGAATGGTGGTAGATATTCTACCGCCATACACTGCTTATTGTTACAATGCATTTCAGGCCCTTTTGGGCCCATCTCAAACCACTCCAGGGCCCACCCAAGGGCCCGGGACACTTGGGGGAGTCCCCTGACCAACCCTAACGGTCTCTGACCCTGTGGGTTAACCCTTTAACCCAACCTTTTACCTGCAAAACCATTAACATGAAATAAGGTTAATGACGGTAGACTGTCTACCGCCATTCCAAAACAGTAGACAGATTACCATCATTCTTGATTCTGTCTTTTGGGCTTTTGCACAGGGTCCAAACCTGGTAGGAGGTCATTCTAAGCCCTGCCATTCCCTCTGGGCCCACCTTTGACCTTAACCAGACTTTTAATTTGGGTTAACTTAACCCTGATTAGTTTTAACCATGGTTAATTAGTTTAACCCTTGGAAAAATCCCCCAAAATACCAAAAAATATGAAAAAGACCAAAAATGCATTATCTTGCTTTTTTTACTGTGGTTAGGTCCCCTAACCATGGTTAGCACCCTTCTAACTACGGTTAAACTAAACCTTGCACTTGACCAACCCGGTCAATTAAACCCTAACCTTGGGCTAGATCCTTGACCACCCTTGTGCACACACACACACACCCCTAGCCTTGGCACAGGCTCATGTGTCAGAACTACGCTCGGTCTGATCTCACCTCAATGTGAGTACGTAGGAAACCCTACCCGGGTTCGACCCTAGCCCATCTAGCTTTCTATCTTTCTTGGATTAGCACTTGATTAAACACTTAGACATTTTAATTAATATTGAGATTAATTTTGACTTAAATTTAAGGAGTAGGTAACCATTTATAAAATGGGGGTCCTAAGGTGCCTAACACCTTCCCTGGGACTTAATCGAACCGCTTACCCTAACTCTGATAGACCATAAGTCCTTATCCAACCATCCCGGGACCTATCCCTTAGAATGAATAGGTGGCGACCCTCTCAGTCAAACAAAATGTGAAATTGGGTGGAAATTCCCATGCTCACACTTATCCGAGTTTTTCCAAAATACTTTTATGAGCATTACTTCATTTGGTTTTTCCAAGCTCATCCGCGGGTTTCCTAAAATATTTTTCTAAGTGCTAAGTCGTTTTGTTTTTCCATGCTAACCTGCGGGTTCTCCCAAAATATTTTTCTATGTATGTCGACATTTGCACTTTCACATATTGATCATCAATCTATGATGTCTTTTCCAAGCTCTACAGTGGGTTAACCCATCATATATATATCAATTATTAGACGTGAAATTTTTCAATGCAATTAATGCATGCGATTTTTCATCACACTTTCATTCTCAAGTCATGAGATTTTTCCTCATTAAACTAATAGGTTCACTCTTCATGCTTATATTCTGATTATTAAGTAAAAAAGTAATTTCACACTATAATGCAAACTTGTCCATCATGCTTACCTTTCAAACATATGACTATTATTCTATTAATATTACAGGATTCATCCTATATTTGCATAGTAATTATCTATTAAAATATGAGGTTATTTTACACTATCATTGTGTTCATCCATCATACTTATATGTATTGATCATCATCAATATCATTTACCCATAGATAATTTAATAGTCATTATTTTGTTTTAAATTAGGAGGACTACAATCTTCCCACTAATCTATACATGTCTACAAAGATAATATATTAGCCACGTGCTAATCTTATCTATTAATTATCAATTAACATGGATCAAGCTAAGATTATAGCTTCTTAAACCAATGTTATTTACTATGTTTCTTGTACACCCTAAGTTTTGTACTTGTGTTCAATAATTTAACATTAGTGTATTCTATCTAGTCATAACTATCAATATGACTACATAACATAGCATGTAATATTGTAACTAATCAACAGATAATTTAAATAGTTTGGGTTTCAGAAATATGACCATTATTGGTAAGTGTTACCATTGCGTGTATGTACCCACGTGATTTTCTGAACCGCAACTCACTCTTTATTGTGTTCCTGTATCTCCGAGATTACACCAGTTTAAACTATCTGTAATTGGAGTTATACCCACTCCGATATTACAGAAAATACACATAAGCAAATGTATGTGCTTAACACTTGATACAGAATGCTATTTGGGTGGGGAAATAGTTTGGGTACACAGCTAGTAGCCTGGGTTGGCTTAGCTTAGCTTCGGTCATGTCAGTTCAATTAGCTCGGTTTAATAGGCTTGACATCTTTGACAAGCCATCAATCAAATCATGACCAAGAGAATAAAGCCAATAGCATATGTTTCTTTGATGTGTGTGTGTTTCACACCATAACTTTTCTCTCTTACGTTTTCACCTTCAAACTTACGTTTTTTTCAACAAAACCTTCCTTCTCCAACTTTTGGGTGCAAATCCTCTCCAGTTATAACCGGATGTGGCACATCCGGTTATAACCCCTAGAGGTCGCCACGTGTCTCCTTTGACACCCCTTAACCGTGGGTAAGGTTCACCCACCCCTAGAGTTCACCCATCTATTTTTGGTTTTTCTTTTTAAATATCAATTCTATTTTTAAAATTAAAAAATTGTTTTTAATATTAAAAAAACTTTAAAAACATATTTTTAATTTTAAAAATAGAATTAATATTTAAAAAAAAAAACCAAAAATAGTTGGGTGAACCCTAGGGGTGGGTGAACCTTACCCATGGTTAAGAGGTGTCAAAGGAGACACGTGGCGACCTCTAGGGGTTATAACCGGATGTGCCACATCCGGTTATAATTAGAGAGGATTTGCCACCCCAACTTTTACGTTTTCCAACAGAGGGAAAAACGGTCCCATGCTCGTGCCCATGAGCCACAAAACCACCGGCTTCGGTGCCCAGCCAAATCAGGCCACGATTTCCCAATGAGGGGATTGCCTGGCTCCGATTCACCGACAGTGGTAGTCTATTAAAAACTGATGGAAGATAAACCTGACCGATTTAGCTACCTCTGGTTCGGCGGAAAAAACATTAGCAATTGGGAAGACAAGCCAGACCGATCCATGGCGCTTTGATTCACCGACGGAAGCAAGCCACTATTTAAATGAGGGAGACAACCCCGACTGATTCAGGGACGTGCTTAAAACCGGATCCAGGACTACACCACCAAGCAGGCTTGCACGATCTTGCGGTTAATTTTACGAAACGCCCGATCCCATTCCCATCTTCACCGTCTCCTCGGCTTTCACATTCGGAAGTGTCCTTCAATGTATTCCAAGACCATCATCATGGATTCAGAATAGAGAAATCCACAACGGCCCATTATAGATGCACCATAACACAGGCTGCTAACGATGCTTAGATGCCCCTGCTCTATTAACAGAACTTGTGAGCTCTCTACAGATTTGCTAAACAAGCAACGACCATCCTCGTCTCTTCCTAATGGTTTTATTTTATGACCAAATCTGAGCCATAATCAACAGCAAGTAGTGTGCTCCATCATTTGCTATGGGGCCATAAAAAAAAAAAAAACAAAACAAACCGGCTGGAACAGAAAACCTGGTTCCATATCTTTCTCTCCATGGGATCTTGGCATCTCTTCCGAATAGAAGCGAACACCACAACTAACGATCTCATAAAAACTGGATCAGTCATTGACTTGCTTGGATGACCCTCCTTTGACATGTCATATGAGATTATTTTCTCTCTTCATTCAACTTTGGTTCTGATATCAGTCGTAAGAATTTTATAGAATCGTTATTGTTAATTATCGAGAAGAACTAGTTGTGAATGTAAACCAACAACATAGGTTGATTCCCTTAAACCAGATCCGAGTGATAGAAATCAATAGAGAGTATATTATTACATGCTCATGTCTTTTTTGTATAAAGAGAATTACCCGTAACTGATGTTTTTATGGCTACCTATAATCGACGCATTTATGACTATCGTTACGTTATCTGGTTAAGAGTTTTTGATTCTTTCTTGATGATTAAATCAAATGACTATTGCAGACAATAATTCTAATACAAATTATTATTTTTAAAAACAGATAACAAAAATGCAACCAAAGCATAAGTTATTGGAAGAACAAAAAGAAGGTTATGTTATCTTCACCTACACTTAACCTTGCTGTGAGGTTCCCTCGTATAAGGCATGGTTCCAATTCTCGTGCAGAATTTGGTATCCGCAATAGTCGTTGGTTGCTCTCTCGAGCTCTTTCCCTGAGACGATTCGGATCGGACTAGATTTTCCATCACAACAGTATTTTTTTCCCCCACACATTGTTTTGCAAACTTACATACGTTTCCACGTCTTATCACCCTGCATTGGCAAAAATGTACGAGTTTTTGAAGATATGATATAAGCATAGTAGATGCTGCTAAATTTTATTTTTAGAGACCAAGAGGAGGTGAGGCCTAGAAACCTTATTGACCGGGGCACCCGCTTACCCATTTTCCTAAAATTCCTCATTTTATTCTCACATATTTCTCAATGCCTATCACACATAGGGTCAAAGTTTTTATTATCATTTCCACACTTGAAAAGTGAAAACCATGACCTTGTACATTCTCAGTCAAAGTGCTATTTTGACCCCTTAGGTTTTACTCTGTGTGAATTCTTAAGTGCTATTTACCTCCTTAACCAAAAAAAAAAAAAAAGTTCGTGAGATTAATTTTAAGTCGAAGCTCTGATTCATGACGTTGAAGCGGAGTTTCCTTTTTATACTATGATTGTGGCATGTTTGCAACACACCAAAATATAAGATTACTACCGTGTTAAGTGTAAAAAAGGGAACTCCGCTCAAGGAGGATGAACAAAGCTTCTTTTTGCATTTAAACTGTTATTTAATGAGCACTACTTAGCGGACCCATGGGTCCGTTTCCTATCTTACCCCTATGTCCTCGTGTTCTTTTAACATCACTTTAACTCTGATTAAGCTTAACAAAATTAAAACTAAGATTTTGGATTTTTAAAAAAAAAAAAAAATCATGATTGGATTACTTAACCCTAAGAATGAGTGAGTGAATGAATCTTAACGATAGTAGGGAGTATTTAAGTTGGGCATGAATTAATAAAGATCGACATTCCGTTTGCAAATGGGATCCATGGGACGTTAACTATTATTTAATCTCAAGAGTCGACGCATGAAAAGTGAAAACCAAGACCTCGCACGTTCTCAATCAAAGTCTATGTGAGTAGAGGTCAAGTCACTGATTTGGTGGGCATGTATGTTTGCCGTGTACGTTTTGGTGGGTCAAAGGTCTATATAACCGAAGGCCTTGGATTGTCTCTGATGGCAACCATTACCCCCCCCCCCCCCCCAATAGAATAAGGGAAAGTGGTGGAGAAGTCAAAATCATGGGTTCTCCACACGTAATATGAAACATGGTGATAAGGTGTTGAGATAAAGGGGAAGAGATATCAAGTGGGGAGAAGTCAAAATCATGGGAAGAAAATGAAATGACATTTTTCCTTTTTAACGCCGCATGTCCCCTATTCTATGGTTGCCCGAGAGGAGATTCTTTTGCCAGAGACAATCTGAGGCCATAACCGAATTATCATACTTTTTTTTATTTTGGTCAAGTACAACAGAATGCTTTGAACGGATTTTAAACACCAAAACGGACTTGGACCATCTCCAAGAGAAGTAGTATTGAGAGTAGCAAAGTACAATAGTTATGCCATGTCAGCTTAATTTTGCTTCAACAGATACGGCAAACCAAAAGGTAACTTTGTTACTTCACTTCCTTCATGGCAAACGTTTTTTTTATTTTCAAAATTATGGGCCTCATAGAAGCAAGTACAGCCACTGTCATATACACAACGTCTCTCCCATTTGCTAACGACCATATAGACAACGACTCTCCTCTTTCTCAACGGCTATTTTCTTGAGTGTCAATGGTTATAAAAGTCAAGGTCACCCATATTTGTTTCTCACTTCTTTCCTTTATTTATTTAATATTTTTAAAAAAAAATAATTTCGACATGGATTCTCAATTTTCCTCTCAATCTAGCGTCCTGCCTGAGAAAGCGAATAAAAAAAAAAAGGCGTCAGCTTCAACGCACAAGAAGATATTTTTCTTGTGACGGCATGACTCAGCATCAGTACGGATGAAGTGCACGAGAATGATTAAAGTAAAAAAAAATTTCTGGGCGTGAGTGTGCCAGTATTTTCACTACTACAAGAAAATTGATAGCGATCGGGATGAAAAGTCATTACAACAATGGTGAGCGACTATTCAACATGTAACCAATAAATTTAGTGGTTGCCTTATTCAAATTGAAAATATGCGTCAAAATGGAAAAAATGAGCAAGATAAGGTAAACCTAAATATATAAATATAAATTATATAATTGATTATTGTTGTTTTGCATGTATTTAATTAAGATTTGTATTTTTCAAATTGTGGATGCAAAAGCACTATACGAACAAATGGTTGGAAAAAAATTCATGTTTGACCATTGTTGGAATCTATTAAGACTCCAGCCGAAGTGGATGAATGACATTAGTAAGCACAAATCATCATTTAAAGGCACAGCTGCGAAATTATTTTCGGGCATGTCATCACCTTTAACTCCAGATAGTCTCATAAATCTTACGGAGGACGACATCCTAAACACTGATTTTGTGCAAAGACCACCACGCAGGAATGCTAAGAAGCAGCAAAATATTTATGACATCGCTCGGCGTCCTTCCTTGCCTATTCTTAAGCTGCAGCAAAATGTTTTTCCTTACTCTCTCGTGGACATGGAATTGTTGTTACGAATGTTGACCATGGGGATATATGTCATCAGCAAGATAATACCCCATTGTATAGTCATGACAATTAATTGAGTAATTAACTGGAGGTGCTACTCCTTGGATGAAGTTGGTAAATAAAGAAGATTGTTCTAACACATTGATATCATTGTGGGATTCCGGTAACCCAAAGAAAGCATGTCATATCCAAAGATCATGGTGGCCTTCCCATTCATACTGACCATTAATTGAGTAATTGACTGGAGGTGCTAGTCACAGCTTCAAGAATAATCGATGGATAGTGGTGGCCTCCCCATTCATACTGACCTTTTCATGCAACTGGACAATTCTTCCACTTCCAATGCATGCAATCGATACTCCCCAACATCCCAGGAAACCCACGGGCCTCACCTTGAGCTAGCAGTCTAGAAATATCGTCGTTGTTCGGTGATCTCAAGTACTCCTCACCAAAAACCTCAACCACTGCCCTAACAAACCTTCTTAAACTTTCGATTGAGGTACTTTCACCGATCCTCACATAGCCGTCCACAACATTTGGCGCTACTCCATACACAAGCATCTTCATTACAACAATGACCTTTTAAAGAGATGATAAACAAAGGGTTCCAGCTGCATTTCCTTTTAGGATAAAGTACGGGTCATGAGCCTCCATTGCAGACTGTATTCGAAGAAAAAGACGTTGGCTCTGTAACGCCTTAGAATTTTAAATAATAAAATTATGCGTTTATTGGTCCTTAATTGGGGTTAAATATTTGAGTGTTTGTTAAATTAATAAAAAGCGGGTTTTGCTTGGAATTGAAGTGTACTGAAGAAATCTCAGTGAATTTTCTTGAAAATCGTACACAGTGTACCAGTCGACTGCCGGGACAAACCCTTATTTTTCGGTTCCGTCAGGTATCATTTTGCAGGACTACGGGGCCATTATGTGTGATAAAATTGAGAAAAATCAGAAAATTAGTAAGTTTTGCAGTTTTCTTCCGGACTAAAGTGCAACTGTCAAAACTCAGTATTTTTCCTTGAAATTTTTACAGTAGGTGTTGGACTACCCCAAGTTCGGTCACCTAAAGTTTCGGTTCCGTTGCGTATCGATTCGCGAGACCGCAGGGGTCTTAAATGTAAGAAAATGGAGAAAACCAGAAAATTCTAGATTTTTCCGGAATTCAGTTGGGAGTCCATAATTGTTGGAGATTCTAATAGAATTCGTACGACTGCTATGAAAGAGTCCCGGGAGCCAGGATGCATGCCAGTTTCATACGACCAGGTGGAGTGGCACAAAATCTGCCGCTTGGCTCATGTCGAGATATTGATTCCTCCACACAACAATTTGCTTCTCGTATCGACGAATCAGAAGAGATGTCAACCGGAAACTCCTCCCTCAGGACACTCTTGCGTTGCCATGGGGACGGGGTAGCCCCGACTTCCATAGGTCCTTGGTTCGACCTCCTAATGAGAATTGAGGTCCTTGCGCGGGCGTCTCATCCCTAAGACTTGCTTGCTCTGTATGGAGTGCCCCGTGGTTCCTCGAGTGAATCCCTACTCGCCTATGTCGGGATTCAAGGACAGTTTCAAGCAGTTTCTTCGCCCGAAGCCAACACATTTCCTCTCTCCATCGATTGACTTCGGTTTTTCACACCATTGGCCTCGGACCCGGTAAAATAGAATGAGATGTGCCGCTTGGGAGCAGCAGATAGCATCGGTGCATCGTTATCAGTCCCAGGAATGGAAGCAAAAGATGGGGATTTGGTCGATTGAGGAAGGGATTCTCGAGTAGTAGCGGATAGCCTTAAGGAATTGATAGAATTCCCCTCCCATTCCTCACCCTATTGGAATCACTCAAAAGCCTAAGAGGCCAGACAGTCAAATAGACCAAGGCGCTTAGCCCCTGAAAGGAGTTGGGGCTGAGCAGGCAAAGAACTCTTTGATTTGAGTCAATGCCTAAATACTGGGAGATTAGCAAGTCTAGTGTGACCTTCCTCTATTTGCGCTTGTCTTTCCCTTGTTCCTTCTCCTTGCTCTGCGTAGGAAGTAAAAAAAGTCTTCCCTCCTATTCCTGTAATGATTGATTCCTGATAGCCCTTTTTGAACTCCCCTCATCAATAGTGGTGTATTAAAGTAAAGATCCAATAAGCGGTCTCATGACTATTAATTACTACAACTCTTATAGATTAATTAACCTAATCCCTTAACACAAACCTGTTAGCTCGCTACTTACTTGTAGTTACTAGTAGTTCTATCTCTCCCCTGGATTCGCTAGCAAGATAGGTAGTTATTCCTTCTTGATATCCTAACTTTCTACTCCAAGCAATAGAACTGGCAAAGAAAGCATTGGAATCAATGCGGCTCATCATTAAAGACTTGCTTGGCTTACTCCTAAGAAAAGCAAGCCAGTATCCTCATCTCAATAAGACAAGCAAGAACTCCAAACAACACAGCGTGCTGGTCGGCCATGAGGATGACCATTTGTCTTTTCGGCAATTAATCATCTCAAAACGAAGAAACAACAACATGTTTTATGTCTAAAATCAGGAAATTAGTGGGTTTTACAGTTTTATTCTGGACTAAAGTGCAGTAGTCAAAACTCAGTATTTTTTTTTGAAATTTTTGCAGCAGATGTCAAACGACCCCATAGTCAGTCACCTCAAGTTTCGTTGGAATTAGACATCGTTTAGTATAGTTACACGGACCGTTTCCGTGAAAAAAATCAGAATCCGATCAAATTTGGTCAACCAAGTCAAATGGTTGAAAAGTCAAAATTCACACAATTTCCTTATGTGCACGTTGTGCATGATCCAAACCCTTTCCCTATATAAGGTTTTATCTTAACCCAAATTTTTCATTCGGACAGTGGGTTCCCGAATTTTTAGTGAGAGAGAGTTTCTAGAAAGAGAGGAAAAGGAGGAGAGAGAAAAGTGGTCGTGCATTGCATGCATGCTACCCTAAGGTTATTCGACATGGTGATGGCATTGGTGGCAACAGGTCGTTCGTGCGGACCCCCGAAATGCTAGAAAAAGGTAAAAACCCCATCTTTTCTTCTCATTTTCCCCTTTTATCGCTATATTTTGGCGTGGTTTGAATGTGTGGATAGAAGAAAGGGTCTGAGACCCTGAAATGATCTATGGATGTGTCTGGATGAATGTGGGAAGAGATTTGATCAGAGTAGAGGGATGTAGCCTCAGTTTTGGACTGTTTGCAGTCCAAAATTTAGACTATATAATTTTTTGGCGTGGTTTGAAATGTCGTGAAAAAAAAAAGGGTCCAAGACCCTGCATGTGATGAGCGGCCGATCATCGTGGTGATTGATGGGACGATCGATCTTCCCTGATAGAATTTTTTTTCTGAGGCCATGGCGAGCTTCCCTATGTGCTTGGTGGTAATCCTTGGATGACAAATGATGTGTTGTATTTTATTTAGGCAATGGAAGTGTCCATTGGCCTGGGTGCACTCTCGATCGGAGTGATATACTTATGGATTTGGTATACGGGCGTGATGCCCAACTATGTTGGTTGTCCAAGTAGGGCTTGGGATAATCGAGGTTGTTCGTGGTTAGGAAACCTAACTCGTGGTTACGTGAGGCCGTGGTTCCTCCTTTTCTAGGTCCAGGATGATGGCATTGGATATCGTGGGTTCCCTGAAACTGATAGACGGGAGATGTCGATCTGTTTGTCTAGGTCGTCTGTGGTTCCTCTTGGACTGGGTCAGGAGTGACAGTATTGGATGTCGTGGTTCCTCCGGGACTGGTAGTCAAAAGATGTCAGAGTCCTAGGGAGTCAGTGGTTGAGCATCCGATGGTGTATAGTTCGGGGGTTCCTCTCTGAATGAATCAAAAGAGGGCGGAAGTCGGGTCTATCGGGGTTACCTTCGTGGTGGAACGTCTAGGAGTGGTGACATTGGATCTCATGGTTCTTCCGTAAGACTAGCTAGAAGAGGTCGGAAGGCAAGTTGGCCGTGGGTTCCTTCTGGACTGATATCCAGCTGAGATGACGATGAATACACGAGATGTGGTCAGTCAGTGGATTTGAGGAGATTGTTCTTGTTGGGCAGGTGTCCGTGTGGTATGAAATCTTCGGCTTCGCAATTTGTTGAACCGAAGTGCTCATGTGTCGAAACAATTGGTCGAGCCGGAGTGCTCAGGTCAGTATTGAATCTTCAGATTCAGGGTTGTACGAGCAGGTGTGCTCAAAGTTGTAGTGAATATTCGGATTCTAAGTTGGTATTTCGGGCAGAGTACCCAAACTTCGGTCTTGATCGGGTATATATTACCCGGGATTTTGTAAGTGAGTCTAAAGGACTCAAGTGATGATTGATGATTGGACAATGGTTCAAGTATGTATAGTGCAAATAAAATTGTGCATGGGCCTATGATCAGTTATAGAGTTGAAGGACACGAAGAATAACATGATTGTTGTGTGGAAATATTAAAATGAAGTCATAACTAGATATCTTCGAGATTGGGAATCTCGTGTTGGGTAAAATAGCCCTATGTGACCGTGTGTCACATTATAACTTGGATATATTATTATACTGTATCATAACACTGGATCTGTATTATTATGTTGTTATTGATGCATGTTAATTCATGAAAAATAGTATGGAAAGACTGTGGTTTTTATTAGGCTTCATAGCTCACTGACGTTTTATGTCAACAGATACAGGAACTACTGAGCAGTAAGTGTGGATCCTGCACCTTGGACCTTCTTGGATTTGGATAGAGACTACCCGACACGTTAGTGGCACCTACGTTTTGTAAATAGACATAAGTGTTTAATACAGGTATTTGTTTTGTGGTGATGACTATTGTGATGAGCAGTGATAATTTGCTTCATAGGGGGCAAAGTTTGAAAATTTCCGTAATTTTTGCGGGCAAAGTCTTCCGCTGCATTGGTATGAACGATCGGGTGCGTGTCTCGGAACACGATTCCCTAAGACACGGGTTTGGGGCATCATAGGCTCATTCGAAACCTCATTCGAAATTGAATAAAAGAGTATACAAGATTTTCAACAAAATAGTCGTTGTAGAGTATTTCGTGACCTTGAACTCGATCACGCCGAATAGTTGAGTGACCTTGAATGGAACCGCAACGTGGTCTTGTTCTTCTCTTTGCATTAGATTGCTCTTGTTATAGAGCAACTACAACCAACATCTCCAATTCATAGTCGGAAGCAGGGGCGGGATCGAAGTCAGAGTCGGAGAGAAGTAGATCAATCAAGAGATTATGGAGTTGAGAAGTTGGTGAAAATGAGAAATGTTTGTGAGAATGAGTAACGAAGTTGTTGAATTTATAAAGAAAAGAGTCGAAAATTCAAATTTGAATTGCAACGGTCACAAACGGTCATAAACGGCAATAAACGACAATAAACGGTCATAAACGGTAATGAACGATTATAATAGGTAAAAGATTAAAAAAATAATAATAAAATAACATTTGCTACCCTCTCTTGGAGTGACAATTTTAAAAAAGTATAAATGGAGGTAGCAAATATATAAATAGGGTAGCAAAGAACACATTTGGTACCTCCCTTGGAGATGGTCTTAGAGCCATCTTATTTAGGTTCAAAAGGTATCAAAGGTAAAAGCATCGTAACACGAAAAGTCCATTATAGCCTTAGAATTGTATAAGGGTAATTATGTGGAGATAGTGAAAAGACATTTGAGCATTCCTAGCAGCCTCACCAAATTTTACTCACCAAAATAGCCAAAACTCACAAAAAGTTATTTTGGTGAGTCACTTTTTTAAAACACTCTCAGCAGCCTCACCATTTTAACAAAAAAAAGGAGAAAGAAACAATATTTTATTATTTGTGTGGGAAAACAAAAAAGAAATGGAGAGAAACATTATTTTATTGTTTGTGTGGTACCACAATAAATGAAAGGAGAGAGAAACCTTTATTTTATTATTTGTGTGGACCCATAAAAAAGGAGGGAAATAGAAATTTTAGCTTTGGTGAGAGCATTCCTAACAGCCTCACCAAAATAATTTTTTAGCTATTTTGATGAGCCAATTGGCTAAAAAGTACAAAATACCGTCTCCAACAACCTCACCAATTTGTAGATTTCAGTTTGGTGAGTGTACAGTACTCACCAATGTTGGTGAGTCATTGTACACTCACCAAACCAAAATATTTCTCTTTCCCTCCTTGTTTATGGGTCCATACAAATAAAATAAAAGTTTCTCTCTCCCTTTTTTTTGTATGGATGTAACACAAATAATAAAATAATGATAATTTTGGCTATTTTGGTGATGCTGTTGGGGGTGTTTAAAAAAATGGCTTACCAATATGACTTTTTGTGAATTTTGACTATTTTGGTGAGACAAATTTAGTGAGGCTACTAGGAATGCTTTGAGTGTACAGTAACTTAACAAACTTGGTAAGTACTGTGCACTTACCAAACCCAAATCTTTATTTTGCTGAGTTTTGATGAAGCTGCTGGAGAGAATTTTTAGCACTTTTTAGCCATTTGGCTCACCAAAATAATGGTAAGGCTTCTAGGAATGCTCTTAGAGCATTTGTAGCAGCCTCACCAAATTTTACTCATCAAAATAGCCAAAACTCACAAAAAGTCATGTTGGTGAGCCACTTTTTTAAAACACTCCTAATTGCCTCACTAAAATAGTCAAAACTCTCATTATTTTATCATTTGTGTCACTTCTACAATTAAAAAAAAAGTAGAGAGAAACCTTTATTTTATTTGTGTGGGCCCACAAAGAAAGAGCGAAAGAGAGATATTTAACTTTGGTGAGTGTACAATGACTCACCAAAGTTGGTGAGTACTGTTCACTCATCAAACCAAAAAGGTCAAATTGGGGAGGCTACTAGGGTGTTATTTAACACTTTTTACTTATTTGGCTCATTGTTAGGAATGCTCTTAGAGCATTCTTAGCGGTCTCACCAAATTTGCTTCACCAAAATAGCAATAACTCACAAAAAGTCATGTTGGTGAACCACTTTTTTAAAACACTCCCAGCAACCTCACCAAAATAGCTAAAACTATCATTATTTTATTATTTGTGTCACTTCTACAATAAAAATAAAAAAGAAAAAGAGAAACCTTTATTTTATTTGTGTGGGCCCATAAAAAAGGAGGGAAAGAGAGATATTTTGGTTTAGGTGAGTGTACAGTAACTCCAAAATTGGTTTACACTCACCAAACCGAAATCTTGAAATTGGTGAGGCCGACGATATTTTACACTTTTTAGTCAATTGGCTCACAAAATAATTAAAAAAATTATTTTGTAATAAATTTTTTAATGCAAAGTCTTTTATACCCTTCAAATAGAAGTGGAAAAATCATTTATACCCTTTATATATAAATGATTTAAGCATATATCTTCATTTTCTAAAATCTGTGGATGTGTGTTGGGGTAGGATCGGCTGCCCGACGGAAGTTACTCTCCGGCGAGATGCAGCATACTTCTCAATACAACACCCACCGATCGTTTTTAAAAGCTCGGTCTTCATCAATGCCCGTCGATCCTTTTTGCCAGTCCGACCTTCAACAACACCCGCTGATCGGTAAGTTCTTCCACACTTTTCACCATTTCGGCTAGGGTTTATGTGAGTATTTTCTCATATCCCACTCCATTTCCCTCTCTTTCTCTAGGTTAGGGTTTTCTGAAGTTTAAATTGAAATTGAAATTGAAAGACATATTGCATATAAGCTAACAGTAGACATGAAGAAGTAGATGAGCATCAGATTTTCGTAGTTTTCTTGAAATTTCTTAAGGTGAGGAATTGGTGAGATTATTTGGAACTGCACATAATTTTTGGGGTTATTGCGTAAATCCCACTTTTGTTGTTGGATACTATATCATGCTATGCTAGGCTTCCCCCTTGATGTTATTTGAGAACTGTTTCGGTTATATTATTGATTATGCATAGTGTGAGTGCCTTTTTCTTTCTTGAGGTGACGAGAATGCAGGTGAAGCTGAAGCCATTGATCGAACAACTCAGCAGATTGAAAGATATAGATGTTCCCAAATTTAGAACTCTCCAAGCATGGGAAGGGAAGCTCGAGCAAATGCTGTTGGGCATGCAACAAATGGTGATTCTACTACTAACAATTCCTCTAAATCTTCTCAGGGACAAGGATGTGGTGGAATGCCAATGCCATTTCTTGGAGAAACGGGGGTAACTTCTCTCTTTGTCTCTCATTCATACTTCTTTGTGTGTGTGTGTCTCTCTCTCTCTCTCTCTCGGAATTAATGTGTTGCACACGATCAATGAGCTAACGGAAGTGAGATCTTATCTAAGTTTGTCTACTTTTTTTATTCATATGCCTACATCCACCTCCTTTGTTTTCATGTATCTCTCTTTCACTTCATCTTTTTTGATTTTTGCTTCATATCCTAAAAATTATTGGGAAAAAAATTGAAGGATGGTCTAGAAAAAGAGAGCGGAAATGTGAGATGGATGGGAGGGTGAGGAGAGGGGAAAGGGAAGGGGAATATGGATTGAAGTGGGGAAGGGAGGGAGGGCATGTATCTACTATTTTATCTCAAAATCTTGTTGAAAATAAAGGAATCAGAATTCCTTATGAATTTAAGGAAAAAAACCCTCTCTCTACTCTCAAAAGAAAGGCAAATGGAAAATATTTTTGTGGAGGTAACCCAAAATATACTCATACATATTGGCTTTACAGTCTAATGCTAAACAAGTATTACTTCCCAGACAGCACATGTGGCACATTAAGATATTGGTTTATAAGTCTTTACTCAAAGTCTTGTTAAAATTTGTTTTGATGTTTAACACTTAAACACCTAAGAGGTGGACTTTGATTCCCAGACAACAAATATGACATGCACATTAACATTCTGGTAAGGGCCTGGCAGTCAGACAACCAAAAAAAAGGCCTGGCAGTCAAGTTGATCTTGGTTTAGTGACTTGACCAGAGTAAGAGAAAGATTAATTTATTTCACATACTAATTAAATAAGTTTAAAAATGAGAGAGTGGCCAAATCATGGTGGCAACTATATGGGGATCAGGTAGAAATTTTCTACCTAAGTTTGGGCAGGCTTACATATCTTTATTAATTTTCCTGAATCTATGTTGCAACTTCATATGTTGAGAATTATCATCGTAATTGAGAAGTAGATATTTGTTGATTGTTTCTTATTAGACAATAATTGAAATTTCATTGCTTCTTTGGCTACCAACAGCTTACTACTAGATGTTAATGTTTCTTGTTCATGTATCTGAATCCAATTTGAGAGAAATTCTGTTTTTCTGTATGATTGCATTTGCATTTCTTTGTAAAGAACAAAAGATTCATGGTCTGTAGAGGCAAGATACCCGCCCATTGTGCAGATAATTGATCAGAGTAGTAGTTGCTGAATCCAACTTTAACATGCTAGGTCTTGCTTCTTCTCAAGAAACTCATTGTTGGGAATTATGGAGCAGCACCAGCAAAAGCGGCAGCTTTAACGCATTATAAAATTTCGAACCTAACCATCTCTACAACCCTTAACTACACCTTGAATATGCATATGCCACCTCACAGTAAACACCAAGTCATAAATACATTTGAAACTGCACGTGTCATCTTCACCGACTTCACTCCTATCCTTGCATTTCCAAATCCAGGCAACACATGAGTGCAAACACGGATACACCCACACACACACACACACACACATCACATTCTTTAGGGCTGAAAGCATCTCATAAATCGTTTCTGGCCCAATAAACATGATTTCCGAGAACCAAAGGTATGTTTAGTTGCTACACCCTAAACACAATTGATAAGGAAAAACAATTCATGTACAATAAACTTTTTATTTGCCTAATTCGTCATTTACATTATCAGAATTATAAATGGGTCTTAGGACTAAAACGGTTTGTCCATCATCTCACTGTGCATGAAGAGCATGAATTTCGTAATGGGTTTTGGGACTAAGACTTATTATTTACCTACTATGCTCTTCATAAAGAGCATTGCTTGCCGCTAGTCAATGTTCCATTGAATTGGCCCTAAAGAGATTATAGTCCATCATCTCACAAGCTTTAGCATGCTATAGTTGATATCATTAATAGTTTGGAAGATACAACAAGCTTTAGTTTTTATGTTACTTAATAATTTGTGGTATGCTTCATTTGCATCATGCTTCTCTTGGCAGGAAGCAAGGAATCCACTCGTACAAGATATGAAGATTTTGTCTGTACGTTGTATCCATCTGCATTTGATATGGGCCTTGTTAGGATTGTTGATAATGATGCAAATAGTTTACAATATCACCTCTTGTTGTTTTGCATATTCTGATTATAGGTAGGTGTCTTGCTAAGCCCCATAAGATTCAGTATTTTGATTACAGATATGGAAGTTACATGTTTTGCATATTCTAATGATAATTGAAAACTACATGTGTCAATTTCTTCCATGGCTTCTGTAATATATGTTTGTAAATAATAATATATGATCGATGTCAGTTTCTTTCTTTAAAGAAAAAAATGTTTATTTCAATTCCTTAAGATTCAATATCAAAAACATGCACTTGTAACACTTATATATGTCATTTTGTGAAGTGTACATAATGTTTTCTTAATGTTTGTAGATAAGGAGGAATGCACCAGTTCTTCCGGAGTCACTCGTGAATCCATTCCAGAGGAAGGCTTTTGCACTGAGACACATCAATAGAGATACAACACCATATGTCAATTCGTTTAATGTCTATGATATTCATGCTAAATTGTATGAAGGAAAGATATAATTAGAATTATTACAACCGATGATATTATTACTTGGCTAAAAAATTCTACATAGTTTATTTCATTTTTCTCATGTATAATTTGATTATTTTGTTAAATCTGGGTAGTATATGTAATATATAGACACATTGATTCATGGCTTAGTAATTTATTTGTCGTGTATAACATATAATCAATAAGATGAAGCTTTCACCCATCAAATTTATTTGTCTCATGTGTAATTTGATTATTCGTATCCTATTTTTAAATTTATAACATACAAATTTAAAAATCCAAATTTATTAGAAGAAGCTTTGACCCATTCATCCTTATACTATCCAATGAAGCCCTCTCCATCCAACACTCGCCTGGAATACATGGGTGACTCGGTTCTCGACTTGTTGATGTCAACCGAGTTGTTCTTCTTGTATCCGGACCTCTCATCCGGTCCTCTAACGCGACTCCGTGCGGCTAACGTTGATAACGAGAAACTCGCACGCGTGGCGGTTAAACACGGCTTGCATCGTTATATACGCCACAAGGCGGCTCACATTGAGGAACAGGTAAGAACCCTAGTAATTCTTGTCTCGCAGTCGTCTTCCTTTGTAGCAATTTCATATTGTACTAGCGGAGACCCGTGATGCACGGTTGTGAAAAAAATTATTACAAGGAAAAAAGAAAAGTGGAGTTTGTTAGAACTAACACATAAGAACATTATGAGAATGCTAAAATTTAATTTGAAAAAAAAACTACTAACAAAAGTTTTGAAAAAAAATCTGAATGTGCGATGGCCCATCTAGTTGGCAACTCATTAAAGTCTCCCCCACCACGGCCATCTAGTTGGCAACTCATTAAAGTCTCCCCCACCACGGCCATCTAGTTGGCAACTCATTAAAGTCTCCCCCACCACCGGTAAAGGGAAATTAACATACAATCAAATCAAATTCAATTGAGAAAAGAAATGGCAAAATCAAATCAAATTCAATTGAGAAAAGAAATGGCAAAGAAAGAAAACTTACATATTTGCAAAAGGACTCATCGACTTTTATTATGCGCCACCCCCTTCTAACTTGTGAGCAAACCCCATAAAAGCCATCACTGAATCCCTCACCAGCGCCTGAAGCATAAAAACCAATGTCAATGGGACCGCATAGATAAGTGCTTGTTGGCATTGTCTCTAAGAGCATTCCTAGTAGTCTCACCAATACAGTCAAAACTCACAAAAAGTTAAGTTGGTGAGCCACTTTTTTAAAACACTCATTATTTTATCATTTGTGTCACTTCCACAATAAAAAAAAAAGAGGGAGAAACCTTTATTTTATTTGTGTGGGCTCACAAAGAAGGAGGGAAAGAGAGATATTTAACTTTGGTGATTATATAGTGACTCACCAAAGTTGGTGAGTACTATACACTCACCAAACCGAAAACGTTAAATTGGTGAGGTTGCTAGGGTTTAGTCATTTTGGTGAGACTGCTAGGAATGCTCTTAGAGACTCAATTACAAAAATTAAAATATTATAATCCAATGCATGGCCAATCAATCTCCAAACTATCAAAATTAAAAGAGTAATTCTAATCTATAACTATTTATTACGGATGATTAAAATCAATACCTGATGTAATCGTGTTCCTCTTTTACATTTTCACAAATATGTAGTAGACGATAGTTACAACCTCACCGAAGGGAAATCGAGAAATGGATGATAAATAAAGAAATATATGTGTACCTTTACAGTGAGGAATTTATTCTCAAGGCAGTTGTTCTGTGAAGTTTATTTTTCATGTCAATCTTCAAAGCTTGTTTTTGTGGGACTTCGTGTAGTAGCAGAGGAAAAACTTCTTGTAGGCCTTGGCTTGTCTCTGGCGAAGCCAGAAAGGGCTTGTCTCGGGGTTCCATAGAAATAGAGGACAAGTGGTGGAGAAGTCAAAATCATGGAGCCATGATTTTGACTTCTCCACACATAAATAGACATGTGGCGATAAGTGTGAGAGAATAAGGGGAAGAGATATCAAATGGGGAGAAGTCAAAAATCAGGCGAGAAAATAAATGACTTCTCCCCATTTTTTTATGCCAGCTGTTGCACAATGTATTGAACCCCGAGAGCCCTTTCTGGCTTTGCTAGAGACAATCCGAGGCCCTTCTTGTAGATAGTCTTTCAGCAACAACTTCAACAGGCATTTAGAAAAAAACTACCCATCTCATAATAAAAACAAAACAATATAGACTTGTTTCCCTACCATGTGATGAGAGAGATAGATCCGGTTGCCGAGATATATTCTCTCATGGAGGATGAGAGAGAGATGTGTGAGCAATTATGGAGAAATAGAGAAAAGGATGTGTGAAGTAAAGCTCCTCTTTCTATTTACACTGCTAATAATATGAGAGATAATATGAGAGAAAAGAAATTGTCTGAAACAGTCTGGAATGTACCGGTTGGAACGGATGTGTGGGATTATAAAGTGTCGCTTTTCTCTAAGATAGTTTTACGACACACCTTTTCAAGGATGCCCTTAAGAAGACTAAGATCAAAGATTGGAGAGAGAGATAAGTCAGGTGAAGAGATTTATCCATTGAATAAATGGGAACTCTTGGGATGAGTCGGTTGAGAACTGAGTCATTGTGGTGGTAACAAATTGGAAGGCCTTGGATTGTCTCTGGCGAAGCCAGAAAGGGCTTGTCTAGGGGTTCCATAGAATAGGTGACAAGTGGTGGAGAAGTCAAAATCATGGGGCCCATGATTTTGACTTCTCCACCCATTATAAGACATGTGGCGATATGTGTATGAGAATAAGGGGGAGATATATCATATGGGGAGAAGTCAAAATTATGGGAGATAATGGAATGACTTCTCCCCACTTTTTTGCCAGCTGTCGCACAATGTATGGAAACCCGAGAGGGTTTTCTGGCTTCGCCAGAGACAATCCAAAGCCAAATTGGAAATACGAAACTAAGAGAGATGCCACGTAGGATTGTCACGTTGTTCGCACCCCTAATAGATTACATGGTTTGTTTAGGTTATGTGTTCAAGTTATCCGATGGTTTAAGGTGATTGGAGGACCATACACCAGATTGATTGATGATTGGTCTATCTGATCCATGGTCATTCCATTGGGCCGTAATGATCTGTTTAGGTGGGACCTTTTACTGGAGGGAGAGTGGACGACACTTGTGTTTTTTGCGCGTAAGGGCCGTAGTCAAACAGTTTTGGGTTTTTTAAAAAAAAACAGTTTTGGGTGATTAAAATATTATCCCGAGTGCTAATCCTAAGTCTAACTCCCAACAGGATCTGGTTTGGTCTGCCCTCACCAGACCAAAACGGTCTTGCCCATAGGCCAGCCCGTCCATTAAGCCATTAAAGCCAGTTCTTTAGGCCCCAAAAATATGAAGACCCCAAAACGTGGGCTGTGATGGTTTTATGAATTTTATGAACTTAATTTAGTGAAAAGAAACCTTAAAAAATACCTTATTAAAAAAAAACCACCATTTTATAGCGAGTCCAATTAAAAAGTGCCCCATTTAGAATTCTCGCTTTAGGCCTCCAAACGACTTGGGCCGGCCCTGCTTGCTCATTCACAAAGACCCTTTAAGCTGCCTTTTTAATCCTAGTTAAGAAATTTTAACTCTCATAGTTGTTTTTTAAAATATGTTTTTAAAAAAAAAACAAGGTTAGATAGTTGAACCCATAGTTTGAATTAGTAATGCCTTGTGATGTTGTTGAGTTAACTAAAAAAAATAAAAAACCCAAAGTTTCAAATCCTGATAATCTTGACAATTTCAATCCTTCAACTCAAACAGAATTTCAAAAATTACAGTTATCTCAGCAAAATGTTGGAATTCCGATTTATTAAATATATTTATTTGTGATATTTTTCTTTATAAAAATATGCCCAAGTATATATACATATTTATAAACAAATTCACTAAGTATATAGCATTTCCCTACCTATCTATATTTATATATTTAAGGGTACTCCCATTTTTATTTATTTTTGGGATAATATACTCAGGCACACGGCCCTCAATATCAACTCAAGCCTTTAACAACACATCCCTAAAAAAAAAGACCAAAAAAGGAGGTAAGGTGTGAGTACTTAGGGAGAATGACCCAACAATCATTAACTGATGTGGGATAAATAGGCACCCAAAGCTCACTGTTTTTTCAATACACACCCAACCCAGCTTTTGTTTTGTTTTTTTTGACAATATGCACACCACACAGACTCATGCACACCACACTCCCACACAACCCTCAATCTCAACTAAGCATTTAACCACACATACCCCTCAAAATAGAAGGGTCAGATACTCCCCCATTTACCGATCTATAAATTATGCGTCCTACTTTTGGATAAAAGTCGAGAGTGCAATAAGAGTAGAGTGGGGTTGGCATTTCCCCAACTATATAACAGTAGCAGAAGCATAGAATAAAGAAAATTGAACCCAATACACATGATGGGTCAACCTCAGTCCATTTCTTGTCATACCATCATCGTCATTATCATCATGAAATGTACACATTCCACAAGATCAGGCTTTCTATGGAACGGGTACATTCCATATGCTAAAGAAAAGTAAGACGAATTGACCCCGGTATGACGTCAAAGGTTCTATCCAGTGAACATTTCACTTCCTTCTTTACTTCAGTGTTGGTGGTTGGAAATGAATAAATGAAAATTTGTATTCCTTATGGTATTGGAAAAAAGGAAATGTTTGTTGGGAAATCGGATATTTAAAGAAGATGTCAAGGTTTTTTTTTTGTGGGGGGGGGGGGGGGGGGGGGTTCCCCTGACTACTCCAAAGTTTAGGGTTGTTCGGTAAATTCCCAAGTTTTAAAATCTTTATAGGTGCACGCTAGTTTAGTTGGTAAAGTCCCTTGGCATCGTACCAAGGACCGGGGATCGATTCCCGCCTGTGTTTCTCTGGTAGAGGTTTGCCTAACCCCACCTTACCTTCCAAAAAAAAAAAAGTTGTGAAACCTTTCTCTTAGTGTCTCTACACACATGTTAAAGTGCTTGCACATGCGAACTTTTTCCTTTTCAACAATTTCACCCAAATCATTTTACGAAAAGATCTCTATATCTCCTTCGTTTCTTATCAACAATGGAGCCCTCTCTAAATTCCCTCCATTGATAAAGAAGAGTGTCTCAACATTTAATTACCTACTGTTTTGATTGATATTTCCAACAAGAGAGATTCGTTCTGATAAACTAGTAATCTTAATCGTGAGAGAATGACATTGATAGAAGAAAACACTCATTCTCGGGTTTCTTGTGTTTTTTTTTTAAATGAATTATTTAAAATCATTACACCTATGATTAACCCAAAGGAAAAAGTTTATAATCATTGAATTTATGATTTAAAACCTTAAATTTCATATTAGATGATTTTACATGTATTTTCTTTTCATATTTTATGAACAGTGTACAATTGATACTCAAAAAAATTGGGTCTATACTTCATGTCGATACTGGTTGTGTCCAAAGGTTGAAGATGATATGTCGATACATGTATGAACAATAGTGTTGACTAGTTTTAACATGTATTGACAAGTATTGACCTAGTGTATCAACCTTGTGTATTGACCTAGTCAATCCTGCACACAAAAATTCCATTAAAACTAAGAATTTTGTGATTTTTTTAAAAACACAACTATTAAAATATTTGTCATGAAACACCAAGTAACCATTTTTTCATATTATGAAAATATATAGGAGTAATTGAGGTGAAAAAAAATAAACAAACATATCTTTTTTAGGTAAGGAAAATGCAAATCACGAACAATTAAAAATGTATTTTCAAACACAGAAAATGAGGAAGAAGTGAGGAGCTTCGTGAGAAGGGAAGATGAGGGGAGTGTAAAGCTTCTCTTATCTCATGCATGTAGTTAAACCGATCTTTTCCTCTTCTTCTTCTTTTAAAACTGGAACAAACTCTCCTTTAAAGTGTTAGTAGTAATGGTGGGGGTATATACGACTTTTCATAACTACTAAATTATGAAAAATGCTCATAAACCTTTTTAGGAAAGAGTTTTTAAAACTTAGATATTTGGAGAACAATCCCAAATATGAGGGACAATCAGGGAATAGGACAAACACAACTAAAAATAGTATTAAAAAAAAAAGGAGAAGGTTTCCAACATAATACAAGAACCTTCAACCTCGCGTGGAAGTGAAAGTTGTTACGAATTTCTCTACATGGATTTTGCTAGTCTCACTCTCCCTTTTTTATGATAATAAATCAAGAACTTTGTGGTGCAGCCATGACACAAAATCCTTATTTTCTTTACCTAAAAGGGGAGAATGGGGCTAGCACTCCTCTTCACTACAAACAACAAGGGCCCATACGTCATTATTAGGGCTATCAATCCAGATCTTTGATGAGGGAGCCCAAACCTACTCAGCCCTTCAGAGTCCACAAAATAGAGGTCGTTTTTTTCCTTTAATAAGGCCCTATGGCCGAGTCAGTCCTAATTTTGAAAGACCCTTGTACTTGAGGGCCGGGCTTGGTGCCTTTTAATTGAGGGTCAGGCTTGGTAAGCACCTAGCCGGCCTGACCGTCCATTCTATTTTGCTATATCATATATAACTTAAGGTTAAATTTTACCGTTTATATGTGTAACATACTAAAGCTGAAGTGTAATATCTTTTTAGAACCTTTCTACTATAGTATCTCGTAACATTTAAAAAAAAAAAAATCTAATTGAGGCTAAGATTTATTGTGCATGTGTAATAATAGACTAATAATATAGTCTCTTTCTAGAATCTTATAATGTTACTACTTGTAAATTGTAAAGTCTCTCTCTTTTTAATATAACAATACCAATACTAATAATTTAACAGTAACAATTGGAGGATATACTAATACTAACAATCTAACGGTACTAAAATTCCATCATGTTACTTTTGAGTTGCATTATCGGCCCTAAGCCCGAATGAAGGAAGAGAGTTGTACAAATGCTCAGTTGACAATCGCTATAGAAAAAAAATCACTAAAACATAATATAAAGTACTTTGTTCTTTCGACGTTAACCCGACCTTGGCCCTTGAGGGTAGGGCTTGGTTCTAGTGAATTCAAGCCCTTCGAGGGCTAGGACTTCAACCCCCCCTCTCAAAGAGTGAGTGTTGGGCCGGTAAGACTTGAGCCCTGCCCTGACCCAGCCCTAGTCATTCCCTATTACCTGGTGGTATTGGCCCTTTTAGTAGGCCCAGTATTATTCTTTTCAAAATGGCATGTTCTTTGCACATATATAAACTTCAGACACTAAGCAGACCTTTGAATCCGCCTGAGTTCTTTGGCAGCTTCCATAATTGTTGGCCTTTCCTCTGCAGTCCCTCTTATGCATCTCAAGCTAAGCTCTACAAATGCTTGTACCTGCTGCTCGATTCCTCTAATCTCTTCCAAAATGGCAGGATCCACGATTTCACTAAGAGGATAATTCTGAACTGAGGATCTCACATACTCCCAAAACATTAAATCGAAATCCTCAACCGAACAATGAAAATTCAGAGGTGGTTTTCCCATTAAGAGCTCAAGTAGAAGCATCCCGAAGCTAAAAACATCGGTCTTCTCAGTTACAAGACCCAGTCTGCAGTACTCAGGAGCAATGAATCCAAAAGTCCCTTGCACATCATCTTTTACATGTGTTTCACCCAAGGGGATTGGAACTGAGTGTGTGAAGTCAGATAGCTTGGCAACAAAATGCTCGTCCAGGAATATATTACTAGACTTCACATCCCTGTGGACGATGGGCTTGGAGGTGGACTTGTGGAGGTAAGTAATTGCATAGGCTATCTCCGTCGCAATCCTTAACCTGCTCTTCCATGATATTTGGTGCCGAGGTCTTGTTGGGTCTTCGTTGTCTTCCCCTTCGATCCTACAAACACTGTGGTAGAGATTACCATTAGAGGCAAATTCATAGACCTGTATAGGAATTTGAGTCTCTAAGCAACACCCCAAGAGTTTCAACACATTCTTGTGATTCAATTGTGATGCTATCGCCACTTCATTTACGGTCCCTTCTAAGACTTTACGAGCTTGGTGCTCGTCATCTAACCTGTATATAAACTTCTTGACGAAAATCGTGCGGCCTCCATGGGCAGTAGTACCCCTGTAGAATGCATAGCCCCAGTCCTCATGCAATATTAGGTTTGGATCATAGTTGTTGGTTGCTTTCTCCAGCTCTTCTGCTGAGAATACTTTAATGGGATTTGACTTGCCAATGCAAGAAGTAATCATTTCTTCTAATACACGACCTCCATTCTCCAGGAAGAATTTTTCTTTGGTCTTTTTCTTCTTCCATAATCCCAGCCATGGACACCTACTCCAGCCTGTGGTCCATTCCCACAAAACTAAAATCAAATAATCTGAATTTTAATCATGTTGTGCGAAAGGGTGTTAAGACAATGAAACGATTTTAAAACAACAAAACTGCAAAGCGAAATAAAGAGCAAACCACAAGAGAAGACACGAGATTTACATGGTTTGGTAAGATGCCTACGTCCACAGGCAGCAATGATCAAATCCACTAAATCAACAAGGAGAATTCTACAAAACCCTCAGAAACCCTACACCTTGTTTACGGCTCTTTCTTCAAATTTTCATAATAAACCTTAAAATCTCTTATATACTAGGGTTACAATGTAAGAGACAAACATTACCCATTAATCGTGTCACATCGGTAGACAATGAGTCATCAAGACTCCTGATAAAATTCATGACAACTTCCCAACAAATTAGTAATGTGAAACTTGTTAGGGCGTTGAATGAATATAATAAGCTGGCAAAGGAAGGAGGTCATGGGTTCGACTCTAGCTACAAGGTTCCAGGGTTCTCATAGGCCTTGGGCTTACCGGTTCATGTGGGTTGCGTGGTCTTGCATGCGCCCGGGGTTTACCCGGTCTAGATGCTCCTAAAAGGTTGTTTTCCATGAAAGAATACTGTTCATTTTGCAGAGTAGAAGTCAAATGCTTTTTTTTTTTTTTTTACAGTTGTAGCTATTGTTAGGGGCAGAGCCAAGAGGGTACTGGGGGCCATGTGCCCTCTCTCCCCCCCCCCCCCCCCCTTCCCCCTCCTAAACTTTTGGAAAAAAAAAAGATTTTTTTTTTTATATGTATTATATGGCATAGCATTGGCATGGAGGTGGATGGAGATCCAATCACAGCCAATTGCAATTGAACTCGGGAGAGTTCAATTGCACCCATAGGCCAACACATGTCCCTTTTAACTCTATTAATTGTGGTTGAGATTTACTAACCTTTGGGGGTTCACCAATATAACTTTAGTTTTTTTAAAAAAAATATTAACCCTAAGGGTTACAAATCCTTAATTATAGTTTAATATTTTTTCTAAAACTAAGGTTATATTGTTGAACATCATGGGTTTGTAAATCTTAACTACGGTTAATAGGGGTTACAAGGGACACAGTTGGCCTGTGGGTGTGATTGAACCCACCCCGAGTTCAATCGCGATTGGTTGTGATTCGATCTCAAGTGGGTGCCCCTAAGCTTTTGAATTTAAAAAAAAAAAAATATAGTTTACTAAGGATTTAGAATCCTCTACTGTTATAACTAGACTCCTTGGAGTCGGTTACAACCCACAAGTCAAACATGTCTCTTTTAATACCTCTTGATTGTTATTAAGATTCACTCCTAACCTTGATGTTTAGAAGGAAAAAATTAATTCTAAAGGTTAAAGTTGTTAACCAGAGTTAAAAGACTATTGTGTTGGAATTGGACTCCAAGGAGTTTGGTTATAACGGTAGAGGATTAGTCATGGGTCAGTTGTCCCATTGAATTTTTTAAAAAAATATATTTTTTAATAATTTTGTTTAATTATTTAATAGGGCATAGTCATTAGACAAGTGGACAACTGCTCCTTGAATTTTTCAAAAAAATTATATTATATTATTTAATATAACATAGTCATAGGGCAAGGAGATAACTGCTCCCGTAAATTACAAGAAGAAACAAAATGTATGGATGAAATGACCTACAAACTTAGTCGCCAAAAAAACATTTCAGGGGCTCTGCCCCTGAACCCTGGCCCTTAAACTAAATGTGCCCCCTACAATAAATTCTTAGCTCCGCCCTTGGCTATTGTCAATTGATATAAAATATTTTGTAACATGAATGGCAAATAATTTAAATCTGGCTTCGCTAGTAGGAAAAGAAACAATTTTTCATGAGAAAATGGAAAAAAAAAAAATGATTTTTCACCATTGATGCAAAAGGAACCTCACATAATGAAAAGCTGAAAATTAATTAGTTATAGAAAGAACAAAAAGAAGGTTATGTTATCTTCACCTACACTTAATTTTGCTGTGAGGTTCCCTTGTAGAAGGCATGGTTCCAATCCTCGTGCAGGTTTTGGTATCCGCAGTACTCGTTGGTTGCTCTCTCGAGCTCTTTCCCTGAGACGATTCGGATCGGACTAGATTTTCCATCACAGCAGTATTTTTCCCCCAAAACTTTGTTTTGCAAACTTACATATGTTTCCATGCACTGGCAAAGATCTATGAGTTTTTGAAGATATATATGATATAAGCAAAGTAGATGATGCTAAATTTATGCATTTCCAGACACCAAGAGGAGTGAGGCCTAGAAACCTTATTGACCGGGGCACCCGCCTACCCATTTTCCTAAAATTCCTCATTTGCTTCTCACATAATTCTCAATCCCTATCATTATCATACAGAGGGTCAAATTTTATTTTCTTGGGGGGATGAAATAGAGAGTCCACGCTTGAAAAGTGAAAACCATGACCTTGTACATTCTCACCAAAGTGCTTTTTTGATCCCTTAGGTTTGACTTGCGTGTTTTTTAGGTGTTATTTACCTTATTTAACCAAAAGAAAAAAAGACTCGTGACTCTCTCCTTCTGTAACCAGACTCGGAGAGTTGGTTATGCCATTGACGTTGCCATGTGTCCATGTTAACATCCCTCAACCGTGGTTAAGATTTATCGACCCTTAGAGTTCATCCACCTATTCTCGGTTTTCAAAAAAAAATATTAAGAAAGAAATTTAACCCCAGTTAAAATTCACTAACTCTTAAGATTAATTTTTTAAAATATTTTTTTCTAAGAACTAAGGATATGTAGATGAACTCTAAGGGTGAGTGAATCTTAACCACAATTAAGGAGTATCAAAAGGGACATGTGGCAAAGTCAGTGGCATAACCGGACTCTTTCGAGTCTGATTACAACTGAAGATGATTACAAGTTGAAAAAAAAAATATTTCAACGCCATGAAGAAAGCTCCGGCTCAAAATTAATCTAAAAAATAAGGGGGAAAAAAAAGTGTTTTTTCGATCTCTCGAGTCCACGCTTGAAAAGTGAAAACCAAGACCTTGTACATTCTCAGTCAAAGTCTCTGTAAGTAGAGGCCAAGTCATCGACTTGGTGGGCATGTATCTGTGCGGTTTGGTGGGACAAAAGTCTATATAACCAAATTATGATACTTGACCTTATACTTCTTATTTCTTGTGCACCAAATTGGGGGCAACGGATTATCTCTAGCAGATGCCGAGATTAGCACTCGGGCACCACTCTTTGCATGATGTGTGAGATGATATTTATTTAGGTGAGTGATAGTGTGCATTACACATTCCGTTGAGTGGTTACACGTATACCTTCCAAGCTCGTCACAATTCTTCTTTGATATTCATTAATTGTGATTAAGATTCACTCTTATATAGGGTTAAATAATCTAACCTTAGTTTTCATTAAAAAAAAAAGTACAAAAAAAAAACATAACCTTGGTTATGATTTCACTCATTCAAGGGGTTGATTTTTTAAAGATATTTTTCTAAAAACTAAGGTTTGATTATTTAATCTTAAGAATAAGTGAATCTGTGTCAAAGAGCACACATGGCGAGCTCGGAAGATATATATACAAAGAGCACACATGGCGAGCTCGGAAGATATATATGCACGTACTATCTAACGGAACATGCGAGATGCATGTTATCACCTCCTAGTGGAACACCATTACACGCATCAGGTGAAGAGTGGTGCCCGAGTGCCAATCTCGAGCATCTGGCAGAGGTAATTTGTTGCCATTTTTGTTGTATAACAGCAAGTTGTTGCTAATCTAGCTCTTAAATGTGTGTTTGTTTACTTGGTAAAATGGAATGTGGATTAGCAGCAGTTGTTCCCAAATGAGAGAGGGTTCTAAGTCATAAGAATATTGATTTTATTAAATATGAGCATTTTGATCATTTTCTTAAGATTTCCTAGTGGGTTGCACGAGTGAGAGGAAAGGGAAAGAGAGTGGAAAGAGGGACACTAATGACCCACTAATGCACGAGTGTTAGAGGAGAGATGTGAGAGAAAGAAAATGTGTTAGAAAGGTGAGTTGTGCAGCGTCTCCCGAGAAATAGAGGTCCAAGTAAATAGTCTTCGAGAATCTTAAACAAAGAATTCTCAATTGCATCCAAAGCTCGAAAGGAACCTTGTTATCTCGAGCGGGGAGGGGTGTATTGATCAAAACATTAGCCCAAGCTATCCCAACATATACCATGAGTTGTTTCCTTCTACCCTCTATATGGATTCACAACTTTAATGTAGTCATGGAAAATTTCTTGGTGGAGCTAGTCCAACGACAAGAAAATCCATTGGCTAAGTTGGCGTAAGCTTTGTCAGGCAATGGAAAAAGGGGGTCTTGGTTTTCGAGAATTGAAAGCTTTCAATCTTAGTCTCCTAGCCAAACAAGGTTGGAGATCCTTACACATCCAAATTCTTTGTGGGTCAAGTTGGTGAAGTCTATCCATTACCCTCACGCCACATTTTTGGAAGCTAATTTGGGGGCATAGGCCCTCTTGGGGCTGGCAGAGCATTTTAGCAGGGAGAGAAGTACTAGCTAAAGGAGTTCAATGGCGCATAGACTCGGGCGAAGTAGTTCGAACTTGGCATGACCCATGGATTTCAACTTTACCGTATTTTAAACCAACACCATTAAATGGAGGTGTTCGGGGACAACCTCTTGGTTGTTGATCTTATTGATGGGGTATCCGGCGATGGGACGGGCAAATGCTACAATCTTTGCTGCCTCAATCCAAATTGCTGAAATACAGAAGATCCCTCTTAGCCTCTACGATGCTCTGGACAACCTAATCTGGCACCATTCTCGGTCAAGGTGTTTCAAAGTGAGTTCAATTACACATTTAGCAAAGCAATGGCTTGATGCATCACTTCCATCCCGCAGCTCTTCCTCTCCTCCAGCAGCTGACCCTAGTTGGAAGAAAATTTGGAGGATTCCAGTCCCCCCCGAAAGATATAACTATTCATTTGTCGAGCCCTACATAATGCCAATATTGCAGTTTCAGACAATCTTTGCAAAAGGAAGATCTCAATCGATCCTATTTGTGGTTTATGTAAGTCAGTAGAAAAATTGACCCACCATTTTTTGCTTGACTGCTCCCGTGCTAGAAATTTTTGGTTTGGTTCATTACTCTCTCTCTGCTTACCTAACAGAATTGACCAATCCTTCCCCAACTGGTTGGAAGAGTTTTCAGAGCGCTATGAGTTCTCATTTGGACTTTAGCATCACCTTTCATCCTCAGACTGATGAGCAGGCCAAGAGGGTTAATCAGATTATAGAGGATATGCTACGTGCATGCATGTTGGACTTCCAGGGCATTTGGGAGGATCACTTACTGTTGGTTGAGTTCGCCTACAACAACAGTTATCAGGCGAGCATTGAGAAGTTGTATATCTCCTCTATATTGGAATGAAGTTGGTGAGAGGAAAATTATGGGTCTTGAGTTGATCGAGTAGACTGTCGATAAAGTCAAGATCATCAGGGAGAGGTTGAAAACTGCCCAGAGCCGACAGAAGAGCTATGCAGACAATTGTCGTAGGGATTTGGAATTTCAAGTTGGGGATCAAGTCTTTGTGAAGATTTCTCCTATCAGGGGAATCATGAGGTTTGAAAAGAGGGGTAAGCTAAGCCTGAGGTATTTGGGACCTTTCGAGGTGATCACGCAAGTGGGAGAAGTTGTTTACCGGGTAACCCTACCTACTCTCATGGTGACAGTGCACAATATGTTTCATGTTTCCATGCTCTGGAAATATGTCCCGGATCCATCACACATCATTGACCTTGATCCATTCAAGATTTGGGAATATCTCACATTGGTGGAGCAACCAGCTCAAATTTTGGATAGACGAGATCAAGTCTTGCGTACCAAGACTATCTCATTGGTTCTCTTGCGATGACAACACCATTCCGTGGAAGAAGCCACGTGGGAGCGCAGAGATTAAGTACAGGAGAAGTATCCCCACCTGCTTATGTAGTGTTTTTCATGTATCGTCCTAATTTCGATGACGAAATTTCTATAAGGGGGAGGATGTAGAGACTCGGATTTCATTCATGTAAATTCTATGCTCATCAAGGGTGAAATGGTCAAATTAAGTTGTATTTCATGGTTTGATGTTAATGAATTGTCTTGATGAGTATTTTATCTTAAATTATGTCTTGGAATGATAAAAAAGTATATAAGTCTAAGCAAATGAGGCAAAGTTGGAAGAAATGCAAAGAACAAGAAGTTCTGGGCTATTCGTTCAAACGAATTCCCAATTGTTCGAACGAAGCCAGAAAATTTCAATTGGGTGAACATTCCAGTACCCATTTCCGTTTGATAGGCCTTAGATTGGTTCGAACAAATTATCATTCATTCGAACGAATATACATATGTTCGAACGAATTCGCACAGAAGTGTTTTAAAAAAGGGGTTAAGTCCGGATTTTTAGGCTGTTAAACCATAGGGCTATAAATAGAAAGTCTATTTTGTGGGTTTAGAGTATTCTAACTCTTTTAAACTAATTTGGAAAAGAAATGGGAGAAAACCTAGTTTTCTAAAGAAAGCTCTTGAAGAAGTAAGGAAAAGCTTGGATTCCACTCCTCAAGTCTTTCTAAAGCTTTAGATCGAAAGGATTCGATCACGGAAGGTCGATACTCTTTACTAAATAATCTTGTTGTAATCATTGATTGAAAGAAATGATGAAATCTATATGTTTAATGAAAATCCTTTAGTTATACTCTATTAAATTGTTCATGTGGTGAATTCTTAATGAAAGAGAAGATAGGATGTATTGATTTGTGATGTAAAGCATATTAAATAGATGGAATTATGTTTTTAAATTATATATGAGCATGTTTAGGACTATGAATTGAGAATTGCAATGCATATACCATGTTATTGAAGTTTTATTGCCTATATGTCACTCACAAATTATATATGAACACTTACAATTGCATGATCGAAGTTTTGTATAAGTACGAGTATCCGAAAAATAAAATAAAGAAGATGAACAATTGCAAAAGATGTTATTGGGGAGGTGATAGTGTACTTAGATCAAGTAGGGGAACTATCCTTCCAATCTGCGTAAACTCAGAATGTTAATTACCTTCTCTATTTTGAGGAAATACTTCTGATTAGGAAGAAAGATTAAAAGAAGAACAAATATTTTGTATAAAATATATTTTTTTATTCATTGAGGTTGCCCAGGTCCCATGTAGGCGTTACAAGATACCTCATAGAGGTTTTAGCATAAAAAAGAAAGAATAGAAAGAGAGGTGGCCTTATTGAGAGTTCACCTGGTATTCTCCATATGGGGGAGATCCTCCTTCTTCCTCCTTAGTTGTTGTGTTCCTGCAAAAAGAAAGCTTTTTTTTCTTCCTTCTTTACCACGTACGTGGATAATTTTGCATTGAGAGTTTCTTAGAAGAAACTCCCTCTTTTATCCCTTTTGGAGAGTCCTCTTTGGACTCTCCTTTGACTTCCTCTTTTTTAGGAAATCAAAAGAGGCAAACTCTCCTTAGAGAGGGTCATCTGTCCAATGATAGTTGGTTTCTCTTATCTTCGATAAACCACATGGATGGGAGCCCTTTTTGAATGACTCCAAATTGATTTTATTTTTTTTTTGGAAACCTGGAAGGATCAAACTTTCCTCCCAAAAAGGGGAAAAATTCTTATCTTTTCAGAAAAGGGAAGAAATAACTTCCCATTTCGGATGGGGTGCCATATGGCACTCTCTCCTTAGAGAAAGAGAGGAGATCTCTATCTTGGGATCCCCCAAAGCTGGTAGAGAGTCTTTTTTATTAAGGATTCTCTGCTACATGACAGTCAAATAATGGCTGTCATTTGAGAAAGGACTGACCTTGGTCAGTCCGTAGTTAAAGAGGTGAGACCCATGGTCTCACCCGCGGTCTAGGTCAAGTCCAAGTATATTTGGACTGTGGACCAGGGTCTGACCTTAGTCAGTATGCAAACCTATACAGGGTGGGACCATGGGTCCAACCCTTGGTCTAGGTTAGGTCCATGACCTTTAATGGTCACGGACTAGGCTAGTCATTGACTAGCCTGCGGATGGACTCGTGGAGCCTATCCGCAAGCTTGAGTGAGGGTCTATCTGTGAGGGCAAACCTTATCCATGTGTCAGTCCCCTAAGGACTGACACAAAGGATGCTCACGGGGTATTAATTCTCTGCTGCTTAGCATTTAATAGTAAGCGGGCTGGCGGTAAACTAGCCTTTGGCCAGTTGGTGCGTGTGCCTTTGGCATGCGCGAAGCCTAACCACCCATTCGATGGGTGGTGATCCTGTGTAGGCAGGTGCACCATGCACCTGCTTTATGGGTGGTGAGATTTCACTGCCCACAATATGAGTGTGCTCAAATCAGATACAAAGTAAAATATTGAATAGAGATGATATTGAGAGGATGTTTGTGTGCTCAGACTAGGTACATCCTATCGCGACCCAAAATCTCACTTAGGAGTTTTGAAACTCTGGCGTCGTGACTTACATTCAAACCACCCTGTGAGAGAGCATACATGACATAGTAAATAATGAATTAAAAATTTGGAGAAAATACATTTACACCCCTTGAGGTTTGTCAAAAAGGAGACGTGGCCACCTCAAGGGGTGTCAAAAAGGACATGTGGCCACCACAAGGGGTGTCAAAAAGGACACGTGGTCACCCTAGAGGATTTGATTTCATTTAAAAATGAATGTACAATTTCGTATATGAGAAAAATGGAAAATGACAACTTTAGAGATGGTATTTTTGGTAGTTCATACCATTTTAACTCATGATATCATCGTTCCATCAGTTGACTAACGGTCAACTGATGCAAGGGGTGTTAGTGTCAATATTTTGAAAGGTGTCAGTGTCAATATTTTGAAAAGTATGTCTAACCAAAAAAAATGTATTTTCTGAAACCTGATGAGGTCTATGTCTACTTTCGTCAAATCTCAGGGGGTGTAAATGTATTTTCTCCTAAAAATTTTCTTCTATATATCACAGTGTCCCATGTAAGAGTCAACTAAAACTGAATTAGAAACTAAACATTTTATACAAAATTCCTCCTTTGAGTTACCAACTTAGGTCCGATGCAAAATTCCCCAAAATGAAACCCCAAGTACATGTCTCTCTCTCTCTCTCAACAACTTGTAAGCACCCTATTTTTACACCCCCTATCCCTCTTCCCGCTTCTTCAAATGCTTCAAAGTTCACACAAGGTCCAAGCCCATTTGGCCAAACTTATACCCAAACAATTCAATCAAACCCGATTACTTAATTTCATTACTCAAGCCCAAGTAGTCATGCTCAATTGTCCTAACCAAAGCTCAATTGCATTAGTGAAAGTCTAATTACCATAGTCCAAGCTAAACTTATGACCTGTCTACTAACAACCCATGATCCATAAGATCTAATACACATACCCACATATCCCAAGTAGCCTCATTTTTGTGTTTACACACATTTTTGACCACTCAATCACCTCTCACCAAGTACACACCTTTTTGACTAACTAATCACCTCCCCTGCTCTCTTACACCTCTTACAACTCATTCTTACACCTCTGACAAAACAATTAATTCGCTTACACTCTTTTTGACCAACCAATCACCTCTCACCAAATACACACATTTTTTACTACTCAATCACCAATTACACCCCTTTTGACCAACCAATCACCTCCCTTTTTCTCACCAAACCCTCTATTAATTACTAAATTGCCACAACCCTTGAAAACTCTATAAATATAAAACCCTCATAAATTTCTCCCATCTCCAAAATCCCAAGTGGAAACCCTAGCTCTTCATCTTCTCTATCCAAAAACTCTTCTAAAGAATTCCTAAGTCTCAAAGCCAACACATCTTTTAGGCCTCTTGATCCCTTAGATGACTCTCACCCCTTATATTTTTTTTAGCTTTGAAGAAAGTGAGAAGAAGCTAAGGTTTATATTGTGTAGAGAATTGTTGGACTAAAATCCTAGAGTTCTTCACTAACTCTCTTCCTTTGTAGACTCTAAAAATCACTCATCTCTTGGAGCATTGGAGAAGAAGCCTTAGAGGAGTAGGCACTCATTTTATCATTTTCTTTTCTTCTTGGTTTAATGTTTATCTTTTTCCCTCTTTTTGATTTCTAGTCCTATTCTAGAATTATTTAGAGAGTCTCTCACTTCTCAAGCATAGTTGGGTCTCTCTACATCAATCAAATGGTGTGTAGAGGGAACCCATCTCAAAATCAAGGAGAGATCTTCATTATCCATTTCATGTAAATATTTTTTTCCTTTTTATGTACCCACTAATGTGGATTTGGGTAGCCCATAGAGAGTGGAAGCTAAAGCTATACCTCTATTTTCTTTTTGTTTCTTCATTTAGATTCTAATCATTCTTTTAGAATTCTTTGGAAAAACTCATCATCTCTTCAATTTTCATATTTAGAGCTCAACCACATCATTCATAATGGTGTAAAGAGACTATATTAAAGGGGAGATGATGAGTTTTCATTTTCTTTACTTGTCACTTTTTTCCTTTATTTCTTTTTTCTTCATGTTCTATTTTAAATGGGTAAATTTAAAGGAGAATGTTGTCCAAAATACCTCATATCAAAGGCAATGGTATTTGATCTATTATGAACACCAATCCAACAAAATAGGTGTTGAGAATGAACCATTTACTATTATGTCCTAAATTTAATCTTTTAGCCTAAATTTTCCTTAATATTTCTCTTGGATTAAATTTGAATTTTGTTAAGTTTGCCAAAATCCTACTTATATGGAAATTTAAAAACACATAATAAAATCTTAAAATACCAAAAACATTCAAATATGACAAAAATATCAAAAATATTCAATCAACCCTACATCAACCAACCAACTTAACATGCTTGTAAGAACTACTATGACTTGATTCTACCAAGTTGGGTAAGTAGGCAGCCCTAACGGGTCCAGCTCACCTAGGATTAGTTTTCATTTTCTCCTTAATCTTACTTTATTTGCTTAATTACTATAATTAAACAACATACTTAAGTTCCATTTGAATTTCTTCTTTAATTTGCTTAGATATAGGGAGTAGGTTACCATATCACTTACCTACAATCTCATTTTGGACCTTAGGCCTTATCTATTGTATATTTGGGATCCTATTTTTCCTTAATTAAATAGGTGGCGATCAACTCTTGTTTTAGGCATTTACCGTTATTCCTCCGTAGGGCCCGACCCGAAAGGAAATGCGGTAAATTCTCTTGCTCACACAACTCACCCATAAGGCCATAGGTCGAGGCCTCTATCATACTCATGATGATCCTCTACAAGCTCCTGCTTCTTATCAACACGACCATCCCACCTGAAACTTACTGAAATAACAATTCGACTAATTATTGAATACTCAGCGTATACAAACTACTAACCAACCATGTTACAACGCATTAATATGTCATACAAAATATAGTTAATCAGAATATATAAATAATCAGAGTGCGGAAGTTTAAAACAAGATAACAAATGTATATTCTCAAAACTCACTCTTTAAATCATACTTTGAGTTGGTACTTTAACAAAACGTATTTTAAATATCTTATGAGTCTTGTGAGTTCCTTATGCGTCATATAAGTCTTGTGAATTCCTTATGTGTCATATAAGTCTTGTGAGTTCCTTATGCGTCTTATGAGTCTTGTGAGTTCTTTATACGTCTTATGAGATTCTTAGCTTAGGAGCATCTTATGAGATCATTCTTTTCACTTATCTTGTATTTACTTGGAGACAGATGCTAGTACCTGTATCTGGTTATAGTATATTAGCATCATCTCTTGCTTTCATGGAAACAGATGATAGAGCCCGTACCTAATTATAGTATGGTAAAACATCATTTCTTAATTCTTGGAAATAGATACTAGTGCCCGTACCTGGTCATAATACACAAGCATCATTTCATATTTTTATTTTACTTGGAGACAGATACTAGTACCTGTACCTGGTCATAGTATACCAGTATCCTCTCATACTTATTTGGAAACAGATGTTAGTGCCCGTACCTGGTCATAGTACACTAATATCCTTTCACACTTATTGGAAACAGATACTAATACCCGTACCTGGTCATAGTACACTAGTATCCTTTCATATTCTTGTTAACTTACGAACTTTCTCTTGTGAGTTTTTTCTTCTTTTCTTATGAACTTTATTTCTCCTTTATTATGAACCTTTCTTATAAGCTTTTTACTTATGAAACTTACGAATTTTTTCTTATGATCTCTTACTTATGAATCTTATGAGACATCTTACACCCATACATGTGTATAGTACTTGTGAGCATCATGAGAATCATAGAAAACCTTTAGCATTATCACATGCCCATAGAATATCAGTCATAGAGAGGAGTATTTGTGTTTACAGTTATTGTGAGCATCATAGGGTACGTGTGAGCATCATAGTAATCATAGAAAACATTTAAAACATGGAGACATACGCATGTAATTTCATTCATAGCATGGACATACATGTACATGGGCTACTTAGCCTTATTACATGCACAACATACTTTATAATTCATACTTAATACAACCTCACTTTAATCTAACATAGTCCATAACCATAGTTTACAAAGAACAAAGTCCTATTCCTTGATTTCATTTTGTTTGCACAAGGCAAATTGGTAGAGTGTGTCTACCTTCTTTCCATAAAAACTCATCCCTTAAATCTTACTTAACCTACATGAAACCTAACAAAACCATCTAAGAGAGAGTAGTTACACTCTCTTTATCAAAACTCATCCCTCTTCGCTTTCCTTTTCATTAATAAATGATGACCTTGTTAACGAGTAGAGGGTATCTACTCTTTCTAATTAAAATTATGCCTCAATACTTGAAATCATAACATGGTAGATGATAGAGTGTATCTACACTCTTTACATCACAATCTATACTTTAAATCTTGCTTTTTCATAATACGAATCCTAACATGGATAGCTAGTAGCAAGTAGCTACACATACGAGGCCATAAATCTCGATTTCATTTCATGTTTTTCAGTTGCTATACACATACAAGGTTATATGTCTTACTTGTCTTCAAACACATACATCAAAGCTTACAATACCAAGACCAAGATCCTATACCTTGATCTTACTTCATTCATTTCATTAGTATGCACCTATTAGGCTATACACCTTAACTTCATCCCAAAACATAGTTTACATATTTCTTTTACTAAAAGGAGTACAATAATAGCAATACATATTAATGGATTATAGCAAATAAAGTTAGTAGACTGTATCTACATTGAAAAATTTAGGAGAAAGGACTTGAGAAGACTTGTGGAAGTGAGATCCAAGCTTAAATGGTGAAATCCTTGTTTCACCATTGATCTCTAGCCAAAATCTCTTCCAAAACCCTAACTCTCTCTCTCTCTCTTTTGCTTCAAAAAATCTTCTCTTAGGGTGTTGTAACCCTAAACCCACGAATTTGGTGGGTATTTATAGGTAAAAGGAGTTTAAAAATCCTAAATTGCCCTTAGGATTCGCGCACAAAGGGGAAAAACCCCAAATTACTAAAGGTCGGTTGACCAGTCAGGATGGGCAGTCGATCGGCTGAGGCTGAAAAACCCCAATTCAGACCAAATTTCATACAATCAGTTGACCGGTTGGAGGGACGGTCGACTGGCCTTGAGCACAACCCTACTGCCATCCCATTTTTGGGCATTTTCGAGACAGTCGGTCGACCGGCCTTAACCAAAACATGGTCATTTCTCCTGTTTTCTCCATTTTTCTCACTTAGAGTGTTTCCACTCTCTCCTTAACTTACTTAGAGTGTTTCCACTCTTACCTTGGCTTTACACTCACACAAAATCTCTAGTTTGATTTCAAACTCTTTCATTCATTCATCACACACCAAAATAAATAGAAGACCTTTAAGTCTTAAAATCACTATTCACTGCACTATTCACAGGTTAGTGAACTCGGTTCCGGAGTTCTACATATGCACTTAGGATATTTTATACCCTATGCTTTTAGATACTTAGAGTATTATTATACTCTTGTTTTGAGACTCAACATACACCTATAAAACTCTCACTTTACTTCCCTCAAACCAAGGGCGACTCAACATACACGTATAAAACCCTCACTTCACTTCCCTCAAACCAAGGGCACATGGAAGGCCTTCTTAGGCTTTGACAAGGCTGGTGCACTGACGCTATTCACATGAACAGTGCCCTCGAGTTCCAGGGCTCTACATCTCCACTAGTCATCTGATTTCGAGTAAAAGAATGAATAGAGATGTTATTGGAAGGATGTTAATGTGCTCAGACTAGGTACAACTAGGGGTGTAAACGAGCCAAGCTGAGTCGAGCTGGGCACTGCTCGGGCTCGGCTCGTTGGAATTTTACAGATGCTCAAGCTCGACTCGGCTCGGCTTGTTGGAATTTTACAGAAGCTTAGGCTCGGCTCGGCTCGGCCACAAATCGTTGAGCTCGAGCTCAGCTCGGCTCGATAATTTTTTTTTTCTTAAATACATTGATAAGCACTAAATTCAATAAAAAAAAAATTAAAAGGACTATTTTTTTTGGGATGTCATGTGACTCACGTGAAAGCTCGAGTTAAAACTTAAATGGAAATAATTATGTTAATGTATACTAAATATATTTTACCAAAAAAAAGGTATACTAAATATATAATATAAATTTAACTTTTAAAGGGTATTATTATAAAATTAATCGAGCCGAACCGAGCTGAGCCACCTATTGTTCAGGCTCGGCTCGTTTATTTTTCGAGCTCACTTTCAAGGCTCGGCTCGGCTCGGCTCAACGAGCCCAAAGTAAAAGCTCAAGCTCGGTTTATTTCGAGTCGAGTTAAGCTGGCTCGGCTCGTTGACAACCCTAGGTACAACCACTAGTCATCTGATTCTAAGTAAAATATTGAATAGAGATAGTATTGGGAGGATGTTAGTATGCTCGGACCAGGTACAACCACTAGTCATCTGATCCCAAGTAAAAAAAATGAAGAAGGATGGTATCGAAAGGATATTAGTGTGCTCAAATCAGGTACAATCACTAGTCATCTGATTGAAAGTAAAAATGATCAATTCGGCTAAGTTAAGTGTAAAGTAACAAAAGATAATAATTGGGAAGTAAAAGTCACAAAGAAGTTTGTAAGAATATATGGTTTTGAAAAAAGTAAAGTAAAGTATATAGTTTTGAAAAGTATACACATTGATATTGAAGTTATGATTTCCGCACTTCGATTTAAAGTATGCATGTGTTTTGATTAACTAAGATATATGAACTGCGTATAAAATCATATTATTATTTATAACATCATTATTTAGTGGTTAGTATATGCTGAGCCTTTCAATTCTCAACCAAATTGTTATCTTCAGCAGGTCTATTTGACATATGTGCTCTGGGACCATGGGTCGAAGAGGAGTACATTGAGGAGGAGCCTGTTGTGGATCATCTAGAGGAAGAGACGGGCCTTGATAAGTGGTCCTATCTTGATTACTGTTGAGTGAGGAGAGGGAGTGATTGTATATATTTTGTTAAGTGGAGATGTCCACTTCTGACGGTCTACTTTTGTTTAGCTCTTACATATTTAGAATACAGTTTACAATTATATTATAAAAGAATTTTTAACTTCCGCTTTTAGTATACCTTGTATGTTCTTGTAGAATGATTTGATGTATAAGTCACGAAACAAAGTCTCCAAAATTTTTAGGGGGATTTTGGGTCGCGACACTCACAAAGCCCCTTCAATGGCCCATGAACTCTAGTTAAAATTATTAAACCCTATGGTTTATTTTTAAAAAAATATATTTTTTCTAAAAACCAAGGGTACGTAGATGGGTGAATCATAGGGGTATGTGAATCTTAACCACAATTAAAAGAGAGTTAGTAGGAGACACATGGCATAAATAGGGCCCCAAGACGCACTCCTCGCGTCATGACCAATGACTAAGGAGGTGATTATTTTCCTAGAAGAAAATGGCAAAGAGAGGATTCTTAAGGGTGATACGTCAGCAAAATAAACTCTGCTTAGTATAGAAGACAATTTAAAATGTGAAGTGATTTAAAACTAGCGATAGGTACGAGCAGTTGGATTGAAAATCAATAGTGTCAAGCATCGAGTGGGCCGCACACCCCGCCTCTTGCGTTAGTGGTGGGGTGCGGCGTCTCAATTGAGGGAAGTCTGGGGATCCTATCCCCTTAGGTGACGAGTCCGCAATAGCTCCAATCTCCCAAGCTAACCACTAACCATTGTTCTAACTATAGTTAAATGATACCCTTAGAAAAAAAAAGCATCGAGTGGGCCTAGTCGTCACGTAATGTAATTATAACTTGTAATAATAATTCTGTAGAATAGTTACTAGTAAGGGTGTCGAACATCTGAGGACGGCATTGGTTTCGTTGCCTTTTTACTAAGTTAATTCTAAATTAATATGTGAAAAGTTTATGTAAATCTAACTAAATAAAAACAAGAATTGAATGATGACTTTTAATTAATTCATAAACTAAAGGTTTTTGAAATCTTTCAGAGAGAAGATCTAGGGCGTTTGAATACACCACTAGCTTCATAACTAATCTCATTTTGATTTTATTCATACATCTTGACTTGCAAACATTACAGTGAGAGTGACGACACGTCCCCTCTCAACTGATTAAGAAAGATATAAGAGATCAAATCTTAGACATATCTTATCTTCGGTTAGCACGACTAATACACATTAAACTAGGGTAATGAAATCACTCGTCTTTCCTTATCATCAAATATCTTAGAATTTTATCTCTTGAACAATAAAAACCATTATGTAAAACTTATATTAACAATCACAGAAAATTAACTTAAGTGATTTCAATCTCAAATTCATAAGACCTAAGACAAGGATAAAACTCCATTGAGATAGAATATAATCAAATAATCTGGTTGTTTCATAATTCTTTCATTATCTAATCAATGTCTTACAATTAAGAAATCTAAATTAAAAAAAAAAAAAAACGATACAGTTATTTGACTAGGGTTTCATCTAAATCTTAGAATAGAGAGTTGGTTCGCCGCAAGAGGGGATAACACCGTCTTCATAGACAAACATGAAGAACTCATCCTCAAAGCTTCCTTGATCTCCAGAGCTTCTTCTTCTCTTAAAATCCAAAATTTTCAACTGCTTCTAATAGCTAATGACTCTCCTATTTATAGAGAGAAAGAAAGAATCCTTGCGAATAAATGATTTAGGAATCTTGATTGAGTTTAAACTTTTCTCTTTATAAAATCGGGTTTTAAAAACATCCAAACGAGCTCAAGGTAAAAAAATTTGTGCATTTAAAATACACCAAAAAGCCAAGGGCGATCGATCGCCGACCACGGGCGATCGATCGCCATCGATCTCCCTACTTGATTGTTTTCCGAAATTTATCTTTTTGCTCATCTTCTTCTCATTTCTTCAATCCTTCCTCGGTTGAGGTTCATATGAGCTTTTAAAGCTTTATTTTCTTTTCTTCGCATGAACTTGAAATGGACAAAAACAACCAAAAATCGTAAAACACTTTAAAAAAAAACTCTCAGAAATTAATAAGTTAAGTTTGAAGTGTATAAATATGTAACAATTAGTACCATCAGGACCCACCATTTAAAGTTCACGGCATTAGATTTTCAATCCAACGGTAGTAGTACTATTGACAGTTTTAAATAACTTTCCTTTGTAATATTTGTCCTTCCTACACAATTGGACCTAAAGAGGAAGGCGGTTTAGGCCGGAATGGAACCAATAAGCGGTATGATAGCCTTCAAACTAGGTGGGCTTAAAGAGGGAATACAGCCGCCACACGCTTTTCAATTTCCGCAACCCAAATAGGATACCGTGTGTTAGTCTTCTATAGGCTATACTCCGAATAATATTGAGTTGGGCCTTTTTTTATTAGCCCTTAGCCCAATCTGGCCCGTCGCACCCCTTATATATTCCTGCTACTTCACGAAACATCCCAGATCATTCATAGGTTTGCTTTTGTTTTCCAACGGGGAAACTGTGAGTCCGGCGAGACCTGAATCATCATCCGCGAGCGAACAGCCGATACAGATACCGATTGAGCATTTATCGATCTACTTGGATTGTTCAATCGAGAGATCTCAGAGAGATGGATTTTGAACTGAGAGCAGCGAGAGAGAAGCTCGAGAGAGAACAGAAGGAGAGGAAGGACAAGGCCAGATTGAGGCTAGATAGGGAGAGAAAGGCCAAACAAGTGGCTATTCTTCAGCGCGAAGCGATCGAATCTGCTCAGAGAATTCGAAGGATCGATGCCGCTGAGGCTCAACTCAAGGTTTCATGTCGATTTTTTTATTTTTTTTTAATGATTTTTGATCTGTTTGATTGATTAATTGATTCGTGCTTAGGTTTACGAACTTTTCTTGATTTGAAGCTTGTTGAATTATTTGTTCTTCTATTATAATGGATTAGAAACTCATGATATATTGCTAATCGTGGAATTATTTGTTTTTAATACCTAGTCATTCTCATAATTCTTCATCTACCCATAAAGCATATTTGTTGAGATTCCTTTCTCCCCATTGGAGGGGACTGAAATTTTCCTATCAAGACTGTTAATTTGTTCCGTGTTTCCTAACCTAATCACCTCCATATTTTCTATAATTTTTAAATTGTCCTATGTCTATGTTAAGTTGTCAAAAAAATATGACTTTGGCTGTCTTATTTATTTATTTTTTATTATTTAAACCTGATTGGTTATAGTTCTTCATATTTTTCCCCAAGTTAATGAAGAGAACTCGCAGAATTTATTGAGCCACGTGACGTTGTTATGGAACATTAGGGAATGGACACAAGTTATATAATTTGGAATTGTTTGTAGTCAGAATTGGTTCTCCTCGGCCTTTTAGAGCCTTCAACTTATACCTACTCACTAATTCTCACTTAGGCTGTCATTGATTTTGTTGAATGTGTCCAAACTATCTTATGTGACTCTTTCTTATTTTTCCCCTATTGGAGCTACCCTTGTTCCGAGATTCCTTTGAATGCTTATTTATGATCTTATTTTCCTAGTTTTTTACCTCATCCATCTCAACATCCTCATTTTGGGTACACTTATTTCAGCATTCTACTCAATACAACATAGCTGGTCTTAGTGATGTCTTATAAAATTTTCTTTTAATTGGACCAGAATGCATTGATCACACATCACATATGATGTACATCTCCATTTTAGCCATCTAGTTCTAATTTTGTAGGCAATATCCTCTACAATATCTCAATCGTTAATTCCTTATGACTAATTAAACTAAGATACCGGGTCTCTTGGGATATCTCATGGTCATATATCTTAACTATTGCCCCATGTCGCTCAACCTGATTTGGGTTCCTACAAAATTTGCATTCCACTTATTCATCTTGGCCTGACTTGTTTTAAAACCTCTAAATTCTTAGGTATCCCTCCACAATTCTAGTTTTGCATTTTACTCCTCTAATCCTGTTGATTAATATCAGATCATCTGTAAATAACATTCACAAAGAACCTCCTCTTGAATATGAGTCTTCAATTCATCCTTAACTATTGTAAAAATATTCAGACTTATAGGCAACTCCTTATGTAGATCTATTGTCTTAGGTAATTCATTTGTCTCAGCACCTAATCTTCTCATGGTTGTTAATTCTTCTGTATACAATCCTTATTGATATTAATGTATTTCCATGAAACTTATTTTTCTCCAAAAACTACCAAATTAATTTTCTAGGGACTTTATCATATACTTTCTTCCAAGTCAATAACTGAATATTTTTCCTCTTCTCGCTATACTTCTTTATCAACTGTCTATGTAAGAAAGTAGCATCAATGGTATACCTCCCTGATATCAATAAAAGAAACTCTCTTTTTGTAGCATTGTCAGTTTGAATTTCCACTAAAATCAAATGGCTTGATATGTTCAAAAGTATCCCTAGCTGATATTTCACCAATATCATGCTGCTTGGTTACTCATCCGATCCTCCTGACCGTAAGAGCTTGAACACAAATAACTGCAGTTGATTCTTGAAGTCAACTCCTCTTTTTATTCCTGTGTTATGTCATGTAAAGATATGTGTCGATAATGACCCATAAAATTTATGAGCATTGTTTAAAACCAATTACCCAAGAATGCCTACTTATTGAAGTCGACTCCTCCATTTATTCCTTTGCTATACCATGTAAAGATATGTGTTGATAATGACCAATCGAATTTAGGGCATTGTTTAAAACCAATTACCCAAGGATGCTGACCATATTTTTTATGTTTTTCTTCCACTTATAAACATTATTTGGGGATAATTTCATGAGTTGGAAGTAATCACAAAACTTTTTTCCCCCAACAGGCTAATCAACAAATGGAAGAAAGTTTATTTGCTGGGAAAGGAGTCATGTTCTACCGTATTCTTGAAGCTATTCCTTACCAGGGTTATGGAGACAAGATTAAATTGCCAACTTCCTGTTTCACTGAGTTGTCTGATCAAGGTGCTCTTGATAAAGGACCCATGTATTTCCAACTGTCAAAAGTTCACCAAGAGGGACCTCCAGACGCAAATTGTACTGGACAGCAAAGCAGTAGAACAACCCATTCGGGTGTTCTGGAGTTCACTGCAACTGAAGGTTCTGTTGAGCTTCCACCTCATGTATGGACCAACTTATTCTCTACTGATGCTCCAAAGTCTCCCTTAATTGAGGTTCGTTATGTTTGGCTGCCAAAAGGAACCTATGCAAAATTACAACCAGATGGGATGGGCTTCTCCGATGTACCCAACCACAAGGCTGTCCTTGAGACAAGCCTTCGCCAGCATGCTACTCTTTCTCAAGGTGATGTTGTTACAGTCCATCATGGGAATCTGTTTTATAAGTTACGGGTTCTTGAGCTGAAACCTTCTTGTAGCGTATCTGTCCTAGAAACAGATGTTGAGGTTGATATAATGGGGCCCGATTCATCTTCGGAAAGGACAGATCAGCGTGTCTTGATCCCACTATTGCTCGGAAAGACAGAATCTGGAATGGTTGAGGAAGAAAAGTATATATATTACAAGTTCTCAATAGACGATGACATTGGTGGGAAATTAGCCTCTGGGGATGTCAGTATTGAGGTTAAGGTAGAAACAGAGACAGGCGGTGGGGATAGTGATCTTTATGTATCCAGGTATCCCATCATATTCCCAACCCAACACCAGCATGAATGGTCTTCTCATGATGTAGGTTCGAAGGTTTTGATCCTTAGCCCTAAGGATCAGAACATGGGTGCAGGTACCTACAGTGTTGGTGTCTTTGGTTTCAAGGGAACGACAAAGTACCAAATCTCAGTTGGTGTTCAAGATAATACAAATCGTAAGGTTGGCGAACAAGGCATGTCTTCCTCATCAATGGTGGATGCAAACTCTGTAGAGTGTCGGAATTGCAGGCATTACATACCCAGTAGGACCATTGCCTTGCATGAAGCATACTGCGGTAGACACAATGTCATCTGTCAGCATGCTGGTTGTGGGGTTGTTCTCAGAAGGGAGGAGGCGGCGAACCATGTTCACTGTGGGAAATGTGCACGCGCCTTCCAACAGGGAGAGATGGAGAAACACATGAAAGTGTTCCATCAGCCTCTTCACTGCCCTTGTGGAGTAATCCTTGAGAAGGAAGCGATGGTAAGTAGTAGAATGCTTACAACTGTTCTATATAATAGACTTGTGTGTTCTTTCCATTCTTGATTAACTTCATAATGAGAACTCCATACCTCCCCTATCTGTTGTCCATTTAGTTCATCCTATTGAAGGGTTGCCTTTTGGATGGGCCAGAATGTAAAAATTACATTGGTGAGATGATCATAACAAGTATTGAAATTCCTTGAGGGTATGGATTCACAAGACCTAGAGGAGGGGTGAATCCATATCCCCAAGGAATTCAAGTTGGTATCAGAGCGGGTTCACTTATAAGGGTAACTCCTAAAGTGCGATCTTGTAAATAAATTCTGTGAATATGAATTCACTTATTAGGTCTAGGGTTCAAAATCCTTGACCAACAAGGCTTGAGTGAAAAACTTACCAGCAAGCAGCTTACCTTAGAATATATATATATATATATATTAAATGGTTAGGACCATCTGATCAGTGCAGATTTTGGACTGTTGCTAATCATAGAGGTAGTTCATCAATAAAACAAAAGGGTCTGGATTGATGGGATGTGTATGCACATAATATTAACCCTGGTTGCTTCTGTAGGTGATTGATTTTTCATATATTTTCTTGACTTTCGTTTGTGGCAGGTGCAACACCAGTCCTCCATCTGTCTCCTCCGTCTTATTACCTGCCGGTTCTGCGGGGACATGGTTCAAGCTGGAAGTTCTGCAACAGATGTCCGGGATCGACTAAGAGGACTTTCGGAACACGAGAGTGTCTGCGGGTCAAGAACAGCTCCATGTGATTCATGTGGGCGTTCTGTCATGTTGAAGGAGATGGACATCCATGGAATTGCTGTTCACCAGAAGAACTGACCGTGAGTTACCCTTGTAATTATATCCGATGCAAGTTCTCAATGTCAGACAGATTTCATGGTGCTTGTGGTCCTGAGCTTGAATGCTTTGGACTTTTAGCACTTCAACACAAAAATGAAACGAGCAATGCTGAAACCCGTGCATGGATCAACTGGAGGACTAAATCTGCATCTTTGGGACCGTTTGTAATAATTTTATGCATGTTAATATTCGACTGTTAGTTCTGTTATTGCAAATATTGATTATAAAAGTGACTATTTGTTTTGTTCCCAAATTTCTTTTGGTTACATCTGTTCAAAATAGACAAAGCTATCAAATTGATTATAAAAGTGACTATTTGTTTTGTTCTCAAATTTCTTTTGGTTACATCTGTTCAAAATAGACAAAGCTATCAAATTGATTATAAAAGTGACTATTTGTTTTGTTCTCAAATTTATTTTGGTTACATCTGATCAAAATAGACAAAGCTATCAAACTTATATTAGAATGCTAACATTGGAAGTGAGGCTAATTGGTGAGCATTCCAACTGTTGCACTTGAAGGAGTAGAATCCCGATCATCCCCAATGTTGGGATGAGGCGTGCTAGCCCTAATCTCAGTCAATAAAAACCAACACAGGTCAAATGAATTCAATCACAATTGTTAGTTGTTGGCTGAGAGTAGGGTTAGAATAGCTCATTTGGAGATGACTTGGGATCGTATTCAGTAGCAATCGAATTGGTGGGCATTGAGTCAAGTCGAGCCTAACTAGCCTAAAATTTATCGAGCAAGGTGTTTTTTGAGGGCGTGCCTTTTAATTGTGATTAAGATTCATTAACCTTTTAGATTAAAAAATATAACCTTATTTAAAAAAAATATCCATAAGGTTAAAATTTCTTAATCAAAATTAAAGGACAATTAAATGAACTTTGACTGCCATTTGACTTAACAAGATGGCAATTGCAACGGATTTCTTCTGATAGATACTCAAGTGTTGTATTCTGGCATAGCCTCTTCAGCCAACAGGTGGCGATAAATTATAGGGAAAAAAAAAGAAAAAGAGACGTAACATTTGATATTGAGCAATAGTTGGCTCCATGGGCGAGGAGTTCCACGCTCTCACAAAGCCACCACTTCCTCCCAAACTTGGGTTAAGGTTTTTGGTGCTTATGGTTAAATTTTTTTGTTTTATTTTTCTAAGAACCAAAAGGTAGAGAGGGGTGAGACCTTAGTGGTGGATGAATCTTAATAGTTAAAAAGGGTTAAAAAGAGGGACACGTGGCAAGAAAAAGGGAGCGGAGACGCCCTCCTCACGTAACCGACAGAGGAGGTGATCATTTTCCTTTTGATATTTTGATTTTCTCCCTCTATTTATGATTACGTGTCGGCCGAAGAAGCTATGCCCCAAGTACAAAATCCTTTCCTGATAGCAAATGGACAGGATCCGGATTCTCCGGGCATACACCGGCACAAACATGCAGTTGGCCCACCTGTTATTGCCCTAGAGTCTATGCCGACGTGCCGACATGCGTTTTGTCAAGTCATACAAGAGGGCGTTCGCTAGTCGCATTCAAACATTGAGATTTTAATCCAGGAAAATAGCCGTTATATTTTTTTGTTAGGTAACCAGGAAAATAGCCGTTCCAAGTGCCAAATTGCCAAATTGCCGACACCGAAGTTTTCTTAGTCCTAACTTTCATAATTGAAGTATTTTAGGAATGCTAAGCATACCCGTATCTCCATACTTAGTTTTATTATCAAAAGAGGAAATGTACGGAAACTTTTTTGAATTCTGGGGTATGTTTAGCATTCCTCATTATCTGATGAGAAGACAAAAAGCGAAAGACTAATATCAACTGTATCAACCAGAGTTTCCGTTAACTTCATCCTCAACTATCACTATTGGCTAACTTACGCTTCCCTCTCAGCCAGATATAAGATATCCCTTTCCTTTCCTTTATCTTTTCTCCTCACAAAAAGCCGCAATTTAGGTCGAATCTCACTTCACCTGGCAAAGTTGTTGGAGAATGTTCTTGCTTTGATTGGACTTGAAGCAAACTAATCTCTTCGGTTTATTTCCAGATCTGCTACTCTGTTTCTCTCCATTTTCGATCAGTAGTTTGAATCAAGTTCAAACGTTGAGAATCGACTCTGTTTTGTCTGGTTTTCTGCATGTTAACTACTTAATAGGGTTCAGAGGTGTAACTCAGGGTATGAACCTTTGAACTCTCTTTAATGGATTCCATTTTTGTGTTTTATTGTTGTTTCTTAAGTTATTTATTGAAAATAAAGTATGGATAATTGCAATGGTACATCGGATTTGAGTTCTTTCCGTGGATCCCTATTAATTATTTGGTTTGCTCGGCGTGGGAACTGTTGAATGAAATTGAACTGTCTCTGATTCAATTTTTGTTTATTTCTATGGTAATTCAGTTTGTTCATAGTTTAGTGCAACTTTGTTAGGAGAGTAATTACTCTGTGGGGAGAAGGTGAACAAAGTTTAATAGATTATGTTTATCGCTGACAATCTTATATGATCTATGTGTGTGAGTTTTATTTTCTATTGATCTCTACTATTGCTTAGATGAATTAACCGGACAACTAATTTCGAGATTTTGAGTGGCCTTTCAATTTGGTGGAGAGAGTGAAACTTGGGGAAGTATGAGTGATGTTCCACTCTAGCTACTGTTTCATGTTTATATGAACAACTACAGAGGACAAACTTCGTTTAATAGAGTGGGTATTGACTGCGGAAGTTGGATATGCTGACATGGGGATAGTGCAGCCAAGTCAAATCATGTTATTCTACCATCTAGATTGGTCAGATGCTACGCTGAACGCCTTAAAGCCACAAATTCCCTTGATAGTTTTGATCATGACTAGATTTATCCCAAGTTATAGAAAGATCTTGCATGGATTGCCTCCGAGCACTTGAGAGCTTTAGTGCTTTGTGAGAATGAAATGTGGGTTTGGTCTGCTTTGTTCTCCCTCAGGAATTTCGGTGGAACTAGATCACCATGTATCCCAAGTGTTTTCATTGTTAGGAGGATAATGTGTGGGCTGGCCACCATTCTCCCCGTGGGTATGGACGTGTGTGTTCCCTCCATTTCCTATCTCGGTGGTATGGATCACTGATTGGTGGCAGCCAAGAGGGTTTTGGGATGATTCTTGGCCCCATTTCCTTGTAGGATACGAAAAGAGTGCCCCCCATAGTTTCATTCCTAGTAGCTGGTGTCCGAGCCTGAATGTGGATACAATTTCCACATTGGGAGTGGTGCCTTCGTCCATCACCTATGACCCCCATGAGTATAGGCATCATAAATGCATATGACTGGCGTTGTTGATGTTATGGTTGATACTCGTTGGAAAAAGCGATGGGAGTTGTGGTTTGAAGGACCTAGAAGAAGTGTGTTGAATTGATTACACCTTTAAGCTGGTGTTCTTTTGTTTTCGATCGACAATCAAGAGATTATAAATATCGGCTAAGGGATTACAGATGAAACTAGAAACCTCTCCCCAAGGTTACTGAGTAGTAGACCCAGGGGACAAAGGAGAATAACAACTAAAAACACATGCATACTAACAAAAGCTATCTACTACAACGTACACAAAAATAAAAACAAACTAGAAATTAACGTTAGATCTCACTCTTCAACTAAGGAACTTCCCAAGATGCAATGACCTATGATGAATGGACAACCATTCCAAGGTTAAGAGTCTAATCCATGCACAAATCCGATTCAAATAGGAGGGAGAGTTCTCAAAAACTCTTAGGTTCCTTTCTTTCCATATATACCATGAGATGGCCCCAGGCAAGACTGACCAGATCACCTCGTAGGCACTATCCATACCTATTAGAGACTAGCATGATAAAGAGTTCTAGAAGAAAGCAGGGAAGGCCCAAACTACTCCTAATCGGGAGAAGATGTGTCCCAAAATTTTACAAGCAACAAAAAAGTGCAATAGCAAATGATCCACCGACTCTTCCGCAAGAATGCATATGAAACAATGGTTAGCTATCGACCACCCTCTTTTTTCTAGATTCTCCCTTTAACCTATGAAGTGCACTCCTTGGTCATAATAACTTAAAAGAAATCGGTTATAACTATTACTGAGATGACAGGCTCTAAAAGAGTAAACTTAACATAATATGATTCTCTCTAACACATCTTAGCTAGAAGATTCGATTTAGGAATTCTATAAATAGGGTGACTTCATATGGAAATTGACACTTCAATACTTCAACTCCACATTCCTCCCCTTAGCCTTCAAGTAAAGGCGGTGCTTACTGGATTCAACTGAGTGGCTTTATGAAATCCTTCGGCGTGAAAGCTGCTTGAAATAAGTTGTTAGTAGCATGCAAGTAGTAGTTTGGGATTGTCTTCACCAGTTGTAAGTTTCCTCTTTAAGGAACTTGCTTGAACTCGTACAAGTAAGGCTCGTTCTTGTTCCCAACTTCTCATACATTAAGGCGCTTTTTGTAACAATAATGTCGATTGGCATGAAAACTCAGGTCATAATAGTGGCCACTATCATACATTTAGCCATTTAGGCCTTCATAATGACTATTTGACTTCAAGTAGCTGAATTATGGTAGTTGTGGAGCTTGTTTGGTTAAACTACTTCAATATAAAACTAAAGTTTTTCTTCAAGTTCCTTGCGGGAAAATTTGATTTCATTTGAATGCTAGGATATTTTTCTTCAAACTTCCATTTCAAGATATTATGGGAAAGTTTTGATTGATTTGCACATATCTAATGTACTTTATTGTTTGTTTATATAGATTTTCTTTGTGTGCATGTTATGGATTATGCATAGCAACTTATTCCATTTTTTTTTTTTGAAGGATAGATGGCTACACTTGGAGATATAGGGGTTGCAGCAGCTATCAATATCCTCAGTGCATTTATTTTCTTTGTGGCATTTGCCATACTACGACTTCAACCTTTCAACGATAGGGTGTATTATGCAAAATGGTATCTTAAGGGTTTAAGAGAAAGTCCAAGGCACTCAGGAGCATTTGTGCGCAGAATTATCAATTTGGACTGGAGATCATATGTGAGGTTTCTGAATTGGATGCCAGCTGCACTGCAAATGCCAGAACCTGAGCTTATTGACCATGCAGGATTGGATTCCACTGTTTACTTGCGGATTTACTTGATAGGGTATGCTCTAATAGATCTCAATTTTTCCCTGTTCTGTTCTTCTTATTATCTTGATAGATTATGTATCAAGCCTTCAAGTTGCATTTTTGGTATGTTAATAGAATACATTTATGAAGTGAGTTGTCGTGCAATATGAAGTCCAGAAACGAGTTGCATAATATGAAAAGACAAAATCACTTCTTTTTCTTAGAGCAAGACAAATCATTAGCATAGAGGGTTTCAATGTCCAGTGTTTTAAACAGTGTTACCTAGGCACGTGGTGCAGGTGCCAAGTGTCCAGGTGTCTAGGGGTGTTCAGCACGGCAAGCTCTGAAAATCCCAATACGGCGGCACAGACGTACATATTTTAAAAAATGATTATATATATATATATATAATAATTTATAACTCAAAATTTTTAAATAACAATAATAATAAAAAAGAGGGGGATCACAAGGCCCCAATGTTTAAAAAAAATATATACATAAGTTATAAAAAATACTCATATAGGGAGTAGAAATGAGCAACAAGAGAGAAGAGAAGAGAGATATACACATTGATCGTTGTTGTTGCTGCTGCTCTCCAGTAAAATTTCATCTATGTTTCCAAAAAAACAACATAAATTGACAAAAAATTCCTTTTAATTGTATTTTTAAAATGACATGGCATACTTTAAGTACCATGTGCCTAATCATAATGTTAATGTCACCATGACATGGTATAGGCATGTATCAAGGAGTGTCGTGTCGTGCCATGGAGTGTCGTGTCATGTCCAAGTGTCGGCACGGCAGAATTTGGGAAAACTAGAGTGTCTAGGTAACACTGGTTTTAAAACACGAAAACTCAGATCAACTCGAGACTTTATCGAGTCGAGTTAACTCGAAAACTCGAGTGAATTCGAAATCTAAAACTTGAAAAATATAATATATTTATTATATGTATATAAATAATAGAAAATAAAAAATATACATAAAACCTATACTTGATTTGAAATTAATATAAAAGAATGCTTAAACATATTCTCACACTCTTGTTATCTAAAGGAGTAGAGATTCTTAGAGTGTGCTTAGCATAACTCTTATAAAAATATCTATATGTATTATTAGAGAAACTGGGGAGAGTTATCACTTATTAGGTCACTGAAAAAAGAAAGAAAAAAAAGAAAGGGTCTTCTCACACATTAAACCTTGTTCGGTACCTCTTTTAAGAGAGAGGGGGAGTAGGTCACGTCCCATCTCCCCGGTTGTCTATCTTCTTCGTTTATTTCCCAAATCTTCACCCCTCTAAAGCACTATTCTTCTCCATTTCTAAGAACACATAGTTATATCAACTCCAACAGCAGAAATTAAAGATATAAGGAAAGAATTTTCATCAAGAGAATCAAACGAAAAAGATATAAAAGGAGACGAATCCCTGAAAAACCAACATAGAAGGGAAAAAAAACAGTACTTAATTCGAAATCAAGGTATGGACAACACCCTCCTCCTCCTTCCTATTCTTCTTTCTTTTTTTCTTCTTTTAAACGTGATTGCAGGAAAATGCCTTTGATTCACAAAATTCTAGATGATTTCACAAGCTCCTCCTTTTATTGGTTCGATCTACTCGACTCGATCGATTCGACTCAACTCGACCGAATTGAGTGAGTTTTGAATCGATTTGTCATAGTTCCGAGTTCCCAACCGAGTTGGTTCGAAATCCACTCGATCTGAGTCAACTCGACCGAGTTTCGGTTAACTTGGTGAGTTTTAAAACACTATCAATGTCTATAGAGATTATGATCATGTCCAAAATGTTCAAGATAATAATTCACATAAAAGTCCAAGAAACGAGTTACATAATATGAAAAGACAAAATCACTTCTTTTTTTAGAGCAAGACAAATCATTAGCGAAAAGGGTTTCAATAACTATAGAGATTTTGCTTATGTGCAAAAATGTTCAAGCTAATAATTCACAGAATACACACCATGAGACTAGCCCGGTGGTAGTGTATCCCCTCTTTAGGAGGGTGAGTCCGGGATCGAGTCTCGTCAAGTGGGCATTTGTGATTTCCCCCAGTGTTTTAAAACTCGCCGAGTTAACTCGAAACTTGGTCGAGTTGACTCAGATCGAGTGCATTTCGAGCCAAATCAGTTGGGAACTCGAAACTATGACAAATCGATTCAAAACTCGCTCAACTCGGTCGATTTGAGTCGACTTGATCGAGTTGAGTAAATCGAACCAATAAAAGGAGGAGCTTGTGAAATCATCTGGAATTTTGTGAAATCAAAGAGATTTTCCTGCAATCATGTTTCAAAGAAGAAAAAAAGAAAGAAGAATAGGAAGGAGGAGGGGAGGGTGTTGTCCATACCTTGATTTTGAATTGAGTATTGATTTTTTTCCCCTTCTATGTTGGTTTTTCAGGGATTCGTCTCCATTTTTATCTTTTTCGTTTGATTCTCTTGCTGAAAGTTCTTTTCCTTATTTCTTTAATTTCTGCTGTTGGAGTTGATATAACTATCTATTCTTAGTGCTTTAGAGGGGTGAAGATTTGGGAAAGAACGAAGAAGATAGACAACCGGGGAGATGGGACGTGACCTATTCCCCCTCTCTTAAAAGAGGTACCGAACAGGGTTAAATGTGTGAGAAGACCTTTTTTTTTTCCGTGACCTGATAAGTGATAACTCTCCCAATTTCTCTAATATTACATATAGATATTTTAATAAAAGGTATGCTAAGCACACACTAATAATCTCTACTATTTTAGATAACAAGAGTGTGAGAATATGTTTAAGCATTCTTTTATATTAATTTCAAATCAAGTATAGGTTTTATGTATATATATATAATAAATATATTATATTTTTCGAGTTTTAGATTTCGACTTCACTCGAGTTTTCGAGTTAACTCAACTCGATAAAGTCTCGAGTCGATCCGAGTTTTCATGTTTTAAAACACTGATTTCCCCACACTTTGTGTTGAGCAAATATAAACCCCTGAGACTGGGCAAAAAAAAAATCACAGAATATGTTACCTGGTGGATTGAGTTGACAGGAGCCAGTAATATCCAAATAACTGAACTAGTGATGTCACATGTGTTAGTATTGACACTAAAATTAAGACCTTATGTAAATAGGTTGAAGAGAAATAAAAAAAAATGTATGTTACCTAAAAGACAGAAAATATGATTGTTATGCATTTCTTCTTTTCACTTTGATATTTCAAAGATGTCAAGTCAAACTTTAACTTGTGCTCTTAATGCCATGCCAATATCTGAGTGAGTCAGATAGAGGTCGTGAGATGGGAGAGTCAAACCACTTACATAGTTACATGTTAGGTTATACCACCAAAAATTAAGGGGGAAATTTTCTTAAATGCCCCAAAGGATATGTAATGACTGAACTAGATCCATACAACAACTAATGTGCCCTTATGATTAATTATGTCTAACAAGTCACATCATGATATACAGTGGATCAATATATTCCTCTTACTTCTCATAGAGATATTCAAGCTATATACTATGAAAAATAGATTGGGAAGGAATTATTGTTAAAATTGGATAGATCCGGAAGAAAACATATCTATTCAGATGGTTCTAGGGTTTGCAAGAGGAGAAGAGAATAGAAGAGAGTTGAACTTGTGAGAAAATGGGGATCTGTAGCTTTGCTAAGGGGTAGTCGAGCTCAATTGCTGCCAAGTTTCTCAAAATTAATTTTACCTCCATTCCTCACAAAATTTCAGCACAATTAAGTGGAAAATGAATTGCAAGTTAACCATTATAATTTCTTCGTTTTTTCACGTTTCTTTGGAATCTTCATCATTGGATCTTGGTAAAAAAAAGTAACTTAATCAGTTAAAAAATTTATGTAATAATCTTTGACCTTTTAGGTTAAAGGAGGTTGTGTTTAGACCTTATGTGTCTGCTCTATTGGCCTTTGCATATGGAGGACCGCATAAGGCATATGACTTTAGTCAGCTGATTATGAAGAGTTACAAAGCCCGTTATTAACTTTTTTCTTCTCACTAGTTTTGGAATTGTTATTAATTAGTATTGAGTTGTCTATTGTACAAGATAATTTGACTTTGACATTTTATGTGAGCCCAACTTGTACTGTAGTTCTTTCTGAATTTCTCATTTGCATGGTTATCTCCTTTTGAAGCTTTATTTTTTCCTGCACAATTATTATCATGTTATAAGGCTATCATCTCAACTGAATATTCCTCTTGACATTGTTTTAACCCATTTGTTGTGCTGATTTTCTTTCTTTTCCATTCCGCAGGCTTAAAATATTTGTTCCTATCGCATTCCTTGCTTTTGCAATCCTGGTACCAGTCAATTGGACCAATGACACTTTGGAGCGTTCAAATTTAACTTTCAGTGGCATTGATAAGCTTTCTATTTCAAATATTCCTACTGGATCACAAAGGTGAGCAAATCTTTTTGGCAGCTCAGATGTTTGCATATTTAACTTGCAATTGCATGGTATGGATGAACTTTATTTACATTCCATCTTCATTGGTCACAAAACCCTGCCCCGTTAAACACTATTAGGTTGTTTCTAATAGCTGTAAATGTTGAACTTTCTTCTCTACTTATCTTCACATAAGAAATAAGTAGCTGCATGATTCCAACTGAAAATTATTAGTGTTTTACTTGTGTGCAAGTGTTTCTTGTGCCTGTTACACTTATTTAACTAGACCATTTCTTTGTCATTTTTATGCTGATCTGCAAGAAACTTTCGAAGATGAAACCGGGCTTAGGTTGCCAAAGGTTTGTTGAGAGTCTCATATAAACATCTAGTTCCTTTCCATCCATTAATTTTGCCTTTGATCACTACTGTCCAAGTGATTGGCCAAGTTGGGGAAGATTAGCAAGGGTTCACGATTGTCGTCATCTTCAACAACACTGACTACTCAAATGATCATTACTCCTTTGAAGGTCTGCGAACAGGGTGAGGCAGCGGCCTTTTCTCCTCCAATTCCACCTCAACTGAAGCCTCCATGTGCGTCAAAGCTGGTTTAGTGCCCGATTATCATTCCACAAGGAAGGGCAACGCTTGGCAGCTCTGGCACTTTCGATGAGACCCTAGCACCGAATAGTGTTGAAGTTGCATCCAAGAGTTTCAAAAGGATTAAACTAGTGGAGGAGGAGCCAAGCTTGGATGGAGCCCCCATTGGGATGTTTGGGCTTTCCCCCAGTCCAATAGGCATGGGATCCTACTTTTCGCTGACTTAAGGGGGTGCTACATCCGTCATCTCAGAAAATCTGGTGCTGCAGGTCTTAGAGGGTTTGATGGGGTTTCAGATAACTGCAAGGTGCTACATGGGGAATTGCTAGAAGAAGGATTGGTCCGTCCAAATCCGTTCATCATTTTTGGGTTCTATTCCACGACACCGAGTCCAGCTCGTTTTTAGAAAGCAACGCCAAGAAGAAACAGGAAGAACCAATTTGATCTGATCTCAAGTAGGGTTACCCCCCACAATTCTTTACAATATCGTGTGAGAGGCAATGGTAGTCATCAACAAGGTATCTCATTAGGGTCTCCCTTGGAAGGTACAACTACACCCTCTTCTTCTTCTACCCACCCTATCCACCCTCTGGAAATGGATAGCGAGGGTAGAACGAGTTTATTATGCTCATCTAGTGAGAATGATGTTTCATTGTTGCAATTCCGGGGAGCTATGATACCACAACTAGATGAGGGTGGGTTTTCTGCAGTTAGGTCTAGCCCAGATTTGGTTACTAGTTCTCTTTCTAAGGCCATTCTAGACCAGAGTCAGTGCCTTTAGATCTGGTTCTGATTGTTGGCCTTGGGTCCCAAAGGGGGAGTTCACCGCTTGGTTCTTCGTCTCAATTGGTACAGGATTCTGATTGGGTTGTTAGCCAGCTAGAGGGGCTTGGAAAACTCTTAGGTCTTTCTTTTGAGGGGCGGGTGGGTGAGGCTCGAGCCCTATTTTGTAGTCTTGAGCGTGATAAGATTGTGGAGTTGTCATCTAACACTGCCAATTCCACAATAGGCAGAGAGTTATCTCAGCTATCAAGCTGAGGAGATTGGAGTGCTATGTTAACTACTTTAGTGGGTCGTCTAGAGGTGTAGTCCGAGATCCCGACGGGGCCGTAGAGTTGCTAGATGATGGTTTTTCTATTCTGTCTTGGAATGTTAGAGGGTTAGCGAACAAACGGGAGAGTTATCTTAGCTACGGAGCTGAGGAGATTGGAGTGCAATGTTAACTACGATAGTGGGTCGTCTAGAGGTGTGTCGTGCCATCTGAGATCCTAGCGGGGCCATAGAGTTTCTAGATAATGAGCCTTTCTATTCTATCTTGGAATGTTAGGGTTAGGGTTAGGGTTAGCAGACAAGATGGTTGTGCTCAAGAATTTTGTGAAGTCCAAGAGACCTATGATCTTGTGCATTTAGGAATCCAAACTACAGGAAGTGTTAGATCATATTATCAGGGATATTTGGGATGTCTCAGTCCCATAATGGTTAGCCATTCCATCCCTAGGAGCTTCAGGTGGAATCTTATTATTATAGGATAAGGACCACCTATAGTTATCAGAGTCAGAATTTGAGGCCTTCTCGATATCTATTATTTGTCGCTTAAAGTGAAGATTTCAAATGGGTTTTCTCTAAGGTATATGGCCCACCGGGAACCTTGGACGATGTTGTGTTCTGGACGGAATTGGATGGTGTGAGTGCTAGGTGGGATGCCCCATGGTGCTTAGGTGGAGATTTTAAGAGTATTAGGACTTCCAATGAGAGAAAAGGGGGTGTGCAACTAGTGCCAAAATGCAGAGATTTGGGGGTTTCATCTTCCGCCAGGGTCTGATTGGTATCCCCTTGGTGGGGGCTCGATATACTTGGTCTTATTCGACTGCTAGCTTGAGGACAAGTAGACTGGATAAATTTTTGGTTAGTCGAGATTGGGAAAATTAGTTCCTAAACATTATCCAAATGGTCCTTCCTAGGCTGGTCTCAGACCATTCTCCATTCATTTTGAAATCTGGATGTTTCATAAGGAGGTCTCACTCCATTTCGATTCGAAAACATGTGGATTGAAAATGGCTGATTAAGGAGATAGTGGCTAAGGTGTGGCGCTCCTCAGGTGGATGGGGTTCTACAAGTACTCGATTTGGTCTTAAGCTTAAGACCCTGAGAATCAAACTAAAGGTCTGGAATAAGGAGGTTTTGGCCATGTCCAAACTAGATTAGCTTCCCTCCTCTGGGATGTTAGCGTCTTGGATCCCATTGAGGAATTGAAACCTCTTTCAATTGAAGAATGTCAATCAAAGGACGAGAAGAAGTTAGAATATGTGCATGTTTAGAGATTAGAAGAGATCAGTTGGAAACAAAAGGTCAAGATTCGTTAGTTAAAAGAGGGGGATCACCATACAAAATATTTCCACAAAATGGCCAATGCCCACAAGAAACTTCATCTCCAAGTTAAGAGTGGATGGGACCTGGAAAGAAGGGAAAGGAGAGATCGCAGAGAGTGTTGTTTCCTACTATAAACATATATATTAGGAAAAGGAAAGTTGACGTCAAGTTGGATGACCTTTCATTTGCGAGGTTCTCTCCTAAAGAAAGAGCCACCCTGGAAAGTTTGTTTGAGATGGAGGAGGTTAAAAGAGTTATTAGAGGCATGTCTGGAGATAAGGCACTTGGGCCGGATGGATTCACCATTGAATTCTATAGGTCATGCTGGGGAATAGTGGGGAAGGACTTCCTAGAAGTCATGAAAGAGCTGTTACACTTTTGATAGAGTGCTCAACAAGACATTTGTGGCGTTGTTCCCAAAGAAGGAGGGTGCTTTGGACTTAAATGATTGTTACCCAATTAGCCTCGTCAGTAGTGTCTACAAAATCCTTGCAGATCTCTAGGATGTTGACTCTGGACAACATCCGACTCCATTCTTCAGTGTCCTACTTCATTTCTTTTTGTAATTGTTTCAGAGGCCTTGGGATTCAGATGTTGTCTAGGGTCGAGGGCCCTATTTTCGATGGATATTCGATTGGTAGGGGCCAGTTGCGCATTTCCTATCTCCAATTTACGGATGATACCCTCATCTTTTGCGGAGCATCGTGTCGGAATTCATTAGCTCTCCGATGTTTATTTAGATGCTTTGAAGCCATCTCCAAGTTGAAGGTTAACTTGTCAAAGTCGGAAATTGTGAGCGTCATAGAAGAATCAGACTTACAAACTTTAGCCTCATGCTTAGGGTGCAAAATGGGGTCCTTGCCATCAGTCTACCTTGGTATGCCACTCGGTGCGGGCTTTAAAGCCAAGTCGGCATGGACTCCATTTCTAGAAAGGTTCACCAAACGATTGTCAGGATGGAAATCGACCTGTTTATCAAAAGGAGGAAATTAACCCTTGTCAAAAGTGCTCTTAGTAGTCTTCCCACATACTTCATGTCCACGTTCATGACTCCCTGGTCGGTAGCCTCTTCCCTCAAAAGATGCAAAAGGTGGAATGATAAGGATGATAAGTTTAGATATCACTTAGGTTCTTGGGGAAGTATTTGTCGTTCAAAGAGATGTGGGGTTTTGAATCTGAAGCCGTTAGCATTAGTGAATAAGGCTATGTTAGGGAAATGGGTCTAGAGGTTTGGAGTGGATTGTGAGTATCTATGGCGATCCGTTATAGTGGCCAAATATGATGAGGAATTCTATTGGGTTCTACGGGTGGTGAAGAAGTCTCATTGCGTAGGCTTGTGGAAGGGTATTATGGTTGTCGCTAATCTAGTTGTGCCCCAGTTTCGATTCCAGATAGGTAGTGACTCAGAAGTTCAATTTTGGAAGGATATTTAGTGCGGATATAAGAAATTAAAGGATGAGTTTGGTAAGATCTTCCTATTAGCGGTACATAGGGATGCTCTAGTGGGGGACTAATTCGAGTTGCAAGACTCGAGGGTGGTGTGGTGCCCAAAGTTGAAGCGGGATTTAAATGACTGGGAAATTTTCGATCTCAACCGTCTCTCTTTGTGTCTTATGTCCGCCTCTTTGAGGCCTCAAAGTAAAGATGTCGGAATTTGGCCTTGAAGCAACACTGGTCAATTCTCAGTTAGATCACTCTTACAACTTCTAGGGTCAGCTCTTTATGCATCCTTCCCTCACAAAGTTGTGTGGAATCCTGACATTTCTTCTAAGGTATCTTTTTTGTTTCTCTGCAATGAGACTTTGATTAAGATTCTTACTTGTGACCATTTAAAATCTAAAGGTTGGAGTTTGGCTAACCGATGTTTCTTGTGCCTTTAAGCAGAAGAGACGATAGATCACTTGCTTTTGCACTACCCTATTACGGGTGTGATCTGGGGTTTTTTTCTATCCTGAGCAGGTATGGATTGGGTCTTCCCTTCACAGCTTCTTATCCTGCTGGTCTTTGGTTAGTGAGGATAGTGTGCGGAAGGCATTCTGGGCGGTCCTTCCTAGGGCCATTTCGTGGGTGATATGGAAAGAGAGAAACAATAGAGTACCCCTCGTACTCGCTCTCGTTCGAGTATGTGCTCTCGTACCCGCTCACTGGTCCTAGTATGGGCAGCCATTCAGGAGGAAGGGGCGGATCTAAGAGCCTTGCTGGACGGATAGTACCCCTTCCTGTATTCATAGGAATCCCACGATGTGATTGGTTATTGCTTTTGTTTCCCTAATGTTTTCTTGAGTTTATAATCTTGTAAACTCATGCTTTTGTAGCTCTTTTGATTAATATATTGCTCTGATTATCGATTAAAAAAAAAGTTATTGGCTACCTCTATAGTCCATTAAGGAGAGGGATTTGATGATTTTTGAGTTTTTGACCACCCAATAATTGCTTGATTCTGAATGATCACTAACTGCAGGGAATATGCAAAAGAATAGTTTATTACTTGGATAATTAGAAGGATTTGATGATTTTGAGTTTTTGACCATCCAATAATTGCTTGATGCTGAATGATCACTAACTGCAGGGAATATGCAAAAGAATAGTTTATTACTTGGATAATTAGGATGAACTGATTTGGACTATTGCTCACCCGAAAGGTATCCACTAAATTGAAAGGTCTGGACAGGGAGCATGTTTACCTGCTTACAAATTACAATAATAGTTGACTAAAATTAAATCATTTATATAAGAATCATAAGACTTCATCTGTAGTATCGATAATTAGCCCGAGAAAGCCATATTTCATCAGTTATACTCTTGCCAAAGAGACAATACTCAAACAAAGTGGATTTATTATATGGAAGAATTTGCACCCGATGCTCGAGTTTATCTCATCAGCCCAACAAATCAGAGAGGCATTATTCATCATTTTTATAATTCTGTATGAGTTTGACAGTAGTAAGAAAGACAAACCTTGTAGGAATCTAGGATGATGCATAGTTTGGAATTCTGCTATATTCTGACAAATCCCATAACTAATGTTGTACCTTACAACATGTCATTAAAATTATAATTGGAGAATAAAAATAGGTGTTTTTCGATAATCACATTTTCATTCAATAAAACTGAAAGAAGCAAACAGATTCACAAATGGTGAACCAAATGAAAGGATACAAAAAAGGCACAAACTGTGAGAATCTAAACTCCTAGCACAGACTCCACCTTTCCAACAGCACATCCTAACTAAGAGATGAGATTAACAACCCCGAATTCTCCATGCCATCCCTGATAGAAATCCAATCTAACAGGTTACGTGACGGGAGACAAGATTATGATCGATCTTCTCTGTATATTAGAACGGGTTGCTGCCCATAAGGCCTGAATCCTCTCTCTTATTAATTATTTTTATCATTTTCTTTGACTTAACTCCTTTTGTTTCTATTTCTTTCATTTCCTTGGATCGAGTTAACTGAAACCCACTTGGCACTGTCTCCATTTTCTGCATTATGATTTTTGTTTGAATCCAGTCAAATCGAACCTCTCTCATATTGTCAGCAAAGCCCAATGTGATTTGTCAGTATTTTACATCTCCTCTTTTATCTCTTCTACCATTATACCCTCATCAGCCTCCATTTGCTCCCTTGAGCAAAAACCACCTTGCAGTCGAGCAAAGCAACCCACAAGCAGTTAAGCATGTATGCTTGTCTTAATTAAGAAATCAGCCAGTGATGTCCTTGTCGTTGCTGTTATACTTTCATTTACATGCTATATCACCGCTGCACTTGCAGGCATTTGAGATCTGATTACAGCCATCACCCTGATCCTTGCAGAACTATCGTTGCTGTTGGAACTCAAGATATGATTTGTGGTTGCCGGTATAATCATCAATGCCTGTGTCCAAATTGCTGCACTCATCATTTCATTGCAGGGCACATGTGCTTGTGGGCTTTATAAATAAGTCTAAGCCTAAACCTCTTTATCAGGTCCGCCAGTGGAGCCCTTTTCATGTCTCATTTCTCTAGGCTTGTCAGAGGTTCTTCAGGACCATCAAAGGTCGATTTATCCATACCAGAGCCCTCTTCTTCAGGTCTGTCAGAGCTTCATTTACTCTTTCACCCATATTCTTATTGTACAATTTCATTCAGCAGTACCCACCAGGGGTTGGTGCAGTTGGCTAGCATCTTGGGTTTGCTCCTTGTGGTTTTGTGTTCAACTCCCACTCCTTGACTTACCCTAGTGTCCATAGGGAAAATTCTGAGTGTGTCGGTGCGGACACCCGAAGGGACTAGTCCTTACCTTGAAGGTTTTGGACACCCTCCGTGTCCAAAAAAAAAAAAACACGTCCAACTTCTCAACAGCTAATCCAGCAACAACAGGCCAGCTTACAACATTTATTAACAGGCTGACTACTAGCTGAGGCAAGCTAGTGGTGATTCTTGATCAAATACAAACTAATGACTCTATCCCCTCAAGTTTGAACAAGTATTAATGAAAAGATTAGATTATTAGAAGAAATCGCGCATTATAAGGTGCATCTCGTTACACTATCAATCTAGGATTAGTTTAAGATTTTATTAGATTAGGACTGGTTTATGATTCTCCTATCTGTATTAGTAAATAGTTCTCTTGTTCTGTATAAACTCTGTTTAACTTTAAATCATCAAATCAATCCCATTCACCAATCAACTCTGGATTCCAACAGGAGGATCTACTTGTTTAGCTACCCTAGTACCTAAATTTGATGGAATAAAATTCAGCTCATTTTCTGGATTGCAGGTTTTGGGCTCATTTGGTAATGGCTTATGCCTTTACCTTTTGGACTTGTTATGTATTGAAAAGGGAGTATGAGATAGTTGCGTCAATGAGGTTGCATTTTCTTGCATCAGAACACCGTCGCCCAGATCAGTTTACTGTAAGATCTACTCTGTTTCAAGAGAGCAATCTAATTTTGTTACTTTAGTTTCATTTTAACTTCTTTTCACAGAGTTGAATGTTTTGAAATATTTTGATTGAGAAGGAATAAGTTTAAAATCAAAACTTCTTAATTTGTTTTAGATATTTTTTAAAATTGGTGATTTGCTTGAGATGTACTTGGCATATATTCTTGAACTTAGTTGAAACACTAAAATGTTGAGGGAACAACAAAAATGAGTAAAGACGGAATTAGTTCAATATTGCATATTCAGATTTATGTTTCAACTAGAAAGCGCATTCCAATCATTATCATCCTGCATATTTGGGTTTGCAGTTTGTCTTGGATCTCTTGGTGGCCTTGTGGGAACACATTTTGTCTTAACCATTTTTTTATGCAAGCCCTTAGATGAATGTCTCCAAGTTCAGGAAATGCAGAAAACCCATCTTTGGAGTTAAGTTGATATCATGCTCTTGTATTTGTGCACTGGAAGATTTGAGTGTGTGCTGCAACTTTAACCATTTTAGTGTGGCCCCATGTTAGGTGTTTGCAGATAGTACATTCTTTTTCTTCTCTTCAGTGTGATATTGCTCTTACTGGTTGGCTATTCGTAGGCAAGGTCAATTTATTTGGCCGTTTGAGATTCAACAGCACTGAGACCATATATTTAGGACAGATTATTCTCCTAGTTTTTTTTTTCAATTTTGTTAATGTTTTATGGAATGTCGGCAGCTAACTTAAGCATCTTTGTTGGGATTTTGTATATAAATATTCAAAGAATTTTAGTGACTGTTCTTTGCAGCATTTGATTTTGATGATTGCAATGCGTAAGAACGGATTCTTGAGGTGTTCATATAGGATGATCTATTGTATCGGTACCCAATTTATTTTTTGACTCAGTTTCATGCTTCCTATTGCTAATTGGTGTGGTGAAAATTGATCCTTTGCAGGCCCTTGTTAGAAATGTGCCACCAGACCCTGACGAATCAGTTAGCGAACTTGTGGAGCATTTTTTCCTGGTCAACCATCCAGTTCACTATCTCACCCATCAGGTTGGATCATGCTAATATTCCATGTATACTTTGAAAATCTTAGCCAGAGAAACTAAGATGCGATCTGAATAACATGCCATGCATTTGGGTTCATTCAATGTAATTACTCAAGTATTAGCTGCTTATGTTCTATAAAACATTTGTAGCTTAGTTTCACTTGAAGATGAAACCTAGAAGAGAGATGGAGAAAGAGAGAGAGAGGAAGAAGACGTGTTGGGGAAAAAACGTGATTAGAGTCAAATCTCTAATCGTTTTATATTATAATAACCCTAATAGGCCTATTACAAATATACCCTCAATGAGAGATCTAGTGTATCACACCTACATAACTTATCATATCTCAACACTCCCCCTCAAGTTGAGCTTAGATATTCAACATGCCCAGCTTGTTAAGAATACCTTCTAAGCTAACTTCATGGGAATATTCTACCTTCTAAGCTAGCTTTAGTAACCCCTTTTGTGAGTACATCAGCTAGTTGATTTCTCATTGTAACAAACAACAAACAAAGGTTTCGTGAAGTAACTTGTTCTCTGATAAAGTGTCTGTCAATTCAATATGCTTAGTCCGATCATGGTGAATGGGTTTCTGGGCAATATTGATGGCTGTCGTGTTATCACAGAACAACTTCATGGGAACATCCACCTCCATTCCCAGATCTTATAGTAAAATCTTCAGTTATAATAATTCTGCTACCCCATGAGTTCGGCTTCAACACTTGACTTAGCCACCACATTCTGCTTCTTGCTTCTCCAAGTAATGAAATTACTATCAAGGAAAGTACAATACCCTGTGATAGACCTCCTAACATCTATACTTCCAGCCCATCAACATCTGTATAGGCTTCTAGTCGAATATGACCATGGTTAGCAAATGGAAGGCCCTTCCCTGGAGTAGCCTTCAAATACCTCAAAATTCTCTCCACTGCCTCATGTGAGCAATCTGAGGTTCATGCATGAATTGACTGACTACACTGATTGTATAATTATGGCATATGCGATGTCAGGTCTAGTGAGAGAAAGATAAATAAGACAACCTACCAGTATCTCTTTATCTTCTAATAATGGGCCTTCACTGGAGCTCAACTTATGATTTTGTTCAATAGGAGTGTCTACTGGCTGAGAACCCAATTTCCTAGTATCATTGAGTAAGTCGAAGGTATACTTCCGTCGCGATATGAAGATGTCATTCTTTGATCGGGCTACCTCCATACCCAGAAAGTACTTCAAGCTGCCTAAATCCTTGATCTCAAATTCTATTGCTAGGAATTTCTTCAGGTGTTGGATCTCTGAGGAGTCATTCCAGTCACCACAATATCGTCAACGTAGACAATCAAAGCTGTAATTAACTGCCATTCTCTCCTGACAAAGAGAGTGTGATCAGCATGACTGTGTGAGTAACCCATCCTCTTCACGGCTTGACTGAACCTTTCAAACCAAGCTCGGGGGGACTGGCCATAGATAGATTTCTTCAACCTGCAAACTCTTCCTTCACTATTAGGAAGTTTGAATCCTGGAGGAGACATATACACTTCTTCTCATAGATCTCCATGGAGGAATGCATTTTTCACATCTAACTGATGTAGGGGCCACGAGTGGTTCGCAGCTAAAGACAAGAGAACTCGTATGGAGTTCATTTTAGCAATCGGTGCAAATGTTTTCTTATACTCTATCCCGTATGTCTGAGTATACCCCTTAGCTACTGGTCTTGCCTTGTACCTCTCAATGGATCCATCTGTCTTATGTTTCACGGTGAACACCAATTTGTTGCCTACAGTTCTATTTCCCTTGGGTAACTCAACCATTTCCCATGTACCATTCTTGACTAGAGCTCTCATTCCTTTCATCATCACATTGCTTCACTTAGGATTAGAGATAGCCTCCTAAAACTTGGAAGGTAAAGACACAGAAGAAAAAGAGGACAAAAAAGTTGTATAGGAGGGTGACAGAGATGCATACGAGTTAAAATTAGATATAGGATGAATCGTACACTGACGCTTCCCTTTGCGTATGGCAATGGGAGCGGTATCATTATCAATATCAAGAATTGTAACAAGAATCACAGAGGTCAGTGAAGCAATGTTACCTGGTTTGGAGGAGTCAGAGTTGGGAGATGGTCGTAACACAGTGGTCCCCTCCTTTTCACACCTAATATAAACCTGTAGGTTATTTTTAGCAGTAGTCTTAATAGGAACAACAGAATGAATAGCATTAGGGACCAACGCCAGAAGTGGAACTGAAGACAAACTCTCTTCCAACAATTCACTATGCTCCCCCCTGAAGAGAGGTAGAGGAACGAGGAAAAAATGGGATACTCAAAAAAAAGGTGACGTCCATGGTAATGAACCATTGCCCAGACACGGGATCAAAACATCGACATCCCTATTGTGTATAGGAATACCCCAAGAGGACACCGCGAATGGATTTTGGATCCAATTTGGTTCGATTAGGACCCAAAATATGAATGAAATAGACATAACCAAAGACACAAGGGGGAACTGTAAACAAAGGCTGGTCTGGACAGAATAATTGATAAGAGGACTTCAATTGCAGGACCTGAGATGATATGCGATTAATCAAATATGTGGTGTTCACTGCTTCGGCCCAAAACTTCTTCAGAACATTCATTTCGATCAGTAAGATTCTAGCCACTTCCAAAAGATGACGGTTCTTACGCTCAGCCAACCCCTTTTTTTTAGGGGTATAAGGGGCATGTGCTTTGATGGATCATACTGTGCTCTGCCAAATATTGCCTTAAATCACCCTCAATGTATTCCTTCACATTATTAGAGCGGAAAATTTTAATCTGCTTCTCAAATTAAGTCAAAACCATCTTGGGAAACTTCTTGATGAGGTCCGGGACTTTAGCATGAGACTTCATCAAGTAAATCCAGGTATGACGCGAGAAGTCATCCACAAAAGAAATAAAATATCGATAACCATGCACAGACAAAGTAGGGGCAGGACCCCGACATCAGAATGAATCAACTGAAAAGGAGACACTTTTATTCATACTTGGAGAGAAAATAGATCTACGGTGTTTTGAGAGTTCACACACTTCACACTGTAGACTATGATTAGGAACAAATTTAAACAGGTCCGGAAAGACCAACTTTAAAGATTAAAAGACAAATGACCCAGACGATTGTGCCACAATCTGAGTTGGGCATCATTATTGCTACTATTAGGAACTTTACTAATCTGTAATGATGAAGGAGAATTAGTCATGTCCAGGAGGTAGAGGTCATCTGTCTCACGACCATTCTCAATCGTTTTCCTCGTCACCAAGTCCTGAAACACACAATAAGTGAGAAAAAATGTCACAACAATTAAGACTTTTGGTCAAACTGCTAATTGATAATAAATTTGTGGATAAATTAGGAACATGAAGAACAGATGGCAGAGATAGGGCATCAGTCAATTTGATGTCACCCTTTCTAGAGATGGTGGAAAGGGATTCATCAGCAACTCTGACTTTTTCTCTTCCAGACAGGAGACTATATGAAGAAAACACAGTAGATAGACTAATCATATGATATGACGCACCTGAATTAATAATCCGGGTCGGGCTGGATTGGGAATGAGAAACGAAATTAGCGGATGCGTGAGTACCTGACTGAGCAACAGAAGTGGAGGCAAAAGAACCTTCCATCTGACTCAAGAGGCGGCGGAGACGATCAATATCTGTATTAGAGAAGCTTTTGGAGGAAGATGGTTCTGTAGGAGATGCCGATGCGATTAGGTTACCCATGTTAGGAGGCATGAAGGTTGTAGTGTTGCCTCTAGGGGTGCCCATTTGCTGTCTAGGACAGGAAAACTTGGAGGGCCGGCTAATAAGATCCCATCAAATTTCTCGGATGTGTCTAGTCTTCCCACAATGTTCATATTTCAACTTATCTTTGTCATCAGGAGGCCTATTCTTTCGAGGAGGGTATTTCCCACCCCCTTGAAGCACTTGAAGATGTGGCAAGGGCGATCGCTGGTCGGAGTAGGTACCACCACCTTTTTCCTACAATCCTCACCTTGGACTAGTGAATAAACTTGGGCTAAGGAAGAAAGCTCATCATCTCCTAAAGTCTAAACCCGGGTGACTTCAAAATCCGAATTCAAACCCGTCAATAAGTCAAAAATTTTGTTTTGTTCTACCTGTTTACTGTGCCAATCTTTGTCTTTATCAGTGTCTCACTGGATGACCTGAAAGTGGTCCAAGTCTTCCCAAAGACCTTGAAGAGTGGAGTAGTATATAGATGGACTCTTCTCCCCCTGACGAAGAGTAGCGATCTTTTGCCTCAACTGGTACACCCTGGCAATGTTCTGTCGTTGGGAATAGATTCGAGTCGCCTTATCCCAAATCTCTTTCGCTGTTTGAAGAAACAAGAAACCTCTACTAACTGATGGTTGCATGGAATTCAACAGTCATGACATAACCATAAGGTTCTCTTGCTCCCACTTGTCATATGTCTCGACCTCAGTAGCCAGTTCTTTCACACGGTCGGTCAAGTACCTTAACTTCCCTCTCCTACCGATATACACCTTAACGGACTGAGACCACTCAATGAAGTTGGTGCCATCCAATTTAATGGTTGTGATCTATCACCATAGCTACTGGTGACGGGTGTAATGATCGGATTGCTTGGAACCTTTGATGTCGCATCAGATACTCCTTCTGACAAACCATCATTGGCCATTGTTGGCACTTCTATATTCTAAACAAATGAATAGCAAAAGGGAAAAAATCTGGTTTGCAAAAAACAACCCCAACCACATAGTAAACAGCCACAACACCTCAAATTCCAAGGAGAAAACCTTTGTTATACTAGAAAATACCAAAGTTACATTCTATTATGGCAATTAGGCATTATTTACCCAAACAAAGCAATAAGATTGAAATCATAAGCAAAAGATGGCCTACGGCCACACTCCGGATATTCCCACGTGAAGTCGTGGGCACTAAAGTGTTCAAAAAAACTTCAAATCTGCTCCAAAATGATTGAGATCACTTCCATTAGAAAGAGGGGAATTTCGACCCAAATACAACTATCTTGGGATTTCAAAAACACCCAAACTTTCGTACCAATCAGTTGAACTAAATTTGCCCTGTTTTTGAACTTCTCAAAAAAATTCTAGAGATCACAGTTACGGGTGCCAAAAATTTCCAAAAACTCACCATAAAATTCGATTAATGCCAAGGTATCATGTGGCATTCTCATCTTTCATGGCCATGAATAATAGCTTACGAGCACTGTTCATGCACTAATCACAACACTATTCATCACGCACTGCTCACTTCACTGTTCATGAAACAATGTTCACGAAACACTGTTCATGAAAACTCCATAAAAAGGGAAAAAAAATGCAAGTTTTTCTTCCTGCTCTTATACCAATTGGAAGATGAAACCTAGAAGAGAAGGCGGAGAAAGAGAGAGAGGAAGAAGACGTGTTGGGGAAAAAACGTGATTAGAGAGATTTCTCTCTAATCTCTAATCGTTTTATATTATATTAACCCTAATAGGCCTATTACAAATATACCCTTAATGAGAGATCCAGTCTATCACACCTACATAACTACTCATATCTCAACAGTTTCCTATTTGTAAAATTGTTTATAAAAATGGCCAATCATCTCTTGGGGATTCTCTCTTTGGGATCAGTAAGGTTACCCAGATCATGAGGGAATGGTTAGTTCCTCAATTTCTACAATCCAACTTCAGTCTAACAATGAAGATAAGGACATATGGCTTACGGATGAGTTAATGTAGTACATTGATGGTTAATGTTGGAAAAATTTATCATTGCAGTGTTATATGGTTCCCTCTCCCAAATTTTGACATGCATCACCTGTTGGGAATAGGTTCAAACACTGATTAGGGTGCTGCCTATTCAGAGTGGAGTGGAACTCACATCCAACATCAGTTGTAGCTTGCTGAATATTGTTTCATCATGGATCACCTTTTCTCTAAACCTCACAAAATTTTGGAAAGAATTATAGAGCATCGTATATGATGATAATCCTTACAAAGCTATAGCTGGGAGCATGTCTCCATCATGTAGCAGTACTGACTAAAGCTCCCAAAGTGAAGGACGAAGAGGTGGGGTGGTGTCATAGTGATAGATGTCGTGAACATGCAGTATACATTCTGAGGTCACCAAGGACATGATAGACTGTATCTCTGCATCTAATGGAGGCTGAATCATAGCAAGGTTATCAAATTGAGATTTCATATTTTTATAAAGTACTCTTATAAGGATTGAGGGCTTCTACAATTCCCAAATTCAACAAGTATATACATTGTTTGTTCATCGAATTGTTGCACATCTAAATCATGAATTGAGTTCTAAGATTCTAAATTGACATGAAAATCTTTTGTATAAGAAATGCAGTTAAGAGAATTAGAGTTAGTCCTTGCCGTTTGAACTTGTCTTTACTAAGCTATGGATTATACGCAAGATTGGCTGCAAGAATGAAAACTTATCCATTTGAAGTTGATTCTTCAACAAAATTAAATCTGGAGTTCCAAGATGGCACGTATTTCCTTATGCACATGCTATTGGTATTTTTTCTCTATATCACAGTCAACTTTGAGGGAACATTGAACTAAGCTCTTTGTCTTTGATGATCCACCCCCCCTCCCATCCGATACGAGTCAAACAACAATCTCTTGTAACAAAAAATTGCAGTTGGGAGAATTAGAGTTAACAGTTGCCATACTAAATTACTGCGACAATAAGGTTACGTCAAGGATCAGCTATGAGCCCATATTTGTTTACATTGATTATGTATGAATTAACGGTTCACATTCAAGAGGATATCCCTTGGGGTATGTTATTTGTAGATGATGTGGTACTATTGACTGAAACTAAAGCGAGGGTAAATACCAAACAAGAATTGTAGAGGGATGCCATGGAATTTAACGGTTTGAAAATAATTCGGACCAAGACATAATATATAAAATGCAACTTTAGTAAGGACACAAATAGGGTGGAGACGAATGTTAAGATAGATGACTAAGTGATACTTTAAAGTGATCAATTATACTTTATTGCAGATGTTTCCATAGATTTAGAGCTGGATGGCTGAAGTGGAGTTCTTTCCGAGTGCTATGTGACCTATGCATCCCAATCAAACTAAAAAGAAAATATTATAAGACAATGATAAAACCAACTATACTTTATAGAACTGAATGTTAGGTTACTAAGTGAGTACATTTTAATAAAACGTATGTAGACAAGATAAGGATGTTGAAATGGATGGGTGGGAAGAGAATTATAGATAATGAGCGCATTCAAAAAAATATGGGAGTAGCTCCAATGGGTGATAAAGTACAGGAGAATCAATTGAGATGGTTTGGACACATCAAGCGAAGTCCACTAACGGTTCCAGTAAGAAGAAGTGAATTTGAGCAAGTTTAAGGCTCTAGAAAGGAAATGGGAAGGCCAAAGATGACGTGAATGGAGTTAGTGAGAAAAGATTTGATAATACACGACTTTAATGAAGTTATGTCTTTCAATAGAATGGAATGGAGGAATATGATTCATGTTACTGAGCCCTAAATATTTGGGATATGGCATGGATGATGATAACATGCCATATTGAACTAGTCTTTAGCAAGGTAGGGAATGCATGCTCCATTGGCTGCAAGGAAAAATTTCCATTTTTTTAAATCGGTAAATCAAATATATTAAATAAAGGGATCAACAATTTACAGAGATGTAAACTGAGGACAAAGGATATATATAGTAACAAAACTAAGGAAAGAAAAGCTAACAACACAAAAGAGCACTGAAGCCACCGATTGCCTCCTCAAGGATGCAGGGTATCCCTCACTTCTTGATCCAAGTGTGAAGAGGAACTCTAATCCACAATCGACTGTCGCGTCCTAGACAGGATACGATGAGATGGTGTGGAGAAGTTGTCAAATATGCAGCCATTCCTCTCTTTCCAGATAGCCCATGATATCGCACTAGGTAAAAAGGTTCATATTTCTTCCTTAGCACCCAACAAAGTTGTCAAATCCCAACCAAATAAGAAGCTCGAAAGGGGGAATCGGAAGACCCACTCCACACCCAACCGAGACAAGAAAAAAGCTCAAAGTTCAAAGACTACCGGACAATGCAGGAACAAATGCACACTTTCTTTCTCATTCAGGCACAGATAGCATCGGTTAGCAAAGCTCCACCATCGCCTCTTTAATTGATCCATAGTGAGAATCGTATTTAGTACTGTAAACCAGAGGAAGAAGGATACCTTTGTGGGGACCTGGTTAACCCACACAGTCGTATAAGGAAATAAGTGCAAAGGTGAAGAGTCAAAGGATTACAAGAGTGATCTCACTGAAAATGGAACGTTGTTGCTTCGAGGTCAAACCCTACAATCACTAATCTGAGGTCTAAGGGAGTACAAATTCAACCGATCTAGAAGCCTTTCCATATCACCAACTTCTCAGTCATTTAATTCCCTCCTTAGCCAAGGGCCCCAGACTATACCGCTGCCCAATCTCTCCACACACTCGACAATAGAAGCCCCTTGATGGATAGCCAGTGGGAAGATAGACCCAAAATCGTCTTAAAGTCTCGACTGGCCGCACTAGATATCGTGCCAAAACTGAATGTTAACCTCATTACCCAGCTTGAACCTAATGAAGGGATCTAAAGACTTAGCCACACCCATGATACCTTTCCATTTGGAGTGGTTTCTACAGCAAAGTTAAGGATTGTCAGCCCGACTCGAAAATGCCCCCCCATTACCCATAGTTTAGGCCCTAGGTTTAGGTCCCGACTCAATTTCATAGGTCCATATTAATGTGGGCCAAGATTGGGCTTGGCTCCTTAAAGCCCGGGCCCTGCCCAATATATTTACTTATAGATATAATATATGTACATATATTATATAGTACATTATTTTAATTATATGCTTAGTATATTTTGTATATGTTTCATATATGCGAATAAAATTTATAGTATAAACACTGTTATAACAGTGTATTATTTTTATAAACAATATATGTTAATATATAACAATGTTATACTCTGTTATATATAACACTTATAAATATTATATAATATTCTTATTGATAAAAAAATATTTATATAATATTATTACATATTATATACTAGAGTGTAACATCAACTACGATAGAGCTCATCCTAGAGGGGTCTCTTTTATCCCAAGGTCGGGGAGGGATTGTAAAGTTACTAGATGACAGGTCTCTCTATTATCTCTTGGAATATTCGAGGGTTGGGTCAGTTGGAAAAAAGTGTAGCCATTAAGCATCTTGTCCACACGAAAAAACCACCAATTTTGTGTATCCAAGAGATAAAGCTTGGTCTCATTCAGGACTCTCATATTAGGGATGCTTAGGGGATCCCTTCTCCGGGTTGGATTGAGCTTCCGTCATTAGGGGCTTCCGGGGGGATCTTGTTACTTTCGAATAAGGCTTCAGTGAAGGTTATGGATTCAGAAGGGGGGCTTATTCCGTCTATTCTTTTCTGTTTGGTGGGGGAGGATTTTCAATGGGTCTTTTCTGGGGTGTACAGGCCTTCAGGCATGTTTACGGGCTCGGAGCTTTGAGAGGAATTAAATGATGTGAGCATGAGATAGGGGGGCATGGTGCTTAGGTGGAGACTTTAATAGCATTCGTTTCTCCTTCAAGAAGAAAGGGGGTTGTGCTATCTTTGCTAAGATGAGGCGTTTTCTTTTGTCATGGACTGATAGACTACTCGATCAAGGGCGCTTAGTTCACCTGGTCCCAATTTGGTTCTAACTTGGTCGCGAGTCGTTTGGACCAATTCTTGGTTAACCTTGATTGGGAAAACCAATTCTTGAATGCCATCCAATATTCTCTTCCTAGGCCTATTTCAGATCATATGCCAATTGTCTTAGAGTCAGAGTGTTTCATTGAGGGCCCTAGCTCGTTTTGAGAAGATGTGGCTTGAGGATGTGAGCTTTAAGGATTTTAGTTGCTGAGGTGTTGCACTTTCAGAGTGGGTGGGGGTCGCCCAGTACCCGTTTTGGTTTGAAACTTATGGTTCTCAAAGCTCGGCTAAAACGTTGGAATAAAGAGGTGTTTGGCAAGGTCCAAGGCTTTTGAGGGAGATTGAGGAGTTGGATGGCTTTGATGAATCCCGTGCATGGTTTAAAAAATCGCCGAAACCGTTACGTAAAGGTTTCGGTGGCCTCCAATACCCGATACCGTACCTTTACCCGTTTATCCCGAAAAAAAACCGTAACGCCCGAAACCGTTACATAACAGGCATTACGCCTGATACATAAATGATTCAATCGTAGGACTGAGTTCTGAAAATCCCTAAACTCATTCTAAAACCTCATCTTTGCTTCCTCTCTTCTTCTCTACCTATTCTTAGTACCTTTTTTTTCCTAAAATCATTTTGTGTTTTTGTTGATTAACAACTTAATTTGGGGTTTGATTCATAGATTTGAAGGAATCCAAGGCAGGTTCTTTATTTCGGGTATGTTTCAACCCTCGACCCATCTAATTTCCTTATTTCTAAATTTTGAGCTTCATATTAGCTTTAAAAGTATCTTGTTACTCATTTATTATATGTTTATTTATTTTTTTTCTATTTATTGGAATTTTTAAGCAAAAAAGAAAAAAAATAAGTGAAGGCCGATACCATTACGTAACGGCGTTACGTAAAGGTTTCAGTCATGTCCGTTACGGTATCCGAAACCATTTTTTTAAACCTTGATCCCTTAGCCTGTCCTCTAAGTCCCAGGTTAGAGTGGCTAAGCAACTCGAATACACTTCGGTGCTCAAGTTGGAAGAGATCAGTAGGAAGCAAAAGGCCAGAATTCATTGGCTTAAAGAGGGGGACCGTAATACAAAGTTCTTCCAGAGAACGACAAATTTCAATAGGAAGCGGAATTTCATTTTCAAATTACGGGTCGAGGAGGTTGGGAAGGAGTCTAAGGGTGAAATTACCGATAGTGTAGTATTATACTATAAGGATTTGTGCCATGAAAGGGGAAACTTGGCGCCCCGAGATTAGATGGCATGTCTTTTGATGGTCTGTCTCCAGAGCAGCAGGCTTTGGAAGCTCCTTTTGAGGCAGAGGAGGTGCTTGGGATTATTCAAGGCTTTGCAGGGGATAAGGTGTCTGGCCCCGATGGTTTCACCATTAAATTCTTTAGGGCCTATTGGGAGATAGTGGGGAGTGATTTCATGGAGGTGATGCGAGAGTTTTATGACTCGGGGCATTTTGACAAAGTTATCAATAGTACCTTTCTGGTTCTCATCCCCAAGAAGGAAGGTGCTATTGATCTAGGAAGGTGCTATTGATCTGAAGAATTTTCGTCCCATTAGTCTGGTCGGCAGTGTTTATAAAATTCTCTCTAAGGTCTTGGTTGCTCACCTTAAGATAGTGATGACCTCCATTATCTAACCTCAACAGGGTGCTTTTGGGCGGGCGGGCAGGCGGGCGACAAATTCTTGATGGGATTTTGATTGCAAATGAATGAATCGATGCCCGCATCAATTCCAAGATCTCGGGCCTCATTTGTAAGATTGACATGGAAAAGGCCTATAATCATGTCCATTGGGAGTTTTTGGATTACGTCCTAGGTAGAATGGGTTTTGGGTCGAAGTGGAGAAGCTTTCTCCCTTTCTATTTGTGATTGTGTTGGAAGCCTTGAGCAGAATGTTGGCTAGAGCAGAGGGGCGAGTGTTCGAAGGTTTTACGGTTGGTCAGGAGAGCGTTCGTATATCCCATCTTTAATTCACCGACAATACTCTCATTTTTTGCCGATCCTCTAGTAGCAACCTCCTCTATCTTAAATGTCTTCTTTGGGTATTCCTTTGGGAGCTGAATTTAAATCTAAAGCGGTTTGGAACCTAGTGTTGGATAGAGTGGCCAGATGACTATCAGGGTGAAAATCTTCTTTTTTATCGAAAGGGGGGAAATTGACGCTTATCTAGAGCACCTTGAGTAGTCTCCCTGCCTAATTTATGTCTACCTTAACCATTCCCTATTTGGTGGCCGCTTCTTTTGAGAGAATCCAAAGGGATTTTTTGTGGAATGAGAATGATGACAAATTCAAATACCATCTAGTCGCCTAGAATCTCTTGTGTCGCCCAAAGGCAAATGGGGGCCTAAATTTCAAATCCCTAGTTCAATTCAATAAGGCTTTGTTAGGAAAATGGATATGGCGTTTTGGGGAAGAGAGGGATAGTTTGTGGCGTTATGTGATTACTGCCAAGTATGGGGCTTCGTCGTGTTGGGTCCCGAGAGAAGTGAGGGGTGCTCATGGCCAGGGGCTTTGGAAATGTATTATGGCCACTACTAGCTTGGTGGTGCCATATTTCAGGTTTTGAGTCAGGAGGGGTCGGAAATCAGGTTTAGGTAACAGATGTGTGGTGTGGGGACACTAGGCTGAAGGATGGCTTTGGCAACCTCTTCGTGTTAGCTTCAGATAGGGAGGTATTAGTTAGGGACTCGTACGAGAGGTTAGGCGGGGTGGTGGTGTGGTGTCCGAGTATGCGTCGCAACTTGAACAATTGGGAAGTTGAGGATTTGACTCGACTTTTGGAGTGGGTCAACTCAACCCCCCCTGTGGACTGAAATTAGGGATAGTAGGAGTTGGGCTAGAGGCAACCATGGTCGGTTCTTGGTAAGATATCAGCTACATGCTTTGAGTCCTGTATCCGCTGAGCCGTTTCCTCATTGGATTATGTGGAATCCTGATATTTCCTCTAAGGTATCTTTCTTCCTTTGGATTGCGACTTTGAATAAAATTTTAACTTGTGATCATTTACAAAGTAGAGGGTGAAGGATGACCAACTGGTGTTTCTTGTGCTTTCAAGCGGAAGAATCTGTGAATCATCTATTATTGCACTGTCCTATTGTGTTTGAGATATGGGGGTACTTCCTTTCCCGTGTGGGTGTGAGGGTAGGCTGGGTCTTTCCCTGCTCCTTTCACAACTTCTTATCTTGTTGGGCGTTGGCTAATGTGGATGGTGCTAGGGAGGCGATCTGGGCAGTTCTCCCGGGGCAATCTCTTGGATGATTTGGAAAGAAGAAACCTTCATGTTTTTGAGGATTCTTCTTCATCAATGGCTCGCATCTATGCTCGGACTCGGCTAGTTGTTTTAGAGTGGGCGGGGTTACACTACGATATGGAGGGTTTAAAGGAGGTGATGTGTTGATGGCCATGGCTCAGATGAGTAGTTTCTTGGGGCTGTTTGAGGTTTTGATGTTGTCGGGTTTATGTACTTGTAAACTCTTCACATACTTCGTGGTCTTTTTGTAATCCTTCTTTTATTTTAATATATTGTGTGTTTATCGATCAAAAAAATTTATATATACTAATAACACTTATATATAATATATACAATGTATAACACTGTTATACAGCGTTATAACAATGTATTATATGATACTCCTACGTATTATATATTAATAACACTGTTATATATATGACATATAAACTGTTATAACAGTGTATTATTTTTAGTATACAATATATGTCCATTTGTAACAGTATATACTGTTATATATAACAATTACAAATATTATAAAATATTATTTTTAATGACTAGAGATGGGCTGGCCCGGCCTGAGTAAAAATTGGACTGGGCTCGGGCATTTAGCATGCCCATATAGAACCAGGTCTACCCAAGCCCATGGGATGGCTGAGATGATAAAGAATTCCTTGCCACATGCTATTGGTATTTTTTACTTTATGTTGCAGTCAACTTTCAGAAAACATTAATTTTTTAATCCAGAAAATGTTTCAACGATCATTCTAGAATCAGCTATGCGGCTCAAGAATAGATTGTGAGTTTCTAGGTTATTTATGTTATTTGGGGTTTTGGATGATCACTCTGAATACCAGAATGTGGCTCAAAGTCAGTTTGTAAGTTTAGTAGTGGGACTGAGTTTTTTTAATTTCTTTGTATTGTTCGGAGCAAGGTTCTTATCTCAGATTTGTAGGAAATTTCGCACTTTAGGGACTACTGCGGAGTGGCAGGCATGTACGATACCCTGACATCTATATTGACATTCATTCATTGCTTGTAAATCTAATAGTAATGTAACACAAGTAAATGAACTCAAAAAGTGCAATTAACAAGTATCCTAATAAATCTGATTTTTATTTTTAGAAGGATATAATATTTAAATTGCCTAAACTATAAAAGCTAATATATTAATTAATATTTCATTACAGAAGCACATGACGATTTATCCATTACATCTCTATTGTATGTTTATTTTCCAAATATGCTTTAACTATTTTAAAACAAAAAAATTAGAACACATATAATGGTTGACTATTTCAATAATTAATGTACCATAATAATCAACATCTTGAAACAAGAATCCATAGTGGTTAACTCATTACATACATTAGCCATATACCTAGTAAATATACTTTATTTATAAATAATTTTGTAAATATATGATAAAATATATTTTTTTTACCAAAAAGCTTCAGTCCAACCCATATATCGATTTGTAGTGTTTTCTTTATAATTATTTAGGGCCTAAACATAAAAATTTAATGCGAAAAATGAAATAAACATTGAGGTTTCAATAATATTTTGCATTCTCCTTTCAGTAAATCCCCCCCCCCCCCCCCCCCCCCCAACACACACACACAAAAAAAAAAAAGGAAAAGAAAAAAAAATCTCCTTATATTTATTGCAACTGCATCATAGTAAATATGGCCTAATTCTATGGAAGGACAAGATAATGAGAAGAAAATAAAAAAAGATCTAAACATTGGGTTAAAAACACACATTGCTAAATATTGTCGATTTCTTCCAAATTCGAGGATTAGATTTAAGATTCCTCTAATGCAGTTGTTCATTCTCATTAGATAACCCAACCAAGAAAATGAATTTTATAGAATTTCCACCATAAGTGGGTGTTCGGCTGAAATTAGCAATATTTTGACTAGAATTTGGGTTATTTTATTTTTATATAGCATAAATGAATCAAAGGATAAAGATCTTTGCGGAATGTGAAATATTAGCTGATATTATGGGAATCTTTATAGTAAAAATTTCAATTTTGGGATGCCTTGGGATATCATTTGGCTGAGGTGTGAATATTGGGAAATTATGGTTGAATATTTTTGATTTTCTGTTATTCAAACACTTTGGTTTGGAGATTATGTTTGTTTAGGCGCTAGCTCTAAGAGTAGGATTTTGAATTGTGTTTAGGTTTTTTTTTTTTTTTCACATGTGAAGGATTATATAATTTGGCTGAGGTGATTAGCAAGATCCTATGGGATCATGAGCTAGCTTTAAAGGTTACTTAGTGGTTTGAGGTATGTACAAGTATTCTTTTAAAAGGGGGTTGAGGAATTATTTTTTGAAAAGAAAACCTAGATTCTCAATCTTCAATCTAATTTAACCCCCTATTACCATAAATCGAATCTATTAATTTTAAATGGTGGTGGTTGACTGTTAATGAACTAACTTTACCCACCATTCTTTTCTGGAATCAATATCAGCAATTCATACAACTTTTTAATTTTCGTATTTTGTGGTGGTTCCCATGTGGTGTATTTGCCCCAAATTGCCCGTAGAACGATATTTCTGGTTCAATGGCAAGGTATTGCAGAACATTAGTTGGATTTTAGATGGAAATAACACACACAATTTCTATTGGACAAAGTTTTAATCACTGTAATGAAATATTATTATGAGTACATGATGGCATATAGTCTCAATTATTTCTGTCTTGTTAGGTAAATCCTTCTATTTTGTATACATTTATTACTGCTCTGATTTTTTTTTTTGTAATTTCATTTCTCATATAAAGAGTTGCATGCAGATTGTCTACAATGCCAACAAACTTGCTAAATTGGTCAAGGAGAAAAAGAAGATGCAAAACTGGCTTGACTACTATGAACTTAAATATTCCAGAAATCAATTGAAAAGGCCCTTAACGAAGGTATTCCACTGTTAATGGCCTAATTATGTGATTTCTCTTTCAAATCTAGTGCCTTGACCTCTGCTGTTTAACTTTAAATATTATGACTCCTTGCTATTCCTCACTTTAATCCCTGACCTCCTGTTGGAATTCCTTTTCCATTGAACAGACTGGTTTCCTAGGCCTTCGGGGAGAGAGAGTGGATGCAATTGATTTTTACACATCCGAGATTAAGAGAATATCAAAAGAGGTAATTACAACTCTCTGAGCTTCTTGCACGGTACTTACATTTTCAAATTCGTAGTGGTAGTTTATTTTTTAGTTCCTAAAAATTGTGCACCTTATCTCTATTCAGAACTATTGTCTATTACAGAAGCACTTAATTATCGTTTAAAATTAAGAAAAAACAGCCTACTAGAATTATTTCTTTGAGTTTCCACTTGGATTTAAACATGCATTCATTTTCTTCCAAGGGGTTTCGAAAGCTACCTATTTATTCTATAGGTTTTTCTTTTCTTGGATTGCCAAGAAAAGATCATACCTCCTAATAATCTTGCCAAAATGAAAACATATCTCACCTTTACGTGCTTTATGGGTCAGGAAGTGGATGAAATGGTCGACATGATCACCTCAGAAAAATGGCCCAAATAGATTGCACCAATCAGATTTGCAAAAAACTAATTTTTTTCTCGCAGGATATCTTGGGTGAAAAAAACTCCCTAAAGATTCTTCAAAAATTTTAGAAACATACTCAAAAAATTTAGAATCACATACCTTTGAATCTGACCAACTATTCACGAAATGACTCACATGCACTAATCGCGGGCATTATTTACACGCTCCATTTAAAAAGGAAGGCCTCTGATACCAAGTAGTAAGTGAAACCCTAAATGAGAAGAGAAAGAATAGAGAAGAAGAAGAGAATAAGATGGAAATTTGAGAGAAAAGATTAGGATCTGATTACCCTTTTCTATTATTTATACGGCTTATAAAAGAAGATTAAAATAATACTCTTAATGACATGTGATATGGTGTATGTATCTACACCCATAAGACAAATATATCTTAACATGAACTTGACTTGTAACATCTTCTTTGCCCATATATATACTCTCTATTTACCGTAATCCTGTTTGTATGCCTTAAAAGTATTGTAGCTTTTTCATGCTCACAATAAAAGAAAGTGTTCCTAACAACTTCAGGTGCATGGTCGGATAGAGTCGGGCTTACAGTTAAAAACTTGTTATATTTTAGCATTGTACTTCTCTTTTTTGATCAGTAAACATTATGCTTCTCTTATTTCCTCTGCACTTTGAATAATAGCTTAGAGCTCCATTTGATTCTGTTGACTGGGTCACTTTATATTCAGATAACTGTGGAGCGAGAAGGGGTTATAAACAGCCCTAAGTGTATAATGCCAGCGGCATTTGTTTCCTTCAAAACTCGATGGGGTGCTGCTGTTTGTGCACAAACTCAACAATCTAGAAATCCGACTATATGGTTGACTGAGTGGGCTCCAGAGCCCCGTGATATATATTGGCAGAACCTGGCGATTCCATTTGTTTCACTCACAGTTAGGAGGCTTGTTATTGCTGTTGCATTCTTCTTCCTTACCTTCTTTTTTATGATCCCCATCGCCTTTGTACAGTCCCTTGCAAATATCGAGGGAATTGAGAAAGCAGCACCATTCCTAAAGTCCATAGTTAAAGTGTGAGTTTGCTCTTCTTCTGAAGCTTCTTGTTGATTCAGTTTGTTTTTTCATTATGTTATCTTAAGAATATCATATAATATGTTCTGTGCTCCTGAAAATTCTGAAATTATAAATTCGTTTTTTAATGAATTTACTGCATTGCATGATATACAAATCGAATCACTATGAGTTTTCTCTCCTGATGAACCTGGCGATTCCATTTGTTTAAGCCTGCTCCAGAATATTCTGAAAGATCTCTAATCACTGTGGATTAAACTCTTTTGACTGCTTTTCACGATTTTCTTATGCTACAACAATTTTTTAATGTTGAACATTCAGAGTAGTGTGCAATACTGCCATTATAACATACTAACCAATTGCTTTTCATAATGCTTATACACAGTGATTAGAGAAATTTGATGTCCCACGTACTTGGTATGATTAATACCCATTTGCACTGAGAAAGGTTTTGAGTTTTTCTTTTTACAGATGGATTGCATTAGATAAATGTGCTGCCACAACTTTCTTTTCTTTTTTTACTTATTTAAAGAATCAGAAGTCTCTTCTTCTTTCATACTCATGCGAGTACGTAAAGTAATTTGGCCCATACTTACATGTTTTTTAGTTTTTATATTTGTGCGTGTTAAATACATGATAGCCCATTTTATTCTCATGATATGTTTTATTCGTATTGGCCATATGGCCCTTATCAACTGTCTACTTTCATTTTAACAACTTTTAGAATAATATGAGAGTGATGTTATTAGATGATTTTTTCAAGTTTAACTTGCTATATCTCCTGTAATTCTAATTGAGAACGACCCCCTCTCCTTGTCATCATCCATATTCTGGTGTTGTCTTCATGCTATAAACCAAACTGTAGATGTTTTTACTCTGAACTTTGAACTTTTAGTTTAATGTCAAATTACTTATTGGGAATTTTAAAAGACAGCAAATTGCTTAAGTAAATTATCGGTATTTTCTCTGAAGATTAAGATAGTGCAACTTGTGGTTACTTCTGCCGTGATTGCTTGGTTGTTTCAATATCTTTTACTCCTATTTTTTTTACTAACATTGCCCTGAATTTTCATGCAGGAAAGTCATCAAGTCATTCATCCAAGGGTTTCTACCTGGGATCGCTTTAAAGATTTTTCTCATTCTTCTACCGACCATATTGATGTTAATGTCTAAATTTGAAGGATTTTTAAGCCTATCATCTCTAGAGAGGAGATCTGCGGCTAGATATTATCTTTTCATATTTGTCAATGTATTCCTTGGGAGCATAATCGCTGGAACTGCTTTTGAACAACTACACTCTTTTATCCACCAGTCAGCAAGCGAGTAAGTTTTTCTTCATCGTCCACCATGCATTATGTTTACTTGGTATCTCGGCAGTTTCTGGAAATACAATCTTCTTGAAATTACTGTGGAATGACTACAGTTGATAGTAGCTTCAACTCACTGTTCCATCTGAATTGATCACTTCTATTTCTTGGTAGAAGGGGATTTCTCCCGCAATATCTCTGATTAGATTCAATAAGTTTGTAGTATATATTGGTATTTAGCAATCAAAGAATGGGAACCAATTTGGTGAATTAGCGACACTCTATCAACACATGGCATATATAGACATGAGTGAATAAAGAACGGACCTAATAAAGGACATCTGAATTTCACCTACAAATTGTATATAAAAGTTTTATAAATAGGGTTTAAGAAACGATATCAAAGACACGTACATCAATTTCCAATTCTTGGGTGGGCATATATATATGATTTTTTACTAAGGTGGCGTTTGTTAACACTAGTCTTAAAAGAAGTGCTTATTTGAAAATTATGCTTAGTTGGACTTTAGATTGTTAAGTTTAATGTTAATTGCATGTCTACATTTTAAAGATTTTAGAGGTAAAAACCTCTACTTTAAAAAGTAGTTCCATAGCTACTTTTTAAAGTAGAGGTTTTTACCCCTAAAATCTCTAAAATGTAGACATGCAATTAACCTTCAACTAAATAATCTAAAGTCCAACTAAGCATAATTTTCATATAAGCACTTCTTTTTAGACTAGTGTTAACAAACGCCACCTAAGTTATTTGGTGTTGGTTATCTTCATCATCATTATCAAAGTCTTATCCCAACTAGTTCAGGTTGAATGAGTTAGTCTTACTCACTCTATCAAGAGCCATACCTTCTCGCAAGACTCCAATTTCCCCTTTTTTTTTTTACTCTGAAATTGAGAAAGGTATCCATCAACAATCTTGACATTATTGGAACATGAGTTATATAAAGAAAAAATAGAAGACATCCAGACATATGGTCGGAAGCTTTCGAATCAATAATCCAGGAGTTGTGTGTGAACGAGAGGCTTGGTCAAGGGGATTCTAGAATAGTCTGCATGGTCTATGGAAAAAGCCTATAATCATGTGAGGGTTTCATTATTTAGTGGCATTCTTGGAGAGATGTTGCTATTCTACCACATCCTTCTCGGTTATTATTAATGGATCACCCTTTGGTTTCTTTCGATGTTCTAGAAGGTTGCATCAAGGTGATCCTCCGTCTCCCCTGTTTTTCATTATGGTCAAGACGGCCCTAAGCAAGATGATTCACAGAGTTTCAGAGCTGGTTTGGGAAGGTTTCTCCATAGGTAGTTCATCCGTCCATTTGTCCCATCTGCAATTCACATATGACAGCCTCCTTTTTACGGGGCATGCACTAGACAATTGATCCATATCAAGTGTCTCTTTAGATGTTTTAAAGCAGTTTTCGAGTAGATAATTAATTTCCTTTAAAGCCAAATATTTGTAGTGGGAGAGGTTCCAACCTAGAGGAGTTAGCACAATGTCTAGGTTGTAAAACTGGGGTGCTCCCATTCAAGTACTTGGGCTTACGTCTTGGGGCTCACTTTAAAGAAAAATCAGTTTGGGAGCCAGTGGTTGAGAGATTTAATAGGAGAGTAGAAGGTTAAATTCTATTTTCCTATTAAAAGGCGGGAGACTTATTTTTTTGAAAAGCACCCTTTGTAGTCTTCCAACATACTACATGTCTCTCTTCTACATATTGGTTTCGATGGCTGCAAGGATTGAAAGAATCCAAAGAAATTTCATGTGGAATGAAAAGCTATGTATAAAAAAATATGGAGTTTCATTTGCCGTCTGAAGGAGAATAGTGGCCTCAATAGATGCCCCCCTAAGGGATGTGAAAGAGATTATTGTGGCTCATCATGATGGGGAGTGCGATAATTGGATACCTAAAGAAACAAAAGAAACCTAATGGGGTGGGGTAGGTCTATGGAAAGCAATTCTGAAGGTTAGAGCTGAATTGGACAGTCATACTAGGTATGCCATTTGAAACGGGAAGTAAGTCTAATTCTGGACCTATCGTGGTGTGGCCTCGCCACCTTATAACGAGATTTGAAATCCTTTTGTTTGATCTTGATTAACCAACAAGCATATGCGGTGTCTATGTTTAATTGGAGGGGTGAGGTATTAGTCTAGATTCATAGAAGGCTTTGAAGGATTGAGAAGTGAGCGTCTTCTTTATTAGGTTTTTGTCTCATTTTGGAGTCTGTCATTCCTATCCCTTCATCTCTAAGGACAAACGAGTTTGGTCTAGGGATAATGAAGGTTGATTTACTGGAAGATCCTTTCTATAGGCATGGCAACCTAGTTTACGCACTATTACCCTCTTGTGTTGTTCATAGTTACCAAATCCCCATGTAATATTTTTAAGGGAGTCACCGTTTAAAACTACGTACCTTTGTCGTGTTACGTATTATGCGCGTATCATTGTATAAGAGACGTTTAATACACGAATTCCTTATTAAATGCGTATTTTGTGTCATACTTTTATCGTGTTAAACATTCCGTATTAAATAATTATTGGTTAATATTATGATTTTTATTTAATTATGATTATTAATTATTTTCATAATTTTCTCATACTTTTGCCTTGTTTTTCCTTATAACACCGGTACTTTCCAAACATATCATTGTCATATTATACTCATACCCGTACTTGGTAATTATGGATTATTGTATGGCATCATAGTGTTCCATCCAAGGTATCTTTTTTTTCCTTCTTTGGACAACTTATCTGGATAAAATCCTGGCCTATGACTTTCTTCTAAGTATAGGATAGGATCTTTCAGATTGTTGTGTTTTGTCTAGTAGCGGAGGAAATAGTAGATCATTTGCTTTTATACTACCATTTTATGATTATCATCTAAACCCATTTTCTTTTCTGACTTGGAGTCTCTTGGTCTTTCCCTATTCCTTCCAAGGCTCTTTATCTTGCTAGTATTCGGCCTCATTGGTTCCTCAGTTGGATGTTCTATTAGCTCTCCTTCCAGGGGCTATCCCTTGGTCCATTTGGAAAGAGAGAAATAGACGTGTTTTTGAAGAATCCTCTTTATCCTGGGAAAAAGTAAGACACCATATGCAAGATCTCCTGCTTGATTGGGCCTCAATCAGGGACAATAGGGAGGAGTCGGTGGATTCAAATCTTTTTGTCTAATTGAGAGGGATCTCTGAGATGAAAGTTTGGATTAGGCACCACTTTGTTTTAGTTGTTATGATATGTTTTCGTTTATCTTTTAGGTTCACTTTTTGTGAATCTATGTTTTTTTGCTTTCTCCTCTTTCTATTAATGAAATCTTGATTACTGATCAAAAAATCAATACTCTAGGAGTAGGCAGTTGAAGGCAAAGAGGAAATATGGTGAGCAGAGGCAAGAGCAAAAGCAAAAGCATTGATACCTGACTGGGCAAGAGATGTGAATGATGGAAAAAAGTAATCCAATTGAGGAATAGGCATCTGAGAATCTTAACTTCCTCCCAAGGAATTATCATCTGCCTTGAAGAAGGCTAAGTTGGAGGAAGTGAACCAAAAAATGTGGATCCCATAGATGAAGCACTATGTGTAGTAGATGAAGATTCAAGACGAGTAAATTTGGTTGGGTTTCCAACTAAGTCCCAACATCTCTCCTTAGTGTACATCGACCTCCCACTGTGGTCACGCTTAAATTTATCTTTTCTTTTTTTCTGAAAAATACCTCCTTCCTTTGGCTTGTGAGTCCCTCCATTTCCCAATTTTTGATGTCGTGATGAGAATAATAAGGCTGATCGCTTAGCAACCCGTTGGCTCTCCTCACTCTAAACAAAAGCATAAACTTGACTTGAGGATGAAAAACTCATCCTTACACAAAATTTGAATTCTAGGCAGTTTAATATCTGAGTTCAACCTAGCTAAGAACTCAAATATTCAGTTCTGCTCCACAAATCTTTGATACCATTTACCCTCAATTGGTACACACCGATTGAAACATCTGATAATGATCTAACTCCTCCCACATAGCATGAAGACGAGAAAAGTACTTAGCCAATGGTTGGTTATCTTATCTAAGATGAGCTATCTCCTAGTGTAATTGGAAAACACGAGCAATGTTAAGTGCCTAGGAATAAGTCTTAGTTGTTTGAGTCTCAAATCTCCTTAGATGTCCTTTTTCGATATTAGAGATAGTTTAGATAATACAGAGTGGTGTAATAAGGTGTGATGAGATACACTGTATCTAATCTCATTGAATTTGAAAAAGATTAGGATCAAATAGTTTGATTTGATTAGGATTTAATTAAATTATATTTCTATCTTGAGGTCAATGTACTCTCTATATAAACCCGATTAGAGGTGATTGTAATCACCCAAGAATTCTCAATAAATTCCTTTTTATCATGGTATCAGAGCCAGGTTGATCGGACCTTGATTTGAGTTTTTTTTTTTAATCTTGTTTTTCCGACGGTCGGCAATGCCGCTCGTCTGGCCTAAACCTCTATTTTTTTAGTTCCAAAGCCATTACAATCACCAAACTCTTATTTAAATCTGTCTATCATTGATACTTTTGATTTTTTTTTTCTCTCTTGAACGATTAAGTTCTCTTTATGTGTTATTGGGAGAGATCATGACGGTTTGCTCTGGTGGATCGCCGGCTCCAAAACACTCTAAGATGAGCAGGATGCGGCAGTGATGCAACTATTTTCTGTAGCAATTGCACGATCCTTCTTCAAAGGACCATGCAATTGCGGGAGGGTATTAGAGATGGTTTAAAGAATACTGAGTGGTGTAATAAGGTGAGATGAGATACACTGTATCTCATCTTATATCTAGGTAGATTTGAATTTGAAAAAGATTAGGATCAATTAGCTTGATTTGATTTGATTAGGTTTCTATATTGAGGTCAATGTACTCTCTATATAAACCCTTAGAGGTGATTGTAATCACCAAAGAATTCTCAACTCTATATAAACCCTTAGAGGTGATTGTAATCACCAAAGAATTCTCAATAAATCCCTTTTCTATCATTGGAGAAATTTGGGGTTGCATAGAATGCAATAACTAAGACATTACTATAAGATTTTCATACTTCTACTTATCATACGATGCATTTGAATAACTGGGCTCCACTATTCTCTTATTAATATATCCACTCTTTTCTGATTGTAGATAAACATTGCCACAAACTGGAGACCATTCCAAAAAATTATGACCATCCAACTTCATTGTTGTAATCTGCAAACTAGGGTTCTCTGGTGGAGAAGCTACATATCGTGCTCGAGAAACTGTCCTCCATGCCACTCATCCCTGACTTACTGTCAACTTCGAGACTATATTCTATAATCATAACAGAACCAGAGCCTCCCAATCACCCAAAAAAACTCAAACCAAGAGAAGAGAAGGCTGATTTACACAAATTAGCTTACCGCACACCACTACTAATCTCCACAAATTAGTTCGCCATCATACAATCAAATAGCACTGCCCAAGCATACCAAAACAAAGGGTGACAACATGTATGCCCTAGAAAAAACCTTGTAGAATCTTCAAATCCAACCAAACGTCTTGAAACTTGTTTACCCAAGTGATTGTGATTAGAAATTGAACTTCTTCCTGGAATCAAACAAATGGGTATAAATCATCAAGAACTTCTAAAAAATAGAATAATCAACTATCCAAAAGATTTCATACATATAAATTGGTAAAAGAAAGTAATGAGCATTTCATTGCATGCACTATACAAAACATGAATGGACTCCATAAAATGAAACATAACCACCAATATAATCAAAGATAAATCAACAAAAATAAACTTATATAATCATGTTGTATGGGATCAAGTATCAAAAGACTTAACTAACAAAATAAACTATCAAGTTCTCTTAGAGTCCAACTCTCCAACTCCATCCTCTTTCTTCTCTTTTCTTTCTATTTTTTTCTCCGTTTTAGAGCAACAAAGAGAAACCCAAATAGGGGCTTTGGCATGTCTGTAAGAAGGGTTTTCTGATTTCTTCTCTTCTTAAAAGACATCAAGTACCTTTAAAAAATTGAAATAATAAAAAATATTAAAAAATATTTTTTTAAAGTATCGATCCGTAACAGGGGTTTCATGCTCAAATTGCATGAATCGTACGATTTGAATCACAATCTAAATCGCATATCGAATGGGATTTACCCATTAAGATTTTCACTTGCGATTTGAATCGTTTTGTCTGGGATTTGATTCATATCATAGGATTTGAATCACAAATTACAAGGATTTAACAACCACAAAAATGAGGTAGAGTGGAAGATGAATAAGAGGAGAAGATAATGCTACAATAAGGGGTTTAAATTCAAGTTTTTTTTTTTAAAAAAAAATTACATTTTAAATTGTTGGGGTTCATTGGATGGTTAATCTCACATGGGAGATCAAGGGGGCTTATAATGTTCGTCTGATCAAGCTGATCAATTGGTTGTTGTCCGATCGACTCATATTTTTGGTGGCTCTTGGATACCTCCCAAGGGGTGTGTTTAGGTGGGTTCAATGAACACATCCTTCTAATGGGGGAGCCTCTTTATTAGGCCAACCCCTTCTATATAAGAGGCATTGAAAGGTGTTTTGTCTTAGTTACATGCATCAATACGCGTAAGGAAAAGAAAAGGGAGAACAATATCCCTCCTTTCTCCATGGCCATACCAAATAAAAAGGAGAAGATATCTCCCTCTCTCTTCACAACGGTACAAAAGGAAGAGACAGAAAGAAAATTTTGGTGTTCAAGGTTGGATGCACAAACCAAAGCAGAGGACACAGATTCGGCCCAAACCGTAGGGGGCCATGGCTCAGTCCAAACCAGATGGTGTTCAGACCCAAGTCAAATCTACAAGGGAGACCCAATTCAAATCTACAAGGGAGAAGATGGGTTCCTCCTTAAGAAGGAAGAACCAGAAAGGAGGAAGAAAACCATATCCTCTCCAGCCCATATGTAGTGGCTCGGTCCAGATTGGGAAACAAATTGGATTAGGCATTTCCTTGTCTAATCTAGTTTTCCCTATCAGATCATAATTTCAGTTTGGCTACTAGACTTCGTTCAGTAGCTTCTTTGTCGGACTAAATTGTTCAGTCATTGAGACAAACCCGCTTGGAATCCTAATGGATAATTCTAGGATCGGAAATCTGGATTGTATTGGACACATACAAGGTTAATCAGATGAAATTAAAGATTAATGTAATTGATTAAATCTAATCTAATTAAGGGGCCTTCTAGAAATGTTAGATTAACCCAAATTGAGATAATTAAATTTATCAAATTGGAATTGGTTAAAATTTTCTTTTATGGAACCAAACCATGACTGTTACGAAAAAGTAATGTCTTGAATCCATTACCAAACTAAGTGTATGGTATTACTATACATGCTTTTGGATATACTATTAATTTCCAGGTTCTGTCCAAAGTCCAAACTGTCACAAAAGAAATGATTTTCTAACTTTAATTAAATAATTGGAAGGTAAATTAATTATCCATAAAATAGCCAATTTATTGATTATTTATTTAGTTAATTTTATATCTTATGGTTCAGATTAAATTATAATTCGTTGCCTTTTAATCTGAGATAGGGATTAGTTATCCTTGAGAGTTGAGTCACCTTTAACCTTAAAGGAGGATTATGGATATTCCTATATCCATTGAGATCTTGTTATCCTTAAGTAGGATAATGATATTCTCTAGACATAACACTACAAGTGTCATTCTTGGTTCATTCAGAGAACAATATTAAATTATTGATTCTTATCTAAATCTAAGACTGGTTTTAAGTCAATATGCGATCAGACCAAAATTAATGAATAATTTTTTAAAATATTTTTGGGCATCCTAAAGGAGGTTAAGTGTAGTTGTCTTCCGCTAAGCAATGCAAGCACATGGGAGGCTTCGACTATCTTTGAGAATCTAATATTATACGTATAGTATTCTTGTGCATGCAAGTGCTTTGTGCGTATTCATATATATGCATTGACGGACATCTAACGGAGTTTTAGAGATTTGATCTGCAACCGAGTGCAAGTCATTAGCAAATTAGAAGAAATTATTGGTGCTAGGCACCAAGCCACCAACAGAGGAGAGAGATTATTTAGAGCTGGAATAGTGAGTCTACAGTTACTAGTGAACACCCACAACTTTATTAATAAAAGATTCGTAAAGGACAATAATGCCCTTACTAATTACTATAGTGTAAAACATGAGATAATAAATAAAGTCTACCAAAGCATCACGGGCTTATAAATCTAGGCCCATTACAACAGTATAGATATCCTTGAATTTTTTTGACTAATTAGGATAAATGGACCGATCTCTATTTATTTCTGGTTACTGCAGCTATATGTATAATGACAAAAAGGTTTGTGTATCATGAGTTTTGTGGCTACTGTTTCCCTTGCTAGTTCATGGCCTATGTGATAGGTAGTGTGGTGCCTGTCCGGATTGAACATCCTAATACTATTAAGCATAGGGGGGCAGCTAATGTTGTTTAGATCAGAGCTCTGTATTTATTCTTGCTCCATTTCATAGTGAAAATCTCGGTGACTCCGTGGACGTACATCAACATGAGGAAACCACGTAAATCTGGTTTACTTATGTGTGTGCCTGATGTTTATTCTATCTATTTTTTCGTATCTCACAGATCCCGTTTATTTTCCTAACACTATGTTATGAACTGACCAGAAGATTTTACATCACAATTTGTGTCTTGAATTTTTTTTCCATCCATGTAATTCAGCAAAAGAGACTTTCTCATCATTCCCTATGTAATCATAATGTATAGAATCCTCAACTTTCTTCTATGTCACTAGCAAAGGTTGGTTAAGCTAATTTTGTTCAGGTTATTTATACTGCTTCATTAAATCTTATTCTATTGCTGCTTTAGTTTGAGATGCCTCTTGTAATGTTAAGTGGTTATTTGTGCAGTATTCCAAAAACAATTGGTGTATCAATCCCAATGAAAGCAACTTTCTTCATAACATATATAATGGTTGATGGATGGGCTGGAATTGCTGGGGAAATTCTAAGGTTAAAACCGCTGATAATCTACCACTTGAAGAATATCTTATTGGTGAAAACTGAAAAGGATAGGGAAGAAGCAATGGATCCAGGAAGTCTTGGTTTCAACACAGGCGAACCTCAAATACAATTTTATTTCCTACTTGGCCTCGTATATGCTGTCGTAACACCCACTCTACTTCCTTTTATAATAATATTTTTTGGCCTGGCATATGTTGTATTCCGCCATCAGGTAAATAACTGACATTTAATCAATAAAATTTTGGGTTTTGTGTCATTACATTTTGGTTTGGAATAGTGTTTCTTTCTTTTATTGTTGATAATGTAAGGGATGAAATTTTGTTTTTGACTCAGGAGTATGAAAGGTTTGAGCACATATCTGAAGTGCATATGTTTTGCTTCTTAAAAAAATTGCGTGAAGTTCAATCTCATGCACTTTTTTTTACTTGGTTTCAACACTATTTTAACTTCAACTTATCTCTAGTAAATTTCTAATAGAACTAGTGAAGCCAGAAACCATGAAAGGTTAAGGGTTATACGTACATACAGAAGGGAAATCATGCATAAACATGTGGGAGATTTAGTTGGGATGAACTGAATAGGAATGAACACAGGGGGAATTTATTGAGGAGGAATAGCTTTCCCTACCTTTTGGAAGTTTTACAAGTAAAAGATGTCCTCTATATAAAAGGATTTAAACAGAGGGATACATGTTCCTTTGTATGGATTATGGAAGGATGATGTTATAGATACTCTTCTGCATCATGGTTACCCCTACGCCCAAAAGCACCCTCAGGCCAGCCAAGAAAAACCTCCCTTACCACATAAAGAGATGCCCAAGAAACTCCAAATAGAGCGAAAAAGAAGTTTCAAAATGCCTATGCCCATAAACAATGCAAGAGTTGATGGTGATCGTTTCCCTCGACTTCTTTGCATAGATTACATCTGTATCATCATTTCCCAGTTCCTCAAATGGTCACCTGTATGAATCTTGTCTAATGTCAACAATGTAAGAATCTTGACTAATGTCACCGACCAAGCAAATGCTTGCACCTTTGGGGCAAATACGCATTTCCAAATCTTCTCAAAGCATGGATTTCTAATTAATTCCCCAAACTCTTCCTTATATAAGAGATCATAAAAAGCAGAATTGGTAAACACCCATCTTGCATTTCCTTTCCAAATTCGCTTGTCTTTAGATTCCGGGTTCAATTTTGCCTTAGTACATCAAGAAGATGAACACATTCATCAAATTTGCAATCCCTCAGATTCCTCCTGAAAATAAGACTCCAAACTACTTCTCAATTCCTGTGATAAAAAAGATTATCCACCATTGATCTCTTTTTGAGGAGCAAGTCTGTAGAGCCTATGGAAAATGTGACATTACCCACCTGCCCTACTCCACTTGTCTTCCCAAAAGCGCACCCTTCTACCATTCCCAACTGCAAAAGCTGCTTGTTCCAAAAAAAATTCATGTACCTTCACCACTCCCTTTCAAACTCCCACTGAAAGACTTTTTTCAAATTCCAGTTACATCTGGTTATCCCGAATTTGGCCTCTATCACACTCCTCCCCAACGCCTGATTTCTGAATTGAATTTCCATAACCATTTCCCCAATAGAGCGTTGTTCATACATCAAAGCCTTCGGATATACAAACTACCCCAGTACTTCGGATGGCAAATCCACTCCCACTTAACCAAGCGAATCATTCTCTATCTTCCCCTCCTCCCTGAAGGAAATCTTGTTGAAGCTTCTCTAATCTTTTGGCTATCAATGTCGGCGTTTAAACATCGACATATAGAATATTGGAAAGTTTAGACAAGAAGATCTTTTTCCAGTTCGCCAGCCTCATACCAACTCTTTCAATCACAGGGTCTTGCATGCTATTTGATATTGGTCTGGCTCCTAGGAGATGCCCAAGATATCTGCCCACAATACTCCCTACTCTAATTAGAATCCTTTTGGACAGGTTTACCCGAAGCCCAGACAAAGCTTAAAACATTTCAATGCCGCCCTAATAGAATAAACAACTACTGATTAGCGACGGAAATTTAGAGACGGATTTATTTCTGTCTCTAGTACGTACTTATAGAGATGGAAATAAATTTGTCACTAAGGTTCCGTCTCTAATGCAATTTTCAAGATTTAATACAATTTAAAAATAAATAAATTTACATATAGAGATAGAAATAATGCATCGCTAATATGAATAAAGTATAGAGACGGAACAATTCCGTCACTAATTCATATAGTGATGGTACTCACCTATAGCGACGGATTTATTTTTGTCGCTAATGTTAAGACCAATTGTGACGGAATAGTTCAGTCTCTAATGCATATTTCGACATTTAATACATTTTTAAAAATTAAATTTATCTGTAGCGACAGAAATTGAATTTCCGTCATTGTCTCAAAATGAATTTCCGTCATTTAATAAATTTATCTATAGTGACAGTCGAGTAAATCATTGTCTCATATTAGAATTTCCGTCACTATTGCTCCTTTTTTAACCGACTGAAATAAACCCATTAGCGACAGAAATAATCCGTCACTAAATAGCGACGGAAAATGATTACCGTCTCTAAAACCCTTTACCCACAGTCACATTAGTAACGGAATAGCAATGGACAAAATTCCGTCGCTAATGACATTAGCGACGGAAAGTCAACTATTAGAGACAGAAAAAGTCCGTCGCTGATCGGTAGTTTTCTTGTAGTGCTGCAACAACATATCATCTTCATATTGTTGTTTATGGCATCCATGCAACATTACTAAGAATGATGCTGATGAGATACACCGTCTAGTCCAATCCTTCCACCTCACTTCAAAACCCCTCCAGCAAAGAAGGAGGTCCAAGAATGCATAATCTACATGATCATAAGAATTTTTTTTAATCAAACTGACATACTATTCCACTTTTTTCCTCCCTAACCTTGAATTAAAGCGTTATTTGCAATTATGGTGAAATCATTTTTTTCATTTGGCACAATTAGATGCTCTTTTTTAGGATATGCTGCACTTTCTTTTAGTATTTGCATTGGAACATCTGCCTTATAGAAATCATGCTAGATATAGTTGGGAGTGTACTAATTAAAGTTCTTGTGTGATACTGTAGATTATAAATGTTTACAATCAGGAGTATGAGAGTGGTGCAGCATTCTGGCCTGATGTCCATGGGCGTATTATAGCTGCATTGGTTATCTCACAACTGCTTCTAATGGGGCTATTAAGTACAAAAGGAGCTGCCCAGTCAACACCATTGCTCATCGCACTTCCAGTACTAACCATATGTTTCCACTGGTTTTGCAAAGGCCGTTATGAACCTGCCTTCGTTAGATATCCATTACAGGTTTGTTTGAAATTGCAATTTTCATAGTATATGCTTTGTTATTAGTTGAAGTTGGTACCTGATTACTATCATCATTGATATACATTGTACTTTTTTTTTCATTAATTATAATATGGTATCCATTTGAGGTACATTCTGTGGTAGACATCTTCATAAAAGTACTATGCTCACTGTCATTTTCGTTTGACTTCTCTAAAGAGAACTTACGGTTATGATTCCACAGGTTTTGTTTCTATACATACTGAGACTTGATATAGGTAAAGGCAAAATAAATTATGCCACAAAATGGGAAATCTTAGTTTACCAGGTATCGTTGCCGTGGGGCTATATCAAGTAGATGTGCACAAAAAGAAAAATCCGTAATATATATATATATAAGAGATCATCGTTGTATGGCAGTTAAAGGTAAATTACAGGTTGCAGCCTTCATGGTCTTTTCTCTTATCACTTCAATATGCTCTGGGTCATGAGGTTTGAAATTTTGATACATATATTTTCCAAACTCGGTAATCCTTCTATGCCATGTATGGTTTTGTGGTGTTTTACAGTCTTTGGGAGTTTAGAGTTCTTGTTGCTTTTCAAGAGCAAAAGCACAATGCATAGCTGGCCTAACTGATATATTTTATTTACTATAGTCTTATTATCTTATAACTCATTGTCTCAAAATTTTCGGTTGATATAAGCACGCAGGCCCAGGTCCAATGTTTCAAACCTCTTGAAAAAACATTCTAGGACCTAGATGTTACATTTTTTTTTTTCTCACTCTAATCCCATCCTAGCATAGAACGTGGAGGTGTGTAATTGTGTGAAAAGATGGTATAAGACATGATTTCCATTGCATTGCATAACAATAATTGGGTTTCCTACATTCCTGATTTCTGGAGACATTATGATTCACGTTCAATGTAAAAAATAATCAGTTTCCTAAAGCCAGCAAAACTCAGCACCATGTTTTTGGTGGTCTAAAATCTTAAATTACAAATCAGCACATTTTTTTACGTAGTATAGTTTTCTTAGGCCTTTTATAATATTCCAAACCTAGCATGATTCTTATCTGGCAACATCATTTGGAGTTAATGAAGATATTTTAATCCCATGCTCCATGGAGGTGAAAAAAATTGCAAAACTGATTCTCTTACAGTTGTATGTGTTTGTGGACTGGTTTCATAATATTAATAAAGAAAGAGGTATGATCAAATCAGTTGACGGGAGAGGAAGAAGTCGTCATCTAGTGATATAGTCCAGACCTGTGGATTGGAGGAACCCGCTATCAAATTAATCCCACTTGAGATTTCTCCATGCTCAAAATCCAACCTGTTGGACGAGTCCTTGAATTTTCTTTGTTCTTTGGATGGATAGAAAAATCTGTCGAACAATCCAGAAAACATGCATATACATATTATTCCACAGGGTGAGTCATCCAGTCATATAGATTTTTATCTTATGCTCCGTTTGTTTTGAGGTAAAATAGGGGAAAACAAATGAATTCCACGGAGAATGTCATTTTCCAAGTATACTTTCTTTAGGATAACTGATATTTTCCGTGAAATTCATTTGTTTTCCTCTATTTTACTTCGTAACAAATGGAGCATTAGTTGATCTTGGTGGGGCCAATTTAAAGTGGACCCCAATACGCTTTGCATCTTGGCTTCATGTACAACGGGGGATGTCTTCTTCCCGCACTCTTTCAATTCGGGTTATTCATATCTATAAAAAGCTCAATTATGGTATATGTGACATACACTCTGATTTCTTATTAATTTTTATTTCTTTCTTCTCAATGTGCACTTTGGGATGCTTGAATCGATCTTCGTCTTTTTTGGTTGTGGGTTTTAGGAAGCGATGATGAAAGATACGTTGGAACATGCAAGGGATCCAAAGCTGAATCTAAAAGCCTACCTTCAAAATGCTTACATCCACCCAGTCTTCAAGGATGTGGATGCTGATGATGATGAAGTGGTTTCCAAAGATTGGGAGCAAGAGAGTGTGCTGGTTCCTACAAAACGTCAGTCCCGGAGGAACACACCATTGGCCAGTAAATACAGTGGCTCATCATCACCCTATCGGAATGAGGTTGTTCAGGAACATTCGCAACCTTAAGTGCTACTTGGACCTGTATTGTACTGTACATTAAGGCTATAGGGAAGCAGTAGTTCGGTGTGGAATTGTAAATTAAAATGTGCAAGAAAAACTAGTTTATTGTGCAAAGAGGAAATAATGGATTAGCGCAGCCTTCGGTTTGGAAACTTGACTAACTTGAGCGCACCCTCGCCCTCAAGGTGCCAAAAGTTTCATCGCAAATAGTCAAAGGTACTTTGGAACATATACTGATCAACCAGAGGCTGCTAAAGGCAGAAATTGTGTGAAAGTTTGTGTATGATAGATAGAATATTAGTTGAAAGATCTTTTGGGTCTTCTTGTGTTTACCACGGTCTGTATCTTGAAATGACATACATCTTTTATAATGAGATAAACAAATGTGAAATTTTGTTGTCTCATAAATGAAGGTCATGCTTCAATTACTGCTCAGGGTGGATTTCCAAACACATGCTATATATATATATATGCTAATTAATATAAGCTGTTCAGATGCTGGTTAAGGCCTTGGATAAGTCAAGAGTTTATGTTATGTGGCTGAAAATTTGAGACTCATAAAGCTTAACACTTTGCACTTTGTCATGGTAGTTGTTAGAAAATTTGAGCAATTTGTCAAGGTTTCTAACAAAATTAACTCCAACCATTATGACATTTCAAGTCTTATCATTTTCTTATGAGATTTGGAGTTCATTTTGTTGTATTTGAAAGTCCTACGAGAATAGCAATCCAAGAGTTGAAAAGCACAATTGTCATGCCCCGAAACCCAAACTCCCAAGTCTCAGGATGTGAGTTCTGATTTAATCCCTTGGCTTATATTATACACAAATAATCATTTTTCATAACATATAATAAAGATTTGAACTTCCAAACTCACCTATATAATATGATTCATTAGAGCAACTATCTATACATGTACAATCCATTATATACATCAAAATTTTCATCATTATCTATTAAAAGTTTGTAGTACAACCTTGACCTCAAACCCAAAACATACCTCTAATGAAGTCTTCTTTTACACTAACTATATCTACAGACACCACACTCCAAAAAGAAATAAGAACGTCTATCTCTCTTCCCCGGTTCACTTTGCAAGATTAATAAAGGGTTGGGTGAGCTGGACAACTCAATAAGTAATTCTCACATGTATAGGATTCAATGAACTTAAAAGAAATGAAGCGGAAAAACATGTACAAATTCTAAATAAAATAGACTAATTTTCATCTCAATATATATAACAGTTTTCCAAATCTATGCATGTAAATCATTCAAATCATTTTGCTGAAAATCATAAATTTAAACCGTTCACAAATATAAAACCTTCTGTCTAATCATAATTTCAAGTAATAACGAGCCCCGAAATAAAATTTGTCTAATCATAATTCCAAGTATCAATGACTCTCAAAACAAATTCTGAAAAACTTAGGATATCAATAACTCACAAAATAACTTGATATATCATATAACTATCCAAATTACTACATGCAAACATCAGCACCAAATACTAGAGTGCTCTCCTATATTGACTTATGTATTTTTTACCGATCTTGTCAGTATAGTCGCTTATAAGAGATCACGACAGAATGATCATTTAAAGGTTCTCTCGAAATGGGACAAAACATAATTGGTACGTAGGCTCTATCCAACCGTTCCAACGCAACCGCCTGAGACCACCCTAATACGCTAAGGTCTACCGGACGTCCCGTATTATGGTTAGATCCTTCGGCTCTCTCGGAATACGATGTGTGAATGTAACATCCACAATGGTTACTCACCAGTTAGTACAATTATAAACTGACTACCAAATCCATAGATCGCCAAAGTAGTATTCTTCCTTATATATCAACTGATTATCAAATCCATGGATCATCAATGATATATAAATATATATATATCAAACTCAAAATCGTATCAAAGCGACAAATTCCATAAACATAAATTGCATCAAATTGCATAATCACATCACCCGGGGTATTTATTTCTAAATCTAATACAAATCAAGGCTATAATTCATATATATCAAAATTCACTTTTTTTCACATAAACTCATCATTTTAATTTGAAATAGGTGAATCTGTATGCTTAATCAAAATTTAAAACCATTATTATAAGTCAATAAAATCTAAATTTTTCTAAAATATTTTGCATATCTTGAAATTTTCAATTGAACCGTATAACAAATTTGTTTAAATAAACATGTTATAATTCAACAATAAATTAACGTAATAGAATTTGAAAGAACTATACATGTTACAATTTAACACTAAATTCCCTTAATAGAATTAAAAGAACCACTAATTGAATAAAAAACATATGAATTTATTTACACAATTGCAAAAATCTTGGTGAATTAAATATTTTTCCTTCTTCTTTCTCTTCCTTTCTATTTCCTTTCCCTTTCCCTTGCATTCTTCTTTTACTTTCCCTTCCCTTTATTTTCTTTTCCTTTCCTATCTTTCGTCTTCTCTTTCCGCTTCCTCTCTACGTAACTGTTACTGCTTTTTTATATCTCTGTTGTACTATTGCTAAGAACATAACAAAACCAAAGAGTTTTAAACTCGGCTTTGAATTCTCTCTAGCCCGGGCTAGAGAGGTGCTCTCAGGCCACCACAAATGAAGCGCAGCTAGTTGGAGAAGTCATTTCATGGGCCCCATGATTTTGACTTCTCCAGCCTTTATTTGACACATGGTGATAAAATGGTGAGATAAAGTGAGAGATCTATCAAATGGGGAGAAGTCAAAAATCCGGGGAGAAATGAAATGACTTCTCCCGCCACTTGTCGCTTAAGTGTGGTGGCCCGAGAGCACCTCTCTGGCATGGGCAAGAGAGAAGCCGAAGCCTTTAAACTCTCTAGAGCTGTACGGTTGGGTGGTTTCACTTCCACCCAACACATGTCTTTAACTTTTCCCTATTTCAAATTTAACCCTTGTACTATTCCTTTATTCTTTATAAGCCCCACTCTTAAAATAAATTATAATTAGCCTCCTTAAGCACCAATTATCTAATTAATTACTTACTAATTGTAATTAATAATAAAAATTAATCTTTATTATACTTTTTTAACTTACCTTATTTACAAATTAACCCCCTCTTAACATTTATTATATTTAAGTCCTTAATCTTAAAATATATTATAATTAATACCTTAATCACTGATTAATCAACTAATTACTCACTAATTATAAATAGTAATAAAAAATTATATTTTTTTAATCTCTCCAAACCCTTCTCTACATTAGATTGGTCATTTCTGTTACTGTTAGATTTTAGAAATTTTGCTCTGATTGATTGATATTGTGATTTGAAGTCTAAATTCTTAGGATCACACCTTTCACTATGTATATTTAGTCTTAATTCATACATTTAATATATTTATATATTAATAACATATTATATGGGGTACTAATAACACATTATATGGTAATTAGAAGTTGGGTTATTACAACGATACATCTAATTCTCAAAAGAAAATGCATATTGTCAAATGACAAAACATGTAAAGTGCTGGAACGAACCCTACGACAATCCAAAAATATAGCAAGAAAACTGTGTTTATGGCCAACATTCAAACTGTCCAACTAAGAGCTTTCAGTTGCATAGCATTATGACCTACCCCTCTTGCTGAAATGGCGATGTCTGCCTTTATTGAAGGGAGGTCCTAGCATCAAGTCCCAAGAAGGCAATCTCCCAATAGATTGGTAGATTCCCTAGGTGATATGGCTAGCAAGGACCCACTCAACATTTACTAACCCTAACAAAAAGCAGCAAGACTGTCTTGTGGGTTTTACTCCTTGCCCATGTTAGCCTTTAGGTTTTTGACATGAGGTAACATCTTTGATTTTGATGATAAGACACTAATAGAATGATAATTGTGTTATTAATGTTCTATTGAGTTTAAGTGTAATTCAGCTTATGAAGAGTATTATCACATCATCTAAGACAAAAAGATGAAAATACCAACCAAGCAAAAAAGATTATTCATCAAGCTTAGTGGTCCTACCCATTTGGTTTATCGCATCTTATGTGATTTCACATATTAGAGCTTCACTATACCATATAATGATTTACATGGAAAATTTAATTCAAAATTAAATTAAAAGCTTTAAGAATGTCCTAGTGTGTGAGATCAAAATGGATTTCCTATTTCTGGTTGTGGGACCAAGTGCTTAACTTTTTGGTTAAAGCCTTGTTGCTATGAAATACTTTCCTATAATACCATTAGGATCATAGAATTCTATCTATATCCCTGAACTTCCACTAATCACAATAATGTCCATTGACACAATGCAACTAAAGAGAAAAGATCAACCACCAGACATTGATCGGAACAAAAAACCGCCCGAAAATTGGAGAACGAGTCAAATGACCATAACACAAAGAGAAGATGGGAGAAGGTAGCGATCACCAGCACAGAGAAGACGCTCCACATACGGAAGCAAAGAGAAGCTCCACAGACGGAAGTAAAGAGACTCGATTGATAATGTTACTAATTGGTGATGGATTTGTAGAGACTGATTAGGTGAGTATGAAATATTATAGGTAGCATATTGTTTCTCCTTTTTTAGGGGGGCAGTTCTTTGCCCATGGCTATTGTTAGATAATTAAATAACATAATATAAATATGTTTTTTTTCCAAGCTCGAGGGGGTAGTTGTTCCCTTGCTCCATGTTATGCCTTGCTAAAAAAAAATTAAATAACATAATATAATTTTGGGAAATGCTTTTGAGACTGCGAAAGAGCTGAGACCACTGAGACTGTGCATAGATGCACGGGATTTCAGGTGGGGCCTTTTTTTTTTTTCGAAGTTCGAATGGGCAGCTGTTCCATTGCTCCAAGTTAACTTAAGCCCCGCTAAAGAAAAAGAAATAACATAATATAATTTTGGGAAATGCTTTTGAGACCATTAGGCCGTGCACAGATGACGGTGCCCCACTTGAAATCCCGTGCATCCGTACATGGTCTCGGCCCTTTTGCGACCTTAGTAGCAAAGTCCTATTATTTTTTTATTTTTTATTTTCCAAAAGTTCAGGTGGGCAGCTGCCCCTGTCCAATCCTTGACCCATGGCTTATTAAAAAAAATTAAATAACATAGTATATATCTATATATATATATATATATTTTACAAAAAGTTCGGGGGGCAGCCCCTCCTTTGCTCCGCCCCTGCTCACCCACCTACTGATTCCATCTAGTTACAACCATGGGCTATGGCTTCGGTTTGCAGACTTATACGAGGATGCCTTTTGCTGTACAGCTTGAAACTTGTCCCCAAACAACCCTTTATAGAATAGGGTTCTATAAAAGCCAGAATCCAAACATGCTCTATATATTTTGATTGTTAGTGGGTCCCAACTCCACAAAGATCCCAACGGCTTCTCAAATCTCACCCCTTGATCAACATGCACCAGTCTCTCTCTCTCTAACCGTCGAAAGCAAACCAGGAAAAAGAAGAGAGAGAGAGGGAGTTAGATAAACCCCTAGAACCCTAATATATGTTCAATTACAGGGAAGTGGAAACAATGGCAGAAGAACTAAACCCTAATCCATCTTCAGAGCCAAAGCAGAGAGCTCCAATGGCGTCTCGTATTCAATCTCCGACCAGTCCCTTTTTCTTGAGCTCTAACGACGATCAACTCGAACGTGCGGAGGCTCGTGCGGCTCGTGCCGCCGCTACTCGCCGTAAATTAATTGCAGCTACTGCTCCTTCTACTTCTTCTGATCCATGTCTTGATAAAGAACAGATTGCCGAGTTGTTCCAGAATTGCATTAAGCTCGCAAGCGAAAATGTTCGTAAGTTTCCTCTTTCTATGCACAAATTTCAATCCCCTTTTCCTCTATTGTAAGCTTATCATCTGTTTTTTTTTCTTTTTTTTTTTGCTTTTTGCGATGCAGAAAATCAACCAGAAGAACACGTGGAATCTGAGACTCATAGACCATCTCAGTGAGATTGTTAAAGTCAAAGTGGAAGATGATGTGGAGACTAATTTTCAAAAGGTTTGAGATACCCCTGTGCAAATTCATTGATGGAGAGAATCAAAAAAAAAAATTTTGAAATTTTTTTCCTGTGCAGGCAAGTTGCACGTTGGAAGCTGGGGTAAAGATTTACTCAATGAGGGTGGATTCGGTGCATTCAGAGGCATATAAGGTCCTTGGTGGAATTAATAGAGCAGGTCGAGAAGATGAACAAGGTTAGGCCCTTTCATACCAAATAAAGTTTTTTTTTGTTTGTTATGGTTTTCTTGGTACTTCTGCTATGTATTCTGCATTGCCTTTCCTCGGAAAGTGCTTAGGTGCTTTATCCTGGAGAGTGGATTCATGAAGGTTCTTGTTTTGGGTGATTGAGTTGGAATATCGAGTGTGAATGGAAATTAATGAAGGGTCTAACTTGGGTGTTGGGTACATGAATGTCTGGGTTATTTTGATTCTGTGTAGTCTCTCAATGATTATCCAAGTTCGGGATGTTTTGTATGCACGAAAAGGACAAAAGGAAACAATACATTGTCTCTAATTGGTCAAACCCCTTTTCACTGCAAAGTGCAAAGAAGGGATTAATAACTTAGTATTTGAACTTTATTCCAAAAATTATATTCATTAGTGTTAGCATGTGGTTAGTTGGTTTTTTTGTAAGCTATGATGAAGAGGGGTTTCAACTAGCATTTCTTTAAAAATCGGAATCATCTCACTTAAACAAAGTTAAGGAATTATGGTTGGTCTTTATAAATAGGGTTTTCTTCTTGTTTTAGAAATGGATTCAGATATCCAAGTGTGAAGCTATCCATCATTGCCTCTCACGCATCTCTTTCTCATCATTTCGTTGAGATTGGTGAGTGGGTTTGACACTTTGACCTCAAAAGTCAAAACCATAAAGAAATGCTATTTTTTTCTCCTCAGACAGACTTTATCTCCAACAATATGATCATAAAGTTATAGTAGTATTTTTTTTCTCATATACAATTAGTTCTACTCAAAGTAGTCAAAGCGTCCAAGCGATGCCTAGGCGTCGGTGATGGGGGATTCCCTAGGCAAGGCAATGCCCAATCGACTAAAATTTACTTTTTTTGTGCACATTATATAATATTATATAAGATTTAGTGAGTGCCCGCCTTGATCATGATCTAGGCAATAGGGTCCTGACTAGGTGAGGAGGTGGCCTAGGCGACATTTTGACTACACTGGTTACACTTGAGATCCTTTGGCCTTCTTCTCATTTTCCACCTAGATTGCATTAGCTGAGAATCAATTGGTGCCCAAAAGGGCAATTTTTTTAATCCTCGTTTTGCTTGTGCATTCATCTGCTCTCTTTTTTCCCCTTCTTTTCATTTTATTTTCTGTTGGATGACTTGTATTGTTATAAAGCTAACTCTTGCACATTGGCTTCAGCCCATTCACGTTTAATATTGTTGTTTATCGTGTCAGAAACTACTGTGGAGGGTGATGACATCAAAAGTGGACAAGAGGAAGGCTGCCCTAAGAAAGAGTTGGGGAAGAAGGTTTATGGCCTACTTATTGATTGTATAGGTTTATGTATTGGACTGTAGCTCACAGCAATCAATATGTGCAGATGTCACCCTTATCAACATTAGAGTCATCTTTTGAGGCTCTTAATGTAAAGAAGTTTGATGGTAATTTCACTCAAATAAATTCTCTTGCGGGTGTGTGATTCAGTTATAAAGTCATAATGAGGTTTCTTTCTTATTATAGCTGCATTTACCGTGGATCCTCTGTATCATCAAACATCTGCACAGTTTGATGAAGGTGGAACCAAGGGTCTCCTATTGAACAATCTTGGAGTATATGGTGGCTGCCGGGTAATTTTTGATTCCCTGGAAACACCAGGGAAGTATATGTCATGTTCAACTCACGGTGATGTATCAGACATGATTGATGTTTCTTTCGCAAGAGGTATGTTGCATGTATTTACGGTGATTTTGATCACTTTCAAGTGTGCTGAAATAGCAAAATGCAGTTCCATTCATTTCCTCGTTATTTTCACAGAATACATTGAACAGATGGTGATCAACATGCCCACAAAGGATGACATATCACCAACTCTTAGGGATATTGTTGATCAGTTTGATGAAGATAATCAGAGGCCACCAGATATTCTCTTTGTTGGCCAGAAAGCTGTCAGGCATGTTGATGTAGCTGACAATGACCAAGCTGAGTTTGATGGTAACACATTCGAGAATTGCGGAGCGTGGAGCTTTGATCATGACGACCAGGAAAGTGTGGTTGATGAAAGATCCAATTGTACAGATCCAATTTTTCCGAGTCATCATGAGGTATGTGTTATATGCCACATGTTCAATAGGTTTTGGTTGTTGTTTTCCCCTAACTTTTATTTACAATTTCTCTCTATTCCAAATGAGAAAGAGTTTATCACATTATCACTTAGATGTGTTGTGATTCGATACAGGAGGATGATCCTTACACATTCCATGAACCTGATATAGATGACAGATTTGAGAAAGTTGCTGGTTTTTTGTTTTTAGGCTTGGGATGTACTTCTAAGCAAAATTCTTGGGCGGGTCCTGATCATTGGAAGTATCGGAAGGCTAAAGGTAAGGATTGGAAAGAAATCTCTACTATCACTTTGTGCATTTTGATTTGGTAATATATATAGTTTAGTTCTGTAATGAAGAACTGATAGTGCAGGTCCTGAGGATGCTCCTGTTGTAGAAAGTGGATCACCATTAACAGCCAAGAGACCAAAGAACAAAAAGCAGGCAGAAATTGATATTGATTTGACAAAATTCTTGGACAAAGAAATGTCGGATATCTTTGCTCCCCCTAAAAACCCCAAATTATTACTTCTACCTGCAAACAAATTGCCTTGTAATACTACACTTCCAGAAGATTGCCATTATCAACCAGAAGATCTCGTCATGTTGTTTCTTCTTCCTAATATTATGGTAAGACTTGATTGCCACAGGAAACACAGACAACGACATGCACATAACTTGCTACTTTGATAGCATTCTGGTATTCTTTAATTTGTTTTTTGTTGAATTCAATGATGAAATATCTGTTTTGTTTCTAGTGCCTCGGGAGGAGAGGAATAAACCTGTCTAGTAAGTTGCGTTGCTCTGACATATGGTGCTTTCTATATTTTATTCTGTAATAGGATTTTTAAAAGTGCAAAGTAAAAACAATTTGAGTCTAGATAATGCTGCCTTTAGGTATTTTTTGCACTTGTAGTCAGTGTAGTCAAATCGTACATGCAATGCCTACACAACCAAAATTTACATTTTTTTTTTCGTTAAATTTATAAAAATTTGACTAGTGCCCGGCTGCCCGCCAAGATCCTAATTAGGCGATAGGGGTCCTAGGTATGTGAGGCGGCAAGGTGCTGGCCTAGGCATTGCCTAGGCGACATTTTGACTACAATGATTCTAGTTTGTCTATATTGGGATGTTAGTCACAGGTAGCATTTTCTTTTTCATTTTTTCGTTTGTGTAATCTAAATTTCTCCCACTTGTGCTTTTGTTGATTACTTTACTGGGTTTACTGTAACCGTGGATATGGTTACCTATATGGTATCATAACAAAAATCATGGAATCACACTTGGTAAAGCCTATAGTTTAGGAAGACCAAATGATGCAATGTCTTGACTCTGGACAGCTATTTTTTGATACCGATTAAAAAAATAAAAATAAAATTCTATCCGTAGAAACTCTTGATATTTGCTCACAAAAACCAATCATTATGCATATAGAAAATTCCAAGGTTTTAATTCGAATATGAGGGAAGTTTCGCAGGTTAGGAAAATGAAATATCGATCAAATTATCAAAGTTTCGCACTGAAGTTTCACGTTGATAATTTGCAAAAAAAAAGAAAAAAAAGAAAAATTAGAAGGAAAAAAAACCTGGATGTTTTCATTGAAATTCTAGGAAATGATAAAGAAAACATAAATACACTTTTAGAGATGAAAAATAAAAGTACATAATGCATTTGGAATGGAGGAAAGACACACTGACAGCGGTGAAAGAATTTCATACATAAAAGTGTTTAATACATAAATGTAACATACATAAAAGTGTTTAATACATTGCTAGTATGCCTAAGAATGACTTATAGTATGCAATATAATATGTTTTAATTAACCTAATTTTTTAAACTAAGGAATATCAATTTACTAATAAATTATATTATAGAGCAAAATAAACCATTGTTTTGGAATTTAATAATTAATGGTTATGTATTAAATATTAATTTACATATGATTAATACTGGTAAATTTTAAATATATTTAAAACCAAAATATTAAAATTATTTATTTTAAAAAAAAAATTCCACCCAATTGATGGATCAGCTGGAGTCGTTGGACATATATAACATACTAAAATTATACCTAATATAGACTATTAATCATCAATTTACAAAAAAAACTAAAACGTAGATTAAGAGATTCAGATTAAACATACTATGATTCCTAATATAATTCCTAAAATTATACCTAATATAGAGATTCAGATTAACATATTTAATTATTTTTATTCATAAAATGGTATAAAATTTATTTTTTTCAAGAACATTAAACATACTATGATTCCACATGAAAAGAACTTTGATTAAGCCTTAAATAAAACTAAAACGTTGCCTTTCAAGAGGTTTTTATTGAAAAAAGTTCCTCCACGAAGACCCTGCATCGATTTTCACCCAAGAGACTCAAATAGAGTTAAAGGTTAAAAGTTTTTTAAAAAATCCAAGAGAACCCAACAAAACCGAAGTCTTTGGGTGAACTGCCGAAGTTTCAACACTTTGTCTAAACTTCGTTATATTTATAACTAAGTTCAAGTCAATTTATCGCGATGTTTTGCAAATTATAAGATAATCATGAAATATTCTGAAAATTTGATTAAATATTGATGTATTAGTGTAGGATAATAATTACTCTAAGTGGATACTTTGCATACATGGGAATTAGCGATAATTGGGTTGTATTATCAATAATTTACATGAATCTCTGTACACTTGAAAATTCATTTAAATGCACCAATACAGCAATTGTTTTAATGATAAGCTATTTGCACTGATCATAAAGGGGTGAACATTAAGTCCGAAGGTTAACATCCAATCTGAAAATCTTGGATTGTTTAAGTGGTTTTGATATTTATATTTCTTCTCAAACCGACATAACATGTATTATCCTTTGTATTTTTTAGATATGTGACATGAGTTAGTAGTTTTTTTTTTTTATCGGTAGAATGAGTTGGTGGCTGTACATATCTTTAATATTTTTATTTCTGGAATTTATCAATGGTACTTTCAGATCTTCCATTAAAACAAGGTTTTTTGATGATTTGACTTATGTCTTTATTTAAATGTGTTTTGGCTGTGCTTGTGATGCATTAACTATGGATTATCATGCTTTTACTCATTATTCAGATGATTCAAGGCAGCAAAGTCATGATTTTGGGCCATTACCATCATGGGACAATGAAAGTGTACTTAATGGCCAATTTGATGATGGAAATATTCACAGTGATGTAGAAGATTCAAGCACACTCGTCTCTCAGCCTCGTCAGGTTCATCCATAAACTTATCATTTTATGTACCATTCCCCGGTTCAGTTACTAGGTGATTGCATAAGTATGTGTTACCCAGTTAACCTAGGTAGACTTGAGTTTGTGCAGAGGTCTATCACTTGAGATTGCCTGGGTGATATGACAAAATTGATTATTGCGTTTAGAAACTATGTTGTCCTGGCATCATGACGTGACTGAAAATAATATCATTCTCAGTGATATACTTTTACCAATAATTACAGATATCTCAGGCTTTAACCCATAGTTCAATTTGTAATGTAATGTAGTTGAACCCTCGTGTCGATCTGAATAAATCAGCCTTTCCATTGAGGAAAATCTTTTCTGGAAAGATGAAGAAACAGGCCTATATAAAAAGAGACGCTATAAATATTCTGAAATAGGCTATACTGACTGAAAAAATGGCATGATGTACTCACCACCATCAGGACTCTATGGGTTTATCCCAACTTGCAATAAAAATAGAAAATCGAGAATATATGAGAATGAGACATCCACATCAATTTTCTTGTATGATAATGATTTGTCCTTTGTGCTTTGATTATTACCAGATGTCATTATTATCATGTTCATCTTTTACCGATGAAAACAAATTATCATGTTCATCTTTTGATCCAGCGTGCATTGAAATCATTTTCTGTTTAGGGCTAATTGATTTCTTTAATTGACAATCTAGGTAAACAAAATCGAAGTCCAGTATGACAAAACATCTAAACAGGTGGATGTTAACACATTAAAAGAAACACTTTGGGATCATATACAAGTTTCTGCTCAATCACCTGAAAAGGTAAGCCAGTGCATTTTAATCTATGAGGATATATAGTGTCTCAGATGCTGCTTACATTATTATTCGCTCTCAAAATGTATAAGAGCTGGACTCTCGTTTTATGTTCTCAATACCAAGGTTCTGAAAATCGATAATATCGGCGATATATCGCCGATATTTTTCGGTATCGGTCATTACCGACACATCGATAACATGTATAGAAATTTTTACATGCTATCGGGAGTTGTCGACGATTTATCGGCCATATCGACGATTTATCGGTGATAACTCATCGATTTCGTCCCAAATAGTTAACTCTATAAAAACAGTGATTCAGTCATGCAAATTGCAAGAAATCTTGAGATTTCATAGTGGAGACTGAATATTTTTGATTTAGAAAAAGAAAAAAGAGAAAAAGGGTTGAAAGTGGAGAGTAGAGAAGGAAGAAGAGATTAGAGAATAGAGAGTACCGTGGCCGTCTGCCGCCGTCGCCGTTTGTAGTAGCCTTCGCTCTCACCGTTGCCAGACGCCAGTCCAAGATTCCTCCCCCCTCTCCGGCTTCTTCCTCCCTTTCCGAGCTCTGCACTGTGTCATTTTTTTTTTTTTGGGTTCTCTATTCTGAAATCGTCGAATGAGATAACTTAAACCCTATTAAGGGTTATGCTAGCTTCACTCTATGTTAAATAACATCCATTGTAATTGTTTTAATTGGTTTAAACCCTAACGAGGGTAATGCTAATTTCACTCTATATTAATAACATCCTCTTTTAATTGTTTGGGGTTATTGCATATCAGCTGCTACATTTTACATGTTTTGCAAATACACTGTTATGTTACACATAACAGTTTTGCAAATTAACTCAACGTTTTGCAACCGTTAGACAATCAACCTCCACCCTTTAACAGTGGTTAAGATCAACTAACCCTTAGGGTTAAAACATCTAACCTTAGTTTTTAGAAAAAAAAAATTAAACATGTCTTTTAACTCCCTTTAACTGTGATTAGGATTCACTAACCCTTAGGGTTAAAGAATCTAACTTGGTATTTAAAAAAATTTAAAGTATCCCCTTTTAAAGATCTTTAACTTTAGTTAAGATTCACTAACCTTAGGGTTAAATCATCTAACCTTACTCTATCGAATGTGAACTTCTAAGGTAAGGGATTTCTTTTAAGCCTTAATCCTAAGGGTTAGTGAATCTTAACCAAAGTTAAAGGGGTGTCCCCTCCTTAATTCCCTTTAATTGTGGTTAAGATTCACGAACCTTTAAAATTAAAGCATCTAACTTTAATTTTTTAAAAGTAAATAAATGTCTCACCTTGTGACTCCCTTTAACTGTGGTTAAGATTCATTGACCTTTAAGGTTAAAGCATCTGACCTTGTTTACATCAAAAAGATGTGCTTGTTTACATCAAAAATAAAATTACATCCAATAGACCTAGAGGTCCTGCTTGTTTACATCAAAAATAAAATTACATCCAAATCATGGGTCCCGAGCCCCAATCTAACCCAAAATTTTTTTTACATCCAAATCAAAATAAAATTCGCATCCTGTTTATTTACATCCAATAGGAGTCTCGCACATTTAAATAAAATTACAGTCCTTTTCTTTTTCTCTTGATGCAGGGTTTCCGATAATTTAACCATCTCCTCTTCTTCCCATATTGATTCAGTCCTGTAAAAACATGGAACTCATCAATTGCAGATAGAAATATGTTTAGATACTAAATTAAGTTTTAATTATTTGTCAAATTTAATATGCATTCATAAGATTTTTAAAAGTTTCAAACAATTGACATGGATAATCATTGAAAAAGAGATAATCAAATAGTCTTACATATTTGTTCATATGAAGTAAAATTGATTATATTACAATTAACATAGAGGTAAGAGCACATCTTATTGAGAAATGAATGAAACATAAATTAATTATACATTATCGTCACTTGTCAGCTCACATCTTTGCTCTTTCTCTCATTGCATCTCTTATGTTCATTGTTTTTTTTTAAATGTTTTTATTCTAAAATGTGTATTATCATCTATTTTAATATTTCCTGAAGTTTCATTACAAAATTCTATGTTTTATCTCATTTTTTTGTAATTTTTCCAAAAATTACCGATAAACGATATATCTTCCGATATATCTTTTTTTCTGCGGCCCGACATGTCGAGCGATATCGACATTTAGAACCTTGCTCAATACATAGAATGATACAATTTTGAGTCAAGTAAGTGCAGAGAGCAAATCTTTCTAAAGATCTATAAGAGGGATCTGAATTACTTGGTTATTCTATTAATTAGTGTTTCACATGTTATGGGTAGAAATGAACTGTGTTTTGTAGCATTTTACCCCTTGCACTTATCGTATGAGAGCTGAACTATACTCGATATTGAAGAAATTTATGAACCTAAATCTCATTCTTCTTTGGCATTCAATAATGCAATTTTTATAGGTAATCACCATCATCTTCAACATAAAGCATGTCTCATCAAGTCTGTTCTGATTATTATGATTATTACATGTTACATGTCCTCTATGTGTGTCGCCCCAAAATCCCATTGTTGGCCAAATGAGACCTTGGACCCATGACACTACATATCCATCTTAACTTATCAACATGCAAAGCAAACTAAATATGAGTGAAAATTTCTTCAACAATAATAATGAATCCAATCCATAAACAATATAAATCATCTCAACAGGTGACCAACTTAAACATAATTAATCCGGATCATCCATTATGATTGCCATGATAATTTAAACCTAAGCAACATCAAACCGAAATTGTCTTATTACATCCCTTTTTCAAAATGAAATAAACAACTAACTAATAGATCAATAATATAGATAATGATTCAAGCCGATCTCTCCCTCCTGATATTCACCTTCAGGCTCCTCGAAGTATTCTTCTTCAATCCAAGGCCCTAGTGCACTGATGTCAAATCCTCCTAAACCTGCCGACAATAACAATTCGGTTGAGCATTGAAAATGCTTAGTGTATATAAACTATAAAGTACAGTTAACAATATATCATATCATGCATTCTCTGTCATATCATACTTTACAAAATCAGAATTCGGAAAACATGTAAGCATATCCATATCCTCATTCATAGCATGTTCAAACTCATGACTTGTGTAAACTTGTGATACATGTGCTTATGCACGTAAAATCATAACAGTAACATGTCCGTTCATACCAGATTTTCATACTAGTTTCTAGTTCCATACCAGGGTTCCAAGGTCCATACTAGATTTCGAGGTCTATATCAGTTACATACCAGAGTTATGTTAGTTCCGTATCCATGCATGATCATGTGAGACTTAACAACTTACCATGCCGTGAACAATGTACTTGAGTGTCATAATTGACTTTTATCTAGGTTATCCTTTAGATTCCAATATCTCACCATCGAAACTCCACCAAAGCTGCCCACACAACGATGGTTAGAGAATTTCGGGATTATTAATATCATTTTCTAAGTATTTACGTATCCAAAATCTAATCATCATATACACATAAATAATTTAGCATGTGAACATCATACCATAATACTTCTCATTCATTTAGGTTATTACATTTCAATCTTATTAGCAAGGTTATCAACATCATGGTTTAACAATCCGATAATCACAATTTTGTAATCATAATCCCATAACCATAATTTCCTGATCATAATTCCATAATCACAATTTCATCATTAACATTTCATTACATATACATCAGAAACCCTAAATCATCATTCTCATTATCAGTAAAACAGTAGCCATATCATATAACATTTTCCATAATTCATTCCCATTCTTGAATCCCATACCCTTTTCCATCATTCCAAACCATGACATGCAATTCATACCCATTATATCTTAACATACTCGTAATCAATCATATTCAGTCCTTCCAATTATCTTTGATCTCTAAGTTTTTCTTCTTCTGGAGACGAAAAGCTTTGCAAAACCTTAGCTTAAACTCTCTCTAGGATTTCTGGAACTCTTAGAATGTTAAAAACCCTAATACTCACGAGTTAGTGGTCTATTTATAAGCCCTAGGGTCATTTAGAAGTTATTAATTCTCGGAATTCTACCAAAAATAGGATTTCTGGGCAGGCGGTCGACCGGTTGAGTCAAGTGGTTGACCGACTTGGTCTGATGCCCCTCTTTTTGGTTCTCATACACTTTTTCTACCAGTCGATCGATAGGTTTGAGGGGTCGGTCGATCGATTTGCCCTTGATTTGGTCTTTTTCCTTTTTTTTTCTTCATCCTAACTCTTGGTCAATGGTCACACGACATATATTAACTTAGTTAAACATTACATGAGATGTTTTGGCACATAATTCAAGTTCCTCATTCATTTTGCACAAGATTCAATACATAGAAATTTGGGTCTCTACAATGTGTGTGTGCGCACATGTGCATACTCGCACGTATTGTGAAAGAACACCTGCAAAGCATGTTGCAAGGATGATCTTATATCAGATGCCACTCCAAATTCATACAAAGCATACAGAATTCCTATTGCATGTCGATGACATGAACATGAATGTTGTTTTTAAGAACATGGATCGGTAATTTCTCTCAAACCACTGTTGTTATTTCAACTGGAAAAAGAGAAATGATTTAGTTGTCCCATGTTTCTGACTGCTTTTCTGAGAACCTAACATGATAAGGATCAAGGAGAAATGTAATATGGCTGTAAGAAATTTGACTCTTGTTGTTATTGGGGTTTTGGAGTTTGTTGATTTGTTCACATTGTCTAGAAAAGTTAACCATAAAAAATCCTTTAGGTATTGAAACCTTCAACGGACACCCACAAGTTATTGGATACTATAGGAGTATTTGAAATAAGAGAAGTACCATGGGGGCAATAATTCCAAAGAAATTGCCAAGGAGGCCTCATTTTGGGGCTCAGTTATTTGTGCCAAATATAACTAATAACAAGGTACGGAATAATCTGGTAAAAGAGTATTATTCACACATTGCAATCATGGAATTAAGAGACCAAAGTCATTGCAATTTTATTTCTGAGGAGGCAATTATAAATATTATAGATCTTGTGGGATATCACCCCCAATGTATGAAAATTTGCTTATGTACTGCTTTTGGCTAATGAAGTGATGACTTCATTACCACTTGTAAGAACATATGAAAACAAAAAAAAATTCTTCAACAAGTCCGCAATGTATTCAAGTGTATTAGTGAGTCTCCAAGGCCCTATTGAAGATGGGGAAGCCCTTAAGATGACGTTGGAGGAGTTCCCTTCAACTGTTAAACCACCCTCAAAATGATGGAGAATCTTTGAGCCTTTTAAAACAATCAAAGGTTTGGTCTTACTAGAATCCCTTTCCTAGAAGATCTGGAGGGGAAACCAGTCAAATATCCTTTAACTCCTTCCGAATAGAAGCCTAAGAAAACAACTTTTACTTCAATGCTCTTGACAATTATATTGTGAATCACAAGGCAAGATGCTCAGATCTGGAGACAAATATGGACATTGATATGACTCCTAACTTCTTTAAATTTAAGACATGAAAACAAATATAGGCATCTTATTGCAATATGTTGATACCATGGTTTTTAGTATTTACATCATGCCTATTTTTATAAAACTTCTATTATCTACGATGTTTTACAGTGCAATTCACAACATTTATAAATATAAAAAAGAAATTCAAATTCTTAAAAAATCTCAGAGCCCCTCACTCCCTCTCTATCAAAGAACGTCATCAATTCATGATCAAATTGGTCTACTTCATCTAATGCATGTCAATCTCTGGAAAAATCAATATCACTTTGGTGTCAGAAGATTCGTTACTTTTCCTCATCTCTTCTTATTGCCTTCCTCTTCTCTTCTATTTTGGTTCTCTCGTTAGGGTTATAAATGGGAAACTAAATGGTTGCCCAAATTTATAACCTTGATTTTATTAAGTAACAAAAAGGGCTTTCACAATATTTATTGTAAACATATTTAAATAAATAATAGAAGGCTCCCATTTATAACCCTACCCTTTTACTTATTATAGATGTGCCCTTTATAATCGTAATATTACCCTTGCACAAATAAATAGCGCCTAGGCGCCCTGTGACCTCCTAGTAGTCAACGCCCGGCTAGGGATTGCCTATGCGGCAAGTACCTCAAAACGCGTAGGCAACGCTTTAAGCCTTTAACTACATTATATTCTGTAGTCCTGGATCTCTTCATGTTCAATACTTGTTTGAAAGTCGATGGAACTTATTGTTCGGTTTGTATGCTGAGCCTCCTATACTAAATATTTACATTCATTCATTTGAGCGACACTCAGATGCATCATGATCATCCTGTCTTTGTTTCTCCAAGGATCTTTGCATCATATGTGAGAAGAGTGCGAATGTTCCATATTTAAACTTTCTGCTGATTTAATAATACTATTACTTCCTAATGGTGCATACTTTATTTTTGTGTCACAAGGAACAAGAAGGTGCATTATCTTTCAGACATCTCGTGGCCACCTTTCCTAATGACTGCAGAGCGGCAGCGACTAAGGATATCTCCCCTCATTTGTGTTTCATATGCCTCTTGCATTTAGCTAACGAGCATGGCTTGAAGATATGTGACTGCCCCTGCTTGGATGATCTCCAAATATACTTTCCTTTGTGCCAAAACACTGGTGGAGTGATCTAGGCACTTTTATGATCATGATATTTTGTTCGTATGTTTAGTACATGTGTATAAGCGAGGTAGCTCATGTCTCCATGTGCAAAGCTTCTTGTGGCATTCTTATCCATTCCAAGGTAGTGCCAACATACTTTGAGAATTCGATTTTGTATGATATTACCGAAATCTTTCTTGCAATTGACTAATGAGCAATGTTGGAGCATGTACAGGTGGTGTTATCTCAGGTGCATTGTACAATCTGGATATAGATTTTTGTTTTTATAATATTGTACTTGCTTGCTTGTTATAAGATTCCATATTGCCCAATTTGGTTCTATAAATTATTGATTAATTTGTATAACATTGGTGGCAAACAATTGATGAGGATTACTTAAAAAACAGATTAAAAGCTGGCAAAGCCTCTCAAGAGGATTAGTGACAAGAAAGAACAAGACAAGAATAGAGAGGTTTGAGAATCTTTGTAACATATATAGAAAAGTTCTAGTTTTGTTTGAAAGGAATCTCTGTTGTTAACAAAGAGATACTGAAGGAAAAACATAGGTTTCTGCCAAATTCGAGTTACAGTACATGAAGGTCCTCCAGCTCATCAAATTGGACAGTTCAGTAGGGGTGCCTCCACGTGACCATAAAATCATGTGATCCAATGTTCCAATATTTGGAACATTGGATATATATATATATATAACTGTGTGTGTGTGCAATGGCGTCGCTGAGACCTTCAACAAGAATTAAAATTTATCTTCTGTAGTGTGAGATTTGGATAAATCTAACTAAACTTGGCAAGGAGGATACACCTAGCGCTCCACCCGGGGCATGGATGAAGCAATCGGCCTTCTATTTGTAAGATAGATAAAAGCCAGCTCTATTGTTGAACTCAAATACTGATTTTATTATTATTATTATTATTATTATTATTTGCGATGACAGAAGCTAGTGAGGTATTAACCGAGGCTCGTAGTTGGAGGTCAATGCGTACCAACTAATCAAACTACTGTAACAGAGAACAAACATTCCAATCCGATATTCCTAATTGTCCAATGCCATCAATCTCAATGGTCAGGATATCACCATAGAACTGTTCTTTTTTAAAATAAAAATTATATGGTATGTCAGGAACAAAAGTTACCTATGAGTAAGAGAAAAGAGAGAATTAGTTGATGCCAACTAAGAAGATATAGTTAATTAGTTGGACCCAAATTATATGGGAATCTACTACTTAGTTGGCACAGAGTTGGTTTAAGTAGACTGTACAGAGAACATTACGTTATAAAATTGTAATCTAGAACTTTAAATATGTTCCAAAGAGGAAAAAACAAGTGAAATCTCTTAGAAAAAGATGAGAGAGAGAGAGACTTTGGATAAACTCAAGTAAATATAGTAAGGGGAGTCATGTATAGGTCTCTTCCTAGGGAAATTTGAAAAGTATAAATGGCAGATAATTCATGGCCACATTTTCTTTTCGCGGTCCTCTTTTTTATGAGTCCAAATACTATTTGGAATGGAAAAGACGTCTGAACTAGAAGACCTTTCAATGCGACAAAAGGTCATACAAATAAGAGGGGAGAGAGAGAGAGAGAGAGAGAGACTTGATGAACTGTGTTGTCCAGCCCGTTATGGACCAGACATTAGCTGTACTTTCTAGTTTATAGCCAAAAGATTGTTGGGCTTGAGCTTTTTTAAGGCCCACTAACATCAAGATGAGAATGAGGCCTACGTTTGGAACAAAACCATAAAGCAGTTGGCCTTGTTTCTGAATATCATCAACTGAATTTTGAGATTCTGGAAGTAATTGATGTCACATGCTAAAATAACCCCCCAAAATAGCGTCACAGATTCACAGGCGTTCATCCCCAAAGGGGTGGACCAGTGGTTCTTGGGCCTTTCCCCAAGTGGGAGGTCCTGGGTTCCATTTCTCACTCCCCCTTTGGGGCCAGCCCCGCACGGGTTTACCAGGACTTACCTGGTGTGGTGGGTTGCGGGCTCATGCCGCACTCTTGGGGATTAGTCCTGACCCAAAGGGTTGGGGACACCTCGAGTTCCAAAAAAAAAATGTTTGTCTGCCTAATTTCACTTTTCACTATTTTGTTTGAAGCCTTCCATACCCTTTAAGGGATAGAGGACCGCTAACCCTACTCTCAGACCTTTCCTACTCTTACCTGCATACACTCTCTCTGTTAAAGCACACACTTTTTTAACTTGTTGCAAAGGCATTGCAACCGATTAAGGAATGCACAGGTGGTTGGCTCAAGCTGAGAGTAGGAAAGTCCTCAGAATATGGCTAGCACTCCTCTTAAGGGATAATCCGGGCTTTGGGCGTCTACAGACAATAGCCGGGCTAAAGCCCGGCCCATCACACCCATTAACAAAGGTCCTAAAGAGATCGCACGTTCGTTAGAACACCTGCCTTCCAAAAAAAAAAAGAAAAAGAATATGGTCATTGGCTTATTGTTCACCGACCTTATCGAGCGCCACCCAATTAGCCTTAAACTCTCTCTCTCTCCTGACTGTATATATGAGTATACAGGCCCTGAAATGGGTTATTACTACAAACACTACTAGTCCTTTTATGCAATAACCTCCCTTACCACACTCCTGCACCTTCACTCACTCAAGACAAGCCATGGACAAATCTCAGAAGTCTCATATTGCTAAGTTATCTCTCATTGCTCTCCTTCTCATCACTCCTCTTTTATCAACATCGATGAGGCCTCCTTATCTCTATTTCCTCACTAATCTCCTTATTATAGCCGTAGGTGCCGAAGCTGGTCTCCTTCATCTTTCTCTAAGCCCCCAAATGACAAGAAAGCTGTTATTGTTGCACCAAATCCCGCTCTTGTTCCTTCACTTGTCGCAGAACTTTGTTCCACCAACACTGTTGGTGGTAGCGTCGCACCTGAATGTACCGAACGGAAGGCTAAGGTGGTCGAGAAATCAGCTTCTGAGAAGATTGTTGCGGTTTGTGAGGTGCATAAGGTGAAAAAGTGCCCCTCCATGCCAAGTCTCTTCTTTATCGGAGGCGGGGAGGCCGGAGAAGAAGAGACTGACGAGGAGCAAGAAGAGGAGGCAGGAGGCCTTAATGGGCAAGAGCTGTATACTAAGGCCGAGACTTTCATCAGCAACTTCTATAAGCAGTTGAAGATTCAGAGGGAAGAGTCTTGGAAAAGGATTCATGGGGCTCTATCACAAGGCCATCTGAGTAGGGCTTAGTTAAACACTACTTGTGGTCCATCGACTATCAACTTAGGATACATTGGTTGTTGGGCTGTTATTGTAGGCAATTGATTTTCAATCTCCAAAACAAAACATTCTAGCCATAATCTCTATTCACTACAAGAAAAGTGGTTTTTAGCCACGCATGAAAACACTCTGTTAGGATATAATATTTTTAGGAGCAGTGATTAGCTCGCATTTCCGTTTCCCTTTTAACCCCCTTTTAACTATAGTTAAAGTTAACTAATAACAACAAGAATTTTGGGAGAAATCCCAAGTTGGTTTATTCCTTTACCCCAATGGAGTTTGTATAGATTTGTACAAGAGAATACATAATAAGAAAATCCGTACAAAAAGAAAGATTACAAGAGAGAAGGAGATCTCCCTATAGGAGGAAAGTAGCATAATAGGATATTCTGCTATTATAGTTATCCCCCCTCCCCTCCCTCTCAAACTGATGTGGTGGATTAACTAGCAACAAATTGCAAATAAGGAAATAATGCCTAGCAATCGTCACAACCTTTGTAAGAATGTCTACAATCTGATCCTGAGATGCCACATATGGAAGAGAAATAATCCCAGCTTGAAATTTCTCACAAATGAAGTGACAATCAACCTCTTTATGCTTCGTCCTCTCATAAAGATAGGATTGGAAGCGACTTGGAAAGTACTAGTATTATCTGCATGAAGTGGTTTAGGACTGGTAAAGTGAATGCCAAAATTAAAAAGTAAACCTCGAAGCCACACAATCTCACTGCACATAGCAAACATAGCTTGATAATCATCCTCTGTGCTAGACTTGGAAACTGTGGATTGTTTTTTGCACTTCCAAGAGATAAGAGAGATGCCAAGAAACATGTAACATCCTGTAGTGGATCGACGAGTAAGAGAACACCCTGTCCAATCAACATCAGCATAACCAACTGGTTGAAAGAGAGATGTGAATCAGAAGAACAACAACCAATTTAAAGTCCCCCACAAGTAATGAATAATTCTAAAAACAGCAGTTGTATGTATGTAAGGTATGAGGCTAAAAACAAATTGACTAACAACCTATACGTCATATGCAATGTCAGGTCTAGTCATCGTCAAGTAAACAAGATTGTCAACCAATCGAAGAAAAAGAGTAGGCTACTCCAGAAGATCTTTGTCCAGTTTACCATCTAAACATTCAATTCCATTGATGTCTTGATTGTGCGCTGATCAGAAAATTGTGTTTGGTTAATGAGGTCTTGTGTATACCTTCGTTTGGCTGACAAGTATACCACATTCTGTACGGGACACTTCCAATCCTAAAAAGTATGTAAGCGAACCCAAGTCCTTCATGTGGAAGGATAACTGAAGTACCTACTGAAGTTTTACAATTCTAGTTGTGTCACTGTTTGTGAGGAGTAAGTCATCAACATAAACGAGTAAAATCACAATGCCATGGGATGAAGACCTTATAAATAATGAAGGATCATAACCACTCTATCTAAACCCAGCTCCAACAACAAATCGTTGAACCAGGCACGAGATGCCTGTTTCAATCCATATAACGTTTTGCGGAGTTTGCACACTATATCTCACTTACTTGGATCAAATATTGGGAGATGAGCCATATAAATAATTTCCTGTAAATCATCGTGAAAAAATGCATATTTCACATCCATCTAATGAATAGACCAATCCCTAGTAGCAACAACTGCAATTAATGTCCTAATGATTTTCATCTTAGCAACTGGAGCAAAAGTCTCCTCATAATCAAAACCATATTCCTACTTGTAACCTTGAGCCACGAAGTGAGCCTTATACCGATCAAGGTATTTTTTCGACTTTAGCTTATAAAATATACCCATTTGCTACCAATCACCTGTTGACCATGTGGGTGCGAAACAAGATTCTATATTAGATTATTTACTAACGCCTGTAACACTTCTATCATAGCGTCCCTCCAACATTAATGTCTGAGAATATGAAGTGGGAATAAAGACAAACTCGAGACCAAAAAATAGAAAGCAAATGAGTCTATATGGAGGGTAGGGTGTACGGGTAAATCGATATACCTCTGAAATGGAAGGATCAACTTCGTGTAGCAGTAGGAGGAAGCGGAGGAGAGAAGACATCGCTCTCTCTTAGCGTTGATAAACTTGCAAATGAGCTAGAGTCACACTTGAAATATGAGGTATATAAGGAAATCATGTTAATCCATTAAGTGCAACAAGAGGAACAATCAAAGTTGGTGAACATGGGGTATGAAAGGAGACATGTTCTAAGAAAATAACATTTCTCGAAATATGAACTCGATGAGCATGAGGGTTATAGCAAAGATAGTCATTTTGGGTATTTCTGAACCCAAGATACATGTAACGAACAAACTTAAGAGATAGTTTATTGTGTTCATGTATTAGGAGATGAACATGACAAACACATCCAAATATGTGAAATAATGAGTAAAGTAGGAAGATAATTAAAGAGAATAAAATAAGGACAAATATTATCAAGAAGTTTGGTTGGTATGCGGTTTATGAGATATACAAAGTGCAACATCACCTCGGCCTACAATGTGTGTGGAACAAAGGACTCTGCCATCAAGGTGTTAGCTATCTTGACAATGTATCGATTCTTCTGTTTAGCAACACTATTTTGCTGAGGTGTGACTGGTATTCTGATGAATAATCTCACGATCACGCAAGTATGAAGTAAATTTTATGGAGATGTACCCCCCTGAATCTGAGTGGAGAACCTTAATTTTTTGCTCAAATTGTGTGGCCACCATGGTATAGAACATTTAGAAAATTGTGAATCCTATGATTTGGAGCGTGAGAAATATATCCATGTATATCTGGAGAAATCGTTTATAAATATCACATAATATTGTATATAAGATATGGATAACACGGGGGATGGACACCAAACATCATTATGCACAATCTCAAAAAAGGTAGTGGATCTAGAAGTACTAAGAGAAAATGACATACATTTACTCTTGGATAAATAACATGAAAGACGAGCAATATCATGAGGAGATTTATTAACTTTTAGTTTATCCAAAATAATAGATGAATATAGGTGGGATAATCTATCTGAGTGTAGGTGATTAAGGCGGCAATTCCAAAGTTTCCATATTTTATTGGCATGATAGATATTCAGAACAAGGATAAAAAAAAAGTTTGAGTAACTGAGTCATTCAAATTTAGCAAAAAGAGTTGTCATTTCCTCTTACTCTTCCCAACCACTTTCGTAATTGTCAGATCTTGAACGAAACAACAATCATGAAAGAAAATTATTAAACATAGATTTTAAACTAACTGACCAACAAAATTAAGATTCGCAGACAATTTAGGCATGTGAAAGATATCAGTTAAAGTAAATGTACAATGTTGAGAAGGGGAAAAGGATAACGACCCAATAGAAGAAATAGGTAATTGAGCACCATCTGCAGTAGAAATGATTTGGTTACCTTTGTATGACTTAACATTATAGATATACGAGACAATGAATATCATGTGGTTGAATGAACTAGAATCAAAATACCAAGAAGACTGAAGGGATGTACTTGATAGTCCGGCCATAGATAAGGCCTAGACAACCTACTAAATCATCTCAGGAGTAAGTGGTCCACTAGGTGGAGGAGGAGCTATGACATTAGTAGATGAGTCATTAGTTGTAGTCATGTATGATTTTCCTTGAGCCAGTTTCTCTTCTTCCTGCACTCGTCAATTTTATCACCACGAATTTTGCAAAACACGTAGATATGATTATCTTTGTATATTGTAGCAAGGTGACCAAATTTTTTATAATTATAATATTGTATATGAGACAATTCACATTAGCCATAATATTATAGCCATAATATTGTATGTTGATGGCGAAGTCAAAAGAACAGTATCTGAGGAGCCACGAGGAAAGATTATAAGAGAGAAAGAGATCCTTCAATAAGAGGAAAGTAGCAGAATAAAATATTTGGCTACTATAGTTATCAAGATTAACATATATATATATTTTTTATTTATAAAAACCAAGATTGGATGGATGAAACCTAGGGGTGATGGAATCTTAACTATAATTAGAAGGTGTTAAAATGGTCGGGGAGTGGATCAATGAGGACCGTGCATTCCACCTTATACATTATTTTATTTTTATCAAACAAGAAAATTTACATACCGTCGATGTAAGTAAATCTGATTTGACCGAAGAAAGACAAAGCAATCTTGTAACCTCATATCCACTCTATATTGTCCTCACTAGATGATGGGAGGTGGCACATACCAGAAAACCTCTTTCAAAAGGCTTCAAAATTCATTCCATTATCCATGGAGTGTTCTTGTACGGTTAAATAATAAATAAATAAAAACTAAACTGAAAGATTTTCTCCTACTCTAATTTCCTTAAGATTGTGGACTCTAGAATGTGATACTTTATGATACTATGCTTCTTTCCCATCATGAATGCGTACACAAAATACCTAAAAAGATACATTATTTGTAATGTACTTATCCATAGTTATCTTATGATGGCCACAGACCGACGACTTGAGTTAAGCCTACTCATAATAAATCTTATTTATGAGAAATGCTAATGAGATCGCAAAGGGTTGAGACCGGACCGAGACCGTGCATGTGATGCACAGGACTCAAAAAACTAAAAGCGGATTCAATAAAAGTTTGAGTCTTGTGCACCACATGCACGGTCTCGGTCCTTTGTGGTCTCACTAGCATTTCTTCTTACTTATTGATCGATTCACATAAATAAATCATGATTAATCCAGGCAAATTAATCTAGAAGGCGAAAAACCAATAGTTATTGTTGAATGGAGGGAACAATACTGTTCTTTTCATGGTTCTCCTCTATTAATCTTAGGAAGGGGAGTGCTCTAATTCTCTAACCCAATGTTTGGTTGTCGAGAAAATAAGTGAAAACATGGAAAAGGAAAGAAAATGAGACAAAACACAACTAAAACTTATATTAAAAATCCAAAATTTTCTTTTCTTTTCCATGTTTTCACCTATTTTCTCGGCAACCAAAATTGAGAGGAATAAGCCCGCACGCTAAGACTAGCAAAATCCTCTTAACAAAATGCATATCTGTTAAATAGATGAATGGTGTAAATTTGTAAGGGTTTAACGAAGTTTTTGACAACATTGTTGTGGTTTGAGTCTAAATTTGTTACTGCAAGAGGTGCACTACCCTACTTTCACGCCGATTGGGTTTACTATTACGGTTTTGCTTGGTTTGGTTGCGACCGAGAGCTAAAATTAATATTTTTTTTTAAAAAAACAATTACAGGGCTCTTGATTGAAATGCTCAAATTCAGGATGTTAATAAAGTGATCTAGTGCAAGCCATTTTGACAAATTCGCATAAACCAAATCTTGACTTCACTCCAAGTTCTTCGGTTTAAATGTGATAGGGAGCTCTATGTAAAGAGACATGCATAGCCTCATTTTATTTTTATTTTTCGGTAATGAGGGTATCCAGGCCTCTTAGAGCACCTGACAAGTGCAAACCCAGTAATCACACGCACTAGAAAAATCGGGATCAATTCCTAAGAGTAGGCAAAAAGGGAAGAGATTCGAAGTCAAGACCTCCGCTTATTAGGCATGGTCTTGGCCAGCAACCCAGCCCTACCCTCTCCCATTTAGTGTTTATATAGGAGTGAGTACAATCTTCCGAAGTTTTCTTCTTACTCAGTGAGTTTCCACCAGGGACCTCGTCCCCCTGATGCAATTTTAATCTCCCATGTATCTCTTTCCTCTTGAAATGAAGCTTCCTTCTTACTTGAAAAAAAAAAAAAAAAACCGTCAGATCCATGTTAATTGTTGTAGGTACCAACATAAAAATAAAAGGAGCAATAATCCCCTCCTTGACCGAGGAGAGGATTATTCTCCCTCATCCTTATAAATCCCCTTCGAAACTATGGTTATCAAGTTTGAATTCTTGTGGTTAAAATTTTCCTTTATTAGATCTTTATCCTAAGAGTTAGTAAATTTAAATCATAGTTAAAAAAGTAAAAAAGAAGACACATAATACAATAAGGGAGAAGGTGAATATTTTCCAAAGAAAGTAATAAAAATACTTTTGTTAGTACATACTATCGAGAGCTTGGTTGTTGGATTAAAAATCCAACTGGTGTCAGGTGTTTACATGTTTTAAACAATGGGCCCACTAGTGCTTGGCACCCCTGGATTTTTAATCCAAAGGTTCAGTTCTCGATATGTACTATTAAAAGTTTTAAATCACTTTCTATTTCCAAAATAAAAAAACACGAGTCTATATCAGTGTATAAGTCAGGCACACAAATTTCATGTTCCTCCCGACACCTTGTGACATTTACTCTTTATGAATGATGTATTAATAAAAGCATTCATTTATGAGACCAAACTGCCCTTCCCAAAATGGATACTTAAAGTTAAGATTTGGATCCGAAACCTATCAATTAGACCAGGTTTTGATCCTATTATAAATCCATTGAAATGAATACGATTTAGAGATCTTGTGTTTATTTATAACCGGAATGAATTTAGATCTATACAGGGAATTGATCCTATTAAAATATAATATGATTCAGTTATATAATAACTTTGTAAATATATTATAATATTACTTACAAAAGCTTTTGATTTTTAATTAAAATGTTAATTTTATTGACATATAAAATTCAAATCTTAAATAAGTAATAGGATTCGAATTCAAGTTGGATGATTCAAAGAATCAAATTCGAATTTGTAAAATTTTTAATTGGATAGAGATATAGCCAGATCTGATTCCATCCATTTGCTGCCCTAAGTCTTGTTGTTGGGGCACACGATGTCACAACTTATTTTTATTTTAATGTATTAACATTTTAATACTGTTATGGATAACCAGAAAAGATAAGATATTTGAAAGTAATCCCACTCCCCATCACTTCTAGACTCAAAAGCTTCCTCTCAGATTTCATTTGGTCCCACCCACCTTTATCACGTGCATAATAGTCAGACTTTCCATCTCATGGGTCCCACCCTTGGTATCTTATCTTGAGATCGAATCACAGCCTGAAGAGTTCAATCACACCTACAAGTAAACACGTCTGTTTTTTAACGCTTATTAACTGCGGTTAAAGTTCATTAATCATAGATCCAAGAATCTAACCTTGTTTTTAGAAATTATCTTTCAAAAACTTTAACCCTAGGGTTAAAATCTATTAACCCCAAAGTAAAATTTTAAAAATATTTTTTTTCTAAAAACCCATATTAGATTATTGAACCCTATAATTAAAGAATCTTAACCACGGTTAATAAGTGTTAATCTATTCCAATACACAAGTATATGTGATCAATCAAATGGCCCAATGTTTCAATCCATCAGTCGTGAATCATCCATCCCAAAGAAAGAAAAAAAAAAGAAAAAAAAAAAAGAAAAAAAAAGGTGTTTTAAAACTCTCAATAGTAGGTATTATTCGGAATCAAGATCGTAAGATTAGAAATCCAAAATTACAAACACTATTATGGAGCCCACACATTAAAGAAAGTGCAAATTTTGACCGTTTGATTTTCAAACGTGCGGCTATGCTCTTGATTGTACCTACTGTAGAGAGTTTCTATCACTTCCCCCACAAAAAATAAAAAAGTCACGAGTCATCCCCCATTGCACGTGCCTTAATAAGGATGCTAGACCGTAATTAGAGTCAGTCAGATATATAACGTGTCCAGAAAAAGGACAAATACCTGCACAGACGCGTGGTCCTAGCAATTTTCTCATCCACAAATATTTCATGTACAACAAAGATATTATGAAAACTCATTGATCTGTCATCAGTCATCACTAAGACTATAATAGAGGCAGTAACGGAGGCAAATTAAAACATTAGAAGCAATGGCAATGATGAATTTATCGCCGATGATGTCCTCGACGCCGTCCATATCGCCGGCGTCCGTTCCAACACCAGTGGTTCCACCGGTACGGACTATCCCCGGTGGCTATGGCTGGCCTTTGCTGGGACCCATATCGGATCGTTTGGACTACTTCTGGTTCCAAGGGCCTGAGACATTTTTCCGAAAGCGGATAGAGAAATTCAAGAGCACCGTCTTCCGAACAAACATCCCGCCGACCTTCCCTCTCTTCGTCGGCGTTAACCCGAAGGTGGTCGCCGTCCTCGATTGCAAGTCCTTCGCTCATCTCTTCGACATGGAAATCGTCGAGAAGAAAAATATCCTAATCGGTGACTTCATGCCTAGCGTTAGCTTCACCGGCAACATTCGCGTCGGCGCCTATCTTGACACTTCTGAGCCCCAGCACTCCAAGGTACAGATTAAGCTACTTTAACGGCCTCATAACAGTAGAGGTGGTGTTAGCAAAATTAGGGGTGAATATTGTATTATCTCAAAATAATTTTTTCAAGGGCATTCGCCTGTCACCCAAATCTTGTGTCTAGCTTCACCCAAACCTCCCAAAAATTTCTCAAATTGGTGTTCTTTCTATAAAAAAAAATTAGTTGAAGAAGATTGGAGAAGAGGAATCTACAAGATAATTTCTAATGTATAATCAACCCAACCAAATCAAGGGTTTCTTCTTTCTCAAGCAACAACAATTGAAGGAGTGGGTTTCTCTACAGTAGTAATTGATCATGTTGTATAATTGAAAAAAAATTACAGATAATATTTTTACTTTTATGCTTTCATAGAATATAATGCATTTAATACTAAATAATCACCCCTCACAATAAAACATTTTTAACCTTAAAACACATTTTTTAAAAGTTTAGAACACTTGATTGGTTGAGGCCAAGAATAGAAAAAGCATGAAAATAGGCTGGCACCCCTTGTAAGTTAATAAGTTTTATGTACAGTAAGAAAATATCGGTGTGCTCTTAGCATCCGTTTTTCTCTTTCTAAGAGTAATGCTATATCTATTTTCCAGTCATCCACTCTTCCTTACTTTTATACAAGAAAACAAGGATGGGATTTCACCTGGCGACAAACACCATCAGGTGATACTTCTCTCCATTTTATCGCCACATGTCTCTCCCATTCCCATCATCGGATGGTTTTCCTCTAATTATTAAATCTCATCCCAAACGAAATAAAATGGTCTCGGATTATCTCCGGCGATCAGAATGGGTTTGTCTCGGGCAACAATAGAATAGAGGACATGTGGTGATGAAGTCAAAATCATGGGCCATGATTTTAACTTTTCCACGTAAATATTGAGATATGTGACGGTAAGTGTGAAAAACAAGTGGGAGAGATATCAATTGGGAAGAAGTCAGAAAAAATTGAAATGACTTCTCCCCTTTTTTTTTTTTCCTATGCTAACTGAATGTATGATAGCCCGACACCATTTTCTGGCATCGCTCGAAGAGAATCCGAGGCCAAACAAAATAGCATGACACTACTACCTTTTTTTTTTTTGAGTCCAACTACTTTTGTTTTGTCTGTTTTTTTTTTTTTAATTAATAATGATCACCGGAAAAGTGGAAGTAGCATTTCTCTCTGTTTTTAATCTTTAATTTAAGGTTTAAAGACGACGTAATTTTTACAGGTGAAGAAGTTCGTCACCGATATCCTAAAACGGAGCTCCGGCGTATGGGCATCTGAGTTCATTGCTAATCTCGACGTCATGTGGGATACAATTGAGAAAGACGTGTCGAAGAACGGGAGCGGGAGCTTCCTCGTTCCGTTACAGAGGTGTTTGTTTCGGTTTCTCACCAAGAGCCTGGTGGGAGCTGACCCAGCGAGTTCACCCGTAATCGCCGATTATGGGTTCGCCATGTTGGACAAATGGCTAGCCCTTCAGCTCCTCCCCACACAGAAGATCGGTATTCTACAGCCTCTTGAAGAGATTTTTCTCCACTCTTTTGCTTACCCATTTTTTCTAGTGGGTGGCGGTTACAAGAAACTCTATGAATTCGTGAAGAACGAAGGGAAAGAAGCGGTTGAGAGAGGGAAGAACGAGTTCGGTCTGAGTCAAGAAGAAGCGATTCACAACCTACTCTTCGTACTCGGTTTCAACGCGTTTGGTGGCTTTTCCGTTTTCTTCCCTCAATTAATAAACGCTATCGGGACTGATACTACCGGGTTGCAAGAGAAACTGAGACAAGAAGTGAGGGAGAACTGTGGGCCAACGCTGAGTTTCGACTCAGTGAAGAAAATGGAACTCGTTCAATCATTCGTGTACGAGACCCTCCGACTCAACCCACCGGTTCCCCTCCAATTCGCCCGAGCTCGGAAGGATTTCCAACTGAGTTCGCATGACTCGGCCTTCCAAATCAAAAAGGGTGAGCTTCTTTGTGGGTATCAACCGTTAGTGATGAGAGACTCGAAGGTTTTCGATGACCCGGAAACCTTCGTCTCGGACCGGTTTACGAAAGAGAAAGGTCAAGAGCTTCTGAACTATCTGTACTGGTCGAACGGGCCGCAGACCGGGTCACCGAGCGAGTCGAACAAGCAATGTGCAGCTAAGGACTATGTGGTCCTCACTGCGTGTCTATTAGTGGCGGACGTGTTTCGGAGGTACGACTCGATCACCACCGATGGATCCATATCAATCACAGCCGTGGAGAAGTCAAAGTGATTGCGACGAGTGAGATAATGAGATTTCAATGTCGTGTCTGGACTTGTTAAGTGCTGGATCAGATGCAAATTTGTAATGGAGATTTTATGGTTAAATGAGTAAATAAAAGAGGAGAGTGATGGGTATTGTTTTTAGTCAAAAATCATACCGTGGAGGATGATTTGTAGTTTTCATTAAGGAAGATAGGACAGGATGGACCCCACATCCCATCACCATCTTATCACGAAATTTTGGTTGAAAGACAATGTCTGGACCATATGGTTGGTCCCATCCTGTCCTATAATTTAGAGGGGTGGGATCAGATTCCATGGCACGGAACAGTTATGGCTTATGGGTGTAGTGAGTGGAGATCTTTTGCGGAGTCCTCCACAATAATTTCTTGTAGACTCTTTTTGTATTTGCCACGTACCCACCAAAGAAGGAAACTGCTTTTTCAAGGGATCCGTCAATTTCACTTGGGTTACATATTTCACATGGTAAGCCCCACCTCACTCGACCCTAAAGGGTCTCGATAGCATTTCCCAAAAAGGACTTTGCTACTGAGACCCCTTTAGGGTCGAGACCGTGCTCTAAGAGCACGGGATTCAGGTGGGGCCATTTCACAAGGTAGGCTCCACCTGAAATCCAATGCTCTTAGGGCACGGTCTCGGTGGTCTCGGCCCTAAAGTGATCCTTAATAGCATTTCCCGAAAAAGACTTTGCTACTGTGATCCTTTTAGGGCCGAGACTACCGAGACCGAGCTCTAAGAGCACGGGATTCAAGTGGGGTCATTTCACATGGTAGGCCTCACTTCAAATCATGTGCTCTTGAAGAGCACGGTCTCGGTGGTCTCGGCCCTAAAGGGTCTCAGTGGCATTTCCCTAAAGAAAACTATCTTTAGTCTCATAAGTCTTAACCCTCTCTCAGGTTACCCCCAATATTTTTATTTTATATTTTTCTAAAAATGATGGATGAACCCTATTACCTTAGGGGTGAGTGAATCTTAACCGCAATTAGTGTGTTTAAAGGGACACATGACTGCCTATAGAGGCACAGGACAAAAAGTTATTCCCTTATATAAACAGTTTTTCATCCCCAGTAATTGTGATTAAGGTTGATTGGTTAATTTTTTTGAAGTGTTTTTCTAAAAACTAAGGTTAGAAGGATGAACCCTAGGGTGAGTGAACACAATTAATGAGTGGTAAACGGGACATAGGACGACCTATAGAGGCGTGCAGTAAGAAGTTATTTCCTTCTATAAACAGTTTAATTTAGTTATTTATTTTTTATATAAATTCTATCACAATTCAATCCAATAAGTCTTATGGTTTTTGTTTGCTAGCATGATAAATCCAAGTTTACACAACCATAGATCATTCAACATGTGTCATTTTTAACTTTTATTAATTATGGTTAAGATTTATTAACTCTTAGGGTTCAACAATCTAATCTTGGTTTTAGAAAAAATATGAACCCTAAAAGTTAAAAATTCTTAACCAAAGTGTCCATTTTAAAACCTACTAACTACGTTTAAGATTCACTCACCCTTAGGGTGAATCTATATAATATTGGTTTTTTAAAAAATTAAAAAATATTAATTTTGGATTGATTAAGCTTAACCATAATTAAGGGAGACTAAAGAAACATGTGGCGGAAATTGGAGAGAGAAGGTAATGTGAGAGAGTGTGTGAGACGTGTTAGAGAGGGGTGTGTGTTAGGGTGTATCCCGGTTTTAGTCCTACATCGGTTGTGAAGTGGATTTCGCAGGAGTGTATAATGGGACATCAACCCTCTTTAAGACCGGCCTTGTTGGAGTGGTTGCTTGGACTTACCCTTATAGCACCTTAGCGGCTACCTTAGGTCTGGCTCAGTGTGTGAGTTTAGTATGTGTGTTAATTACATGATAACATTTCAATTAAAAAAAAGGAGTGGTGTGAGTAGTGTGAGAGAAAAGGAGGGGGACTAAAATCAAATTAAAGATATTTTTCTTTAATTTGTAACCCAAGTGAGATTGACGGATCTCTTAAAAATAGTAAGGCTCCGTTCTTTTGATGGAACTTTTAAAAGTTCGGAACATTAATATTTTGGAATAAGAGGCAAGTGTTTGGGAGGAGAGGAGATTACACAATGGCATCTCAGATTTATTGGGTTCAATTTAATTAGAAGTTCCACATAGATAAAACTTAAAACATCCGAAATTTTGGATAGAACTTGAAAGTTCCACATTTGTAGAACTTTTGCATTCTATGAAATAATATAAGTTCCGTTAAGTAAAATTATGCATGAAACTATGAAAATTCTAGACTTTAAAATTTCCACCAAAAGAAAGGACTCTAAGGAAGTTTCCTTCTTTGATGGGTACGTGGGAAATAGAGGAAAAGTCTACAAGAAATCATTGTGTGAGTCTCTGCAAAGGATCTCGACTCGGTGTGGTGTTGTGTGGCGCATCTAAAATATTTGAGGCGTGCTACCCCCAATCGCAGCCGAATCTTACTTTCAGCCATATAGTAACAAGTGTCCACAGTTTTACCGGTTGCTTTTGCAATCGGTAAAGCAATCCCTCTCACCAACTGTGTCTGGTTTTTTACATATAAATCCTTTAAGTATTAAATATTAAAAATAACCCTTTCAATTTCAATCTGAAGCTGTCTCTCATAACTCAAAAGTCTTTTGCCTGTATATCTTTTAAATCAGCACAGTTCTTTTCTCATTTCAACCAACACGTCACTTTAGCTTTTTTCATTTTGTTTGTTTGTTTGTTTGTTTTTTTTTTCTTTGTAGAAAAACACGTTACTTTTTGTTTACTTGAGCGCCAAATAAATGGCGCCACATTTAAAAACAATTAGTGTACTAACTTCAAATTGCACCAAGGAAATGCTTAACTTACACACCTGAAGCACTTCACATGACCAACCATACCCATTAAGGGTTTGGGGAGTTCTTAAACAAGGTACGAGCGGGTTAAGGAATGGAGAGTTAAGCCTGAGTTGGGCAGGGGATGGATTTAAGTCGTCCCATCCTGTTTATAACGCAAAAGAACTATTTTACCCTAAAATAAATCTCAATTAATTATTCATAATATAACATATCAACCAACCTGTCCCGCTCCAACCCGACTAGTGGTTAAGAGGACGAGGCGAGAGAGGGACAAGTCTAAAAAGAGTTTTGATAGATCAAAACCAGTCCTGCCTCGCCCCACCTCGACTTTGTGTACTTATATTAAAAAAAATCATACTAATATACTATGATAAATAAATCGTGTAACGTGCACACTAAAATTAATCATGCTAAATGCGTTGTCACCGCCAAATTGACACAATTTATAGTGAATGAGGTTTTATCTATAATTTTAACTATTTACGAAATTAAAAAAATTTGTTGTGATTTGTGAAGGGTTTTGGTCCCCTATTTTTAACTCATCCGTAAGAGTTTGTTTCTATAAAATTAAAATACAACTCATAACCTTTCTGTTCGTTGTTGGGAGTTGGGAGAACAGTAGAAGGTGAAAGAGGCTTTTTGGATGAAAATGCTTTTTGGTTTTTTGGAGACACGTGCTGATTGAAAGGATTATTTATATTATTTAATACTTGAAGGATTTATATGTAAAAAACCTGACATAGTTGGTGAGAGAGATTGCTTTACCGGTTGCAAAAGCAACCGGTAAAACTGTGGACACTTGTTACTATATGGCTGAAAGTAAGATTCCGCTGCGATTGGGGGTAGCACGCCTCAAAATATTTATTTTCTTTGGGAAATGGTAGCCTAGTCGTAACCTTTCACATGTGTTGCTATATCAATTGAGGGAAGTAATTTCCATAGGCAAAAATTACCTAAATGACCCTATAGTCTTTCCTAAAGTACATAAGTAACCTTTGAAAATTCAACTTAACATTTTTAACCCCAAACATGTGATAACAGTTATATTTGTTAAAATTTTATTTGCTTTGGATCCATATGCCCCTAAATCCTCTTTCTCCTTCTTGATCTCGTGCAAAGTGTTTAAAAGCCGTTTCTAAATCTACCGTATCACCTTAGAAATAAGAATATAACCCAAATAAAATAAAAATAAATATAATATAATTTTCAAAGAAAAAAATTAGAAAGAAAACACCTATTGTACTACGTTCTTGATCATGATTGTGTTTAAGAAAATAATATAATATTCAAAGGAAAAAAGTGAGAAAATAATATAATAGTCAAAGGAAAAAAAGTAGAAAATAACACCCGCCTATACTGTACATTCTTGATTATGATTTGGAAATCTAAGTAATTTAATTCACTTTTTACTTTGATTTTTTAACCTAATAGAAAATAAGGGCAAGGTAAAAGAAAATAAAATTCTCACATGCGACTGTTTTCACATGTGGAGGGTTAAAAAAGTTAAAGATGAATTGTCAAATGTCACATCAAGAAAGATCATAGGGTCATTTAGGTAATTTTTTCATTCCATAACCTTACTCTTTGCCAAAATACAAGAGGAGTGCAATAAGTCAAACAAAAATTCACAAAGGCAAAGTGGGCGCAATACGTGGGGCTGCTATCATATAACAAGGAGATGATTTGACACTTGTTGCACCACCTTGCGTTTGGGGAAGACTGTGACTGAGACTAGCATTTCTTCCATTTCCGTACAAGTAAATGTGACGGTTTTTGGCTGAGATTAGGAACTGCTTAAAAGTATGTTTAACTAAAAAAAAAATGTAAATTTTAACCTTTTAAAAGAGTAGCAATGACAGATGTTTTATCTAAAAAAAATTTGAAAAATTTTCATGTGTTTGTAATTCCAATTATCAAATTGAAAAATTACAAACACATGGAATTGCATGCACTCCCCAATTTGATAATTCCATGTGTTTGTAATTAAACAATATCAGGGTCCATCTTATTGATTTGGATATTGAAAAATGATTCAGCTGTCAGATGACCGGGTTGGGACAGGGTTGCACTAACCTTACCCTTAATTATAAGGACAAGACCTTAATTCTACCAGTAAGCACCCAATTTTTACACCCCCCCAAATACTACTAGTGAAACCCTATGCCCTAGGACAAACCCTAGTGATACCCTAGACCCTAAAACCCTAGGTAAACCCTTTTGGGCTCAAGGCCCATTGACATTTCGACACCCATTACCCTAAGATAAACCCTATGAGAGCCTAGCCCTACACCTAGCCCTAGACCAAACCCTAGCTAAACCCTAGCCCAAGTGAAATTAGGTCTGGCCCGAAATAGCATAAAAATCATAATGTCAGTAATCGAATTACCTACATTCCAAATTGGCCTGATTTTGGAATGAAGGTAATTCAATTACCAACATTCCTGGAGTTGCAGGTTTTGCGTATGCAGACTCCCCAGCAGCCACCACAGTCACTTGAGACCTCCACCATGACTCACCTCCGAGTTCCTAAATGCCCATATTGCCCTTCAGGGTCCTCCCTTCTCCTCTATAAATACCAAGGCCCCCTATGCAAACTTCACTCCTTTTCCTCACTGTGAAGCCCTGTTAAAACCGAGACCACCACCTCACTTGAGCTCCACCCCTTTGACCTTCATCCTCAGTCCCTACCAAGTCCTACACAACTGGCCAGCAGCCTCCATAGCACCACCACCTGTCTCAGCCACCTATAGCCACTGTAAGAGTAGCAGCACCTCTCTTGCATCTTTCTTTTGGGTTCACAGCACTGTAAGGACCCCCTGGTCCTATTCCAGGGGGTCCATTTTCCCTTTCAATAGCTTCCTAACCAAGGATAGGACCTCTCCTATCCCTCTCATGGATACGGGGAGGGTCCCTTGAGGTGTACACGGGTGCAACACCCACCCCGCCATGCATGGCTGGCCCCACTGAGGTCTGAGGGGTCGTCAGTTCATAAGGAACCCCTTAGGCTCGCACTGGTTCAGTCACAGTAAAGGGGAAATAAGTTTTTTGCAAAAATCTGCTAATGGTCGGTAATTCTTTTACCTCCATTAATTTTTGCCTTGTTTTCATACTGTAGGTAAAAGAATTACCGACACTTTAGCTTATTTTTGCACTGAATTCGGGCCCCTGTGGGGCCCGCATGCCAAGTCCTATGGGGTCCACCCCAGGCTTGTTGGAAAGCTTTTGCTTCAGGCTACATCCTTGCAAAATTTCAAGGGTTGACTCAGAGGTTAACCCTAGTTACCAGTGCCCTGAACTCAGGTTAAAACCTGTTCAGGGTGTCGGCAGTTGAACTGCCGACCTTACAGTACTTGTTTTTGCAAACTTTAGGCCCCTGTGGGGCCCACACCTGGCCTATTCAAAGGTTGCCATCTGGTCCATTGGAAAGAGTGCACTTCAGGATATCTTACCATGCCTTTACTTTACCTAGGGGAGCTCCCTAACCGCAGTTAGAACCCCACAAACCCTGATTAAAAAATTAGAGAAATGGAGGTAATCCGATTACCTCTATTTTGAAATTTTTTGATTTTGGGCTTCGTAAAAGGCCCAAACCTGGTAGGAGGCCACTCTAGGCCCTGCCATACCCTTTGGGCCCACTTTTGACTGACCATGACCCTTAACCATGGTTAAAACGGTCCCCGGTTAACATTTAACCATGGTTCAGCACCACTTAACCCCACTAAAAATATGGAAAAATCCTTAAAAATCCATAAAAATACAAAAGACCAAAAAATCATCTATTGGACTTTTTTAAAACCTAATTAGCAACTCTAACCACGGTTAACACCCTATTAATCCCGGTTAGCAACCCTAACCCTCGGTTAACACATCCCTTTGCCTCCGGGCTTCACCCTAGGCCTACCGAGCTTCACCTTCGGCCTACCGGGCCTCACACTAGTTTACCAGACTACCCCTCGGCCTACCGAGCCCAACACTTTGCACATTGACCAACCTCGGTCAAGCAAAACCCTAATCTACCGGATTAGGTCCATTAGCTGCCTTTTGGTGTACACACACACGCCCCCTCACCTTAGCACGGGCTCAAGTGCTAGAACTACGCTCGGTTTGATCTCACCCCAATGTGAGTACGTAGGCAGCCCAACACGGGCTCGACCCTAATTAGCTTTTATTTTCTTCCGGTTAGTATAAGTTAAACACTTTGGCATTCAATTAATCAATTTTGGCTTAAACCTAGCAAGTAGGGAACCACCAGATGTGGAAGTGTCGGGGTGCCTAACCCTTTTCTCGAACTTAATTGAACCTCTTACCCCGATCCCTGATCGCGGACCAAGCCTTATCCAGCATTTCCCGGGGACTTATCCCTTCTGAATTAATAAGTGGCGACTCTCAATTTCCCGTGAGACATTTTCCCGAGAGAGCGAAATCCCGTGCTCACACTACCTTGCCCTTCAATGGCTTGAATTGACTAAGGCCCTAACCCTGCCCTCAAGGACTAAAGCAGGATTAGGTCAAGAAAGAAAAGCTAGCTATAAGTTTATTTGATTTGAGATGAGATTTTTTTCTACATCGACGATCAACCGCACAAATTATTCAATTGAAATTATTTAAAATATCAAAATAAAGTAAAATAAGTATAGCAATAAAATCAATAAAACAAAACCTATCTTGGCAACAAACTATGACTATAATCAATGTGTTAGGGTTAATCACAGAATTAGGGTTATGAAATCAGCCAATTAGAGGCTTAGGGTTAGAATTTTAAGGTTTTAGGATTATGATTTTAAAAGTTTGAATTAGGGTAGGGTTGTGAAAGGGCAAGTAGGAGTCAACCCTAACTGGCCCTTACTTATAAGGGCAAGGGCTTGAATAACTAACCCTAATCTAAAGGACCGGACCAGGAAAGGTACCCTTATTACAATTTTTATTTTCTTTTTTGGGACTCGATTAAAAACACTCGATAGTGAGTACTATCGAGTGTATCGAGCCATTGGATTTGTTGTCAAGATGATTGCAATCTGACAGAAACTCTTGAGTCTTGAGCCGATTGTTTCTTTAGTAAATAAGCCTAAATATTTAAGTTGCCTTTGAGTTGATTAAGGCTGATGAGAAAAATATTTTGCATATTAGCTGCTACATTCTAGCTGCTTTGCAAATAAACTATTTGTGTACCAGTTTTGCAAATTAACTCTTAGTTTTGCAACCGTTAGACAAACAACCTCAACCTTCATTTAACTATGGTTAAGATCAATTAACCATTAGGGTTAAAGTATCTGACCTTGGTTTTTAGAAGAAAAAAAATTACAAAATTAAACTTGTATTTTAACTTCCTTTAACTGTGGTTAGGATTCACTAATTCTTAGGGTTAAAGAATCTAACCTTGGTGTTTAAAGAAATTTAATGTATACCCTTTTAACTATCTTGAACTGTGGTAAGATTCACTAACCCTTAGGGTTAAAGCATCTAACCTTGTTTTTAGAAAAAAATTTAACAACGTGTCCCCATTAACTCCCTTTAACTGCGGTTAAAATTCATTAATCCTTAGGGTTAAAGCATCTAACCTTGGTTTTTAGAGAAAAATTTAACGTGGCCCATTTTAACTCTCTTTAACTATGGTTAAGATTCAATAAACCTTAAAGTTAAAGCATCTAACCTTGAGTTAAGATTCATTCCCTTTCTTCATATTTTTTTCCTGAGGGTTAATATTAACCTAAAATAATTCTTTTTAAAAACAATTTAACCCTCAGGGTCAAATATGGGTTAATGTTTTTTCCTTAAGGTTTAATATTAACCCTAGGGTTAAATATTAAAAAAATCACTTGTTAAAAAAAATTTAACCTTTACCCTATGCTTGGTTGCCAAGAAAATAAGTAAAAACATGGAAAATAAAAGAAAATGAGACAAAACTCAACTAAAAATTGTATTAGAAATTCAAAATTTTCTTTTATTTTCCATATTTTCACCTATTTTCTCAACAACCAAACATAGCATTAGGGTTAACATTTTCATAATAAATAAAATTAAATTGTTGAATCTTAAGAGCTAAAAAATATTAATTGCATTTACCATTGTTTAAAAGAGACACGTCTTGACTTGTGGTGCAATTGAACTCAATGGGTGAGGAGAGGAAGGTGAGGACAGAGTAGAGAGAAAAGCGGATCAAGAGAAATTTTTTTTTTTTTTTTTCTCTTGAACCTTATGCAACTCTAAGCCAACTTAAATAATTAAGCTTACTTACAAAGAAATAACCGGCTCAAGTTTCCGTCATCACTGTTTGCGCTCACACACTCGATAGTACTTACTATCGAATGTTTTTAATCACTACTTTCTGTTTTTACAAGCCTAGGGCCCACTAGTATAAGCTAACTGGATGGGTTCCGTAAATGTGGTGGGCCATCCGTTGACGGTTTAGATGGATGAAAAGCCATTCCATGGTAGGTGACTAGGAGTTTCAATCGGCTGAATTCGGGCTTCAAAACCTTTTGTAAATGTGTCCCACTCGGACCAGGCCTATTCAAAAAGTATCAAACTTGAAACTCAAGCCCGGCCCATTGACACTCCTATCGGTAACGAGAGTAAAGTAAACATAACACACATTATCACATGCGCCCACACACCCCTATAGTATATGCTACGCAATCACACAACTCTCTCAATGAGAGGAGGTGGTGATAAGGTCTCTATTTAAGTATCCTGGGCAGCACTAATAATTAATAGAGAAATGCTAGCCCTAATCTCAGTCAAACTCTACTCTCAATCTCCACCAATCACTTGTCCATTCTTGATGTGAGAGAGTGCTTTGACCACTATAACTGATTTGAAAATGAATAGGTGGTTGGTAAAGGTTGAGAGTAGAGTTTGACCGAGAGTAGGGAAAGCACGCCTCTAATTAATAATAGAGTGGTGACAGCTTGATTGGTAACACACGAAATAAGTTGAGATCGCTGTGGCCCTAAATGAGTGAGATCTATGACTATTGATTGGGTACCACTACCACCTAGAAGTTCTCATGGACCAACAGATAGGGCTGGGTCGGGCCAGGGTTTTTCCAAAGCCAGCCCTCACTTGTAAAGGTAAGGCCCTAGCCCTAACCTTAACCTGGCCAAGCCTTCAAAGGTGAAAAGCTCTAACATAGGGACTAGGACTAGGCTTCTAACTACAAGAATATACAAAAAGAGAGGAGTGATTAGCGATACGTTGTACCGTGTCCTCGTGTCTCTTTTAACACCCCTTTAATCCTGATTAAGTTTAACTAAATTATAGTTAAGAATTTTTTTCTTCTAAAAATCAAGGTGGGATTGCTTAACCCTAGGGGTGAGTGAATCTTAACCACGATTGGTAAGTGTTAAAAAGTGGGGTGTAAACCAATGAGGACCACATTTTGTTACATAGTGGAAATGGACGGTGAGTTAAGCATTTTCCTAAAAAAAATAATACTTCGTAAAAAAAAAAATTAAAATAATTATGGATTATTAACCTCACATCTAGGGGTGTCAATATTATCTGTATCTGAATTTGTTTACACAGATAATTATGTAAACATTTATCTGGGCAGGGGTGGAGCTAGGATTTTTTTGTAGTGGGAGCATACGATGGTCCATGAAAAATGATAGTAATTGTTGATGGATTTGTAGAAAATTATTAGTTTGGTACAAAATATTCAGAATCTAAGTGCATGGTGTTCGGGCCGTTGGCCCTAGATTTTTTTTATGTCTAACTTTTTGAGCCAATTTGCCCATACATTTTCATACATATCTTATGGGTATTGTTTCTCCTTATTTATGGGATTACTATCTCCTTGTCCCATGACTATGTCCTGTCAAATTATTAATTATTAAGACTGACCGCTAACTAGTTAAAATAAAGATTTATCGTGAATATTTTGATCAGATTGTGATAATTATATATTGATCATAAGTTTCTGTAAATGATCGCGAAAATCAGAAATGTGATCTTCTTCAACTTCTCGACTTCGAATCATTCAAGATGGATGATCCCTCCATGGATTCTCCATTTTACTTAAAAAAATCTTCTATTAAATAAAAAAATGATTTGAAAATTAGAGAGTGAATGATAGAAAGAAGTTGGAGAGATGAAAGAATAAATCTTAACTTTCATCTTATAGAAAATGGAGAGGATGGATGGTGAGAGTACTAACTACCACGGGATCTAACGACGGAGTAATGGCGGGAGACGGCGGCGTGAGATGGAGGGAGCCAGTGGGAAAAATGGTGAAGAAGAAGAGAGATTACGGTGAGGGGAAGAGAAACTCTTGCCTCTTTAAGTTTCTTTTACCTTTAATTTTCATTGAAGGGTAAAATGGTCTTAAAATAAGTTTCAGGTGTATTTCAGGAAGATTTTAACAGTGGGGTGTATTTTGGGGGTCTCAAGAAACCCCAGGTGCATTTAGGGAAAAATCCCTTAATATTTTGGAACAAGAGTAAGAGTCTGGGAAGAGAGTACGGGAACATTGGGTCTAACTCTTTTACAAAATGGTATCTCAGATTTTCAAGTTCAATATAATTAGAAATTTCATATGTATGGAACTTTAAAAATCCAAAATTTTTTGTAGAGCTTAAAAGTTCTGTATTTGTAGAATTTTTGCACTTTATAGAATAATATAGTTCTAAACATTAAGTAAAATTAGGCATGAAACAATGAAAGTTTTAGATTTTAAAAGTTCTACCATAAGAACGAATTCTTAAGGGTTTGTTCTTTTGTTGAGGCTTATTTAGTCCGCACTTTTGATGATATGTCTTGAGAAACTAGATTCTTAAGGGTTTGTTCTTTTGTTGAGGCTTATTTAGTCCGCACTTTTGATGATATGTCTTGAGAAACTAGATGTATCGTGCTTTAAAAGTTCTACCAAAAAGTTCTACCAAAAGAACGAACTCTTAAGGGTCTATTCTTCTGCATAGACTTATTTAGTCCGACACTTTTGACAATATGCTTTGAGACTTTTGACAATATGCTTTGAGAACTAGATGTATCGTGCTTTTCATCTTTTGGTTGCAATTCTCATACGAATTCAAATGCACCAAAATGAATAATTTCAAATCCCATAAAAAATTATAAGACTTATAATCTCATGATGGTAGGAATTAATCTTGCTAATAACATTGACAAAACAACTTAAATTTCCTAACTATCATGACAAAATGCCAAGCTTTATAAGTCTCAACAAAAGATCAGACCCTACCTAGGACAAATGGGGTAAATCACATAGGAATTCTAGCTTTTTTGCACATGGGTTGTGTCAAAAAAGGAAAAAAAAAAACCAAGACCGAATGGGGATTTCTATACTTGATTTTGAGAACAACAATAACAAATGTATTGGATCCCCTGAGGCAATTGAACAGATTCACAATTCTAGACAGGACTGAACTGAAAGGATGGATGCAACATGCAGTTCTCACAACCTGGTCTCCAGAATTCCCAACGCCCTCTTCGAGGTGCAACCCTGGCTAAAAATTTCATCACAACTAACTATAAGAGTTCATAGTGGGAATGAACATGGCCTTCGGTCATTGTTTTGTGAGCCTTAATACATCGCCTCCACATCCCCACTAGACCGAGTTTGAAACTACTTAGTGGGTCCCTTCTTTCCATCCTCTTTGGCGAGCCCTCAGCTCCCACATTGCAGTCAGTTTCTTCTGCGTTACTAATACTGCTTCAGCCTTCTCCCTTGCCTCTTCACAGGTCTCCATTCCTGAATTACACTTGTCTGCCTCTTTTTGATACTGAGACGCCATCTTCTTAGCCTCGAGCAATGCCATGTCAGCACGCTGTTGGTTTTCCAGAGCTTCAGCTTCTCGTAGCTTTAATTCCTCCGACAACAACTCTGTAAAATTCTTCTCCATTTCATCACTCACCTCCGGGTCATGCTTCACACAATCTGCAGAAGATACCAATAGACGCAACAAAACCTTAGTCACAGTTACGGAACTGATTGCAAATTGGTTCAATTTAATCAATAAGCATATGATCACAATGTGGTCCATCTCACAGATAAGTGCCACTCAATTATAATTACTTAGACCAAATTTAAGACAAGTGAGTTTTTGGACGTTTTGAGGATTGACATATAATCAGTAAATTCCAGATCAATGGATACCCAAAGATCTTGCATCACATGTTATTCATAATATTAAAAAAAAGATTTAGGATGTTTGTTACGTGGATTAGAAGTATATGGAAAGGTGCATGTGAAAGTGAGAATGAACAAAGGAAAGACTACATTTGACGTTGTGGTGACTGCATCTTATTGTTCTCAAGAACATGTACAACAAGGATCCATGCATTCGGGAAAGTGTTTGAATATTATAAATTAATCCATATAAAATTGGCAGACATTACCATCTTTGTAAATGATTTTCTTTTCGCTCAAATATTTGTGGGTTTTAAGCTTCCTAAAGATCTTCAACTTATTACTTCATGTGGGCTTCAGGCATTCGTATTTTGTGAAGTTGCATTAGTACAACATAAACACTTGACATTAAAGTGTGTTATATAAAAAAAATCTTGCTTTTTTGGTTACATAATGTGAAAGTTAATTACAAGAACAGTTAATTACTAGAACATGTGAGCTTCAAGCATTCGTATTTTGTGAAGTTGCATTAGTATAACATAAACACTTGACATTAGAGTGTGTTATATAAAATAAATCTTGCTTTTTTGGTTACGTAATGTGAAAGTTATATTAACTAGAACATACTTGACATTGTTAAGAGGTGGCTGGAAATTAAGTGTGTTCATATTAAATTTGTACTAGTATGCATTTTGAAAGTCTACAAGTTGATATATATATATATATGTGTGTGTGTGTGTGTGTGTGTGTGTGTGTGTGTGTGTGTGTGTGTGTGTGTGTGTGTGTACAACACTTGCATATGTAATGATGTAACTGTCATTGTCTACTGTTGGTAGCAAGTCAAGTTTTATCTCAATTATATGGTTACTACTGTGTGCATCTATATATTTTCAAATTAGTACACAGCTGCAAAAAAATTATCCAGTTTATTATTATGCTGTGCATGTATATGTTATCAAATTAGTATACTGTTGCGAGAAATTGTCCTACAGTTTACCTTATGACATCTTTATGCCAGAAGGCTAATAAGTAATAACCATAAAAAAATCTGTCAGCCTATCAAGTCCTGGAGGGTGACAGTGTCATACACATTAGCAATTTTTAAGTATATATGAATATTATTAATACATACAAGAAAATGTCTAGATTACTGTTATTATGTGAATTCATCCACACAGCATGAAGAATAAGTACTTGAAAGCTCAAATTGTGTGATCAGGCAAAGATTAGATTTCCAAATGGCAAAATGTCATCCATTGCTAACAGTGCAGGGGGGAAAAACTTTAACAAGTAGCTGGCATCTTTTAGTTACTCTATTCGAAAGTTAGAACTCTTAATGAAGAAAAAGACCCAATACAAAAGGGGCTCTTCCCGGAGACAAATAACAACTGAAGATAATAGCACCACACATAAGGAAAAAGAAAAAGAGGCTGCTTGATTTATTAAATTTGGCCGGAAAGCAGGTTAGTGTCAGTAGGTTAATAGGTAAAGACGGTCCTGCAACATTGACACACACACAGGCTGTTTTATGGAAATGAGATGGTATGGATAATTCATCCAGCTCATGTTTTCATGCATGCGCATGCCTGAATCTTGATGATGGACATAATAGTATAAACTTGAACAGTGAACTACTTTCTAACAATGACAGTTCAAAACTAACTTCTTGCAAATACTGATAATATATCCAACCTGACTTGAATATGCATTGTTCTAATTTCATTCAAAGCCAATATTCTTAATTTCAGTAAGATATTAACAGTAAATTGGTTCTGCATATCAAGTCAATAAGTGTCACACTTTCCTCTACATCTAATTTAGGGACAAAAAACTAACCTGCAAAGGAAGTATTGCTCAATCCTGCAGGAAAATAGACAGGAGCCATATTAAGCACATGTTTGACTAGCTAAGATCAGCTTAAAAGACGAAAGAAGAGTATAGAAAATAAGTTAATTCAGTTTTCTATATGGCATCAAAAGAACATAGAAGGAAACCTCCAACGAACCTTGCATGGGCAGATTGAACAAAAGATGCACAACATGCACAATGCTATATTAAAAAAAAAAAGGGAAGATATAAATCAATGAAACAAATATAAATTCTAATGATGTTATGCATGATCTGGAACTATGTCCAAAACACTTGGATATCATACTCAGGTCCAATATTTGTGCTTTATGTGAGTATGTCTGCTATGCCCGGATACTTTAGAATATTATTTGTTTCAGCAAGTATATTTTTTAGCAAAAGTCTACACAAACTTTGAGTGCGAAAAAACAAATTTTCAAGGAATTTTTTTTTGGAACTCGGGGTGTCCCCAAATTTTTTGGGTCAGGACTAAACCCCGATGGTGCGACATGAGCCCGCAACCCGCCACACCAAGTAAGTTCGGGTAAACCTGTGCGGGGCTGGCCCCAAAGGAGGAGTGAGAAATGAAACCCAGGACCTCCCACTTGGGGAAAGGCCTAGGAACCACTGGTCCACCCGTTTGGGGTAATTTTCAAGGATTGCCAGTGTACAATGAGATCCACCCATCTGAACTACAATGAAGAACCATGTCCAATGCAACACTATGCATGTGGAATCTAAATGCATAGGATTTTTTTTAAAAAGTAAATGGAATTATATTAGAAAAAAAAGAAGAAGAGAATTCCAATGTACAACGGTCGCTTACCAATCCCTTCACTACAACTTTACCCAGTGCCTCGAAGATCAAAGACAAGCACTTAAGGTTTAGTAAATATATCTAACCCATGAATGTTTCTGGAAGAATATCCCCATTCAATCGGTTGGTGTTCCTAGTTACAGTGACTCACCTCCTTCCCTTCCTCACAAAGGTTAAAAATAAATCATGTTGAAGCTAAGAGCCTAAGACATGAAGGCACCCAATGATTGTAGGTGAGTAGGAAGATCATTATTGATCCCTCCAAAAACACCCAGACCCAAATATGTCCTTCAGCTCCATCCACAAAAATCCATAAAACTAAGAAAGGTTCCCGATCTCCCAGAAAAGTCAGTGGTATTTAAAATTGAGGAAAGTTTTGAAATAGGAAAAACAAGACCGTTGTTACCCCAACCCTTCTTTCATTTATTCTTTCAACCCAGATATGTAGATAGAATTGTTCATAGTATAGGTTTACTATTGAATTTCCTCCCAAAAAAATCTCATTAGCGTGCTGATAACGGTAACAGAATTACCCCACTAGTTGTGGGGCTCCTCTACTCCAATTCCTTAATTTCTACGTGCCCACTAGTGCATCAACTGTAGTTTTCTCTACCCTAATTTTTTTTTTTGGAGGGTAATCCTCTAGACCCTAATTCCAAGAACAAGAGAGAACATTAAAGTAAGGCCTCGGCCAAGTAACAGCGTTTCTGTGGACTATGAGATCTGTTAGGCGTTCCATCTCCAAGTGGGTTAGTTTTTGACAGATCTGTCAAGGCATAAGGCTCATTTCCTACTTTCAGCTTTTCAAATGAACTAGGTTTAACCAATAGAGACATATCATCACCAAATTTTCAAATGGGTACGTAGAATTTACTCGAATTAACATCAATTCAAACAATTCAACGAAAGATCTACGCAGAATTAAAGCTAAAAATGCAAAATTCAACAGAACAAATAACAGATCTTGAATGAGTGAACGTTTAGAACAGTTGATAGTGTCGAATTTTGGTTACCATCAGGAAGGGAGAGAAGGGGCTGAGAAGCACAATCGCAAATGCAAGGAGAACAACCATCAGAAGAAGAGGAAGAAGAAGCGTGGCTAACAGCGGCTAAGCCCTCGGTGAAGTGCCAGTACAGGGGAGGACCCAATATGTAACCTGCCAAACAGAGAGCCATCACAGTAAAAGCCACCTTCAACACGCCCGGGCTACACGAACCAGGCTTATGCAGAGCCATTTTTCTCTCTCTCTCTCTCTCTAGTTTCTCTCTCTAGACTGGAGAAATCAAAAGATATGGGTGTGAATCTGATGGGGTTTTCTTTCTCAATCGAGTCGAGATCTTGAAAAAGTAGGACTAACAGGAAAACAACAGCAAGTGGAATTCATGAACGAATTGGAAATCACCGTCGGCATCACCAGAAACTACCATTCTTCGCATTCTCTACTTTGATCTTTTCAATGACTTTTTTTTTTTGTGGGGGGGTTAAGAAATAAGAAATGAAGAACCCCACAACGCGCTTACATGATTTACCCTGGATAACACCTCAAATTTTACCGGTTTTAAAATGAGATTTCACTATAAAGTATGAACACGACCTCTCCTAGAAGAGAGAACCGGAAATAACCTAATGCATGTAATTTGAAAATAACAAATATAACAATAATTTAAAGGCATATTTTGAGCTGCTTCCAATAATTTCTTGAACGGTTAATCTCTTTAAAGATACTAACGGGTGGCACGTGCGATGCACGTGAGAGCGAAAGCGAAGAAGTTAACTGACACCCTATTGAACTCGCAAGTGGCACGTGTAGTGCACGTGAGAGCGAGGGGAAGGAGTTAACCACAGTTAATAGGAATTAAAAGTGGTTAATGTTAACCCACGAGTGTGATTGAACTCTCCCCAAGGTCAATCGCGATTAACTGTGATTCTAAATAAATAGATGACAAGAGATAGTTTAGGAATTAAAATAAAATATTAAATTAAAGATAAGGGTAGTTTGAGAATTAAAGTAAAACATTAAATCAATGTTTTGTTTTTATATAAAAGTAATTTCGAAATTTCTGAAAAATCAACTACTAAATAAATTTATTTATTTATTTTTGATAATGAGATAATATATTCAGGAAAGACTCACTACAGGGCTTTGACGTGCCCGACCAAAAAACAAGGGCCACGAAAGGCTAATATTGAGACTTTGTTGGGCTAAATTATGGGCCAACGAATTAATAGCAGGACCGATGAAACGAAAATCGATACGGGCACACTACTCTTTCATGAGCAAAATATCTGTGATAATGGCGGAGATCTCCCAGTGATGTTGGTCCCTGGCGCCAAGAATGAGTTCCACAATTCCCCTACTATTGGACTCCACGATAATGTTCAGCCAGCCCATGATTAGGACCGAAGTAAGACCAAGACGAATTGCCTCCGCCTCCGCTACTCGAGTAGAGCCACCGGCTAGGGGTTTGATTGCCGAAGCAAGAATGACCTCTTCATGGTTCTGGGCCACCACACTAGCTCCTGCCACTCTACCATCCAACGAAGCGGCCACATCAACGTCAACCTTTAGCCACCCCTGTGGGGGAGGTTGCCAAACTATTGATAAGGATGATTATTAAACAAAGGTGCTCACAAACAGCTCAAGCTTGGCTCGTTAAAACTTTGAGCTCGTTCATTTAATTAGTAAATAAACCAAGCTCAAGCTTGATTTTCGAGTTTGTTTAGTTAACAAGCCAAGCTTGAATACAACATTCCCTAAAAGTTCGGCTGGATTATATATATAATTAACCTACTAAAATATCTAAATGTATTTACTTCATTTCAATTCTAAAATTAAACATATTTATTATATATTAATAAATATTAATAATATATATTGTATTTTATATAATAAGAATATTCTTTATACAATTATGAACTTTTTCTAAAATTTTAAATAACACTATAATATTACCTATACGTGGATAATAAAGTAAAATTTAAACCTAATAAATAATTATATTTAATGAATCAAACTGCTCGAGCTGATGTGTTAAAGCTCGAGCTTGTTTATTTAATAAACAAGCTAAGCTTTAAGCTTGATTTTCGAGCTTGTTTACTTAAAAACAAGCTTGAACATCCCCACTATAATTCTCGGTTCGCCTCGGCTCGATAACACCCCTAATCATCGGTCCAATCCTCCTTTTAACACCTATTAATTATGGTTAAAATCCACTCACTCCTATGATATATTCATCTAATCTTGCCACCTTAGTTTTTAGAAAAAAATTAAAAAATAATTCTCATTGACACTGCTGTCAGTCATCTAGGAAGGGGACGTTCTCTTCTCTGGACTCCTATGTAAAATTATTTGATTTTTTTTATCATATAATCGAGTAAAAGGATTAATTACGGCTTTTGACCTATTCCTTATTTAGGTATGTACGGTTAAGATTCTATTAACTATTTCTTACCTACCAAGAATAACCCCAACGGAAAAAAAAAAAAAAAAAACGGAGGAAATTGCTTAGTGAGACCACAAAGGATCGAGACTACACTAAGATCGTGCATACACAGATCTTAAAATTTCAAAAATGAAATTAATGAAATTTTAAGATCCATGCATCCCAAGCATGGTCTTGTGTGATCTCGGCCCTTTGCTGTCTCAGTAGCAAAGTCCAAAAAAAAAACTATCAAAAATAAGAAATCCTTACCCTTACACCCCGTCTCTTGTGTGGAGTGGTAGGGGTGCGGCCTTCCAAGGGGAAGGTGTGGGGATCCAATCCCCTCGGTACGAGCAGCAAGAGCTCCACTGCCCATACTGACGTAGGTAAAATGATATCGACTACTTAAAAAAAAAATCCTTACCCTTAGTCCCCTAAGTTGGATAAATGATTAACCATGAACAATTTATATTATGATATACTGACAGTTGGCCCACTCTGTTAGTTTTTCAGATTGGGATGTATTAGGATAGAACAAACCATATTGAGGGTGCTGCATGGTATACCAGCCTTTGTGGGTAAGTAATCGCATTTACACAACAGTACAACTTGGATGGCGACACCTGTCCCATTAACCATAGCTGGTCGGCATTATAGGTTATGCTAACCTAATTTAAAATCCTAAGAAATGCAAGCCCAAGACCAGCCCAGCCCAGTCCATTGGGAAGCAAGCCTTGCCCCATTGGTGGTGTGTATTCCACGGTTCCGGAAACCACTCAGCTTGATCCGGGATCAAGTCCTAATGGGTGTGATGGTTGAGATATCCATTCCATAACCGAGGAATTTCTGGAGAGCCAATTTCATTTCCTGTGCCTCCTCTGCAAGTCAAAAGAGTGGATTTGTGTTTCCCACCAGTCATATTCTGGATTGGAACAGAACTCCATTAAATCCAAACACACCTATATTGCCTAAAAAGGTCACCCATGACCATAAGTCAATGACCCATCCGATCAAAGTTCGTGTCCATAGATGAGGGAAATCTCACAATTAATTAGCGACATGGGAGTTTCATATGTGGTCTTGAATTTAGAGCTGTAAACAGAGCGCATACGGAACGGATATACCAAAATATCCGAATTTGTATCCGATTATATATGTGACTATCTGAATCCAGGGATAGTGAAATATAATATCTAACCCTGATTAAAATATTCAAATTCGGATAATATCCAAATTATCCAATTAATTTTAAAAAATATAAATTAATATTTAAAAAGTATAAAAAATATATAGATTTTATTTTAAAAATAGTAAATTAATATTTTATCTCTATTCATATTTATAATAACAATTTAAAGTATTATATTATGTTAAAAAAATATTTTTATGGTTATTTTAATTTATAAACTTAAAATATATTATTATGTATATTATATAATAGGTCGGATATTTATCGAATTGGATATAGCAGTATCTGGTTATGAATGGCTAGTAAAATTACTATTCGAATCCGCTCGGCCATATACCTATTCGGATAACTATCCGACAAAATGGATTCAGATACGAATTGGTTACGGATGACATCCGCATCGGTTTACACCCCACTCTTGATTATCCCCTGTAAATAATAACTGAAATAGCATGAAAAGAATCCTTCAGTTGTCTGCTAAATCATCAGATATTTAGACTCACCAACAAATCAAAATAAACACCACAGTAACAAGTAACAACCATTCAAAAAGAGTCAGATTTAAGTTGGTACCAGCAAAGGCTAGATAACTGACAAGCTGGCTAGCAATGAACTGGCAAACTAGCTCATGTGGGGCATGAAATAGAAGAATCATCAAAACCTGCACTACAGCACAGCTACTTAAAAAGTTCAAATCAAGTAACAATTACACTTCAGTTAGTGCTCTTCCATCTACTTCACCCATATTTCCTACTTAAAAAGGAGTATCTCTATATTTTTCATCTTCTACAGAGTTAAACATGATAGAAGTGAGATTTTATTGATAATGGTTGATTCATTTACAATAACCCCAAATGGGCCACATTGAGATAACAAGAGAGTTTAATGAAAAGTACATTAATCTATTCTAATCCTTATCTAATCACATTTGATCAAATCCTAGACTACTGTTAATCTAAGATTGTGATGAGATACACTTAAAGTGATACAGTGTATCTCATTCACCCTATTACAATGAACATCAATTCCTTAAAAAAATATACTTCATATGACTACCAATAAATAATTAAAACAATAAATTGGCAATCCAAGGGTACTGAAATTCCTTCTTCATGGTACCTGCCCCAACCCATATTTAGTGTCTTGAAGACTGCGGAGCAACATGGAAGCTGCTGAGTTCTCTGCATCCTTTACTCTTAGCTTTACGTTTCCGGGTGTAGAATATACACCATCTTCAGTTTCAATTTTGACCGAGCATAAAAATCTTTTCTTGTGTGCTGGACCAAGTTCCTTATCAACTCTGTAGGTTTGGCAAAAATAAAATAAAATTGTGTTAAGGGAATTGTTATTTGTTATTTACTACCAATTGAAATTAATAAGTGTGTCATTTTAAAAACCGAATATGAAAACCTGACCAAGGAACAGATTGTATAAAAGCATGCAAGCACGCATACACGCACACACAAAAACAAAATATAGACTGGCAATTGGCTGGCTGATCTAGTCAAGTTAGTGACTTCTTGTTCCTTCAACTAAGGAAGAGTATCAATATTTCAAACAAGAATGAAGAATCTCTACTTGTACTTGTATTTCACATCCCAATATAAAGAATAAGTTGATAATATGATCTTACCTAGCACAGGCTTATTTGATGTCATGAACATCAAATGTTTAATCCATTGAAATGGACAACCAGTGTTCATCCAAAAAAAATTATATTTTAACTATTTTCTTTCTAAATTGATGTGGGGTATTGCATAACTCAATAGGAAATAATTATAATACAATTGTTAGTTACAGAACCTACAATTCAAACTTTCTTTGGTTATTAATAAACAGCAAGATCCATGACTGAATATATTGGACTACGAATCCATCCGTTCTGTTGCATACTGAGTCAAAACAAGACCCCATACCTATATCTAGTCGATGCATCAAAACACCCACACACAATAACATACAGATGAACGAGTATAATTGTAAAACCAAAGGTAATAATAGTATGCGTACACAAAGAATATCTAAAAGATTCATGCAATTGATCCCAAGAGGCACTTGAAGATAACTACAATGATTAGTTAATAACCTCAAAAATAAGGGTAAAGATCGCCAAAAACCCAGGGTAAAACTTATCTGGATTCAGATACATAGAACAAAGAATTAAAAAAAAAACATGCATGGGTTAATTCAACATAATTATTTACAACAGTACTCATCGAAATAAAAATAACAAAAAAGTACACAATATAACAAGTTCTAAATTCACAGATCAGATAAAATTGTTTTGGAACATCTTATTCATGGTTTTCCAGTCTTCATAAGCAATTTCTCTGCTTTGGTTTAAAAGCTTTCAATTTGAGCTAAAGCAAAGAAGGTTTTATAAAAATTGAATTCAATAAATCTCACAATGACTCAGAACTCATTAGAATTAGGAATCTTCAAGATTTTTTTCTAGTGTTCCCTCTTAGCAACCTAGTATTGTGAGAGGAAACATTGCAGTTATGCTTCTGTCATACTTTCGTTGGTACTTTCCTCTGTTGGTTGCTGAGATCATTCTAACTCAAACATTTTCCCTGCTCTGACTCCCTCTTAAGGAAGCACCAAATATAGTTTATGCATTTGTCACCAGCTCAAAAGAACTTTGGAAAGCAAACTGGAGTTTGCAGATTATAGCATTCCCACATGCTAAATGGCTCAGCATACTGTTATTTTTTAGTTTTGATAAACCAAAACAATAAATTTCATATATTTTCTGATATCTCTAGTCTTACCAAGATAACCTGGAGCACTCTAAGGGGGTGTTTGGATGTGAGGTCACGAGAGGCATTCCGAGATGAGTGCCTTTCAACATCTTGGAAAATAGCAATGGTTTGCCTCATAGATGCCAAAAGGAAACAAGGCCACTCAATGGCCAAATTCCAAGGGCTTTCCTTATCCATGGTTCATCAAGAAAAACAAAAAAAAGTAGTGTTTGGACACACTATCCTCAATTTGGATACCATATCCCTCCACAAACACCCCCTAATAATTTCTTAAATTAACAATAGCAAGTGAAACTACAAAAATCTTTGGCTAAACTTGAGACAGCATCACGTTTGGATTTTGACTTTCTACTTTGATAAATGAGTTCTATAGAACCTAACTTCTTGAATAGTGGCTTTAAAATTATTTTTGGCAAGATAAGAAATTTACATGTCTTTTCACTATTTGACAAACTTCATCAGTCTGCAGCACGGCGAGAGAATCAAACAATCTGATAAGAGTCTATAAAGAAGTCTTGGGAATAAATTGTTCCATAATAACCTTATGTGAAGTCTAAGTTAAAGAAGAATAATACCCTTTGCTTCTCTTTGTTAAATATAATTCCCAAATAGACACTTGATATATACGGAGAAACCATATACAGAGGTGCAGAGAGGATTCATGTATCGGACTCTAAATAGTTGGGAAAAAGCTAAGATTATGATACTGATGATGGTGAAATGTGTTTAAATGCACATAAAAGTGCAACTTTTGAAAATTGGAATTATAGACATTTGATACATACAGAGAAACCATTTACAGAGGTGCACAGAGGATTCATGTATCAGACTCTAAATAGTTGGGACAAGGCTTAGAATATGATAGTGATGAAGGTGAAATGTGTTTAAATACACATAAAAGTGCAACGTAGAATATAAAAATATAAAATAATTGAGATATGAGGTGCTAAATGATATGTAATTTGGTTGGCCCCTTCACCGTTTTGTTCCCATATCAGCTGATAGTTGGAGCCACACACTCCTTCTGAACCTCACATAAACATGTGCAATGACTTTCTTATTTGGTCAGAGAAAAAGTCCAATGACCCACATCTAATTTGTATGAAGAAGGCTTGAGTGTTTGTCCCTTCGGATCCAATATCTGACAATGTTAGATGAGAAGCTCACTGTGTCGAAGTAATTTGGATTTATATAGAACAACACTACTATTCCAGATCTAGCCAAAAAAAAAAAAACTTGATTTTATGTGAAGTCTCATGTAACATTACCAGATCATGGAACAGGTGTTTGAGGTAATTATCAATGTGTGTGTGTGACACACACACACACATAAATGTGTGTATATGTATAGAGAGAGATCTCTTTTAAACATATGCATGAAAAAGGTAGAGAGAGATGGAGATACAATAATGAAGAAATGACGCGATAAGTCTTTGGTCCCTACTTGTCATGTCACTATGCATAAGGCACATATGTTGATATATATTTAAATGTCTAGTTGACAGTGTATTGCATGTGGCCACACCCACATATCATGTCACTATTATCCTAACCATCTGGTTAATGGGCCTTTTCTTTCTTGGAACCAGTAACCAAAATGATATTGATCGTTCCAAATTTGAAAAGAAATATAGTTAGGGACATCTGGCCCCAAATAATTATACAACATGCATAAATCAAGAGCTGTCCCATTGATTGGAAAACCCAAACTGACGAGCAGTACAACACGTTTATGTTAGAGATACAGTCTCATCAGACATTGCAGCAGGATCAACTTGACAAACTTCTAGTGGACAAAGTCAATCTCTTTTAAGGCAAAGTGTTGCAAAACTAATTCTACTTTCAGGTCCATCTTCTGAAGATGTCTCATTTGAGATAAAGAGGGAAGATGAAGTAATGAAGGAGGAAAAAATACACACAATAAACATAGTAATTTTCTTATATGAATCCTAAAAATCACAGCACTTTTTAACTGATTTCCATTAATGCTCTACCTTAAAGTTTTAATGCTGAATTTCTAACAATGATAGAAAAGAAGTGAACTTCCAAAATCCGCAAATAAATCCATAATATTTTGTGTTTGGGTGCATGCAAGGAACTACTTACATAGTTAAGATCAATTTGTCATCCAGATAAGAGAGAATTTTATATGTACGGAACATAAAAGAGGACTTCAACACATAACTCCACCAGATTTCCACTATAGTTTCAAGATTTCAAGCTTAAAAAGGAAAGAGATATGTCTACTTACTCTGCTGGCTTGACTCATCATTATCAAAACCTAAATTTAGTGGATTCCACTTTAATTTTAAGTTTCCAGCTTAAGCAAATGCAGCATACACCCTACAGACTATGACAAGATTCTACAAATATTTGATATATAAGAAGATCGTAAAATTAAGATGTCATAGTTAACTAAGTTAAGCTACAAAGAAATATCAAAAAAGGTGTGCATCAAATCTTTCTCTGTTAAAACTATCTTCATGATGTTGTCTTGAAAGACAAATCTCCTTTCAATATAACCAAATATAATTCTAGTAAGGGAGGATGACTATTCCCATCAACAAAACATGCCTAACTCCAGGTACGTAATAGTATCAGCCCTACAAGAAGTTGGTGTAATATGATCAACATCAATTTATTGCACCAGGTAAATCCAATTTTTTTTCTTTTCTATAAGTCATCATCAACATAATTGTTCCTTGCGTAGATTTCGCTTTACTCTCCCACCACCCTGGTAATCTGTGGTTCCTAGAAGATCATTATTAATAATGAGTCCACCGACAACTCATACTATAACTCACTCTTATATTCCAACTCCTCATTTGGCCATCAGTAGACTTTACGTATGACGATAGAGTCCACTTTTTTTTTTTTTAATCAATACAGAGTATCAACAAATAACAGGCAATCCTCCACAAATAACAGGTTGGGGAAGAGGTTCTAAATCCTAAGAGAAAACTTAATCAACATCATCAATGCCTTGCCCCAATGACTTGGGGAAGGCAACTCAAATCTTGTTCCGCCTTCCACTCTATCAAAAACCATAACTTTGGTCAAAGCATGTGTTATCAAAACTAATACTAATACTCCAGCAATGCAAACATTGATCACATAAATGATTCTCAAGATGGATTAATAAAAAAAAAAACCATACGCTAAATAATTGCTGGTAATTGAATCACATATGGCCTCGTAACTCACAACCCCCAACTGCTTTCAATTTAGTTTACGCTTCCATGAATATCATGGTGCACTGATATAGAAAGTGAACTTAGTGAATCCTTTCAAAGCCTTCTGACACATTCACATTCAACAAAAGCAGGAAAGACAACAAACCTATACTATTAACAAATTTACTTCAGCATTACTTGCTTGGCTGCCCCCTGCTATTTTTTAATACTTGAATTTCCCCCTGTACACATATTATGGTCCCAATTAAACTTCTCTAATTCAATACATGACATGTATGATGTATCTTACTATCTTCTTTATAATAGGATACTCTACAGAGCTAACATATATGGTAAGGATCTAATTCTTCCACATCTGAATAGTCTTAGTCTGATACATCATACATGTAGGGATTTCAATGCATGTGGGCATTGCACATAAAAAGTAGAGTAATTGGCATAAGCAAATAAAGAGAAATACACATACATATGCAAGATTATTAACTTTTCTACAGTAGATTCATATTCATATATATGATATGATGATAACTTTCAAATATAACATATTCTCATGAAAATATTAGTATATGTAACCATGCCAAAATTTAGAGGCTCTTCTACTTGCAGGAAAGTTTTAGTTCAAATGATGAGAAAGCTCATACTTGTAACAGGGATTGCGCCACCTCTTCTTGCTACAAAGCTCATTTAACTTCTGCTTTGATCCTTCAATTTCCAATTCTTCGATCACACCATCCATCTTCATATCCGTTGCGTCCAACTGTAATAGCTTCTTCAAAGCTTCCTTTGCTGCATTAAGCTTTGCATTCTCCCTCTGATCCGAACAACCCGAGGCAATGAAATTCCCATTCGCATAAACAGTAGCAATACTCTTGGACCCCTTCCTCCAATGCTTTATATCAAGTTGCTTCCCCTGCTTCTGGCACAGCTCAAAAAGCATAGTCACCGGTTGCGGTTGCTGCTGCAGGTCTTCTAGAGTAACAATTGGCTCCAACACAGCCCTAAAAACCTGCAATTATCATCACAATATCAAATCAAGACCTAATAACACCTATTTTTAAAAAAATCAGAGATTAATATAACAAACCAACTTACATTCCAAAGAACTTTCAAATCAAAATCACAATCAACATAAACAGCTGCGGCAATCGACTCAACAATGTCCGCTAAAAACTTCGGAGCTTTAATCACTCCACCATGCGAAACCATATCATCTTCATCTTGAACCACAACAGCAAACTCCTTAACCTAAAACATCAACTCCATATCAAAAACTAAAAATCTCTAAAAATTCAGATCAAAATCCACCATTAATGCAACTACCTTAGCTTCAAGACAAGCAGCATTGTGACGAACGTATCGACATAGCCCGTGCCGAATAGCGACACGAGCGAGCTTCTCCGTACTGATATTCGCTGCGCGAATGAGAGAGAGCTGTCCAGGGTCGACGTTCGGGTACGAGAGGAAGATGAAATTAGTGACAGAGAGACCCAAAGCAGCGTCTCCGACGAACTCGAGCCGTTGATAAGATGCCGAGTCAGAGTAAGAAGAGTGAGTTAGGGCCTCCTCTAAGAGCTTTTTGTCCTTGAACTGGTATTTCAAGAAATCTTCCATGGCGGCCACTGAAGCTGTCATGTTCATGTTCTTCGTAATGGTTTCTTCGTGTGCTTCGTCTTCGATTGTGCATGTTGGCGTGAAAACCAGAGCAGAATTCTTCTTCTTCTTCTTCATATCTTCGATCGTAGAGAGTTGGATCAGAGGATTGATACGAGAGTTTTGAAACGAAACTCAACTCAACTCAACTCAAACTTTGATCAGTTTGCAGAAGAGAGAGCAGAGTTATAAAAAGACAAAAGGATAAAGCAACAGTACGGAATGGAAAGATTTGGAATTCAAGAGGACTCGGGTATTTGTCGTTAAGTATACTTTCTATAGATGGAGTGGTACACGTTTCCTTCTACGTTTTAGATTACGAGATTAAATTTGAGGCGGAGCTCTGTTTCCGGCATTGAAGCGGAGCCCGACTTTTTTACACTATAATCGTGGTACGTTTGTAATTACTGGAAGAGGCTGGGCAACTTTGCAATCATCGAATTACGAGATTGCCACGGTTGATGGCTTAAAAAGGACTTGAAATTGTCTCAAATATATTTGGACTCGTTGGAGTCGGTTATACCCCGCCATGTATTCCTTTTGACATGTGGTTAAGATTTACACACCTATTTTCTCGGTTTTTAGAAATAAAATCTTAAATTTTTTTAAAACCCAAATTAAAATTAACTAATCTTTAGGGTTAATTTTTTTGTAAATAAACAAAATGAGTGAGTGAACCTTAAGAGTGGAAGGAATCTTAACTATTGGTCAAGGGTGGTAAAAAAACACGTGGCAATCTAAGTAGCATAACTGGAATCCGGCTATAACTAGAGAATTTCAAGTCTTTAGAAAGGGACTCAACACTCAACACTTGTCAAGGAAAGCCCTTCTTTGTATTTAAATTGTTTAATTAAATTATTAAGTATAATTTTGAAAAGATCAATAGTTCCCTCCTCGCATAAGTGAACCCTAAGAGTGAAGGAATTAATCATAGTTAAATGAGACCTTAAGGGTGGGGGAATCTTAACTATAGTTAAAGGGTGTTAAAAAGAAGACGTGGCAACTTAAGTCGGATAACTGGAATCCGGCTATAACTAGAGAATTTCAAGTCTTTAGAAAGGGACTCAACACTTGTCAAGGAAAGCTCCTCTTTGTATTAAATTGTTTAATTAAATTATTTAGTACTAGTGGGTGGCACGTGCAATGCACGTGAGAGCGAGGGGAAGGAGTTAACCATAGTTAATAGAAGTTAAAAAGGAAACATGTTAATCTACAGGTGCGATTGAACTCTCCCCCCAGTTCAATCGCGATTGACTGTGATTCTATTATTTAAATAGATAGATAAGGGTAGTTTGAGAATGAAAGTAAAACATTAAATTAAAGTTTAGTTTTATATAAGGGTAGTTTAGGAATTCTGAAATATTCAGGCTACGCCTGTCTGTCCCATTATAATAGTAAAAATAATTTTGAACCCCAAGAGTGTAGGAATTAATCATAGTTAAATGGAGTTAATAAGAGACAAGTGTCAAAAAGTGGCCTGAGATGCCTCCTTTCCCTCTTTGCTCGATGAGGTGAATATTTTCCTTTTCGAGCAATAGTGTGCGCTCCACAAGCGAGGAGGGAACTATTGCTCCTTGCTCTTAGTACTTTGTCCCGCCATGAACTCAGGTTAATTTTTAACCCTATAGTTAAATTGTTTTTATTTTATTTTTAAAAAAACAAAGAATAAATGGGTGAACCCTAAAGGTTAGTGAACCTTAATCACAATTAAATTGAGTTAAAAGGGAGACACGTGGCATGAATAAGAGACCCAAGATGCCCCGAGGAGGTGATTATTTTCCTTTGTACTTACCCATGCTTTAAGAGCTTCCCAAAATCTCGAGACATCGTTTATAATTAAACTCGTGAGTTGTGCTACCTATACTCTCAACTAAAAACCAACTCTTGCCCTTATTGCTTTAATATTATTGGTTTTTGGTAGGGCTGTCAATGGATCGATGAGGATTATTGCTTTAATACTATTGGTTTTCAGGATCCGGATCCGATCCGATTAACCGGATTTTGGACCCTATAAGTGATCAGTTCGATCAGATTCAAATTGGATCGGTGGAATCCGATTATAATCGGATCGGATCTGGATATAAGGTGATCCGATCCAATTAAAATCCGATCCGATAATAATAATATTTTTTAAAATCATTTTAAATATATTACATAGATCTTCTATGCTTAAAGTATTAATTAAAAAAAATAACATTAATTAGAGTTAATTAAAGTACTATTAGATTTTTATATTATTGAAATATAGTTTTTTTTAAAAAAATTAATCTTAATTGGATGGAATCGGATTCGAATCTTATAAATATAATTGGATTCGGATTAATTAATTTATGATCCGACAGATCTTGGATCAGATTCGGAAATAGGCAGTTTCGGTCCGAATACGACCCATTGACAACCTTAGTTTTTGGTTGAGAGTAGAGAATGATCAAGTGTGGGGGTAGCACGCCTCTAACTCTTTTAATAAACTCACTCAAACCATTATTAATGTAGCTTACGCAGCCCGATGAATTTTTAAAAGAGAATGCTTAACTTGCTGCTGTATTAGACTATGTAGTCCAATGTGTAGTCTACATTAGTCCATGCCCCCTTTTACCACACATCATCTGTAGTTAAGATTCACTCACTCCTAAGGCTAAGTAATCTAAGGTTGGTTTTTAAAAAGAAGAAAAAATATTAATTTTAATTTTCCTAAGCTTAATCATAGTTAAAGGAGTGTTAAAAGGGACACGTTGCCATGTCATTAGATTACATAGTTTAATGGGTGGTGCTAATCACTGCCCATTTTTAAAATGGCCACTATTGGTACTTAAAAATGGGACACATGTGTCATATTCTACTTGATTTGTGTGAGCCCTCATTTTTGCTCGCACCACCCTTGTGGTGGTGGTAGAGGCAGTGGAGGCGAAAGTCATGGTAGCAACTAGGGTTGTCAATGGAGCAAATTCGAAGCAGATACATATCTGATTTCAATTCTACTATATTATATGTTTAATCCAAATTCGATATCTGGTTAATAGTGAAAACAAATGTTCGACTTCGAATTGGATTAAAATAATTAAATTTGAATAATATCTAACTTATCTAATTAGCTTAAAAATTAGTAGAAGAGAATGTTCCATGTACTTGGCATGCTTCTTGTAAGGGATAAAATTCGTAAAAACTAATTAACGTTGGGGAAACGAGCTGGCTTTTGTTGTTTTGTGCACGAAAGTGACACGTGGACGTATGTTTGAGTCATGTGCTTAAAATAGGAGGATACACATTATCTGATGCATAGCGTTCACGTTGTACAAATTAAGACGTATCCGTGGTCTTGCGAAACAACGTTCTCGTTGTGGTTTCGACAACGTTTCCGTTGTCTTGTGCACAACGTAGACGTTGTATTCTCGACAACGTTTCCGGTGTTAATTGAACAACGAACTCGCCGTAATTCAGATAAGGATGTCCAGGCCATATTTTAAGACATATACAACGTATTCGAGCTCGAGTCAACAACGAGACCGACTCGCAGGATGAGATAAGCAGGAGGCGATCGATTGTTCTGACAAGTGGGCCGAAAGCACTGCCTCGGTATTTAATGCAGGTCACTTCTGTGTGCTGTCAGACTCAACCGACTGAACTAATGGTAGGCTTTCATGTGTGATGCAACAGGTGGTAGATTTTACTGACATATTTGGTAATGAGTGCAGGAGATGTGTGTCGCGCTCCAAAATCCCACCTAACTTAATGTGAGACTTTGGCACGTGACTTAATCATTAATTCTATAACTTCTTATCATAAGCATTTAAGGCAATTCTAAAAACATGGACCTAAATTTTTATTTTTATTTTTAAATAAATGCAATCAAGTCCAATATCTGAAATAAATACTAAGACCTCATAATCAATTTAAAATCAACATCTATGAATCTCCAGTCATAAACTCAAACTAACTATAAATCCATAATTTGTCTATTACAATTCTAAAATTCAAAATCCAAATATACTAGTGATCTAGTGTCCTGTGTATGGCCAGTAATCCAAGTTCCATTCTCCATCAGGATAGTCACCTGCTGGCTCTTCCTGCTCTTCCTCGTATTCTTCCTCTTCCCAAGGTCCTGGGGCACAAATGTCAAATCTAGCACCTGTCGACAACAACAGTCATCGGCTGAGTAACAAGTTACCCAGCGTATATACAAAATCCTGCCTAACAATATACGAGATTTGATAACAATATATTTTAAGATTCAACATCACAAGTGAACTCACAATATTTCAAAGTGCGGAAGCATAATTAAATTTGATTCTTCCACCTGATTACTCATGCTTATTTCTCTTATTTATCTTGCCTATTTTTGTTCATGAATTTATTCAACAACATGCAATTGCAATAACTTAAAATAACTCTACCCCATATATCGGGTAGAGACTAACATATACCCTACTTTCCGAGGTACCACACAATATACACATTATCCGGTGTACACGGCTTGTCTACACATTATCCGGTGTATACGGCTTGTCTATACATTATCCGGTGTATACGGCTTGTCTACACATTCGCCGGTGCATACGGCTGGTTTTGCCTTGATCATAGGCCTGTGGGTACTCGGTCAGTGCAAAACTCAATCATGCATAATGCTTGTGTCCTTGTGTACTTGCATATTACTTGTCATCTTGTTTATTCTCATGCTTGTTCATGTATAGATTTCGTGAATCCGTGTGAATGAAATAAAATACTTGTAAATCATGCATAGATTTAAACATGCAAGGGTTCTCCTAAGTGATCAATATAAAGCATAATTTGTCAAATAAAATAAGGGATAATTTTATTTACCGCGTCTAAATTTTTAATACGCATCTATAATCAAATAAGTCTCACAGGGCCTTAGTTTTCACAACACATAATGATCTCAAACAAACTTATAATAATTTCATCAATTCTGAACATCATCCACTTCCTCCATTCTCATCATTCATACACTACAAAATCAATCTCATTCCCCTTGTTGATATAGAATAAAAAAAATCATAAACAACATCTTTTTCAAATTATTATCACAAGGAAATCACCATCTAAAATGTTCTCTATTCATCATATATATATTATCCATCAGATAACCAAGATCTAAAATTTTCTAACATCGTCTATAGATTTTTCAAGGGAAAATCCTGATTTAGAACATTACAAAAATCATCATATATATTTTTCATAAAAAAAATCTGGGTATAAACATCATAAAATCCTCATATATAATTTTCATCATAGTTTAAAACAATAAAAACATATTTACTATTGTCGTTCTTACTTTAGATTTATTTCTTCATCATATTTGTATCAATAATCCCTATATTGAGAGGAAGGAAGTCGTATTTACCTCTCACGATCGCTTCCCTACGATCAAACGTTTGCGAATGGGATGGATCTAAGCCTTTTTGTACTTTTTCCTTGCAACACCTTTGATTTCTCCTCTTGGATCTCTCCAAAACCCTTTTCTCTCACTCTCTTTAATGAGAACTCATAGGTTTTTCTTCTATTTTTCTCTCTAATAAGTTTTTGAATGATGAAATACCTAAAATCCATGAGTTAGGGTCTTTATATAGGCAATACCAGAGTTAGAAAGTGATAAGAACTGCTAAAACACTATTCACGGTTACTGTTCACGCGGTTACTGTTCATCGTATTTACAGTTTTGCCACTGCACTTTGAATAATTCTATAGAGCTCAATTCTTATCGGATTAACCTGAAATTTGAACCATAGCTACTTTATGTCATATAGAATCTACATTAAGATTTTCATAAATTTTGGATTGCACAAAATGACCAAAATGCCCCTCTTATGATAAAGGAGATTTCGTCTATTTTTCACTTGATTAATTTATAAAACACCCTCATGCTACTTTAATTGTTTCAAATTTTAAACTTATGTAATAAATTAATCATGACAACCAAGAATATTAAAATAATTGATACGAATACCAAGAAATTAAATTTCGGGTCTCTACATCCTACCCCCCTTAAAAGGAATTTTGTCCTCGAAATTGTGTACCTTAGTTAAACAAGTAGGGATACTTCTCTCGAACTTCATCTTCTCTTTCCCAAGTGGCCTCTTCAACGGAGTGGTGTTGCCAGCGAAGGAGGACAAAACGAATGATCTTTCTGCGTAGCACATGCTCTTTTTGATCCAAAATCTGAACAGGTTGTTCTACCATTGTCAAATCTTCTCGAATTTCCAAAGGCTCAAAATCTATAATATGTGAATGATCTGGAATGTACTTCCTCAACATAGAAACGTGGAAGACATTATGAACCGCCGCCATGTGAGGAGGCAGGTTAACCCTGTATGCCACTTCTCCTACTCTTCTGATAATTTCGAATGGTCCAACATACCTTGGACTTAACTTCCCTCTCTTACCAAACCTCATAATTTCTTTGGTAGGCGATATTTTAACGAAGACAAAATCTCCAACTTGAAATTCCAAATCCCTTCTTCGGGTGTTTGCATAACTCTTCTGTCTACTCTGGGCAGTCTTCAATCTTTCTCTGATCAAGTCAACCCGGTCTGCCGTCTGTTCAATTAGCTCAGGACCCAGAAGTTTTCTCTCTCCCACTTCATCCCAATAAAGAGGAGATCTACAACTTCTACCATACAAGGCTTCGAAAGGTGCCATCTGAATACTTGCTTGATAACTGTTGTTATAAGCAAATTCAACTAAGGGTAAATGCTCATCCTAACTACCTTGAAAATCAAGCATACAAGACCGGGGCATATCCTCAATAATCTGATTCACTCTTTCTGTCTGACCATCAGTTTGAGGATGAAATGTCGTGCTGAAATCCAGGCGAGATCCCATGGCTTGCTGGAAACTCCTCCAGAACCTTGATGTGAACCTTGTATCTCTGTCAGAAACGATACTGACAGGTACTCTATGTAAACGTACCACTTCCTTAATATAAAGTTCCGCTAACTTGTTAGCATTATAAGTAGTCCGATAAGGAAGAAAGTGAGCTGACTTAGTAAGACGGTCCACCACCACCCAAATGGCATCAAAATTCTTGGCTGTCTTTGGCAATCCCACAATAAATTCCATAGATATGTTTTCCCACTTCCACTCAAGAATAGGGAGGGGTTGCAATAACCCTGCAGGTCTCTTATGTTCGGCTTTCACTTGTTGACAAACCAAACATTGAGATACATGAGTAGCCACATCTCTCTTCATATTCCTCCACCAATAATGCCTCTTGAGATTTTGGTACATCTTAGTACCACCTGGATGAACTGTATACTTGGACCGATGTGCTTCATCTAAAATCTCTCATCTCAAATCTTCATTATTTGGGACACATAACCTGCCTTTAAACGTTATAGCTCCTTCTCCATTAACTGAGAAATCCTCCTGACCATTTTCGAAAGACTTGGCTCGATAAGCTAATAATTCTTCATCAGACTCTTGCAATTCTATGATTCTGGGTCGCCTATATGATCTGACTGCAAGATTAGCTACCAATGGTCCGCCTATACAAAGACTGAAACTTGTTTCATTGTTGGACATATCTTCTAACAATTTCCAACCTTTGACCCTTAAATGTGCCAACAAACCAGAGGGCCTTCTGCTAAGTGCATCTGCTACCACATTAGCTTTCCCTGGATGATATTGGATCGAACAATCATCAATCCGTGGCAACGGATATTTGTTTTTTATGGTGACCTTGTTTAACTGCCGATAGTCCATGCACATCCTCATCGATCCATCCTTCTTCTTTACAAAAAGAACTGGTGCACCCCATGGTGACATACTTGGTCTAATAAAATCCTGTTTCAGTAATTCTTCAATTTGTACCTTCAACTCTTTTAGTTCTGCTGGGGCCATCCTATACGGTGCTCTGGAAATTGGTGCAGTGCCTGGAGCTAAGTCAATGACAAAATCAATCTCCCTATCTGGTGGTAACCCTGGTAACTCATCAGGAAAAACATCCATGAACTCACAGACTACAGGGATGACAGAACCATCTTTTCCTTCTGGATTGGAAAGACTTAAGGCCGCAAATCTAGCGATGTCTTTCTTCTTCAATCCTCTAAAATGGAAGGGAGTTCCATTAACTGGCTTGAACTGCACCATTTTCTTATAACAATCTACTTGCCCATGGTAAGCTGCAAGCCAATCCATTCCAAGAATGACATCAAAATCTTGGAAGTTTAGGATGATCAGGTCTGCCAGTAGCTCATGTTGTCCCACAAGGATGACACAAGCTCGGTATACTTGGTTGGTGACTACTGATTTACCAATAGGAGTCAAGATGGATAACTCCTTATCTAACTGGCTCGGTTCTGAAACAAACCCTTCGCAAAACTAGGTGTAACAAACGAATGTGTTGATCCCGTATCAATCAATACATGTGCCAAACATTCATTAATCAACAGGGTGCCTGAGTTATTAAATAACTAAGTGTCAAATTCATGCATTATTCACATAATATAAGTAGCATATTTTATCCACACATCATATTTATAAACATCACAATAATCATAGAAATATCATATCAAATATAAATATAACTAAAGTGTACCTTGCACCACATCATCTGATGCCTGTGCATCCTGATCTGATATTGCAAAGACCTTGCCCTGGGTCACCTGACGTGGCTGCAGCTGTGGGGGCTGCTGGGGTTTAGGAGCCTGAGGAGGCTTTTGCTGTGGTGCCTGCCTAATAGGTGGCCTATTCCCCTGAGGTTGGACTTGCTGAGTGGCCTGCTGACTACGGTGAGGACAATCTCTAATCCGGTGTCCCAATTGACCACACTGAAAACATCCCCCTGTGAGTGCTCGACATTCACCAGCTGTATGTCTCTTCCCACAATGTACACACACATCAAACATAGGTGCAGAAGAAGTAGGCTGCACATACCGAGTGGCCTGAGAAGTAGTAGGGTGAGGCACAGTAGGTCCAGATGGAGGTGCAGGCCTCTGATAAGGAGTCGGCCTAGCTGTAGGTGGTTGGCCTGAAAATCTGGGCCTCTTATCCTGTGGTCCAACCCTGCTTGGCTGTCCCATGCTGAATTTTTCTTTTTGATTCATCTCTCTCTTCTTCAAGAATTCCTCTGAATTCTTTTCAACCAACTGAGCCCTATCGTTCACTTCAGCGAAAGTCTCGAGTCGAAACATTGAGACTCAGTCTCGAATAAAATCTCTCAATCCTCTTTCAAATTTTCTTGCTTTCATTGCCTCTGTGGCAATCATATGAGGTGCAAACCTTGAAAGTTCTGAGAACTTGGCCTCATACTCGGCCACTGTCATCTTCCCCTGTTCAAGAGTGAGGAACTCTGCTTCCTTCTTTTCCCGGACAACCACTGGAAAATACTTCTTATAAAACACATCTAGAAATTTCCCCCATGTCCATGGTTGACCTGCTCTAGTCAAATCTCTAGTCCTGGAAGCTGCTCTCCACCAATGTTCTGCTTCACCCTCCATTACAAAGGCTGCCCATGTCACTCTTTCAGTATCCGTGGGAAACAGAACTGAAAATATCTTCTCCAGCTGTAAGATCCATGCCTCTGCAGCTATTGGATCTGTGGTCCCATAGAATGACGGAGGCCTCAATCTCCGGAACGCCTCAATCCCCGCATGTGGCCTGGGTGGAGGGGGTACATGTGCCTCTGCTGGTCCAGGAGCAGTTACAACAGGTTGTCTGGCTGCGAGGAGTGCCATAGTCTCGGCAATCGATCCTAGCACCTCAGTCAAATCAGGCTGGTACATACCAATTGGATGTCCTTCATCAATACCCCTTCCAGCATTACCTCTAGTGTTATATGCACGACCGCGCCTCATTGTGATAATCCTGAGAGCAAACGGTAACAATTAGTCTAACTTGGAAAAATAATTCATCCTAATACTCAGGCTTTACTCTAATCATCACAATATATCCTAGCATGTTGTATCCTAAGACTTAAGCCCTAGCTAACCTAATGCCTTGGCTCTGATACCAACTCTATCGCGCCCCAAAATCTCACCTAACTTAATGTGAAACTTTGGCACGTGACTTAATCATTAATTCCATAACTTCTTATCATAAGCATTTAAGGCAATTCTAAAAACAAGAACCTAAATTTTTTTTTTTTTTTTTAAATAAATGCAATCAAGTCCAATATCTGAAATAAATACTAAGACCTCATAATCAATTTAAAATCAACATCTATGAATCTCCAGTCATAAACTCAAACTAACTATAAATCCATAATTTGTCTATTATAATTCTAAAATTCAAAATCCAAATATACTAGTGATCTAGTGTCCTGTGTATGGCCAGTAATCCAAGTTCCATTCTCCATCAGGATAGTCACCTGCTGGCTCTTCCTGCTCTTCCTCGTATTCTTCCTCTTCCCAAGGTCCTGGGGCACAAATGTCAAATCTAGCACCTGTCGACAACAACAGTCATCGGCTGAGTAACAAGTTACCCAGCGTATATACAAAATCCTGCCTAACAATATACGAGATTTGATAACAATATATTTTAAGATTCAACATCACAAGTGAACTCACAATATTTCAAAGTGCGGAAGCATAATTAAATTTGATTCTTACACCTGATTACTCATGCTTATTTCTCTTATTTATCTTGCCTATTTTTGTTCATGAATTTATTCAACAACATGCAATTGCAATAACTTAAAATAACTCTACCCCATATATCGGGTAGACACTAACATATACCCTACTTTCCGAGATACCATACAATATACACATTATCCGGTGTACACGGCTTGTCTACACATTATCCGGTGTATACGGCTTGTCTACACATTATCCGGTGTATACGTCTTGTCTACACATTCGCCGGTGCATACGGCTGGTTTTGCCTTGATCATAGGCCTGTGGGTACTCGGTCAGTGCAAAACTCAATCATGCATAATGCTTGTGTCCTTGTGTACTTGCATATTACTTGTCATCTTGTTTATTCTCATGCTTGTTCATGTATAGATTTCGTGAATCCGTGTGAATAAAATAAAATACTTGTAAATCATGCATAGATTTAAACATGCAAGGGTTCTCCTAAGTGATCAATATAAAGCATAATTTGTCAAATAAAATAAGGGATAATTTTATTTACCGCGTCTAAATTTTTAATACGCATCTATAATCAAATAAGTCTCACAGGGCCTTAGTTTTCACAACACATAATGATCTCAAACAAACTTATAATAATTTCATCAATTCTGAACATCATCCACTTCCTCCATTCTCATCATTCATACACTACAAAATCAATCCCATTCCCCTTGTTGATATAGAATAAAAAAAATCATAAACAACATCTTTTTCAAATAATTATCACAAGGAAATCACCATCTAAAATGTTCTCTATTCATCATATATATATTATCCATCAGATAACCAAGATCTAAAATTTTCTAACATCGTCTATAGATTTTTCAAGGGAAAATCCTGATTTAGAACATTACAAAAATCATCATATATATTTTCCATAAAAAAAATCTGGGTATAAACATCATAAAATCCTTATATATAATTTTCATCATAGTTTAAAACAATAAAAACATATTTACTATTGTCGTTCTTACTTTAGATCTATTTCTTCATCATATTTGTATCAATAATCCCTATATTGAGAGGAAGGAAGTCGTATTTACCTCTCACGATCGCTTCCCTACGATCAAACGTTTGCGAATGGGATGGATCTAAGCCTTTTTGTACTTTTTCCTTGCAACACCTTTGATTTCTCCTCTTGGATCTCTCCAAAACCCTTTTCTCTCACTCTCTTTAATGAGAACTCATAGGTTTTTCTTCTATTTTTCTCTCTAATAAGTTTTTGAATGATGAAATACCTAAAATCCATGAGTTAGGGTATTTATATAAGCAATACCAGAGTTAGAAAGTGATCAGAACTGCTAAAACACTATTCACGGTTACTGTTCACGCGGTTACTGTTCATCGTATTTACAGTTTTGCCACTGCACTTTGAATAATTCTATAGAGCTCAATTCTTATCGGATTAACCTGAAATTTGAATCATAGCTACTTTAGGTCATATAGAATCTACATTAAGATTTTCATAAATTTTGGATTACACAAAATGACCAAAATGCCCCTCTTATGATAAAGGAGATTTCGTCTAATTTTCACTTGATTAATTTATAAAACACCCTCATGTTACTTTAATTGTTTCAAATTTTAAACTTATGTAATAAATTAATCATGACAACCAAGAATATTAAAATAATTGATACGAATACCAAGAAATTAAATTTCGGGTCTCTACAACGTGTTATGGGCATCTATGGTCATCTATGGCCATACCAAAGGTTAACCTATAAATACCCCGAGAATTACAGTGTTACAGGGATCGAAAGATAGACATATTTTATCAGTGCTCCTACTTGCTTTACTGTTCATCATCTTCTTCTTCATCTACTTACTTTATCATCGGAGTACAGGTCAGGGTATCACACCCTCCAACTTCTACCTTCTACCAGTAAACCAGAGGTAACATTTGCAGCTGACGTGTGTCTTTTCCGGTATTTTTTCCCCTAAAAAATTGGTGCCATCTGTGGGAAATAATAAACGAACCTCCTGTAGCTCTTTGTGATCATGACTGATCAAACTTCTGTGCCCGGGCTTGAGAATCAAACCCCTCAAGCCACTCCCTCTGCACCTTCTGTTGCACAGACTTTCATCCCTGGGGTCAGTCCTTCATCTGACCAGCCAGGAAGGACCATGCCCCCCCCATCGAACCTTTTGTCTCTGTTCGTATTTTGATGATGTTGCAAAGGCAGCAATCTGCTCTGGATCAGATCACCAGACACCAGCAGATGATGCAAGAAAGGCTTGATGCGTTCGAGCACAGTAGACTCGAAGTAGATGATGGGCCATCTCAGAGACCATCAGTGAGACGTCAGCTTGACATCTCTTCTCCCCCATTAGCACCAGAGAACCGCGACACCAGGTTCGTGTTTCCTCCTACTGAGAGAGAGGCAGGACAACTTCCAGGACGTATGGAGCAGAGGGTCCTTTCTGATCGTATTGATTTGCGAGGAGCAGGACAAGAAGATTCGAGAGGTGCTGCCGAGGGAGCGGTTGTTCAGAAGACTTGGATGACTTCCAAGGAGGTGGAGGCTATGATCAGTGCTCGTGTCAAGAGAATGAAAGGAGAGATTCCTGATCACTTTGCTCAGTCGGCAAAGGTCAACGTCGAGAACTCGCCTTTCACAGATGTAATCAATCAGTCATATACTTCCTCCAAGTTTATGACTCCTATCTTTCTCATGTACACCGGAAAGACGGATCCGGAGGAGCACTTGTTTGACTTCAAGCATGCGATGACAGTTCGCAATCCAGATGATAATCTATATTGCAAGGCCTTCCCCAATAGCCTGGCAGGAGCGGCATCGAGATGGTTTCGTAACCTGCCTCCCGGTTCAATCAGCAACTTCGCCGAGCTCAGGTCGGCTTTTATTGATCACTTCATTGTCAATAAAAAGAAGAAAGCAGGTGCAGATACTCTCTTCTCTCTAAGGATGAGATCGGCGGAATCCTTGAGGGATTTCATTTCGCGCTTCACTGATGAAGTCCATAGCATCGATAAAGTCGATGAATGGAGTTGTATTGCTGCTTTTAAGAATGCTATCCCCAGGCATTTTGAGCTTTACAAATCTCTGGCTCTTGACTATCCTGTCAAGATGGATGAAATGATGGTTCGTGCAATCAAGTATGGCAGGTATGAAGATGATGTATCCGTTGTGCCGAAGCCGAGGACGAGAGGGGTGGACATGGTAGAGAAAGCACACCGGTCTTCTAGAAGGAAGGAGAAGAGGCAGAGGTATGAGTCTTCATCATCTGAGGACTCACCACCTAAGAAGCAGAAGGAGAAAGTAGTGTATGTGACTCAGCGGGATCAGCCGGTTCGGCGCCCGTATGAAGGTAATTATAATCAATCCCAGCAGCAAGGTAGGACGGAGAGACATCCTAGCTCGAACATTCAGCAGCTGGTGAGGCAGCATCATCAGCCCCGCCAGGAGCAGCCACCAGTGCAGCAGGAGAGAGGTGTTCAGCCTAGTGAGAGGCGACCTTTTGCAGCTCGGACAGACCCCATCCATTTTACTGTTAGTCCAGCGACCATCATGAAGTCTATGGAGAATCAAGCATACTTCGAATGGCCTGCTAGAGCTGTACAAGATGTTACGTCGGGACCACGAGCACATGAGTATTGTCAATATCATAAGTGTCGTGGTCATCTTACAAACCGATATCGTATCTTGAGGGAGTACTTGGAGAGACTGGTCCAGGAAGGATACTTAAGGGAGTATCTCAGTTTTGATAACGGTAATGCAGTGCGCACCAGAGAACCGTTATCTCAATCTCGTACAGGAGAACTTGCCAGTAATCCAAGTACCAGCGGAGGAGGACGAGGGGCAACCCCTTTAGGCACTATCAACGTCATCTGCCGAATGCGAGCACCAGAGGAGGACGTGGAAAGAGATTTCAGAGCAAAGACGAGGAAAATGTCACATGAAGCTGAGGTTTGTCAGGTGCAGATGCCTGCAAGAAGCATGGGACAGGTGCTTACCTTCTCTGATCATGATTTGGCAATGGTAGTCCGGCCTCATTATGACGCTCTTGTTCTCACCATGAGAATAGGAGATTTCGGCATCAAAAGGGTGCTCGTAGATTCCGGAAGTGGGGCAGACATTTTGTATCTTCATGCTTTCACACAGATGAAGTTGGATCCGTCCGTTCTCATCTCTGCTCAGACTCCGTTGTTTGGGTTTGATGGCAGTTCGATGAAACCGTTAGGAGACGTCGTCTTACCCGTTGTGGCAGGACCCGTTGTCCTACAAACTAGATTTTCCGTTCTGGATGCTCCATCGCCTTACAACGCGATTTTGGGTCGATGGTGGACCCACGAGATGAAGGCTGTTCCCTCCTCGTACTATCAGGTGTTGAAATACCCAACACAGGATGGACCCCAGGAGATCAGAGGGGATCAATTGGCATCGCAAAAGTGTGACTTCCCTCCTTCCGTTGTGCCCAAATAGCAATTACAGGTCGACACCGTTGTGGAAGAGAGCTCGGAGGCTCCCTTGTGCAGGCCTTCCGTTGAGCCCACGAAGGCAGTCAATTTGGGAACGGAAGAAGAGCCAAAGGTGTTGCAGGTCGGGACGAGCTTGACAACGGACGAAGAGGACGAGCTGCTGGAATTCTTGAAGAAGAACCTTAATGTCTTTGCATGGTCGCATAAAGATATGACAGGCATCAATCCGAGCATTATCTGCCATCACCTCAATGTTGATCCTGCTGTCCCTCCGGTGAAGCAGAAACCTCGGAGACTTGCCCCTGCCTATCATGATGCAGTGAATGAAGAGATAGATAAGCTGATCCAGTTTGGGTTCATCCAGGAAGTGCAGTATCCTGTCTGGATAGCTAATGTAGTGGCTATACCAAAGAAGAATGGGAATGTAAGAGTTTGTATTGATTTCACTGGTGTCAATAAAGCTTGTCCCAAAGATTTTTTTACCTATGCCAAGAATTGACAGGCTCATCAACGCTACTGCTGGCCATGAAATGTTATCATTTATGGATGGTTATTCGGGCTATAATCAAATCTTTCTGGCGGAAGAAGATCAAGAGAAGACCACTTTCATTACAGAGCATGGCCTGTTCTGCTATCGCGTTATGCCCTTTGGTCTGAAGAATGCCGGTGCCACATATCAGCGTCTTATGAATCTCATGTTTGGGCCACTCCTCGGTAAATCGGTTGAATTTTACATTGATGATATCGTTGTGAAGAGTCGATTTCGGAATACCCTGGTGACGGATCTTGTTGAGCCTTTCTCTATTCTGAGAGCTTTCAATTTGAAGATTAATCCAGAGAAGTGTACTTTCGGGGTTACCTCTGGCAAATTCTTGGGGTATCTTGTGAGTCAGCGAGGTATTGAAGCTAATCCAGCTCAGATTCGAGCTCTGCTGGACATGCCGGAGCCCAAGTCAAAGAAGGAGATCCAGAAGTTGACAGGACGTATCGCTGCACTCAACCGTTTTATCTCAAAGTCATCTGATCGTTGTAGACCTCTTTTCGAGCTCCTACGGAAGGATTCTATTTTCGCATGGACGCCAGAGTGTTCTCAAGCTTTCATTGCTTTGAAGGAGTATTTAGGCTCAGCCCCTATTCTCTCTGTCCCTGAATTAGGTGAAGTCTTGTACCTGTATCTTTCTGTCTCAGCGCAAGCCATTGGCTCAGTCTTGGTCAGATGTTGTAGCGGCGTCGAGAAACCTGTGTATTTCATCAGCAAAACCTTTCTTAAGGCAGAATGCAATTACAGTAAGCTCGAGAAGGTGTGTCTTGCTCTTGTTTTTTCTGCTGAAAAACTTCGTCCTTACTTTCATGCTCATACTATCGTTGTCATTACAACGTATCCTTTGAAAGTCGTGTTGGGACGACCCGAGTTGGCGGGAAGAATGTCGAAGTGGGCTGTGGCTCCGAGTGAATTTGATATTCAGTATAGAGCGAGAAGTTCAGAGAAAGGGCAAGCAATGGCAGGATTCCTTTCAGACTTTCCTGTGGAGGAGGAGGAGGAGGTAATTACTGATCTTCGTGAGCTCCCCGATGAGGTTGACAACGATGATATCGCTATAGATGGAGATAAATATTTCGGATGGGTTGATTGGCTGTTGTACGTCGATGGATCTTCTAATGCAAGTGGTTCAGGACTTGGTGTTGTGCTCATTAGTTCAAAGAACGTGAAAGTACAGAAGATGTCACGTCTTGGGTTTACTGCCTCCAACAATGAAGCTGAGTACGAAGCATTGCTGCTTGGCTTGCAGAGTGCGTGCGAGTTGCAGATCTTTAAATTGAGAGTTTTTCGTGATTCACAGCTTGTAGTGAATCAGGTGAATGGAGACTATGAATGCAAGAATGATCGAATGAAACAGTATGCTGCACTCATTCATTCGCAGTGTGAAGCGTTCACCGTTGTGGAGATCAAGCATACCCGAAGAGATGAGAACAGGCATGCTGATGCTCTGGCTTATCTTGCTTCCATGATGCAGTCTGATGAACCCAAAGCCATCCTCATGGAATACAAAGAATATCCTTCAATAGAGCTTCAGGTTCAGCGGGAGGTATGTTTTGTTAATCCAATGCCAAGTTGGATGACAGGGTTGACGACCTACTTGAGAGATGGAGTTCTTCCTATCACTGTAAAAGAGTCAAGACGAATCCAGTTCAAGGCACCTCGTTATGTCCTGATGCAAGGAGAGTTGTATAGAAAATCTTTCGGCGGACCTTTGTTGAAGTGTGTTCATCCTGCAGATGTGGAGATGATTCTTGCTGAGCTTCATGAAGGGATTTGTGGCATACATTCAGGCGGGAGAACGATAGCACATCGAGCCCTGGGGCAAGGATACTTCTGGCCTTATATGCAAGCTGATGCTCAGAAGTATGTTAAGAAGTGCAGTCAGTGTCAACGATATGCTCGGTTAATCCATGCTCCAGCTCAAGAACTTAACACTGTCTCTCAACCTTGGCCATTCGCACGATGGGGTCTAGATATTGTGGGACCTTTCCCTAAGGCACCGGGAAATCTTATTTTTCTCCTCGTGGCAACCGATTACTTCTCCCGTTGGATTGAAGCTGTTCCCCTTGCTCGTATCAGAGAACAAGAAGTAAAGAAGTTCATGTGGGAGCATATCGTCTGTAGGTTTGGCATACCTCAATCCATTATTACTGACAACGGGAAACAATTTACAGGTCGTATCATTGCAGAGTTTTGTAGTGAGTTAAAGATCAAACATATTTTTTCATATCCATATTATCCTCAGGGGAATGGCTTGGCTGAAGCAGCTAATAAAAATATATTGAACGCCTTGAAGAGAAGATTGAAAGACTCGAAGGGGAAGTGGACTACCGAGCTGCACAACGTATTGTGGGGATATAGGACGACACCGAGGAGTCCTACAAACGAAACACCTTTCTCTTTGGCCTATGGCATGGAAGCTGTCATTCCTACTGAGATTAGTTTGCCCACATTACGCTCTTGGCATAACAAGAAGAAGAGTGGAGAGAAAGACAGGAACGCTGAGCTCATGGCCGTTCACCTCGACTTGTTAGAAGAAAAGCGAGAAGATGCCAGCATTTAGACGAAGAGATATCAGCAACAGCTAAGGAAGGCGTACAACCAAAAGGTACAGCGAAGAGTCCTTCAGGTCGGGGATCTCGTTCTCCGCAAAAGTATTTCAGAATACCAGGGAGGTTAACAGTGGCAAGTTGGGACCTAATTGGGAAGGACCATATATCGTAGAACGATTGGGGAGTCCTGGTATTTGCTACTTGAAAGATCTGGAAGGTAATCTCATTCATAAATCCTGGAACATTATGAACTTGAGGCAATTCTTTTAATAGAATCTGTGGTGAATAAATGAGTTGTTGCAATAAAAATTTTTCCAGTATTATTACATGAGCATTTAAATTATTGTTTTGAAGTTTTTACATCAACTCGTTGTCTGGAACATCAGTGTAATATTATGAATGTTTTGCAAAATCGAATAAAATTTCTCTTGGACGTCATACTCACAACGAGACACTAGTGGCTTATCCTAAGGATATCATCTGAGCAAATCCAGTGGCTTATCCTAATGACATCCTCTGAGCAAGTGTCTCGAAACTGAGTTACTTTATGTTCATCTTATGGAATTTTATTTGTCAGATTACATTCACAATGAACTACATAAAGATGTATCTAGGCCTATGTCTCTTTTCCGTTGTATGAATGCTTCCGTTGTGTATATGGTTCAGAGTGCTTTGTTCGGTGTGCATCAATCGTCACGAAAATGATTCCTTTATATATGCTCAAAGTGCCTACGTTATGAGTTATTTGTGATCATGTCTAATTCTATGATCCATAAAACATGTTTATACACTTATATTATATTTTTTCATGTATGCATACGTTGTGCAAGCTCTGCAACTTCGAGTTCCAATACAAAGAAAAACAAAAGGGAAAGAGAAAATGATCATTCATTTAGAAAAACTCATTGCTGGGTCAAGTACAGAAAACCCCATAACTCGGGGAAGAAGATGATGCATTACAACTAACAGAAGAGAGAGTAAGAAGAGAAGAAGTCAAGAGTCGGCAGCATCAGCAAGGACAGCGGGAGGACAGACTGGGTCAGCAACATCAGCAGCTTCGGCAGCTTCAGCAGCAACAGGAGGAACTTCGGCAACTGGAGGAGCTTCAGGAGCAGCTGGTTCAAAGAATGGTTCAGATGGAAGAGGTGCAGGACCTTCGAGGGGATGTGGCTTCTCAACTCCTTCAACTTTGGGTTCGTTGTCGAGGTCGATGACATCCTTGCTCTGGAGCTCGGAGAAGGTAGTCACGTCCTCCTCGTTGTCTTCCTTCAGTCGACCTTGTTGGCGGAGCATATTGATTACCTCCTTCTCGGTCTCTGCCCTGTCCTCGTCGAGAAGAGTATCCAGCTGAGACTGATAGTGTTGTTGCAGTCTCGTGGTCACCGTCTGCTCGATTGCCTCTTCAGCTCTTTTGGCTTCCTCGAGCTCCTCCATCAGTGTGGCTCTCGCTGCCTCAGTTTCCTCTAGCTGCCTGCTCAGAGTCTGGGAGACGAGCTCCAACTCGCTGATCCGGAGAACGGCGTTCTCCACTTCTTGTTTGGCTTTCTTCTCTCCCTCCTTGGCTGCTCGAGCTTCGCCTTCAGCCTTCTCTTGCCCCTTGAAGGCAGCAATGAACTTCTCCTCCACCCGCACCACTTCAGCTCGGGCTTGGGACAGATCAAACTCAATCTTGAGGCGATCCTCAGCGAGAGTTTGGTCCAGCGCCTCAGTCCTTCCTTGCCAGTAGCTGATGGAGTCTTTGAGGTGATTATAGTGGTAGGTACTACGATCACATAGCTCGTAGAAGAGGACGTTCAGCTATGATACACAAGATTGAGAATATCAGTTTGTCACAACGAGAATTGAATAAAGCAAAACAAAGAACAGAAGTCGTACCGAGGCCATGGATTGGCAGGCTGCATAAGAAACCTGAGGCAAGGACATCTTGCCAGCATCAGCAATATCCTGGGGTAGCCTCATGGAGTGCGTCACGGCCCTAGCAACCTTCTCCGAGGTCTGTACCGAGTCGTGGATAGTGGGCCTCCCGAAGCGCATGAAGTCGGGTGACCAGTTGATCTCATCTGAAAGCGGTGCTCCGAATGGGAGAAGAGGTGTGGTTGTCTCTGTTGTGGTAACAGTGACCAGGGCGGAGCTCGAAGCAATTGGGGCAGCCACAGTAGGAGTAGCAGCAGGCATCATGCTGGCTACAGATGTCCCCGTTGCAGCCTTAGCTCCTTGGTGCGTAGCAGGAGCAGAAGGGGAAGGAGTGGCAGCACGAGCAGTGTCCTTCTCTCGGCGCTGTTCTTCTTTTCTCCTCTTTCTGGCCTCGAACTCGGCCTGGGTCATGGCCTTCTGTTTCGGCTCGAAATGCGCTCCCGTTGTGGATGGAATTATTTTTGGAGGAGGTGGAAGAGGGGGCAGCGCAGTTGCAGGACGAGTTGTCCTTGGCTTTCAGATCAACGCAGGAGGGTTGGTGCCGGCCATATCTTCTTCTTCCGAGCTTGGCTCAATTACAGGTGAGGAGGAAGAGGTGCCTTGTTGCCTTGGAGGAGACGGGTTCGAGCTGCTGAAAAGGCTCCAAGTATCAGGTGGTAGTGGTGTCCACCGGATGTACTCCCCTCCTCGTGCGCGCTTGATGTTGGTAAGAAGACTTTCCTCTTCAGGCGTGAGTTTTTTGAAGGGAAGTTTCTTTCCTTCAACTGCAAAAGTAAAAAATTAAAGTGTCAGACAACGAAAGTAAGCAGGACGAAGAAAGTAAACAGACAACGGACGATGGGACGGAAAGACAGAAGAAGTAAAAGCACAACGGACAACGGTATCGTGTTACCTGGTTTATCTTAGAAAACATTGGGCACGGTGGAAGTTTCAGCTTTCCAGCCCCCAGAGACAACGAAATGAGTTGCTTTCCACCCTCTTTCTCTGTCTAAGATGTCGGAAACGAGGTCTGGGTACAATGGCTTCTTGTTCCAGGAATAATAATTGTGTGAGCCATCGTCGGTACCTCGACATCTGACGGCGTGACAAAAATGAAAAAGGTGTCTAGCCTCTATAGGGTACCCGTCCTTGATGAATTTGATCATCATAGACATATACTTGTAGAAGCTGGGGTGCATTTGCCCTGGGGCAAGGTGTAGGGTGGAAAGGACTTCATCCAGAACCGGATGAAGGGGGAATCGAAGACCAGCTTCGAGTTGAGAGAGGTAGACAACGATACATGCTGATCGTTTGTCAATATAGGCATCTTCTCTTTTGAAGTGAAGATTGACATGGGAGGGAAACTCGAAACGTTCTCTGAAATGGTTAAGGTATGCTAATTGTTGTTGGCGTAGGGCAGAAGATTTCTCGATGTAGGCACCATACGGTGCGCTACCAGTACAGCTAGCTTCGTCTTCGGATTGGCCTCTAACTTCACCTAGCCTAAGGGATTCCATGGGTGTCTCGGCAGCCATGGGTTGAGGAGAATGGAACAAAGAATAATAGGAAGGAAAAGGAAAAAAATGGGCAGACTGACGACAGAGAAGAAGAGAAAGAAAGAGAAGCAAAATCAATGAAGAGAGTAAGAAAAAGGAGAAGAACGTACCGCGAAGAGAAACGAGAGTTTGAAGAGAGCTTGAACTTTCGCTTGAGACGCAAGTAAGGCAGAGTAACAGTACTTCAATGGCAAGATAAGTGAAATGAAGCAGCCAAGAGAGATTTTTATAGATACTTTAGAGAAATGAAAAGACCAGAATACCCACCATCAGAGCCGTACACCTGTGTCAAAGCCGGAAAGACTGGTGGCAGGATCGACGTTTCACGTAAAGAGAATAACCGTCAGAGATATAAAGCGTTTTGAATTCCGAAACGGTAATGATGACAGGCTGTCTTGCATTAATGAGGCGTGACGGTTCGCACGCGTAAACCAGCTGGCTTGGGCGTTCTATCTTCTCAGCGTAAACCACGCAGCGATCCAGGTGCCGGCAGAAGATTGAGGTATGGACTGTCGCTCTTTTGTCCGTTTATGACACTTCGAACTACGTTCTAAGCCTCATAAAGGGGCAAATTGTAAGGGATAAAATTCGTAAAAACTAATTAACGTTGGAGAAACGAGCTGGCTTTTGTTGTTTTGTGCACGAAAGTGACACGTGGACGTATGTTTGAGTCACGTGCTTAAAATAGGAGGATACACATTATCTGATGCATAGCGTTCACGTTGTACAAATTAAGACGTATCCGTGGTCTTGCGAAACAACGTTCTCGTTGTGGTTTCAACAACGTTTCCGTTGTCTTGTGCACAACGTAGACGTTGTATTCTCGACAACGTTTCCGTTGTTAATTGAACAACGAACTCGCCGTAATTCAGATAAGGATGTCCAGGTCATATTTTAAGACATATACAACGTATTCGAGCTCGAGTCAACAACGAGACCGACTCGCAGGAGGAGATAAGCAGGAGGCGATCGATTGTTCTGACAAGTGGGCCGAAAGCACTGCCTCAGTATTTAATTAATGCAGGTCACTTCTGTGTGCTGTCAGACTCAACCGACTGAACTAATGGTAGGCTTTCACATGTGATGCAACAGGTGGTAGATTTTACTGACATATTTGGTAATAAGTGCAGGACACGTGTTATGGGCATCTATGGGCATCTATGGTCATCTATGGTCATACCAAAGGTTAACCTATAAATACCCCGAGAATTTCAGTGTTACAGGGATCGAAAGATAGACATATTTTATCAGTGCTCCTACTTGCTTTACTGTTCATCATCTTCTTCTTCATCTACTTACTTTATCATCGGAGTACAGGTCAGGGTATCACACCCTCCAACTTCTACCTTCTACCAGTAAACCAGAGGTGAACATTTGCAGCTGATGTGTGTCCTTTCCGGTATTTTTCCCCCTCACTTCTATAACAAACCAGGCCGTAATCCAGCATCATTATCGACCATATTGAGCAAGTTCTAACTCTACATCCAATTGTAGCTGCTTCCCTTAACGGAGTGTCATATCACTGTTGAAATTCTAGGAGGAGATGTTGGACGGAAGGTATTTAGTTGCAGAGGAGAAGGGAAGAAGAAGAGGGCGCCGTCGAAGTGATGAAGAATAAGGTAAAGGCTTGTTTAAGAAACTTTATATACTTAGTTGGTAAAAGTAGTATAATATCTTTGTATAAGTAGTTGAATTACACTAGTACCTAAATTTTAATGGAAGATTTATAATAATATAAATGATATATTTTGTTATATAACACTATATAATTGAAATTAATTGATTATATATTAGATATTTTTATTTTTTGGAGGGCTCCACAGGGACCAGATATCATTTACCTACGTCAGTAGAGTCAATCGGTTAGAAGTTAGGTGGGGGCAGTGGAGCTCTTGCAACTCTTACCCCCTTGGGGGGTTAGATCTCCAGACCTCTCTACCCTTGAAAGGCCACACCTCTACCACTCACGCAAGAGGTGGAGTGTTTATATTATATTAGATATTTAGCGAAGCAGATAATAGAATATTTATGTCCAATCTATTTATAAACAAACTAGCGGATACCCCGTACGATGCACGGGTGTGTGAAAAAAAAAATTACTTAAAAAACAATCAAGAAAAAAAACATAATATAATAAAACTAACCATTAATAATAACCCAAAAAAAAATTATAATGGAGAGTGATAAAGAGGGTAGTTAAGAGAGGGTTAATATAAGTCCCACTTAAGTGGAGTTAGGACTTGGAATCCGTTTCTAAGACCCACCGGTTCAATTAATTTAACTAAACCTTTATGGTTGTCTTAATTACACATTGGGAGAAATAAATGAGGTAGATCAAGTGATGATGTGACATCACAAATCTTAGAATGAGGATCAAAGAGTGATGCCACGTATGCATCCTAATTTCTCTAGTATATAATATAGATACTCGGATATAATATTTCGTTCCGATAACTACTCAAATAAATATCTGTTCAAGATGGATTTAGATACGAATCAGATTCGAATAGTATCCGTATCTGTTGATAGGACTAGTCGTGGCAGTCAATCTTACAAAGATTTTTCAGAGGGTAATTTGGAATGAAATTCAAAGGTAAAGATGGTGGAACTGACAGCAATGTCGAGATGTTGATGTCACAGATGCATGATCTCTCCTTCATGCTTCAGAGCAGTCTCTCTCTCAATCTCTCAAAAGATTGATGAATTCAACCCACCTATGCAAAAGCAACCCTATTTGTTCGTCTTAGCTTTTATGATGTAATTTTCCTTGTCCATTCTGTATTCTCCAATGTTTTAAACTACTGTACAGGTGGGAAGCATAGCTTGCCCTTCGGTAGTGTGTGCTAGTCACTACTCGATCTGGGTTCCACTCGCGAGAGAGTGTGAGTGTTGTCATCTCCATCCGCCCATGACTTAGAATAGAAACTGACCTACTAACCGGGTTTCGACCTAACCACGTACCTCACACCAAAAAAAGAAAAAAAAAACCTATTGCAAACATAGATCCCTCAATTTTGATAAGAGATCATGAGAATAGGTGACATTTAGCATGATTGGCTCATCCTCACCCCAAAAAAAATAAAAAAAATTCTAGGTTAGTAAGTTGGTTAGGTTAGTAGAAATGATGGGCCTCGTAAGGGACTCGAACCCAAGTCTTCCCCGCCCCCAAAGGGAATACATCCTACCACCGGAGAAAACCAGGAATGTGTGAACTGTGAAGTCATAAGGTTTCACTTATCCACCGTTGTGCAAAATGGAATCCGCCCAGGATGATGTGTGGATTGAGATCGAGCTACCAAACCAGAGGCTCCTGACAAAAGGGTAATGTAGGAGCACATTGGACATTGCATATCAGTACATTCTTTCTACTGAGATGCAGCCGCATTGGTAAGATAGGTTTAAACACTTACATAGAAACATTTGATACTTAGGAATGAGGAAATGCCATACAAGATTCACGCAGATTAAAAAACTGCTTCTCCGTGCTTTGACAGTGGAGGCAGGGGTGCCGCCTCCCTTGGTGTCGTCGAAAAAGCGGTTGTGTAAGTATATGTTGAAGTACATCAGTAATGGCTTTGGAGATTCCGACCAGAGTAGAGAGGTGGGGCTTGAAAAGGTTCTGAGAAACATGGCTGGATGGAGCCCCATAAATGATCTGGAGAAGGAAAGGAAAAAAGAAAACAGAGAAAAGACATGCAAATATAGCGAGGGACAGCTTGATTTTTCTTTGCATTAGAAATAGATAACATACAGGAACTGTGGCAAAAACAGCTACAACTCAACTACAAACTTACGCTGGTTTAGTTCGTCTTTTCACCGATACATCCTCTACACTATTATTGCAAATTACATTAATTCAAAACAAAGAGTAAGGGAATTAAACCAACCACGTATAAAAAGATAAATAGTGGTTCCTTTCGTGGCACCTTTGTCAGCATTCACGAGCGACTTGCACTAGCTGGGAAGCAAAACAAAAGTCAATAGAGAATGTAATATAATTCTGTCTAGCTCACTAGCATATGATCAAATCCTCCCCCAGCCTGAAGTGCAGCAACCCGGTTTCCTCCTGTGACATTATGAATCAACTGTTGAAGCCATCTCTTGGTTGTCTGATCATCCTGAAAATGGGGATAAACAGAACATAACAAAAAGGACAAAGAAATAAATTAAAAGAAAATTGTTCATATATACACTGGCACTGCTGCCTTGGGGGCCCTCAACAAAGAAACCTTTACAAATATTTAACCAGGTACACTTGATGATTAATAAAATGGATCTTAATCTCTTACAGCACTGGAGATACAGGATTGCACTGTCTAGAAGAAACAACTTTTAGGGGCATGAAAAGAATGTTCAATAACCAGGAGCGGAGCCCCCCAATTTTTGTTTTGAGGGCCAAGTTCGTGGCCATCGCGTCTATATGTATCCGTTTGTAAGGAATATATTTTTTCTCAGAAGTTTAGGAGGGGCTAGAGCCTCCCATCCCTACCGGCTCCACCCCTAATAGTAGTTTAGGATATACATTTTTTTCAAAATTTCAAGGGGGGCTTCAGCCCCCCTTGGCCCCATGTGGCTCCGCCCCTGTCAATAACCCAAGGAAATATTTTATATATAAAAAAAAGCACAATATGCAAGCATACACACCATGAAGACTATGTTACATTTACAATTGAGTACCTGTGCTCAACTAGAAAAACCTCAGGGATGACGGAAAACCACCAAACATAAAGGCATTTAGAGCCATCCCACCCAAGGAGTACTATTGTCCTTAGGTCCACGCGGTTGGATTTATGTTTGACAGGATTTGTGACACAAATCCCACAGTGTGGACCTATAGAAAACTGTACTCCACAGTAAACAAAATTATTTCAAATAATTTTGTAAAATATCCCTATAACTTTCACTAGCAGAACTTACACGAAGACAATTACTGAAGGTTGCATCTCTTAACATGTCCGGAAGGCAATTTCTTAATGCTTCACAAGCCCTGCAGTGTAAAACCGAGGGATCATGGCCATATCTTTTCACAGTCTATGAATGTGAACAAGAAAAAGTAAAAGGAATTAACGGGACACTAAGATATTAGAAACTGAGCTCAAAATTATTTCGCAAACCAACCTTGCATTATCTGACAGTCTAAGATAACAACGAATGATATGTTTTAGAAGCCGTGGCGAGGGCTGTTCAACAAGTGATGCAACCATGGTTGCCAAAACACGACCTACTGCAAAAAACCGCTCTGCAGTAGCACAAATGTAACGTAGCCCCACATCATCCAACAGAATCTTTTGAACGATAAAGGTAGCCACCTGTATAGTTAAGCAGGTTAATAAGAGTAAGAACTTGAAAGCATGTACAGATTTGAAGGTAATTCCATTCTTTTAAACTATTAGGAAGCATAAGAGTACAATTCATTGAACAGGAAATCATGTGCTTGAAACTGATCTGTTTCTTGGATGTCACTTATCCAATTTGTTAGTTTGAAAAAACCTCTTTTGTTATTCTACTGCTAGTTCCTTTTTTTTTTGTTGTTAAAAGATAGAAATTATTAATAAAAATAGAAACTAGGAAATTCATTTCATAATTTTACACATTGATTCGGGAAACCATCCCAAAAATTACAAAAAGGATCCCTATATCTTTTCTCCTGCTTTTATACCTTTTGTTCAATAAGTAACTCAAAAAGTGTAGTATATGATAATTCATAAGAGAGAATAAAAGGATGCCTTCCCAAATATAACAACCTACAATAACCCTTCAGGATGTTGCCTCAATGATATTATATTACAGGAAGGCGGTTGAGGTGTGAGAGGCCGACATATGTCACTCAGAGGGTGTTGAGTGATTGTAGAAACCTGAAGTGAAGATGAGTGATTAAAAAAGGAAAACTTACTAGCATATATAATTTTAAATAAAATATTTCTAAAGATATAGAGGCCATAAGTTTGAGCTCTTAAGTATAGGATTTAAAAGAGATTACTTATTAGTGTATGATGTTAAGCCCTAATTATAGCAGTCTCCTTAAATATTTAAACTTCCAAGGCTACCTTTAATTGGGGTAACCCATTGATGTGTAATCTTGCCTTCTAGAGTTTCAGAAATGCACTACAGTTTATATCATTCATTATTTATCTCAATTTTTTAATATGAGTCCTGAGTGTATATTGATGGTTAATTTATCATTTCCTAAGACTTTATCATAGATTTTCAACGTTTCCTTAGTGTTTCCAACATTTTCTTAATTTTTAAATTAATCTTGAAACTTCCTCGAATGTTTCCACTTCCCGAATGACGGAAGTTTACAAAAACATTAAAGTACAAAACTTGAGTAAGTGTTGAATTGCTCAAGACTTGCAAGACCGAGCTGTCCATACTAGTAATTATCCAATCCAATAGATGGTACCACTTTAAAATTCTATAAATGCTCCACCAATTACATTCAAACAGCTTGTAGGAGTTTCAAGGTTTATTACCCTATCTACAAGCCCATTGAGCAGCTATTACCCGGAATAGCAGCAACCAGACACGTAAGTGGGGCTGTCAATGGATCAGATCGGATCCGATTAGCCGGACTTTGAACCCCATATGTGATCCGCCAGATTGGATTCGGATCGGTGAAATCCGATTATAATCGGATCGGATCCGGATATAGGGTGATCCAATCCGATTATAATAACTTTTTAAAATCATTTTAAATATATTACATAGATTTTCTATGCATAAATTGTTAATTTAAAAAAATTAACATTAATTAGAGTTAATTAAGGTACTATTAGATTTTTATATTATTAAAATAGAGTTTTAAATATATATATATATATAACTTTAATCAGGTCGCATTCAGATCTTACTAATATAATCAGATTTGGATTGATTATTGGAAGTAAAAAATAAAAATAAATGAAAGATCTGTATTGTTAATCATAAGCTTAGGCTTTGTCTGTTTAGCGAAAAATCATGCCCACTAACATCACTACCTACATTCCCATGGGGATGCATTCTAGGAGTTGGGAGGGAAGATCCACCAGGTACCAACTTTATCCATATCTAGTGTGCGTATTCATAAATAAAAAAAAAAAGGGTGGAAGCGTATATTCATATAGAATGACCATCTCTTGCATGGATTATGGGAATCCATTCCAATTTTATTACTTTTGACCATTCTGATCAATTAGTTTCTTTTAAATGGTCATTAATTTTTGGAAGGGTACAAGGCAGTGTTATCAGAACCGGACCGACCGGTCGAACCAGGAACCGGTCCCCTCACTGGCTCCCAAACCCTCCAAAACTGGACCTCATTAAAATTCGGCGTTTTTGTAAGAACCAGCCAGTTGAACTGGGAACCGGTGGTAGAACCGGTTGAGAGCCGGGTAAAAATGAGTAAAAAATATTTTTTTAATAAAAAAAGGACACGGTCAATCCAGTTGAACCAGTCAAACCAGGAATTGACCACCCAACTAGTTCAACAACCAGTCCGATTATGAAAACATTAGTACAAGGCATCATTTACTTACTATGAGTTGAGAACTGATCCCATGACCGACATCATGAGAAGAATGTGTTTATAGAATATCTTAAAAAACTGTTAAGACAGAGGATCACGCTGCGCAACGTATCTCTTTAAGCTAATATTTGGTTACCAATGGACTTAAAAAATTCCGGACCTTATTACATTTTCAGGAATTCAAGTAGGCGTGTGGGATTCTTAATCGGATCGGATTCGGATCTAGGGAGATCCGGACCGAATCCGACCCGTTGACAGCCCTGCACATAAATGATATTTTTCACTTAAAGAGGGATCTGTCATGCCCAGGCATAACTCATAAGTCCCATTTTGTTGTCCATGTAACAACAACCAAGAAAATACAACTAAGTGAAACATTATACACCGGTTTAGATCCCAAATGTACCATCAAACCCAAACTAACATCAACTTAAGGCTACCTGTACACCACATCTTCTATACGATGTGCCACTAAATGAATCAATCATAGCCTAAACATTCCAAGAGAAGCGAAGACAACCTTTCAAGCTTCCCTAGAAAACTTTTGGGTCAACAACACTCTGTAAAGTAAATTCACAAGAATTTAACATATTTGTTTATAATTTTTTTTTTTACTTTCAGGCCAAGAGCTTATTAAAACTAGAAAAGCAAAGAAGATCAACTATCATATCCCACAAAAGGTTAAATTTGGGTATATGAGCTACATAATATTCTTTTTAAATTAGTAATAAGATAAATTAGCAATGAAACAGAGAGACACAATTACCCAACATATGATAGAAAAGTTTCACATATTTTCGATAGATCAAGAAAGTGACTCACTGTTTTTGAAAGTTCACTACCCATCTCCATGGTGCGCAGGCACAATGGAATTATTTCTGTTGACAGAAGGAAACTAATAACTTCTGTATCATCAACCTAAAAAAAAAAAACATAAACTTCAGAACAACTAAAGTGTAATAGATCCATGAATAAATAGCAAATAAATTACTGTTATCCAACAAAATGCATTTAGTAGACATAATAACAATCTTGTTCATTAATTTAAATACTTCATATATGTGAGTGAGCATGTGAAAGTACATTTTATATGTGAATTTGATAGATGTTTAGCAAATATTGGCTGAAAACAAAGAAGGAAAGAAAGCAGGAATTCAGGCATGCTGGCCTGTGTCCAACATTGTTCGATGGGCACAGTGTCAGTCACAAGAGGTCTTGAGAGATTTTTTTTAAGAAGATAGGGGACCTTGTTCTATATGTCAGAATCATCCATTAATCTGTGATGATTATAAATTCATCATGAAACTCCTCGTAGACATTGATCATTTAGAACCAAACAGCTTTTACTGTAAACAGCTACACATCTAAGAATATCCTCACAAGCAGGTAAGGATTTCTTTTACACAAAGAACCACTTCATAATGCGATTAAAAAAAAGTATTATGAAAACCTAACTTCAAAGCTAGGAACTATGTGTTATGTCCCTCAAGAAAAGTTCCAGTCATGGATCCTCAGGACCAAAATTTCAATAATGGTTAATGATTCACATGCTAGCTATTTCACTCAATCAAGGGGGACATTGTCAGAGGACCAGATCTCTAGAGACATTTTAATTTTTAACTATTGCAGTGAAGCAATTTGCAATAATGGTCAACAAATCTATACAGTTCATATTAGAACCTACCAAAGCTATAGGCAAGGTTTAAAACTTTGATGTCAATGTAAACTTAGATGGTTATAGAAACCGACACTTTTCAGCCAAAAAAACATGGCTACAGGTATCTTGCCATGTCACATTTCCACAGATAACCTTTAGGTCTTTCAATAAGTTGATAGTGAACCTACACTAGGATCGATCAAGGTACATCCATGTTAATTTTTAAAATTTTTATAGGGTTTCATCTTACTATGCGGTCATGATTCATTAGCTCTAGAGCTTCGACTCTCTAGTCTCGTGTTTGACATAAATCTGATGAATTGACCATATCATGATTCATTATGTCAAGAAAGGAGAGAAATTCATTGAAGAGACAAGTATCATACATAAGCTTGCACTTTGCAGGATAGGATCATAAGACAAGGATTACTGTTCACATGCTTTGGTCTAAGAATCTAATCTCTGTAGACTCTAGCATGAAAAATTCAATTACTTGCAATTTCAATTCACATTTTGCATCCTGCTAAAGGTAATACGACTTATCTGGGAAATTTAGTCCTCAAGAGAATGTAGTATTTTTGTATTTTTAATGTAAGAGTAACTCTAAGAATCATAATAGTGCACACCATCACAGTATTAGAAAAGAACATGGGTTGATGAGATTACATCAAATTTTAACCTAAATATATAACGCGGGTAAAATGACTTATCCAGAAATCTCACAAGAATGTAGGAGTATTTATGTTATTTTAATGTAAAAGTAACTCTAGAAATCATAATAGTGCACACCATCACAGTATTAGAAAAGAACACGGGTTGATGGGAATACATCAAATTTTAACCTAAATATATAATATCAGCCAGCACTAAGTACCTTTACAAGTGCACCAATAACACCCAAGCTGGTTAGCCTCAGATACTCAAATGGCCTTGTCTTGCTTGTAGTATTAAGAAAAGGATACAGATATAAAGGTATATGAGCTGCAAAGCATGAAATGCTAGTTAGAAGTTCTGTTACATCACTGACTTTCAACAGATTCATAATAACAAATGAATCTACATGACTAAATTGTAACTCAGATAATAACTCCATACATCCTTATCATAGATAAATAACTGGAAATAAAACTGATACTTTCTGAATTCCTCACTAACACAAAACCTGAAAAAAAAACTATGATTACTTGCTGACTTGAATTTGAAAATGAGTCATACTTAATTAGTCAAATAAGTCATAAAATATCAATAGAATGAAGAAAACTATTCGTCACTTTTTTCTTCTACTGTACATTTTCTGTACATATATTATATTTAAAAAAACAGAATGAAGAAAAACAATTCTAAGGTTGCTTTGTAAATAGACAGCTATTTAATTAAAAACCCAGATAGGTAGAAACAGGAAACCTGATCACCTCAAAAGCATCTAGAGATTCAACTCTTCTCAGAGGAAACAAACAGAACTGACAGTTGAGTCAAGTGCCATAAAAACTTATACTTGTTAATAAAAATTCTTCTTCTGCTTTGTTAGTGCCTTATCCCCGCTATTTGAGGTCGGAAACACTACTCTAATACTCTAGTTTGTCAAGCGCTACAACTTCAGTTGAAGCATTTGTTAACTTTTTCTCACTATCTCCATCAACGTCTTCTTCGCCCTTCCTCTCACCCTGTTAGCGCTTTCAACTTCCATCAACTCGCTCCTTTTGATTGATGCTGTCATTGTTCTTCGTTGAATGTGACCAAATTATCTTTGTCAATTGTCTCTTATTTTATCACATGTTGGAGCAATTCCCAAATTCTCAAGAATGCACTAATTTCTTATCTTACAAATTTCTACTAATTATACTCTCAATTCAAACCCATAGTCCCTGTGCAGTATGCCTTGTCCATAACTGATATCTAGCTATAACCCTAGCAACAAATCTATTACGTTCATAATATATACACGAGCCATCAAATACCAAAGCTATTCTAAAAGGAATGAAATGCATTTACTCCCCAATATATATTCTTTTAAAGAAATATAGCTACACTGAATAGTATGCATTTGCAAATGAAATAACAAGTAAAGGTTCCTACTAATCCACTAATAGCACAGATATCATAACTCCATACCCATGTGGAAAAGAATGTGTTGGTTCAAATTAATTTAGTAAGATATTGACGAACACAAGGTGATAGATATACAAAGCAACACTATAGAATTTCTACTAATTTTTAAATGTGTGTTATATTCACAAAATATATAATTTTTTGCTTGTATGAGAAATTAATTAAGACATGAATTGAATTTAAGCCAAATTCAAGTGAGAATGCACTTAGTTTAAAAGAATTAAGATTGTTTAATTTTTTTTTATCAAAGAAAAAGAGGATTACGAAAAATTACCATTAAGGAACAGCATCCTTGTTTCGGAATGAGAGGCTACACACTGTAAAATGCAAAAAAATAAGTAAATGAAGCATCAGCAATGTCTTCAAAATCGTCAAAGATTCAAGCGGGCTTAATCAACAAGTAAGTTCCAGATTCTAAGCTCATTTAGGAGATTTGACAAAACTAGAACCAAGAGTAAATATATTGCAAAAATGACAAAAACTCAAGGTGGCATATGCCAAACTCAATATATAAGCAAGGGCCTAATCTCATTATAAACAAAATGGATAGAATTCTTATGGATGGGCATCTCAAGTTAATTGCTCAACTTCATTATAAGCATAACTTATGTAATAGAAAATTCTTCTTTGAGTAAGTCAATTCATTAATCCTTAAGTCACAAATAACTTCATTTTGTGGACTTTCCTCTTATTAAAATTAGACCAAGATAGCATACTCGTGATCTGGATATCGAGTTCTGTTAATCACGCTATCTCCTTGAGGAACAAGTTGGTTTCACTCCTAAGGATAACTATTAATCACTTTGATGAAATGCAAACTGATAGGGTTTCCAACCGAGATCCATATTCCAGAGGATTGACGCAGCTATGTTGGACAAGCCATAAGTCAAAATCATTAGCCAATCAAAGACAGAGGGAAAGTTTATCCTAGGTCTTCCAACATCAAGATCCAGAGAAATGAAGCAGCTGCATTGGACAATCCATAAAGTTAATCAAGCGCCAATTGAAGATGTAGAACAGATAGTGGAGTAGTTGGTCCTAGGTCTTCCAACTCCATACTTATAATGGCATTGCCATCCTTTAGAAACCATAGCTGCATATCCAAGAATCTGATTTAGGGTCCATTAGTAGTCTAATGAAGCTTTTCTAAAATGTAAACCACTAGCTCCACATGTTTTTGTACAATTCAACATCTTGAACATCAAACAGTGTTGGAAGATTAACTTCAATTGTAATTACAAGGTTTAATAATATTAAGGCAATATTGGGGATTAAAACAAAGTTATGTTAGATAGCAGGGTGGGATTACTTACCCCTCAAGTTAGTTCTTTATGAGTTTGATTCTCTCATCAATTTGACCCCTCATATTAGTTCTGATTACCTTACCATTATTTCTTATGATAAACACTCCAACGGGAAGATGTATCAAGGTTATACCTAAATGTTTTGCTATAAAATCAGGTAATATCATAGTAAAATAATGACATTTACAAATTTGTATAGTTCCCTAAGTTTAACCTATCCGAGCTCACTACATCTGAAAATATTTTGCCCATTAAAAAAACTTCAAAATTTTACAAGTATGCCTCTATCTTTTACAAGTATTTTGCCCATTAAAAAAGCTTCAAAATTTTAAAAAACCGGAAGATGTGAGATTAGGCTTTGGTTAGGAATGACTGAAGAGATTCTGGCGCTATGCCACTATCTTTATTCTATCAGTAGAGTACCCCGGCTTGTGGATTTTACATATTGTTGTATATAGTTTTCGCTCTGCTCGTTTTTTTTTTTTGTTCTTAGTTGAGTTGGTTCCACCTATCGATGAACTAGCTCTGTAGTATTGTAACCCTTGCTTTTGTTTATTAATATACTTTGTTTATTGATAAAAAAAGAAAAATAGCAAGGATCAACAACATTCCAAGCATACCAGAAAATATGACTTTGTCAAAAACCTTTAAGCAAAAACCCAATAGTGATTGATCAGCCCATTAAATGAACATTGCTAGTAAATAGACAAAAACTTCAAACAAAGGAGATTCAATAACGATAATTTCAAAGAGAAACAAAATATAGTATAAAGGATTGACCTAAAGAATGAAGATAGGAAATATAATAATTGACCTGAAGAAGTGCAAGTGCATTGCAAACTCGGTTCGATGCCCCTGGAGTAAGGGTTGGTGGTGACAAAACAGGGTATATTGAAACTATCTCCTACAAGTAGTGAGAAGTTTCAGCATTAGCCATCAATTATGAAATCATAAGTAAGGTGGTGGTGATCCCTTTAAATGTCTTACAAACAGGACTGTTCATTTGGCAATTCAGTTTTTAGTATAAATTATAAAGTTAGAACCTCAAAGAGCGGGAGCAGACAACAACCTTGCATAAGGTAATAATCAAGCATAATAAATAACATCTACAATTTTTTTTTTGATCGGTAATCAAGCGAGCAACATATTAAGAAGGAAAAGAAAAGACTACAATAGCTAAGCCAAAAAAGATTTCACAAGCACATGAACCCAGAAATCTAAAACAGATAAGAAACAAGCACGACTACCCCTAGGAGGCCCCTAAAACAGCCCCCCCAATGGAAATAATATAACATCTACAAATGGAAATGATATTGATATATAAGATTCGTATAAACGTAAAATTGAAACACATGCAAATTAGACCAACAAAAGTACAACTTTTGACCCAATTCTACTGAAAATATCATGCAAATAGCAGCAAAACCAAAATTTCCTAACTCACAACTCATTCATCTATATTACCCAGACCAAAACTGCTATCCCTTGTCCTTGTTTTTTCTATCATATATGCATTGCTCATTTACTGATGAAGGGAAAAAATTGCCCCTTGTCCCTCTGCTACACAAAGGATTTTATTGACCTCCATTTCCATCCTTTCAACTAACTCATTTTCACCCTTTGCTTGTCCCTCTGCTACACAAAAGATATTATTAGCCTCCATCTCCATCCTTTCTACTAAATCATATTCACTCTTTGCTTACGATATTAGAACCAACTACCAAGAAAGTTATCAACAACTTAGCAAATGAACCTTATGATAGTAAAAGATGAACCAAGCAGAAAACTAATTTTTTTTTAATGAAATAAACCAAGAAAAAGAAAAAATAAAAGGAATCATGATGTTCTTTTGAGTAGTCAACGATGATTGAGAATGAGAATGTAAAGACTTCATTAAATATATACCTAGACAAAAGGTAGTGTGTCTGACAAAAAAAGGGGGAAGATAATAATAAACATAAGACTAAAAACGCAAAGTTGGGAAAAAATTATCAACTGGATGAGCAGCAGTAATAGGAAAGGGATAGGGGATACACCTGTAAGAGTGCAGCAATAGTACCAAAAGAATTCCACAACAATGGAGCTACATCTTGAAATATTTCTCTCTTCTGAAAACAAAAACGAAGCCACAAGTTTATAATAATTCCACATAAATAATAAAACTCCAATTATACTAGAATCAAGGGGGAGAAAAAATCAGGAAAAAAAAGCATGGGCACAATTCATCCAAAGATTTTAACTTATGCCATTAAATAGAAAATCATCCCCCAATCTCAACACATTAATTAACTATTTCTAAAGAAAATGAAAGCAAGAACATATAATATCAAATAATCAAACTCACAAAATAAAAACAAGCTCAAGTACTCAATAAACAAGTCAGAATTACAGCCCTCTTAATATAATACCAAATGAAGTCAAATTTTTTTGGAAACATAAAGCAGCAGCTTATATGTTAACTATTAGCTTACAAAATCATCCGTGAGCATAAGGTAACTATATGTTCCTGGATTGAACTGAACCATTCAAAGCATGAATGAAGTAGCATATACTTGAAATAGAGGGAAAGGCACAGCTTGATAGCAAGCCCGTAGATGACAACTTGATTGTAACCATAGATAAATGGGTCCAAAAAAACTTAAAACTTCTCATCTTTAGCAACAATTGCCTTTTCGTACCCCTTCAACCCATTGCTTTCAGAACCTCTATTATTTGCTTAGTGGTTTTTATTCATGTCATGCAAATTTTGAGACCATGGAATCAGTTTTAGGCTATATATATATAGTACAATGTAATATAAGTTTGATACTTCCCAGCCCTAAATTCATTCAGCTAGGATCCACAGATGACACAACACATGAATTGATTCATGCAAATTCATTTACCTTATGTTTGGTTGCCGAGAAAATAAGTAAAAACATGGAAAAGAAAAGAAAATTGGACAAAACACAACTAAAAATTGTATTAGAAATCCAAAATTTTCTTTTCTTTTCCATATTTTCACATATTTTCTCGGCAACCAAAGATAGCATTAGTGTCAACCAGCTCATTTCCCAGTTCTGAAAAATTAAAATTTCAAACCCTCGAATTCCTCAGTAAAAGTCTAAGTGCTTGCAAAACCATTCATACAGTAACACATGTTACATAACCATTTTATATGATGTTGCATGTTACTTAAGACATCCCCAAAACTGAGAATTAGACACTTCTCCAGTGTTGCATATCAATGCATGTCATTACGCCACATCCCCGAAACTGGGAATGACGAAAAATTTAGCCCAAACAAAAGGGGAAATAAAAACAACCCGAGGGCACAAAAATGCAACCCTGCCATGCATTTTGTTCCCAGACATAAATTCTTAAGAAGAGATTTGTAAGGTGAACAGTTCTCTGGCACCCCCAATCTAACTCGAGTATCACAGAAATTGAAACCAATAAATCCACTATTGAAAACTTCACAAGCAGCATAAATCGCCACATGAAAGATAAATCGAAATTGAAATTTTTTTCAAGTGACTTCAGCGATTCAGTAACCAAATTGCAGGTTTACAAGTAGCAATTGTTAGTTTAAGTGCCATCAAAATCTCATTTTTTCCCATTTTTTCTACTTCATATATCCGATTCCCCATAACGAAGTGATGCCCTAAATTTCTACATCAGTGTGATTTCTGTAAACACGAGAAAAACAAGTCATCGATGACGAAAGAAAATCGGAAAAAAAAATTACCTTTGAGAGATCATGAAGAGCGTTTTCTCTGAGATCAGGATTACTAAGTTCGAGCACTAACTGCTCCGCCGATGCCAATTTCCGGTCTTTGTTGGGCTGAGCAACGGTGGGGTTAGCAGAAGAAGGGTTGGAACCGCCAAAAGGAGGGTTCAGAGATAGAGACTGAGGCAGATTCGCCATAACTACAAGGACGTGTATAGAGAAATCAAAAGATTTCTCCTCTCTGGTTTTCTTTGTTTTTCCCTTTCTAAGAAGATGAGAAATGCAAGAGTTGGTGACTGGTGACCGTTTTTTTTTTTCGATACATGTCATTAGGAGTTAGGAGGAGAGCCAGAGGGTCCTTCAACGGTCACACCAAGTGTTTTCAGACCGGACCGGGACTCAAACCGGTAGGGTGGCCGGTTCCCGGTTCGACCGTGCCCTTTATTGTAAAAAAAATCATTTCCCCCTTTTTTCCTTGTCTCGGCCGGTTCTACCGGTTTTGAAAGTTTCCAATTTTGGGGGTTTTAAGAACCGATGACCTAGTCAGTTCCAGGTTTACCTGTTCAATTGGCCGGTCCAGTCCGGGGGTTTTACCAGTTCAATCGGCTAGTCCAGTCCGGTTCAATAACACTGATCACACCTCAAACTATTCCTGCGAGCCACCGTTTATATTTAGGAATGACAATGAGGGACTGATCGCATCTTTTTTTTTTTTTAAGGATTCAGACCTAATGTTATGGTAAGGTGCCATAATAGTAAACCTACTCAATCACTCCGATAATGTTATCGGTAAGATGCCATAATAGTAAACCTACCCAATCGCTCTGATAGGACTGACTAATGGAGGATTGTTGGACCCTATTCATCCATGCAAAGTCTAGTACTCAACCGATGTGAGACTAATTGGGGGACAATAAAACTTAGCCACTAAGCGAATTTTGCTTTTATTGGTTAAGGAGGTAAAGTAACACATGAACATACACACGCATCCTCTCTCTTATTGATTATTATTATCAGGATAATGATAGGTTTGTTTTTGGGCAGTGATTAGCCCACCAGTCCACCACACATTTGATTCTGTAGTCAAATGTCATGTACACGTGTCCTTTTTAACACCCTGTTAACCATGGTTAAGTTTAATAATTTTTTATTTCTAGAAATTAAGATTAAATTGCTTAACCTTAGGGGTGAGTGAGTCTTAACGACAGTTGATAAGTGTTATGAAGGGGCACATTCCATAAACATAATGGAACGTGGCGGTGAGTTCGACATTTCCTTTTTCTTTTCTTTTTTTTGTAAGGAGATATTTCATTGAATTATCGAAGATTTACATCGGACTCAAAACAGATTGATAATATCATTATTGAACCTGTACAGGATCAACATCCGATCTAGATCTAGAATCCATGATAATGCTTTTAGTTAAAGCCTTCTGGGCCAGCGAATGAGGGATTAAGTTGGTTTGTTTGGGTACAAAACAAAACTCAATAGACTGGACGAGACCTGAGCTGTTGGGAGGTCATGGATGATGATATGAATTTCACTGTGGCAATGGCATATTGTACCCCCTATTAACTGTGGTTAAAATATTTTTAAAATTTTTTCCAACAACCAAGGTTAGATTTATTAACTCTAAGGGTGAATGAATCTTAACAACAGTTAATGGAGTTTAAATAGGACACATGGCAGCTTGGAAGGGCGTGCACATTTGGACTGAGTGAAACGTGCAGCATAAAGTCTCATTCTCCTATATTAAAAAAAAGTTCTCGGAACACGCATGCATAAAGTATCATTCTTCTACCTTTATTTATTTATTTTACGATTAAAAAAAAATTCTTATTCAAGTAAAATAACTTATCATGAGAATTGTATGATTTTTAAAAACAACTTGAGAAAACATTTACAGGAAAAATAAATAAATGATTACTTAGGATGTCCTCAAAATTTTGATGCCCTAATACCTTGTCTCGAGTTGCCATATGGGCCCTAACTAAACCAGTGATTTCAAAGAGAAATAAGAAGAAGAATAAAATAGCTGACACAACATCAACAATTAATTCTTCTCAAGAAATACCAAAGAGGGAGGTTAGCAAACCCTTTTGATTTAAAGAGTAGCTTTATAGAGTCTAAATGTCGGAAAGCTTGGATTGAAGAGAATATTCATGAGGTCCTAAGTACCCACTAAAATATTTAGGGGGAAGAACCCCAGATTTCCTATCTGAATGCTGCTGTTTTCTGACTCCAACCTTAATCAAAATCATGGATCATAAAAATTTCAATTCAACTACTATTATGTAATTCTAATGTCAAAATATAAAACCTAATACAAACAATTACATTACTTCATAAGAGTAGGCTGAGATATCTACATAATACAAGGATTAAAGAGACATCTTCGAAAGACAGGAAGTCTGGTCATCTATACCACATGGTGCACACGATGGACATCACGGAATTGCGCCTTAAACCATTCATTTGGTTGGTTCACCAAGTGATATTATTCGGCGACAACAAAGCACTTCAATCTATTCACATGGCATGGCTGATAACATGGTAGTCATTCTGAAGGAAAAGAGCAGCTTTGGCTGCTACATTCCCTTTCTGATATGCTGCTGTGGTTTCTCAATCATGAAATGCTTCCATTACAGCCGCCTTTTTCTATCTTTTGGAATGAGAGCGAGTGATGACAGATATGAAATATGGCCAATGCACAAGCGCCCAGTTAAATGTTCACCTTCATTAAAGATCATATTCTGCTCTGCAAGTTCAGTCGAGACTGCAAATGGCTCATATTCTTAAAATCCGAGATAATTTGTAGATCTGCAACAATGAAAATGTTAGATCATCCACATTACAGGTTCAAGTAAAGAACAAGATTAAATTCAAGAAATTGATGATAGATAAGATATAAGATAAACTGGGAAGTTATAAATATATAGAAAAGATGGAATTATGATCTTACTACACCATTTTATATAGGTGGAACACAGGCAGAACCAACCAACCATTGGATAATTACAAGGGAGTATCTCTTAACTGAAAACGAAGTTAGCTCAGGTGTTTTGTGGCATATGAATTTTTAATTTTTAATGTTATCTGATTTGGATTTCTGGGACCCAACAGCCAGTGGGAGTGTAGGACCTGCACACGTTCCAGGGGAAGGAAAATGGTGGGTTCCATCCTATAGCTCAATACCCCCACCCCCGCCTTTTCTCTCCCACCACACATACATGAACAGACAACTTCAATGATACCAACCTGAGCACTTCTACTAGGCAGCGGCACTTCTAAGCAGCTCCGGAGGCCATCAATTCTGTAAGGTAACAATGCCAGAAACAATTACAGATATTAACTAAAACACCATCGCAAAATGTTGGAATAATGTATGGAAGGAAAAGATCTAGGCAAGGTAATAATTACCTTTTACTAATGCTTCTTTGAATATATTGATCATCCTTGATGTGTCCTTCACCACCATACTTAATTTCATCTGTATTCAGGATAACCTGTGCCAGCACACTCCTAATTATCAGTTTTACGGAACAAATTAAGGTAGTTGAACCAAAAGATTCTACTCAGATGAGAAATAAAAGGATGATTCTTTGGGTGTTATTTGAGAAAAGTCCTGAACCATGATGCACATGCTTTTTTATATTTTAAATTAGGATAAAAGTATTGGGAATCAACATGGGGAAACATGTTTAGTATCAAGAAGAGTAACATTTGATTTATGAAAATTTCCTAAAAGTCAGTGCCGATTCAAAAATTCTATTGCCAAGGATTAAAAAATTTATATGGATGAGGAATATATGAGCACTATATTTGACCAATAAAGAAATTTAAATGACAGCAATTTGTTACTTACTTTATACTCTCCAGCTTCTTCTACACCTACACTGTATCCTTCATATGAACTGGTAGGATGAAAGTTGAATATGAAAAGGAAGGGCCCTCTTATGTAAGAAATCACCTGTGACATACAAAAACTGCCTTCATAACTAGGAGTTCCAAGAGTGATTTAAAGAACAATAGTAGCTACATGTTGCAACCAAAAAAAAAAAATTTAGAAAGAAGCTGGTTGACTAAACATTATCTTCTAGATGAAGATTTCTGAAGGAGAATGGAATTCCCATTAAGTAATCAACTGAATTGTTCTGACTTCTGATTTACAACTGTATCAACACAATCACCGTCATATCCACATCAACTGATTGAGAAAACGATGTTCTATTTCAAAGCACATCATTTGGCTTGGAAATGCAGAGTTGGAAAGTTTTAGGGGCAAATGCAGTGGACTTAGGTTTATAGATCCCTGTAATAATATCAATGAGGTTCAAGATTATGCAAACTACAGAAGAGGAGTCTCCCACAAGTTGCAACCACAGGAGACTAAAATCTCAATGGCCCTTTGGATTTCTCTTCAATAATCGATATTTGTATACTGAAGAATAAAGAAATGAAAAATAGTTTCTAATAAGAATAGGTAGTTACGAGTTGTTAGTGTTAAGAAATATAGGGTTGTTTATTAAGGGTTTATTAAGGGTAGAATAGTCCTTTTATTTACCTGCCTTTTCAGCTTCCTTTCTTTAGCCTATATATAGTCTCTTTGTATTTAGGTTAAATACTCTTTTAGTATTTGATTGTATTAGACAGCATCAATGAAACCCTAGCCTCCTCTTTTCTTATTTTTTGTGTTTCTCTTTATTTCATTGGATTGTTTAACATGGTATCTCGCATCGCAATCTGGTATTTCGTTTTTCTTTCTTTTGCGTTCTGGTTTTCTTTGTTTCTTTATTATGGCGGGTGAAAGAGATGATTCGCTTCAGTCTGTGAGTGTGAGATTGGATGGAAAGAATTATTCGTATTGGAGTTATGTGATGAAAAATTTTCTTAAGGGTAAAAAGATGTGGGGATATGTTAGTGGAACTTCTGTGAAACCCAAGAATACCGATGAGGGTTATGAAACTTTGATAGATGCTTGTGAAGCAAACAATGCGAAAATTATTACTTGGATTAACAATTCTGTTGAACATTCCATAGGTACACAGTTGGCGAAGTATGAGACAGCAAAGGAGGTTTGGGATCATCTACAGAGGTTATTCACTCAATCAAATTTTGCAAAGCAATATCAATTAGAGAATGACATACGAGCTCTTCAGCAGAAGAATATGAGTATTCAGGAGTTTTATTCTGCTATGACAGATCTTTGGGATCAATTGGCTCTTACAGAATCGACAGAATTAAAGGCATGTGGTGCCTATATTGATCGTAGAGAGCAGCAACGGTTGGTACAGTTTTTAACGGCACTTCGCAGTGATTTTGAAGGACTTAGAGGTTCAATTTTGCATCGTTCTCCACTTCTTTCTGTTGACTCAGTTGTCAGTGAGTTATTGGCTGAAGAAATACGTCTTAAGTCTCATTCTGAAAAGGGAATTCTTTCTACTTCTAATCCTTCTGTGTTAGTAGTACCTTCTAAGCCACCCTCTAATAATCAGAATAAGTCTTATACAAGAGTTGCCTTTGACGAGTGCAGTTTCCGTAAGCAGAAAGGCCATTGGAAGGCTCAATGTCCTAAGTTGAGACAACAGAATCAATCACAGCAGCAATCTCAAGCTTGGAAGCCTGGCAACCAGTCACAATCTAATGCTTATAGACCACTTCAGGGTTACAAACCACCACAGTCTAATACTGCAGCAGTAGTTTCATCAGGTCCTTTCACCGATCCTAGTACTCTGGCTGAGCAATTTCAGAAGTTTCTCTCCTCACAGCCACAAGCTATGTCTGCTTCTTCTTACGTAGGTCAGTTGCCTCACAGTTCTTCAGGTATGTCATCTTCTATATGGGTCTTGGATTCTGGAGCTTCACATCATATGTCTCCAGATTCTTCGTCTTTTGCTTCTGTATCTCCTTCGTCTTCTATTCCTGTCATGACTGCTGATGGCACTCCTATGCCTTTAGCAGGTGTTGGCTCTGTTGTCACACCTCACTTGTCTCTCCCTAATGTTTATCATATTCCGAAACTCACATTAAATCTTGCTTCTGTTGGTCAATTATGTGATTCTGGTAATTTAGTCACCTTTTCATCTTCTTCTTGTTATGTGCAGGATCTGCAGTCTCAGAAGCTGATTGGGACAAGCCGTAGGAAGGGGGGACTATATATTTTGGATGAGTTAAAAGTGCCAGTTGCTGCTGCTACTAGTGTTGATTTGTCTTCTTTTGACTTGAGTTCTTCTTCTTCTAGTTTTTATTTATGGCATTCTCGTCTTGGTCATGTTTCGTCTTCTCGTTTGAGATTTTTGGCATCTACAGGGGTTTTAGGAAATTTGCAAACTCATGATATTTCTGATTGTAGTGGATGTAAACTGGCAAAATTTTCAGCTTTACCTTTTAATCGAAGTATTTCTGTTTCTTCTTCTCCATTTGATTTGATTCATTCTGATGTATGGGGACCTTCTCTTGTTGCCACAAAAGGAGGGTCTCGATATTATGTTTCTTTTATTGATGATCATACTCGTTATTGTTGGGTTTATTTAATGAAACATCGTTCTGAATTCTTTGAGATATATACAGCCTTTCAAGCTCTTGTCAAAACTCAACATTCTGCTGTTATAAAATGTTTTAGGTGTGATTTGGGTGGGGAATACACTTCTCATAAATTTTGTGAGCTGCTTGCCTTAGATGGAACTATCCACCAAACTTCGTGTACAGATACTCCTGAACAAAATGGTGTTGCTGAAAGAAAACATAGGCATATTGTTGAAACAGCTGGTTCTCTCTTGTTATCTGCCTCAGTCCCTAGTGTGTTTTGGGGTGAAGCTGTTCTTACTGCTGTAAGTTTGATTAATACAATTCCATCTTCTCATATTTCAGGTCTGTCTCCTTTCGAAAAGTTGTATGGGTATGCTCCTGATTATTCTTTCTTTAGAGTTTTTGGTTGTACTTGTTTCGTTCTTCGTCCTCATGTAAAACGCAGCAAGTTGTCCTCTCGATCTGTTATTTGTGTCTTTCTTGGTTATGGTGAAGGTAAAAAGGGGTATCGTTGTTTTGATCCAATTACTCAGAAACTTTATGTGTCTCGTCATGTTGTTTTTCTTGAACATATACATTTCTTTTCTATTCCATCCACCACTCATGCTTTGACTAGATCTGATCTTATTTGTATAGATCCTTTTTCTGAGGATTCTGATAGTTTGTCATCTCAGGTTCCTAGTACTTCAAATACCCCTTCTCATGTTCTTCCCCCGTTACCTTTACATTATACTCGACGGATTCATACTGATCATTCTGCAGGTACTGACACTTTGCTCTCCGGCACACCTGAAGCTCCCTCTTCTCCTATGGTCCATCAAGCTCCGTCTGAGATTGTGGATCCACCTCTACGTCAATCCATACGCATTCGTAAGTCCACAAAGTTACCAGATTTTGCTTATTCTTGTTATTCTTCATCTTTTACTTCCTTTTTAGCTTCTATTCATTGTCTCTCTGAGCCCTCTTCCTATAAAGAGGCAATTCTTGATCCTCTTTGGCAGCAAGCTATGGATGAGGAACTTTCTGCTTTGCATAAGACAGGTGCTTGGGATTTGGTTCCTCTACCTCCTGGTAAGAGTGTTGTTGGTTGTCGTTGGGTGTATAAGATCAAGACTAATTCTGATGGATCTATTGAGCGATACAAAGCTAGATTAGTTGCAAAAGGGTACTCTCAACAGTATGGTATCGATTTTGAGGAGACATTTGCTCCTGTTGCGAAAATGACTACTATTCGTACTCTTATTACAGTAGCTTCGGTTCGTCAGTGGCATATCTCTCAACTTGATGTTAAAAATGCCTTCTTGAATGGAGATCTTCAAGAAGAAGTTTATATGGTGCCCCCTGCTGGTGTTTCTCATGATTCTGGGTATGTTTGCAAGCTCAAGAAAGCGTTATATGGTCTTAAACAAGCACCTCGTGCTTGGTTTGAGAAATTTTCTGTTGTGATCTCTTCCCTTGGATTTGCTCCTAGTAGTCATGATTCTGCTCTCTTTGTTAAGTGTACTGATGCAGGTCGTATCATTCTTTCTTTATATGTTGATGACATGATTATTACTGGTGATGATATTGATGGCATTTCAGTTTTGAAGACAGAGTTAGCTAGACAGTTTGAAATGAAGGATTTGGGTTCCCTACGATATTTCTTGGGTATTGAGGTAGCATACTCACCCAGAGGTTATCTTCTTTCTCAGTCGAAATATGTTGCAGATATTCTTGAGCGGGCTAGACTTACTGATAATAAGACTGTTGATACTTCCATTGAGGTTAACGCAAAGTATTCTTCGTCTGATGGTATATCTTTGTCAGATCCTACTTTATACCGTACTATTGTTGGGAGCTTGGTATATCTCACTATAACTCGTCCAGATATTGCATATGTTGTTCATGTTGTTAGTCAGTTTGTTGCTTCTCCTACTACAGTTCATTGGGCAGCTGTTCTTCGTATTTTGCGATATCTTCGGGGTACAGTCTTTCAGAGTCTCTTACTTTCATCCACCTCTTCCTTGGAGCTGCGTGCATACTCTGATGCTGATCATGGCAGTGATCCTACAGATCGCAAGTCTGTTACTGGTTTCTGTATCTTTTTGGGTGATTCTCTTATTTCTTGGAAGAGCAAGAAACAATCTATTGTTTCTCAATCTTCAACCGAAGCAGAATATCGTGCTATGGCATCTACTACCAACGAGATTGTTTGGTTACGTTGGTTACTTGCAGATATGGGGGTTTCTCTTTCTCATCCCACTCCTATGTATTCTGACAACCAGAGTTCTATTCAGATTGCTCACAACTCGGTTTTTCATGAACGAACCAAGCACATTGAGATCGATTGTCACCTTACTCGTCATCATCTCAAGCATGGCACCATTACTTTGCCTTTTGTTCCTTCTTCTTTGCAGATTGCAGATTTCTTTACCAAGTCGCATTCTATTTCCCGTTTTCGTTTTCTAGTTGGCAAACTCTCGATGCTTGTAGCTGCCGCATCGTGAGTTTGAGGGGGGATGTTAAGAAATATAGGGTTGTTTATTAAGGGTTTATTAAGGGTAGAATAGGCCTTTTATTTACCTGCCTTTTCAGCTTCCTTTCTTTAGCCTATATATAGTCTCTTTGTATTTAGGTTAAATACTCTTTTAGTATTTGATTGTATTAGACAGCATCAATGAAACCCTAGCCTCCTCTTTTCTTATTTTTTGTGTTTCTCTTTATTTCATTGGATTGTTTAACAGTTAGTACAGTACAATCGACCTATAATAGAAGGACCCAACCACTCTCTATCAATTTCTATAACAAATTAATAATAGCCATTGTGCCCAATGTACAATCTGTAACATTTATAACATTCTTTATTAAGCTATTATTATACAAACACATATAACATGCTTATATACACTGATACATATGAAACCCTTGATGACTGTTAAAAAAAGAAAAATTCAATGTGATCATACCATTTAATTACAAGCGAAGGAGAAAGAGGAGCCATTACCATAGTAGTGTCATTTACATGGTGAATGTTGGGTAGACCTCTTGAAAGTATCCTTTCATTTTCATCCAACTTCATCATGTCCTATGGAATAGAGAAAAGATAACTTAAATTGCTAATAATGCTATCCACTTAAATCCATAAAAATCTATTTCTGAATTTTCTGAAATAAAACCTAGACATTATTTTGTACTTGAAACAATGGTTACCGTTGAATCAAAATGAAAAGTTCACCCATGACAAAACTCTAAATTACGACTTATGGAAACTATATAAGTCTAAAAGGTAACCATTATAATCACTTGCCAGTATTAGCATTTTTGACACTTGCAAAAAAATAAAGTACTAGCATTTTTTACAATAACCTGTCTGACAATGTGTTCCAACAAAAAGAGAACCCAATAGAAAGGGAATACAATATACTTAGATATCGTTAACACATAATATTAATATTACGATTATAATCAAATGTGATGAAACTCATACCTTATCAAAGGAAAATAGATTGTCATGCAATCCTTTATTTGTCAACAGATCCCAGCGACGGTTGGCAAGGGAAAATGAGAAGTTGTTGCTTGGCATCGGGAATTCCACCCCCTAGCACAAGAGAGAAAAATAAATCATACAAAAAAATATTTCATGGATATTTAAGGGAAAGAAACCTCACCTTCGGATGCCCAAATTCATTCCCCATGAAGTTGAGATAAGCACGACCACTTATTGTAAATGTAATTAATTTGATCATCTGAAAAGACATAAAATGAATATATTCAGAAAAAGATAAAACCAACAATAAGATAAAGGCTGAGAATAATGAGTGAACAGAAAAAAGCTAATGCTCACATCTATATTCCTTAATTATTTTTTACGATCTACTTCAAAATTGATCCTGGTTAAAAAAATATAGTCAACTTATATTGTATGTATCTTGAATTCTAACGACATTGAAAGAATGCACTGAAGCACTCTCCATGGAACAATAACTACGACGTGGATCCAGATAAAAAAGAAAATGTAAAATTGAAGGCATGCCAATAAACTTGTAATCAGAATTTTTATAATTCTTAAAAATAATTGATGTGGTTCATAACATACTTTGTGTAATGAAGACCCTCTAAGCAACTTAGAGCTAGAAGAATGCTCCCCGATTTCACCAAACAATATTTCTGCAAATGACCGCCCTCCAGATATGGACTGTAATGCATCAAAAAACAACAGGACATCACAAATTGCTTAACCACAATGACAACCTATATGAATATATGTTTGATAACAACCGGTCAAAATATATATATATATAATGTGGTAATGATCACCAAGACTTTTTAACCCTTTAATTCTTTTAAAGGAGGGTAATCTATCTCATTTTGTAAGAGAGAGACCCCCAAATTTTGAACTCACTAACGTCTCCTACTCAACAACGCCCATCTCTCTCTCTCTCATTGAAGGAAAAGACCCCCAAATTTTGAACCCACTCTCGGCTCCTTCTACTCAACAATGTCCACCTCTCTCTCTCTCTCTCTCTACCCACGTTTCCTTCTACTCAACAGTGCGCACCCATCTCTCTCTCTCTCTATGAGACAGGCATTGTTGAGTAGAAGATGTGAGTGGGTTCAATACTTCAATCCGGGAGTTTTTCTCTCCTACAAAATGATATAGATTACCCCTCATTTAAAGAATTAAAGGGTTAAAAAGGTCTTGGTGGTCGTTACCACATCACGCTCTGTGTGAACAGTAGCATGACCCTACATATAGGTGTGTGTGTGTGCTTATTTCAGTATTTGGGTTCTTAATGTGGAATCACAGTTTAAAGTGGAAAATTACCTGCTTGTGGTTCTCAGCATACATAAGCATTTTATCTGCATTTTTTTGGTTGCCAATCAATGCGCTCATAATCTGCAGTACTTGCAGATTTCAATGACTTTTGAAATTACAGAATGAGGGTTAGATGTTAATAGAGTTATTATAAGCCAACATTAAAGGCCATTCAATAGCGATTATAAAAACTAGAAAAAGCAAATCGTGGAACCTTATTCATGCTCCATTCATGGTCAGGGACATTCTCCAGGAACCACAACCACATTTCGGACACAGACAAATTAACATAATAATCAAATCCCAACCCGCCTTGAGAAGTTGGCTCACAGAGTCCAGGATAAAGGGTAGCCTGAAACAAAGCCAGGAAAACTTCATAAACAGCCAAAATACAAAACATGCCGCCAAAGATTCTCATGTGAGACAACATAATACCTCAACGAATAAGTAACAATAGGAGTTGGAAATTCTGATGTTTCAGTTAGAACCAGTGTTCATGAAAAGACCTATTACTTCTACAGAAGAGATTAGGTACTGGAGGAAATGAGTAAAACTCGTATCAAGACAGTGCATGAGTCCCCTGAACACTAATATATATTGACAGTCCCACAATAAGGTTAGTGCTGTTAAGATCAGGGAATCAGGTGTTTTCAGAGAAATTGGCAGCCTAACAGCTTCAGAAAGCTCAAAATCAGTTCAATAATCCAACTTAGGTGAGCACTATCAAGATAGTGGAGGTCAGTAGACAGTATTTCCAACAAAGCAAATAGTAATTTTGCTAATCATTTGTCAGACATGCGTACATACATTAGCCTTGGATAAAAAATGGATACTCTCTTTTGAGATTAACCAGACAATGATACGCTTAATTTACTGGAGGAAACATTCAAAATGTTCAATGCATCTTTAACTTGTATATGAGAAATTCAAAAACACATACTAACCAAACTATAAGCATAAAAAAATGTGATAATTTAGGATAGAGCCCACTTAACAGTTCAGAGACAATAATCGCCACACTTTTTTATTTATACAGATGCACATTAATCCAAAGTCACTCATCAAGAAAGAAAATTGTCGCTCATCAAGAAAGAAAGTCTGAATCCAGCTTATCTGCCAAAATTAGAGGAACAGCTCTCTCGAATATGTTGATTTATTTGCTACTGTATGCCAATACGTAAAAGCAGATATCCAGAACAGTATAAATAAAAGAACTGAGTAGAGGTTACATACATCTTCAGCGATTGTTATTATATCAGGATGAAGCGCATGTAGCATCTCATTTGCCAAAATGAGGTATAAAAAAGCATCCTTGTCGACGTATTGATTACAATACCTAGAATCAAACAGTAACTATTTTCAAAAGAATTTCTTAACAAGTATAAGATATGTGCGGAAAACAGATAAGCAAATTAAAACTTTCATTGCGTACATAATGAAGAAAAAGACAATAAACCTCCATCTACATGTGAATAAAGTTAGTCTACATCTACTGGGGCAAAAGTGTAGAACAGAAACCAACTTGCTAAGGGCAAAATAACCAAAACTTAGGAACAAGTTCTTTTAAGTTATCACTTAGTTTGACCAAGCCATAGTCAAACAATTTGTGTATATAATGTACTATTTAGTATCAATAATTCTCAGTATATATATATAATATAGAGAAGCATTCAATTAGTGATGGAAGGTTACAATATTAGATATTAGTAATGCTAAAATCATCTAGTCAAACCAAAGATCATGGAAAAATATATGAAAATCAACGAAACTGAGTAACTGTGTCTACAATCAGTTGATGAAAAAGATTCAGTAAGAAGATTCTTACTCCTCCATGTCACCAGTAAAAGAAGCAAAACCATTGTGCGTATACATCATGGATGAGAGTGAATGGAACTGGAAACCATCAATTTGATACTCCACCACCCACCTGTTCAAATAGTAACTAATAAGCAATGCCAACGCTGCTTACCAAAAAAATGCCAACATAATCACCAAACCACATCCCCCAGAAAATCATTCAACAAAAAGTAAAAGTTACTAACACAGAAACAATTAGGTACCAAAGAATTACAGTGGAAAAAGAATAAGCAAGTGCAATATTTCAAAAATGTGTAAATAGAAAGATATCAATTGTTCAAAGAGTACCACTTCAGATTTGACAGAAGATAGTGTAGCACGTCGAGATCTCCATACTTGAACATTCTCGTACCCCAATATTTATGATGCCCCCGTTTACCTATTCAAGCAGGAAAACTTTACACAGGATTTATAAAAATGTAAACAAATAGAACAAAGTTAAACTGCAAAGTTTAAAAGCTCTGGGTACTAATTTCGACTTTTTCACCAATATTACCAAGAGATATATGAAGATTATTAATCCAGAAACACTTCGTATCACATAAATTAGTACCAAAAAAAAAAAGGAAAGGGCTATTGAAGCCATATATATTCCCATCATCAGCACATAACCTTCCTACAATACCAAAGAGGGAGTGTTGAGAACATTTCCAAGTTCAGAAGCAGTAAGTTAAAGCTTCTTAGGAAAATTTACATAGCCGAGAAACAAAGATCTCAGCACATGCCAGAAGCTCCCTTCTAGGATGTCATGTTATGCAAGATGAATAAAACCCTTCCACCAAAGAAACATTAAAGAAGAGCTGTATTCATAGAAGATATAAAAGAGGAAATTTGTGATGGGAATAAAACATGAAACGGAAAAAAACAATGCAGCTAGCATGCATAGCGTCACCAAGGATTAAAAATACGGTTTCAGGGGATGTATCGGTGTTAATCGAAAGCTATACGTATCGGTTTCAGTATTCGTTTTAGACGATACATATAATTTTTCTTTTAGAAAAATAAAATTTAAAAAAAAAATCAAATGAGTTATAGCAACCCAATTTACCTAATATAAAGTCATTGAAAGTGACTTAGACAAAGTAGCAAACACAATTACAATTACACAATGAATGAGAACATAAATAACTAATAAACAATACGTATTGCCCGTTTCGTATAAGTATAAATGTTGTACAAGGGACTATTGAAACTTATACGTATCATCCGTTTCGTATCGGTTTTCAGCGATTTTTATTTCTATGAGTGTCACATTAGACAATAGAACAAGTGTCTAGACCAGCGCTTCGAGACAAATAGCATATGAGAAGCTTGGAAATGTTATTTTATGCTATTATTTTACATTCAGAGAAAGTAGATCTCCAAGTAAAAGAAAATAACAAATATTGATTTGGTTATTCCACGGTTAAAATATATTACACAGAAAAGAGTGTCAGCGTAGGTAGCACAATGCTCCTTGTAACTAAGATGTGGTAAATAACAGCAAGCGCTGAAGTTGCAAACCAGGAAGTTGCAAGAAAGGCAGTAGCATGCAAATCTGGTAGAAAAGAGATGCCAGTGTTTACAAAATAACAATGTTAACTTTACCGGTGTGAAAGTAGCAGTCATTTGATCCATCAAACAGTGACAAGCCAACCATCTCGTCTGCTGCTGAGTAGGAATGGACAATATCTAAAAACACCAGCAATCCGAGCCCTGTAAACAGAAAAAAAGAAAAGACAATATAGATATTACCAATCAGAGACAAAATAAGACATGCTATACAAAGCTTTGACGCCAAAGAAATCTGAGAAAATAATGTTTACATGACTGGATGCTTTGCATGAAGATGTTGAAACTACCAAAACAAAAGGCAAAATGCGGATTGAATAATGAGATACACAAACTGCAGGTTCTTTTAGTGAAAGGAGAGACAAAAAAACTCGATGAGAATGTCCACATGACAGCACTTCGCAGTGCAAATATAAAAGTTTAAACAAAAGGCAAGCAAAAACGCGTTGACAAGAATTATACAAAGAAATGCAGTGTTGGAAAACAGATATCTCACTTTTGCAAGTTTTGAACACCAGATATTTCTGGATTCCTCAAAGCTGAGTTCAAAACAAACTTATACCAAAAGCATAAATTTCAGTCACCAATATATGTAAGAGATACACCTTCATACACTACGAATCCCCGTTCCGCAATTCTCGTTTTATCAAGAACCATATCTTTGGTGAAAGCGTATGTTATCAAAAAAAATTGCACTAACTTGATCCATGTGCTTTTGGGCCTTCTCCTCATCCATTTAGAGTTTTCAACTTGAACCAAGTCACCAACTCACTCCTCCCTGGTGCTGTCACTAGTCTCTGTTGAATGCGTCCCATTGTTACAAATCTCGCGATAAATACCAAATTTCTCCCAAGAAAAACTAAGAAAAAATATAAAGTTCAAAACTCCGATTTTATTGTGGTAATTTAAAAATCTCACGAGAAATACGATTTTCCCTTTTTATCGCTATCTAAACTCCTTTTTCTCTTTCTCTTTCAAAATATCGAGATTTTTCTTCTTTTTTCAATCAGTTTAAATGCTCTGGGAGAGAGAGAGTTGAGTTATCGCGATATTATGGTTTATGGTGAATGTTATGAGGTTTGGTTGATGATTATATAAATTTGTAATATTATTAATATTTTTTGTAATTTAAATTATTTTTTAATCATTACCAAGATTTAGCCAAGAAATACCTGAAAAAATTTCAGATTTGAAAATCTTCAGAGAAAAAATATGGCCGGTAAAAACCCGAGAACGCAATTTGTAACATTGATGCACCCAATCCACTTCAATTGACTCTCCCTAATTTCATCACCCATTCACCATTGGAGCTACTCCAAGATTTTATTGAATGCGTTTAAAATAATGCAAAATTTCTTAGTTTTACCACTCTTGCATCTCAACATCCTCGTCGCAGCTAAACAATTCTATGAATATGTTGCTTCTTGGTCGTCCAATGTTTCATTGCATACAATGTAGCTGGTCTTATTACAAGAAGAGCAATGGCCCTAGTCACTTTTCTCACTCAACCTTAGCTATGTGGTTTTAATACATGGACACACCCTCTATCGCACTTACGTAAATTACCAAGATTTCTACCATGTAGCAGAACCATCTGCCATGTTGCCTTAGGGCGAGCAAAAAAGGGAGAGGGGTTGGCATAACTCATGTAGAAACCCACAATACTCAATCTTGAAATAAGACCATATGTCCATATCTATGGAAGCCATCGGAAATCTTTAAAAAATCATAATGCATCTACATTAACGGCCAAAATCCGTAATGCACAAGTAGGACTATTATTTTTTGTAATTCTAGCTATTTATATGTTTATGCAACCCGTAACGCACATGCAAACTGTCTACCTCAAATCTGAAACATTGGTCTCTTCTCGACACTTAACCCACATGGCCTTCCTACATCAAATGTTAATTTGCTTTATTTACTTAAGCATTATATGCTATTTTCCCACCCATATGTTGTATGGTCTCTTCTTATATCTCGGCAAGCTCGTTGCTATCCCTACTATTTCATGAAAGCTTGACAAGTGGCATTTTAATAAAACGTTATTGTGTATTGCAAGTAGCATAATACTCAATGTGCCACATATTAAAACCAATTGATCATCATCTAATAATTAGCAACTTATAATTATGCCGTTCCGTAACATCTATAATGATCGTTATGTAATAGAAATGACGTTACGTAAAACCGATGCAACTATTACATGAAAAAAAAACTCTAAAAATGTAGTATTGTGTAATGTTTGGGATCCTTACTTGTCAAAATTGTTACGTAACGACTGTTACATAGAGGTTTTGATGCTTTTTAAATCCATGATGGAGATTGATGAGTGGAAAGACTAGGAAAGTTGAGATAGAAAATGAGTATATTCGAAAGGTTTTGGTCGTAGTTCAAATAGGTGATAACATAAGGGAGAGTCAACTGAGATGGTTGAATTTAACAAAGACCAATGACTGCAAGTTGAAGGATCTTAAAGAGCGAGGGAATGCAAAAAATAATGTGGATGGAAATAGTGATGAAAGATTTGATAGCACACACTTCAACTGAAGTTATGACTTTGACAAATGGAATGACCAAGCAGAATGTGTGTTGCCGCCCCCAAATCATTGGGATAAAGCATTGATGATGATGATTATGACCCCTATCAAGAAATTTAAATGAGTAATATACCTCTCATTAACATAGTAGGGGAAAAAAATGACATAATAGAACAAGACAACAACTTTCCAAAGAATATTCCCTAAAATTTGATATGGATATTTTTTGCATTGAAATTGCTCCAAAAAGTCATGTTTAGAAAGGCTAACTACTTTACTCCATAAACTGTATAGGTATTCTTCAAAATATCGGTATCGGGTGCCATATCGGACGGATACGATGGAAAAATCACGATAAGCTAAGAAACGCTTGGATACGCAAGAAAAAACTTGGATACCTTACATAAAACATCTTTTAATACAAATATAAGCTAAAAAAAAAACTAAAGGAATGCCTCAACTACATTTATAACCATACCTATGAGAGTTAAGAATTTTATAAGTTAGAAAAAGTGATCATGATGATAAACAAGTACGAAAACTATTCTTTGTTAACTCATTGAATGTAAGATTTTAATAACTAATTTTTTTTTTCTTATACTTAGCTAAGTGACTATGGTTTGAATTTTAATACCTTCTTATCAGCACAGTAAGCACGCCTTTTTTAACTTATTAAATTCTCAATTCTCATATGCATGGTTATAAACATAATTGGAGACCTTCATTTAGTTTGTTAATAGCTTATATTTGCATTAAAAGAAATTTTATGCAAGGTATCAAAGTTTTTCATTGCGTATCCAAACATTTCTTAGCGTATCCTGATTTTTTCCGCCGAATCCATCTGATACGGTCCGATACGTCGATACGTATCCTATTTTGGACTTACCAATATGGCAACCGATACCGATATTTTGAACCATGTTTCAAAATATCCTGATTTAATAATGATTTGTATGAGCCAGCTTGTAATTCTATGTGGTAAACAACAATATATTTCTACTTTTGATTCATCTACTATCTATATTTCTACGTTTTATACTTGGTTTTGGCTTTAGAAGTATGTTTCTCATCTACTATCTTATTTTATTTTAATCTAATTTTTTGGAAAATTTTCAATTTATATATATATGTGTGTGTGTGTGTCAGTGTGTGTGTATCGGCCGGTTTCGGTTGGGACAAGTACAGTCCCTGAAACAGCATTTTTTATCCTTGCATCTGCTGCTATTTTCTTCTTATTTTTCTTTGACATCATAGGCTAATAATTATCATTTTCAAGTACTTCAATAAGGACATCATAATCAATTTGCAGTGACTGGCCCAAGTTGTTTCCCTTTATTGTTTTACCAGATTAGCTTCATCATTAAATTCTTATAGCCGTGAATATAATCATCCTCTTTCGGCATTTCCATGGCAGCTCATGTAAATGGTAGATCGTTTTCCAGTTCTTAATCTTCACCACCATCTCAAAGAACCTTAAGTAAGAATATCATCAGACTGTTTAATTGGTGGAAGACAGGCTTTAATCAGTTTGCTTCAACTGGTAATCTAAGTACATTTTCTCTTCGATGGTATATCAAATTGAAGCTGATCTGAATTGCACATATCAAGTTGAAGCTGATCTGAATTGCACGTCAGTTGTAGACTTGGATAATTTGTGAAGAGAATAGAATACTGTTTTCAAAATTTTGCTTCACCTATAAAATTTCAGCTAGGATCTTAAAATATCATTCCATCTTAAAATGTTTCTTCCCAACCACACTCGGTAACCTGAAACTGATCTTTTGTGAAGAGGTTCACCTCAATTCACGCAATGAACTCCATCAACTACATATATGAGTCCTTGACGAATTGCTAATACCCTTTGTGAGGCCTTTTTATGAAAGTATGAATCTTCTTGTATGTGGTTAGTCATGCATCAACTGAAAAGTCTGGTTTACTCATCTAATCTACAACGTATAGATGGAGATCTACAAATCCTTTCCACCCCAGATAGTTGTATACATAATTATATAGGAATCTTAAAATGAGAGTTAAATGCATGAATTTTACACACATAGGCATCTTGCATCAGACATTTGCTTAATATTTCTGAGGATACTGCAAGCTATGTAATGCAGTACATCAATATAAGCTTGCTAGTAAATATTTAGATAGTGGATTGGAGCTCCTCTTCACACTTGGATCAAGAAGTGAGGGATACCTTGCATCCGTGAGGAGGCAGCCGGTGGCTTCTATGTTCTCTTGTGATGTTCTCTTGTGACGTTCTCTTTTCTTTCCTTAGTTTGTTGTTAATTGTAATTTTATCTCTTAGTTTACATCTCTGTAAACCTTTTCCTTCTATTTAATATTATCTATCTTACCGATCAAAAAACAATATTTAGATATGTAAGGTGAGAGTCACAGAACCGCTTGCCAAGCATAAAGAATGACTTTAGTGCTAATTTACAAAATGATTGTCCTCAGGTGAGAGTCTAGAAAGATGACCATGTGCTTCATCGACCAAGCGCTTGAAATCATCAGGAGTTCCATATCGGCTGCTAACAGCAAACAAATTGGTGACCTGCATTGAAGTTGAGGAAGTACTTTAGCCAGCAGATTTGCCTTACAAATATTAAACAAAAAATCGAGTTCTTAAGCAGAGAATGGGAGTGCCCAAAATTCTTAACTTAACATCAACTAAAAGTCGGTCTACAAATGACTGAACACATGAAAATGGACAAATCTAATACAAAATATGCATTTTCCCAGATTAGGATAGTGCTTAATGGTGCTAATCAAGTATGCATCTCACATTAGTTCATTTACATCAACATTGGCCACACAATTAAAATCTTAAAATAAACTGACTTATAAAAATTCAATTTTTAACAGCAATCCACAATTTCCATTTACTATTTTTACCAAGACTCTCAATTCAGTCTTCAACAACACTGGATGCATGAAAATAGAATGGTGCAGTATGACATTTTCACTGATCCAGAACCCATGAAGATATTGAGAAACAAATTGCTTTCAGATATCAAAAGAAGAAAAAAAAGGAACATGCATATCTGCAGAGAGCTTCTGTAGTCATTAAGCATAAAAGAAATAAATGAAACAACTCACTGAAATTTAAATCTGAATTTCATTGAGATATTAACACACACACACACAGAAAAAAGAGGAAAAAGAAAGGGGAGAAGAGAGGAAAGAACATTCAACTCACTCTATACCCAACAGTGAAATAATCTTTGTGCTCAATGACTCCAATCAACTGAATTGCATTGTATCCAGATTCTTTTACATGTGGAAGGACCTACAATGGAGAAATAATAAGACAAAGATGAAAAAAATGAAAATAGTATTATGATACAGAGAAAACAGAAAAATAAAACTACAATTTGGGTGTTACCTGCTCAGTAAACTCATTGAAAGAAGATATTTTTTGCTCAGAACCACTAATTCCAACATGGCATTCATATATACGAAAAGACTTTGGCACCTTGGGACGCATGCTTTTCCATTTGTATGCACGTTCAGGAGGTGGTTCCCAGTGCACCGCATAAGATTGGTTTCCGTCTACATCTGAAAATCATCATCACACTTCAGGGGAAGCTAAAAAAAAAAGAATGCAACTATACAATGCATGCCCAATATTTACCAAATGAACGGAGAATAAAATCATAAAATAAGATCACCGAAATAAGCAGAAACTTACATGACAGATGATCCTTAAAAGTATAAGAAATAGAGCCTAGAGGAGATACAAGCAGGTTCGCACACTCAACGTAAATCCAAATTCAATATACTTATTAGCTGGATATCCAAGGGGAAAATTCTATGAAGCTGCTGCAGATTCTACCTTGAACTGAAATCACTTCTTTGATTATACACTAAATCTTACTCGGATGACATCTATTGAGAAAACAAGAAAGTTCTTCTTGTTCAGCACCCCACCAATCTGGGTCAGCATATTGAAAAAACAAGAAACAATAATGATAATTCTGGGTACTACTGCTAGGTATGGTAGGGCATGGTTACCAAATCTTCTCACCAAAATTAAAGTTCACATAAAAGTGGAGAACTAGGTCATAAAATGGCACCCTATTGAGGGAACCTTCTACAATAAGGCAAAAGGCACCAATTTGCCAGTTAGGAATAGTAAGGATTAACATAAACCTGTGGACAGAAATGGAAACATCCCACTTAAGTCTAGTGGAACCCAATGGAATCAGTCAAACCAGAGATTGAGGCGTTGAGCACAAGGATTAAAATCTAGGACCTGGACTACACCGAGTTCACATGAACCTACAGATACGTCTGAATTTTATGTCATGAATATAGTCCTTATTATTCATTTTCTTGCTTCTTGTTTCTTCTAATTCTTACAAGTTTATTTATTTCTGACAAAAAGTACTCTCAAATTGTCCCCCATAGGCCATATCAATCAGTATAAGTAGAAGAGATGATGATACATCCAAAAAGAGCGTCTTTAGTGAAAAATTATACACTAAAGCAGCAGAACTACTTCACAGCAAACAAGCTTACCAGGGAGCACATAAGTAGCCCAAGCAGGAACCCGTTCCAAAGGTCCACTAGGAGTATTAAAATAAACCCTGTATCTGCTTCCATGTGGAATACCCGGACTATACTTCTTCAACCATGCCTTCCTTCCTTTACGCATCTCTAACCAGTAAGCTAGAGGAGGCTTCTTAGCACGAAATTTCTCTCGCCATACTGGATCATTCACAACATTAAAAATATCATATTCTTTTCCATTATCAATCACATCACATGGAGGTAAATTACTGGGAGGGTCGTCCTTGTGCTGTTCTTTCCATGCCTTATATCTTGTTTCTGCATCTGGAATTTCTTCCAATTCCTCTTCTGTCTGGGCCCCGTTAGGGCCAAATATTTTCTCATATAACTTCGCCGCCACTTCAAAACGCGAGTTTACAAACCGGTCCTCCCCAGGTTCCCAATACTCGTTATTCATTTTGTTAAATAATTCTTCAATGGTAACACCACTGTCTCCTTTATCATAGTCATCCACATAGTTGTACTGCTGAAAAAAGTATTCGTCCGGTTTTTCTCCCTCCCTGAGTTTATCTTCAATAATGATAAACCAATACCCGTAATCGTCACGGCCAAAGTGACCCTCTCTTGCACTGTTTTCTGTTGGCGACCAGCCATTAAAATCACCAACCAATGCACAGTAGCGAGCACCTGTATTCAAAGTGTTTAATACTCACAAAAGAATCGGCAATTCAGACATCCAAACAATTGAGTAATCTACACACAAAAGTTAAAGAATTGAGTAAAAGGAGTAAAAAAGCCTCAGAACTACCATAATGTCCATAGTTCATACCTGGAGCCCACTCCATGAAATCCACCCGATGTTGTACATTGCGATGCAGACCCAATATCTCGTACCTGGACAGAGCAACACAAATCAATTCACTAAGAATTTAACATACCATTTTGACAATTCCACAAATAGATTGAACACAAGTTTCCAATAGAGAAAATGCCGCCGTTCCGATTCAATTCGATATAATATATGCTTAGACTAAGCAAATGGGTATTGAACTGTAAATGAATTCCCAAAAAGGATAAAAAAAAGTAAAGCAAATAAAAACACCCCAGAAGCTTAAAATGATGGGTCATGCATTATAAGACTCACCCAGAAGCCGTCTCCATGAGATTGCCATGACGAGTAAGCATTTCAGCTTTGAGATCCTTCATGGATTTATGTCTGTAATATGGAAAACCCAGGAAAAAAACACAATCTTCACCAAATAGAGCTAATTATAGTAGGAAAAATTAAAACTATTTTTCTGAAAGGACCTCTCTCGAAGGAACTGAGCAAAGGCTTTATGGGAAATGCCCAGCTTGGTGAGAAAACCAACTGGGTCGATCCCTCTCTCAGTATCGGTGAGGCTTTTCCTTCTCGATGATCTTCGTTCTGATTTCTTCGGCTGTTGCTCAGGTTGCTCTGTAGCTGAACATCTCCATTTCTGTGTAGAGATGGTTCTTCGTCCTTTGTTGTGGGATTGAAAGGAGAGAGAGAAATCGTATGAAGATAGAGAAAATCGAGTTGGTAGTGTAAATGAAGCCATTTTCTAAGCCCTTCAGTTGCAGAGAGCTCAGTCCCGTTTACAGTATTTCGTTTTTCGATTAAGATAAGAGGCGGGTTACTGTATTTCATAAGAGAAAAACTATTGTGCTGCGCAGTACTACAAAGTCCCACCGGACCGGGCATCGAGCCGGTAGAATGGCCGGTTCCGGTTCCACCGTGTACTTTTGCAAAAAAAAATCAAGTTTTTAAAATAATTTTTTCCCCTTCTATTGGTTCTGGCCGGTTCTTAAAAAGTTCCGGTTTGAAAGGTTTTGGGAACCGGTGAGGAGGCTGGTTCGTGATTCGTTCGGGTCCAAGCCGATTATGACAGCACTGGTATATAGCAAGTGTCAGTGGGTCTCACTGGCACCATCATCCTTAGTAACCCAAACCGTCCAACCTACCACTCGGGTTAGGTGTCAAACCTCCCTCTCACAGTTTGAAAGTAAAATAATTGTGGGGGCACTATTTCAACTTATGTATAGCTTGGTTTCAACTTTTGTAGAGCACAGTTTCACCTACCTAGATAATGAGTTTAAAATGAAAGAGGTTGCGATTTTTGCCAGCTTAAAAAGCGTGATTCTGTGTAAAGTTCTATATTTTTCCCTATATTAATGTTAACCTGATTTTTGTAAGGCTTGCTAATTATTGGTGATGTTGTAATTGAATTTGGAATGATACATTAAAAAAAATTCCCTCCTGGTAGAATACCATGAAAATGGGTATCTTGTACCTTCTTTTCTCGTCATGCATCTCCTTTTTAACTCCTTTTAATTGTGGTTAAGATTAATTAATCCTTAGGGTTCATATTTTGAACCTTCGATTGTTTGAAAAAAATTATGATTAAAAATATTAATCATAGTTAAAAGGAGCTAACCACAATTAAAAAGGGTACTTGGGAAAAAAAAGAAGGGAACGAGATGCTACTCTTTGTGCATTTTGAGAGGAGCAAACTATTTCTCTATTTGATATATTAATAGTCATCTTGTTTATTGTGACTACAAATTTAAATGATAAATGATTTTCTCAATTTTTTTTTTATAGTTTAGAAAGTGAAAATGATATATTTGTACTTATAATTAATTTTTAAAACTATTATATATATGTATATCAGTGTTCCTCAGGCACTCTCGACCCTATTCTAAATTGAAATTTGACGTTCACGCTCTCACTCTGTGCTCTCTAGTTACTTAACTAGCATTGCCACGTCTTTTTTTGGTAGAGGTTAAATCAAGGTTACCAAGTTCACTACATGCTATAGCGAACCCGAACTAGTTCGTAGTTCGGTTCGTTCTAGTTCATGACATTGAGTGAACCACATAGTGGTTTCAAAACAATCTTGGTTTGTCAAATTTTTTTTATTCAAGTTCATTGATATTTTTCATTAAGTTCAGCAAATTTATACTTTAAGTTCAAAAACCGTTCATAAAAAGACATTTATTAAAATTATTTTTCAACTAAGTATTTGTAATATGTTGTTTACATCCTTAATATATATATATTTGTAATATAATATAAAAAATATATTTTGTTTTACATGTTGCAAACCATGCTAGCAAACCGAATTAAAGAACCTAAGCAAACCGAAAAATGAATTATCTCATCCTGCTCCTAACAAACTAGGTTCACTCTAGAGTGATGAATTGCGAACCGTGAACCCGAATTCGAACCAAGCAACCCAGGTACATGGTCTTAGAGATCCAATAACGGGTCACTATATGAGTTGTTTTCTATCTCTAATTCTATTTAGGATGTCAACTTTAGAATAACCGCCAGGATATCAAGAATACAACATGCACTTTTTTTGCGCCTATGGCCAATCTAAGAGATGAGTGACTTGATAGATTTTTTTTCGTAGTTCTTCATGGAAAGAAAAAAATATACATGTATGAAAAAAATGTGACACATGGCAGAGTATTTTAGAATCCAACCATCGGGAATGTTTATTAATCATCTAATTGAGGGCTAGGAAAATAAGGATTTTCTATAATTTAGGGAGGATCTAATGAATCCTAGGGAGTTAATGTTGAAAACCTACGTTCAAATCGGATAGTCTAAAAATATCTTATTAGAATAATGTTTTTGTCATGTGTCTTCCAAGAAACTCACCTTAACATCTACTAGCCAGATTTAAAAACAGATTGTCTCGCGTGTCATCTTTCTAGAGGGGCTCACTAGAACTTTTGCTATATCTGTAGGAAATCCCTCTCTCTCTCTCTCTCTCTCTCTATATATATATATATATATATATATATATATATATATATATATATATATATATATATATATATATATATATATATCTGTTGGGAAAGCTTGAACCCAATTCCTACAACATTGTAATAGATGAATTCCTTGTTTTCAAAAAGAAACTTCGGATGAGGAAACCTTTCTAGAAATAAGAAAAATAGGCTGAAGAGAACCAACAAAATAAAATATATCTCCCCGTGTAATCTTGTATAATCTCAAATGTTACAAATTCTTGAAAGTAATTGACATTTTTTTTTGAATGATTATGCATATATATATAAGAAGGTTTAGAATGTCTAGATCCTCAACAACCCCAATCCCATTAAATGTTTCCTTTTTTTCTTTTGGTAACCCGAGGTGCTTTAACCCTTTGGGTTAAGACTAATCCCCAAGGGTGTGACAAGAGCCCGAACCCGCCACACTAGGTAAGTCCAGGAAAATCCCGTGTGGGGTTGGCCCCAAAGGGGGAGTCAGAAGTTGAACTCAGGACCATCCTCTTCATGAGGCGTAAGTCTCGAGAATCACTGGTCCACCCCTTCGGGATTTTATATCTTCCCTTGAGCTCTAGTAAGGTGTTTTAGGGTCACATCTGCCGGCTTGTGCCAGTGGCGGTGTGTCCCCCAAATGTTTGAGCAAGTTTATTGTGGTGATTAATTTTCGCATTAGTTGGCCAGTGCCGGCGGTGTGTCCCCCAAATGTTTAAGCAAGTTTATTGTGGCGATTAATTTTCGCATTAGTTGGCCCAGTTTCCAATGCTAGGGACATAAACTGAATAAGCTTCAATTTTCAAGGAAAGGTCCACCTATTTCAATTTTCAACTGAATGGGCTTTTTGCAACAAAGCTATATATTTTGATTAATACCAATAGCCAATGTGCGAGTATCTTTCCAACAAAGGGGAATACTAGCTGTCACTTCTTTATCCGAGTTCTTCTTTATCATAAGGTTCACCTCTCACCAATGGACAATGAGCACCTGTATTTGTATTAATAACAGGACATTACTTGCATATCCGGATCAACCAAAATATTCGTGTTATGTTATCGGGGCGATTTGAATTTGATTAATGCACCATGAGTACTGTTAGCATTCCCGTTCAACAGATTGCCAAAGTAGCTATTCTCCTACAAATGCCAAAATTATTCATAGAACTCTTCCATTACAATATTCCCCTTAGCTGAAAACTAAATCATGACAGAGAATAGAGAGATTCTTCCAACTATGCTAGCAGGAGAGGACTGAAAAATACTGGATTCCTTTGTTACCATCATTCTCATCCTGACAACTGAAATTCTGGAAGAATTACAGATCAGTGAAAGTCTAAGTCTTATTTTCAGTTTTGTTTTTCTTCTTAATGAATTTAATCCAAGTGAAAACCTCCAATACTAGAACAATGGAAGCCAACAATACAAGTATTCCAACATAACTCCATTTCCAATTTTGGGAAGGCTGTAGAATGCTGATCCCATCAAATACATTCACTATTATCACAACTATCAATGAGTAGCCCAGAAAATGATGGTATATGTCCCAGTACTGTCGCGATTCATCTTTTTTCTCAGGTTTTAACAAGAAGGCAAGCATCTGAAAATGATCCAAACTCATTTTAAGTAAGAGAGAATCAGAAAGTGATCAAGATCGATTAAATCTGTAGAAAGAGTTGTAACTTACTTGTAATGTTGAGAAGGTAAATATGATAATTCCAAGAATCCGATGGGTTCTAAATTCGTAGAATTTGGAATGCCGTCCGAGCCACATCCCCATAAACCAACCGGTCGAGCCTAAAGTAAATGCCCATACTTGGCAGAAAATGTGAAAATGATACCATCTACTGTACTTCACTGGGAAATTCCTGAAGTATCTAGCAATGATGACGCCGATCGGCAAGAGCACCCCCCATCCTACAATGTTCAAAATCCCATGCACCTGCGAATAACTCAAACAACCATTTAGAAGAATTAATGCTTAGTGTCTATAAATTGTTAGAAAGAATAAGGGTAATTAATATAAATCAATGAATGAAAATAATTGGGTATTGCTCCAAGGCACATAGATAACTCTGTTTTATAGACAACAGACGCCGCCACTCTGGTTAAGTCGAAAATGCAAATGAATATCTAGCGAATCTGTCTTCAGGATACAACAGAGCCCATTTTCTCACAACTATATGTTCTCTCAGGGAGAACCTGCCATACTAGTTCTCTGATACACTGAAAGAATAAAATTGGATCTGGGATTTGATCCATTTAAAACAAATTTGTTATGAAATTCAAGGTTCTTATGATAACTAGATTTCATCAAAATGTAAGAGAATATGAAAAGTGAAAGTAGTTTTTACAGTTGGAAATTCAGTTAATTGCTTACAGTTCTAAGATGATGTCGCTGATGCCAGATGCTTTGAGTCTCCTCGGATATTAGGTCTATCGTCTCCGTGCTATCGACATTCTGAAGAGTTACAGCATGCATCTTGGGCTCTATATCTTCTACATGGGAGCCAACTTGCCAGACATGATTCAACTTTGATAGATTGTATTCTGGAGGAAGAGTCAGTGTAGCTGAAATGATTAGAAAGCTAGTTTCCTCAAGGTACTCTATGTGCTGGTTATGAACTCCCACTTCGATATCCGATGGTAGTAGGCGGCAACCAATCTTCGTATCTCTTGTGATGTTGAAGGTGTTCAGTACTACCAACCCATTTGGCTGTTTAATGCCAATGAGGGCTCTGGTACCTACCATATGAGGTCTCGGACATGGGTTCACGCCCCAGGCTACCCATCCTGCGACGGCATGTAGCCTCGCTCCGAAACAGACGTTGATCGTCTTGTTATGTGTTTTCTCATTGTAATCCCACCCAAACTTTGCTTCTAGAGTTCCCAAATTCTTGCATTTTGTGATGCTTATTCTCTTTTTCATGAAAGAGAAGCCCTGATCATTGCATGATGAAGATTGAGCACTGGTAAAGAGAAGGGAGATGAAGGCCAAAATGAGGACTACAAGGCCTTGCAAAGAGGACATGGTGGTCTCTCTCTCTCTCTTTCTCTCTCTCTCTCAGTGTCTTTACATATATATAAACTCTCAGAAGAGTTTCCTACAAGCTCTTCAAATGCTTTCAATGGTATCCATTCACATGGTGATCTCATGGTAAGATGCTGAGATATTACTTTGTGTAGCTTCCATATACTTTTTTGAGCAATGCTTGGTACACTTTGTGGTCATCCATTCTCCCCTAATTTTTATACAGAAAGACAAAATAGTATGAAACTTTTTTTGGGTCCCATTGTATTTATTTTATTTTCTTGCATAAAAGTAAAATCTAGACGACCGGAAAGTGGACCTAATATTGCTCTACTTTTTTTTTTGGGTGAGGGATGGTGTCTCAAACCCTTCAAAGCAAAAACTAATTCCTTCGGGTGTCTGTATCAACCAATTCAAAATTTTTCTTACGGACATGAGGGTAAGCCGAGGAACTAGAGTTGAACAGATGACCACAACCACAGGGAACAAACCCGAGACGCTAGCCAACTACACCAACCCTGGGTGGGTTGCAGCTTCCATATACCTAGTTACCATGCTTACAAATAATGATCATTGTAAAGTATATCCTTCCAACACCTCCTGGTTGCTCTAGAGGTAGACGTGTATCCCCTATGGGGAGGTTTCGAGAGTGTGGCCATTGATATGGCGTACTACATAATAAAATAAAATGGAGATTGTAAAGAATTAGAGGAATGGTCTCCTATGTACATTTTTTTTTTTTGAGGGCTCAACAGGGCAGATATCATTTACCTACGTCATTAGTAGTTAGCAGGGCATTGAGGCTCTTGCAACCCGGTCCTATGTACTTTTTTTTTTGGTTAAACGGTCCAATGTACTTAACTCTCATAATAATTGACTATGTATTAGTTAGTGTCCTTATATGAGGAGATGTTTGACCAATATTAACTTCGGTTATTTCCTGAATTAGAGCTCCTATTAGCATATAATTAAACTCCAATCACATGTTTCATGTTATCTAAGGGTATGTGCTTTGCTTACCAGACTAAGAAATTCTGTGTCCTTTGCTTTTTAAAAATAACATGCTTTAATCTTTAGCCTTATTATTTTCCTTTTTAGCATTTACTGAAGCTAGAACATTCAAGCTCACGCTCATATAAAAGGGCTTATCCACCAGACCACCCATAGCTTTAGCCCCTTTTCAGGGAATAGGTTTCAAGGCTTTTAGCGTCTAGTTCGACCGGGTCAATGATATCCGAGATGGACAGTGGAAAACCCGGTTATGTGTTTGAACTTTATGCAAATGGATTTCAAGGTTAACGCCCTTTATTCGACCCGGTTAGTCACCATTTCTTTTTCTTTAGAATCTCCTATGGTCCCTCGAAGCTGTACCAAAATTCTTCCTAGACTAGTAATCACCTCCGGTAGCAACTGAAGGGGACCCGCCGGCATTAGGTGGAGCTTATTTGTACCTCTTTATTTGGACAAATCGAATATCTCCTCTTTTAACCAACGAGTAGTTGGAGTAGTGCCAAGACCACGCCCTTTTGCAGTGATTGCGTGGATTTACCTAGGGCTGCACAAAGCCCCATCGCCCGTTGGTGCGACTCAGCTCGGCCGGCTTGGCCCGATATTGGCACGGCCCGAAAGCTAATTCAAGCCAAGCCAAGTCTAAAAAAAAAGCCCGAAATCTAATTCAAGCCGAGCTCAAGCCAACCCTTGTGTGGCTCGGCTCGGCTCGATTAAGGTTCGGCTCGGCTCGAATATTATTAAATATATATATAATATAAATTTATTTTTTTTTTAATAAAAAAAATGATTCAAGCCGAGCTCGAGCCGAGCCAAGCCCAGCTTGAGCTTGAATCAATTTGGGCCGAGCCGGGCTTCAAGCCAAGTTTTTTTTTTTGGGCCGAGCTTCGGGCCGCACAATCAAACATGATTTCGGGCCGAGTCGAGCTTCGGGCCTCGATCAAACTTATTCATGCCGAGTCGGGCTTGGCCAAGCCCGACCCAAATACAGCCCTAGATTTACCCTTATGGCACCTTAGCGGTTGCCTTAGGTCTTGTTGTGTGTGTTTTTAGGGTGTTACATTATCACTTAACAAAAAAAAAAAACAAATTTCACTTTGCAGCTAGGTGTTACTAGTCTCCATAGGGGTGTAATAAGGGGCCACCTGGCCAGGCCTCCACTAGTCAGGCCCTTTTGGAGTGAATGGGTAGATTTACCTTTATGTCACCTTAGCGGTTACTTTGTGTGTTAATAAGGGTGTTACCTTATCACTTAACCAACAAAAAACAAATACCGCATTGTGGCTAGGTGTTATTATCCCTCTTTATAATAATCCCACATCGATTGGGACTAGTCTTGACAGAGGTGTATAAGGGGCCACCTCTCCTTTATATTAGTCGGGCCCTTTTGGAGTCAATGCGAGGATTTATGGCATTTTAGCGATTACCTTAGGTCTGGTTCTGGGTGTGTTTAGGGTGTTACATTATCACTAACACCTCAAAGTCCTTTCTAGAGCACCAAATTTGGGCATGTGGCATGCTGTGATCGGTGGTGCAGCAGTTTTCATTGCAACTCCAGCTGATTGGAAAGGCAAAAAAAGAGACGTAAATGCATCTCCCATCCAAAAAGACTTATGAAGATCATCTCCGCTAAAGAAAAAAACATCACCGTCTTCCAAAAGGATTTTTCAAATTTTGAAACTAACGGTGCCCTCGCAGGCTACTACTGGAGAGAATCTGAGTCATCAGAAAATAGGTGCGTTTATAACAGTTTTGTAAACTTCAAATTAGACGGTTTCGCCGAAACCTTGAACAATATGGGTGTGAAACTTTGAAAGCAGAGCACTTACCTGCCAAACATGACAGCTGATTCTCAAAAGAGCCTAACACGAAGCTCCCATGTTACTTATCTGAAGATCCCACAATCGACCATGTTTATAGTCTTACATCAACGATCGCGGAATCACGGAGCTGGGGTACCCGCTGGACTATCTTTTGGTTCTGCTCCTTCATCCCAAATTCCAGCTCTTCCAAAATTTTGAATTTCTTTGGAAGCCTAACTTCCGTTTACTTGAAACGTACGTACAAGTAGCTGTTTCAATTAGACCACCCCACTAACAAAAAACAGTATATGCGTGCCCACCATATTAAGATCGAATCACATCCAATCACGATTGAACTCGGAGGGAGAGGTCAATCATATCCACAGGTCAACACATGTCCATATTCACCCCTATAAATTATGGTTAAGATTCACTAATTTAACCTTCATTTTTAGAAAAAAATATTAAAAAATTTTGAACTCTTGTTAAGAATTTTCAACCTTTAATATTAATATTTTTTTTCTTCTAAAAACCAATGTTATTTTCAACTCTTAAGGTTAAATTTTTTTTTTCTTCTAAAAACGAATGTTAGATTATTGAACCCTAAATGTTAGTGAATCTTAACCATATATTATAGGGGTGAACATGGACACTTGTTGACTTGTGGGTGCGATTGAACTTTCCCCCAATTCAATCGCGATTGGCTGTGATTTTATCTCCACCATATTAGGCTCCTCTATCAAACGCATGTTACGCATCTACTTCTCTATAAATACCTTGCCACCCTCCTTTCTCTTCCATCCAAAATCATCACCACCATCTCCATCTCCATATATCTCCATATCTCTCTCTCTCTCTCTCTCTCTCATACAGACACAAGACCACAATGAAGTCATTCATGATCTCCTTTATCTTTGCCATGGTCATGACTTTGGTCATTACTCTTACTGCCACACCAACTATGGAAGAACCACATTTCGAGGTTGACAAAGATACCGCTACAGACACTTCTGATCTCCCTTTACCTGAAAGCCTAAAACCATCTTATCTCCGTGGGACTAGCCGCTTCCTTGCTCAGAAGCCCCGGGTTGTAATGACTTGCGACAAATTCCCGAGAGTTTGTGGTGCCAAAAGCAGCCCGGGTCCTGATTGCTGCAAGAAGCAATGTGTTAACGTAATGACGGATCGATCCAACTGTGGGATGTGCGGAAGGAAGTGTAAGTACTCGGAGATGTGTTGCCAAGGTGAGTGTGTGAACCCATCGTCGGACAAGAAGCACTGTGGGAAGTGCAACAACAAGTGCAAGAAGGGGAGTGCATGTCTATATGGGATGTGCAGCTATGCTTAGAAATTTATGTGCTTTAACTGTGTGTAACCAATAAAGGCAAGCCATCACTATTCCATAGGATTTGTCAGTGAGTTTTTATGTCAATGCAATTCAATATATGTTTATTGTTCTAAGGAGAGGTATGATAATCCTTGAGTATTTTTAGTAGTAGTATGAGAGACAAACTGAGAATGAAAGATACTATTTAGGTAATGAATTACACATTACCCGAAGAAGGGTTTATATTGAGAAACCCTATATTATCTCAATTAACCTAATACATACCAATCTAAATCTGAGATACTAGTATAAAATTATATATGAGATCATTTGTATCTCATAGATATTACATTATTTTTCCTAATTTAATATTTCCCTAATATGAGTATCACTCTTTTACTAGATATATTTTCCCCTATATAACAATTTAATAGAGTTTATTTTAATTGGGACTCTTTGAGATGTTTCTTACCAAAAAAAAAAATTCTTTAAAAAATATTAAATTGTAGTTTCATTATTAATATTAGAGTTCAGAGTGTACCATATATACATATAGGGAGAGGTACTAATGAGTCATGCTCACTGAAACTTGTAAAGAACACTCCCTTTAGAAAGATAACATGTCACATACTTTTTTTTTTTGAATCCGACTGTTGGATGTTAAGTTGGGTCCATTGGAGAAACGTGTCAAAAAAAAATCAGTTCAATCTGACATTTTTAGACCATCCGATTAGCCCCTAGTTTGCAGCATTAACTCCTTAGGGTTCACTAGACCCTACCTAGGATATAGAAATAGCTGATTTTCCCTTCTTCGATCGGATGGTCTATAAACGTCTGATTTAACTTATTTTTTTACCACATGTCTTTCAAGTAACCTATCTTGACATCCAATGATTATATTCCAAAAAAAATTTGACACATGCCACATTATTAGGGACGGATCATTACAAGCTTCAATGAGCATGACTCATTAGAATGCTACTCAATATATATAGTGTAGAGTTCTATTGTACATATTAAAGATCTAAGCTTCTAAATTGCTTAATTGGAGTGATCTTATGAGAAGACTCAAAAAGGAAAACTTAGGACCATCGCATTGGGTGGTCTAGTGGCCCGGGCTTGGGCCAACAAGCACTTGTGCCTGGGTTCGAGTCTCTAGATCCCCCACTAGCGTATGCAGGGGTGCCCATCTTCTCTTTGGTTGCCCTTAGCGGTTAGGGGTTGCCACCCACCCTCTAACTTTCTTTTTTTCAACGAAAAAAATAAAAGAAAATTTAAGAGCCATATGATACGTAATGGTTTCTTGGACTTCGCTATCAAGTTGTCTCAATTAAAATTGGTCAACATCGTCAATTAGCAATTAGGGGATGATGACCATTACAGGGTCATTTCCCATTGTCTTTACTATTATAATGCAAGAGGCAGCCGTAGATGATTTTTCAGAAATTCCCATACTACCCTTATATAAAAACAAAACTTTGATTTAATGTTTGCTTTAATTCCCAAACTACCCCTTATCTTTGATTTAATTTTGAAACTACCCTTGCTCATCTATCTATTTTGAATCACAACCAATCGTGATTGAACTCACCGCGGGTTAACACGTGACCTTTTTAACTCCTATTAACTGTGGTTAACGCCTTCCCCTCGCTCTTACGTGCATTGCACATGCCACTAGCGAGTTCAATCGCACCAACGGGTTAACATGTGTCCCTTTTAACTCTGGTTAACTCATTCCCCTTGCTCTCACGTGCATCGCACGTGCCACGAGCTAGTGTTATTAACCCTTTTAACTCCTATTAACTGTGGTTAATGCCTTCCCCTCGCTCTTACGTGCATCGCACGTGCCACTAGCGAGTTCAATCGCACCTACGGGTTAACACGTGTCCCTTTTAACTCTGGTTAACTCATTCCCCTTGCTCTCACGTGCATCGCACGTGCCACGTGCTAATGTTATTAACCCTTTTAACTCCTATTAACTGTGGTTAACGCCTTCCCCTCGCTCTTATGTGCATCGCATGTGCCACTAGCGAGTTTAATCGCACCTACGGGTTAACACGTGTCCCTTTTAACTCTGGTTAACTCATTCCCCTTGCTCTCACGTGCATCGCACGTGCCATGCGCTAGTTTAATTATAATAAGAGAGTGTCAGAGTTTCCTTATTGGGCTATTAACTTTGTCCTTGTGGCATGATCTTAGTTAAGTTAAGCCTATAGAAGGAACAAATAACGTGTCGACTTCAGGGGCGGCTTCTGCTTTCGGGGATAGTTGGACTTGTATTGGCCAACTAATGCAAACTAAACAAGGATTGCTATCACATTTTAGCTCGCGTAAGTCGAATTAGGAAACCTTTCCCCTCTTTTGATATTGAGTAATGAAAACTATATAATATTTCGAGGTAGCTAATTTAATATTTGAGTAATAAGAACCAGTTTCATTTCGTCCGTCCTGCATCATATTTTTAATTGTAGTATTCGACTTCTTCTTAGCATCTTTGGCATTGCTTGCTCAGCTATGTTTTCTTTGTTTCTAAATCCCATTTGTGTCGCTCGACTTGACATTTCAATGCTCTGTAGTTAATGATTAATTAGTGCTCTTCGTAGCTTGCCTCTTCGAGGACACGATTGTGTACATCTTTGGATTTATTGAACTATTTGATCACATAACTACTTTTAGCTTAGGGAGATAGATTTAATATTGCACCTTATGAATTTGTTCTTGTTATGTATATTACGAAATGAGCATGCAAGGGAGCGTTTGGCTTTGATTATTTTGGCCATTACGTTTAAGATATAATTGGTGAATATGTAACAATTGAAAAAAAATAATTGATTAAATCATAAACATGTCTGAACTGTTTAAGATAGTACTGGCTAAAAATGGTAAAATTGATTAAACTACTTATTATCCAATTAATAGGTTTACTGAAAACTGAAATATTTAATTAAATATAGCATTAAGCAATCCGAGCGAGAGTCTATTTTAAATATAGCATAGTGTCTAGAGTCGGAGGCAAGGATATTGCATAGTTTTGGTTGGTAATTAAGATTAAAAAATAGGATCTAAGAAAGGTGCAAAGGATCTATTATCTTGCCATCGTCACACCCAAGTCAAAGCCTTAGCTCGTGCAACCACGTTTCTCAGAAGAAGTCCCAAAATCTTACCAAACAAGTGACCAAAACTAAAATAAGCCTAAGGTCGTGTGCACCACCTTCTCCTCTCTTGTATTAAACCCTCTTCCGTGACACCCATAACTCACCACCCAAAACATGGCTTCCCTGACCTCTCTCCTTGTGTTTTCATGTCTTCTATCATCTTTGGCTCTAACCTTACAAGCTTCCTCGCTAGACAAGACTTTCTCCACTGTAACAAGCTATCCTACTCAGTCCGCGAAGAAAGCCATGAACATAATCGACAGTTGTTGGCGTTCAAATCCCAATTGGGCATCCAATCGCCGTGCCTTAGCCGACTGTGCAATCGGCTTCGGTAAGGCGGCAATCGGAGGGAAGTACGGTGCAATATACACAGTCACTGACTCGTCTGATGACCCCATTAACCCGAAACCAGGCACACTTCGGTATGGTGTTGTCCAGACAAAGCCACTGTGGATAGTTTTTGCTAGGGACATGCTCATTAGGCTTAAGAATGAGCTTATAATGAACAGTTTCAAGACCATAGATGGACGAGGGGCTAAAGTTGAGATAGCTTATGGGCCGTGCATTACGGTGCAAGGCGTAAGCCATATCATTATACATGGAATCAGCATTCATGATTGTAAGCCTGGGAAGTCTGGACTTGTCAGTAGCACACCAACGCACGTCGGCCATCGAGGCGGCTCTGATGGGGATGCCATCGCCGTATTTGCATCTTCACATATCTGGATTGACCACTGCTTTCTCTCTAGATGCACCGATGGCCTTGTTGATGTAATTCATGCTTCTACCGCGGTCACCATTTCGAACAACTTCTTATCCCACCATGATAAAGTAAGCACAAAATCATTTCCATTCATAAACCGGTTGAAATGCTTAGAGGGGTGGAAATTGGGTCTGGCTAGGTCAAGCCTAAGCTCAGCCCAAAGTTCAAGACCTTGGCCAAGCTCAGCTCAAGCCCAATTTCAACCCAAGCACCCTAGCCCAAGCTCAGCTCACAAATAACATCAAGTTTTGGAGCGAGTTCAAGCTAAGCGAAATTAAGCAGATTGTGGGCCGAGTTCAGCTCACACTTCCCCTTCTTTAGTTTACATATATATTTTCTTGGGTACAATAGGTAACAGTTTTATAGGATAAGAAATTGAGAATATGTGGGGTTAGGGCTATTAAGGAACGTTGGATGTAACCCAATTCTAAATTCGGATTGAGTTAAGGGCAGCCCAAGCTTTGTCCAAATTTTACTTCGAGCCTAAATTTCAGCTCAAAATTTACTTTGGGCTAAATTTCAGCCTAAACTCAACCCAACCCAAAGTAAGGAAGGCTTAGCCCACCCCAAACTTCAGGCTAAACAATCGAGCTTGGGCCAGCCCAGTCCGATTGCCATCCCCCATGTTTAGCCTAAATGCACATTAGTGGGTGGGGAGAACTGGAAGGGGATGTGGGAGAGAGAGTGTGGGAAGATAGAGAGTAATCTAGTATACTTACCATATTGTTTTTTTTTTTGCTAGAGGATATCATTTATTTGAGTTCGAATCATAACCAATTGTGATTGAATTCAATCACATGTGGCACACATCCATTGGAGGAGAGCAAAAAATTGAATTTGAATTTTCCCACCATTTTTGCTCTCCTCAAATAGATGTGTGCCACATTTGTGATTGAATTTAATTACAATTGGCTAAGATTCCAACTCCATTTGTCTACGTTAGTACAGGGTTAGTGGTTGGCATTGAGGATTGAAGTTTTTGCTACTCATCACCTAGGGGAATGGATCCCGAGACCTCTTTATTGAGAGAGGTCACACCCCACCATTGGCGCAAGAGGCAGGGTGTAGTACTCTTATCATATTGAACCTCACAATGCCGAGCATGTCATGACCCTTTAATCTTAATCTAAATGAGCTGCATTTACAGGTGATGCTGTTTGGACACGACGATAGTTTCACTGCAGACAAGGTCATGAGAGTAACATTGGTCTTCAACCGTTTTGGCCCGGGTCTAATTCAAAGGATGCCAAGGTGAGGGAAAAGGGTTTCTGCTTCATAGCCCATACCACCAATTTAGTATAGAGTAGATCTGATGTTGATACTGTGCATTGCAGGGCCAGGCTCGGATACACCCATGTCGCAAACAATTGGTACGACGAGTGGCAGATGTACGCCATTGGTGGGAGTGGTAATCCCACGATATTAAGCGAAGGGAACTACTTCATTGCTCCTAACAACCCCGATTCCAAACAGGTATGACTGCAAACCCATCTAATCCTACTCCAGAGGCTCTTAGGAGTTGTTTGGCATTGTTCCGTATATTTGTTTGACAACTCATTTATAGGAATGATTTTAAATATCGTTTCAGCGTAATTTTAGTGGAACAAAGAAAAGACGATTCTCATAATTAAATTTGAGAAACACTTTTAAAATGAAAGAGATAATCGTGAAAAGGAACAAGATGAACGGGACATACTAAAATTTTGGGTATTTTATAACACTTATAAATATGTTGTTTTTTGGTATACTCTATAACACCACAAGATGATTACTGAAGGCAAAGAAAGGAAACACACACACCCCACATGCAGACATACACGACACACATGCAGCCTTATAAGCTTCACCCAAAAATGCCAATAATAATATTTTTTTTCATCCAAACATAATTGTGTTATTTCCTTTCTTCATAATTGTTCTGAATGACAGTTTCCAATGCCTTCTCCACACAAAATTGATTACAAGAATCAAAACTTATGAGAATTAATTAACTTTTTTCTAAATAAGAAAATTACTAAAATGGATCCATGTATCAACATAAGAAGTTTATAGCATTTGCTGTGAGATTGTTTCTTGTATGGCAGGTTACTAAGAGAGAGGTTCGTGGTGGTTGGAAGAACTGGAAATGGAGGTCTTCGAAGGATGCATTTAACAATGGAGCTTACTTTGTTCAGTCAGGATGGGGGAGCTGTGCCCCAAATTATTCTAAGTCGCAGTCATTTACCGTTGCCGAAGGATTGATGGTGCCTGTTCTAACCGCTAATGCTGGTCCTTTGCAATGTGTTGTTAGTAAATCATGCTGAAACTTAAAATAGCTTGTTATGATCTATCTTATTTTCTTGTAATCTGTTTTTTTTTTTTTTTTGGGTGAGTTTCTTCTCTTTTCTTGCAAGTCCTTCTTTACTAAAACAAGTGATTAGTATCCATGATCATTTACCCTCTACAACATGATTATTAAAAAATTTTAATTAATTTCAAGTGGAGATTAGAATGAGGACAAACTGGCCTGTTATAGCGAATAAAGTTTGTAAAACCCAGAAAAAGAGAGGTGTTTGGTTGCCTCCTGAAGAGCCTATTGTCATTGTTGTGAGCTTCGCATGTTACTGTTGCTCTTGCCCTCATTTTTCTTAAGGACCATATGCTATTTCCAGTCCCTAAAGCCCGGCAACATACACCACAGTAGTCTTCCCTGTAACAATGCAACATGATTATCAGGACTTTGAAAGCCTGAACTGTGGTGTTACGTACTTTTTTCAGTTACCAAACAAAAAGAGAAATATTAAATGAAAGGAAGAGAAGGTGATCTCATCATAGCTAGATATGATTGATCTCATTAAAAGGAGAGATCTCTTGTAAATAAACACCTTTATTTAAAAAAAGAAAAATAAACAAGCAACACAACGATTAATGTAGTTACATCCATGAAGATACACACCGATTCATTATATCCATATTTAAGAAAAATAAACCTAAAGACGAGAAGATAACCCTCTCCTCATCGTTCTATATAAGTGAATCCCATTTCTCCATTTTCTCTAGAATTTTGCATTAATCCTAATACAAGTCTTCATGAGATTATAAATATGAGTTAACCTATCTATGTATACATCTATACAACATAATATAGCGATTTCTTACTACGTGGCACGCCTCTTTGACTCACAATCTTTAATTCCAGGGATTTCATGAGTTCTATCCTAAGAAGGCCACGTGGCATTCCTGCATTCCTCTTTAATCTCAACCTTAATTCCAGTGATTCTATTAGTTTGGAAAATTCTATTCCTCGTACCTTTTTTTCTAGGACACAGCACCCCAAGTGGCTGCCTGAGCTAAGCGCTCGGGCATCCACAAAACAATGGGCATGTAACAGATGTTAGTGGGCAGAAGTCATTTCACCTGTCTCCATCATTTTAACTTCTACCCCACTGACAGCTTTTCCCTTCAAAAATGGCCACGTGTCCTATGCTTTGTGGCTGCCCGAGCCTCAGAGGTAATCTTTTGCCAAAAAGGAAGCATTCTCATACGTTTCCCTGGAAGGGCACGACTCTCCCCTTACCTGTATATACTCATCCTTTATTACGTCTCTCGCACTGTATACTCATCCTTTATTACGTCTCTCACACTGGATTCAATCTCCCTCTCACTAGAATCACTGCCCCTGCATTCAAACTGGAAGTGCTATTGACATTTATCCATTCTCTCTCCGGGTAAGTTCTTTCACTCCTCCACGTCTATAAAATTGTATGTCAATTATCGAAATTGTAACCGGACGTGGATGGATGGGCGGGCGAGGAGAAAAGGACGTGAAGAACCAATACTCCCGTGGGTGCTGGTGTTGGGCAGCACCTATGGAAAAAAAAACCACTGTAAGAGAAAAAAATGGCGCCACCACCGTTTGACTAATCTAATTAAATCAACAATTCTAGGTTTAAGTCTGAATCAATGACGTTTCATTGAGTTAAACCAGGAAGGTTATGGAAACCTTTTTTTAAAAATTGGATAAGACAATGCAGTTTCAATTTCGAGTAAGTCTATCCGAACCCAACCCACTTCAATATCGGTAGGCTACAGTCCACTTAAGAATCTCATTCCCGAAATAGTTGTTAACAAGATCTATAGAAATTGAGGGGATTCACAATTCTTGAGATGCATTTTGTATAATACAAACACAATGGAAACTGTTGTAGCTCAATTAGAAAACAACTGGTGTAATCTTTGGTTGTTGCCTTCATGGTTAGTAAATATGGGATCAAACCTCATCCTTTATCAAGTAATTGATCACAATTTTTTCCCCTTTGTACTACTCAAGATGGTGTTGAGACACCTTCCAGATAATAAGAATGAACAGTGATCATTTCGATTCGAACTCACGAGCAATAGTTCTTAGCGTAGATGACAACAGGGTTCTCAGACAAGGCTCAATTGTGTTCTCAATTATTTCCTCTCATTCGGCTGTACTTAATCTGTATTGTAATCTTATTCATCTTTAACTTTTCATTATTCTCAGTATTCTATACAAGATTCATAATAAAATCTATAATCCAAGTCCTGATTAATTCATTCCCTTTCCCTTAAATACAGTTAATAAAAAATTCAAGTAACTTGATTATAGGCTCACTATTGTTTTTTTATAGATAAATTTTATCTATCATTTCTATGCCCGTGCACGGGGTGATTGCTAGTATAAATAAAGAGAAATAACAATAGGTAGATAAACGTACAAATGAGATGACCCACGAACTTAGTTCTAAAAATTTTCTAAGGAGCTACCCCTTGAACCCCCGCAGGGAGGGTTTGAATCTCCTTATGACCCCTGGACCCAGAATATTTTATACCTGTGTAATCATTTTTTCATATATCTATCAAGATCAACACCTCTTAATCTCATTTGAGAGAGACCAACACCTCTTTAGTTCTCTCCATAGAATTAAACTACTTTTTTTTTGGTAAATAGAAATAAACTACTCTAAATTGTCATTAATTCATATCTTAAAATTAAATTATTACAAGTCTTTTTTATAAATGTAGTAACCAGTTACAAACCACCAATTCTAGTTATAAACCACTCACTAGACTCCTTTGTCTCTTAACAACAATTAACTGAACCCACTCACTACATGTACTTAATATGTGGACATCCGCCTACACAAATACTATAGTTGGAAGTACTCGTCTCACTTGAAATTTCTCATATCCTCTTATTATGCAACAAAAAAAAAGACTTAAACCCACCATGATTTGCGTGAGAGCAGGTACAAACCTTTGTTTTATAAAGAAGAAAAGTGTAACAAATATTCAACTTCATTGATTTTTAGGCATGTGTACAAACCTCTATTTTATTCTCTTCAAAATAGAAACATACTAATTTTTTTTTGAAATTTTAAATGTGTGATGTAAGGACTAGAGTGGTATTTTCATCCCATGATGAGGATTGGAACTTGGTATTGGGGGGAAATAACCTACAAATTGGAAAACAAAAACACAAGAACAAACATAATTTATGCGGGTGTATGGGCTATGTCCATAGAGAGGTTGTCATCTTCACTAATTCAAAGCAAATAGGTTGCAGAGACCACACTCTCTCATAGCCTTTCATGCAAACAAACTTGTCGTCTGCATATAATAGAAAACTCTAAATCAAATAATATATTATATACTTAGTCAAAAAGAAATCTTGAAATAGACTCCTAGTTAGGAAAATCCAAAAAATCATACAGACGGGACAGATGCTGTGTGCATGCGGCAAAAAGGTATCAGTGTAATGACGGGTTAGGTGAATAGTATTAGAGTCAATCAAGCTAAAAGTAACGCTTTACACAACCTGGTACTTCCATCCCAAGGAGAGATCCGAAAGACCACTAAGTCATATGGTACTGATACAAATTTTTGGGGCCTAGCAGATCATGCACGTAGGCACTTATAATCAATGTTGTGAAATATCACAAACTAACATTGGAAAAAAAGCATCCAATCCCATCTAAGAGTTTGTCTTCAAACCCAAAAATAAGGAGTACAAACGACGAAGTCTATCCTTGGGTTCATCCGTAGGAAGTAATCCTTAAAAGAGGAGTGTTAGCCCTCCTCCCTCCTCTCAGGGCATTCATACTTTCAATTTGAGTAACAATTCGTCTATTGCATTCATACTTTCAATTTGAGTAACAATTTGTCTATTTTCAGTGTTAAATACGAGATCGTAAGACTTAATAATGAAAATAGACAAATAGTTGGCTCACATTGAAAGTAGAAATACCCTGAGAGTAGGGTTAACATTCTTCAATCCTTTTCAAAATTGTTGAGAAAAAAATCGAAACCAAATCCTCTACGGTGTTAACCAGATTTTGCAAATCTGGTTATCACTCCTGCGGTTGCCACGTGTCCCTTGTGACACCCCTTACTGTGGTTAAGATTCATCTACCCCTAGGGTTCACCCGTCCATCCTTGGTTTTAATAAAAAAATATTAATTCTTTTTTAAAAATATTTAAATATTAAAAATACCTTAAAAATATGTTTTTAATATTAAAAATAGAATTAATATTTTTTTCTAAAAAACACGGATGGTGAGGGAACCTTAAGGGTGGGTGAATCTTAACCATAGTTAATGAGTGTCACAAGGGACACGTGGCGACTTCAGGGGATGATAAGGCAAATTTGGTTATCACCGTAGAGGATTTGACTTAAAATAAAATAAAAAAGCTCAGGACTCTTGCTGCCAAGAATCATGTGCTGACCGGACCCGTCTTGGGACGGTCTCCGCCCTAGACGGTCCCAATAGCAAAGCCCATATGCAATAGGGTTTTTTTTTTGGGGGGGCGGGGGACGTATTCTTCTCCGGTTGTAACCGGTTTTGCCAAAACCGGTTACGCCCCTGAGGTGGCCACATGTCTCTTTTGACACCTCTTAACTACGGTTAAGATTTACTCATCCCTAAGGTTAACTCACCTATTTATGGTTTTTAGAAAACATAATAAAAAATTGTTAACATTGGTTAAAATTTTCTAACTCCTAGGGTTAATTTTTTTTTAAAACTAAAGAGAGGTGGGTGAACCCTAGGGGTAGGTGAATCTTAACCACAGTTAAGTGATGTCAAAACGAGACATGTGGTGACCACAGGGCTGTAACTGGTTTTGCCCAAAACCGGTTACAACTGGAGAAGATCAGAAGTCTGGGGGGAGGTATGTAGCATAGACAGATAGTGAGAGCCAAAAGTCAATTAATGTAGAAAGAGACCAGAAAAGACGCATGATTATCCAACTAATGGTGCCTTGGACGAAAAGAGTTTACTGGCTTTGGGCATATCGCTCATAAATTCAGTCAAGATCATGTGGGCTACATCTTTGGAACCTTTGTCAACGCTCCTATCTTATTTCAAAGTTCAAAGGAGTGGTTGAGGTCTGAGGATGGCAATCTATATATCTCCACACTATACCTCCAGGGCGAGAGAGGAAAATTAGAGGTGAGATTCATTATTTCTGAAAAATGTTATTTTTTTATGTTGTACTTTTCCTTTTAATTTTTCGATATTATAATTCCTGTGAAATTTCACAAAGTATAAAATGAAGAATTTTAAATCTCACAAAAAAAAATTGGAGGAACTTGAAGTCGGTAGAAATTTAGTTTTTATCCTCCACTCAAGTGGGAAAAAAAAACAATAAATTTTGTCAAATGACCAAACTTGCAAAACCCAGCACTTAAAAGTCTCGAGACTTTCAAAGACCTTTGTAAGTCCAAAGGAACATTGCTTGCACCCAAGTAATTTAGATTAGAGGCGTGTCACCCCTACTCTCTTGCCAAACCTTTATTTGAATGTTGTGAATGCTTTAACTTATATTCATGAAGATCGATTGGTTAAATGTTTTTCTTAAGAGTTGATTTATTGTTAGGGATCAACAATATTCAGATTGGGGGGGTGTGATGAGTGTGCAAAAATATATTCCGAACTAGCTATTATGTAACTCTTTAATGCACTTCTAAGTCTGAATCCAGGAATTAAATTCTATATTTTCCTTGTTTTTTTATCTATAGATTATGAATTATAAGTATTTTTATATAATTTTATGCAAAGAATTCGAGTAAAGAACTTTCATGGAAGTCAATTGAAGAAGAAGAGTCAAAAGATGGAAGAAAGCGAAAAATTGGCGTTTTGTGTCATCGATCGGTGGTCCCTGGGTGATGAATCTGTCAAACCAATCGATCGGCCAGAACCAGCCGATCAATCGGTGGGACGGTGTTTTATTCGGAAACTTTTGATTAAAGGCCCGATCGATCGGCCAGGAGCGTCGATCGATCAATGGTTGCAGGACTTCACGATTTTTGCCGCATGAGGACTATTTGGAACGAGATTTTGTTATTAGAAGTTTTCCTTTTTACTATTTTTCCTTTGTTTTCTTCCATTTAGTCTATATAAACTTAGAGAGTGGCACTATTAGAATATCCAATCTTCTCCTTACCTCTCTTCTCTAATTAATTTTTTAGTTTTCCCTTGTATGGATTGCTAAATCCCTAGCCTTGACTAGAGTCAAATTCTCTTAATGAAATAATGTTGATCTAATTAAATTTAATTAATATTTTTAATGTTTATGATTTCTATATTAATTGTTCTTTTTGTTTGATCCCTCTTTCAATTGAATATCTTGGATTTAAATATTTTCACGAGTTCAAACTTTTCTCATAGTTGAGTAATAGTTCTTGATTTCTCAAACAAAGAACCTTCATCTTAGCGGATATTATTTTTTGATGCGATATCACCAAGAGGTATATCGGTCATCGAGTTTTTTCGATAAAGTGTGAGCTTAGGTTAAAACTTGTTTTGAATAATTGATTGGAAATTAACTTTAGTTTTTTATTATAATCTGAATTTTTAAATCTTCTGATTGAGGGTTTGGGATGTGAAACCTCTAATTGAGTTATATTTTGGATTAATCAAATTAACATTACACTATTAAGAGGAGAAAACTCAATGCCTTAAAGCTTTCTCTCACTGATATTCTCATTAAATTAATTGAACTTTTTCTACTAAAAATTCTACAAACCCCCTTATGTATTATTGTTTCTTATCTTCATTGCTCTCTGTGGATAACAACCCCAAAATCCTACAAAGCTAAAATAGGACTTTGGAATCGCCACATTTCCTTAACCTGCTTAAATTCATGACATACAAGACATACTAACACGAGTCTCCAAAAATGAGAGTAATAAAATTCCGATATATAAAACCAAATCATCCTACTCAAGTCTTTGGTCAACATAACAACTCACTATAAACAAAATAGTCTGATAAGCAACATCATCTAAGAGTCTATTACAATTCTCTTAAAGAAACTAAAATAAACACCTACTAATAAGGAAAGCTATATAAATCTCTAGCTCCCTCGTAGGACAGGTCGCCTTCCTCCCCAACGCCGTAGGTCTCCTCAACCGAAGGCTCGACCACCGACTCGGGTTCCACACCTGCCAAGACAAAAGTCTAGCTGAATACAAAAGCACTCGGTGTATATAAAATACAACCAATAATAATAATATACCTGCACGTAGTTAGAACCATAACAATAGCATAATTACATAATCAGAGTACGGAAGAACAGGTGCTCATATACATCATATTATCACCTTAACTCGTATACTTGTGAGAACCTTAGACTTAGAAGACAAAATACTTATGAGATGCTTATGCTTATGAGATCACGTGCTTGTGAGATGCTTATGCTTATACACTTATTCAGATCACACTTAACTGACATGCCATTCTTGGAGGATACGGACCATGCCCATGCAATTATTTAATTGACATGCCGCTCTTGGAGGATACGGACCATGCCGGGCTTATTCAGAATGACAGACATATGCAATGGTTATGCTTGTGGTCCACATGTGTGACTTGTGAGACTCTTATCTTAACATACACGTGCGTTGTTTATAAGTGTTGTAATTAACATTCGAGTAAGTAATTGCATAGATTCCGATCTCCCACAATGGAAACTCCACTATGTTGTCCCATACCATATAGTTAGAGAATTCCCGGTTTGAAAAATTTTCCTCCAAGTTCTTACATTCCCGACTATCAATTTTCATGCAAGTAATTAGACATACTTAATAAACAATCACATATACATATCTTGTCATGATTCTTAGCATAACTCATAATCAATTTCCAGTAATTCCATAATAATATATTAGTATTTATCATTTCAAGCATTTTTACAAACACCTTAGGTACGTAGATTATGGATCCATTGCTATTTCACATTTTCAACATTCCATTAAAACATAATCCATCCATATAATCAAAATACAATCCACATCCACACATTCATCCCATCCTCCATAGTATTTCTCATCCTCCATACATTTCATCCACATTATTAATCCATATTTCCATCCATAATAGCTTACTTCATACAAAAATGGGAAAAAAACACATCTAATCTCTAATTCTATCATTTTTATTATATTAACATTCACAAAACATTATAATAGGGTTGATTTGGATAGTATATTGACCTTAGGGATCTTTCCTTGGATCCAAATCGCTCCCAAGAAGCTTTGGAGAAGATCTCCAAGCTTTCCTTGCAATATCCAAGCTATCTCATTTTTCTCCAAGAAATTTCTCCCTCAAAACCCTAGGTTTTCTCTCACTTTTTTCCAAATCAGGTTAAAATACTTTAAAACCTCGAAATAGGACCCCTATTTATAGTCTCAAGGGTTAAAACCCTAAAATCTGCGTCTTTTACTAAACAGGGTCGTATCTTGACGATCGATCGTCAATATGGATGATCGATCGTCCAAATTCCCGAGGCTAAATCAATTTTCTGAGCTCTGGACGATCGATCGTCGGCTTGTGACGATCGATCGTCAAAAACCTGATGAGTAGTTTCAAAATCGCATTTTGGTATTTTGACCATAACTTTTAACTCACTTATCGGATTTTAATGATTCAACTTGCGTTGGACTCGACTTTAAAAGGGGAACAACTTTAGTGTTTTACAAAAATCTAAATTTTGAGTTTTTAAAGGTCTAAATTGACTCCAAAGCTAACTAGTCTGTAAATATATCGCAAAACCTACTTTTGACTTAACTTAGACTAAAAATATGGAAAAACATTAAGCATCAACCTCGAAGAGGGTTTCCAAACCTTTCTAAAGGTTCAAGAATTACTCAATTCCGATAAACGGTGATAAAACTAGAGCTTCCTAAAGTTCAGGGTGTGTTAAGACTTCCTTCTCTTTACAACTTTGATTAAGCCTATATCACACCATACTAATTAGATATAAATACACACACATTAAAACATGATAAAGACTAAAATACCCTTTGAAGGGAAAAATTCTCGGACTAACCACACGTCAGTAGCTGTAATGGTCTCTGATTCATTGGTAGGAAGAAGATAGCGAAACTCCACCTGTGAATGAGTCAGAGGGGGCGGGTGTGCACCATGAAATAAGCTCTGATGATAAAGTTAGTATAAGGCACAAGCATATGAGCATGATAGTGTAGAGATACTTATCGTGAGGTCATTGAGCATATGCGCTTGAGGACGGACACTGGTGTTGTGCTCTGGAGGATGAGCTGTGGAGAGGTATAGGACGTAGCTCGGGTGCAACACAAGATGTAGCTCGGGAAGCACAGAGGACGTAGCTCTCGGACAACGTGCTCAGACAACGCAGCTCGGACAACGTAGCTCTCGGACAACGGGCTCAGACAACGTAGCTCGGACAACGGGTTCAGACAAGGTAACTCAAACAACGTATACATTGTAAATCAGACAACGAGTACATTGTGCAGCTCACAACGAACAACGAGCTCGGCACTATTCATAACAGACAATGTGACAATGGATTCGGCACTATTCACATCAGACAACATGACAACGGATTCGGCACTATTCACAGCGGATAACGCGACAACGGATTTGGCACTATTCACATCGGACAACGTAACAACGGATTCGACACTATTCACAGCGGACAACACGACAACGGATTCGGCACTATTCACAACGGACAACGTGACAATGGATTCGGTACTATTCACAGCGTTAGACACAAGTTCAAGTATGATTGCACTCATCAGATGATCAATTGCAAGGTCGTGCAACTGGCAGTGTGACCGTTTAAGGAGAGCATCATGCGGACATGACATTTGAGAGAATCTGGTGGCCATAATCGATTGTAAGATCATAAAGAGCATCAAGTAGCCGGAGAAAACCAAAGGAAGATGAGAGAATCGGGTGAGTGGCCGCCTGCATAGCCCTTCAGGGTAGGGGAGTGAATGACTCAAGCTTCCCAGATCTCCATCTTCTTGTTCTTTTTCTGCCTTTCTTTATTTCCTCTCTTGCCTTTCGCACCATCTCATTTTCCTCTGGTGATTCTTGCTTATTCATAGGCATTTGGAGGCATCATGACTTGTGTAGTCATGATGAGATCACCTGTCAGACAACACTCAAGAGAGCCAGCACATAGCCCAAGTGGGCTTATGTCGGCTAAATTGTTAGAATTTGTTAGCATGAGAAATTCCTATTTTACCCCTTCTTTTTACTCCTTTTTACGAATTTTATCCCTTACACTTAGCCCCTTCTCGGTGCCTTGGACTCCGTTCGAGGTGCCGAGAATACTTCATGAATAAAATTCTCAAAGACGATATCCTGCATGCTGCACAAACAAACAAGTAACTTGCTTAGAGCGTGAAAAGGAACATGGATCTACCCGGTCCGCAGACGCTGGTTGTGTTCCGCTCTCTTCCGTTGTAGATGCTTCATTCTCACTGATACGTTGTGCTTTCACATGAAGACTGATGTTGTGGAGGCAGAGCTTGCCGATGAGTTAGAGTGACTCATTAACAGCGAGGCCGAGCTTGCGAATAACAAAGAGGAACTTTCATCAACGAGGACGAGCTTGTGATAATGAAGACGAGCTTGTATCAGCCCCTAGTCAGGTCATAGTAATTGCTTCTCGTGCATAGTGCCTCAGAGCATGTGCAGAGAGCACGGGAATGTACATGTATCACAATACCAAGAAAAATGAAGTTATTAGGTACTTCGAGCACGGGGAGGTGCATGAACACGTGAAGATGCATGAGCACAGGGATTCACTTGATAAACACATGAATGAGTTTGCAATAAAAACCATCATAAATATAGAAAAATGTTATCTCACGCGAATGACTCGTAACGGGACATCATGACACCATGCTCAGATGGCATTGCATGAAGATAAGTCAATTGGTCGCTTAATGGACAATGCATCTGACTGAGTCACAGAGGTCCCGCAGTGAGCATCATACTTAGATATGTGTTGAACCGTGTGGTAAGACACCTTACTAGGATGACATGTCATTGATAAGCTACAAGTGTCCCGTCATCTTATTCGGACATATCAGATAAGACATCATTTAACATTGCATTTACGATGTTTTTTACTTGATATGGCACTGGTCGTTTCTCTTGATCCTTCACTTGATAAGTCACTTCGATAATTCACTTGATATTGAAAATTCACTAGAGCATGCACTGGACAAGTCAATTGATAAAGCACTTGAGAATGAGAATGCACTCGATAATTACCTATTGATTGTTGCCATGCAGTGAAAGCCCCATTCAGACGTAGAAGACGCTCGTCATTTGCGATTGTCTAAGCTCCTTTGCCTCATTCCCACAGACGTCGCCAATTTGAAGGGGAAAATTCCCGGACTCGCCACGCGTCAGTAGCTGTAATGGTCTCTGATTCACTGGTAGGAAGAAGATAGCGAAACTCCACCTGTGAATGAGTCAGAGGGGGTGGGTGTGCACCCTGAAATAGGCTCCGATGATAAAGTTAGTATAAGGCACAAGCATATGAGCATGATAGTGTAGAGATACTTATCGTGAGGTCATTGAGCATATGCGCTTGAGGACGGGCACTGGTGTTGTGCTCTGGAGGATGAGCTATGGAGAGGTATAGGACGTAGCTCGGGTGCAACACAAGACGTAGCTCGGGAAGCACAGAGGACGTAGCTCTCGGACAACGTGCTCAGACAACGCAGCTTGGACAACGTAGCTCTCGGACAACGGGCTCAAACAACATAGCTCGGACAACGGATTCAAACAAGGTAGCTCGGACAACGTATACGTTGTGAATCAGACAATGAGTACATTGTGCAGCTCACAACGGACAACGAGCTCGGCACTGTTCATAACAGACAACGTGACAACGGATTCGGCACTATTCATATCAGACAACATGACAACGGATTCGGTACTATTCACAGTAGACAACGCGACAACGGATTTGGCACTATTCACATCGGACAACGTAACAACGGATTCAGCACTATTCACAACGGACAACGCGACAACGGATTCGGCACTATTCACAGCGGACAACGGATTCGACACTATTCACAGCGGACAACGTGACAATGGATTCGACACTATTCACAGTATCAGGCACAAGTTCAAGTATGATTACACTCATCAGATGATCAATTGCAAGGTCGTGCAACTGGCAGTGTGACCGTTTAGGGAGAGCATCAGGCGGACATGGCATTTGAGAGAATTCGGTAGCCATAATCGATTGTGAGACCATAAAGAGCATCAAGTAGCCGGAGAACACCAAAGGAAGATGAGAGAATCAGGTGAGCGGCCACTTGCATAGCCCTTCGGGGTAGGGGAGTGAATGACTCAAGCGTCCTAGATCTCCATCTTCTTGTTCTTCTTCTGCCTTTCTTTATTTCCTCTCTTTCCTTTCGCACCATCTCCTTTTCCTCTGGTGATTCTTGCTTATTCATAGGCATTTGGAGTCATCATGACTTGTGTAGTCATGATGAGGTCACCTGTCAGACAACACTCAAGAGAGCCAACACATAGCCCAAGTAGGCTTATGTCGGCTAAATTGTTAGAATTTGTTAGCATGAGAAATTCCTATTTTACCCCTTCTTTTTACTCCTTTTTACGAATTTTATCCCTTACACCCTTAATACTTGAATAAAAAGCATGAAAAAGATTCGGGTCTCTACAGTACTGCAAAGTACCTTATATTTTTGAGCGATATCAGAGCGCAATAATTGGCCTCCATGTTCTGAGTTCAAGTCCCGAAAAGTGTTACATGGAGCAGAGTGAGAGTCGTCTCAAAAAATAGAGAAAAGGGTTGCCTATTTACAGCCCGAGAGCTGTTGTGAAGAGGGTTATCTGGAGCAAAGTGTGAGTCATCCCAAAAATGAAAAATGGTTGCCTACCACCAGAGTGACAGCTACCTAGACTGAGTGTCGCGGCCCAAAATACCCCCTAGGAGTTAGGATACCTTGGCGTCGTGAACTCATTACCAAACCATCCTGTGCAACACATAAGACATGCTATAGCGGAAGCGAAATACAAATACTTCTATACATCCTATATCCAAGTTTATACACAACCAAAATAAAGAGCGAACATGCTCGCTCATCAAAATACAGGTATCAGTCTCTCCATATCTCACTCATTTTGGGGCCACCACCTATCAAGTATCCTCTGATCTGCAGTTCCTCCGGAGTAGGCACCTCCTCACTATACTCCTCCTCAACCCAAAGCTCCTGAGGACGCTCGCCATAGATGTCGAGAGGACCTGCCGACATAATATGTACGGCTGAGTATTGAATACTCGGCGTATACAAACCACTAGATAGTAATGTCATAAACATGAATACAGCATATATATGGCAGTTTAAATCATTTCACATGCATTATTTTAATCAGAGCGTGGAAAACGTAATTTAAAACAATCATGTGCATATACCTTAGAAAAATATCTTCTTTTGCCTTACCATCTTCACTTTACGTTCCTTTACGTCTTTGCATTACGGGTATTGTAAAGTACCATAGTTTCCATTACTTTCCATCTACAGGTATTTGAAATACCCTAGATCCACCTAAGGAGTCGGGCAACTAGTACCCATGTACCCACATAAGCTGGGCGGGCCTACTGTTATCCTAACCTTTGGCTACCTTCGGAGTAGACGACCAGTATCCATCTCCCTTCCGGGTGGTCTGCTATTCGTCAGAGTCCGACGACCAGTATCCGTTTCCCTTCCAGGCGGCCTGCTATCATGTCTCCCCATCGGTATTATTCGATTGATTAGTACCCATGAACCCACAGGAGATGGGCGGGCCTTCTATCAACCTGAGATAGATGACTAGAATCATCCTATACCATTACTTTCCCATATATTTTTCTTTACCTCTTTACTTTTTATTGATTTCCATTACATCTTGTACTTTACTTTTGCCTTTACTTCTTTGGATAACCATAATTGATAAAATCTCGATCATGCAAACATATGTGCTTGTGCAGCAATTGTGAATAGCATGGTAGACAATTGGAATTACTCTAAGTATACTTAACGTATAGCCAAAATCACATATGTCATTCATAACCATAACCCATATATAATTACAGTCATACACATCCAAGCACAATTAGAACATATGGTTTTCTCATTAGTTTTCCCAAAAACTATGTGTTTTATCATGCTTTACTTCTTTGAATCACAATACCATGAACACATAATAGAAATAGGATTAGCTATTTATTCGTTGGTTGAAAGCATAAAAGTATCATAATTTGCTAGTAGGATTCCCTACTAGTTCACAACACAATACAAATGATTTTTATCTTGAATTATAAAATGGTTTATGCCATTAAAAGCTAGTAGAGTGCATCTACATATTAAAATTCATAACAATCAACCTAGTATAACAACAACAAATAGATTTGATCTAGATTTATAACATATGGTTTGTGAAATTAACATCTAGTAGAGTGTATCTACCTTTATCAACCCAAATTCCTTTGGTTGAGCACTTGAGAAATGACTTAGAGATGAACTTCAAGCTTGAAGAAGACTCGTGGAAGTGAAGATCGAACTTCGGAAGCAAGAACAAGCTTCACCTTTTGATCTTCGAAGAACACTAGCAAAGCCCCCTTCAAAACCCTAACTTTCTTTTCAAAATCCCCAAAAATCTCTTTTAAGGGTTGTGTAAACCCTTACCCACAAGTGTGGAGCTTTATATAAGCAAAGAGGTTGTCAAAAACCCCATATACCCTTCAAAATATCTCCCCAAAGTCGGTTTAGGCACCAAAAAGCATGGAAGGGTCGACCGGAGGCGTCCGCTGGTCGACCGGTTCACTTAGGGGGTTCTGGAATAAATCCCCATACAAAAAAGTTCGAGACCGGTCGACCCTTAGTGGAGGGGTCGACCGCTGGTCTCCCGCTCCAGCTGCCCTGTTTTGTCTACCTCGCTGTTTCGGCTATAACTTTTGACTCGGTGATCCAATTTTGACGATTTAACTTGCGTTAGATTCTACATTCAAAGGGGAACAACTTCATGTTTTGCACAAATCCCAATTCTGAGGTTTAAAGGGTCGAAATAAGCCCACAAGTGGACTGGTCCAAACTGTTCCAGAAATTCTCAGAAAACCAGGTTCCGGAAATCCCACATTTGACTTAACTTCTAGTCCAAATCTCAAAAAGCGATAAACATGAACTTTAAATAGGGGTTCAATATCTTTCTAATGGTTCAAGAATCACTCGATTCCGATAAGCTATGACCCAACTAGAGCTCCCTCAAGTGAGGTTATGGTAAGACAGCCACCATCTTCGATACTTAGAGTATTTTATACTCTTGTTTCATTAGTCCCAAACACCCTAAACAATTTTCCTATATAATCTAATTCATTCAAAACACCCCCTTTTCATCTTAAAACATGAAGCCATAATTCCATTGAGGCTTTAGGCCTTGAAAAACACTATTCACAGTACTATTCACCGCACTATTCATAGAACTATTCACAGCCTATTTAACTTGGTTCTGGGGTTCTACACTGAGTCGCCAAAGATGTTGGCTGTGGAAACGTGGTGGTCAGTTATGCTCCTTAATCAGTATAAAACATGATTTTAGGGCTTTTGGCATATTGGTTAGGTTCGTATTATGGGTCAATTTTATTTTGGTAGTTAAGTCGCATGGCCCGCAACCTTAGTATTAGTAGGCACTGGTTATTGGGTTAGAGAGTTGAGTTCTTGACTTAAAATTGGGCTAAACATAGTGGGCCTATCTACCGTCACACCGTCAATCGAAAGAATGGAACCTAAGTAACCCAAACCGCCAACTTCCCTATCTGCTCCCGCTCTCAAATTTTGCTCTCACGATTTGAGAGCGGATTTGGGTATGGAGCGCGATTTTCTGATTAATAAAGCACGGTTTTCTGATTAATAAACCGCGTCAGGAAGATAAAGGTGTTTAAAATATGTAAGTGTTTTCACATTTCAACATTTTAATTTCTTTGTTTTTTATTTAATCAATTAGCTTGTGTCAATAGACACTTTGTAGCTTGTATCATAGCTTGTGTTAGTGATGCTTTTCAAAATTTGAGTTTATTCATTTATTTATTTTTTAAAAAAATTCAGTTCTTTTACTTTAACACTCATACGGTGCATAAGGTTTGGCGGTTTGGGTTTATAGTAACTGTAGTTGAGTTAATATATATATATATACATACTGACACTCCAGACCTATCCTAAAATAAAATTTGATGCTCTCACTCCCTCCCGCTCCCGCTCCCGCTGTGGTTACTTGGAATGGAACCTAAACACCTCTTCATTCGTATATGTATACTAATAAGAGTACACGTGTCTTGCACATATAATTTTTTTTTTATTAAAATATAATTTAGAAAAAATATATAATTTTAATATATTTTTATTAGACATCACGTTACTCTCTTTATATTAAATAATTTTTTAATTTAATATTATATAAATATAAATATAATTAAGTAATTAAATTTGATATTTCTTATATTAATTTAAATTTTATATTAGAAAAATTATTTATCTTTTCTTGGTTACCCCTGGGTGCCAATCCGGAATTTCTACGGTCCTTAAAGGTCGATCAATCAAGTGTGAAGATTATAAGAAGATACTATTCATGATTGTCTTCCCTATAATATGGTAGAGTCCTAAACCAACTCTCCTTTTCCGAGATACTCTCTTTCTATAGAAATAGAATTCTTTCTTAATTTATGGTAGAGTCCTGAACCAACTCTCCTTTATGATTCTTCTTTTTTAATATGGTAGAGTCCTAAACCAACTCTCTTTTAATAATAGGTCTCACATAATATTAAATAATGGTTTAATTAAAATTTAGTTATATTATAAGTTATGTATTAAATAAATTAAGTTAAAGATATTTACGTGTATAATCCTAATACTTTTATTAGTGGAATGATATTCAATGCCACTTGCAGAAGCTTTCTGTTAGGAAACAGAGATGCAGGTGTGATTGATTAGTCGGCCGTGGAGATGGTTTGAATGGAGAGAAATCTATTTGAACTCCGAAATGTATAATCACACATGTTAAAAATAATGCCTTAGTTTCTTTGAATGAGGATCGACGAGGTTACCTAATCGGAAAATTCAAAAAAAGTATCTTTTGGATGCACACTGTCTTATTTAAGTTCATATGTAGCTCTTATATAATATTGATCCCCTATACTTCTATTTTTCCCACTTTGTATTGTGAATCTCAGTCAAACCTAAATTTTTTTTCATCTTTAAATTTTAGTTGGATATTAATAGAGAAGAATATGAGAAAATATGAAAATGACATGAAGAAAAAAAGGGCCTTTGATCTTAAAAATAATAAATTTGGCCTGATCTAAATGAGACTGGTCCCACAGTGGTTGCCCAGTCGTAGACCTACTGAGAAGTGGGAACACACGTTCTATTATTATTGAAGATTGAAATCTATCAAGTAGGTTTGACTTTATAATCTATCTCCATGTGCCCTCTTATAAAGTTCTTATAGGTTGCCCATCTTTTCAACTTATGATGACCAACTCATCCTCTCCTTTCTCCTCAGTTATAGGAAGACAATTTTGGTTTGGAGCTGGGATGGATTTGGTCCGGCCCTCTTACAAGTCCTCTTTTAACTGCCCTGTCCTTTTAGCCCTGATTAAATTTTTTTTAACTCGTAAAAAAATCATGGTTATACGGTTGAACCTTAAGAGTTGGTAAATCTTAATCACAATTAGTTGATGTTAAAAGAGACATGTGTTGACCCTTGGATGATCAGACAAAATCCATTCCCATGGAGCTCACGTCTATTTGGGGGGATGGATTCACCTAAACCCTAAACTCCAAACGCATACAATATTCCTTTAACTGCTCTTTTAACTTTAATTAATATTTTTTAAACTTTTGTAGTTAATTTTTCTTTAAAAAAAAAAAACAGAGGATGGGTGGCTGAACATTAGGGGTGGGTGAATCTTAACCAAAGTTAATTAACCGGAAAGAAAGGGAGGGAGGGAAGATTAATCATGACTGTAACCCATTAACTGAACCACGTTTTGAAAATTAATTCTAATGTCGGGAACAAACAGAACCTTTGTGATCCTTTGAATAATAGGATCTCTCTTTTGGACGGTTTCTCATCTACTTTTTCTTTGGGGGCCATTTCATTGAATGAAGATTGACAACAGCCTTCTTCTGCAAACTCTAGACTTGTATTCGACCCAAGCTTAGACAAGATCAGGTTTGACTTGAACATGTTCAAACACGGCTTGAGTTTGATTCAACCTCGAATAATCAGCATCGGGTGCAGCCTAAATAAGGTTGACTTCAGCTTGAACTCGAAGTTGATTCAAGCTGAGCCGAGCTCGGGATGACTCAATCTTAAATCAAATTGTATGGTAATTTTGGTCAATTTTGCATGTTTTAATAAAAATATATATTACTAAATTATAATAAAAGAATTACACAAAATTAATTTAATCATACACTATAGTTTTTCAATCTAGAGAATAGAGACCATAGAGTTAAGGTTATGGGTTTCTCAATTTTTTTTTTGTTATCAATATATCTTACACTTATTTATTATAAGTTAAAATTATTATTATATATTTATATGAACAATATTAATAAAAATTTATATATATATATATATGTGGAGAAATCTTTATCACTAGTTTACTACGCACGAGGGTTTCACCATGAGGGAATACTTTCCCAATGAAGGAACGTCAAACATATAGTATCTAGTTAAAATTATTAGCCCCTAGCTAGTATTAACCTCTAACTTTCATGTTTACTCAATCAAGATTTAAAATAATTATTTGTGATGAGAGTGCATTCAAATTCTACAATGCGCACACGGAGATAATACTATATACAAGCCAAATCAAATAAGGTATGGTTGAACTCAAATAAAAGCTTGATTTAGTTCATTCAAACCTAAAATCAAACTTGAGCTCGGGTCAAAGAGCCAACTCCGTGGCAAAACCTAAATCAAATCACATCACATTAGTAAACCGACCTACCAATCACTGTAACGTAGTTGCATCATAATACACAATAGTTTGTGATGAGAGTGCATTCAAATTCTACAATGCGCACACGGAGATAATACTATATACAAGCCAAATCAAATAAGGTATGGTTGAACTCAAATAAAAGCTTGATTTAGTTCATTCAAACCTAAAATCAAACTTGAGCTCGGCTCAAAGAGCCAACTCCGTGGCAAAACCTAAATCAAATCACATCACATTAGTAAACCGACCTACCAATCACTGTAACGCAGTTGCATCATAGAGAATAGAGTCAGTAATTGCGTCGGGTGCTGCGTTGTTTTCTTGAAAAACGACCACATGAGCCACCTCAGAAAAGGACTATATGGAAACTTAGGATTGTATTAAAAAGTATAATTCGTGATTCAGTAATCAGCGCTAGGTTATTATATATACTTGTGGAGTTTTAAACCCGTCCACCCACTGGACTGGGGATAGTCTCTTTTTTCTTTTCTTTTTTCGATAACGTGGGTATCCTCGGTTAGGCTCATACTAGTCTCCTATGATGTATAGGAAAACCTTTATCCCATACATTCGATATTAAGGGAAGCCTAGATTTGATCTCGAGACCTCCGAGTTTACAATTCATCCTTTGACCACTAGGATATACCCCCGAGGGTTGATTGGGAATAGTCTCTGCTTAAGCTCAAACCTAATAATACGGATATTGACCACATTTTAATCTTTTAATGCATTAATTGATCCAATGAGACTAATAATCATAGGACTAAAAAATAATAATTTTTGAGTCATCTTAGAAGATCACTTCCATTTTCTTTAAAATCTCACAATTTCAAACTTGGATCTAAAATTCAAGTGTGCACCAAATAATTTCAAAAGTTTGAAAAAATTTGTTGTGTATAGCTTAAATTCAGCAAATGGCCTGATTTGTTGGAAAATTGTCATGAATCTTACCCGGATTCTTGATGACCAATGTCGACCCAAAGTTTGACCAGACATGTTTTGGATATTTGACTTGTTTTATCTCTTATGTTTGTAACCCTAGGTATATAAGAGATTTTCTTTGAGACTCGATTAAGAGATTTTTTTTTAGGGTTGCGTAAAGGGCTTTGATAGAGAGAGCTTGATCCCATTATAATCTCCATTGTTCTCAATGGATTTTTTTCGCCGGTTTCGCCGGTGGATGTAAGCATCTTACCGAACTACGTATATCCTTGTTTCCATGGTATGATTGCTTACATTCTCTCTCTTCTTTCTCTAGATTTTTCGAACTGGTTATAACAAATTTCTTATTTGTCTATTTTATTCTTAACTCCCTGTTTGATTAATGAAAAACATCATTGTTTTATGGGCCCCATGATTCAACCACTATGAGAATCAATGTAGATTAATACAATAGCTCACAGGTGTATAACATTATTGGGCTCTTTTTTTTTGTCAATTTTTTGCATAGTTGCAATGTGGATGCAACACGTGTGTTGCTACCGCATAATAGGGAGATGGGTGGCACCTGTTGCGACTACCTTGGGTCTGGGGATGCCTACAAATGGGGCTAGTATTAGGGTTGTAAGCGGATGTGGATATTATTCGTATCCAAATCCGTTTAATCGGATAATTATTCGGATAGGTATCCGGTGGAGCGGATTTGGATAGTAAAATACTATCCGTTTTTTATCGGATACGGATTCGGATATTGTTATACCCAATCCAATAAATATCCGTCCGAATATATAATATATATATAAATAATATATTTTAAATTTATAAAATTAATATAACCTTTAAAATATATATTTTAAATAAAAATTTATATATTTTTAAATTATTTAAAAATTAATCAGATAATTCGGATACTATCCGAATCCGGATATTTTAATCGGAGTCGGATACGGATATTATATTTCACTATCCGCCAGATATTTATTTGGATTCGAATATTCGAATATATAATTGGATACAAATTCGGATATATCAATATCCACTCCGAATCTGCTCCGTTTACAACCCTAGCTAATATTTCTGAGAGCAGATTGACAATAGCCCCTCTTGTAGCCCATTGCGCTATAGCACAAAAAATAATTTTTAATAGGATGGAATAATAGCCTAGCCCAATGCTACAACAAGGCTCATCTGCTCTCAATATTTCTAATATATGTTTGGATGAGTAGTGCTTAGTGTTAGCCTACTCTCAGTAAACCCCTACTCACCCTCTATCAACCATCTGTCCATTCTACAATGTTAAAGCATTCTCTAAAAAAAAAAATTTGTAATAATAAATAGGCCTCGAATTGTCTCTAGCGAAGCCAGAAACCCCTCTCGGGGTTCCATACATTGTGCGATAGTTGGCGTTTAAATGGGGAGAAGTCATTCCATTTTCTCCCCATATTTTTGACTTCTTCCCATTTGATATCTCTCACCCTTATTCTCACACACTTGTCGCCACATCTTATTATGGGTGGAGAAGTCAAAATCATGCCCATGATTTTGATTCTATGGAACCTGAGACAAGTCCTTTCTGGCTTTGCCAGAGACAATCCAAAGCCTAATAAATAACAGGTGATTGATAGAGGTTGGGAGTAGAGCTAGCATTCCTCATATTTTGGATAGCTTCGAAATCTTAGCAAGGGACTCGCTCTCATCGGTTGTGAGAGTCAACTTTGTACTGGCAGACAAGAAACGTGCAGTCCTACGTGGGTGGTCAAAGAAGGAATAGGCCCCACTGAATAGTCACAAGAGCCGGGCCGTCAAATTCGTTGACTCAGCTCTCCTTTCCCCTTACGTAGAACACGCCGTCCAATAAGGGCTGTCCCTACTGCCAGTTGTCGCCTGACGAACCATCTCACGTCACCCTTCCTCATTTGCTCTTCCTTCCAACCCTTTTTATTGCCCTGCCCATGCACCTCTAAAACACTTCAGACTCTCTATCTCTCCCTATTTTGTACTCGCCATTGATTCAGATCAAATGGGGATCTTTGCGTTCGATTCATTTCTAAAAACAAATCATCCCAAATGGAAGCGAGACATAATTGATTCGAACAGTACTAATCTGTCATCGGGTATCGAGTTCCCGGTAAATATCAGTCACCGGAATGATCAAGTTGGTCCGGTGCAATCCGGTGAGAAACGGATGGTTGTTGATGAGATGGACTTCTTCTCTGATAAAGATCGGTCCCATGAATTTGACTCAAAGGCCTCCAGTATCCATGTCAAGAAGGAGGATTCTCATGTCGGAGCTGCACCAAGTTTCCATTTCGATGTAAATTTGCCTTTTTATTTTCCAGCGCAATTGATTCAACTTTTTTTTTCTTAGAGAGTTCTTCAATAGAGTAATCTCAGATACTTCACGTACTTGTTAAAAATACTAATTTTTTTTTTTTTTGTTAATTATAGACTGGTTTACATCTTCTCACTGCGAATACCGGCAGCAGCGACCAATCAGCGGTAGAGGATGGGATATTACCCAGCGTGGAAGCTAAACGAGTTAAGAGCGAGGTAATATATTTGGTGGAAACCATGTAATATAATAATTGTGAGGGTAATTGCCATCTGGGTTTTGTATCTTATGCTTATTTATGCTTTTCAAAGATTATTTACCCAAGGATATGGATTGTTTCAGCTGGCAGTCTTGCAAGTGGAGCTCGAACGGATAAATGCAGAGAATCAGGGTTTGAGAGGGATGCTTAATCAAGTGAATAACAACTACAATGCCCTACAGTTGCATCTTGTAACACTAATGCAGTATCGACGGAATGGCGGAGATGAAAGCACAAATGGACATAATGAAGTAATTAATTTCATCTAGAAAATTCAGTTATGGTAGTGAAATTCAAATTTTGAGAGTAAATTAACTTGGTATATATATATGATCCTGTTATGTTCAGATGATAGATGGCAAAGTGGAAGAGAAGAAACCTGAAGTTGGAGGAGGACTAATGGTGCCTAGGCAGTTCATGGATCTAGGCCTAGCTGCCACAGTTGAAACAGAAGAGCCTTCTCAGTCTTCATCGGCAGGCAGAACCCGAGACAGTTCAGGATCGCCACCGAACAATAATGAGGTGGAGATGGTTTCCAGGGAAGAGACCCCAGACCATGCATTGCATGGTTGGGTTCCTAACAAGGTCCAAAAATTGAACCCCACTAATAGTGTTGATCAATCCACAGAAACCACAATGAGGAAAGCCCGAGTCTCGGTTCGAGCACGATCCGATGCCCCCATGGTTAGTAATTAATCCTTATGAAATTCAATCAGTACTTCTTATAATTATAGAATTCACTGTTCAATAATCAAAATTGATTGGTTACAGATCACTGATGGATGTCAATGGCGAAAATATGGGCAAAAGATGGCTAAGGGGAATCCATGCCCTCGAGCTTATTATCGGTGCACCATGGCTACTGGTTGTCCAGTTCGCAAAAAAGTATGTTATTTTTTCCTTTTCAACTATTTTCTACTAACTGAGTTCAATTATCAAATTGGGTCTTCCATTGCCAAGCAAATTTTGTTGAAACTAATCGAATTATGGTTCCTAACAGGTTCAAAGATGTGCCGAAGACCGAACAATCCTCATAACTTCTTATGAAGGCAATCACAACCACCCACTCCCTCCGGCTGCAATGGCGATGGCGTCGACCACATCAGCGGCAGCGTCTATGCTACTTTCTGGATCCATGTCAAGTACTGATGGCCTAATGAACTCGAATTTCATGGCTAGAAATCTCCTCCCTTGCTCGACGAGCATGGCAACGATCTCAGCTTCGACTCCCTTTCCCAATGTTACATTAGACCTTACCAATCCTAATCCCTTACATTTCCAAAGGCCAACTAGCCAGTTCCAGGTCCCCTTCCCAAGCCCACCTCAGATTTTTGGCCAAGCCCTCTATAACCAGTCACAATTTTCGGGTTTTCAGACCTCTCAGGCTATGGAATTTCCTCAATTATTGACACATCAATCACCACCACCACCACAGCACCAAGCACAGCAGCCCTCATTGGCCGACACTGTGAGCATGGCAACAGCTGCAATCACGGCTGATCCAAACTTCACTGCCGCTCTTGCGGCAGCCATCGGCTCCATCATCGGCGGCACTCATCCAAACAACAATAACACCAGTACACCACAACCACGATTGCCAACAGCAACAGCAATGACGACACCATTACAAGAACAGCAGCAGCAATAACAACACCAAAATCAGAAGTTTGAATGTTCCTGGGGTTAAAAATGTAATTTGATATTTTTCTTTTTTTAGAACACAATTTTCATTCTTTCTCATCGTTTTAATTTAAATGATTGGATTCACATTGTCTGTATTACATAGAAGATGGCGTATTAGCATGTTTAATGGTTATCTGTTCCTTCTTTCATCTTGTCTTTGTTCTTGGAATCTTTCAAATGAACCAAGAACAACAAAGAGAGATAGAACAAAGGGAAGGGCCAAAGACACCTGCTTGTCTATCTCCATGTGGGTGGTCTCCGATCCACTCCCATTAGTTGTTGTGTGGCGGTTTATATGTCCACAGTTTGGCCTGCCGTCAAATGCTGGGCTCTCTAACCCACTAACCAATGGACAGATACTAACACAACTTACCGGGTTGCGGCCTAACTGTATTTGTGATAGCAAACAACAACAAAAAAAACGAGGGGCCAAAGAAAAGAATTAATGGAATTATTCTTGGGTTGGAGTTTATTCTCGTTAATGGCAGTCAATATATTCGTCTCTATGTAGCTATAAAGGAGAGGAATCTTTTGACCTGGAATGGTGGATTCGATGAGATCAAGAGACAGAAAAAGAAGGAGATTTTTGTCTTATTTCTTGTTATTTTTAATATTGCCTTTTTTTCTTTTATTATTCTATTTTACCTGTTTTCTCATTCATTACGCCACAGAGAGACTGGTTCGTTCTCTGACTTTCGCATCTTGACGTCAATGCAGGTAGTAATGCTAAGTAGTTTCAACCTTTAATCACTACTGTAAATAATGGTTCTAAACTTCTAATTTTCTGTTTGACGTTGCTGTTAGTAATGCTAAGACAGTTTCAGGTTACCGTCGCTATACTTTGGACCGACGCTCTTATTACCCGCAGTATTGTGATGGTCACCAATTCCGTCGCTAATACTAACAGCGACGGAAGAAACACTTGTACCTATGGTTTCAGTCGGTTGCTAAAGCCTAATTTTTTTGTAGTTGCCAAATTGTTCAACGACTACTAACCTACCGTGAAGGCGTGAACTTCCTGGTTCGGTGACCCCAAACCACAACCTACCTTTTAAGATTCTTGAAGGGATGAGAATGATAAAATGGAAAAAAAATTTGAAGAATAAAGGTTTGCTAGGGAATAAAGGAAGAAGAGGGAAGACGAGAAAAAAAAATGGAAGCTAGGATGAGGACCACCAAAGTTGGCACATGAAGAGAGAGAGAGAAGTAAAGTATATCCAGTTAGCAAGAGAGCTGTTAAGGCCCAATAACAATTGATTGGGCCAAGCTAGGATCAAACTGTTGTTGCAGGTTGAGGGTTCATTGTAGGGGTGTCAATGGGCCTCGCTTTCCCGGCAGCCTGGTCCGATAAAAGTTCACCCCATTACTCATATTCGATGCCTCAGGGTTAGGGTTGGGCTCAATTTCTTAGGCCATGTTTATGTGACCTGGGGCTAAGGCTTGGCTCATTAAAGTTCGGCTTCTATTATTTGTAATAATTATTTTATTTTATTTATATGTATGATATATTAATTTGTACTTGTAAAATTGATAGTACAGCAATGCAAATATAAGTGTGTTAACATACACACTGGTATATTATGTCGATATATAATATCTATACTACTACTATAAAACACAGTTAAAATCTTTCTATGGATACCACATATGTCTTCCTTTTGATGCTACATAGGACTCCTCTTCATATTTGAAGCCACGTCATCAAACTAAATATAATTAGTGAAATTCTAACAATTTTTTACTTGAACAAATGATAAGTTCTACAGCCATACGAGTGGCAATAGAGATCCTTTGTTATCGTGTACATCTATGTATTTGTTATGTTAGCATCTAGAATAGGTCTTGTCGCTAATCTTTATCAAGAGAAAATGTAAATTTTTAGATGAGTGGCAACAGAGGTGAAGCGGCATTTGTGACCCAGTCTTAGGTGGCATAAGATAGCCATGGAAGGATGAGGTGATGGGACGCATGTAAGTAGGTAGAGAGAGAGAGTTTGACTATTCTTTAGATTGGGAAGGTGGTGGAGGTGAAGAAAGAGAGAGTGAGAGTGAGAGAGAAACTTCAACTATTCTTTTGATTGGGAAAGTGGTAGAGACATGTTAAATTACATTGGTGAGCATATTAGGAATCCATGGAGGAACCCCAATTTATTAGTGATGCTATAAATTAAGAAGATAATGGATGACACCCTCCTAGATTGACAAGTATTTCAAATAATTAGAATAATGGTAGTCATTTGATGAAAGAAAGTATTAAATTTGGAGATGATGACAATATACGATACCCCACCATGTAACGCAAGTAGCTCAACTTTTCAATCTTTGATCCATCCATTCAAAGCGGGGAACACATTGGGCCTAGGCCTAGGCCTGGGTGTTTACTATTGTTGTAATCTCAGGTCATGCACAAAAGTCCAAAAGCCTAATTTTATTTTACTTTTTATTGACAAATTTTTTTTATATCTAAAACACCAATATTTGTTAAAAGTCCATTTTATTATTTTTTACAATTAATTTTTAAATTTCATTAACTCTTTTTTTTTTGTAGATTTTTAGAAAAACTAATACCCTATAAGATAGAATATTAAACCCCCCAAAAAAGGATATGATGTAATTCCCAGTTTTTTCTATTTGGATATAGTTAATCTCCAATTTCTTTTTTTATTTTTCATATATTATTATAACTAATTGGTTTTCAGTTTCTTCTCTATTAGTAAATTATAATTTTTCTTACGATTTCCATGCATCACACGGGGTTCTTAGTAGTATACACTATATTACTGTTTTTATATATAATATTAAATAACTATAACAATGTATAGTGCATCTATCTATCTATACTAATACTATATACCGGTTGGTTTCATGTGGCATATCTCATTAGCCTCTATTTTGTATTCTGATTCATGCCACATATCTTCTAATTGCTCCAATAAAAAAATGTCACATCACCCTTTTAATTATTGTTCTTCTTTCCTAATTAAGTGATGAGTTAAATGTTCACATTCACTCACTCACATTCTATTTTTTAATTACAATTAATTAAATTGTAACATTATTTATTATTTATTCTAATTGTACTATTTAATTACAACTAATTAAGCTGTAACATTTAAATTATTAAAAATATGAAGTCTAAGGGTCTCTTCTTTTTCCCTTCACATTCTCATTATTTAATTGTAATTTATTAAAATTGTAACATCTACTATCCTCAATTTTTCTAACTCATGGTCTACCTTCTCCCTAATCCCCGCTAAATAGTAGACAAATCCGATCCATAAGACACTTTCATTCTCAAACATGTAAAGATTTGACATGTTGTGCATTTTAGTTAGTATGGTTCACTAAGGAGGTTTTCCTAAACATTGGAGCATCTAGAGTGAAAATCTTGAAAGATTTGTTTTCACGGTAACTATTGGGAAGTCCTTTAGTCTTGATGCATTATGACATGAATGCGTTTTGAGGTATTATATTTTGGGTAATTCGATACTATTAAACTGTTAGGTTCTGGTTCGGACATTACTTACCTTTATACTTATGAGTCTCTACATGGAGCCTTGGCTTGGTTTTAGTGTATTTTAGTCACTATTTTGGGTCTTCTATTTTTCTCTTGCAGTAGCGATTTGAAATAACTTAGATTATTCTCATTGAAATTAATGAGATTTAAGCTATCATTGATATTAAGAATAATAAAATGAAATTCAAATTATTCTTGATGTTAAATTATCAAGTAGTTTCCTCTAAAATCTTTCATCTCTCAATTAATTGTAAAAAAAAGAAAATAACAATAATAAACGAAAGAAAGAGATATTTCCTAAAATAACGGCTCACCCTTAATCTCTCCTTATATAAATAAATTATATTGATTTACTTCGGTTATAATTAATTATATTAATTATCTAATTAGTAAATACTCTATAAGAAATTAAGTTTCTTGACATGGTATCTCTATTTGATTTTTATTTTATATTTTGTTATATTAAGCAAATTAGTGGTAATGTTAAAGTAAGCCCCACTAGAAAAAAATTTAATTAAATGTTATTTCGGATTGAAGAATATGGAGAAACTAACATTTCTCTTATATATAAAACTTTTATTTCTAATAGCTAATTATTTAAATAACTTATTTATTTACAAGAAATATCATTATCTCTAAAACTTTTAAATAATTTTGACACATTAAATTTGTAGATAAGATGAGATGAGATAAATTTTTTTTTTTTATAATGATACAAACTTATACATTCTTGAAGTTATATAATAATGAGATAAAAATTTATATATAACAATAAAATTATGAATTTTTAAATGATTATATTGATTATTTTTAATATGATACATATAAAAAATCTCACAAGATTACTAAACTATCATCATTTTTCTTCTATTTTATTTTTATTATTTTCTTATTGTCAATTTTTAATTTTCTCATCATATTTTTCATATATTCATTTTCTTTCAACCCCCATGCGGGGTTTTTGTTAGTATATAACAATGTATATATAGTTGGTTCAGGAAGCTTTGGCATTGGGATGCATTATATAAATACATATATGTTATAATTAGCTTTATCAACTATTATAAAATGAGTACGAGTTTTGTTATAGATTATCAATTGATTCTTGTTTAGCCATATTTATCGTACAATAGAACTGATTTTCTCCACAACTCCTTAAATATTTCTTAGGATAAATACCTAAGATGTGGGCCCCATGCTAAAGTATTTGTCCTTCTAGGGTCTACAATTAACTTTGGTATCTAATTAATACATTTCCTCATGTGTTAACACGCTATTAGTAGAGTCAGGTGGGGGCTTGTAGGGGCACTTGGCCCCATTGAACTTTTAAACTCTTGTTAGTTTTTTTAAAATGTATAAGCATAGGAATAGGAGAGCGGATCACAGCCTATTGCGATTGAATTTAGGGAGAGTTTAATCACACCCACAAGCCAACACATGTCCCTTTTAACCCAAATCAATCGTGGTTAAGATTCACTAACCTTTGAGGTTCAATAATATAACTTTGGTTTTTAGAAAAAAAATGTTAACCGGTTAAAAATTACCAGAGTTAAATATTTTTTCTAAAAACGAAGGTTATATAATTGAACCCTAAGGGTGTGAGCATGTATTTTTACCCACTGGGTTTGACTGAGAGTCACCACCTATTCATTTTTAGGGATAGGTTACGGGTATTTGTTTGCTTCGATAAGGCAAAAGGTATATCAGAGATAGGGTAAGTGGTTCGATTAAGCCCCGGGGAAGGTGTTAGGCACCCCAGGACCCCCGTTTTAAAACGGTTACTTACTTCTTAAATTTAAGGTAAAGTTTTATCTCAATATTAATTAAAATGTCCAGAATATTTAAGAGAATGCTAATCCAAGAAATATAGAAAGCTAGATGTCTAGGGTCGAACCCGGATAGGATTGCCTACGTACTCACAAGGTGAGATCAGACCGGGCATGGTTCTGGCACATGAACCCGTGCTAAGGGTAGGGGGTGTGTGTGTGCATAAGAGTGGCTTAGGGGTTAGCCTGGGGGCTAGGATTGATTGACCGGGGAGGTCAAGTGCACAAGTGTTAAGTCTAACTATAACGCCCCAAAATACCCCCTAGGAGTTTAGGGATACTTTAGGCGTAACTATACGTACCTGCCAAACCATCCTGTCATGAACAAGATAATTAACGTACTAAACAATGATAATCAGAGCGCGGAAGCTAAACATAAATGCGGAAGCGTAAACTAACTTTTTCTTTCTTCTAATATTTCTAAAATAGTATTCCTAGTTAACATATATACAAAACATGTCTAAGTCTAAGGTGGACAGACCCACCTATCAAAATATCAAAATACATAAGACCCAACACTATCTCGATCAATAGTCACCCCCGTGGGGCCAATGGTCTAAGTCTCTCGCCTCCGCTTGAGGCTCGACTGCTAGATCCTCATACGGTTCTTCCTCGCCGTAGTCCTCTTCTATCTAAGGACCCTGATCACATATGTCAAGAGGGGCTCGTACACCTGCCGACATGAAAGTACGGCTGAGCATGGAATACTCAGCGAGTACACGCTACTAGCAAACCATAACAATAATAAAAGCGCACAACAGTAATACCATACAAAGCAGTAATAGCATCACCAGAGAAATAGCATAAGACATGGTAAAATGCAATCATACTAACGTGTGTGCATGAATGCTAAAACTCCGATAAAACTCATGCTTGAAATCTCATGTCATGCCTCGGTATGCCTCGTAGAAATCATGTATGCATGCATGCTTGAATGCATGATCATCATCTTGTAAACTTTCATCTTGTAACTTGTGAGCCCGAGGCTAGCACCCTAATCTCCCTGGGCTGCCAACCTCCTTGATATGCAATGCACTTGTGAGCCAGAGGTTAGTACCTGAATGTCTCTAGGCTACCAACCTCCTGATATGCAATGCACTTGTGAGCCAGAGGTTAGTACCCGAATGTCCCTGGGCTACCAACCTCCTTGATATGCAATGTTTGGTTTCCTTGTGAGCCAGAGGCTAGCACCCGAATCTCCCTGGACTACCAATCTCCTCGACAATAGGTGATTTTTATTACTTGTTTAGTTTTCTTGTGAGCCAGAGGTTAGTACCCGAATTTTCCCTGGGCTACCAACCCCCTTGACGTGCAATATTTTCTTGTTGTTTACTATATGCACATGCTCTTGAAATCTCGGTTCATGCTATCATGCGTACTCGTGTACGTGTCAATAGTGACAATCATGATAATGAGGATAACCAAGATATGACATTACAATTCAATTCATGATATGAACATAGGTAACTTAAGTAGTTTGCATAACATTTGATCAATTTATCATTTATAGGAACGCATGCATAAAACTCATTTCTATATTCTTCATTGAGATCATTTATTCATAATTTAGGTATTTTGTCAAACACTTTCATACATTATTCCTTAGTAGTTTATCTCATTCTTTTTAATGCATATTTTCCATTCAATCACACAATGGTAAGTTTGTTATTTGTACAATGCCCATCCTCCATTTTCCAATCCACAACCCACACATCATACATCACACATTCGGTATCCAATCGCCGTATCCAACCTCCATCCAAGCATCCCTACCCTTTCTTTATCTTGTTCATATTTATTATAGATGACACATTTTGCAAGGAATAAAACATACTAACAAGAATCATATTTCATAAGGAAAACCTAGATTTATTGCTAGAGAAAGTTAGTAGGGTGTACTAACCTTGAATCAAGGCTTGATCCTTGGTAGAAACCTTGATTGAAGCTCCAACTTGCAAGAAGAAAGATCCTTGCTTGAAGAAGGCTTGGTGTGAGCAAGAAACCTTGAAGTTGCCGTGGAAAACACTGCTCTACCTTGGAGAAGAAGTCCCACACGAGTTTGAGGTTGGATTTTCAAAATCCAAGCTTTTAGGGATGCTCTTGGGTGCTTAAACCCTTGATCTTACCCTCAAATGGAAAGGGGGCTTTGGAACCCTAGTTTCTTCTCCCTCTCTCTCAAATATCCCTAAGTATAGTGAATGAGGGCTCAAAGGGTCGAGCAAGCCCTTATGGGTAAGGGTTTAACGCCCAAAAGACGAAAAAGCCCTTATTGAAATTTCTGCAAAACACGGGGACCGATCGATCGGTGGTTATGACCGATCGATCGGTTGCTTACCGAGCGATCGGTGTTCTGATCGAGCGACCAGTCAAAAATCTGCTCTCTGAAAAATTTCTCCATACAAAATTTTTGACCGTGCGATAGCTACCGATCGATCGGTTATGGACCGATCGATCGCTGACTGGACCGAGCGATCGGTGCTCTGTATGTCTGGACTGTTTTGACCATATCTTTTGACTCGCTTGTCGGATTTCGACGATTCAACTTGCGTTGGGTTCGTCTTTCGAAAACGCACATTTCTGACGTTTCGGAATTTCCGATTTCTCTCTTATTTATTGATTAGACTATGAGGAAGGCCAATTAGCTACAAAAACGGTATTCACTAAGTATAGAAAAATCCGGGGTGCTACACTAACCGCGGTTAGAGGGGATTTAACTATGGTTAGGTGAGCTAACCAAAGCTAAGGAGGTCCTACAAGTCTCTTTTTGGTCTTTTTGTATTTTTTTTTTATATTTTCTTGAGGATTTGGGGGATATTTGAATGTTTTTGATATTTTGGTTATATATGAAAGTTTTTGATATTTTGGTTACATTTGAATATTTTTTATATTTTGAGATTTTATTATGTTTTTGGTATTTTGAGCTTTTATCATGTTTTTTTTTTTTTTTTTGATTTTCATATAGGTAGAGTTTTGGTAAACTTAACTAAAGTCAAATTTAATCCAAAAGAAAGATTAAGGAAAAGTTAGGCTAAATAATTATATTTAGGACATAAAGAATGATGTACATTATGAATAATAAATGGTCTATTGCCAACACCTATTTTGTTGGATTGATATTGATAATAGATCAAATACCATTGTTTTTGGTATGAGACATATTGAATAATGTCCTCTTTAAGTCCTTAAACCATCATTTATCCATTCAACATATAACATGAAGGAAAAAGAAATAAATAAATAAAAAGTGACAAGTGAAAAAAAGGAAAACTCATCATCTCCTCTCTAATGTAGTCCCTTTACACCATTATAAATGATATAATGAAACTCTAAATATGAAAATTGGAGTGATGATGAGTTTCCCAAAGAATTCTAAAAGAAGGACTAGAATTTAAATAAAAAAACAAAATAAAAAAAGAGGTGTAACTTTAACTTCCATTCTCTATGGGCCTACTCATATCCATACTTGTGGGTACATAAAAAAAAAAATGTACATGAAAAGGAAAAGAAAAAAAGAACATCTCTTTGCTTTTGATATATGGTCCCTCTACACCATTAGATTGATGTAGAAAGACCCAACTATGCTTGAGAAATGAGATATCAAGAAGAGATAACCAAATGAAAAAGAGATAAAAAATAAGAGAAGATGATGAAAGAAGGAGTGTCTACTCCTCCAAGAATTCTTCTTCAATGCTCCAAATGGTAGAGTTTTGTTTAGAGTTCACAAAAGAGGAGAGTTAGTAAAGAACTCTAAGCTTTTAGTCTTAAAATTCTTTCCAAACTCTAAGCCTTAGTTTCTTTTCACTTCTTCAAACTCAAGAGATACACAAGTGGGTGAGAACTTTCTAGGGGTCATAAGGGATGGATCTAAGGGGCTAAGTGATTGATATTTATAGGAAAACTAAGAGGTTGGATTATGTCTTTTACATGGTAGATAAAAAGAGTTAGTGGGTAAAGATTTGAGTGTTGTAAGGTGAGTTGATAGGTTGAGTGTTATAAGGAGTGTAAGAGAGTTGATGAGTTGAGTGTTGTAAGGGGTGTAAGAGAATTATAAGAGGTGTAAAAGAGTTGATGAGTTGAGTGAACTATGAGTTATATGGACATAAGTTGTAGGATATAAATTAGGTGGATATGGATATGTGGACTAGATCTTATAATAGATGGGTCATGGGTTATGATTATTAGACTTTGAGTATGACATTTGGGTTTAGCCTAAGGTAAATAAGCTTTGGCTTAGGCAATTGGGTAATTGAGTTTGACTACTTAGGTTTGAGGTAATGAAATTTGGTAATTGGATTTGATTGGATTATTTGAGTATAAGTTTGGCCAAATGAGCTTGGGCTTTAGGTGAACATTTGAGCATTTGAAGAAGCGGGAAGATGGTGCAAAAATGGGGTGCTTACAAAGGGTTAGTGAATCATAACCACAATTGATTTGGATTAAAAACAACATGTGTTCACCTGTGGGTGCAATTGAATTCTCTGAATTCAATCGCAATTGACTGTGATTCGATCTCTAGGAATGGGGGCAGGTAAAATTTGAAAAAAAAATAAATTTGAGTTGGGATCATATTCAATCACGATTGAACTCTCCCCGAGTTCAATCACTCTCACATGTCAACACGTATCTCTTTTAACCCCGCTTAATTATGGATAAGATTCACTAACCAGAGTTAACAGGGAGTTATGTGAGTGTGATTGAATTGCCTGAATTCAATCGTAATTGGATGAGATTCGGATTCATAATTTTTTTTATACTAAGTTGTTTAAGTATTTAATTGGGCATAATCATGCGACAAGGGGACAATTGAACCCTAAAAAACTATACTATATTATTTAATATGACATAATTGTAGGCGAGCTGAAGGAGAGACTACCTGCTTTCCTCTAGACTCAATATTTTTTGGACCTGCCTAATATTTTTCAGCAACATCCATAAATAATTATTACTATTTTCAATTAACCAATGTTTGCCTCTACTACTAAAAAAATCCTGGCTCCGCCCTGGGTAGAGCTACAAAAGGCTAAGTTTCAATCACTTGATTGTCAACACGATTCCTTCCTTAACTTACGTGCACGGTCAATTAAACACACCCAAACATCATATGCTCGTTAAACAACAATCAACAAAATTTCAATAGGGGGGCAAAATCTTAGGTTTTTATGGCCCAACGAGAAATTGAGAATTACCATGGTTGTGAAAAAAGAAAAAAATAAAAAAACCAACCTAAATTTGATGTACGAGATAACAACAAAAGCACAATGATATCCTAAGGAAACCTCACTAACCACTCGGGCTGGCTGGTTCGAATGTTTAGCCCAAAGTTTGGGTGGGTTGAGCCTCTTCTTACTTTGAGTTGGGCTGAACATGAGCTAGACCGAACTAAATTTTAGGCTAAACTTCCCTCTGCGCTTAACTCAGAACTAAGCTCCACCTGAGATATCATACATAGAAATCTTGTTTGTATGCATCTCCAGAATTTTAATAGGTTTAATAATTAATGAATGATAGGTTCTAGAGATTTTTTTTATGTAAACTATATACTTTCACAGGGTTTTCATGTTTGATAACGAAATGAAACTTTTTTTCTTATTTTTTAATGCTTTAAATAAACTATTAAGTATTAATAATATATTTCGAGAGGTATTATTTAGCTCCAATACAATATGAACACAATTCATTTTGGGCTAGCCACAAGTTTGCTCTAAGTCAACGTATAAGCTCTCCAGCTCAAACACTTATGGGGCATTTGGATTGGAATTTTTTAGCTAAAAATCAATTCTGATAAAATTGATTATGACTCAACTTCCTCTTCTCCAAACACTATTATTTAAAAAAATGATTATTTGACCATTAATTTCTACATAATCAATTTTATCAGAATTGATTTTGGCTAATAAAATCCGATCCAAATGCCACCTTAGTCCGAACTCAACTCAAATTCAACCCATAATGTATAAACTCCAAATTATGTTGTGAGCCAGGCTTGTGATGGGGTTTTCATTTTTTGGCTGAACTCCAGCCCACCCCAGTTCGGCCTGACTGCCAATAACTTCCAAGGACTACAAGAGGGAAAAGGGATCGCATTTGGTCCGGCCTCGCTAAACAAAAACCATATGACCTTTTGTCTCTTTTCACACCTTTAATTGTGATTAAGATTTACTTACTCTTACACTTACTCTTCTTTCCCAAAAAAAAAAAAAAAAAAAAGATTTACTTACTCTTCAGATTTTATTTGGTTGAAATGATATCAGATAAGTAACACACACTCTAAACACACATAGCCAAACCTAAGGTAGCCATTAAGATGCCATAAGGGTAAGTCCAAGCAACCACTCCTTATGAAATCCAGGGGCGGAGCCAGGGGGGGCCATGGCCCCCCCCAAATTTTTTGTAAATCCCTACTGTATTAGTATGACTAGTGGGCCCCTCAATTAAAAAAAAATATTTTTAGCATACTTGGCCCTCCAATTTTTTTGTCCTATATGATGTAGTGGCCCCCCCAAATTTTTTTGTCACATATATAGTGGCCCCCCAATGGAGTCCCCTTATGCTCATGTCGCTACTGACACCCCTTAACTATGGTTAAAATTCACCCAATTTCATGGTTCACCTACTTATCCTTGATTTTAGAAAAAAATATTTAAATAATTTTAATCTTAGGAGTTATTGAATTTTTAACAAGGGTTCAAAAAGAAATTTGATATATTTTTTTTAAACCAAGGATAGGTGGGTGAATCTTTACCACAATGAAAGGGTATTAATAGGACATGTGGCGACCTCAAAGGTATTACCGAGAAAAAAAAATTTCAAAATAAAAAAACTACCCCAAAATTTTTTTTCTCGGGGGCATAGCCCCCGAACCCCCAAATCCCATACCTTCAAACCAAATTTTTTTTTGTATACATGTATTTTGGCCCCCCCAATGAAAAATTCCTGGCTCTGCCCCTAATGAAATCTACTTTCCAAATAATGTGGGATTAAACCTAGGATACACCCTAACACACGTAGTAACAAAGCCAAATTATTTATTTTAGTTGAAAGATACGAGGTAATTAAAACATACTCTAAACACATACACACACAATATTAACAAACACATAAAATATTAAAAACTCTTAGGTTCAACCATGTAAACTTGATTTAAAAAAAAATAAAATTCTAACCACTGTAATTAAAGCTTCTTCATCATGGCTAAACGGGCTTTGTGAGTGGGCAGACGGTTTTGGTCCGGCGAGGGCCACACCAAATCCGATCCCATAAATAAAATAGATTCAAATGAGGTGTCGCTTGCGAATGCGAGGTAACCAACTTGCTTAGAGAACACGTAAATACGTAATCTTCCTGCACGAAATTCATACTCGTCTGGCATTTAAAAGAAAACTTCCAGAATGTGACAAACTACCTTATTAAATTGTATCGCAACGTATATTCAACACCGTAGATCCCTGTATTCACGGTTTTAAGACTCACCGGAGTATTTAATTTGTTAGCTCGCGAAACACGAAATCTTAGCTTCTAACGATATCCTTTCCTCTAAAACAAGAACCTCGTGGAGCTAACTTCTGAAGCGTGTCAGATATTATCCCTTATCGACGATATAAAATTTTAAATCAACGAAGTTAAAGAGATCGGACGGTTGAGATCAAAAGTCTGCCATAATAAGTAAGCAGAAGACCGGTAGCTGAGCTGGGGTCGTGGGTCTGATAGGTTGTTTATTAGTTTCTCAGTTTCTCTCTTTTAATATCTGCCTCTGTTCCTTCGTTTCTTCAACTTTCCTCTCTTCATCTGCTCCTGGAATTGATTTTTCGATCGGTAAGTGATTTTGATTATCTTCTATAGATTCCAGAGATCGTAGTTGTACATCTGTTCTTCAGTTCGATCATGTTGTTTAATTTCTAGATTTCATAGATAATCGTTATGTTTTGTTTAATTTATGGATTTTATAGATAATAGTTGTGTTTTTTTTATTTGATTCGATCCTGTATCTGTTTGGATGATCTGTGTTTTTCTTTGTTTTTGGTGATCATTTGTTCTGATGTTTTTAATTGAAACCCTAGGTTTTGAGTCTCTGAATATGCTAGTTTCAGGTCTATGAAATGGTAGTTAGCGATTTCCTCTTTATATGATAGGGTTCTGAGTCTCTGATTAAATTTTTGGTGAAATTCGACAATCATTTGCTGTGTTTTTGAGTGTTATTAGGGTTTAGCTGTTCCCTGTAGCTAATTCTCTCTTTCTCACTCTATATTTTTTTATCAACATACTTTTTAATAAAACATGTTATTATTCATGTCACAGATTTCATCGCAAAAATGATTTTTTTTTCTCTGTTGTGTATAGGTTTATATAACGTTGATTTAAAAAAAAAAAACAAATTTCCCGAGTTTTTGGTTTTTGAGGGGTTTGTAGTTTGGATGAATTCCAGTGCTAAATACTCTATCGTATAACCAGGCTTTCAAATAAAATTTGGTTGGTATCACGCCTTCAATTCTAGCACCTCATTTTCTTCACATCTGGGCTTTTCCCCCTCTAATAACTGATTTTTTATTAGTCAAATGTGATTTTTCTCATTTCTATTGCTGCTTTTATGGAAACAAATTTCATTATGGACTGACAGGTCAGCATGGGAACCAAATTCAAAGCAGTTGTAGTCTCTCTTTTCCTTTCATCCCTGTTATTTCCTCTGGTCTTTTCTGCGTCCACTGATGGATTGCTTAGAATTGGATTGAAGAAGATGACATTGGATCCAAACAACCGGCTTGCTGCACGGCTTGAGTCCAGGGAAGGGGAGTCTCTGAGAGCTTCTATTCGCAAGTATCATCTCCGTGGTAACCTTGGAGACTCTGACACTGATATTGTCGCTTTAAAGAACTACATGGATGCTCAGTATTTTGGTGAGATTGGTATCGGTACTCCCCCTCAAAAGTTCACTGTGATTTTTGACACTGGCAGTTCTAATTTGTGGGTGCCCTCTTCGAAGTGCTATTTCTCAGTGAGTTCCTGTTATGGGATATTGAATGCATTCTTATCTCTGAAAAGCTCAATTTCATTCAATTGGACAGAAGAGAATATCATGGTGTTGTATCTGGTTGTAGGTTGCTTGCTATTTCCATTCCAAGTACAAGTCAGGCCAATCAAGTACCTACAAAAAGAATGGTTCGTTTCTTTCCTGATTCAATTTTGCATTTCTGAATTTTATTTCTTCTTGGTTATGACATTAGTAGGTTTTTAATTTGCTGGTTTTAAGACTATTTGTGAATTTCTCAGTTCTGCAAACTTTTAGAGTTGTCTGTGAAAATGTTATAAAGTTTTATCTGGTGTGAATGTTACTTTATAAATGATCTTCTCTTGTATCTTGACAGATGCATATCAAGAACATGTTTTGATAATAATCACACTGAATTTATCATGCAGGTAAATCTGCTGAAATTCACTATGGGACTGGAGCTATTTCTGGTTTCTTTAGCCAAGACCATGTCAAAATTGGTGACCTAGTTGTCAAGAATCAGGTACATCTCAGCGAATGTTTTTGTTTCATATATTCGATCCATTATTTTGTTGCTTTCCGTACTCATATTGGCAATCTTTCTCAGGAATTTATTGAGGCAAGTAGAGAGCCCAGTGTCACATTTTTGGTGGCCAAGTTCGATGGTATACTTGGACTTGGATTTCAAGAGATCTCAGTTGGAAATGCTGTTCCTGTGTGGTATGCTAGTGCATCTTTGTTGTTAATGTGCCGATGGTGTTTACTTGATAAAAATTACGGAGTATCTCATTTCTTAATTTGCTTCACATAAAGTTGGAGCACAATGCTAATGTGAATGGACTATTTACTTTCAAGCATTAAGTCTTAAGAGTTAGGTGTGACAATTGTTTCTATGAGTAGACAAGTAGCTTTTGGTGAAAGATTGTTAGACATTCCATGATTGCAAATACAAACCTACAACTGTCACAGGTACAACATGGTTAAACAAGGTCTTGTTAAAGAGCCAGTTTTCTCATTTTGGTTTAACCGAAATGCTGAAGAAGAAGAAGGGGGTGAAATTGTGTTTGGAGGGGTTGATCCTAATCATTACAAGGGTGAGCATACCTATGTTCCAGTGACTCAGAAAGGCTATTGGCAGGTTGGTTGTCCAAAATTTCTTACCAGTGTGTTGCTACCAAAATTTTTTTCTCTTATTTTCTTATCTTTAATTTATATTTCTTGTTCTCAGTTTGATATGGGAGATGTTCTTGTTGGTGGTACATCGACTGGTAACTAACAAAGAACTCCTGTTTGTATCCTTTTTCTTTTAGAGATATGGAAAGGTTTCCTTTAAGGTTTCAACTTTGATTACTCATTACTTGTGGTTTTTACATTAGCATAATTATTTTCAGGATTCTGCTCTGGCGGTTGTTCAGCAATTGCCGACTCTGGAACCTCGTTGTTGGCAGGTCCAACGGTATGTATCAGCATTTTGTATTTTAGGCAACTTTGTTGACATTCTATTTTTCCCTGGAAATTCTTCAAGGATATGTTGAGTATGATTGATACAACTGACACACATAACATACTAATGAGTGGAAACCTGATCTATCATTTTTATCTAACTGTGGGATTATCAATATGAAAATTATTTGGATGTTATACCTACCATACTTTGTTATACTAATACCGCCTATCTTTTATTTATATATTTATCTGATTTACCGATAAAAAAAAAAAACCACACTTTATTACAGTTCTTTAGTTTTAGGGATTAAGTTAGAACATCTTGCCCATTTTTTTTTTTTTATCAATAATATTACGTTGAAATGTTGATTATTGAGCGTGGAATAACAACCTTTCCTGTCTCCTAAATGGATTCATGACCATGGCTGATGTCTATGGCCATGTTCGAAGTCCTAATTTGTAGAATCTTTGAAGAGTGTTTCTGTGGTAACTGAATGCATTTTCCAGCTCGGGATCGATTTGCATATTTTCTCCAGCATCATCTTGTATGTTTCCTTCTCATTGCTGTGATGTGATTGCTAGATACTGAGACATTTGTGTGGATGTGGCACTCCAATTAACTAACAGATCACATGTTGTCATATTCTTTATTATGTAAATTAGAAGGATATGAACACATGATAACTTTGCTGTTGGCTCACAATGTGCATATACTTAGAACTGATGTTGACCAATGACAACAGTTTTCAAACAGGCACCTCAGTGTTTTATTATTATTGTGCTTTTTGTCTAAAATGATTGTTGTTTAACTGAATTCTGGTATATTAACATTTCTTATTTGCAGACTATTATTACTCAAATCAACCGTGACATTGGAGCCTCTGGGGTTGTTAGCCAGGAATGCAAGACAGTAGTTTCACAGTATGGAGAAACAATACTGGATCTGCTATTAGCAGAGGTATTTACTGGCTTGTTATCTTTTTACTTTTTTCCCCTTTTGTGTAGTAGTCTATATCTAGCATGTTTATCATATCATATTTGGTAACTTTCACAAAAAATTGACTTCTAGTATTTTGACTTATTTCAGTCGCAGCCAAAGAAAATCTGCTCCCAAATTGGCTTGTGCACTTTTGATGGGACTCGAGGTGTTAGGTTAGGCTCAATCTGCTGCCAAACGCATTGACCAACTTATTAGTACTATTGTCATATTACTCCTGCTATTATTATTTTTGGCTAGTTTGCCGCGACTTTTTATCCAAACCATGAATTAATTTGTGTGCTCATTTTTCATAGTATGGGCATCGAGAGTGTAGTGGATGAGAAGAACGGTGGCAAGTCCTCTGGTGGTCTGCGTGATCCTATGTGCTCTGCTTGTGAGATGACAGTCGTATGGATGCAAAATCAGCTAAAACAGAATCAAACACAGGAGCGTATATTGAGCTACATCAATGAGGTGAAGTAGCCTTACATAACGTCTTATATCACTCCATGAGGTTGTTTTTGCATGCTAGCTCATGCCTTCAATTCTAATTGCAGCTTTGTGAACGACTACCTAGTCCAATGGGAGAATCGGCGGTTGACTGTAACAGTCTCTCTTCAATGCCTAATGTTTCCTTTACTATCGGTGGTCAAGTATTTGACCTCTCCCCAGAGCATGTAAGATTTTTTCCCCGAGTTTTTACTAAATAAATCCTTTTATCTTCATTTGATTTTAATGCATTGGACCCTAGCTAACTAAACTTTGTGCTTTGCTGTTATTGTTATGTCTTTGTATGATTTGATATTGGAGCTCAATCTGATAAATTGAAATAAGAAGTTTTAACTAAGCGTGTGCTCAATAGCAACTAATCATCTACCATTTTGATTCTGATTCGTTTATTACTTATTATAGTCATTTCTTTTTGTTCATTACATCCTTGAAATCATGGATATGATATGCTTGCTTTCATATTTGTAGATTAATTACTTGTTCACCATAAATATATTTCATTTTGAGCAGTGTAGTCAAGGCGGTTTTGGACTGTCACCACTTAGGCACCTCTCTACCGCCTGGACGTTTTAATAGTTAGCCTGCTTTACAATTGTACAGCTTATTTACATATGAATACCATTTAAGTAAATGGTTTTACACTTTACTTTCATTTACTTAAGATATTTATATGTAAATAAAGTTATATCCCTAACCCCCCATTTGAATTCAATAAAAATTATATTAGATCCAAATTTCTAAAGAGTAAAAAGTCAACTTTTCAGTTCAAGAACAAAATCTGCATTTTTAGCACCTTGGTTAAAAATTCAACTTGCAAATGTTCAGTTATTTCTCAAAATTTAAAATTTCATAAATTCTATGATAACAAAATATTACTAAAACCCAAAAGTCTGGTAAAAAATGTCTCATATTTTAGTCTTTAAAAATAGTGTCATCTACTAGGTCAAAAAGTCAATTAATAGTTTTATAGAAAAATACTTACATTCAAGCATTACAACATTAATTGTTAATTTGCCTAGACCCTATGAGGTTTGAATTGTTATATATATATATATATATATATATTTAATTTAATTATTTTATCGCCTAAGCATTGCTTGGGCGTCACCTAGGCAGTGCCTTGCCTAATCGCCTAGGCGCCTTGACTACACTGATTCTGAGAACGGTTCATATCATGTTCATTACACAATTTTGCTCTACATGGTTGGGGTAAACAATATTCTCAATCTCATGTTTTTTTGGACCAAAGCATAAGCTACTATCGCAATGTGTCTGTATTTAAGTATGTAATTGGTTAAATATTAGATCATTACCTAGATTTTTGTCAAATTTGGATATCTGATGTACAGTGATACCACGTTTGATTTTATTTGCCAGTACCTTATTTGATTAGTTGTCAGGAGGAAACAATTGGCATGCAAGTAACTAATGCCTGTATTAACTTGGATATGGAAAAAGTAGGTGAGATCACTGGCGATGAGAAATTAGATGACACCTAACCTCCTCTATTTGTAGCTGTAAACTTTGCATGTGGTTTTAAGAATCTCTAATGGCCGTTTCCTTTCTAATTATTGGGCTTCCCGTCTTTTTTCCCCCTTCTCATTGTGCTTCCGTGTTCAGTAAATTGTCATAAAAAGAAAAAAGTAAAAGGAAGAGATGTCATGATTGGAGAGTGAAAGCTTGTACCGAATAAATATGTACCTCAAGAACTTGTAAATTGTGAAGTTTGCAGTCCCTTTCTGTCTAAACCAAGGTTGTTCTAACAGAAAATTGATTTCATTGGAATGTGCATGGACAATGATAGTGATCTTTCATAATCATACTGTGTACCACACACTTCATGCATATCGATTCAAGTATTGTATGGCACGCCAAGTGCCCTCTTCTCACCGCTCTAATGTCTTTCTTTGGTGGCAATGATCAGTATGTTCTCAAGGTGGGCGAGGGACCTGCAACTCAGTGCATTAGTGGATTTACCGCTTTGGATGTGCCTCCTCCTCGCGGACCTCTCTGGTATTGTTTCTCCCTTTGTTACAGCTTCCACTATCCTCCAGTTTTCTCTTCACATGGTATTGATAACAGCAGTGATGAGTGGATACTGTTGTGTTTTGAGTATTTCTTACCAACGAACATTTATGCAATGCAGGATCTTGGGAGATGTTTTCATGGGTCGCTACCACACGGTATTTGATTATGGAAATCAGAGAATTGGGTTTGCAGAAGCAGCATAAATGAAATCTATCTCTTACATATCCTTTTCCCTCACTTGTTCTAAACATCTTTACAAACTTTGATGTGGTTTCAATGGTGACCACCTGAAACTGCTGGCCTCAGCCTTAAAATGATACTTGTGCTGTGTAAATATTCCCAGACATAATTTGTGTTGTCTTCTCTTTCAGTACAAAGAACTACCAAGAAATAATCACGGCTTTGATTTGTAGAACATGTGATAGTAGGGTTTGCATGACACGATATGTGCTTTTACTGTGTAAACATCTCTATATCCGATTATCTGCCATTGTACTCTACCTGAGCAGATACACGAGGACGTCTAGCTTTGTGGAAAGATGGTGAAAAGCTAAAGTAGGGTTAGTCTGTTTAGAGGTTCATAACTTTAATGGAGGAGAATTGATGGTTGCGAAGGTTGGAACCCATTATTTTGGACCACAAAGCTGATTTTGATTTTTTAGTGATGGCAATTCGATACCTGACAAACAATTAATAACTGTGTTCATAATCACTGTTTCCTTTTAGAAACAACAAACTTCCCAAAAAAAAAACTACGGTTGATCTCACGCCATTTGCCAACCTATCCAGCCTCCCATCTTCACGGAGGCTTTGAAACACCATTCAGACGGTCAACAAGCCACTTCGAATCCACATAAATTCATAGTTTAGTTGTTCCAAGTTCTTTTACCATATAAAACCTTCTAGTTACCGCTTTCAGCTTGATCATATCCATTTCTTCACGCAAGCAGCCCACGGCGAAGACAGAACATAGGTGGGCCATGTGATCACGTAAGATTCCTCTCATACTAGCTCCACACCAGCCCGACAGAAACCTGCTCCAAGAACATACCTTCACTCTAGAAAGAGAGAAATAAGAAGCAATGCCCCAATTGGCCAGCAGAGATCAATTTCTATCTGATTCCTCATAGCTTGGTTTTGCAAAGGTGAGTCGACATTTAGTATCATTTTTAACCAGCTAAGGCTAGCAGAACTTGAAAGTTGAAACAAGAGTAGTCATTATATTTGACCAAGTTGGGCTAGTGGTCAAGACCACACCTCAAAAAGTTGGAGGTACCAGTTGTGTGGTGTAAGGGGATCTACTCGGCCCGAGGGAGCTCTATGAGGCCCGAGGCCCGGATACCCTCGTTCCAAAAAAAAGAAAAAGAGAAAAGAGTGATTATACTCACGATGAAGCAACTCAAGACTTGCATTAGAGAAAAGACTGATTTACAACTAGTTGTGATAATCAAGTGTAACATATATTACAGTTATTTGTCAAGGATGAATAGGGGGTGATTAGGGCCGCACTCAAGCTGAGCTGGCTCCTCTCGACTCATTCTATCTTAGCTCAAGTTAATATTTCAAGTGCAAAAGAGCTGAGCTGAGTTATAATTTAAGCTCGAATATTATTTAAACAAGCTGAGCTCGAGCCAGACCATGTTTGATTGGGCTTGACTCTTTTAAGGTTTAATTTGGGCTGCGACTTGGCTCATTATATATATATATATATATATATATATATAATATAGTATCATATAATATAATACAGTTTTGAGATGCCACATTCATATGAAGGTCATTTTTTAAAAAACGAAAGGTCTTTTTCTTGAATATAGATTCTTTTGGTGAATATTCCTATAGTAAAATATGTATTTAAATTTTTAATTAAATGCACATGGTGATTAGGCCACTCATTGGAAAACGTATATGCAAATGGAAGAACCTTTCTAGTTTAATAAGATATGATTTTTTGACTTTAAAAATTGATTGAACATCAATAAATGTCATCAAAAGAGAACGTGTTACAAAAAGAAAAGCTCCTTATGGTATAATTTGGATTATCAAACTAAGAAAAAAAAAACTAGGAAGAGTAGAGGTGAAGTTGATACGTGGTGGTGAAGATTTTGGCTCGAATTTAAGAAAAATCAGAAGGGCCAATCGATCGGCCCTGTAGACACTGATCGATCGGCAGGCGCCATGAACAATGCGGGAAGAGACCAATCGATCGATCGGGAGGCGCCGTGAACAATGCGGGAAGAGACCAATCAATCAGCCGGGAGGCGCCGATCGATCGGCCTCGACGGGAAATTACGGGAAACTCAATTTTTTAAGCTATTTTTGCTTTTAGGAAACTCCTAAATACGTTTTGGGGTTGTTTCTAATATCTAGGACTCTTGTTTAGACTTATATATACTTGTTATGGGTCTAGGGATTTAAAAAAGAAATGCAATAGCATTGAGAGTGTGAGATTATAGAAATGATTAAAGCATATTAGGACTTGGGAAAGGTTTACGGGAGGATAGATAGAGATTCTTTTTTGGGTTTTCATAGAGAAGGTGAGTTGAGTACTTTTGTACTGGTTCTTTAAGGTTTCTGTGAATAAAGAAGTGATCGGATCTTGACCAGTGGATGTAGGCAGGTTATTACCGACCTACGTATATCTCTTGTGTTCATTTGAGTGTGTTTTTGTTTTAATTCTTTTCGTCGGGTTCTGTGATTTTAACAAATTGATATCAGAGCTCCGAGTTAATTATTTTTTCAATGATTTTGAAAAATTCTGGACAATTTTCCCTGGAAAAGTTTGACGAAAATGAGAGTTTCAATCTGTGGCAAAGGAGGATAAATGATATCATAGTTCAACAAGGTCTCGCAAAGGCATTGAAGGGGGTCTCGCAAAGGCATTGAAGGGGGATTCCGGTAAACCGGAAAAGATGCCCGATGCAGATTGAGAGGATATTGAGGCGAGAGCAGTCAATACAATACGCCTCTGTCTTGCAGATAACGTGATGCACAACGTTATGGATGAGGAATCGGCACCAGATCTTTGGAAGAAGTTGGAAACGCTCTATATCGGAAAAAGCCTTACCAACAGGTTATACTTGAAAAATGAGTTCAATACCTTAAAGATGGCGGAGGGTGTAGATCTCATGTAGCACATTAACGTGTTCAATCAGATCTTGAATCAACTGTTGAAAGTTGGTGTCAATATAGATGAAGAAGACCAGACCGTGGGGCTTCTTACATCACTTCCTGACACATAAGATCACTTGGTGACAACCCTCATGTATGACAAGAAGATATTGCTAATGGAGGAGGTCACAATGGTGCTGTGAACATGAGATTTTTCGACCCCACTTTCACAATAGTTTGACTTGAGAGTCACCACCTATTCATTCTTATTGATAGGTCCCGGGTAGTTGTTTGTTTGGATAAGAAAAATGGTCTATCAGAGTTAGGGTAAGCGATTCGATTAAGTCCTGAGAAATGTGTTAGGCATCCCAAGACCCCCGTTTTATAACGGTTACCTACTCTCTAAACTTAAGCCAATTTTAATTTCAACGTTTAATTAAAATGCCAAAGTATTTGAGTGAATGCTAATCCAAGAATATAAAAAGCTAGATGGGCTAGGGTCGAACCCGAGTAGGGTTGCCTACGTACTCACTGAGGTGAGATAAGACCGAGCGTAGTTCTGGTACATAAACCCGTGCCAAGGCTATGGGGTAGTGTGTGAATGCATAGGGTCGTCAAGGGTCTAGCCCGAAGGGTTAGGGTTTAATTGACCAGGGAGGTCAAGTGCTCAAGGGTGAGTCTAACCGCGATTAGAAAGGTTTAACCATGGTTAAGGGCTAACTATAATTAAGGAAGGTCAAACAAGTCATTTTTTTTTTGGGATTTTTGCATTTTCCATATTTTTTGGATTTTTTGTGGATACTAACCATGGTTAAAACCAAACAAGGTTAAGTTAACCATGGTTAACGACTAACTATAGTTAAGAAGAGGCTTAGTAAGTCATCTTTTGTCTTTTTTGAGTTTTTTTTTTTTTTGTAATTTTATGATTTTATGTGCATTTACAAGTTGGGTAGGCTTAACTAGGGTTAAAAATTAATCGGGGTTGAACTAGCCCTAGTTAGGATCGTGGTCTATGGTCCAAATATGGGCCTGACACATGGCAAGGCCTTAGTGGGCCTGGAGGATCTTGATTCGAGCCTGGGATTTGGGCCAAGGCTACTGTTCAGCTAATGTAGGGAATGACGGTAATTGGTTTACCGCTATTCTTAATATAATGAATATTGAGAATGACGGTAAAGCCTTTACCGCCATTCATGTTTTATAGGAACAACAGATAGGCCACTAATGGGGAAGATCAGAGGAGGTAGCTAGAGGACAGGTGGGCCTATGGAAGGATTTAGGGATCATGCCACGTGTCCTGGGCTTGTAAATGACCCAGGTTGTGCTCAGGTTAGGCCCACGAAGGCCCTGATACTACTGAAATGCAAAGTCCATAATGTCGGTAATGTATTTATTGACATTACAGATAGTTTCCATTTTTGTCCATTTTAACCCTAGTTAAGCAACACCCAGGAGCTTGGAAAGCTTAGGGAGAGTAGAGTGAAGTCTCAGGAAGCCAAAACAGGCCCTGGATTGGACCAGGGCCTCACCATTTGTGGCCTAGAGCCTTTGCCACAAAAAAGTCTCAAAGTGGCGGTAATTATTCTACCGCCACTACGGGTTTTCTACATAAAACGCAAAATCCGGCTAAGGGCTTGTACCACAGCGCGCCCAGGGGGTTTCTCATGATCTGAGAACCCCCTAGAAGACTGATGGAGGGTGGTGGAGGCCTGTGAACAGTGTGTGAAGTTTGGGAGAATTGTGTGGGTTATGGGGTTCCATTGCCTATGGAGGAGGCAGGGAACCCCTCCCCTATTCGGATTCTACTGAGCTACACCCTCTGAAAATGACCAGGGGTTTACAATATGCTCAAAAATAAAAAGATAAAAGGCGTAGGGGAGGTCCCCATCATGCTGGTTTGCTTGACAAATGGCAGAGGTGACTGCTCCGCGGTGGTGCATTGCAACAGGGTACTGACCTTCGGTTTTTTGAAGGTTTTTAGGAGTTTTAGAGATCTGAGGGTGCTGGGGGACTTCGAATTCCTTCAGCGGTTCCCTGTGGAGGTTATGACATCTTTACAGTGGTGTGGCTTGGGTTTTATAGGTAGTGGATTGGGGATACAAGAGGGAATAGGACATGGATGGATGGAGGAAGTATGGGTGTTCTGGAGAGACTCAGATGCGTGGGGGAGGTAGTATGATGGTCTGAGAGAGGTTGGTGGTGCAGGGGTGGCGCTGCAAGCCTGCAAACAGGCAAACTGGTAGTGGCGGTAATAGGTTTACCGCTATTACCAATTGCATTGGAAATTTGATGTCGGTAATGAGATTACCAACATACTGAAATTCAAATTTTACAGGGCCAAGCCCTCTTGCCGGGTTGGGTATGGGTCTTGGGCCCATGTGTTGGCCCAGCTTGGTTTCCTACTGGTTTTAGGCTCTAAGGGCTTGGGGTCCACCTAAGGCTTGAGCTAGGGTTTAGGCCTAGACTAGCTATGGTTAGGGTTTACCAAAGGTTTGGACCTAGGGTTAGGTTGAACTAACTATGGTTAACCATGGTAAAGGAGGGGGGGATGAAAAAATGGGGTGCTGACAGGTGCTATTCTTTTATGAGATTAGGCAAAAGCCATCGCATGATGGAAATAATCATGTCATGGTTGCTCGGGGATGAGGAAGGAACTTGGAGAGAGAATTTGGAAAAGGCATGGGTAGATCCAAATCCAAGGAAAAAGGCGGGGTCCAGTACTTTCATTGCAAAGATTTAGGGTACTTCAAAAGAGAGTGTCCGAGGCGTGCTGATGGGAAGAAGAATTTTTCCGGAGGAGATTCTTCGGCAGTAATAGCAACAAACAATGAGGAATACATTGGAGATGCTTTCACAGTCTCTAAAAGTATGGAAAATTCTTCTGGTGAGTGGATTTTAGATTATAAGGCTTCATGTCATATTTGCTCAAATATGAAATTTTTTGATACATTCCAAAAGGGGACAGAAAAAATGTTTGATGAAGTTATTCGGACTTTGGGAGGGGTAGCTTGTGTCCCTAAATTGCGAAAAAATTTAATATCACTTAAGCAATTAGACTCCGATGACTGTTATTACACAATTGCAGGTGGAGTTATCAAAATAAAGCAGGAAAAGCAAGGTTGCTTAGTTTTGATGAAAGGGAAGAAGTGTGGTGAATTATATCTCCTGGAGGGGAATACGGTGGTAGGTGGAGCAACTACAAAGTCTACAGGAAAACGAAAACCTAATTTTGTGCAGAGGATAAAAAGCTTACCTAAAGTCTCTTTCGCAGTCCATATAAAAATGGGTATTCCGGCAGGTTTTCGTAAGGATGGAGATGATGATGTTATATCTTTGACAGAGAGGACGAGTCTATGTCCTCGACTGAGATTCTTCTTGATTGGAGGATGAGTTTCAGGTTACACATGAATTTTAACCATGTTTATTGGATCCGATGTAGTGCTTTCCAAGGTGTGTAGCTGGTGGGTCTCTTTCACAGATGATGCAGAGGCGGGCAAGGTCAAAAGGAGTGTTTGCGGTATTTGCAAATGGGTTTGCGGTAATTGCAAACGGAGTTACAAAAATTTTGAGAGGAGTTTTGGTTCGAGGGGGAGGTGCTTCCCGGATGTGGGTGAGGCGGTGTTCTATCTTAGAGGTTTGCTTAGTGATTAACAAATCGGGTTCTCTCAGGTGCGATGGTGTCACGGAATTCTCGCCAAAGTGGAGATTTGAACAATGCGGAAAGAGACCAATCGAGCGATCGGGAGGCACCGATCGATTGGCCATGATGGGAAATTGGGGGAAACTCAGTTTTTTAGCTATTTTTGCTTTTAGATAATTCTTAAATACGTTTTGCGGTTGTTTCTAATATCTAGGACTCTTGTTTAGACTTATATATACTTGTTATGGGTCTAGGGATTTAAAAAGGGAATGCAATAGAATTGAGAGTGGGAGATTATAGAAAGGGTTAAAGCATACTAGGACTTAAGAAATGTGTAAGAGATGATAGATAGAGACTCTTCTTTGGGTTTTCATAGAGAAGGTGAGTTGAGTGCTTTTATATTGGTTCCTCAAGGTTTCTGTGAATAAAGAAGTGATCGGATCTTGACCCGTGGATGTAGGCAGGTTGATGCCGAACCACGTATATCTCTTGTGTTCCTTTGTGTGTGTGTTTTTGTTTTAATTCTTTTCGTCGGGTTATGTGATTTTCCCTAACAGGTGGTGCTTGATATGATACATATTATTAAGGATAAGGTGATCATCCACATATAGAAATGAGACCTAATGATTGATGAGGCCACCATGGAAGACCTGGTAATTAAGCTTATTATTGTGTTTATACGTACATACACGTGCTTATAACAAAAGAAGAGACATATAATTCTAGCAATACTCATTTTAAATGTAATGACAAATCTTTTCGCCACCTAATATGGATTTTATGGATTAGTTGTGAAAATGATTAAAACAGCATAATAGGTATGACAAAATTAGTTGTTACTTTATTCCCCACACGTAAAGAGCTAAGTAATATCAAATAGTGTGCCATGTTGGTAAGTAAATGTTTTGGTGCATTTAAATTAGGGCTACATTTAAGCCAAAGCTAACTCATGAGCTCAGCTCGTTCAAGACAAGCTCAAGCTGATATTTTAGGTTCAAACAATCAAACCAAGCTTTTAATTGAGCTTAAATGTTTAAACAAGCCAAACTTGAGAGAGACCCTGAATGATTCAGATGGGCTCGAAGTTGGGCTTGTTTACGGCTAGTTAGTTCGGCTTGAACTCAATATTATATATATAATATTTATGAGTTGCACTAGTCCTACTCTCAAACCTTCCTTATTCTCAGCCAAAAAACTAACAAATGACCTTTCTTTAGTAGGAGTCCTCTCTCGTCTACGAGTTTCTCTCTGGTGGGCTGCCATTGGAGGATCTCGCTATTCCTTCATCACTGGTTGTTATTGAATATGGAAGCCGAGGAACTAATAGATGGACTGTTGAATATGCGTCTCACGAATGAAGAAGAAGATGATATTGTGGTGTCCAAAGTGGATAGGAAAGAGGCTATTGAGGCCTGTTCTTTCAGTCTCCTGGGTCGTTTTTTGACGACGAAAACAATAAATATTAGAGCAGCGAAGAACACCATGAGAATGGAGTGGCGTATGGGGGAAGATCTAGTGATTTCTGAGGTAGGATATGGGGTTCTTCAATTCAAATTTTCGACAGAGTTTCAGTTGAAATGGGTCGAGGATCATGGACCATGGAACTTTGATAACCACTTGCTCTTGTTACGGCGGTGGGAATCTGGTTTATCGGCAACCACAACAAAGTTCATGAAAGCCTCTTTTTGGATTCAAGTTTGGGGTGTGCCCTTTGAACTAATGACGGAAGATGTGGGAGAAGATATTGGAAGAAAGATGGGTCGGCTTATCAAGGTGGATAAGCGGTCTCAGGCAATTGAAAATACTAGTTTCCTTCGCATTAGGGTGGAAATACCGATTGATATACCCCTCCGGTGAGGAGGATTTTTAAAAAATGCCGATGGTACTTGGGCATGGGTTGATTATCGTTATGAGAGGCTATCTATCTTTTGTTATAGGTGTGGTCATCTTGGCCACCAAGCAATCCAGTGCTCTATAAGGCCATCGATACAGGAAGACAGTGAACAGTTTCAATATGGGGATTGGTTAAGGGGCATGGTGGGTAGTAGAGATATGGCTAGGTGTCCTCGGAGCAGCCAGTTACGATCTGAACCGGTGATCTTTGAATCGGGAACGGCGACTACCACTGTGGAACCACCTCTCCGGCCATCGGGAGAGGAACCGGTGACTTCCCTGAATCCCATGCACAATGCGGCAACCACTGAAACGGTTTCAGCTCTTTCAGCCGAAAAATCTGTGATTCATGATCTGCCAAGTCACTCATCTGTTTCAAAAATTCAAAGGGTAACTGATACGGGAGTAGTTGCAAAATCAAATACTGCCCCTTTGGATATTCACAACAATATTGCCCCTTTGGATATTACCTCAAGCAATACGTTGTTGTCTATTCCCAAAAATATTGCCCATTTGGATATTTCCTCAAGTCATACGTTGTTGTTTATTGTGGATATTCACAAAAATTCCTATTCAAAGAAAGAAGATCCAGGGAAAGAAACAATGAGCATTAAAGGGAGGGAGAAATTAGTCAAAACATACACTGTTGGTACAGACCTAGGGAATATAAGAGAGTCATCTATGAATCATAAACTCTTAGCAGAAAATTCCCCACTGCCCCATGCACCGTACGTCAACCACCTAGCAAATATAAGGGCAAAAACTAATGAGCCGGCTACGTGGAAGAAGGTGGCCAGACCGGAGTATATGCAATGGGATAAGGGAACGTATGATTTGCCTCAAGTTGGAGTGAAAAGCGGGTTACAAGTGGGTCTCCAAAGGAATGATGAAGAAGAAGGACCGAAGCAGAAAAAGGAGAAAACGAATGGGGATGAGCAATATATGAATGATAACTCAGATAAGGCGGGAGTTGCAGAGCGACCCTGCCAATCCCAATGAGACTCTTAAGTTGGAATTGCCGGGGGCTTGGGAACCTCTGTGCAATTCGAGCCCTTCACCAATTGGTGAAGGAAAAACACCCCTCCATTTTATTTCTCATGGAAACAAAAATGGATGTTCGAAGAATGACAATAATAAAAATAAGATTGGGATTTAAGAATGCATTGGTGGTTCCTAGTATGGGACGAAGTGGTGGGCTCACGTTATTTTGGAAGGATACTGTGGATTTAATGATTCAGAATTATTCTCAATCTCATATTGATGCTCATATCGAGATAGGGCATGATCGGGAATGGCGACTCACCGGGTTTTATGGTAATCCAGATTCAAACAGAAGAAAGGAGTCATGGATGTTGCTGAAAATATTGGGCCACTTGAGTGGAATCCCATGGATTTGTATGGGGGATTTCAATGAAATTCTTTCTAATGACGAAAAGCAAGGAGGTCATGTTAGGGCTCAACAGAGAATTTTGGAATTCCGTGAGGCTATTGCAGAGTGTCAGCTTGTAGATATGGGTTATAAGGGAGTTGATTTCACATGGAATAACATGAGAGAAGAGGAAGCTAATATACAAGAGAGGGTTGACAGAGCTATGGTTTCAATGAGCTGGTTAGATTGGTTTAAGGGTTCTGGAGTTCATCATATCCCTTCCTCGACCTCTAACCATGTTTTTCTTCTTATAGAGATGGTTGATCAGTCTATCCCCAAGCGGCAAAGAAAGGTGATTCATCGTTTTGAGGAGATATGGGCCTCTCGACCAGAGTGTGAAGAAATTATTCAGAGGGTATGAGAGAGTGAAGTTTCAAATGGCAGCCCTATGTATAAAGTAACTGAAAAAATTAAATTGTGCCGAATTAAACTTGTAGAGTGGAGTCGGTCGGCATTTGGGAAAGATAGGAAGATGCTTGAAACAAAAAGAAAAGAATTAGAAGAATGCATGAAATACAACAAGGAGGGCCGGAATCAAACAAATATTCATAGGATCAATGAAGAAATTAATGGGCTCCTACTTAAAGAGGAAGTGTATTGGTGGCTGCGATCGAGAGCTATTTGGTTATCATCGGGGGATAAAAATATGAAATATTTTCACCAAAGAGCATCACAACGTAAGCGGAAAAACAATATAGTGAAGTTGATGGATATAAACGAAAGGTGGATTGAGGATGAAGATGAGATTGGGTCTGTTGCTACAACGTATTTTCAAGATATTTTCACTACAAGCAATCCTCCTCTTATCAGCCGAACCACGGGGGTGATGGAAAGAGTGGTCGATCCGGATCAGAATAGAAAGCTTCTCTGCCCATTCACAGCGGATGAGGTAAAAAAAAGCAACCTTTCAAATGCATCCATCCAAGGCTCCTGGTCCGGACGGTATGTCTTGCTTTTTTACCAACACTATTGGCATATTGTGGGTGATCAAGTTTCTTCGGCAGTGCTTTCTTTTTTGAATTCTGGTCATTTACTTTCGAAAATAAATTTTACTCATATTGCTCTGATTCCTAAAATCAAAAGCCCTCAATGCATGTCAGACTATAGACCCATTAGTCTGTGTAATGTGCTCTATAAAATAGTGTCAAAGGTTCTTGCAAATCGTATGCAAAGTGTTTTATCATCCATCATTTCAGATTCCCAGAGTGCCTTTTTGCCGGGAAGGATTATATCTGATAATATAGTAGTTGCATACGAATTGATGCACACTGTGAAGCAGAAGAGGAAAGGAAAAATGGGGTGGATGGCTATGAAGCTTGACATGAGCAAGGCTTATGACATGGTAGAATGTAATTTTTTGAAAGCAGTCATGAATAAATTGGGCTTTGAAGACAGATGGGTTGATCTTATTATGAGTTGTGTTACTTCTACAACATACTCAGTTTTGGTTAATGGTACCGCCCAAGGATATATAAAACCTACTCGAGGTTTGCGTCAGGGAGATCCTCTATCCCCATATTTATTCCTTATTTGTGCGGAAGGACTTACGGCATTATTACGGGAGTCGGAAAGACAAGGACAACTTCATGGTTTCTCAGCTAGTAGGTATGGCCCAAAAATTTCTCATCTGTTATTTGCTGACGATAGTCTTCTCATGACTCAGGCTTCTTCAAATGAATGTCGCAATATTCTCAAAGTTCTTGAGATTTATGAGCAAGCTTCGGGACAAAAAATAAATCGAGAAAAGACCTCAATTTTTTTCAGTCCAAATACATCAAATATGGTGCAACAAGAGATAAAAGATCTGATTAGGGTTACCAATTCAAATCCTAGCGAGAGATATCTTGGGCTGTTGGTTATGGTTGGAAAATCAAAAGTGCGTTCTTTTGGTGGCCTCAAGGAGAGAGTTTTTAAGAAGCTCAGTGGATGGAAAGAAAAAATGTTATCAAGAGGGGGTCGAGAGATTTTGATAAAGGCGGTGGTTCAAGCCATTCCTGCTTACACAATGTCATGTTTCAAACTTCCTAAATCGTGGTGTACTGAAATTCAATCGGGTATTTCGAAATTTTGGTGGGGACAAAAGGGCTCGGAACACAAAATTCATTGGGTCAGCTGGGCTAAGATGTGTAAGGTTAAGAAGAATGGTGGTTTGGGGTTCCGTGATCTCCAAGTTTTTAACTTAGCTCTTTTAGCAAAGCAAGGGTGGAGGCTCCTTCAGAATCCGCAGTCTTTGTTCTATCGGGTTTTTAAAGCTAAATACTTCCCTAATGGATCTTTCTTGAATGCTAAGGTGGGTTTTAATCCGAGTTATATTTGGAGAAGTTTTTTGGCGGCTCAAAATCTTATCCATCAGGGTATGGTTTGGAAAGTTGGAAATAGGAGCAACATAAAGCTTTGGAGCGACAAATGGACTCCTCAGCTACTTAAATGTAATTTAGAGGTTGATAATCTAATATGGGTTGGCGAGATCATTGATTCAGTGACCAGAAGGTGGAACACATCCATTATTGATAGAGTTTTTGATGATCATGATGCAACTATGATTAAGGTGATTTCGCTTAGTGATATTTCTGTTTCAGATAAGATCTTATGGCATCCTGGGCAATTTGGGAAATTTTCAGTTCGTTCGGCTTATCATTTTTTGCCATGCGAGATGTGGAATCCAATAATAGAGATAATGATGCAGAGGGTTCCAATGTGACAGATATAAGGCGAATTTGGAGGCGGATATGGGGTCTTGAAATACCGAGTAAATATAAGCATTTTATGTGGAGAGCTTGTACAGATTCCCTTCCAACAATGGTAAATCTAGTTAGACGGGGTGTTGCAACGGAAAAATCATGCCGCATTTGTTTATATCATTCGGAATCTGTGACCCATGCATTGTGGGCTTGTCCTTTGGCTCGAAATGCTTGGGCGTTACTATCGGGGAGAGCTCAGAAAATGTCAGCAATTGAGGATTTGGATTTTCTCCATATCATGCTAGATTTTGAATCTCAAGCTTCAAAAAATGACTTGGAATTGGGGACAATGATAGCTTGGGCTATTTGGGATTCATGCAACAAAATACTTTTTGATAACTATCAACTCCATCCAACTCAGATTGTTCACAAAGCAAAAACTTTATTAGAAGATTTCCAAGGATTAGCAATGGTTCGATATCTCTCTTCCGGAAATTCCAGCTCTATTATAACGGAGATTTCGGCTAACAAATAAGAATAAATTCTCAATTGATAGTCTCTTGATTTATTTATTTTTCTTTTTGAATGAAGTAGATTCAAATCTGTCCATGAATATGGTTCTATGTAAATCTTTGGTTTCATTTAGCAATAAAATTTCTACCTTTTATCAAAAAAAAAAAAAAAAAAATCCAAAAACCAACAATATTTGTCCTTGTTTTAACAGGTGTTGGTTTTTGGCTAATAGTAGGGATTAGGCCTAGTATGCTTTTCTCACTTTATATATAATGATAATATCTTTGTATATTAATATTTAATAATATTTTTTAACTTTTAATAACCAAGTATGAGATAATGATAACAAAAGAAAGTTAGGAATTTAAAAACGAAAATCCTAGCTCTCCATTTTTGAATTGAGAACTATTCTCAAATCTGATTTTTGTGTGTGATTAAATTAATTTTGTGTTGTTTTTCATCTTCAAATTTAATAATAAATAATTTATTAAAAATATGTGAAATTGATCATAATAACCTTGAAATTTAAATAAGCTTGAGACAGCTTGAACTTTGACTTGAATCAAGTTCAAGTTCAATCAAACCAAGCTCAAGCTCGAATATTTGAACTCGAATAAAACTCAAGCCCAAGTAGAGCATGTTCAAACAAAGCCAAGCTCGTTTCATCTCGAAGACAGCCCTAATTTAAGGAACCAAATCCTCTACAGTTATAACCGAAGTCCAGTTATGCTCCTGAGGTTGCCACGTGTCTCTTTGATAACCCTTAACCATGGTTAAGATTCACCCCCAAGAATTCACCCACCCATCCTTGATTTTTAGAAAGCATATTAAAATATTTAACCACAGTTAAGGGGTGTCAAAAGGGACACATGACAACCTCAGGGGCATAATCGGACTCTGGGCCGTGGAGGATTTGGTTCCCTAATGCTATGTTTGATTGCCAAGAAAATAGGTGAAAACATAGAAAAGAAAAGAAAATTTTAGATTTCTAATACAATTATTAGTTGTGTTTTGTCTCATTTTCTTTTTCTTTTCCATGTTTTCACTTATTTTCTTGACAACCAAACATAGGGTAATTTAAATGCATATGAAAGAGACACCCATCGTAAGAGAAAATTGTGACAATAATCTGATCATATCAGTTTTTAGAGGACAAAATTTCTAGTGCAGGAACCATTGCATTGTGGGTCCCCTAATACGCATGTAAGTCCACATGGTTACGCAATAGTGAGACAAATCCACTTGGGCGGAGAGGAACAGGCATGAAGTTGAGGTTAAGAAGAAGGCAAAAATCAAAAGGAGTCAAATCGAGGGTTAATGGAAACACGTCCATGAAAACACCAGCTAGCTCCTGCCAATGACAGTTTGTATTTATCCCCATGTGGGTATTTAGGGTTTCATTTTCTCTGAGTGTTGGCGTGAGATTAATAGGCTAATAGGACAAAAATGTTTAACCTCTAAGTTGGGCGTTTGACCCTCTAAACACTAATCTATAGAAAATGTATCTATTGATAGATGGAGTGATTACATAGAGACTCAAGTGAGGTTTATATAGATAGTACACCATCTCAAGATAGAAACCCTATCAAATCTATCATAATTAAATCAAAGTAATTGATCACAATCTCTTTCAAATTTAAGTATTGCTTTGAGATGAGATACAATATATCTCATCTCACTTTATATATTCTCTAAACTATCTTTAATACTTTTTTTAAAAACCTCGGGGTGTCTATAAACTATCTTTAATATTAATCACTGCTTACCAATGCTAATTGTGGTTGCGGCATGACGATGTTCAACTACAAAAAAAACAAAAAAAAAAGTCAAGATCTACACTTTATTCCATCCTCCTCCCGTTTGCCATTAGCTATCTAACACCATCCGTTTTTTTTTTTTTTGTTCATTTTCTCTCCCTCCTCTTTCTAAAAGATCATAATTAAATCAAAGTAATTGATCACAATCTCTTTCAAATTTAAATATTATTTTGAGATGAGATACAATATATCTCATCTCACTTTATGCATTCTCTAAACTATCTTTAATACTAACCACTGCTTACCAATGCAAATTGGTGTTGCGGCATGACGATATTCGACCACCAAAAAAACAAAAAAAAAGTCAACATCTACACTTTATTCCCTCCTCCTCCTCCTCCTCCTCCCGTTTGCCGTTGGCTATCTAACACCACCCGTTCTCCCTCCTCTTTCTAAAAGATGAACAGGTTCAATGTCTGGCGTGCTTATCAACTCATAGGTTCCAGCCGATATCATGCCTTTTTATTATTCCTAGTTCCTCATTGGACAAATCATGTGCCTAAGGATTTGTTCTCTCATACCCACTAGGCTTGTTTTCTTGTCGCCATTTGGCCAGAGTCATGGGCGGAGCCACATGGGCCCGGGGGCTTTAGTCCCCCTCAACTAGGGCTGTATTTGGGCAGGGCTTCTTCGGGCTTGGCCAAGCCCGGCTCAGCCCAAAATGAAGCTTGAAAGCGTGGATCGAATTCAAAAGCCTGGCTCGAAGCTCGGCTCGGCCCAAATTGATTCAAGCTCAAGCAGGGCTTGGCTTGAATATATATGTATATATATATAACAATATTTTATATTATTTATATATATAATAATGATATATATAAGGTTTTTTTATTTTATTTATATATATATTTTAATAATATTCGAGCTGAGTTCGGGCTGAACTGAGCCTCAATCGAGTCGGGTTTCGAGCTGGGCCGAGTTGTACAGGGGTTGACCCGAGCTTGGCTTGATTAAGTTTTTGGGCTGTTTTTTAGGCTTGGCTAGGCCCGTTAGAGCCTAAAATTCGGGCCAATCTTGAGCCGAGCCGAGCCGAGCCACACCAACGGGCCGATCGTGCTTAGTGTGGCCCTACCCTCAACTTTTGAATATATATATATATATATATATATATTCATATTTATATTGTATTAGCAGGTGTGTAGCCTGGAGTAGGGGCGGGGTCGAGTGTGGTGCTACTAAATCCCCCGTGAACTTTTGAGGAAATAGAAAGAACACAAATTTTTTTAAATTATTTAATTTAAGAAGACATAGACGGATACAAACATACGAGATGACCAACAAACTTGACGATAAAAAAATCAGGGTACCCCCACACCCACATTGTTAGCCCCTGCAAGAAAATCCTGACTCCTCCCTTGCCAGAGTAGGACGACCTCTATTACGGATGAACCTTGAGTAATGAGTATATTAGACACCCTTCTTAGCATCTCATACTGCAAACACTTTATTAAGTTCAATTAAACTACCTTTTATAATAGTTTATTGTCAATTATTGTAAAATAAAAAATGCAATCTTCGATGACATTGCTGAAATAGAGAACATAAAAACACACATGGACAATACAAGAAATATGTGGTTCACTCAAAATACGGTCACACTAAACAAAATTTTTGGCAATCCTAACTTAAATTAACAAAGAGATTATTAGCAAAAATAGAACCTATTCTTGTGCCTTTTTACAAAAACATTTGTGGGTTTTGACGAATGCAATGAAAACATGTTCATGCAAAAAAAAAAAAATGATTTCAGTTTCGTGAAAACAAGTTGGGAAGAATTTATTTTCTAGCGTTAGATATTTGAGTATTAACTTCAAATAAGAGCTCTTGCTCTAGCTCTCCAACCTAAGGGGTAACTAGAGAATTATATACATATAAAATAAGAATACTTTCTTATATAATTTTTTTTTTTATATATAAATTCTAAAATACCAATGTGAAGGCATATTTTGGAGAAGTCCTGTTGTCTCGGGAGATCCTGTTAAACTCTAGTTGTTTTTAGAAGCCTTTATTTATTGAGAAACTTTTAGGTCCACAATATATGATAAATAAAATAATAATAATAATAATTTTTTGGGTAAAGACAACGTGCTTCATTGGAACCCAACCAGAATCCAAGCAGAACTTGTTACTGAATCCGGGAATCCTAGAGGAGGGACCCTTTTGATGAATATGAAAATTGTCCCATGCAATGAACTGGTGGTTCACAGTTCATACCCCCAATGGCGTTGACTTAATCAGCAACTGCTGACCAACCAACCGGTTCATGAACCCTAAAAAGAAAAGACACTTGTCTTTTATGGGATTGTGTAAATTGCTTCCATTCATCTCCACTACTAACGGTTAATTGATACTACTAACCATAGGTAAATATATCCCTAACAAAAAAACAAAGAGAAATAGTTAACGTAGCCATGAATCCTATTTGTAAGCCTAAGACGGATTCCTATGGATGCCTTAGGTTTATAAATAGGATTCATGGGTACTCAGAAACAAATACGAGCGTTAAACACAAGATAAAAAGTGCAGATTTCACTCTGTCCTACTTAATGACCATTTTGGAGACAAAACGAACTAATTTTGGGTTGTCACATGATAATATTTCATCACAAAAAACAAAAACAAAAAAAAATTGTCGTTAAATGCATGGCTGGTTGTCGGTAAATGCATGACTGGTGCAAGTGGCAGTGTACATCTCTCGTGTGAAGCTTCAACTTCTAGTTTTTGGAATAATGGTGTGGCCAGTTGATATGACATAATGTTTAGCTTGCTTTTAAGTGGGCACTCCACCGTAACCAACTCTAAATGATATAATAACCTAACCTTATTTGGATTACCAAAAACGAGGATGGGATTTTGTTTTGCTCTAGCAACACCAAAACCATCTTACCTATATACAATGTCCGGCATGTGGCGATAAAAGGGAGAAGTTATTTCATTTTGTCATCAAATCCTCTCCAGTGATAACCGGATTTGGCAAATCCGGTTATCACCCCTTGAGGTCACCACGTGTCTCCTTTGACACCCATTAACCATGGATAAGGTTCACCCAACCCTAGGGTTCACCTACCTATATTTGGTTTTTTTTTTAAATAATAATTCTTTTTTTAAAATTAAAAAACTGTTTTTAATATTAAAAAAACTCTAAAACCAGTTTTTTAATTTTAGAAAAAGAATTATTATTTTTTTTAAAAAACCAAAAATAGGTGGGTGAAACCCCACGGTTAAAGGGTGTCAAAGGAGACATGTGGTGACCTCTAGGGGTGATAACCGGATTTGCCAAATCCGGTTATCATCAGAGAGGATTTGGTGCCTTTCATTTTCTCCCATTTTTTTTGACTTCTCTCCCTTTGATACCTTCTTCCCTTTATCGCCACATGTCGAAAGCCCACCATGAGCAAGCCGGTTTTGGTCTTGGTAGTGCAAGGCCAAATCCCATCCCCGAAAAGAATAGTGGGGCTCCAAAAGTTCAGTGGATTCTAACGCATAGGAAAAGAGTTAAATATGTGTCTTTTTCAAAAATGTCACGACACTTTTTATTATTTCAACAGTTTAAATATAAAGAGGAGCTCTGTTTCACCACATTGTGTGAAGCTCCCCTTTTTGCAAATGTGTAATTATAATGAGTTGAAAAATTATCCCAACCTCTATCAATAATTATAAACATGCGACTCTTATAGTGTAAAAAAGGGAGCTCCGCTTCAACGCCATGAAACAGAGCTCCGGCTCAAAATTAATCTCTTATTTAAAATATGAATGCTAAGCAAATATGTCACATTACTTATTATTTAAAATATGAATGCTAAACATATTCTCGGAATCTCTACTCTCACCCTTTCATAAGACTAATGACTCTAGGATGCTCACAAGTGCGCTTGACACAAAAGTCTTTCGGATGGGCATCAACGCTCGTTGTTCAACTGTTACCAGTCTTAAAAAATGAGGGGCCACCCACTCTTGATGTGGAGATCACCCTTATTTGAATGTGGGGTCCATTTTTTAAGACACGGATTGACAACAACACAACAAGCGTTGTTGCCCATCCGAACGCTATCCAACACTTTTCTTGCGTGCTGACATTTCATTGGTACTCAGTTCAAATTCTCAAACATATGTTTCATGCCTTACTATTAAGAATTAGTCTTGGATACTATTAAAGATGTGTTTGGGTGCGAAAACAGCAGAGAAAGAGAAATCTGAAACAGTCACAAACCTCCAGTACTCATTGTCTTGCCCTGACTGTCAAACACAAGGCCAGACACTGCCAAGCTAACCACAGTAGTCCCCTACAGGAGTCAACTACACAAGAAATACTAACTCCCAATAACAGCCTCATCACCCTTCAAGGAGATTAATTACCAAAATGCTCATTTCACACATCAGCAAGTTCGATTGCATGATGGTGATATAATGTTATCATCTTCTTATCCCAATAGTAGTAAAAATCTTTGGTCTTATATGAGTTTTTCCTAACTTTTTAAAATTGTTAACCATATTTAAGATTCTTTTTCCCCATCAATCCCTTTATTAGGCAAACAAATAGCAGTTCTATCTATCAATATGTATGGTTTTGACCATCAATAATGATTAGATAGAGATATTAGAGATTATAGAGGGTATTGAGATGCACTATATCATTTAAGTGTATCTTATCATAATAGTGGATTAGCACCAATCAATAATAAAATAGATTTGATTAGGTATGATTAGATTAGGTTGATTTACTTTCCATAAAATTTAATTGGTTATCTCTATTTAAACCCTTGTTAGGTAATTGTAAATCATCCAAGATTATTAATAAATCCCTCTTCTTTAGTGTTTCTCACTCACCTTATTATAATACCCCTCTATAATATCTAATAAGAGAGAGGTTAACCATGACCAAGAGCTCAAGTTGAAGAGATAAGCACAAAATTCAAAATAAATATGCCTTCTAGCAGTGATAGTTTGGACATTACAAATATAAATAGAGTATTTATGTCAACTAAACTTTTTCCGTGTAATTTTCGAAAGAGATGAACTATGAACAGGAGCTCCGATTGAAGAGAGCAATTCATAATATACCTTTATAGTAGCGGTGTTTTAGGAATTATAGACATAAACAAGGGTATTTTGTTAACTAATTTTTTTTTTCTGTAATTTCCGTATTCTCTATAAAAGCATATTTTAGATTGTCTTGATTATTTCTTCAACCGGAATACTTTTTAGTTAATATCTTTCCAAAAGAGTGTTAATATGAGGGGGGGAATTTTTTTTTTTTTTCATGCAGTTTAAGGGTAGCTCCCATTTTTAATGGATAGATGGTGGAAATCATGCAATTAAGAGATATAGTGACACTTTTGCAAGGCATCGGATTGTCTTTGGCGAAGCCAGCAAGAGCTCTCGGGGTTCCATACATTGTGCAACAGTTGGCATAAAAATGGGGAGAAGTTATTTCATTTTCTCCCCCATGATTTTGACTTCTCCTCATTTGATATATCTCCCCCTTATTCTCACACGGCCTTGGATTGTCTTTGGCGAAGCCAGAAAGGGCTTATCTCGGGGTTCCATAGAATAGGGGATAAGTGGTGGAGAAGTCAAAATCATGGGTCATGATTTTGACTTCTCCACCAATAATAAGACATGTGGCGATAAGTGTGTGAGGGTGAGATATCAAATGGGGAGAAGTCAAAATAATAGGGAGAAAATGAAATGACTTTTCCGCATTTATATGCCAACTGCCCATTCTTTCTCTGTTACGTGTGTAGTACGTGCAGACCACTAAGTATATGGAGCCAAATCATCTAAGTTGATAACCGGATTTGCTAAATCCGGTGTGGTTCACCCATCCCTAGGGTTCACCCACCTATCATCTTTGTTTTTTTTTAAAAAAATATTAATTCTTTTTTAAAAATTAATAAACTGTTTTTAATATTAAAAAAACTCTAAAAACAGTTTTTTGATTTTAAAAAAAAATTAATATTTAAAAAAAAAAACCAAGGATTAGTGGGTGAATCTTACCCACGGTTAAGGGGTGTCAAAAGAGACACGTGGCAATCTCTAAGGATGATAACCGGATTTCCCAAATCCGACTATCACTGTAGAGGATTTGATTAAATAGCTAGACAGTCTATATCTTAGCTCTCTCGTTCAACCGCGCTGAGAGTAGCCGAACCCGGAATATTAGTTCTCATTCTCCAGGAAGGATTCTAAGTTGGAATGAATTAAAAACAAACTCACTCATATAAATTCCATTCCAGAGTCAAATCCTAAGGTGCCAAATCCGGTAATCACCCCTAGAAGTTGCCACGTATCTCCTTTGACACTTTTTAATCTTGGGTAAGATTCACCCACCCTTAGGTATCACCCAATCATCCTTTGGTTTTTTTTTTAATATTAAATCTTTTTTAGAATTAAAAAACTATTTTTTAGATTTTTTTAATATTAAATTAAAAATAGTTTTTTAATTAAAAAAAAAAAACAAAGGATGGATGGATGAACCCTAAGGGTGGGTGAACCTTACCAACGGTTAAAGGGTGTCAAAGGATACACGTGGTGACCTCTAGGGGTGATAACCGGATTTGCCTGTAATGATTTAGCTCCATTCCAAAAAAACATAAAACAAAAAGTCCAAAAAGGCAAGCCAAAGTCAGCCGGCTCATCAGTTACTCCCATATTGATGCAGTCCGGGATTTGGTAGCCTATATTTTGAAAGGGACATATTCTTCTCCAGTTGTAACCGGTTTAGCCAAAACCGGTTACGCCCCTGAGGTGGCCACATATCTCATTTGACATCTCTTAACTTTGGTTAAGATTCACTCACCCCTTAGGTTCATCTACCTATTCTTGGTTTTTAGAAAAAATAATAAAAATTTATTTTAACTGTGGTTAAAATTTACCAACTCTTAAAGGTTAATTTTTTAAAAATATTTTTTCTAAAAACCAAAGAGAGGTGAGTGAACCCTAGGGATATGTGAATCTTAACCATAGTTAAGGGGTGTAAGAAAGGACATGTGGTGACCACAGGGTTGTAATCGGATTTGCCCAAAACCGGTTACAACTGGAGAAGATCACCGGTCATTTTGAAATGTGACTTGTTGACTAGTATTCATCTTTCTCATGCTTTTATCGTGACGAAGCTTAGTACATAACACCCAATATTTTGGATTGCATCACGTATAATTTCAAAATACTATCACTACCTCTCCACTTTTTATAAACACCCCTTACGGTGTAACATTGATATACAGATCAACACCACTAGTACTCAGTCCCTCCCATTTTCCTACCATTAATGGACGGCTTTGCCTCATATTTAAACACTTCCAAAATTATGAAGACAATTTTTTGGTTGCTCCACGTACACTTATTTTATGTTCTAAAACCTTGATTGAACTTTGTCACAATTAATAAAATTACCTTTACACTTATCTTTTTAATTTTATAATGATAATGATGACAATGACATAATTACCAATTACTTGTAACTACCACCCGTTCAGTGGCTTCACCCCCATCCGTGCCATGCTAGGCGTCTCGAGGTTCGACCTTGTGGGGGGTGTTGTAGGTGGCATTTGCAGGCTTGCCTCCTGACCGCATGTCTTGAAACCGAGCAATGTGGGACTGAAGGTATGGAACATTGGTACTTGGGTGGTAGGTGCCTGCTGTGACAGGCTTAAATCTGGACGTCAACCCGTTAACCCGGGCCAGTGCTTAGGGGGCTGTTACGACACTTCGAAACCTTCTTAACTAAAAACCAAATACTTGTAACTTCATTATTTTTACTTATGATAATTATTGACAAATTTATCCTTAAATTCTCATATATTCTCCATCTTACGTGCCTTTTCGGTCTATATCAAACGAGTCTCGTAAGGTCCCGATTCCCTCTCTCCTACGCATTCTTTTTCTCTTACGTGCATAGTACGTCCAGCCCTTCCCTCTCTCCCACGCATTCTTTTTCTCTTACGTGCATGGTACGTCCAGCCCACTAAGTATATTTATGGAGGGCTCAGGATCCTCTCCATGAACTCGAGAGAATCTCTCGATTTCGAACCCCTAGAGGTCACCATATGTCTCCTTTGACACCTCTTAACCATGGGTAAGGTTCACCCACCCCTAGGGTTCACCATCCACCCTTGATTTTAAAAAAAAAATTAAATTAAAACTTTTTTTAATATTAAAAAACTCTAAAAACAGTTTTTTTAATTATAAAAAAAATAATAAATATATAAAAAAAATCAAGGATGGATGGGTGAACCCTAGGAGTGGGTTAAGGGATGTCAAAGGAGAGACGTGGTGACCTAGCGATAAGTTAGGAGAGAACTCATTTCATTTTCTCCCCATGATTTTAACTTGTCCCACTTCGTATCTCTCCTCTTTAAACCGCCACATGCCCACTGGATTGTGGGTGGCCGAGCCGAACTAATTGTTTGCCATTCCCATCCTCCAGGAAGGAATCCAAGTGGGAATGAATTAAAAACAAACTCAGCCGCCTCACCAGTTACTCCCAGCCCCAAGCATATAATTTCAACATATTAATACTACCTCTCCACTCTATATAAACACCCCTTTACGGTGTAACCTTGATATACAGATCAACACCACTAGTACTCAGTCCCTCCTATTTTCGTACCATTAATGGACGGCAAAGAATCTCTGCCCCAAATCGAGCTTGTGATTGAAGCCTCCATCATAATCACCACACAAACACCTAAACCCACCAAGCAGCGACCATTATCGTCCATCTTAACTAGATTCCACGCCGGTTTCTTCCGAATAAGCTTCTCTCTCGGAGCTCAAGCCTTGTTATGGAAGATACTTATGGAGCCAACCAATGACTCAAATCCTCTCCGTCGCCTACTTCGCTTGTTCCCCGCCACGGCTTTCCTTCTCCTCTGGTCTTTCGCTCTCTTCACATTAGTCTTACTCTCTCTTCTCTATATCCTAAGATGCTTCTTCCATTTCCATATGGTGAAGCAGGAGTTCTTGCACCATGTAGGAGTCAACTACTTGTTCGCTCCTTGGATTTCATGGCTTCTTTTACTTCAATCAGCACCATTTTTATCTCCCAAGACTGGTTGCTATTTAGTGCTTTGGTGGGTGTTTGTTATTCCTGTTGTGGTGCTCGACGTGAAGATCTACGGCCAGTGGTTTACTAAAGGGAAGCGCTTTTTAGCGACGGTGGCTAATCCGACGAGTCACTTGTCGGTGATCGGGAACTTGATGGGGGCTAGAGCTGCGGCTCAGATGGGGTGGAAGGAGACTGCAGTGTGCATGTTTTCGTTGGGGACGGCACACTATTTAGTACTCTTTGTTACGCTTTATCAGCGTTTATCGGTGAATAATTTACCGGCGATGCTACGGCCAGTTTTCTTCTTGTTTTTTGCAGCGCCGAGCATGGCGAGCTTAGCGTGGAACTCCATCTCTGGAACCTTTGATACCCCTGCAAAGATGCTCTTTTTTCTCTCGCTCTTCTTATTCACGGCTCTGGTAATTCTAATTTTTTTTAGGTTTTAAGAAAAAAGAAACGTTTTTGATTCGAAGCCAAATCCTCTACGGTGATAACCGGAATCCGGTTATCACTCTTTGAGGTCTCCACGTGTCTCTTTTGACACCCCTAATTGTGGTTAATTTACCCACCATAAAAAAAAATATTAGTTCTTTTTTAAAAGTATTTTAATATTAAAAGAGCCCTAAGCAGTTTTTTTTAATTTTTTTAAAAAAAGAATTCATTTTTTTTTTCTAAAAACGAGGGATGTGTGGGTGAATCTTAAGATTAGGTGAATTTTAACCACGGTTAAGGGGTGTCATATTTATCGGGTTATGACAGAATAGGTTTTGTCTTTTCTTGATTCATTTTGCTTTGGGAAAAGCTAATTCATATTTTTTTCTAAAAACAAGGGATGGGTAGGTGAATTTTAACCACGGTTAAGGGTGTCATATTTATCGGGTCATGACAGAATAGGTTTTGTCTTCTCTTGATTCACTTTGCTTTGGGAAAAGCTTTTGTTCTGCACGGGATTTTAGGTAAGCCCACCATGTGAAAGTGGGCTCACTTGACAACCGGTGCTCAACAGCATGGGCTCTGGTCTCAACCCTCAAAAGCAAAGTCGTTTTTTTGTTTTCAAGTAGCTTCCTCCCATGCAACCGTTATTGAGGGGAGCCAGAGACCTCTAGGCTTAGAGTTTGTCCAAGTGACCATTGGGCGACACCTCGGAAGTTGTATTTGTTCATCGGTTAAAACTTAGAATTTGAAAATTTTATGAGTTCGGATGGACAACAACACTCATCTGCGATGTAGCCAGCCTGTCTTAATAAATGTGGGTTTTGTAAGACTCGGACTGGTAAACCGTTGTTGCCCATACGAACTCCCATTTATTTGGGACTGCTATCAACCAGTGGGAATCAATATCAGACCTCTCAACCAGCCTTTCTAATAGTCAAATGAGTCCTCGGATTGTCTCTAGCGAAGCCAGCAACCAGAAATCCCTTATCTCGAGCAATCATAGATAAGGGGGTAAGTGATGGAGAAGTCAAAATCTTAGGACCACCGCATGACACATGGTAATAAGGTGGTGAGAGAGAGGGGAGAGATATCAAGTGAGGGCAAAAAGTCAAAATCATAAAAGAAAATGAAATGACATCTCCTATTTTTATATCCACGTATCTCCTATTCTATGTAACCCAAGAGGGCTTCGCCAGATACAATCTGAGGCCGTCAAATAAACATGCCATAAATAATTTGGGCCAATCCTTATTAGTTTGGCCCCACCATTTTTTTGCCACAAAAGAGAGTTAATGTGGGGCCCACCCTAGTTTTGATATGAGGCCACTCTTGTTAGTATTTTTTTTTTTTTTTTGCCCACAAAAGATTAACAACTCATACTATGGCCGAACTCCTCAGGTGGGGGGATGTTGATTGGTTGGAAGGGCATGTTTGGACTTTGTTCGAGAGGGCCCATTGCAAAGAGAGACAGCATAGGCAGGACTGTGAAAGAATTAGTTGCTAGCATTAGATCATTCTTTTTTCTGAGTTAAAACACAAATAGGAGCCCTACTTCAAGCATCCAAGTGCGGTTAAGGTTTGAAATCGTGTTTATGTCGGTAATTGCTATCCTTTAAATGAAATCAAAATTTTGTGAATTTAAAAATTCTCGACCAAATTTCAAATTTTTTAAAGTTAAATATTTATCGATATTTCACAAAATTTTTGCTCCGGAATTTCGGCCAAAATAATATTATTTTATTTCTTAAAATAAATTTAATTTAAAATTTTCATAAAATTTTGATAAAATATTTGAAATATTTTAGAATACCTCACTATTTATTAAATTATAAAAACTATTTGAAATTAAATTTCTAAAATCTTGGCCAAAATCTATAAATTTGAAATATTACTTTTATCGGTTTAATAGGATGAGAAAGGAAGTGGAGCTTCAAAATTTCAACGGGATCGAACCATGAGCACCTCTTTTCTTAGTGTACGGGTGGAAATCTTTTGTAATTACATAGAAAAAAAAAAGTGCAAAATTGTCCCTACACTAAAATTATTACCGTTATACATTAAAAATGGGAGCTTCACATCAATGCTTCCAAGCACAGCTCCGCCTCAAAATTAGTTTCTTTTTCATTGTTTACAAAAATTATCTGGTTGAACTATTAGTCCACCCATTAAAAACAAATTTGGCATCTAATCATTTTCAATGTTCTTTTAAAAAGTATGATTTTGTTATCAAAAAATAAAAATTATTTGTTGAACGGGTTATAGCACGCCACGCAGGCTATGGGTCCACTCTATTAAAAACACCTGGCATTAAATCATTTTCAACTTTATTTTTAAGAAATCATTTGTTAAATAGATTACATGCAGGCAGGGGCGGAGCCTGGGCCCCCAAATTTTTTGTAAATCCTTATCCATGTAGTATGAATAGTGGGTCCTTCAAATTTTTTTTTTGTTTTTTTTTTTTAGTATACATGGCCCCTCAATGTTTTTGTCCTATATGATATAGTGCCCCCCCCCCCCAATTTTTTTTGGCCTCCCAATGGAGTCCCCTTATGGTTGCTACATGTCTCTATTGACACCCCTTAACTATGGTTAAAATTCACCCAATCTCAAGGTTCACCTACTTATCCTTTGTTTTTAAAAAAAAATATTTAAATAATTTTAACCTTAGTTAGTGAATTTTAAACTAGGGTTCAAAAAGAAATTTGATAATTTGTTTAAAACCAAGGATAGATTGGTGAATTTTAACCACAATTAAGGGGTATTAATAGGAACACGTGACGACCTCAAAGGCACTACCAGGAAAAAAAAATCTCAAAAACATAAACTACTTCAAAAAAAACATTTCTAAGGGGCTACACCCCAAACCCCCCAAATTCTATACCATCAAATCAAAATTTTATACAAGTATTTTGCGGCTCTTAAATAAAAAAACCAATTTATAATGTACTTTAAAATATAATCATTTTGTTTTTATTGAAATTGACGAAGCCTGCCAGCTGTAGCTCGGCTACAACAGGGCTGCTGCAATCTGCTCTTCATTGCAGACTTCACTCGATTGACATTCAGCCATTTCTAGCAAGAATAAAATATAAAATATATGGTGTGCATAAATGAGGATCAGCTGCAATGAGTATGCTGCAGGTAAGAGTGTCAAAAAGAAGGGAAGTAAAGCCGCCTCCTGTAGCGTCCCCAGTCTTCACTTGTAGTGGGCAACGAATTTCCTAAAGCAGATATCCAAGTATTATGGTGCCACTCTAGACGACGAGGAAGGCAAAAGTGTTTAATTAAGGAGGTGATAGCACGCATGCATGCGTTCCATTGGTTAGTACAAGAATACTTATTAGACTGCCATGTGTCCTCTTAACGCCTTATTGACCGATGCAAGTAAAGGTGTTTAACTAAGGATGTGATAGCATGCATGACGACTAGGTTTCATTGGGTGGTACAGGTATATTCTTTCAAATTGTCATGTCTCCTTTTAATTGTCGTTAAAATTTACTCACTCTTTATGATTAAATAGTCTCACATTTGTTTTTAGAAAAGATATTAAAAACAAATTAACCAAATCACTCACTAATGTTATTAATTTTTTTATAAATATTTGTTTCTAAAACTAATGATCTATTATTTAAGGACTTTGCTACTGAGACCGCATTAGGGCCAAGACATCCGAGACCTTGCGCATGTGCACGAGTTTTCAGGTGGGGCCATCATCACATGGTGGGCCCCACCTGAAATCCCACCCATGTGCTCGAGGTCTCGGCCCTTATGCGGTCTCAAAAGCATTTCCCATTATTTAATTCTAGAAGTGAATGAACCTTATCCACAATAAGTCTCAAAGAGGACTTATGGGGAATTGGAGAGGTGTTCGCGTACCGTCCAACAAAACATGCCCATGTATGCTATCACCTCCTTAGTTATACACCTTTGCACCGGCTACAGGTAAAAAAGCTATGCCCGAGTATAATACTCGAGCATCTGGCTCATACATTCGTGCCGTTGCTGTGGATTCTCATTCATGGTATATGGACATTGAAGAATAGATCCTCAGCAAGAACGGTTAAGCAGCAGAGTGGGTACAAAAGGAACATGGTGTGAAAGCGTCCAACTCAAAACCAATTGGCAATGAGTGGAGAGGCCTTACATGTATATAAGGCCACAAATATTTCTCTATTTAGTCGATGTGGGATTAATTCTCTTACACGCCCCCTCACGTGCAGCCCTAATTTTAGGTCTGTCACGTGCGCCTTTTTTTTTTGGGTCGTCAATCATGCAGCCTTTCTGTTTGGGTCTGTCATCGTGAGTGTGAGTATAATTTGGCCGTTGGGCCTTATGGGCTCTGATACCATGTGAAAGCGTCCAACTCAAAACCAATTGACAATGAGTGGAGAGGCCTTACATGTATATAAGGCCACAAATATTTCTCTATTTAGTCGATGTGGGATTAATTCTCTTACACATGGGATGCCATCAGGCCATGTTGAATTTTAGGTAATGATTCAAGAGTAGAGAGAGGTAGGGTTGCATTCAAGCCAAAGCTCAAGCTGGCTGATATTTTAGGCTTAAACAATCAAGCCAAAGCTTTTATTTGAGCTGAATGCTTAAACAAGCAGAGCTTGAACAAGGCTTTTTGATTTGGCTTGGTTCATGCAGGGCTCGTTTGGGTTTGAAGTAATATATATATATATATATTTGAAATAGTCTTGATAATATTATTTATATTAGTTTATAATAATATATTTTTTTTAAACTTATGATACATAAGCAGGAAGTTATGATAATAAAATAAAGTTAAAGAAGGTAAAAAAACAAAAACTCTAATCACAACTCTCTACTTCTACTATTCTCAAATGTGATTTTTGTGTATATTTTGATTAATTTTGTATGATTTATTGTATTTTAATTTAATTATAAATAATTATATAAAATTAATTTAAATAATCCTAAAATTTAAATCAAGCTTGAGATCATTCAAATTTGGCTAAGCTCAAATCAATATAATTCTCAATCGGAACTTGTTAACAAACCACAATACTCGCAAGCTACTCGAGCTCGGCTCGTTAATTCGTTTATTTAGTAAACGAGCCAAGCTTGAACATAATTTTCATGCCTGTTTAGTTAACGGGCCAAGCATGAACAAATCCCTACTCGGCTCGTTAAAAGCTCAGTTCAATTATATATACATATTAACCTATTAAAATATTTAAAATGTACTTACTTCATTTAAATATTAAGATTAAGTATATGATTTTATATGCTAGTAAATATTGATAGTATATAATGTATTTAATATGATAAGAATTTTATAATTATAATCTTATACTAAAATTTTATTTAACACAAATGATTTTGATTTCTTTACCTAGGATAATAAAGCGATTTTTTTATCTAATATAAATAGTTTGGCTAGTAAAGCTCTTCTTTACCAAGCTGCTTGTGAACTACTCAAGTTTAGCTCGAGTTTGGCTAGTAAAGCTCGAGCTCGTTTATTTAATAAATGAGTCAAACTTAAACATGATTTTTGACCTCGTTTTATAAACGAACAAACACACCATTACTCAGCTCGCTCGGCTCGATAACACCCTTGACAGATTAAATTTTGGCTGTAAAGATAGATTGGTGTTCGGTTTTAGTTAAGAGTAGAGAATAATTAAAAGTTGGGCTAGCACGTCTCTTCAAAAGTATGATTAGTGTTTCCATCATTTCTTTTTGTGTTGCAACTCCATATTATTCCATAGCCGAATGCTGCAGAACCTTTACTTTAGCGGATCCTAATTCAACATGTGAAAACAGAACGTACATGTATTCCTTTGCAGGGGAAATAGACGTGAAATTTTCCATTTTTTAAATAATAAGAAAAATATATATAATATCTTTTTGCAAAGCTCAAATACATTTTTTATTTTCTAGTTCGAAATAGGAATAATGAATAAGGAAGAAAGTAAACCTTATATTACCCTTTATTTTAATATATTATAAAGAAGGGTGAGAGTATGGGAAAAGAAATTAAGTATGCCTAACCAATTCTTTCATCACTTTTTTCAGACATCAAAAATTGCCCAACCCCAGGAAGTAAAAGATTTTAGGAATATAGTCATGCATACTCATAATCAAGTCATTAGCATTGAATTAATCTTCTGCTTTCTTTTAATTAAACAGATTTTTAGGCCAACCCTCTTCAAGAAATCCATGAAGAGGTTCAATGTTGCATGGTGGGCTTATTCGTTTCCCCTTACGATCCTCGCTCTAGCGGCGACGGAGTACGCGCAAGAAGTGAATGGTGGTATAGCGCACGGGCTAATGCTCGTGTTTTCGGCATTCTCCGTCCTGGTTACCCTAACCTTGATCGTGTTTACTGTGCTTAACACTAATATGCTCTTACACGACAACGATCCCATTCTGTATCCTCCTAACAATATATGTACAGCGCCATGACTAGACCCTCTCCAGTTACAAGCCATGTTGAACCTGAAACTGTATCTATCATGTTCTTAATACACATATCAAACTAATTCTCTCTACTCTCAGTCACATGACGTAACATTGTAAACTTTATTGTGTAAGTCTATGTGTAATCTCTCAATTATATTCCCAAATCCGAATTTTTTAATTCAATTATTAAAGGATCGAGATTAGAATTGATGTGACATTAAAAAATGTAAAATAATTGAAGCCAAAACTTGACCGTGGTCACAAGAAAGTTTCTCATTTTATTGTTGTTTAATTTGCAAAAATGTTAAACTTCCTCAAGAAAATTAGGACTACTTTGTTTCTTTCTCTCAAAAACTTTCAGTGATGGGATTTGGTCCGGACCAAAACCATCCGGTGATAGTTTTAGCCCGACATGTTGTGATAAACAGGGAAAAAGTCATTTCATTTCTCCTTGTTTTTTTTAACTTCTCTCCTTTTGATATCTTCTCCCCTTTTTATCACCCATGCATTGGCGGAGCCACATGGGGCCCAGGGGGTTTCAGCCCCTGAAATTTTGAATTTTTTTTTCTATAGCAATAATAAGGGTGTAGCTTGAGAAAAGGGCGGAGCCAGAGGATGAAGAGCTCTAACCCCCTAAATTTTTGAGAAAAAAAGATTTTCTTTACAAAACGGACACAAACAGAGATGATGTCCCATGAACTTGGCCCCAAAAAAAAATTTTCGACGACTACACCCCCTAATCCCCATTGCTAGCCCCCCCAAGAGAATCCTGGCCCTGCCCGTGATCACATGTCCCACATCAACCCCAACACCGGATGGTTTTGGTCCCGCGACATCCCAAAATTTTCAACAAAAAAGAATGTTGTTTTGAGATAAAGTGTACGAAAGTGAAAACACGATTTTATTTTTTTTTCTTTTCTATTTTTGCTTCTAATAGTACCCCTCTATAACATGTTATTTCAAATTATAAATATCTCATAATAATCATGACAGTTTAGAAAAACTTTTTCTTTTGAGATTAATTTTCATGGGGAGCTCTGCATCATGCGGAGCCCTCTTTTTAATACTTATACTAGGGGGCTCCGCATTTTGCCACCCTCCTTAGTGTAAAAAGGGGGCTCCGCATGATGCAGAGCCGCAAGGGGGGGCAAAATGTGTAATTATACTAGGGGGCTCCGCATGATGCGGAGCTCCTATTCATATTTAAACTGTTTTCTTTTCTCTTCTAATATTTCCCACACACCGGAAAATTCATTTTTTTTCCTTTATTTTCTTTTATCCCATCCTCTTTCTCATTAGAGTATACTAGCGGGTGGCACGTGCGATGCATGTGAGAGCGAGGGGAAGGAGTTAACGATACCCAATTGAACTCCCTAGTGGCACGTGCAATGCATGTGAGAGCGAGGGGAAGGAGTTAACCATAGTTAATAGGAATTAAAAGGGGCACGTGTTAACCCACGCGTGTGATTGAACTCTCCCCGAGGTCAATCGCGTTTGGATGTGATTCTAAATAGATAGATGGCAAGGGGTAGTTTAGGAATTAAAGTAAAACATTAAATCAAAGGCAAGGGTAGCTTGGGAATTAAAGTAAAACATTAAATCAATGTTTTGTTTTTATATAAGGGTAATTTAGGAATTTCGGAAAAATCATCTACGCATGCCTCTCGCATTATAATAGTAAAGATTTGGAAGGAAAAGAATCATCTCCTCGGTCGGTGACGCGAGGAGGTGGATCTCGAGTCCCTTTCCAAGCCACGTATCCCTCTTTTAACCCCCTTTAACCATGGTTAAAGTTCACTCACTCTTAAGGTTCACCCATCTACCCTTAGCTTTTTTAAAAATAAAATAAGAAAATTTTTAGCCACAAGAGTTAAAAAGATTAACCTAGAGTTCATATCAGTTGAGGTGGCTTTGTGAGAGACAGGTAGGCATACAAAAAAGCCCTAGTCAAAGGGTACCTGGCCCGACCCGGCCCTTCCAAACCCGCCAAAGCCAGGCCTTTCTTTGGCCCTTGGGTTGGGTAGGACCCAAAACCAAGAAGCCCTTCTTCAATAGGGTCAGGCTAGAGTTAACGCCTACCCAGCCCTTCCAAGCCCGCTCGCCCTCCCCTCTTTAAGAATACTTAATTTAAGTTCTAAAATTACTAATATAGCCCATATTAATGATATTAACATGGGGTATATTCATAAATTCATCACCAAATCTCTTTATATATCAACTTTTCTTGAAAGTCATCACAAAATTTTTCACGAGTTCAATATGTTGTATGATTGTATCACCTATTTGAATGATTTTCTTGAACAAAATCTTACTCTCTTTTGGCCCTTTGGCTCGGCCCAGCCCCGTCTTAACCCTTGAGGGCAGGGCTAGGGCTAGGGCCCATTCAACCCCGGCCCTTTTAGGGCTAGGGTTAGATAGGGCCTTACTCTTATAAGAAAAGGTAGGGCTAGGATTGACCCCGGCCCTACCCCTACCCGGCCTTTTGACAGCCCTAGAGACAGGAGCAATAAATCGCACCTCGCCAGTGGACCAAACTATTGCTCATTTGGAAGTACCCCAGAATACTCAATTTTCTTATCCTAATTGTAGTTTCCGTAGTAATTAGGAACAAATGAGAGCTGGGTCAAATAGCAAAATCAATTCAGAAAAGGAAAACTATCTAAACCTTGATGAAGATGACTAGCTAAGCTGGGACCATTCTTGATGAAAAGCAATGGGCTTAGCACCCCCAAGGAAAAACTCCTGGCTCTGCCCCTGGTTGGTCCACGTGGACCACCTTAATTGTGGATCAATGACATTTAGTCAACATACTTATCAAAAAAGAAAATCATTTAGTCAACATCCGCTACTCTCGGGTTATTGGTCCATACAAGAGCGGCTATGGATATTAATCCGTTTCGGTTCTACACAGGAAACCATTCTAATGTCATATAATAAACTGAAATCTCCCACATTTAACATTAGTTATAAATACTACATATTAGAGGGCATACTTGATTATGATAAAGCATTGTACGAAGGAATACAGTGATGGTTGAAGAATTTTATCGTGATATTATCGAAATGGTTAATCATTTCGATACTGGCATATAATTCTTTTTTTTTTCTATTTTTTTTTTTATAAACGTAGATATCCTAAGGTCAAAGCCTGCAGCATAGGAAATACCGAATACCCCCAACCCATACAACTGATATTGTGGGGAGCCCAAGAATTGACCTCAAGACCTCCGGTTTTTGGTTCGTCCTTCGGCCACTGGGCTACACCCGCAAAGGATTTAATACTGGCAGAAAACACAAGCAACTAGTGATTCTTTATTAAAGCCACTTTACTGTATGTGTAAAAAAACAGGAATCAAGATAAAAGAGTTATAGATTCTTACTTAAGAGATATTATAGCTCTTCCTTTTCGTAAAGATAGTCTCTTTGCGTACTGAACAATTGAAGTACATGGATAATCACTCAGAGTTCCAAGTATAATTCTCTAGTTTTCCCTTCCATTGAAAAATATTCTTGAATTCTCATTCAGTTTTTCTTACCCATGAAAAGCCAGTGAAACTTTTGACAAAGAAAGGGCACTCTTCAGTCTCCTACTTTTCAAAAGAAAAATAACCACTCGAACTGGATTTTAGAGACGTTGTCATTCTGTTCAGATATTCTTGGACAGGCTTTGCCGGTTCATCTTAAGGGGCAGGGAACCAGATGATGTCCTAATCAGTAGTATGGCACTCCTGCAGTCACGAACAAATGGGTTCGTCTAAGGGGTAGGGAACCAGATGATGTCCTAATCAGTAGTATGGCACACCTGCAGTCATGAACAAATGGGTCGAACCTTGCTCACCTTACAGATGAAAATGGATTGGCCTGGGTGGGGGTGAAGAGAATACTGCCGCCTGGCCCGTGCAGGCTAAAAGAGCTTGATCCTTTCCTTAGCCCTGGCTAGATATGTCGTATCTAACATATGATCAAGTTCAGTCAATTGATGTATCAAGCCTTGGAATTCAGGCTCAGAGCAGTCCTTAGGCTTGTTGGTATAGCCAATGATCTGATAGAAACAGTTGGATTTGAGTATCCATCAGTCCCTCCACAGGTTCATTATAACAAAATAGCATTACACAATCACAGAATAAGTTCTAAGAAAACAACAGATTTCAAACAATTATCAGCACCCAATGTTCTCATAGTGTATCCTAGTTACGGATCACAGATCCCGTCAATACAAGATTGATTACTTCAGCATTCTGATCCAATACAAGATTGATTACACAGATCCTATCTGGAAATCATTTGAACTGTTTCATCCCTTTGCATGTACATCATGGTTATAAACTAAACTGTAAACACCACCCCCATCGAAGGACTCTTAAATGGATACTAAACGAAAACAATAAAATAAAAGTAAAAGAAATTTTTTTGCCTCCAGATGGTGGGACTCCTTACGTGCTCTTCTTGCCATCGGCGTGTGGCAACCCCCGGTCAATTGAATGCAACTGGTTCCGAAGGTTTTGGTTGTCCTCCAACAAGCGGTCATACTCAAGAAGAAATCCTTCAGATTGTTTCTTTAGAGCCAATGTATTGTCTTCTGCAGCTTTAGCCTCCTTTGTCTTCTTCTTGCATTCAGATTCCAGCTGCTTAGCCTTCGTCCTCAATGTGGCCATCTCTTCCTCCAAGGCTTTGAATTCTTCGGAACCCCCATTTTTCCCCTCTTCAAAACCTCGGTTTTGTTTCTTTACGGACTCCATGCTCTTCCTTAGTGAGCGCAGTTCTCTGATATAATGGTGTAGTCTGTCTATCATCAGTGAGAGGAATAGGGAGAATCCTGCATTTCATCAGCCCAAAAATTTAGACACAAACTAAGCAGCAGTCATTGTCCATTGGGCAAAGGGGGATTACACACTGAAAATGAGTGAGGAAAAGGAAAGGCAGAGCTGTAACTGAGAGTGAATATACTCCCACATGAAAAGTTCAGCTACAACAAGCCAAGTTCCATATCTCAAATTCGATTCATGGGAAAGAACAAGAATTCTGGTAAATGGATGAAACATTAAACTCATCCATCCAAATGAGCTGCCAGAATTACTATTAGTATTATTCTGAAAGCTCCAAAAATATCAAAGTAAAAGAGAAATATATGTTCCCACCAAGGATAAAGGGGCATATTAGAAGCAAAAGGATTAACAACTATGGAGCAAAACCTTACTTGAATTATATACCATCAAACTAGCATCTTATTTTCCCATTCATAGAGATAAGTATTCTATAGAGTCCTATGATAGACGACGAGAGAAATCACCCCATCCTAGAGTACTCTTGCGTGAACCGATAATCAATTCTTGTATGTTTGTGACCCCTATGAAGGAAACAAAAAAGGATTTAAAGCAACTAATTGGCACTCAAACCTACATATATTGACCTCACACAGCCCAACTAAATATCAGTCGGGGAAGCAGTAGTCAAAATTCAGAGATCTGCTAAATATATCATTTTTTTTGTTACAATGCTACCAAAGGAGAGTTGGAAAAGAAGTTGCAGCATAATTCGGCCTTAAGAACTCAGAGAAATACTCCGCTACAGTAGTTATATTGAAGACTATACAGAGACTCCCTTAGAAGCAGTGTTTTAAAAGGCACGTGAAGCTTATGCCTCGAGGCTCGCCTCGGGACGAGGCTTAATGAAAACGCCTCAAGGTTAACCTTGAGGCTTAACACTTCAGAGTGTGAGATTCACAAGAGACGAATGTCCCGCACCTTGTGACTCACTTTGTGACTAAGGCATACATCTCATGCATTAATCTAAAATTGGGTTCTAGAGACATAACTTAACTGTTGAATTTTTTTTTTCTTTCTTCAGTTTTTCCTCTTCAAGACTTCTTTGCGGTTGTCTCTTGGAATCTAAAATTCAGTACATGAATTGATGACTAGGTATCATATATTTTGCAATAAGTATAAGAACGGAAATGTAAATTTAGATTGCAGCTTTTGTTTGCCTTTCTAAGGCTTACTTTTCTTTTTATACGGTGATTGAATAATTTGTTTATCACTTCTTATATATATATACATAATTACATATATATATATATATATATATGCACATATATATTGCAATTTTTTCTTATTTATAATTATTTTTTATCTACAAATGAGAGAGTCGAGGCTTAAGCCTCACGCCTTTGGAGGTCCAAACGCCTCGCCTCACTCCTTCACGTTTTAAAACATTGCTGAGAAGACACTGATATCTTGGCATCAGTAAGAGGAGCTGACGGGAAAGTTTAGAGCAGTTCCGCAGCCAATAACCAGCAATAAGTCCAGTACATAATTTCGAATTAATATCACAAGTAATCTGTGGAACCTGATGGATCCGTGCTTCTTAATCTACATTGCACAATAACGAAGATGGACAATTCCAACCAAATGAGGAGTATCTTTTTCAAAAGTTAGGAAATACAAAAAAGAAGTTTACATTAAGATATCAACAAGCAAGAATTCAGCTCCCTGCTGGTCAACACTGAAGATACTACTATCAATCCACCACTAGTTTGAGTTCCTCGGTTGCTCTAGACAATATTTCGCTGACATTTAGAAGAAATAGAAGAATTCATGCTTTGGCATTTCCATAGTTACCTAAATGTCCCATTTTGAGTTTCCCACCCATTTCTTTTCAACTCAGTGACTTCTTTAAATAAAAAAAAGAAGCCTATATCCACATCTATAGGGATATCGTTCCCTCTTCAAATAAAATTGTTCCACTTGAAATGGTTAGTTGTTTCCCTATACATAGAAAATATGGCCCTTGATAAGTTTCCATGGTACAGTACTACAGTACCAAGTTGCTTTGGGCCACTGTATTAACCAAGTAGTACTTTAGAGTAGATTGCATAATGTAGGACAAAACAATAAGGGAATGAAATAACTCACACAAATAGGAAAAATCTTACTGAATAGGTAAATTAGCCTCGCAATGATCAAATAAGAAGCATCACAACATGTTCAAATTATTTCACACAGTAATTGGTGTCTAGTCCACCTCCAATTTTCAAATAATGTCACCACTCTCAAGTCATACTTCTATATTATAACCATTCTGGTTTGTTTTTCTTTTGGTAACTAACCACTCTGGTTACACGTATAGAAAAGTTCCTGCATTTACTGATCTACCGATAGAATATAGATACATGAAATCGTTAACGTCTTTTATGTGGTCAGCAAATAAGAAAGTGTACATTATCTTCTACATAGATAAACATTTATAGAGGGGAGAGCCTAGACAACATAAAATCTATAGAGGCATATAGATACAATGTTTATAACAATATAATCTTGCATCCAATACATGTTACAAAACAAATGTAGTATTGATTTCTTGGGATATAGACAAAGGCATTTAAAAACCGTTCAAACACTCCATAGTATTAGAAAACACAGGGTCTAAATTACCCAGGCACTGGTAAGGTCAACATTACCCAGATACCAATGATCATACATTTTATTTTTTAAATATGGGTAGGTAAGCTGCTTGCAAATTCCCCAAGCCTTGTTGGTCAAGGGTTTTGGACCCGGATCTGTTGTAATTCCATAATCAAAACCTAACAAAATGGGCATGCACCAGTTGGTCAATGATCAGACATGCTAGACAAAGAGAGTTCATGAATAGAGCAGTACTTGACCATTTTCTTGGCAATATTTGACATATTAACAATTGGAAAATAATTCCCTGACTCGAGTGTAACCGTGTATTGGTCCACAACACCCTGATCCCCAAATACAGTACAAGATTGATATTGCATCATTTAGTGAAGAAATCACTTCCCTTGACAAAAACAATTTGGGCATGGAGGCTGTCCAGTGCCCTGTGAGCAAGGATTAAAAATATGGTTATGGGGGATGTATTTGTCCCAACCGAAACCGATACGTTTGAGGCGATACATATAAAATTTTATTTTTTAAGAAAACAATTAAAAAATATCAAATTTAAATTTAAAAATATCAAATGAATTATAACTTATAAGAACCAAATATAAAGTCATAGGAAGTGACTCAAAGACAAATTAGCAAACAAAATTACAATTAAACAATGAATTAAAACACGAATAACTAATAAGAGATAGTATCGCCCGTTTCGTATCAATATCAATATCGTATAGGGGACTACTAATACCTTATACGTATTGCTCGTTTCGTATCGGTTTCGGTGATTTTTATTTTCATGCTTGTAAGTCATTCCCCATTAACATGATCATGAGAAATAAAAAACAAACCACAAATAGGAAACAGGAGAAACAAAATCATTTTCCTAATATCAAGCATACCCCATATTGGGGACTTCTATCAGATATTATAACATGTTTAAGCATATGACCCGCAAAATTCAAGATCGGCTTTAAATTAGTTAGCAATTGGAACCAGGGGTAATTGATTGGCATGGCATTCTCATTGTAATACTAGTATCAGTTTTGCTGGTTAGCACACCAAATGATCAAATACCCTTAGAAGTCACATCAAAAGTAAACCTTGATCGAAGAAATAGCTATTAACACCAGATGGCATCTAGAATACATTTCAATTCTCCACTGGTCACAAACTAAATTCTACCAGATCCACAAAACAGAGTTTTTTTTGGAAGGTAAAAAGCCTCCAGGGCCGCCACGCCATCATTGGCGAGATGACAACCCCATCAACAGCATGACACCCGCAGTCCGCACCGACCCACATGGATGTTTCCCTTACGGACGCCTGCGTAAGTCGAGGGCAGTGAATTGAACACACGACCCAATGTATGAAAACAGAGATTTTCAGTCACATGTAAAAAGTGATTTTGAATAAATCTAGCAAAAAGTCTCATATTTATACCAAATTCTGCAACACAGCATCATATTACTACCCAATTCAGAAACCAAACAGCTCCCAGAAAGATCCAATCAAACGCATTTCATTTAACAACATCAAATAACCCCGTAGTATTCACAATTCGGTCGAGAAAATCAAAATCCACAGATTTCAACAGTAACCCAGATGGAATTAATATCAAGTATGAACCCAAAAGAGGTAAAGAAGAAGAATTACCCATAAGAGACGCTTCAAGAAGATGCTTCGACATAAGAACCTGATCTGTGGGATTAACCCCACCAGCATCGTTCGAACGCTTCTGGATCTTCATCATACTGTACACACTAGAGGTCAAGACCACGAAGACGGTCCCTGCAATGGTCTTCGCCATCACTGGGCCGCGACCTCGCTTCACCCGATCCAACCCCATGATCTCAAGCTTCCTCAGAGGGGTTTTGAACAAGAGGATCAGAATCAGAACCATCTCGGTGAATATGACCATAAACAGTAGCTGAATCATCTCTACAGAGTAACCCCAAATCGCCAAATTCGGAGAAAAAAACCGGAGATTCAGAGACTAAGGAGAAACAAGATTGAATTTTTAAGGAACTTGATGAGAGAAAAAGTGGGCCCAGAACGCGTGAGATAGAGTGATTATCAGAAGACGTGATGTTGGAAGAAATGGAAACAGAGATGAAGAAAAAGAAGATAGAACAGCTAAGAAAGGCGGTGGGTTTCTATTACTGTTTTAATGCTCTGCATCTACTTCTACTTCTGCTTCTAAGGCTTTTCTTAAATAAAGCCTTCAGCTTTACTTTATTTAATTTAAGGACTTTGCTTGAGGGATGCTAATTTCTAAGAATTCTCTCACAAGTCAAAATGTTTTCATACTCCCCTCTTTTCTTTTCTTTATCTTTTATCTTTTTTTTTTTTTTACTATTATAATAGGAGAGGCAGGTTATACCTGATTTTTTCGAAATTCTTAAACTATCCTTATATAAAACAAAACTTTGATTTAATCTTTTATTTTAATTCTCAAACTACTCTTTGCTCATTTATCTATTTAAATAATAGAATCACAACCAATCGTAATTGAACTCAGGGAGAGTTCAATCGCACATGCGGGTTAACATGTGTCCCTTTTAACTCCTATTAATTATGGTTAACTCCTTCCCCTGGCTCTCACATGCATCGCACGTGCCACCCGTTAGTTTTATTAATATGATTTTTCCAAATTCTTAAACTGCTCTTATATAAACACAAAAGGTTGATTTAATGTTTTATTTTAATTTCCAAACTATCCTTTGCCTTTGATTTAATGATTTACTTTAATTTCCAAACCAACCCTTACTCATCTATCTATTTAGAATCATAGTCAATCGTGATTAAACTTGGGGAGAGTTCAATCACACCCACGAGTTAACACATGTCCCTTTTAATTCCTATTAACTATGGTTAACTCTTTCCCCTCGCTCTGACGTGCCACTAGCAAGTTTAATTACACCCGCGGGTTAACACGTGTCCCTTTTAACTCTTATTAACTGTGATTAACTCTTTCCCCTCGCTCTCACGTGCATTGCACGTGACACCCGCTAGTTATAATAAAATAAAAAATTTAAGCACATTTGATTGCACTTTTATTTTTTGTTTCGGTTTTTAAAAGTATGTTTTTGATTTTAAATATGGTTACATGGTTATCAATGTAGATTTTTGTTCATTGTATTCTAAAACAAGTAACAGTAATGTTAAATATGTTTTCTACTTAAAAAGCTCGAAGACTGAAAAAAAAAAAAAAAAAAAAAGAGTCATTTCTAATTTTTATAAATTGAAAAAACGACAATCAAAAGGGCTTAGCGTCCCACCTTTGATAATAAAATAAAAATATATATATTATGTCGGCTACTTGTATGCTTCCTCACACAAAGACGTTAATTTTGTTATCTTAAAAAAGGAATAAAAATACAGAATTGCTAGTCACAACGAAAAACAAAAACGTGGGGAGGTTGGGACGAAAAAGATACATCAAATGAAACTTGAACTTCTTAAAGTGTAAGAATAAGAATTCTCTCACAATTCAAAAAGTTTTCGTACTCTCCACTTTTTTTTTTTTTTTATCTTTATCTTTATCTTTATCTTTTTCTCTTTACTATTATAATGCGAGAGGCTGGTGTAACCCGGTCTTTTCAAAATTCTTAAACTATCCTTATATAAAATAAAACTTTGATTTAATCTTTTACTTTAATTCTCAAATTACTCCTTGCTCATTTATCTATTTAAATGATAGAATCACAACCAATCGCAATTGAACTCAGTGAGAGTTCAATCGCACATGCGGGTTAACATATGTCCCTTTTAACTCCTATTAATTGTGATTAACTCCTTCCCCTGGCTCTCACGTGCATCGCACGTGCCACCCGCTAGTTTTATTTTTATAATGCGAGACATAGATGATTTTTTCAAAATTCTCAAACTATCTTTATATAAACACAAAAGGTTGGTTTAATGTTTTATTTTAATTCCCAAATTATCTCTTGCCTTTGATTTAATGTTTTATTTTAATTCCCAAACTAACCCTTACTCATCTATCTATTTAGAATCACAGCCAATCGCGATTGAACTTGGGGAGAGTTTAATCGCACCGGCGAGTTAACACGTGTTCCTTTTAACTCCTATTAATTGTGGTTAACTCTTTACCCTCACTCTCACGTGCCACTAGCAAGTTCAATCACACCCGTGGATTAACATGTGTCCCTTTTAACTCTTATTAACTGTGGTTAACTCTTTTCCCTCGCTCTCACATGCATTGCACATGCCACCCACTAGTCATAATAAAATAAAAAATTTAAGCACATTTGATTGCACTTTTATTTTTTGTTTCGGTTTTTAAAAGTATGTTTTTGTTTTTAAATATGGTTGTGGTTATCAATGTAGATTTTTGTTCATTGTATTCTAAAACAAGTTACAGTAGTAATGTTAAATATGTTTTCTACTTAAAAAGTTTGAAGAGTAGAAGAAAAAAAAAAAAAAAAGTTGTTTCTAATTTTTATAAATTGAAAAAACGACATTCAAAAGGGCTTATCGTCCCACCTTTTATAACAAAATAAAAAAAATATATTATGTCGGCTACTTGTATGCTTCCTCATACAGACATTAATTTTGTCATTTCAAAGAAAGAATAAAAATGCAGAATTGCTAGTCACAACGAAAAACAAAAACTTGGGGAGGTTGGGACGAAAAAATACATCAAACGAAACTTGAAATTCTTAAAGTTTAAGAATAATAAAAATTTACTTTTATAAAATAATAAAGTAAGCTTCATATATATAAAAAACAATAATTTAATATCTTAAAATTATATAAATATATATATTTATAAAGTTATTTAGATATAATATTTATATATATAATAAATGAGATATTCCGTAAGATTTTTATCGATTTGGATATATTAATATCCAAATTTGTATTATACAATTTTTTATTTATTGAATTGATACCATGTAACTAACACATATTCTCTAAACACACACAATCTGGCCTAAGGTAATTGCTAAGGTGTCATAAGGGTAAGTCCACGATTCCGTCATATAGTTATACGGATAATTAACTGAATAAACACATCTTTATCTCTACTATTATAATGAGAGAAGCATGGTTAAAAGGTTAAAAGTTGGTTGATGTTTTTCTAATATTCCTAATGAGTTCCAATTTTATGGTATTTTACAGTTTGTAAGGATGAATTTTTTATACTTTCTCTATTTTGTCCATAATTTCATATTAAAAAATTTAAACTGTCATGATATCTTATTTTAGATGACAAAAGTTAATAGGGGTATTAAAATAATATCAACTACAACTAACAATAATCCCTCAATATATTCATAATTCCCTTAAATTCTTATCATTATCTTCCCTTATGCTCCTTCCTTAGTCTCTCAATAAAGAGATATGCCTTTTGTAACTATTTTTCAATCCCTTACTCTATTTTTCAAAGTTCAAAATTTTAAAATTATCTCATCAGTCGTTCTAAAATTCTCTCACCAATCATTCTTCCCAATCTCTCTTCCCTTTCCCCCCATCTCTCACGTGCTGCCCACTGGTTTGAACAAGGATAATATCTTTCTCGGTTGACGCCCAACTAGGCTACCAACTGACCCTTGTTTGAAAAAGAAAAGAATGAGCCTCATAGGGAAGCTGTCATTTTCATTTTATTTATTTCCATACTTAGCTTTCTCCTTTTGACTTTTGTATTATTGAATTCCTAATCAACAACTGATGCATCATTAATGGCAATTGCCTTAGCAAAAAGCACAACTCCTTTGGTAGCATGTTTTTACCGACATCGAATGACAGCTAATTGAGATTGAATTCCGAGAGAGTTTAATGGCACCCACAAGTATATTAACCATGGTTAAGATTCACTAACACTTATGCTATGTTTAGTTGCCGAGAAAATATGGGAAAACATGGAAAATAAAAGAAAATTTTGGATTTCTAATACAATCTTTAGTTGTGTTTTGTCCAATTTTTTTTTCTTTTCCATGTTTTTACACATTTTCTCAGCAACCAAACATAAGGTTAGGGTCCAATAATCTAATATTGGTTTTTTTTTTAAATCAGGAAAAAAATTTTAATTCTAGTTAAGAATTTTTAACCCTTATGCTATGTTTGGTTGCTAAGAAAATATGGGAAAATATGGAAAAGAAAAGAAAATTTTGGATTTCTAATATGATCTTTAGTTGTGTTTTGTCCAATTTTTTTTTCTTTTACATGTTTTTACACATTTTCTCAGCAACCAAACATAGGGTTAAGGTTAATAATTTTTCTAAAAACCAAGATTGGAATATTGAACCTTAAGGTTAGTGAATTTTAACCACGGTTAATAGACTTGCTGGTGCGAATGAACTCTCCCTAAATTCAATTGCAATTGGCTATGATTCGATCTCATTTTTATAATAGCTTAAGACGTAATTAAGCTTAAAATTTTGGCTCCTATGCGAATCATTTGTCAAGTGTCACATGAACTGTGTGGTTCACGAAAGAGAGCAAATCCTCCTTGAAGAGGCAAGAATCTAATACTAAAGTTAATTTGGTATTAGGCACCTAAAAGAAGATTTACTCACCACTGTACATTCATGGGCTAAAAATCAGCTCAACGACCCTGCCATGTCCTCTGCCATGACCTTCAACAGCTCCTTAATTGAAGAATTTGGTCCAGCAGCATCTCTCCCCGTGTAAGGTATGGCGTTTTCATCACCATATTAGCTTCCCTGTAATAAGTACGGCTAAATATAAGGAAAATACTTATCGTACCCGGCAAAAGATTTACTCCGATACTCACCTCTCTCTGGTGAGCAACGCTAGTGGACATGTGATAAGAAAAAAGATTATTAAATAGAAAGAAGTCAAAAAAACAGGTGAAAAAAAAAATTGACTTGTCGGTTTTTTTCTTGGTGAAGGCGTCGCTCACCATAGGGATACTCTAGTGAGCAATAGTGTAAATCTTTTGCCAACGTACCCTGGGTTCCCATTATGTAATGTGTTGTCGGTCCTCATTGGTCCATGCCTCACTTTTAAATATTAATCAACTGTGGCTAAGATTCACCCACTCCTAAGGTCAAAATCCAAAAAAAAAAAAACAAAATCTTAACTCTAATTTGGTTAAGCTTAACCAGGGTTAAAGGGGTGTTAAAATGGACACGAGGACAATGGCGTAACATTGGTAGCGGACCCATGGGCCCGCTAATTACTACTCTAAATATAACTACTATCCTTAGTGTGTGCTAGTCACCACTCATTTGGTCCGGGTTCCATTCCCAAGAGCCTAACTTAGAACAAATATTAACCAACTAACTGGGGTGGCGGCCTAATCTCATATCAGTCAAATGTTATGTGACTAGAGTTAGAGTCGGTTAGAGATATGATTGGTTAGAATTAGGGGTTAATTAGAGATAGTGAGTAGTTATGAGGATGAGATAGTGGGTACTTATGAGGATGAGTTCTCCCTATTTAAATTTCATGTAGTTCTGTAAATGGAATCAATGAATTGAAATCAAAAAAAATTTATATGAAAGAAACATATTTCCCTCGAAATAACTCAAGAAAGTCGATTTCCTAGAAGAAATTAGAAAGCTCGTAACATCAAAACATCTAATTTACTAACGAAAGTCGATGTGCGCTAAGAGCATTCCTAGTAGCCAAAATAACTTTTTGGTTATTTTGGTGAGCCAAAACACTAAAACAATGTTAAAATGAGTCCCAACAGCCTCAACAGAATAAAGAAATCGGTTTGGTGAGTCTACAGTACTCACCAAGTTTGGTGAGTACTGTACACTCACCAAAGTTAAATCTTTCTCACCCTTGGGCCCACACAAATAATAAAATAAGGTTTCTCTCTCTCTCTTTCTTTTTTGTGGTCTGACACAAACAATAAAATAATGTTTCTCTCTCCCTTCCTTTTTGTTTTCCCACACAAATGATAAAATATTGCTTCGCTCTCCTCTTTTTTTTGGTTAAAATGGTGAGGCTGCTAGGAGTGTTTTAAAAAAGTGGCTCACCGAAATCACTTTTTGTGAATTTTGGCTATTTTGGTGAGTGAAATTTGGTAAGGTTGCTAGGAATGCTCTAAGAGAGCCTTTCCCCACTTCAAAGCCAATCGATGCATTTCTATAGTGTTACAAGGTGGGATTTGATCTAATATGAAATTGAACTAAATATCAATTTTGCATGGAAACGAGTAATTTAGAATCCTTAAGGCCATTGGTGAAATGGACCTCAATGTTGATTTGGCTTGTTAATAGTAGTAAGCAATGCTAATTAAGGGATCATGACTTTTATAATGGTAGGCCTGTCAATCCGGCCCTCATGTGAGGGTAACCGCCCAGCTTGACCCTCAAAAGCCCCACAAAATTGATGATTTTTTTTTTTATCCATATAGTCCACAGGCTCAGGTAGGCCTAAAAATAGGCATGCTGACATGAGAATTACTATTGGGCAACACCCCCTAAAGCGGACCCTCATTATTTATATATTTTTACTATAAATTGGATATTAAAGGTTTTTCCAAGTACATGTTTTTAAAACTTTTCTTTATGATCATTGTTTGTAGGAAAACATTCTTTGCATAAAACACAACCAAACCACACGAACAAAACTAAAGATAGCTAGGCGTGGCAATGGGGCCGGTTCGCGCATCTTGAATGCCTATCTAATTGTGTCCTGGCCTTTACAAAAATCATCAAAATTCATGCCCAAACCTAGCCATTGCCACACCTAAAAATAACGCACGGATAAATTGGTATGAGCTTTGAGCGATTGTACAACATGCTTTATTATCACATTGCTCGAAGTATGCATAATAACATATCAACTGTTAAAAATAGATTCATCTAAACTCACATGCTTAGGCTTGTAAATAAATTGTTAAGTTACACTTACTGTAGCAAAATAAAGAATTGCATGTCCAACGTCATATTTTGGATGAGAACACCCAATACTCTGCCGCCAAACATGTCCAAATAGACTTCAAGAGACCCTAACAATACGTGTATTATTATTTATTTGAAGTTCTTATATGTGTATTCTCAACCTCTAACATCTTTAAGGCTATCATCCTTATAATGGAAGTTCATTTCACTTTTTCTTTAACATATCCTAAATTCTTCAGAGACCGGAAGGCCATACAAACATATAATAAGAAAAGGATGGGAGGGGGAGATGGTTAAACAATTGATGATATCATAATAAAAAGTTTTTTTTTATCTTCTTTTACAGCCCGGGTCCGCACAGGCCCAATCTTGACCCTATGGGATAGGCTTGGGCCTAGCCAATTTAGGTCTGTGAGGGTTTCGGTTGGGCATGGGTTGGACCTTACAAGTGAGGGTTGGGCTTGGACAGACCCCAGCCCAACCCATTGATAGCCCTACTAATAGGTGCTTTATTATGATATGAGTAGAAAATTCCTCTTATAATATTCATGGTCCAATAATGGGTTCATGAAATTTTGTGAAGGGTTTATTAGGGGTGGCAATTAGGCCGGGCGGGGATTAACCCAATCTCAGCCCAAGCTCGACTCACAAATAAAATTAGGTTTTGGGGCGAGTTTGGGTTGAGTGCGGCCTGGCCCAAGAAATCTTGAATTCCCTGACCCCCACGACAACAGTGTAAGAGAATAGAGAAAAAGAAATGGGAAGCAGAAGAAAGAAGAAAAGGGGAAGAGGAGAGATGGTTGAGGCGTGGGCATTGAAGAATGAAGAGAATTTTTTTTTCCTTATTAATAGGGATGGAGATAGCCATTTTTAGAGTATATAAGGATTAAGAATAGAGTTCATTTTTCGAGTTATGAACCTTAACCCTAATCCTAATTGTAAAGTATCATCTTTCACAACATGCCATGTCAGCTTTAACTCTTAGAATTCATGCTTCCCATGCACCATAATTTGTAAAACGGACTTTCCTACTGCAAAGGGTCAAGACCATACCGAGGCCGTGCTTGTGATGCACGGATCTCAAAATTTTCATTAAATCCATTTTTGAAAATTTGAGATATGTGTATCACATGGTCTCGGTGTGGTCTCGGCCTTTGCAGTCTCGTAACATTTTCCTTTCTAAAATATACTGATTTACTACCCTAAAAGCAAGTTAGGTTAGGGTTTCAGCCTTTTTGCGTTCAACATCTTGCAATTTTTTTCCTTGTACTTAATCACTTTTTGGTAGACTTGGATCTGTTAGTGAAGAAGGCATGCCTTCTTCACTAACACGATCCCCTTGGGGATACATTTTTTAGCTCTGGAACAACTAAGGAGTGCGTCTCTGCAAGTTCAAGGAAGAAAGCTGGAAGTGAAATCAGAATAACTTTCCTGCAAACCCTAATGATTTGTGATCATCTCCCTTTGTGCAAGAAGATGAAGCAGATGCGAGATCTCTGAGATCGGACGGGATCCTTCCCAGCTGTAGAGCCACCTTCATCTCAAACAACTCCCCATTTTCTCTCCTCTCCACCTCTTTCTCTGATAATGCAGACTCAATGGACTCTTCCATGAGCCGATAAAAGCCGGCGTTGTTCCGATACATCTCAAACACCATTCCAATTTGCCCACCATGCTCCAATGTGTTAACAACACTCGCCACTGCACCAGCTGCAACCCCAATCAACACGGCCCACGATCCATACAAAGGAGATCCCACCATTGTAGACACAATTGCAGCAATCCCTGTGAGTAGAGGGCCTGAAATGGATAAAATTCTGCTAGTTTTGGAAACCAACTTGCTAAGCCTCACATACTCTGCAGTATCTTTTCTCTTCAATACCCCAACAATCTCTCTCATTTCTTGTTCTAGATTCTCACTCCATCCATTTTTCTCTATCTCCCCATGAACCCCTTCTCCTTGTAGTCGAAGTTGCACCGGCCACCACACCGCAGGATCTATAGTTGTTGGGAACTTTTCACGCATTCCTCCCAGCAATGGAAGTGGATAGGCCTTGTCCAGTGCCAAAACCTTCTCAGTTGTGCTCTTTACGTCGATAGAAGTAGGAGCACGAAGAGCGAGTCTGGTGTGTATCTGTTCATGAAGCTGTCGAAACAACCTCGAAGCATTTCGTTGCTCTTCGGCGAGTTGGGAAGGCTGGATCTTGTTAATCACTAGCAACATCCCTGTGGCTGCTGTATATAAGAGAGTTGAAGAGAGCTTGAAAGCCAAAAGTGGTGTTCCTGCACCAACAGTTGCTGCAAGTCCGACCATGGTTGCAGCAGTGAGAGTGATTGCATTAATAGAAATAAGGAGAAGATTGTTCCAATTGTTCCGCTGTTCGCCAACGTTGGCATGCATCTCCGCTCTATCTGCCACTATCTCTGCGATCGCGTAAAGCTCCTCGACCATGGTGGCTGTAGTTGAGGAATACTCAGCATCTGTAGGGATATTGCTTGCAGATGGGTATGCTTCTATTGGATTTTCAACTCCTCTATGCTTGTAATGGGCATATTTTGGGAGAGAAAGACAAGCAGCTTTGAGTCTCGGAGCCCGGAAAGTGACACCTAATGATCTTGCACAACTTGATGTTGATGAAGATGAAGAAAAAGGAGATGAGGATATTGATGATGATAATAAGAGTCTGGCCTGCAGTGTTGCCATTTTTACCTTCTTTCTTTCTACTTCTTTTGCTCAATTTGGGATTGAAAGGTGGTTTGAAGTGTGGAGTTTGAATGGTAGTAATGAAATGGACTGGGTGTTGTTTATTTATAGATATGAGCAAGGGATGGAGATCTCTCGTCTCTAGGTGTTTCAACGTTTTGAAAAAATGGTTAAATCCCTGATGATGTTTAGAGTTTAGACCGGCCATTTTTTTTGTTGTTTTGTGCTTGGTAAAATAGTATACAATCACCCATCTTTGACCAACTTGTATTAAACCTAGAAATAGATAGATTCTCTCTCTCTCCTCACGCGTGTGTTGATATTATGGGCATGACTCGTAATCTTCTCCATTTGTAACCGGTTTTGCCAAAATCGGTTACGTCCCTGAGGTGGCCACGTGTCCCTTTTGACACATTTTAAATATGGTTAAGATTCACTCACCCCTAGGGTTGACCCACCTATTCTTGGATTTTAGAAAAAAATTATTATTATTATTATTATTAACCGCGGTTAAAATTCACTAACTCTTAAGACTAATATTTTTTAATAACAAAAAAATGTGGGTGAACCATGAGGATGGGTGAATCTTAACCATAGTTAAGGGGTGTACAAATGGACATGTGACCACCTCAGGGGGCGTAACCAGTTTCAACCGGAGAAGATTACGAGTCTATGGGCATCGAATTGTCTCTAGCATATGCCAAAAAATGGTCTTGGGTATCCACACGATGATGATATTTAGTGATAAAAGGGGAGAAGTCATTTCATTTTCTCACCGTGTTTTTAACTTCTCCCCACCTGATATCTCTCCCCATTTTATTGCCACATGTTGAATAATGTGTGGATGCCCGATACTATTTTTCTAGCATCAGGAAAGACAACCTCATGCTGATATTATGCATGACATCGGATTGCCTCGAGTAGACTTCAGAAAAATGTGTTCGGGCATCCACACAGGGGAAGAGATATCAAGTGGGGGAGAAGTAGAAAACATAGTGAAATGATGTATGGATGTGGGACCACATTTTTCTTGCTTCCGCAAGAGGTAATCCAATGCCATTATGCATAGGAGTTCGGTTACGCCAATGACATTGCCACGTGTCCTTTTAGACATCACTTAACTGTGGTTAAGATTCACTAAATCTTAGGGTCACCTATTCTAAGTTTTTAAAAAATTAACCCTAGGAGTTGTTGAATTTTAACCGGGGTTAAATTTCGTTTTTAATATTTTTTCTAAAAATTAGGATAGTTGGGTTAACCTTAAGGGTAGGTGATTTTTGACCAAAGTTAAGTAGTATTAAAAGGGACACATGGCAGCATAAGTGGGGTAACCGGACTCCCCCCGAGTACGGTTATAACTTGTGAGAATCACGATTCACGAGTCATCAATACAAGTCATAAACAAAAGGTAAATCCACGCGGAGACCATTACTCTTTACATATGCAATGACATAAGCAATGTCATTTAGAATAAGGAATCAACCATTGATTTGATGTGTCAACCCTGGTGTACCGACCACGAATCTCATTAGTCATTACCTTTCGGCGATGTTCTTTGGTGGCATCAAATCCTCTCCGGTGATAACCGGATTTGGCAAATCCGGTTATCACCCCTAGAGGTCACCACGTGTCTCCTTTGACACCCATTAACCATGGGTAAGGTTCACCCAACCCTAGGGTTCACCCACTATTTTTGGTTTTTTTTTTTAAATAATAATTCTTTTTTTTAAATTAAAAAACTGTTTTTAATATTAAAAAAACTCTAAAAACAGTTTTTTAATTTTAAAAAAAGAATTATTATTTTTAAAAAAAAACCAAAAATAGGTGGGTGAACCCTAGGGTTGGGTGAACCTTAGGGTTGGGTGAACCTTACCCACGGTTAAGGGGTGTCAAAGGAGACACGTGGTGACCTCTAGGGGTGATAACCGGAGAGGATTTGGTGCCTTCTTTGGTTAGTTCAATTACGGTGATTAGCGTGCCAGTGCAAACACAATGACCACAATTGAACTTAGTCTCTTGCAACTAATTCTCAAAAGTTTAATCTTTCTTTCCTTGTTTCGTTCTCTAGCTCTACTTTTATTTCCAATCAAAGTTCTACTTCGTTCTTACTCATGTGAAGCACATTTTTGTTGAAAAAACAGTTAGTCACATCTTCTTTGTGTTTTCAATTACCAACCTAATACTGTCCCAGACATTTTTTGGTTTGCTTCAGTTGACTCTTCAACTTAAAGAAATTAATTATGAATAGTAATTGTTCTTAAGTTCATAGTTAATCTCTTTAGGTTGAACACTCAATAGAAGCAGCCCAAAAAATGTCTTGAGAAGAGGTATTCAAGAAAAAAATTTATAGTTAAAAAATACCTTATTTTGTAATCATAATTACCGAACTACCACAACGCATGTTTTGGATCTCTTTTATAAATAGGTTGGAAAAAGCAAATTTGAACCCAACCCAACGATGGCCTTAACCTGTTTAAATTATGTAGGCCAAACCATCAAAGTACTCCATATTATGATATTAAACTACAGACTTTTCTCCTTTTGCTTGAGGGAAACAGTAAGTCCCAGTCCCAATTCGCTTATATATTATGGAATTGTTGCTAATGTAAATCCAAAACCTTCAGTCCGGGAGACAAAAAGGAGTATAACCACTATGCAAATTGGGGTATATTGGTAAAAACACTTAAAAAAAATTTGTTCTTCACAAATTATATTTAGGAAAATAGTTAAGGTATCCATGAATTTCATTTCCAAACCTAAGGCACCATCTCATTGGTGGATGCCCCCTCTTAAATACTCATCAATTGATGGTGTCTTAGGTTTAGAAATGGAATTCATGGGTACGCCTATCTTATACTTATTACTACCAAGCCCTGTCTATAATTAGTTGCCCTAAAAATTAGCATTTTTACCTTGAGAAAGAGATTACAATAAAGAGAAAACCTACAATAAAGAGAAACCTATCATATTGGGAACCAGCTAATTGGTTACAATAAAGAGGAAATCTATCATATTAGGAAGGGAAGTGATTTAAAACTTGTTGGATGTCAAACATCAAGCGGGCCCACCCTTTAATGCACTTGCACCTTGAGCCATTGGATTTTCAATCGAAGAGCCCAGCCCTCAGTAGTACCTAATATCGACAGTTTTTAAACAGTTTCCCATTAAGAAGGAAACTAACTAATTGGTTACGATAAAGAGATCTAGCCTCTATTGGAGACTATTAAAAAAGGCTTTGGCTCGTCTCTGGTGAAGCCAGAAACCCCTCTCAGGGTTCCATACATTGTGCGACAGTTGGCCAAAAAATGGGGAGAAGTCATTTCATTTTCTCCCCATTTTTTTGACTTCTCCCCATATGATATCTCTCCCCCTTATTCTCACACACTTATGGCCCACGATTTTGACTTCTCCACCACTTGTCACCTATTCTATGGAATCCCGAGATAAGCCCTTTTTGGCTTCGCCAGAGACAAGCAAGGCCATTAAAAAAAGGCTCCCAACTTCATACCATATCAGCCACATATTTTTTAGTGTAGACTTGAAGTCTTCCTTCATCACTAGGGCTGTATTCGGGCTGGGCTTGGCCAAGCCCTGCTCGGCCTTAATAGATTTGATCGAAGCCCGAAGCCCGGTTCGGCCCGAAATGGAGCTTGAAAGTGCGGCCCGAAGTCAGCCCGAATTCAAAATCGTAGCTCGAAGCTCGGCTTGGCCCGAATTGATTCAAGCGTGAGCCGGGCTTGGCTTGGCTCGAGCTCAGCTTGATTTTTTTTTAATAATAATATTTTATATTATTTATATATATAATAATGATGTATATAAATAATATATATATATATATATATATATATATATATATATATATAATTTTTTTTAATAATATTCGAGCCAAGCCGAGTTCGGGCCGAACCGAACCTCAATTGAACCGGGTTTCGAGTCGGGCCGAGCCGCATTGGGGTTGGCTTGAGCTTGGCTTGATTGAGTTTTGGGGCTTTTTTTTAGGCTTGGCCTAGCCCGTTCGAGCCTAAAATTCGGGCCAATCTCGCTATATGCAGCCCTATTCATCACGGTGTTCCCAGTTGAATACACAAAACGAACTCGACAAAAAAGTGTTTTATCAATTGTCAAATGCTCCGTCTATGTAATTTGCAAGATTTTATGAAAAAGCTAAATACTAATATAACTAAACATTTAAAAAAAATTGGCTCCACTGGAGCATAAGGACTTTAGTGCAAATCTAATTGAGGACGGATTTTCAGCTTGTGCTCTCCAAAAAAAATAATAAGAAGAAAAAAGTAGCTGAGCCTACTGCATCAACAAATGAAGCCCCTAAGAATACCTAATATAGATTAGAAAACCCACTAAATTTCATGAGTAAGAATTCATTTGATTTAATATATTTTTCTTTGTAGATGTTTGCACGGGATAAGGTTTTGAGGTCCCCCTCTTAGCTAGGTGTTCTGTTTCTTCACATTATATTTTTCTGAAGTTAAATAAAATAAATCCCAAACCACTTTAACCAAACTCTCTCGCAAACACTTTTTATTTACCACGCCACTTGATCTTATGATAGGGTGGCTTCTCCTTGGTGAGAGGTCTCAAGATCCAATCCCATGAGGTGATGAGTAGGAAGCATTAACTCGAACAAATATTAACACACTAATTGGGGTTGTCGCCTAATGGTATATCTATTGGAAAAAAAAATCATAAAATAAAGTAGTTTTAGGTATAACACAAAGAGGAGTGCTAGCCCTACTCTGGGACATTCCTACCTTCACCCCTGAGTCAATCATTTATTCATTGACATTTGTCACTGTTAAAGTCTTACAATCACTTAACAAAATGGTTGGCTTATGATGAAAGTAGAATTCCCTAAGAGTAGGGCTAGCACTCCTCCACAAATGGTCTTACCTGCCATTTTGGGTGGAAAGGACGGGGATGGGCTCTAGCAAAATAATTAAATATTAGGTATAGTTTAGGAAAGTGCCGGTGAGACCCCAAAGGGTCGAGACCATATATCCAGACTGTGCATGTATGGATCTCAAAATTTTAAAAATCCGTGCATCACAAGCATGGTCTTGGTGTAGTCTTGGCGCTTTAAAGTCTCAATATTGGTGTCGTCTCGGCCCTTTACAGTCTCAGTAGCAAAGACCGTGTTTTTTTTTTTTTTTTTAATGGAATTTAACCCAAATTTTGTAATTATATTTTTGAAAAGATGATTTGGTACCGAGCATTACTTTTTAGTTTTTATAGACTGGACCAATAGCCCGGCTGCTGCATGCTCATCTGCTCTACCAGATAGCTCGCAATAGCTCCATTTGGATAGAGTTATCGTTGCAACCACCCAACCCCTAAATTTACTTATTTTCCATAATACTACTGTATGTTTTTAATTACGAAAAGAAAAACAATTAATTATTCAGGAGCTTTAATTTGGCTTTCTTATAAATAATGAAAATTCAAATGAGTTATTGGATTTTACAAAGAAGGAATGAATGGAATGATTTTACAATTGAGTGGATGACTGTATAAAGAAAGTTATACAAGAACATCTCAGAAACTCAGTGACAAAAATTAAAGAAGAGACCCATTGAAGAATCAGAAGAGCTTGCTCCCAAACTCTTCTGTGGCCTCCCCATTTCTTGAAGAAGAAGCTGCAGCAAGATCCCTGAGTTCAGACAGGCTTCTCCCTAGCTGTAGAGCCACCTTCATTTCAAACAATTCCCCATTTTCTCTTCTCTCTTCTCTTTCCTTTAAATTAGACTCTATCGACTCTTCCATGAGTCTAAAGAACCCTGCGGAGCTTCGAAACATCTCAAACACCATTCCAACTTGCCCCCCATGCTCCAATGTGTTCACAACGCTTGCGAAAGCTACGGCAACGACGCTCAAGAACACGGCCCATGACCCCTGAGAAGGAGATCCCACAAAAGCTGACCCCACCGCTGCAAGGCCGGTGAGTAAAGGACCAGAAATGGCTAAGATCTTGTTAACTTTCAACACTATCTTGCTCAATCTCATATAATCTGAAGTGTCCTTCCTCTTCAAAACCCCAGCTATCTCCTTCATTTCCTCTTCAAGCTTTCCATTCCATCCATTCCTGGTCTCTTTCATCCCACCAATTAGTCCTTCTTGTGGTGCTTGAAGTAGTTGTGGCCACCACACGGCAGGCTCTACGGTTGCCGGGAATTTCTCGAGCATCGTTCCGAGTAAAGGAAGTGGGTAGGCTCTGTCAAGTGCCAAAATCTTCCCCATGGCCTCTTTCACATCCATACGAGTAGGATTACGGAGAGCAAGTGTTGTTTTAATATGTCCATGAAGCTGCTTGAACAACCTTGCAGCATTTCGTTGTTCTTCGGCAAGTTGGGATGGCTGGATCTTGTTCATCACTAACAACATCCCAGTAGCTGCTGAATATAGTATAGTAGACGAGAGCTTGAGGGCCACAAGGGGTGTTGCCATTCCACCGGTTGCGGCGAGTCCAGCCATTGTTGCAGCTGTTACAGTGATTGCATTGATTGATGTGAGAAGAAGGCGATTCCAGTTATCCCTCTGATCTCCAATGTTGGTGTGCATCTCCGCTCTGTCCGCAGAAGTCTCCATGATTGCATAGAGCTCCTCGATCACTGTGGAATTGGCGGTACCATCATCGTCCCTTCTTGTAGTAGTAGTGGTGGTTGTGGTTGTGTATCCATTTATCATGTTCAATTCCTTCACCAAGTCCCTCATCGGGATCTTTGGAAGAGGCAGATGACTCGTTCGGAGTTTTGGGGCATGAAGGGTAGTTTCAATTCCTCTTCGAGAACACGATGATTCCGAAGCCGATGAACACAGGAGCCTAGAAGCTTGAAGGGCTGCCATGTTCTCTCTGGTATGATCTCTTCTTCTTGTATATGAGTTTGAAAGTTTTTGATATGAAGGATACTAAAATCGGGTGATCTTGTTGATGTTGAATATGGGTTTGAAAGGTTTTGGTTTGAGAAGTAGTGAAATGGGGTGGAGGTCTAACTTGGTTTATAAAAGGATGGGAGTAGATGAAGAAGTGGAGTAGTCTCTTCAACGTTTTGAATAGGCTAATAGTTTGACTCTCTTTTGTTTGTTCCGATCGTGAACATTTTGAATAGGCTAATGGTTTGATTTGACTCTCTTTTTGAATAGGCTAATGGTTTGATTTGACTCTCTTTTGAATTGGCTCCATCCTGAACGTTTTGAATAGGCAAATGGTTTGAATAGGCTAACGTTTTTTTAAAAAAATTTATTTATTTATTTTACATAGGGGCCACACGACCAGATATCATGGCCTCGGATTGTCCCTGGCGAAGCCAGAAAACCCTCTCGGGGGTCCATACATTGTGCGACAGTTGGCAAAAAAAAGTGGGGAGAAGTCATTCCATTTTCTCCTCATAATTATGACTTCTCCCCATATGATATCTCTTCCCCTTATTCTCATACACTTATCGCCATAATGGGTGGAAAAGTCAAAATCATGGGCCCCATGATTTTGACTTCTCCACCACTTGTCACCTATTCTATGGAACCCCGAGTCAAGCCCTTTCTGGCTTTGCCAGAGACAATCCAGAGCCGATATCATTTATCCACGTGAATAGAGTGTCAGAAGTTAGCTGGGGAGCTCTTGCAACTCTTATCACTTAGGGGGATTAGATCCCCAACACTGTTGGCAGAACCGACCGGACCGATCGGTAGAACCAGAAAAATTGGGAACCGGTCCATTCACCAGTTCCTAAACCCCCCCCCCCCCCAAAATCGGACATGTTTAAAAATCAACCATTTTTGCCAAAACTGGAAGAACCGACCAGTTGTCAGAACCGGTCAAAATCGGTCATAAGTGATTAAAAATAAATTTTTTTTAATAAAAAAAGACACGGTCGAATCGGAACAGGCCACTCAACTGGCTCGGTGACCGGTCCGGTTTTGATAACATTGATTCCCTAGACCTCCACCCTTGGAAGGCCACACCCCTACCACTCACGCGTCTGCAACCTCCACCCATCCCTATCCTAATTCCCCCTAAGTCCCCATCTTCTTCACCTATAAAACCCACCCCCATCCACCGTAAAAATAAAAAAAAACCATTCAATCCGTAGGGAATCCCTGGTGAGATCCGAAATCCCTAGCAATTCCAAATCTCTTAAACACCTCTAAAACCCAAAGGCCAAACTCCACTTGAAGCAGCACCTCCAACAGCCACCACTATCACCCTCCACCGCCTGTCCGAGTACACCAGCAGGGTAGGGACCACCCCTACCCCTTTTATCTTTCTGTTCTTGAGCATTTGTAAACCCCTGGTCATTTCCATGGGGTATTAGCTCAATAGAACCCAACTAGGAGGGGTTCCCTGCCTCCTCCATAGGCTGTGGAACCCCAAAAACCATCGACACATCCACACACTATACACAGGCTTTCACACACCTCTACCAAGTTTCTGGGGGGTCCTCAATTCATGAGGAACCCCTTGGTTGCATCGTGGAACAGCTCAGTAGCTGATTTTTACGTTTTCTAAAAAAAAACCGTAAGGGCCATTCTGTACATGGTTTTTTGCAGGGGCTGTAGCTCAGGTTTGGTGAGGCCTTGGTCCATTCCAGGGCCTGTTGTGGACTCCTTAGACCCTTCGCCATCTCCCCTAAGCTTTTCATGCCCTATGGAATAGCGTAACCATGGTTAAATGACACAAAACCAAAACTGTGCATAGTGTCGGTAATGTAATTACCGACATTCTGAATGTTCTTAAAACAGTGTTATCAGGGCTTCTGTGGGCCTAATTTAATCCAAGTCCAGGGTCCATATTGAGCCCAGGACATGTGACACCTCCCTAGACGTTCCTCTAGATCCAATTGACCATGTGGCATCGTCCCTGAGCTCCCCCCGTGGCTGCAAAGTTACTGTCCCTGGAAAAACAGGAGTGTCGCCACTCTGTTCACCGACATTTCCAATATACTCTATATTGGGAATGTCGGCAAACTCATTGGCGACATTCCCTGCTTTTCCTTGAACAGTGGCTTGGTTCCAAGCCCAGCCCTAAGTTAAAGCCCACTGGAGTCCTGACAGCTCTTTCAGGCCCATCTTGGATATTGACCTTGCCTTTAACTGGGGTTAGTTTACCCCTGGTTAACTTTTAACCATAGTTAGGCTGTCCTCACTTGTAAATTCACATAAAATGATAAAAAAAAAAAAAACAAAAAAATAGAAAAACTATAAAAAGACTAAAAACATGCTTTTTGACTTTCTTGACCTTGGTTAGCCCTTAACCATGGTTAATTCCCCTCTAACTGCAGTTAGACTTGACTTTTCACTTGACTAACCTGGTCAATTAAACTCTAGCCTCTGGGCTAGACCCTTGACCATCCTATGCACACACACACATACTTAGCCTTGGCACGGGCTCATGTGCTAGAACTACGCTCGGTCTGATCTCACCCTAATGTGAGTACGTAGGCAACCCAACTCGGGTTCAACCTTAGCCCATCTAGCTTTCTATCTTTCTTGGATTAACATTTGATTAAATAATTAGTCATTTTAATTAAATTTTGAGTTTAAATTGGCTTAAGTTTAAGGAGTAAGTAACCATTGCAAAATGGGGGTCCTAGGGTGCCTAACACATTTCCCAAGACTTAATCGAACCGCTTATCCTAATCTCTGATAGACCATAAGTCCTTATCCAAATCCCGGGACCTATCCCTTAGAATGAATAGGTGGCGACTCTCAGTCAAACCATAAATGTAACAGTGGGTAGGAAATTTCTCATGCTCACAATAAGGACTAGTAAAAACCATGAATTAAGCAAGGTTATCGGACGATTTTATAGACCATGTTACATCGTTAGGACGAGTGAAACTTGGTTAGAATATTGTCTGTGGCCAGCCCACGATTAAAACCACACAATGACTTGGAAGAAGAAAAAACAGTGGTAGATTATAATTTGTAAATTTGGGAGGGGCAAGGAGGGGCTAAGCCACGTTAAACTTTTGAAAAAAATTAAATTTATAATATATATATTTTAATTTAAGAGGGCATAGGCATGGGGCAACTACCCCCTAAACTTTCAAAAAAAGAAGGATAAGTTTTATAACTTAATTTAAGAGGGCATAGCCATGAGAAAGGGGAGCAGATATCCCCTAACTTAAAAATATATATTATTTACAAACGAGTTTTGTAATTACGGAGATAGTCAAGGTAATTTTGTCACACATTTTAATTCAAAAATTACAAAATTGTCACCACCATACACCAAAAAGGGGAGCTTGATTCGTTTCAAGCCGTGAAGTAGAGCTTCAGTTTGTATTTAAACTGTTGAAGAGAGAAACGAGCAATCCAAAATATCCCATAATGGCAAGCATAGATAGTTTGAATATTACAAATATTAAAGAGATTAACCATGAAGAAGAGCTCCGGTTGATGGTCAATCAAGACAACCCAAAAATTGCCTTGGAAAGTGGTAGTTTGGTAATTATTAACATAAAGAAGGGTATGTTTTCAGAGTTTTAATTTACTAGCGAGACCATCCGGGTGGAGACCACCCCAAGACTGCCTCACGCACACAAGATCAAAAAAGAAAAGAAAATGGTAAATTACACTCACCTCTCCTGAGGTTTGTTGAAATTTCATAAACCTCGCCTCTTATTTATCAAATTACACTGTCATTCCCTCAACTTTGGTTGTCTGTAACAGATATCCTCTTCCGTTAGTTTGTCATTCCTTACATGGATCGACTTTGATGATATCATCATTTAAACATTTTAAAATATCTAAATTACCCTTCTTAAAGACAAAGTCCACTAATATAATAAAATAAATGATATTTGAGTTTGGTAACCAAAGTCAACTAATATAATAAAATAAATGATAATTGAGTTTGGTAACCAAGGTTAACAGTATCAACTTAAGGTTAATATATATTTACAAAACCAAGGTTAATATTATCAACTTAAGGTAAATGTATATTTTTTTTCTTCTAAAAACCAATGTTAGATAATGAACTATAGGGGAGTGAATCTTAACCATAATTAGTGGGTATTAAAAGGGATATGTGACGGCTTATAGAGACACTTTAATTGTGGTTAAATATAATTAACATAAGGTTAATATATATTTTTTTTTTCTTAAAACCAAAGTTAGATGGATAAATCCTAAGGGTGAGTGAATCTTAACCACAATTAGTGGGTGTTAATGGGAACACGTGACGACTTGTAGAGCCCCTTTAATTGTGGTTAAACATAATTAACCTAAGTTTTTTTTCCCTAAAAACCAATGTTAGATAGATGAATCCTAGGGTTGAGTGAATCTTAACCACAGTTAGTGAGTGTTAAAGGGGACATGTGGCAGCTTGTAGACTCCCTTTAATTGTGGTTAGGCATAATCAACCTAAGTTCTTAAAAAAAAAAAAAACCAATATTAGATTAATAAACCTTAGGGGTGAGTGAATCTTAATCATAGTTGGTGGATGTTAAAAAGGACAAGTGACGGCTTATAGAGATCTTTTAACTGTGGTTAAACATAATTAACCTAAGATTAATATTTTTTATTTATTTTCTTAAAACCAAGATTGATGAATCCTAGGGGTGACTGAATCTTAACCACAGTTAGTGAGTTGTTAAAAGGGACATATGACGTCTTGTAGAGCTCCCTTTAATTATGATTAAGTATAATCAATCTAAAGTTATTTTTTCTCTAAAATCTAAGATTAGATGTGAGTGAATCTTAATCATTGTTAGTAGGTATCAAAAGGGATGCTTGGGTTCTTTATGTTTTTTTTTTTTTGTTGAGCTTTCAAACTAAGCTTACTTCCTCCGGGTAAAATTTGAAAATAGTATCATTAGTTAATTAGTTGACGGAGTTAATATGGGGAGCTTGTCAGGAAAAGTCAGGGAGGTGAGTGTAATTCATCCGCAAGAAAACAAAGGGCACGGATTTCAAACAAAATCGAATCTTTTTCATGTGAGGCATGGTCTCACTAGTAAAATCTTATTTTTTAAGGATAAAGTTTCTGGACCCTTTTAGAGACGACTGAGATCCTGGGATTTCAAGTGGGACCATTTTACATTAATGACTCTGTCTGAAATCTGATTTCGGTGGTCTCGGCCTCAGAGGGTCTCCGTAGTAAAGTCTATTTTTTAACAGTACATTTTTTTTTTCATTAATACCCCCTTTCTAAGTCAAATTTTGAGTTGTCCGTTGCCCGTTCAACCGAAGATCATGTTGATAATTATTCTCATTCCCAAATTACCCATGTCAACAAGAAATTAACTATGAACACGAGCTCAGTAGAAGAGAGAACCGGAGCAAACCAAAATATTTCGTAACGGCAGGGGTAGTTTGAAAGGTTTCTAGTGAATAAGGACTAACAAAAAATAAATTTTAATTATTCAAGAACCAACTTTGAATTTGTAATGAAATACGACAATTGAAATGAATGATTTGATTTAAAAAAGAATAAATGAATGGGTTGCTCATAATTGAGCTGATGACTGTATGAACAAAGTTATATACTGTATACATCAGAAAGTCAGTGACAACGGCAGGGGTAGTTTGAAAGGTTTCTAGTGAATAAGGACTAACAAAAAATAAATTTTAATTATTCAAGAACCAACTTTGAATTTGTAATGAAAATACGACAATTGAAATGAATGATTTGATTTAAAAAAGAATAAATGAATGGGTTGCTCATAATTGAGCTGATTACTGTATGAACAAAGTTATATACTGTATACATCAGAAAGTCAGTGACAACGGCAGGGGTAGTTTGAAAGGTTTCTAGTGAATAAGGACTAACAAAAAATAAATTTTAATTATTCAAGAACCAACTTTGAATTTGTAATGAAATACGACAATTGAAATGAATGATTTGATTTAAAAAAGAATAAATGAATGGGTTGCTCATAATTGAGCTGATGACTGTATGAACAAAGTTAGATACTGTATACATCAGAAAGTCAGTGACAAAATTCAAGAAGATTAGATCCATTAAAGAATCAGAAGAGCTTGCTCCCAAACTCTTCAGTGACCTTTCCATTTCTTGAAGAAGAAGAAGCTGCAGCGAGTTCCCTGAGCTCTGATAGGCTTCTCCCTAGCTGTAGAGCCACCTTCATTTCAAACAATTCCCCATTTTCTCTTCTCTCTTCTCTTTCCTTTAAATTAGACTCTATCGACTCTTCCATGAGTCTGAAGAACCCGGCGGAGCTCCGATACATCTCAAACACCATTCCAACTTGCCCACCATGCTCTAAGGTGTTTACCACGCTTGCGAAAGCTCCGGCGACGACACCCAACAACACAGCCCATGACCCCTGAGAAGGAGATCCCACAAAAGCTGACCCCACAGCGGCTAGGCCCGTGAGTAAAGGACCAGAAATGGCTAAGATCTTGTTAACTTTCAACACTATCTTGCTCAATCTCACATAATCTGAAGTGTCCTTCCTCTTCAAAACTCCAGCTATCTCCTTCATTTCCTCTTCAAGCATTCCAGTCCATCCATTCCTGGTCTCTTTCTTCCCACCAATTAGTCCTTCTTGTGGTGCTTGAAGTAGTTGTGGCCACCACACGGCAGGCTCTACGGTTGCCGGGAATTTCTCGAGCATCGTTCCCAGTAAAGCAAGTGGGTAGGCTCTGTCAAGTACCAAAATCTTCCCCATGGCCTCTTTCACATCCATACGAGTAGGAGTACGCAGAGCAAGTGTTGTTTTAATATGTCCATGAAGCTGCTTGAACAATCTCGCAGCATTTCGTTGTTCTTCGGCAAGTTGGGATGGTTGGATCTTGTTCATCACTAACAACATCCCTGTAGCTGCTGAATATAGTATAGTAGACGAGAGCTTGAGGGCTACAAGGGGTGTTGCCATCCCACCAGTTGCGGCAAGTCCAGCCATTGTAGCAGCTGTTACAGTGATTGCATTGATGGATGTGAGAAGGAGGCGATTCCAGTTATCCCTCTGATCTCCAATGTTGGAGTGCATCTCCGCTCTGTCCGCAGCAGTCTCCATGATTGCATAAAGCTCCTCGATCACAGTGGAATTAGAGGTACCATCATCATCAGTTCTTGTAGTAGTAGTGGTGGTGGTTGTGGTTGTGTATCCATTTCTCATGTTCAATTCCATCACCAAGTCCCTCATTGGAATCTTCGAAAGAGGCAGACGACTCGTTCGGAGTTTCGGGGCATGAAGGGTAGCTTCAATTCCTCTTCGAGAACACGATAATTCCGAAGCCGATGAACACAGGAGCCTAGAAGCTTGAAGGGCTGCCATGTTCTCTTTGATATGATCTCTTGTTCTTGTATATGTGTATGGAATGTTTTGATTTGAAGGATACCAAAATGGGGAGATCTGATTGTTTTTGTTGTATATGAGCTTGAAAGTTTTTGATTTGAAGGATACTGAAATGGGGTGGAGGTCTAACTTGGTTTATATAAGGATGGGAGTAGTAGATGAAGAAATGAAGTAGTCTTCTTTAACGTTTTAAATGAGCTCATGGTTTCACTCTCTCTTTTGTTTTGTTTTGATCGTGCCTTTCCCTGGGGTTGCTTGAGCTGTCTTACGCTGACTTTCAACGGTAATAACAACCAGTAAAAACCTTGAATTGAGTAGGGACTTCGGACGATTTTATAGACCAAGTTACATCGTTAGGACGAGTGAAACTTGTCTGGAATATTCGTGGCGTCCAGGGCTCCAACCACACCAATGGACTGCGGATTTTTAGAGGAATGTTAGTTCATATTATTTTATTATTTATTGTGGGACTATAATAAATGAATGGAAGGAAACCAGTATAAGGAAGGGAAAGAAATATTTAGCTTTGGTGAGTACTGTACACTCACCAAACCGAAATTCGTATTTTGAAAATTTTTGAAGAGGTTGGTAGAGACCCTTTTTTAAGCATTTTTTTTATTCTTAACTTTTTGGTTATTTTCGTGAGGCTGTTAGGAATGCTCTAATGGGTTTAAAAGAACAAAATTTTAAACGTGGTTTATATTAACACCAAGAGCTTGGAAATCTGTGGCTGTTGCATTTCTCTAATTTTATTTGAGTTTAAATTTGAAGCAAAGCTCTACTTCAAGGTGTTTGACTATTTGAGCAAAGCCCTGCTTTAGTGTAGAGATGATGACAAATTTGTAATTAATGACATGCATAGGAATAATTTGACATTTTTTCCATGATTATAAGATTGTCACCTACTTTCCACTAAAAGGGAAACTATGCATTAGTTGTTAGTTATAAATGGTTAGGATTAAAGAGTATATTTGAGAGTACCCATAGACCAACTCGCCATGCTCAAAGAATTAGTCTAGGGTATTCCCAAATATATTCCTTAATTTTAACTTTTTAACTTTATTATTAAACGGTTGGGATTTGAGTTGATGTGACATTAAAAATGATAAAATAAGCCAAGTCATGGTTAGTTATAAGGAGTATATTTGGGAGTGCCCATAAACCGACTCACTATGCTCAAAGAATTAGTCCAAGTGTACTCTCAAAGTGTACTCCCAAATATACTCTCTAATCTTAACTTTTAACTTTAATATTAAATGATTAAGATTAGAGATGATCTGGCATTAGAAAAGACAAAATAAATCAAATCTTAGCCCATAGTGGTTAGTTATAACTAGTTAAGATTAAAAAGTATATTTGAGAGTACCCATAGACAGACTCTATGTAAATGGTGGCACTAGTAATTATTGAGATTGTAGTGGCAATTTTTGACAAACCTTTTTCCCATAATTATAAGATTGCCACTGACTTTACCCTAAAAGGGAAGCTCCGCTCAAATGCCATGAAGCAAAGTTCCGCCTCATATTTAAACTCTTTTACTTAAGATGAAGGTCATCCGTCCTACCATTACCAACACTAGTTGTCTTAAAATGCAATAGGCTTGTTGTCTTCGTAAACACATTCAATACCGGTTACCTCGCTCTTAAAAATGTCTTCTTGGTTCCCCTTGTAATGATTATCGAATAAATTTTCATTTATGAATATTAGTGAGCCGTACATGTGATGCATGGGAGAGAAAGAAAAGGGAAAGAAAGAGTGAGAAGATGAATCTTGGTGAACACACATGATATTTGTGAAAAATATGAAAGATAAAATATAATTATAAAGATAATTTTGTTAATAGTAATTATAATAGTGGAGATAAATAAGATATAAGTGTAATAATAATTTTGTCATTTTTTTTTATTATAATAGTAGAAAAGATAAGTTTAAGGGTAATTTTGTTAATCAATCAATGTTTTTAAGGACTCTATTCTCATTATAATAGTAGAGATAATTTATCTTTGACCCTTATAATTTAACTTTGACCAAGGATCATGGGCAAATTGAGAACCGTAAGAAGTCCCCTAAACCATGAATAGTATAAGTTAAGCAGAGCTTCCTCTCATATTTAACTATATGGGGATTTCATTAACTGCATGATGTTTCCTTTCTATTATCCACATGTTAGGCAAAAAGGTTACGCCCAAGTATAATACTCGGGCATCCTTATCTAATGTATTGACTGCTCATGCATAGTGCTTGTTAGGCTACAACAACTATTGATGCCAAAGTTTCACTCCATTTGGACGTTTAAGCCTACTAACTATCAGTAATCAAGTTTAATACATTCTTCAAATGGATTTTACTTAGGGGAAGTGATTTAAATCTCGACCGAGAATAAAAGCCGCAAGATTGAAAATTCAAAGGTGTAAGCACTCAAGTGGGGCCACCATTTAAAGAATATGCAACTTGTGACCATTTGATTTTAAAACGTGTGGCCTCATGCACTCATAGTACATACTATCGAGAGTTTTCTATCACTTTCCTTTGCTTAGTTTCACTCTCTCAAGAATAATAAAATGAGAGAGTTTATCAACGAAGTGATCTGTCATGATTTTTTTTTCTCCAAAGAGGCAAGAGCGCAATATAGGGATAGTAAAGCTAGTATAGAGACTCAAAACTTTCATGTATTGAACTTGTATGAATTAAATGAAATATCAAATTATGTGTCAAATAACTCATTTGATGTTTATCTATGTTAAATAATATTGTGTGATCAAGGATTAAGAGTGAAAATTAAGAAAAGTGACAAAACAGACAAACACAGACCAAACCGGTCGACCGCCCTACATATCCGGACGGCCGCTTTGTGAGAAAAGTCCGAAAAGCACAAAATAGTAGCTCCCCGGTCCAATCCGGTCGACCGCTCGACCAATCTAGTCAACCAACCCAAACCGGTGGACCGTCCATGCAATCCGGTCAATCGAATGGCAGTAAACTCACCCAGAAACTTTCAAAAATTCAGAAATTTGAGAAGTAGAAGTCTCTATGTATTCTTTAGCCTATAAATAGACCACTAACTCGAGGGTTTTAGGGTTCCAAACATTCTAAGATTTTTAGAAATTCTAGAGAGAGTTTGCTAAGGGTTTTGCAAGGAGAAGAAAGAAAAACTTGGAGATCACATCCAAGACCATTCTCAAGCAATCTTATGAGGTACTATATACTGGACTTTTGATGATGCTATGATAAGAATAATTAATGATTAAGATCTGAATATGCTTATGTGATTATTTAAGGGATATAAAATGAAAGGTAAGACCTTGCATGACGGAAAAGAGTATGAGATTCAAATTGGAGATGATATATGGGTAAAGAAATCTGATTGAAGGGGGATCCGGATAAACATTTATGCGGAAACTAGATTCCCTAGATCTTAACACCATAAAAAGCATCAAAATTATCTAAGAGTTTTAGTTATATCACCTCGGTGAATGTTTTTCACCGGTGAAGCTTAATCTACTCGAACCGTCAGAACTTTTTGTAAAGATTTCTCCGAAAAATACTAGAAGCTCGATCCTTGTTCTTCGCTATCTCCACGAAGCTTTAGAATCTCCTTTGGAATTATAAAAGCAAGAGGAAGAAGATGGATCAATGGTGTAGACCTTCTATCACCAATAATACTAAGGTTCAAAACCCTAGATTTGCAAAACCCAACTAGGACCACCAATATAGCTCACGAAAATCCCTAGGGGTCTCCCCTAGAGCTCACGGTTTGGAGAGAGAGAGAAGAGGAGAAAATTTTTTTTGGAGAATTGTACTTAATGGTCTAGGGTGTTGGGGTATTTATAGACTAGGATCTTATCCTAATCCTACTCCAACTTAATCTTATCTAGTAGGATTTATTAATCATCAATAACTCTTATTATTAATTAAATAAACTCCTACTTAATTTATAACTACTTTAGTTATAGTAATCCTATTAATTAAAGAGTCTCTATTATAAGAGGATTCCTTAATTAAAATGGATAAATCAACAACTTACACCAAAATAGGAAACCTAATCAAACTAAGAATCCACAAGGGGGGGCGTGGGATTTGAGGAGTTAAAACTCCTTATTGTAATTAAATTACAATAACATCTTAATCCTAATTGCAATCTAACACTTGGATTTTAATTTCATAATAAAAGGAATTATATTTCAATAATTATTCAATTAAACAAATCCTAATCCAATTAGGATTCCTCAAGTGGGCGCCCCATCCTAGGGTTTAAACTCATGGGCTTTGGCCCATATTAAAGGTTCATTTTAATAGGTTTATGGATATGAGTCAAACTCATTTCCCCTTTAATTATGTTGATCAAATAATTACTAAAATAATCTCTTAGTTTAAATTAACAATTAATTTAAACAATAGATTAACTATTGATCTATTTAATTAATTGATTAACTTTTAATCACTTAAAATAATTGATTAACTTTTAATCAATTTTTAAGCTTGTATTTCTTATGTGAGCAGCTCCACAGATTGCTCTAGGGCATTCTTATCCTGGCTTATCCAATATTATCCCATTGACCCTAAACGGGAATTAAATTGGAATTACAAGTAACGTGAGATATCCATGTTGCAATTGAATTTCAGTGTATGAACATTAACCATTATGCATCCCGCCACATGAACTTTTAAATTCGATTTATCCTTCCAAATATATTATCACTAATGGGCCTTTGAGATTGACATACTATATAACCTATAACTCATTGCAAATCATCCAGGTTTTCAAGACTTATGATTAAGCCATGAGAAACAATTTCTCATGAAAAACATTTTGAACAAATTCTTTTATAAGTATAATACATTTTAATAAAAGTATATTTCAAAACTTATTTTGTTTTCAAAATCACCTGTGCATGATTTGAACTTAATCAACTGTCTTACCCAGAACTTGGATAATCTCTCAAATTAAAGAGCATGGATTTCTTGTTTGGAATTCATCATGACTCGAATAACTTTCTGACTATCCAACTGTCACTGTATTGTATTCTCTAAGAAAATACGTTGGTGAAATCAAAATAGTTAGATCACTGCCCAGTCATAGATGAACTCATCAGATCTAAAAATCATCGAAACCGTTCAATGTGAATGAGAGACCAACTATCTGATAGTATGTTTATGCAAGAGATCTCTCAATGAATGCAATCAGTCAGTGTACATTTAAGCACCCATATACTGATGTGTAGAAACCACTACAACAGTTCGAGATAGAACTACATCTCAACTGTTGAAAATATCTTAGCATTCTGGCAGCCATATAAGTGAAGTGTCCAGCTTCACCCATAACTGTGACTATATAAGGTATAAGGAACCGGAAAGTTATATCTACCTGTGATAATCTAATCACATAACTTTCTTACAATATATCCTATGGACCTTTATTGATATCTCATATCGTATAGATCATCTCATGATCATGGTCAATTACCCATAATGAATACACAATAGATTAAGAAGAAGCATTCATTAATCAAATTAATAAGGTTCTAACAATCTAAATGAATTTTCTGGGCATCATGTCCAACAATATGCTACAGTTTTATGGTTTTAAATTGATAATGATGTTGGCAATTATTATACGATGATAGAATGATGATTTTAGGGTTTCGGAATGGATTTGTGATTGAATGATAATGATGGAATTGTGATCATGGGTTATGATTTTGGAATTAGGTTATAAGATTGTGATTATCAAATTCTTATACTAGGATATTGATAACTCTGTTTATATGATTGAATATGATCACATATATGAATGATACGTATTATTAGTATGATGTCTATACGGGTGGTTATTGAACAAAATGTTCATGAACTACTTGGTACTCGGTTCGTTAAAAGCTTGAACTTGTTCGCTTATTTAGCAAACGAGTCGAGCTCGAACACCATTTTGAAGCTCGTTTAGTAACACACCCTTACTCTACTCATTAAAAGCTCGGTTCAATTATGTGTATATATATATATATATACTTAATCCGTTTTGTTGGGTTGTGGTAGATTCGTGCATGAGTTGATCCCTATTGCTAACAAGTGAAATAGATAAGTGCATGAGCTTATCCCAATTGCTAACAAGTGAAATAGATAAGTTGGGACGTTTGTTTAGTTCCACATCGGGAAGAAACAAAGGAAAGATGCATTTGTTGGCCTATAAAAAGGTAAAGACCAGTGGAAGTAAAAAAGGCAATCTTAAGCTAAGCTAACACACTATGTGTTCGAGCCAAGCTTGATATGAGCCAAGCTCGAGCCTCGAAGGCATTCTATTCCAACCCAAGCCGAGCTAAGCTTGAGCTCATTTATGTTTTCATGAGCTGAGTTTGAACAGTAGTACTTATGTTTGAAACGAACTCGAACAATAGTAAAACTTAGCAAACCGAGCTCGAACACCCCACTACTCGACTCAGCTCAGCTCGATATCACCCCTAATGATATCCATATGCTAAATTATAATTAATTATGCATGTATGATGGTTAAGTTTCGGAATGGTAAATACTTAGAAAATGATAATCTAGAATTCTCTAACTATCATTATGTGGGTGGCTTTAGTAGAGTTTCAAAAGTGAGGTATCAGAATCTAAGAGATAACCTAATCGAAAGTTAATCATGACACTCAACCACACTGTTCATGGCATGGTAAGTTATTAAGTATTCAAGTCTCATAAAGTCATACATGGAATTAGAACTGACTATGTAACTGGTATGGATATTGAAATCTAGTATGGACCTTGTGTTGTGGTATTGGGTGTTTGTGTGATTCAAAACCAAGAAAAAAACTATGTCTTTTGTGTTTGGATGTGTTGTCTACCACCTATAGCTATTTTTCACAATAATTTGCTAAACTCACACACACAGGCACCGAGCATCAAGCGGGCCAGGCCGGGCTGGGCTAGGTCTTTGATTAAATAGAAAACTATTTTTTTAAATAAGCCCAATTGAATTTTTAATATTAAATCTCCTAATTAATGTGTTACCGTTTCATTACCATTAGTGGTCATTAACCACTAATAATTTCAGTATTAAGTATAAGCAGTTTTGGAATCAAAGAGATTTTCACTACTCTATATAAAGGACTTTTCTATACTGATTTTATACACAGAAAAATAAAGCTACAATTTTTTTTCTCCTCTTCTGGTTTCTATTCTATTTTGCCTTCGGGATTTCCTTGTTATTTTCGATTTTGTTTTGTTGGATAAAATAACTGAGTGGTGTACAACTGTAGAAGGTGCACATCTACAGTTATGGATAGTTTGAGTAAAGTTGTTGTATCCTGGAAGCTTCGTGACCAATAACTCAGTGCATCATGAGGACACAAATTGTCTTAAAAAGAGCGAAGTATCTAAGCCTCACTTCACACGAGCTACCAAATTTCTAACTATTTTTCAAGTGCAGGAATTTCTAGAATAAAGATTGTTGTATTGTTCAAATTTTTCCTACATTTTTGGATTACGATTCCAAGAATTTTACCCTATGGGAACAACACCTTGTTATTGGAAATCTGGTATGGACCTTGGTATTGAAATCTGGTATGAAACCTAGACTGACATGGACCTTAGAACCCTGGTATGGACATTGAAATCTAGTATGGAACATGTTACTGTTATGATTTCACATGCATATGTACATGTATCACAAATCTGCACGGAATGATGATATAAATATTTCCTACATGTTTTCTACACTCTGATTATGTAAAGTATTATGATATGGTATGGAAATCCATAATATGATAGATTATATTGTTAACTATTCTTTATATACACTGAGCATTATCAATGCTCAGTCGATTTGTTACTGTCGATAGGTACTGGAGGATTTGACATCTATACTCCAAGACCCTGGATTGAGGAGGAATATCCAGAAGAACTGGAATGTATACCAGGAGGCATAAGTGGATTTGGATCATTATCAATATATCAATATTATTGATCCCTTAGATAGTTTATTTTTATTTCAGTTGAAAGGAATGTAATAAGTACTTGAGATCACAATGGGTGATCGGATTATTTATGTTGAATTAGTTATTATATCATCGGATTATTGATGTTATTCTATTTCAAGGTTCATTCTTAAAGAAAATTTCAGACTCATATTTTATATGCCTTGTATGTTACTAAGATAAGATGGATATACGATGTCACATGTCCAAGGTCTCATTTGACCAACAATGGAATTTTAGGGCACGAGAGCTAGCACTCCTAAAATTGAAATATTTTGAAGGTGTGTACCGGATTAAGCTGACTAGAAGGAGAAAAAGAAAGATTTCTCTCCCTCTCCAACTGCCCATCCAAGAGCATTTGGATTCAGAATACGTGTATTCTGTGTTGTGATTTGAGATAAAACTCTAGGTGTATTCATTTGAAAAAAGTGGGTTAGAAATAAGGAAGAGAAAATGAAAAGAATTTTAAATTTTGTTTCAAAATAACAGTCAAAAGATGGACAGATATTTAGAGAAAAGTTATTGTTAGAGAAAATGCAAGAAAATTTTTAGAGAAAGTGGAAGTAAGTTTTATTGCCCACTTTGTAAGAGGAACTCACTTTTCTTTTACTTTCCCTCACTTTCTTACCAAAACAACACACCCTATTATTATAGGGTCATAATTGGAATTGGAGAATTTCTTAGTTAGTTTAAAACTTTAAGTATAGGTTTTGAGAAGTAGTGTTGGTATATGTTCTAAGTTTGTGGGTTAATGACTAGCATTTGAAGCTTCGCTGAAAGGGTGGATAATACAACCATTGCACCCGCTGACTCGATCCCAGAACCTACCTCTTTTGGGGGAGACACACTACCACTGGGACAAGCCCATGTTTAGGATGTATAAACTGAGGGAGAGCCTTTAGCTGCCAAAGAGGACGGGAAGGTTCCCAAGAGATGGCAAGCTTAACTCAATGGCTCACGCAAAGAGTGCACTCTCTATGTTTGGGTGAAATCCATTGTACCGTGTAACTTATGCCGTAAAGGCGTAAACATAATTTTTGGATTTCATTTCGGCACAACACAAATACTGGTGGCCCCAACACGGTTAGGTCGGGTTCGGGGTCCAATTTCAAATTGTCTGTACTAAATTCAAAGGGATGGGTCATCATTCATCACTAAAGAATCATGGCTGGAGGAGGATTTCCTAACCTGTAGTAAAAAATTGTCATGCATTGCAGCATTTTGTGATGCAGTAGTTAGAGCCTGCAGTGTGACTAAGGAACAGATTCACCCCTGCTGCTTGCAAGCAACAAATGTAAAGAGCATGACACAATCACTAGATTCCATGAATATAGTCATAGTGTAATTGCAACAACATGAATTACATGCTAGAGATGTGTATACACAAGCATGAAATAGAAAACAGAAATTATGAACACCACCCAATCTGCTAAGTCATCAGGGAATTATCATTTCCAGATGATCCAGAGGACTGTAATGAGTTTATGTAGACTTTTTCATTGCATATTCACCTCTCACTTTGTTAAGGCCATAGATCTTGCTTGCAGATTCAGAAATATTCCCCTAAAACACGAAAATGACCAACTTTTTTTTATTATATTGATGTTAAATAATGAAAATAAAAATGAAAAGGGTCGCCATATAAGGATGTTGGAGCAAGGGATATAACAATTACCAGCAACATGCAACAACGCTGTGGAAGATGACGCGGAATTGCAGCGGCATGTATTGGTGATTTACCCACCCCACTATAGGCCAAAACTGCACGTTCAGCCGTTAGAGATAATCAGCTCAAGTGAGCTTCATGTTTCAACACAATATATTACAATATGACAATGCAAAAACTAAGAATTGCATAAATACCGTCCATGCTGTCAACTGCACTGACGGATAATCCTTCTTGATTTTACTCTTAACCTGCATCCAGGGTCTTCCTGCATTTTAGAATATCATAATTAGATAAAGATTTCCTCGTCTAGCTATGGGAGCACGACCATAGTTACCGAATTCCCGTTTAATACTCGTATAATACTTTTAGGGGGGTCATCATTTAAAACCGTGTACTTTTGCCGTATTACGTATTATACGCTTATTGTTGTATAATATGAGTTTAATACACAACTTCCGATTTAAATGTGTATAATATCCGAATTTTAGCTGTACTTTTATCTTGTTAAATGCAAATTCCATGTTAAATAATTGTTATTAGTTAATATCATGATTCCTATTTATTTATAATTATTAATTACTTTTTAATTTTTTCATACTTTTAAAATGTTTTTGCAGTATAACACCCGTACTTCCCGAACGGACCATTGTCGTATTATACCCGTACCCATACTTGGTAACTATGAATTCGATCACATTAAGACATGGTTTGAGTAAAATGTTTACGAGTCGCAAACTCGGGATGATGTACAGTAATGTGAATTGAATGTTTATCTGCTAAATATTAGTAATGCAGTCTTTTTTCAATCTTTTTTTCCTTGCGGGTTTTTACGGGTTGACTTTGGTTGAAAATTTGAGGTATACTATCTCTTAAAAACTGGGTGGGATTTCATACACGAAATGCATAACGAGATCAGATTTATGGGAAGATTGAAGAAATATTTTACAAGTAACCATTTAATGTTGTAACTATCCTTTCACATGCATTATGTCGTGAAATGGACTTACTCTCTACGACAAACCCATAGTATAACATGAAAAGCATATTGTTCCAAGGAGAAGATGTCACCTGTTCCAGCACCACCTGAAAGAATATAGTCGGACATGTTAAGAGTGACTTGATCAACTAAATTGTGAATAGTACTTAATTAACCCATGAAATTTCCTGCAATTTATAACTAATTTCAGTTTCAACAATATATCAAACCTTTTACTATCCCTTCAATTTAAGAAAACTCATTTGGGTCTTAAAATGCGACATAACTTGATATGCAGTAGGGGTGAGTACAGTACCTTCTTGGCTACTGTCCTTGTATCCTTCTTCCCCTTAAAAATTTGATCCAGCAATTTATGCAGGTAATGGCCAAATGGTCCCAAATAAGCGAAGCCGAAAAGCTGGATTTAGCTATGTTAGGACACATAAATGAAATAAACATATGTAGCAGCAGATGCATGCATACAAGCAGACCAATATTTTAAAAGTAACTTGTACATTTACATAGATAATAACAGTTTTCACTTTTCAATCTCCTTCCAATTTATCAATTTTCCCATCTCTACCAATTGTGCATATGTGAGCTAAATGATGCAAAACACAACCACCTAATCATCCTCCAAAGCCTTCACAAAACAATCAGCTTAGAAGGTTAAATTGACATGACACTACCACCTATCTAGGATAACTGAATTTCTCATTATATCTCAGAATCAACAGCTAAAAGGATAAAGTACCTTCACAGTGTAAATTATGCAATAGAGGAGTGCCAACCCCAGGCGCAGATTTCAAATTATTTCTAAACTCTCATTGTGGGTGCAACACGTCATTGCTACGAATGCTACCCCCTCAACAGGTTAAGAAAACATTTATATTTAAAGGAAGAACTTACGGTTTCAACCAGTTCTAAAGGTAACAAGGAAAAATAGCGGCACATGTCGCTTCCACAGTGAGACTATGGAAGTCTACGTCTGGGGCTAGCATTTCTCTAATGCAATGTTCCACAAAGAAATGCATCCACTCACAGTTCTTATCAAATAAAGATAAAAAAAACTATGGCAACACAACTCCTGAGAGGCATTTCAGTTTTTCTAAATTTATTATAGGAGGATCCATATTGGGCAGAAAAATTATCTAACCTGGTTTCAAGTCAGTTATAGCGGGATGTAGGGTAATGGAGTAAAACAAATCTGTATTGTTACCTCATACCTGGATTCTTAACTTGGTTGAAACCAAAGTGAGTTTTTCTTTTTCTTTTTTTCTTTTTTGAACCTTAACAACCAGAGTGAGTTTCTCAAGTAGATGAACCATTAATGATTAAACAAATAATGCTTTCTTGTAAATAAATTCTATAGTCAAAATAAAAGACCAGGGATGTGTGGAAACACCCTATTACTACGCATATATACGGACAAGTCTATAAATTGATTTTGGCAAGAGGATTGCCATGACTTGTAGCTTTCAAATTATAAACAAATAATGAAATTTATTTCCCTTGGAATATTTCAAAACAGAAGACGAGTTGTAATACAAAGGAGAAGAGAGAAAACAACCGATCAACTTATGTTCCGATTTCTCGGTTTTGACGATCGGTTGTTTTCTCCTTGACTGGGGACAAGGGGACAGGGGGACAAGCAAGGGCTCGGACATTTTTTTAGGAAGGCCTTATTCCATTCCTTTCAGGAATGGCGGCCCGGTTTAGCTCCAGCTCTTTAAGGAAAGGTTGGGCCTTACAAACAGAAGAGCTTTAATCTTTTCAACCATTGCCTCCATAAAGTTTTACTTATCTAATAAAAATGACAATTTCTCTCTTTACAAAACCCAACTACTAAAAGTGATGGTAGAGAGGTGCAATCTTCAGAGAATACCCCAACTAGTATCTGTAAGCACCCACTTTTTACACCCTTCCTTAACCATGGTTAACAGCCTTAACCATGGTTAGTCTATCCAAATATCAACCTCAACCCTAACCATTAGGTTGAACCCTAGGTCTAAACCTAGGTCCAACCCTAACCCTAGGTCCAGCCCTAGGTTTAACCCTAGGTCTAACCCTAGAGCCCTAAAAGGATTAGAGAATCCTTAGATAATATTGCAAGAGACAAAGAAAGGGACACTAGAGAGTTTGTGCAATGTGCACAGGAAGAAATTCTAAGCTCTCCACGTGAGTAGCTTGTTCCCCTTGTTTTAGTATATATAATCAAGAGAGTGTACAGAGTACAAGATTACATAGAATTTAAAAAATAGAAAGAGGATATATGCAATTCCTTTGAGTCAAGATTTCTATCTAAACTTTTGATTGAAGAAGCTTTCCTTGAATGAGAAAGTGTTATCTGTAACTTTCCATATGTGCTGAAGTAGCTTCCTTGATTGAAGAATCTCTCTGTCACAATATCTGTCATATGAGATTGTTCAATATTTCTCTCTGTCACAATATCTGTTATATGAGATTGTTCAAAATCCCCCCTCAAGTTGAATGTGGTGAAGTCACAAAGATTCAACTTGGATGCTAGAAACCGTAAGGAATGACGAGGAAGGCTCTTGGTGAATATATCAGCAACTTGGAGGTTGGAGGGAACAAATTTAATTTGAAGCTGATTCGTGGCAACCTTTTCCCGAATGAAATGATAGTCGAGCTCAATGTGCTTGGAGCGAGCATGGAATACCGGATTGGAGCTCATGGAAATAGCACTTTGATTGTCACAATAAATCATGGGAGATGTATGAAGATAGACATGCAGTGCTTGTAAGAGAAATGTCACCCAAGTGATTTCGGCAGCGGCATTAGCAAGAGCCCGATACTCAGCTTCAGCACTAGAACGGGACACGGTGGATTGCTTTTTGGCACTCCAAGATATGAGATTATTCCCCAAGAAGAGAGCAAATCCAGATGTGGAACGATGGGTGTCAGGACAACCAGCCCAATCGGCATCAGAGTAACCCGTAAGGGTGGTAGGAGACTCAGCATAGATCTAAATGCCATGATGGAGAGTGCCCTTAACGTATCGTAATATACGCTTAACGGCTTGAAAATGTGCTGTCGTCGGTGAGTGCATGAACTGGCACATTGAGTTGACGCTAAAGGAAAGATCCGGTCGAGTTAACGTAATATATTGAAGTGCACCAACTATGCTGCGGTAGTGAGTGACGTCCGAGAAGGGGCTGCCCTCTTTCGTAAGTTTGTGACTAGTGACCATCGGTGTAGAAAGGGGTTTAACTCCATCCATCTGGACACGTTGAAGAAGGTCCATGGCATACTTGGATTGAGAGAGAAACAAGCCGGATGGACTAGATACTACTTCAATGCCGAGAAAGTAGTGCAGCGGCCCCAAGTCTTTCATGGCAAACTCACAACTAAGTCGTTGAATGAAAGTCTGGAGAAGAGATGAGTTACTCCCAATGAGGATGATGTCATCAACGTATACCAGTAAGATTATCGTGCCAGTAGAGCTGTGGAAGATGAACATGGAAGAGTCGGCATGACTATGAGTGAAGCCAAGGTCGAGTAAAAAAATGCTAAAGCGCTCAAACCAAGCACGGGGAGCCTGTTTTAAACCATACAAGGCTTTATTGAGACGACACACATGTTGTGGACGAGAAGCATCGGTGTATCCAGGTGGTTGATCCATGTATACTTCTTGCAAATACCCATGCAAGAAGGCATTCTTGACATCGAGTTGTCGGATCGCCCATCGATGCATAGTAGCTAAGGAAAGAACCAAACGAATGGTGGCAGGCTTGACTACGGGACTGAAAGTTTCATCATAGTCGAGACCGTGAATCTGAGAGTATCCCTTGGCTACAAGGCGAGCCTTGTACCTTTCTACAGTTCCATCAGCCTTGAGTTTAGTTTTGTAGATCCAACGATAACCAACAATATTCTGACCAGGACGGCAAGGAGTGAGGGTCCAAGTTTGATTTTGATGAAGGGCGGCCATCTCGTCATCCATAGCGGCAAGCCAATGGGGATGTTTTGCAGCGGATTTGAAGCCACGTGGTTCAGATGTACACAGAAGTGCCTCAAATAGGTGAAGATTAGCCTGTGAGTTAGAGCTGGAGGTGCGTGGCTGAAGTGGATGCTTGGTGGAATTCTTGGCCTTGGAACGTGTGACCATAGGATGAGCATTAGGTGGAGCGAGAGGTAACTGAATTATGATCTGAACTCCAGGAATGTCACAAGCTCTAGTTGTTGGAATCGGCTGCATAATGGAGGCCCCAAGTTCATCCGGGTGGTCATTGATGTTGGAGCATGTAGATGTGGTAGGGGCAGGCAAGTCGATGGATCCAGTGCTAGGTGAAGATGGTGGGAGCTGATCCAGAGAAGATGACGCCGAACTGATGGATTCTGAGGGGTCAATAGCTGGTGTTGTAGATGGCACTTGAGAGTTCAATGGAACTATATCAATTGAAGGAGGATCCGGTTGGTGAAATGCTGGATTCGGTGGTGAGCTGGAGGGGACCTGTCCATCGCTATGAGGTACATCATGTGCATGCATACAATCGAGATCGTAGAAGGCAACAAGATCATGTGATACAGATGATATATGAGGTGAGTGAAAAAATGGAAAATGAGTTTCATCAAATACAACATGTCGAGAAATGTAAACACGTTTCATTGCCAAGTCAAGGCAACGAAAGCCCTTGTGAAAGGAGCTGTATCCAATAAATGCACACCGAGAGCTTTTGGGAGCAAGCTTGTGAGGTGAGTAATCACGAAGGTATGGAAAGCACAAGCAACCAAAAGTTCTAAACATAGAATAGTTAGGAGTCTCACCAAACAGTAGGAAATATGGGGATGAGTGTTGGAGCACAGGGGTAGGAAGCCGATTGACAATGTAGACCGCAATAGAGAAGGCTTCGACCCACAATTTGGGTGGTGCATGACTGTGGAAGAGAAGGGTGAGTCCCATTTCTGTAATGCTTCGGTGCTTACGCTCAGCTCTACCATTTTGAGCAGGAGTGTGAGGGCATGATGTCCTCTTTTGAATACCACATTGAGACAAATGTTGCAAAAATTTAGAACTGGCGAACTCTTGACCTCCATCACATTGAAGAATTTTTATGTTGTGATTTAGTTGATTCTCAACCAATTTTTGAAAGTGAATAAAGGTTGAGAAAAAATCTGATTTTTTCTTTAAGGGAAAAAACCACGAGTATCGACTAAAATCATCAATAAAAACTACATAATAACAAAAGCCGGATGGAGATGTGATAGGTGAAGGACCCCATATATCAAAATGCACCAAACCAAGAGGTGTTGTGCAATGTTTATTATTAGATTCAAAAGGTAGACGTTTGCTTTTGCCTAACTGGCAACTAGAACATATTGAGGACTTACATAGAGAAGAGTCCACTAGTTGGATCTCTTTGGATTTATTTAAAACATCAATAGTTGTGGGAGCAACATGACCCAAGCGATTGTGCCAAATTTCTGAACTGCCCTTAACCGAAGAAGATGAAAGAAATGCTTGGTGAAGTCGATCAAGAACGTACAAGCCGGCTTTGCTACTCCCTGTCCCCAACACTTTCCCTGTTTTCCTTGCCTGAATAACAAAACCAGAAGAAGAAAATGTGAATTGGCAATCATTATCTCTAGTAAATTGACAAACTGAGATCAAATTCTTTTTAATGTGGGGAACAAGCAATGTGTTATTTAATTGGAAAAAGCCAGTAGGGGTATTTAGAGATACTGATCCTGTATGAGAGATAGGAATGCATGATCCATTGCCAACTAGTACTCGATCTGCACCATGATAAGATGTAATTCGAGAGAGATTACCTTCATTGTTGGTCATATGAGCAAATTGCTCCACTATCGGGGTACCACTCAGCATCTTGAGTATCTTGAATAGTGAGAGAAGTAAATGCCTCAGCCACTGGTGTTTGATATGAATGGTTAAAACGATTGCGACATTCCAAGGCTGTGTGACCACCACGACCACAAATCTGACAGTCATTTGCAATAGGTTGTGTGCCGGGAATAAGAGACCTCTGATCATGGTTTGCGGAAGCTTGATTTCGGCCATCATATGGTTGATTGGATCTATAGTAGTTTTGTCCTCCACGATTGTCATTGTTGCTTCGAGGATTTGTAACAAACTGATGTTCACCCTGTTGTTTACCAATACCAGAATTGTGATAATTCTGATTGCGATGATTGGGTTTGTAATTCCTACCACCACCACGATTATTGTTCCTGCCATGTCTTCCCCCTCGTTGAACATTGAATGCATATTCATGGCCGGTTGGAACAGGGGAGAGACTTCGTAGGAGAAGTTCATGACTGAGAAGAGATGGAACTACTTCTTGAAAGGATGGAATAGGAGGTTTAGAAAGGGTGGTGGTTACAAAGGTATGATACTCTGGTCCAAGACCTCTTAGGAACCAATATACCTTGTCTGTGTCAGGAACGGGGCTGCCTATGGCTGAGAGTTGATCACAGATTGCTCAAAACTTTCGAACATGATCTGAGATACTGGATGAGTCTCGTTTGAGGACTTGTAGTTCCTCACGAAGTTGCAATTCTCGGTTCTTGGATTTATGGGCATAGGACTCTTCCAAGACTGTCCATACTTCAAAAGCATTCTGCCGATCCATGGTCATACTCATGGCTGCCTCTGTGAGTGAGGAATTGATCAGGCTTAGGACAAACCGATCAGTGAGGCGCCATTTGCGGTGCTCAGGGTTGATTACTTGGGTTCCATCTTCCTGAGTAATGGTCGCTAGAGGTTGTTGGGCTGTTCCATCAATAAAACCAAGCAACTCTTGGCTTTCAAGGAGTGGAAGGATTTGATTCCTCCACAAGAGATAGTTGTTTCCATTGAGTTTAATCGAAAGCATGTTTGCCATAGATAAGTAAGGCAAGAGGGGTGTGGTGTTCATGGTAGATGAAACTAGTTGATTAGCCATGAAGACACAGACGATTAAGAAGGTAAGAAGGGATGATGGAGGAAACTGACTTACAGGATTTCTGTAGAAACCAAGAGCTCTGATACCATAAAAGGATTAGAGAATCCTTAGATAATATTGCAAGAGACAAAGAAAGGGACACTAGAGAGTTTGTGCAATGTGCACAGGAAGAAATTCTAAGCTCTCCACGTGAGTAGCTTGTTCCCCTTGTTTTAGTATATATAATCAAGAGAGTGTACAGAGTACAAGATTACATAGAATTTAAAAAATAGAAAGAGGATATATGCAATTCCTTTGAGTCAAGATTTCTATCTAAACTTTTGATTGAAGAAGATCTGTAGCTTTCCTTGAATGAGAAAGTGTTATCTGTAACTTTCCATATGTGCTGAAGTAGCTTCCTTGATTGAAGAATTTCTCTCTGTCACAATATCTGTCATATGAGATTGTTCAATATTTCTCTCTGTCACAATATCTGTTATATGAGATTGTTCAATAAGCCCTAAACCGTGGCTAGCCCTAACCTAGCCCTAACCCTAGATCCCTAAACCCTAGCTAACCCTAACCTAGCCCTAGCCCTAGGTCAAACCCTAGTCTAACCCTAAGTCAAACCCTAATCTAACACCAGGTCAAACCCTAGTCTAACCCTAGGTCAAACCTTAGGTCAAATCCTAGTCTAATCCTAGGTCAAAACCAACGTCTAACCCTAGCTTAAACCCTAGTCTAACCCTAGTCAAAACCTAAGTCAAACCCTAATTTAACCCTAGGTCAAACACTAGTTTAACCCTAGGTCTAGTCCTAAACCTAGCCCTAACCCTAGAGCCTAGCCTAGCCTTATCCTAAACCTAGCCTAGCCCTAGCCTGACCCTAACCTTAACCCTAGGCCCATTTCCTAATCCTATTTTCAAGCCCTGGATCCAAGCTACACTTAACCTTAATCAAACACCCAAGAACCAAGCCTGTTATCCAAACACCCATGACCCAAACGGCCAAACCCATGCACTCTTAACTTAGCCAAACTCATACGCACTTGCTAGCTTTTTTCCCTTTTGAGAAAAGATAGTATGTAGCTAACTCACACCAACCCACTCACACTCTTTTTTATAAAAAGAAAACAATAAAAAAAAATGATGATTCACATGCAACTAATACCCAATCAAACACACATACACCTATGCACCCCACTAGTCTAGTGTATATTTAACCTTACCTTCTTTCATACAAGCCTAATTCATGGTCTAAACACCCAAGCCCAATCTTCCTAACCGTGGCACCATGCCTCACCCATACCCATGCATACCACCTTTGTTTTTGAAATGTTAGCATGTAGCTAACCTACACAATAAACTCCCTCACACAATAAACTCTCTTACTCACTCAAAATCTCATGCATTGTTTCTCTTTGATGATAAACATTAAGACAAGCTAGACCTTCACAGTAGCTAGCCCCTTTTTGCATGTTTAAACCAACCTGCACACATCCTACTCATTTTCTGAAAAGAGGCAGGCTGACCTTCCAATGGCCCTCCATCCACTCATATACCTCCCCCATATTACGACCATACCACCACCTACATTCTGCCTATAAAAACCGCCCGTCACACGCTCATGGGTGAGGAGGAGAAAAATCCGAAATTCCCACCCAAGTTTCATTCCAAGAACTCTCAAGTTCTCAGCCCAGAAATTATGACACCCTAGAATCCTCAAGTCAAAGCTCCAAGATTTCCAAAAAACACTCCAAAATTTCAGAAGAAAAAAAAAAAAACCCTCTTGCAAAACTGTAACCCAGGAAGCAACCTCCCATTTCCCAAGGAGTTAGACCTGAAGCTTAGCCTTGGCTTTCCTCCTTGCAAGGTCATCCTCTCCTACTCGTTAAATCTCCTACCTTGGAATCTTTGAAATCTCTCTTGAAGGGTAGGCACTATTTTACATTATTATTTGCTTATTATCTCAAATCATCTTATTCCTACTCCATTTCTAGGATGTTTAGAAGACTCCTCTCCCTCATATGAGCATCAAGAACCTCCTCTGTTGCACTTTGCAACATAGGAAGTCCATGTGAAATAAAGGAAGAAGAGTAGTATTCATTCAATGTTCTTTTTTTTTCTGTTTTTTTTATCACATACGTATCTCACCACATGCACATTTCTTTCTCATGTTTTGTTCACTACATACACATGTCCTTCTCATGTTTTGTTGAGCCTAGATAATCTTTTGAGGGACGAAGGTCCTAAAAGAGGGGTATGCCCCTGCAACACTATTTTTTCTATAGGAAAAGGTAGTGAATCTTGTACTAATAATGCTGCCTTTTGTTTAGAGCAAATGCAAACCCCTTTTTTGGAACTCTCCAACCACCCATAGCCCCTATGTAATGCGTTCCAGATGCCCCTCATTTGAGTGGGAGCCCCAATTGGCTGCACATGTCAAATTGTTTATTTGTCGCAATTACAGGTCTTTCTGGAAGTAATCACATTTATCTTCTAGTGCAGCCCTCTTGACCAATTTCTAAGGCCCTTGTGATCCCCCTCCAATCACTCTTTAAATCAAGGCCCATCCGGGAATTGAGAACGGATTCATTTCTGGCAAAAGGGCCCGAATGGTGGTGCTGAATTTACCATTCTAGTCTTTCGTTATTTCTAACACTATTCTTGATTTTGAAATGTCCCTTTGGTCTAAAGACTTCCCCAGGCCACCGCAACTTTGTAGATAACACTGCCCCCCTTAGTCCAGACTTGGTAAAAGGCTATTTTAGGCCTTGCAGTCAAACTTTGGCCTTCCCGGATCATTGACCAAGTCCTAGACCTCAATTGGGGTTAAACTTAACCCTGGTTAGCTTGCTTGGCCATTCTAGGCCCTATAATTGGTCGTAGACCTCCTTTTGACCAAACCTTAGACCCTTAACCAGGGTTAATCTTAACCCCGGTTAAATTGCCTTATCTATGCTCCGCAATAAGTCTAAACTACTATTCAAAAAATCCAAAAAAATAGAAAAACATTCAAAAATACAAAATACAAAAACCAAAAAATCTAGCCACTCTGGTGCAAACCCTTAACCATGGTTAATAACCTTAATCATGGTTAACTCCCCAAGCCACTCCGGTGTAACCCTTAGCCTCATCGGCTAACCAACCCTAGCCCTCGAGCTAAATCCTAAGTCACTCTGGTGCACACAGACACCCCCTAACCCCGATACAGGTCTAATTTACTGCCCGAACTATGCTCGGTCTGATCTCACCCTAGTGAGTACATAGGCAACCCATCCCTGGTTCAACCCTAGTTAGGATTTTCTCTTTTTTGGATTAGTATACTCTACACACTTAGGTATTTTAATTAATTTCGGACTTAATTTAGGTTATACGTGGGGAGTAGGTAACCGTCCTGGACGGGAGCCCCTTGGGTGCCTAATACCTTCCCTGGGACTTAATCGAACATCATACCCTAAGTCTAATCGAGACCATTAACCTTAATCTAAACCTGGGTTCTATTCCCCCAAGAATTAGTGGCGACTCTTAGTCAACCAGTGAGACCAAAATGACGTTTTAGTGTTGTTCCTCTGCAGGGCCCAGCCCGGAAGGAAAGATAGTAAAATTTCACGCTCACAGTATCAAAAGATTTAATTCACCAGCTCGAGGAAAGATACCCAAAAATGATATGAGAACTAGTGAATCGGAAAATAATTAATTGCCTATCCACTTGATCAGCAAAGGAAGCATATATTTGGAACAACCTTTTTCCTAACGATCAAGTGGTCCATGGTGAGACTCTTCTCCGAGAGGCAGCTGCCGTTACACAAAGGCAACCTTAGACAGAACCAGAATACCCAAAATGGTTCTTTTAAAAAAAAAAGACCCCATTGTCCAAAACGGATGTGAAGATGAAAGCACTGTGAAAGTGAATTTAGGCTTAATTATGGGCTTATCTTAATAACACCATTAATCCACCTAGAGGTTTAATTATGAGATAACAAAAATATGAGAAATAATTCTGCTCATACAAGTACCACTGACAAATCAAAGTTGGCATGTTTTGGACAATTATGGTGAAAACTGTGTACCACTAGCTTCAATTGGGTTCTAGAAAACAACAGATTTTAGAACGACTATGCTACCCCAACCTATTACTTACACATATACATAATAAAAATAGAGGTTACAGATAATGGAAACAGTAATAGCGAAAAAAACAAAAAAAGGGACAAAGAAAAGAAAAAATGACATCTCCCATAACACCTCAGTCACTCAAGGTGATCATTTAGTGATGTTTCTCTCCAATATCAAGTCCTTCACAATAACACTAAGGAGTCAAAGGTGCACTCAAAGTTACCACGAGAGGATCTTATTTGAGGTAGAAGAAAATTAGTTGCTACAAATGTTCTCGGAATACAGGTATAGCTAATCAAGTACAGGAAGGACCATGCGGCAGGTTCTTAAAACCTGAAACTGAGGAAATGGATATGGCATGGGGAAGCAGGTTCTGCCTCATTTCTACTCTGCACTGAGAACTACGAAGAACCTTACATTTAGGGGTTTTCTTATGGATGAAGACCAATTGTAAGAGGGGTTTTGGCTGTCCCTGCATATAGACATATATTCAGGGGTTATCTAGGAGCAGCATTAATCATCATTACAAAGGGCATTAGTCACAGGGAAAGGAGTTGTGCTGATCGTAGAAGATAAGTAAAGATACAGATGTACATATAGTGCTACCCAGGCCCCATGCTTCAACCTCTAAACCTCCAAAGATATCTAGTTAGTCCCGACTCCCGAGAGCCCATTTTTCTTTCTACATCATCCTACCCAATCTCACCAGAAAATTCTCCAATCACCACAAATTTATGTCCATTCTACTCCGTCCAATCTAGGATCATTTTCAAATGACCAAGAGTACCAATACCCAATCCCAAATTTCTGGCGGCATAATAACTCATTGCAATCTTATCTAATCTCTTCCTTCATCCCAATAGCCCAATGTTTCAAGAGCTCAAAACATCAAACTTTCATCTAGATGAGATAATGAACATGAAGATTTTACAATTTTATTTTTACAATGATTTTTCATTTATTAATTTTTCCAACGGTCAACGAAATGAGCATTATTCATGTCTTTTCAAACATAGCTTCTATTCATCTGGAGACTCTGCAAGTGTGACTAGCATCCAAACCCAAGGAACCCATTACATATAGGAGATCACTCGGAAATCAGAATTAAGTATTCAGTGGAGAAGTGAGAGGAACAATTTGCTAAGCTATTCGACTATTCCCCGTAGATAATATAGATTTCAGATCACATCAAACAATGGGTTTGTATTGTATGCCTATATTCTTCATTTCTTATTCTATTTACTAGTACTGTTTGTTTTTTCTCTTAAACTAGGGTTCAAACTGAGCTTGGGTTTGGAACACATAGCACCATCAAACTGAGCTTGGGCTCAACCCATCAAATTAAAAAAGAAAAAGAAATCGGAGAGTGCCAATATATGGCGATAATAACGTAAAATTAATTGAATTCTATGTCCATATATTACTTAAATCGCCACAATAGGTAAGGTAAATGGAAAAAATGAAATACCACTTTGAGAAGAAGACGTCTCAGTTGAAGTTTCTGTATACCAGAGAGCTTCTGAGCAACGGAATCACTGACTCCTGCCAACACACCGGCGGTAATCGCCTGCATCCCAACAACACCATCACCAGTCACCACCCAAAAAGAAAAGTCAAAATCCAAGGAAAGGAAAGGAAAGGAAAGAAACCCATTTCAGAATCGTAACTAAAAAGAACAAAAACCCAACTCAGAAAACAAACAAAACCCATTTGGAATCGAATCAAAATGAGAAAACCCAGAACAGAAAAGACGAACCTTAGTTCTCAGGGGATGAAGCTGAAGCTGTAACATGTAGTGTTGCCATCCCTTCTTCGCTATGGCTCCCATGCTTTCTTCTTGAAAGTTGAAACCGCTAAAAGTGATTAGTGAGTGAAGAGAGTAACTGCTTAGAGTCTCTAGATATTTTCCTCTTTTCTGACGGCTCCTCCAATCATTACGCATAGTATCTTAATTACCATTAGCCGCATATTCCCTTTCCTTAGTTGTTTTTTCAAGTTTTACACCTTGGTTGGTCCGTTTCTGGAAAAAAATAGAAATAAAATACACAATCACATTTTTGATACCGTACGGGTAGGTTGTCGTTGCCAGCGACATGCTTGGGTTTTAACTGGAATCAAATATGTTTTTTTAAAATAATGTTAATTTATTGAGTATTAAGGGTTAGAGAATTTTTTTTTTGGTCACTAAATAAATTATATTAAACCAATTGGGGGGGGGGGGGGGGGGGGGTGTACATCATAGAAATGAGAGCCAGCGACCCAGCAGTAGCTGCCTTTCTAGCAAGATTATGAGCATGAGTTACATGAAGGCAAGGGACATCCTGGAGGCATGGTGTTACACCTCTACTTAATATAGTGAGAGTTTGGATGAAACGTTTACTATCAGTTATGATAGTACTGATCTCCCAAGGAGGGTCTGTCTTCGTTGTTACAAAGTGAACAATTTGTTTGGAATCACTCCATAACAAGACTGGAAAAATTGATGTTGAACTGCGATCTGAAGGCCCAATCTAAGAGCTAGGGCTTCAGCCACTAGCGGTGATGTTCCCGCACAGCCAAAACTTGCACAACTCACCTGTATGCCCGAGTTAGTAGTCACAAAACAACCGGCACCTAACCAAGACAATTTGTCGTAGGTTGCACCATCTACTTGGATAATGAATGAGTGACCAAGTCCATCAGAAGGAGGATGTAGCAGTGGGGCAGTTGGTGAACAGTTGGCCGGAAAATGTTCCCCACTCGAGTCGTCTCGTCCATCCAAGGAAGATTGTTGTCTACCATTAGTCAGCAATCGAAGCTCATCCATATAGTGAGATATAGCTTTTAGGATTTCATGAAATTGAAAGTCACGTTTGTTGAAGACGACATCATTGCGAGCTTTCCATATTTGCCATAGAGTGAATGCCCAATAAAATAAAGTGTTGTTCTCCAACCTAGTAGAGTCACTAATAATCTGGTTGTGTCGGATGGGCAAAAACCATGCCACAAGCCACTCTTGCAAAGATCTAAAAGTCAATAAGTCTGATCGAATAGTGAGGGGAGAAGCAAACCAAAACCGTTTAGTCACTTCACACGTTGCAAATAAATGCCATTGGGTTTCTTCCTTGAGGTGACAAAGAGGGCAAACAGCCTCCTGATTCATTTTTCGGCGTTTCAAATTGGCTTTAACTGGGAGGGCGTTCTTCATACACCGCCATAAGAACTCTAGAACTCTAGGTGGAAGCTGGCTAGACCACAATTTTTTCTAGAATGTAGTGGGTATACTATGAAGGGACTGGGTCAGAGGGCCTTGATCCCTGGCGCCTCGTCCGTGCGGTGACTAGAGGGAAACTCATGGTTGTTGCTAGCAGCACGTATATATGCTGAGCAGACCTTAAACTTGCCTTTGGCATCCCATTTCCAAGCAAGTTTATCGGGTATCGGCTGCACGGGAATAGGGATGCCAATTATGGCCGTTACTATATCTCTAGGGAAGAGACGTTGAAGCAAACCATGATTCCATTGTCGGTGCTCATCCAATAAGTCACTAATAGTTTCAACTCTTATCGAAGCAGTTTGGTATTGTCGCAGATGCTTAGGGTTCACAGAAGGAATCCAATGCTCCTTCCATACATTGATATGGTCCCCTTTGCCTGGTACCCAGCGCACTCCTGCCGTGACCAACTCTTTGGTTCTTAAAAAACTTTTCCATCCCCATGACTCTCCTCCTTTGATCGTTGCCTCATGGAGATCAGATTTTCAGAAATATTTGGCTTTTGCCACTTGGAACCATAATGATTTTTTCCCTTGGAATTGTTGTTTAGCTAGAAGGGCAATATTCATATTTGCCATTGATCTAAATCCCAATCCACCCTCACATTTGGAATTGCATATAGTTTTCCAACGAACCCATTTGGTGTTATGTTTGCCCTTATTTGAGCCCCACCAAAAATCCCGTTGACAGGTGTCAATGGCTTTGCAGATGGATTTTGGGATTTGAAAGCAAGACATGGCAAAATTGGGGATGGCTGAAGTCACTGCCTTAAGCAAAACAGAGCGGCTAGCTCGGGACAATAGCTGTTCTTTCCATCCTGCGACTTTGGCTTCCACTCTTTCCCTCAGAGTCGCAAAGAGGTCTTTTTTTGATGTACCAAACTCGGTCGGTAGCCCCAAGTATTTATCAGCTTGAGAAGCACCCCGAACTCCTAGAATGCGGGCCAGAACTGTGGAATACCATCGTGATGTATTTTTGCTAAAGAAAATACTAGACTTTTGAAAATTAATAACTTGGCCAGATGCTGAACAAAACCAATGTAGAAGATGTTTAAGGTTTGCCACATCAAAGAGAGAGGCTCTCATAAAGATGAAACAATCATCCGCGAATAAGAGATGGTTGATACTTGGAGCTCTCCGGGCTAGTTTGATTCCTTGACTAGCGCCATCAACTTCCTGTTTCCGGAACAAACCCGTTAAAGCCTCTGCACATAACAAGAATAGGTACGGCGAAAGAGGATCACCTTGTCGTAGTCCTCGACTTGGTTGAAAGGGGCCGCACGGAATTCCATTCACAAGGATTGAGTAAGAGACAGTAGAGATGCATTGGGAGATTAGCTAGATCCAAAGCGGACTAAAGCCCATTTGCCGCATCACTTAATTCCACTTGATCCTGTCATAGGCCTTGTTCAAATCGATCTTAAGACCCATAAACTTGGTTTTTCCTTTCCTTTTCTTTTGTAAATAATGGAGCAGCTCATGAGCAATGAGGACATTGTCTTGGATAAGGCGCCCGGGAATGAAAGCACTTTGGTTCGGGGAGATTAAATCATCCATGACTTGTCGGAGCCTATTGATAAAAACTTTTGATATGATTTTGTAGATAGGTGCCAAATGGACCGGAATTGACTAATCTGCGTCGGATGTTTAACTTTTGGAATTAAGGCAATGTAAGTTCTATTAATAGATCTCAAAAGAAAACCTTTCTGTAGACACTCGAGACAAGCTGCGGAAACTGTTTTGCTTACCACATCCCAATAGGTTTGAAAAAATAAACCCAGAAAACCATCTGGTCCCGGAGCTTTGAGTGGTCCAATTTGAAAAGCTGCCTGTCGTATATCTGCTTCCTCAAAAGGCTTATCCAAGAGTCTTTTTGCATCATTTGAAAGTTTATTCGGAATCCAGCCGATTAACTGTTCATCAAAGGGAGGATTGGCAGATTGATAAAGGGTGGTAAAATAGGCCATAATCTCTTGTTTTATCAATGTTTCATCCTTGATAAGAACCCCATTTTGCCCAAGTAGCCGGAAAATCTTGTTTCGTTGGCGGCGTTGAATTGTAGTAGCGTGGAAAAAATGCGAGTTGCGATTCCCCCATTTTAACCAATTGATTCTTGATTTTTGAGCCCAAAATATCTCTTCACGGGAGATCCAACTTTCAAGCTGGGCAGTTATCTTAGAAGCATCTTCCTGATTAACATGCCCCGAGCCTAACAAAAGATCTGTTAATTTTTCTTTAGCTTCTCGAATTTGAGTATGTAAGTGTCCAAATTCTTTTTTGTTCCAAACTCGTAAAGCATGACTGACCTCCATTAGTTTTTTCCAAGTAAGAAACATTTTGGAGCCATTTCCCATTGTCTCCCATACTCGAGTAATTGTAGGTCTGCATCCAGTGTGACTAGTCCACATGGCCTCAAACCGAAAAGGGCATCAAAATCAGTGCGCCACTCTGAGTTTGCAAAGCATCTATCCAGTCGTTCTTTGACGTTAGCCGTGCCCTTTCTGTTGTTTGTCCATGTGAAGGGGACTCCTTGGTAACCCAAATCTAGTAAGTTGCAAGAGTTTATACATTTGTGAAAACGACTAATTTTCCATAAAGGAACCTCAAAACCCCCTACTTTTTCCTTTCGATCTAGAATCTGATTGAAATCACCAATACAAAGAATGGGCGCGTTCCATTCTCTAACTCTTGTCAGAGAATATTAACAACAGTTAATATTAACGACCCCAAAATCCTACAAGGCTAAAATAGAACTTTGGGATCGCCACATTACTTAAACCTGCTTAAAACCATGCATACAAGACTACTACACGAGTCTTCAAAAATGAGAGCAATAAAATTCCGATATATATAACTCAAACCAACTAAATAACACGAGTCTATAGTCAACAAATACAACTCACTCTAAAACCAAAGAGTCTGATACACAACCATAAAAGTCTACTAAGCAACATCTACTCAAGTCAAATACAACTCTCTCCATCAAATGAAATGTAAACTAAGAGGTGTAACCACCCAAGTCTCTGGCTCCCTCATCAGAAGGCTCACCTTCACCTCCTTCCTCTGCGTATGTTTCCTCAACCCACGGCTCCACCGTGTACTCCTGCTCTAAACCTGCCAAGACAAAGTCCGGCTGAGTACAAAGGTACTCAGTGTATATAAAATCCAATCAACAATAATAATATACCTGCACTTAGTCAGAAACATATCCAATAGCATAATAACATAATCAGAGTGCGGAAGAACGTGTGCGCATATACATCATATCATCACCTTGACTCGTGTACTTGTGAGAATCTTAGACTTAGAAAACCATACACTTATGAGGTACTTATGCTTACGAGACCACGCGCTTGTGAGATGCTTATGCTTATGCTTATGCACTTATTCAGATCATACAAGGATGAGACATGCCGTTCTTGGCGGATACGGACCATACCTTAGAAATCATGTGGTTGACATGCCGTTCTTGGAGGATACGGACCATGTCTAAGAATCAGGTTGACATGCCGTTCTTTGAGGATACGGATCATGTCATGCTTATGCTTATTCAGAATGTCATACGTATGCCATGCTCATGCTTGTGGTCCACATGTGTGACTTGTGAGACTCTTATCTTAACATACACGTGCTTATGCGCTTAAGTGTCGAAATTAACATTCGAGTCGGTAATTGCTTAGATTCCGATTTCCCACTATGGAAACTCCACTATATGTCCCACACCAAATAGTTCGAGAATTCCCGGTTTGAGAGATGTTCCTCTAAGTTCTTACCTTCCCGACTATCAATTCTCATGCAAGAAATTAAGTATACTTAACAAACAATCACATATATATTTCTTATCATAATTCTTAACATCATTTATAATCCATTTACCACTATTTCATAAAAGTATCATAGCATTTATTCTCACAGACATTTTCACAAACACCTTGAGTACACATAATATGAATCCATTGTTTCTCTACCTTTTCATGCATTCATCAAATCATAATTCCATCCATACAATCCATATATTCATCAACATCCACAAATTAATCACATCCTCCATACATTTCCCATCCTCCATACATTCTATCCACATTTAATCCACATTTCCAATCCGCATATCCATCCATAATTAGCTTGCTACTTAGAAAATTAGGAAAAATGCATCAAACATCTATTTCTACCATTCCTAGCATCTTAACATTCACAAAACCTTAAAATAAAGTTGATTAGAATAGTATATCGACCTTAGGAATCCTTCCCTTGGATTCAAAACGCTCCCGAGACGATTTGGAAAAGCTTTGAGGACGATCTCCAAGCTTTCCTCTCAATCTTCTACCAATCTCCTTCCTCTCCAAGCAACCCTCTCTCAAAACCCTAGGGTTTCTCCCCCTTTTTGCCAAATTAGGTTAGAACTAGGTGGAGTATTTTAATATTTCGAGTAGGACCCCCTATTTATAGCCTTAAGGTCTGAGAACAAAAAGACCAAAAAACACATACTAAAATTCTGTAAAAATCACGAAAGACCGAGCGATCGGTGGTTATGACCGATCGATCGGTTCTCAACCGAGCGATCGGTGCTCTTGACCGGGCGATCGGTCAAAAAAGCACTCTCTGAAAATTTTCCCCATACAAAATTCTGGACCAGTCGATAGATACCGATCGATCGGTTTTGGACCGATCGATCGCTACTTCTGACCGAGCGATCGGTTGCCTATAGATTTTTGACCCGCTTTACTGTTTTGGCTATAACTTTTGACTCGCTCGACGGATTTTGACGATTCAACTTGCGTTGGATTCGTCTTTCGAAAACGAACATTTCTGACGTTTTAGAATTTCTAATTTCCACTTAATTAATAGACTAAATTATCCCCAAAGTTGACTGATCTGTATTTCCATTAAATAAAACCCACCATTGACTTGGCTTAAACTCAAAATAAGGAAAAACATTAAACATAAACTTCGAAGAGGGTTCCAACACCTTTCTAATGGTTCAAGAATCACTCAATTCCAGTAAACGGTGCCAAAACTAGAGCTTCCTAAAGTTTAGGGTGTGATATGACATCCCTCCGTTACAAGTTTGATTAAGCCTAGTTTACACCACACCAAATAAATATATAATACAATAAACATCAAAACATCATAAGGACTATAATACCCCTAATACAATGAAGTAAAAACATGAAAAAGATTCGGGGTCTCTACAGGCTAAAGGGGACATTTGTTGACTTGTGGGAGCAATTGAACTCTCTCTGAATTCAAGCGTGATTGGATGTGTTCGATCTCGTCTTAACAAGGCTAGTCTTTACCTACTAAGGGTCTCGCCTTAGTCGGGTCATAGCATATAGGGTTTTCAATCAGCTGGCTTGATTTGTCTCGAAATTAACCCGACTTGAAATTAGCCCGGCTTGAAATGAGTATTTGAGCTCGTTCAGCCAAGCCGAGCTAAATGATTGAATTCGTTTCCGATCACAAGCAATAATCGACTCAGCTCGATTAACTTTATTGTACTACTTATACTATCTTTATAGTATTAATTTTCATATAAAGTTAAGAAACTTAAATATGAATTTGTTATGAAGGTAAAATTTAATGGGTAATTTCACCCTTTCAGAATATATCATGTTTCTCCTATTCACTATTTTAAAACCCGGACCAGACCGGTTAACCTGGCACCCGGTGATCTTAATGGGTTGGGTTGACCCTTTAATGAGTTGATTATCAAAACCAGAGTGACCCGGTTAAAACCATTTGAACCGACATGACCCAGTCGACCTGGGTGGTTTTTGATGAACCGTTTGGGTCATGGAAAATGACAATTTTTCACTTATTCATTCTAAAACACAATATATTAAACATAATTAACGGTTTTGAAACAAAACTCTAAAGAAGAAATAAAGACTACATAGGAAATGGAGGAAATTGGAGATAGAGAGATCTCAAGCCAAGGCAAGGATAAAAATATGTTTTTTTCCATTGATTTGAAGGGTTTATATATATATATATATTTCACTTTAGTTTAAAATTTCAAATAGAAATCTCGTATTTAATAGTTTGTAATAGATTTTTGCACTAATTTTAGGAGGCGTTACATGTAGTAGAAGTGTAGAGTATATTGTAGGCATGTTCAGATGAATTAACGCTCATATTCTCAAAGTAGATGAGACCTATGTCCCTACATCAGACTCGCACCTGCATGTCTGTCATTGAATAATTCTAAATGGAGATGATGGTGGTCCTACATCATTAGGCTTTTTGCAGGCAAAGAAAATGATCTATTTGGTTTCATACAAGGAACTCGGATTGGAAGATCCTCTAGAAAAAGGACCTTTTGTTGATTTTGATTTAAAAAATTAATAAAAACCGGATCATTAAGATATGGGGTTTTGATTTTAATCATGGACTAAAAGCCCTCATTAATTTAATCTTTGTTTAGGTTGGGTGTTTAATCACTTGAAAGAGAAAACATACTTTTAGTGGTTTTCCTTTGTTTCTTTAGTCCCACATCGGAAAGGAAGAGAAAATCTAAAGGGTTTAATTACCCCCTTAGTTGCTTTGTTGTCAACAACCAAGCATGAGGTGTAGACTATTACCCACCAATTCTTTTAGACGATAACTAGGGTGCGCGAGTGCACACGCACGGGTGCGGTGTGGGCATAATGCTTTGGGCGCTATGAGGCGCACTTTGCACTTCGCACGTGTGCATCGTAAGGCCTGATCCAGAGTGCCAAGTGGCCTCAGCATGGCCTGCCTGGAGCAGGAAAAGCCTAGCCAGGTGGCTGAGCTCATGCACATGCACATGCACATGCACATGCACATGCAAGGGGACCTTGGTCCTCTATAAATAGAGGACTTTGGAGAGGTACTGGATTCTGTTGGAACTCAGACTAGAACCAGATCTGCGGACCCAAACCAGACAGACCCAGACCAGAGTAGGTGCACCCTGATCCAGTCAGGTTGAGCTATGGTCCATCAGGTGGACTCCGAACCAGGGACCTCTTAGGAGGACCCTAAGCTGGAGACCTCCATTAATGGTGGACCTTGGAGCGCAAGGAAGAAGATCCAAAGGCTCATAATCCAGAACCCAGGCCCAGTAGGCTGTCCGGATTGATCCAGATCCATGGATACCAGGAAATAGACTGCTGCCCAGCTCCTGAAGTGGTTGCAGAATACCTTCAGGTTTCTCAACCGTTCATCTCAGAACAGTCCACATGCGGACCATTCGATTGCCCGATCTGGGAAACCAAATCAGGTACAGCAATGGATCTATCCTATAAAGATGAACCATCTTTGTGACCATCCGATTTCGGGTGTGAACCTACCATATCCACATGATAGATCTTATAAGGACAATCGTACCCAAACAGGGGTATCTTGTTGAATGGGTTAATCTGGACAAGCCTGAACTTATACCCAAACATAATCTGGAAATGATAAAATCGGATTAAGTATAATCTTGTGACCAAACAAGACTCGGATTAAGTTAACATGGATTAACTTAAAACTGTAACCAAACAGGACCTAAAACAGAATTGATTCTGATCAAACCAGAATCAATTTATGTGCAGAATTGGTTCTGAACATAACCAAACAGAATAGGTGCAGACCTATTCTGGAATAGGTTAAAACAGGATTAGACCAAAACCAGAGTAGACCTAACCCTATAACCAAACTGAACCCTTAAACCCTGAGGGGTAAAATGATAATTTTGGAAATTGTCTAATAATTTTAGATAATCTCTTACTATAAATCTGATGGGACTTTAGGACACTTGGATTAATGATAAACCCTAATTAAATGAATATATATATATTTAATTTTAAAAGGCATCCTAAAGGAAGATAAGCACCTCGTCTTCTACTGAGTAGTGCAAACTCGTTGGGAAGACCAGAGAGAATTCGAGCTGAGTTGTATCCCGGAGATAGAGCTATCACATCTCTTGCACATGGGAGACTTCGACTATCTTTAAGAAAGACTCAATTGTAGCGCCTCTCAGTGAAGCGATTCTCTACCTTAATTAATTAAATAATTAATTACTAATTATTTGTAATTATTATATGTCTGTATTTGCTAAGTGACTATGTGTGTAAGGATTTAGCCCAATTACACCAACACCCTTCATCGACAAACTCTTCACCAACCATCCATTATTGGATTTGTTTTGACCAATTTCAACATAGACTATTCTAATAAAGTCATTATCAACCGGTTATCCACTCTTGGATTTGTTAGCTTCTTCCTTATTTAAGTTATGTATTATTTTAATCTCTTGAATAACCTTAAAAAAATATTTTAATAGGGGAAAAATAGGAAATAATATCAATATTAAATATTTTTATGGGATTACTTAGCATCATTGGGTCAACCCGGATTGACCCAATGGTCCGACCGGTTTGGACCGACCCGTACCCTTGATCGGGTTAGTGTCCTGGGTTTTAAAACATTGCTCCCATTAGACTCACGAGAATAACTATGTTCAGTTCTTAAATTCTTTTTTTTGGGGTGGGGGGGAATCTAGTGAGCATGTTCAACTCTTAGAATTTTTATTTGAATTATTTTAGTTAAAATTATGGGTAAACGAGCCTAAATTAATAGTGCAAGCTTGTGAGCCAACTTGAGCTTGATGACCTATAGACGAGCCAAGCTCAAGCTAGCATTCGAGGGCTCGAATTGAGCTCGAGACAAGCTTGAGCCAGCATATATATGTCACAAGCCGAGCTCGAGCAACACCCAGCTCGGCTCAACTCGGCTCATTTACACCCCTAGTTTGGAAGACTTAAACTAGCTAACCCAAGCCCTATCCCTATCCCTATCCCTCCTAAACCTAAGTAGATGAGCACGCCACCATTAACGGTCAAACCTTTCTTCCATTTCATTCAATTTTTTTGTCAAGCGCCCTCGCCCCTTACAAAGCCCCTTTAACTGCATTGAACTATGGTTAAGAAATTTTAACCCATGGTAAATTAAAATTGAACTTTTTTTTTCTAAAAACCAACGTTAGATGATTTTAACCTTAAGCATTATTGAACCTTAACCATAGTTAAAGGGAGTTAAAAAGGGGCCACATAGCAAGAAAAGGGGAGCCGAGAAGCCCTCCCTCCATCACCGACCGAGGGAATGATTTAATTTTTCTTTTTTGTTTCACTCTATTCAGTTTTTGCATATATTTAATAGTCAATAATTTTCATGATTAAAAATCTCAGTCTCAAGATGTAAAATTATTTTCGTCAAAAATACTAACCTATAAATTAGTTTTTGTTTAAATTCTTACAAGGTTTTCTTAATATCAAAATTAAGCATTATTTTTAAATTAATTGAAAAATAATAATAAGTCATGTTATGAAATACTTTTTAGAGAGGAACACTTTAGCTACTAGATAATGAAAGTAAGATACAATCTACATTTTCCATTCAATAATCTCAAAGAAAATAATAAAGAACACTACAGGTGGAGGTCGAGGTGGAGGTTCTTCTCTATACATACTTTTGAGTTTTGATTATCTTTTTGGTGAGCCTAACAATGTATTAACCCAACAAGTTCTTCATATTTATTTGTTCCTACTATAGGCGAAAAGTTTCTATTTATTTATATAAAGTAGTTGAATATTACTAATCTGACACAGTCTAACCCCAAAATTACCCAAACCTACTCCAAAAATAAAATATCTCAACAAAGATATTCTAAACTGTTTAAAATTTATTATTCAGTTCAATCAAATTCATTTGAGTATTCTATTTATGTCGAACTTGAAACATTGAATAAGCCAAACTATAAATCTTATTCAAATAAACAACACCATGTTGAGCATTTGATTTGTATCTGTAAAAATTTGGTTCCATAAAATTGTTTGCCTTGATCCTTAAACAAGGACTGAGGAATATCAATTTAAATAATGTGATAATTAACGAGAAACAAAAATCATAATACAAACAAGAACATGATAAAGAAAATAAAAGGGGTGAGAGAGAGAAGAGATCAAGAGAGAATATATATATAGGAGAGAGAGGAGAAAGAAATGGGAGAGATGATGAGAGAGAGAAGAGAGGGAGAGTACCTTTCGCGAAAGCAAGCCGTTAGTTGGATGTGTGTAGGGTGTGAGAGTGTGTGTTATAGTTTGTGCGTGTGGTATGTCCCCTTAAAGCTCCACCTAGGATTGTGTGGGTGCACTAAGCTTTGTGGCAAGGGTAGAGTGTGTGTGTATGGGTGTGTTTGTGTTTAACCAAAAAAGAAAAAAATTCAAGTCGTTAAATTTGAGATGACGATTAGGGCTGTCGTCAACAGGTTGGATTTGGATAGAATCTGCATAGATCCAAATCTGATCTGATTAAGAATTCAAAAGATCCGATCCGAGATCCGTCAATTTTCCAATCCGAATCCGATTACTAATTCAAGATCTGAATCCGATCCGATTAACATTAATATATCTATGAATATAATTTTTTTTTTAAAATAAAAAATTATAATTAGTATCGTAGTATTATGTAAAATTGTATAAATATTATTATTATTATTATCATTATTATTATTATTATTATTATAATCGGATCGGATTTTAATATGATCGGATCACTAAAGATTCAAATCCGATCTAATTATAATCGGATTCAACATCTCGGATCCGTATTTGATCCAACGGATCTATAATAGAATTAGGATCCCGTCTAATTGGATTGGATCTAGGTCAAGATTTGATCCATTGACAGCCCTAATGACGATGATATATAGACATCATAAACGTTGATCATTTTACTCCTATAATCTATCCCATTCTGAAGAACAGACTCAAATTGGATGGTCTATGATTATCCTCCGGTTCTCGTTGGTATTTGACATATATATGAAAGTTCTTTGGTGGGACCAATCAAACAAATGAATTTCCTGGTCTTCAGCCAAGAATTGGCCTCATGTACTATTCATCAGTGAGACCCACGTAAGCGAAATCGTACTATATAGTAAGAATCATCGTAACCATTAGATTGGTAGACTTTTTCAGGTAGTCAACAAAGCATTCTATGACCATCAAAGGATTGAGATCAATCAGATAGTTGGCCTGGTTGATGAACGGTCTTGATTAAAAGACCAAGTCGGCTTTAGGTCATCATAGAGAAAGAGAACTAGTCCTCTGTTGCAATTCAACCTTTTTACTGCGTCGTACGATTTACCAAACTGAGAATCGGTCAACCTTAGCATTAGTCAGTCAAAATATTCAAACTCTCTTACCCCTATTCGTTCCTTCTGCATGTTAGTAGTATAAATACTAATAAATGGGTTCCTCTGCCTCCATCAAAAACCAGCCACCCTTAGCAAACCAGAGAGAACCCCATTAAAATGGCTGCCTTACAAGCTTCATCTCTACCATCTTCTTCTTTAGGTTTTCATAAGAGAATCAAAGCTACCCTCCATGCCCCAGAACTTAAAACAGTTCTTCTATCTATTCCCCAACATCCAGTTACCAGAAACAATATGGTGGAAGAACTGAACATGAGAAGTGGATCATACACAGCCACAACCACAACCACAACCTTGATCTCGACGAACAAGGTGAATACTAAAACCAGCGACGATTTTGCTGTTGTGATCGGTCAGCTTTACGAGATCAAAGAAGCAGTGGCCGATAGAGCCGAAATGCATGCCAATATAGGAGAGCAACGGAACAACTGGAATAGCCTCCTCCTAACTTCCATTAACACAATCACACTTACTGCTGCAACAATGGCGGGACTAGCCGCAGCAGGAGGAATGGGAGTACCCCTTTTGGCTCTCAAGCTATCATCAACTCTCTTATATTCAGCAGCCACAGGGATGTTGTTAGTGATGAACAAGATCCAGCCATCCCAACTTGCCGAAGAGCAACGAAATGCTGCAAGGTTGTTCAAGCAACTCCATGTTCAGATCCAAACAACTCTTGCTCTCCATAAACCTACTTCTAAGGACGTGAAGGGTATGATGGAGAAGGTTTTGGCGCTTGACAAGGCTTATCCCCTTCCCTTGATAGGAGTAATGCTCGACAAATTCCCGGCAACTGTGGAGCCTGCTGTATGGTGGCCTTCGAATGGGTCTCGAAGAGAAGGGTCGTTACAAGAAGAAGAAAAACAGACTGAGAGGAATGGATGGAGTGAGAAGCTGGAAGTGGAAATGAGGAATATTATTCAGGTGTTGAAGAGAAAGGATACTGAAGAGTATGTGAGACTGAGCAAGCTGGTCTTGAAAATTAACAAGATTTTAGCTATCTCAGGTCCACTTCTCACTGCCATTGCTGCTGTTGGTTCTGCTTTTATAGGATCTTCTTCTCATGGATCGCCAGCCGTGTTGTTCGGTGTCGCTTTGGGAGCTCTAGCAAGTATAGTAAACACCTTGGAACATGGTGGGCAAGTTGGGATGGGGTTCGAGATGTATCGGAACTGTGCTGGCTTCTTTCGGCTTTTGGAGGAGTCAATTGAATCGACACTTAATGAAAGAGATGTGGAGAAGAGAGAGAATGGGGAGTTGTTTGAAATGAAGGTGGCTCTACAGTTGGGAAGAAGCCTATCAGAGCTGAGAGATCTTGCAGCAGCTTCGTCGTCTTCTTCTGGAGACTCGATCACCACTGAAGAGTTTGCAAGCAAGCTCTTATAATTTTTTTTCTCTCTTTTAATAGTATATTGATGTAACATAGAAACGTTGTTGATCCTCAAAACCTCATTCTAGTATACATTCTTTGTTCAACAAAGGAAGTTAGTGTTTCTCAATCCAATCCTGCAATGGCTGACCCTGTGAAAATTTTAAATCTAGTTTCCTCATTCAAAATAACTTGATTTTTTCTTCTGAAAGCGGGTAGGATTTCAAACTCCAAACAATCATTAAGAAACTATGTTTTACTTCGAATCTTTTTGTAAGAGAGGGAGAGAATCACTCTCTCTCAATAAATATATATGAGATGGCACAGGAACTCGAGAGAATCTCTCGGATTTGAACCCTAGAGGTCGCCACGTGTCTCCTTTGACACCCCTTAACCATGGAAAAAGATTTAACTCTTGGTGGCTGCCCGAGTTGGGCGCTCGGGCATCACAAACCATTGGGCAGCTGGCGATAATTTAGGGGAGAAGTCATTTCATTTGCTCCCATGATTTTGACTTCTCCCCATATGATATCTTTCCCCTTTAAAAAGCCACCTGCCCACTGGTTAGTGGATGCCCCAGCGCCCAACTCGGGCAACCACCAGAGGTAATCTTTTCCCCTTAACCATGGTAAGGTTCACTCACCCTTCCTTGATTTTTCTTTATATATTAATTATTATTTTTTAAATTAAAAAAACTGTTTTTAGAGTTTTTTTAATATTAAAAATAGTTTTTAATTTTAAAAAAAGAATTAATATTTAAAAAAAAAACAAGGATGGATGGGTGAACCCTAGGGGTGGATGAACCTTACCCATGGTTAAGGGGTGTCAAAGGAGACACGTGGCAACCTCCAGGGGTTCAAACAGGAGAGATTCTCTCGAGTACTCAAGAGGATCCTGAGCCGTAAAAAAAACGTCTTATGGTAGGGGTAGTTTGAGAATGGACTTTGTTACTGAGACCGCATTAGGGCCGAGACCTCACAGCCATGTGAGGGATTGGGATTTCAGGCAGGGCCCACGTTCACATGGTGGGCCCCACTAGAAATCCCATGCACGGCTACGAGGTCTCGGTGGTCTCGGCCCAAACGTGGTCTCAAAAGCATTTCCCTTTAAGAATTACAAATGGGTATTTCTGTTAATAGAACTTTTTCCTTAAATTCCATAATGAATATTAAGGAGCTCCGGTTGAACAGTCAATTAGAACAACTCAAAATTTGCCTCGAAGTGATAGTTTAGTAAATATGAATACAAAGATGGATCATTTTTTAATAATACATTTTTTTTCATAAGTATCCCTTTTCAAGGTAAATTTTGGGTTGCTCCCAACCAGAGCTCCTACTGATAGTTATTCTCATATATATATATATATATATATATAAATGCTATCATTACTTGATGTGTAAAATTGTTAACTTTCACCCAACTTTTTATAAATTTATATAGATATATTATTTTATTGTTTTGGTTAGGTATTACACGCGTAGCCCACTCTCATTTTTCATACAAAAAGATAATGATTTTATGGTTGAGTAAACAAGGACGTGATCAATGTCTTGGAGTCTAGATATTTCGTATTACTTAAAACCCAAGCAGTTGAGTTGACATGTGGTGACTCTAGAAAGATTTGAGGACATATGGCAGTTTTAAAGGGTGTCTTCTTAAATTCTCCCCTTTATTTCTCGCTCTTAAAACCTTCTTTGAAACGTTTCAGTTCCTTTTGAGAGAAGAAAAACTCATTTCAGGTGAGGATCCTGAAAGACCATATATTCTTCTACAGTAGCTGAAATGGAGAAGAGGAGGGATTGGTTCTTTACAATATTAAAAGGGAGAAGAGGAGGGGAGTGGTTTTTATGGATGTAACGTTTCACCCCCTTCTTTTTCTCTAGCATTTAATTGAAATTGATTTTTACAATAATTAAAAGGGAGATAGAGACCATCTCTCCAACTGCTAGCTTGTATAGTTCTTCCACTGGCAATGCCCCAAAATTGATTAAAAGCCCCACTTGCCTGTTCAACACACCAATAGTATAATTAAGAAATATATAATTACCTGAAAAAGAAAAAACAAACATATACCTACAATGAACGAAATTCAGGTGGTAATTGATTACTTAGACCAAAGGCTCATTTTCTGGTAATTGATTACTTAGACCAAAGGCTCATTTTCTGCTAGAAGTATTTTCATTCAAGTCAGCTAGCTATTTAATTGTGGTGATATCAAAACGAATTCTCTCTATATTGATATATTTTTCAATGGAGAAAACAATTGCATCCGTTTTTGTGGGTAAGCTGGGATATCATATGACCCATGGCTTCATGGCTACAGTTCAATATATCAATCATCAAACCAACTAGAACACTAATAAACAGATTATTAGTGGTTTGAAATTAATGGTTTCTTACACACACATATTGAAAATCAAGTAGTTTAATAATATTTACGTAACCACAACGATACAATGAATCAGTAATAGAACCCTAACCAAAGCCAGCAAGTATTTAGGAATTAGGATAATTAATTAATCTAGCATTAAATAATTTTCTACCACTAAATTTTTTCGGTTAAGTACCACTAAATTCAATTCCCGAATACCTTTACTTTTATGATTTATGCATTTGAGCTCAAATCATAACTTTTTGCTATGCTTCTCTACTCAAAAATAAAGAAAATGAATCTGAATTTTTTTAAGAGTACTTTTGTCTCTCTTTTGTGTTATCACAATGGGGTTTTTCCCAGATTGCCCCTTTAGTATGGGGTTCTTCTCCAAATAACCAGGTTTTAAAAATCCTTCTCTAAATGCTCCCACACACATGTGCATCTATTCGCACATGCGAAATTTTTCCATTTTATTCAAATCATTTGAAGAAAAGATTTTGGTATCCCTACCCGATTTCCGACGAGTTCTTCGTTCCCACCCTACTTCCGACGAGAGAACTTTGTTCCCACCCCATTTCCGGCGAGAGATCTTTGTTCCAAGAGCGTTCTTTCCATGTTCTTTTCGTGAAAAAACGTCATTAACCGAAGAACAACCCTCATTTTCGGGTTTCTTGTGTTTTAAAAAAATTGAATTCAAAAAAATCATGTATGATTAATTCATGGAAAAATGTTTATAATCATTGTATTTATGGTTTAAAACCTTAAATTTCATGTTATATATGTGTTTACATATGTTTTTTTCCATTTTCTATGACTTACAGTCATGTTTCCAAGCTTGAAGACGATGGTCGATGCATTTTGCACGGGTCGTGCATAAAATGCACGATGTCGATGCATTGTATCAACCTAGTGCATTTTGCACACGGTCGATGCATTTTGCATGAGGTCGATACATAAAATGCACAAGGTCGATACATTGTATCAACCTAGTGCATTTTGTACGCGGTCGATGCATTTTGCACGGAGTCGATGCATAAAATACACGAGGTCGATGCATTGCATCAACCTAGTCCATTTTGTACGCGGTCGATGCATTTTGCATTGGGTCGATGCATTGCATTAACCTAGTCCATTTTGTACCCGGTCGATGCATTTTGCACGGGGTCGATACATAGCACGAGGTCAATACATAAAATGCACGGGGTCGATGTATTACATCAACCTAGTCCATTTTGTATGCGGTCAATGCATTTTGCACTGGGTCGATGCATAAAATACACGAGGTCGATGCATTGCATCAACCTAGTCTATTTTGTATGCGGTCGATGCATTTTGCACGGGGTCGATGCATAAAATGCACTGGTCGATGCATAAAATGCACGAGGTCGATGCATTGCATCAACCTAGTCCATTTTGTACGCGGTCGATGCATTTTGCACGGGGTCGATGCATAAAATGCACGAGGTCGATGCATTGTATCAACCTAGTGCATTTTGTATGCAGTCGATGCATTTTGCACGGGGTCGATGCATTGCATCAACCTAGTGCATTTTGTACGCAATTGATGCATTTTGCACGGGGTCGATTCATAAAATATACGAGGTCGATGCATTGTATCAATCAAGTGCATTTTGTACGCAGTTGATGCATGTTGCACGAGGTCGATGCATAAAATGCACGAGGTTGATGCATTATATCAACCCTGGGCGCAAAAAACTTCGGGAAACTCAGATTTTTATGATTTTTTCATCTTTTTTTCTTCTTTTTTACTATTCTTCTTTCAAAATCAATATAGATGGTAATTGAGGGGTATTTGGAAGATGATGGGAGTGGGTGAGCTTCATTCATCTCATCCACGTACGTATCTTCTTCTTCTTCTTCATCTTCTTCTTCTTCTTGGAACAAAGAACTCTCACCGGAAATGGGGTGGGAACGAAGATCTCTCATCCACGAACCTAAATCCCTCTTCTTCTTCTTTTTCTTTCAAAATCAGTGGAAGGATATTTAAGACTTTTCATAAATACTGAATTGTGGAAAATTGATGATAAGGGCATTTTGGAGAAGGGTTTTCAAAACCTGGTTATTTGGGGAAGAACCCCATACTAAAGGGGCAATCTAGGAAAAAATCCCTATCACAATCCCCTAAATGATTACAAACCACCACACCTGCTCCAGCCGCAATGCCGCTTGATATTGCCACACCATCAGTGTTGATATTCATCATATTGGATTAAAAAATATTGTTTTCTTTTGAGTATGGAAGGTATGAGAAAGGCAAACCACACCCTCAACAAAAATTAATCCTTGAACTCAGACCCATCCAAAAAAAAAAAAAAACTCAGACCCATCCATTTAACTTTTTAAAAAGTACCTCTTTACAAAAAAAAATTATTTGTTAATTTTTATTCTTTATTTATTTTTAAAAATCTTTAATTTTTTTTATTTTTAAAAAATTTATTTTTTTCTACAAAAAAATTTTTGCTTATTTTTAAGAATACAACCAAACACCAACAAATGAGTAGAAAATCTATATTTTCCCGTAAAAGCTTTTCCAACTAAATGATTTACGTCGTAAAATCATTTACATGTAAACAAACGGAGCCTTAGAGTCACTTAGGGAAAAGACATATGTTATTGAGTAGTGACTAGCGGACCTTGGGTCCGTTTCTATCTTATCCCTGGTTAACCTTAAATAAATTATAGTTTAGATTTTGGTTTTTTTTTTTTTTGAAAAACCAAGGTTGGATTGGTTAACCCTAGGGGTGAGTGAATCTTAACCACAGTTGATGAGTATTTCAAATTGGGGTGTGACCAATGAAGATGGCTATTTCATTACAAAATGGAAAGTACAGGTACGTTAAGTATTTTCCTATGTTATTGTCTTATATTGAGAAAAAATTAAGCCACGTGTTTCAAGCCAAACGCAGTTCTTCTCTTGTTAAAAATAAGTGACTCTCAGAAGAAAGTGGAGCTAACATTATCCAAGCAATTAAAAGAAAAAGTTAGGTGAGTTCAATACCCTTGCACTCAATGAAAGGGTAAAAAAGTCTGATGAAGGTTAACAATTTCACACATTGAGTGAAGTATAACATTCTCCACAAATCTGTACTATAATATAAAGAAATAAGACTTCTCTCTTTGTTCTCCAAAACCTAATCCCTCTAATCTTGTAACTTCTAATTTAGAGAGAATACGTGGATTTTCTCTTTAATCTCCGCCATTCAGATTTGGGACTCACTATCTCATCTTAAAGTCCTCTTTATCTCCACTATTGTAAAGTCCTCTCTTATCTCCAACTCTTGTAGGTTTGGGATCCACTATCTCATCCTAAGACCTCTCTATCTCTACTATTGTAGAGTTCTATCTCATCTCCAACTCTTGGGTGTATTAATTTAAGTTTAATACTAAGAAATTTATGATTTTTAATTAAATGTTATTAAAATAATAATAAATTATTATTATAAAGTTAGTTAATTAATACAAATAATAATATTTATCAAATAAAAAATTATACTATTAAAAATAAAATTTATTAAATATTATTAAAATATACTACTTAATGTTTAAATAAATAAATAAATAATATTATTTAATTTTAAATATTCTTAATTTATTACCCGTGCATCACGGGTTTCTGCTAGTATCTATACTATATACTATAGAAATAGGATGCCTAGGTGGCATCCTCTTTGATCTTCATTTTAAGATTTGTGATGCCACATCATCACATAGTGGGAGCCATAAATACCCTCTCTTAACTTCTCATTTTCTTTCCCCATTATTAACTCTCTCCCAAGCTAAACAATTTTTTTTCTTTTTTATAAATCATCACATATCTATACCTATACTATATACTATAGAAATAAGATGCCTAGGTGGCATCCTCTTTGATCTCCATTTTAAGATTTGTGATACCACATCATCACATAGTGGGAGCCATAAATGCCCTCTCTTAACTTCTCATTTTCTCTCCCCATTATTAACTCTCTCCCAAGCTAAACAGTTTTTTTTATTTTTATACATCATCACATAGTGGGAGCCATAAATACCCTCTCTTAACTTCTCATTTTCTCTCCCCATTATTAACTCTCTCCCAAGCTAAAAATAAAAAGGATTTTATCTGCTCCTTATAGTTAATATTTTTTTTCTAAAAAGCAAGGTTAGATTGTTGAAATCTAAGGGTTAGTAAATCTGAACCATGGTTAATAGAGGTTAACAGGGACACATGGTGACTTGTTAGTGCGATTGAATTTTCCTCCAAATTCAATCGCAATTGGCCGTGATTCAATCTCGGGAGATAGGGAGATGAGATGTTTAAGGTGAGGATAAAAAGAAAATTACCTTTTTCACCTTGTCTTTGTGCTAACCAAGGAAGCATGGATACGGATACAAGATACAGGTATGATACAATACGAATACGGCGATACGGCATAACGTAAAAAAACAGGATACGGGTATGGCCAGGATACGCCTGTAATTTAAAAATAATAATAATAATACTATATTTTGTATTATAATTACAAAATAACCATTGGTTCAGTTCTGTTTATGTATAAAAAATACCATGTCCATGCAAAAGCAAAAGAAATAAGGTCATCTCATCATCCACTAAGAAAAAAGAAAGTCATCCTATCATCCACTAAGCAAAATATAAAGAAGACCATGTTCATGCAAAAACAAAAGAGATAGGGTCATACCCCTAGGTCTCAAAAAAATATATATATATTCATGGTCATATCCCAGCCGTATCCCTGCGTATCCATGCCATATTGGAGCCGTATCTGAAATAAAAACATTTTTTTTAATTAACAAGATACATCTAAGCCGGATCCCACTGTATCAGAGGCATATCAGTATCTGATACGTATCCAATACGGGTACGAAGGTCTATTTGAAGTATCCGAGCTTTCTAGGTGCTAATGTAAGACAGCAGCATTACATGAGTTATTAAAATTGTTGTTTAAGTTGTAAGAATGCAATTGGTTATGTGGGCACCTAATACCAATTTTGGTATTAGGGGCCGACTTGAGGATTTGCGCTCGTTTGAAGTTACCAAAAAACAGGGGGGTTGCATATCAGTTGTTAGGTTTATCCTATTTTACAAATACATTGTTATATATAACATATTTGTGAATTAACTCACCATTGTTCAACTATTAGACAAAGAATCTCAATTTCCCTTTCCGTTGTATTACAAAATATATCAGTGACTATGTTTATCCTAGTTTACAAATATATTGTTATATATAACAGATTTGCAAATTAACTCATCATTGTTCAACTATTAGACAAAGAATCTCAATTTCCCTTTTTGTTGAATCATACTAAAAAAATATTTGGAAAATGACTATAATACTCTTGTGACATTTAGTGGACTATAATATCGTTATGAGACGTGTCACATTTTAAGTTTCTCTAAATGTGATTAAGAGTCTCCAACCTTTGGGGTTAAAACATCTAACCTTGGTTTTTAGAAGAAAAAGATAAACCACACAAGTTAAAACTTATTAACCATAATTCAAGGGTAGTTAAAGGGGTGTCCTCCTTTTAACTACCTTTATTTGTGGTTAATATTCACTAACCCTAAGGGTTAAAACATATATCCTTGGTTTTTTGAAATAAAAATAAAAATTAACCACAAAGGTTAAAACTTGTTAACCATAGTTCAAAGGTAGTTAAAGGGGTGTCCCCTTTTAACTCCCTTTATCTGTGGTTAAGATTTATTAATCATAATGGTTAAAGCATCTAACTTTGGTTTTTAGAAACAAAAAAAATTAACCCTAGGATTAAACTTATTAACCACAATTCAAGGGCAGTTAAAGGGGTTTCCCCTTTTAACTCCCTTTAATTATGGTTAAGATCCACTAACGCTTAGGATTAAAGCATCTAACTTTGGTTTTTAGAAAAAAATAATTAACCATAGAGGTTTAAACTTGTTGACCATAGTTCAAGGGCAATTAAAGCCTGAAGGAAGTAAGAGTTGAGGTTCTTGTCTAAAGTTTGATAAATGATGAGTTAATTTGCAAATTTGTTGCACATAATAATGTATAATGTATTTGCAAACTAAGGATAAACCTAACAGTTGATATGCAAAATCTCCAGAGTGTTAAACTAAGAATCTAACCTTGTTTTTAGAGGAAAAAAATTAACTGCAAGGTTAAAACTTATTAACCATAATTCAAGGGAAGTTAAAGGGGTTTCCCCTTTCAATTCCCTTTAATTGTGGTTAAGATTCACTAACCCAAGATGGCTAATAGAAGGAGTTGATCGACTTTGCACGCTCCATCCTTTGGCCAGGATTAAAGCATCTAACTTTGATTTTTAGAAAAAACAATTAATAACAAGGGTTAAAACTTGTTAACCATGGGTCTAGGGCAGTTAAAGGGGGACTGTGAGGTTATGGAATATCCTAAGGGTTTAATAGTAATTTTACTAACAGTTTTAAATGAAAGTCTAGGTAAGGGTTGAGGTTCTTTGTCTAACCTTGGATAAATGATGAGTTAGAACAGATACTAACTACTAACCGGGGGCCTAACCACGTGTCTTTGCAAATCTGTTTTACATAACAGTGTATTTGCAAACTAAGGATAAATCTAGCAGAAAGACCCGGATGGTTCCTTCTGTGATTGTGATCCTCGAGCCTGACAATGGAAATTTCCATCTCAGAAAACGAAAAACTTATATGAGCATGTACTGTTTCTGGATAAAATTGCCAATTAGTTCAATTGTGTTTTGGTTTTGGGCTAGATTGCAAAGTCTTTCTACCCCCTCCTATGTTTAAAATCCAGTTGCTGTGATAGTCATTTTGACTACGACTGATGCCTATTCAATGCATTAAATTCCAAAGTAAACTCTCTCTTGGATTCTTGCATAGCTTTCAGAGTTTTAAATCCCTACCCACTTGGCCACTTGGATACAAATCTAAAACTAGAATAAAAGAACACTGGGTAAATGTTCAACCTCATTACCATTAGGACTGCCATAAGCATTTCTTCATTTTTTTTTATAATAAAGAAATGTACAATTACCAAGTCCAACCTCATTACCATTTGGAATAGATAGACTAACTAAATAGAGTGACTGCAACATTCCCATGCCATCTCAAATATATTAACATCAATCCAAATCTAAAAAATTCACCAGTCTGAATGTCATAGAGAGGTTAAAAATGATAATCCAAAAGATTGTCACAGATAGATTGTACTCGAACACAAATGCCCACACACAAAAGTGTGTCCATATATAAATAAGATGGTGTTTGATTGTTTCTTCTCTTCCTTTCTTTACAACAAAAAAAAAAAAGGAAAGAAAGAAGAAATCCACAATGTTGCTTATATATTCCATCACCTCTTTACAACAACATTCATCAAAAAGCATCCCCTGATATTAGTGTCATCATCTCTATGACAACTAAATCTTAATGATGGCAAAGTCCACTGCATCTTCCATACTTTATCATGGTAATAAAAAGATTGAAATTATTTAAGTGATAAACAAGAATCTCAAGTCCGCCTCCGTTAATTTTCCCAGAGCCTCTGCACTACCACCTACAGTACTGTAAAGAACAACAACAATTGTAAGATAAGTTTACACAGCGGCTGAAATCCTATCATAGGCATACTACTTACCCTTCAAACACCAGTTCCTTCTTCTCTTGCAGCTTCAGAATCCTCTCCTCAATCGTGTTCTCAATTATGAATCTCACGGTTCTAGAATGAACAAGAATAAGATTATGGTCCCCAAACAAGAGAGTTACATGAAATATTGTTGATAGGAAAGCAGTGGTTGAAGAGTGGAACCTGATTGGTTTATACTGTCCAATTCGGTGGATTCGATCTTGGGCCTGCCGCTCCACAGCGGGGTTCCACCAGGGATCCATCAAGAAAACCTAAGCAGGTTTGATGTAAGAAATCCATTAATCTAGCACAAAGCTTAAAAGCTGGAGGAAGTGACCAATGCATTAGCATTTCTAAAGAATATTGAAATATTATAGCTTTACAAATTGCTATTTTAGCAACAGTGCAGAAGACTTAAAACTTTAGAAAAAGGAAAGTCCAATTAATGGAAGATATGTATCCCATACACTGAGGTAGAGTAGAGGACTTGTGTCAGGATGGAAGAAAATTGTCTGCCTGCCTCTTATAGAGAGTTATTTATGAATCACCAATTCACCATATTTAGTAGAGAGCGAGAGGGATTTTGCACTACGAGATGTCATAGATGAGACCATAGTTGTTAAAGGCGTCGCCTCAGGCGGTGCTGGGCTCAGACGACTGGCCGCCTCAGGCGGTAATTATTAAAAATCTTATATAAATAATATTATTATTGTTTAAGGATATAAAATTTTATTTTATTTGAACATGATAGTTTGGTAAACAAAAAAGTATGTTATTTTATATACTTGTCACGTCTTTTACAATATAATATGTAAGGATTTATGTATCCGACAAAAAAAATTTGCAGATAAAAGAAGAAAGAAGAGATGAACGGTGTCAAGTATGTTTCTCTCATGTTAACTCGTTCTCTCTCTCAATGAGTGGACCAATTGGTCTCTCTCCCTCTATTTATGGGTGGGCCATATAGTCCCCATTTTTATTTTTATTTTTTGCATGGTTGTTAAAGTACAGGTGGGCTCAGGCGGCCCAATAACAAAAAAAGAACCTTTAAATGTACCAAATTTCTTCTATGACACCCAAAACTCTTATAAACTCATATTTAAAGGGATCTTTTATAATTTAAAAAAGTGCAAGCCCCATAGTTATATATTTTACTTATCATATATTATTTTTATTACTTATCTTATGTATAATCGAGAAAGAGAAAGAAATGAGAGTAAGAAGTACGACATCTTCCCCCCCCCCTCCCCTCCCCTCCCCTCCCCCTCCTCTTCTCTCTCCCTCGTCCAGCATTACATTTGACTGTCGCACTATTTTTCTACTTTTTATTCAGTCTTATACTCTCTCTCCTATTGGGCTGTCTATTTTTCTATTTTTTATCCCTGACAATTCCTTTCCCTTCCTCCCCCCTTCCTTTCAGCAATCATTGTAGACTTGATTTTTATTTAATTTTTTCCCAACACTTGAAATCTCCCTTTATTGTTCTTAGAACTATCTCTAAGGATAGTTCTATCAAAGTGCCTCTTGACATTAGTGCAATTTATATGAATGTAAGGCTCCTTCTAAAAGGAAATGCATCATTCATAGACCTCATATTAGGGAGAATTTCAACAGCAAAAAGTTCATCAGGCGACGCCTCAGGTGTCCATGGGGACTGTCGCCTCAAGTCGCCTTGACAACTATGGATGAGACCCATTGCAGGACTGATTCACTGAACTTCTGTCAGGTCTATAGCAGAGGCAGCAACACTTTCTCTAACTCCCCTATCATTAAAAAAAGCATACAGACGACTCCTCTGCAAGATGCAAAGATAAGGCAGTCCCAATGCGTGCAAATTGCCAAGGCATTCGGTCAACAAGGACCTGTTTATATTTCTCAAGTATTACACCCTATTTTTCTCATCAAAAAATTGGAGCAGCTCTTGTAAACCAACTCAGGAATCAAAATTAAATTAAATAATCGAGGAAAAAATTTGGTTCACAGGAAGCAGTTCTTGTAAACCTCAAGGTGCTCAACTCAAAAGAAAAAAAAAACAGAAATCAAATTAAATAACCACGAGGAAAGAGATTACGCACATGTGATGCAACTGTCAGATTGAGGGCAACACCTCCAGCTTTCAAGCTCATAAGGAAGATTTTGCAATCGGGATCATCAGTGAATTTCTTTATAGCAACATCTCTTGCGGACATTGTCATGCTCCCCACTAATTGAACACAATTTATGCCAGACTGCAAAAGGTTCAACACATTACCACGATATTTCATATATTTCATTTTGGCGTGACTGCTAACTAATCAAATCTGGTTTGTATTTACCTTCTGGAGAGAGTAGTTTATCAAATCCAAGAATGACGTGAACTGGCTAAAAACAATCCCCTTTGCAGAACCATCCCTTTCAATCATGAATCTGATTTCTTCCCTCTTGAAAACCATTCAAACACAATCACCAGTAAGAAAGAAAATGGCAAACCAAAATGCAAATATCAGTAAATTTGAAAGCAAATCATTTGACATTTAATGACAAAGCAATCTAAAACATCAATCTCACTTTTTCTTTACGAAATCACAATAGAATACAAAAACACTGCATATGAAAATATAATCAATTTTTGGATCATTGAATCAGTCCCTTAGTGAACTCTGTCTCAAGGGATTGTGAAAGATGTTCCATTAGAAATATTATTGTTATTGCGTCGACTCATATTCCCCAAAAAGTGGATCCTACTCATTCGAATAAATTAAATAAAAGCATCAAGGTATGAAGGATTCCTATTCCAAAACAACAACAAAAATAGTTACAGAGCTTACATACCAATGCATCAATTTTCGTGCTTGTCTGAAAATCGTCGAGACAAATTCTATTGAGAATACTTGAAGTTTTATACCCCTTGATGGTTGTTTTGGAACTCTGATCAACTGCGTTCATCTTTGTTGAGAAATCAACAGTAAGGGGTTTTGAACATGAAGGGCATGAGACTTGTCCCAAGGCTGCAGAGTAGTCGGTCAAACAAGCCTTACAGAAGACATGTCCACAAGAGGTTACCTAAAAAAGGAAAAAAAATTACAGACAGCAAAAGAAAAAATAAAGGATTGGGTGCGCAATGGATAAAATGATTTATATGGAAAATCAATAATTATGGCCAGGTCGGTAAACTAATAGCAGATTGCAACAATGATATCTCACCACTGGATCTTCTAATGCATCCTGACAAATTCCACATTGTTGTTCTTCACCATTATCAGTATCAGTCGTGATCTCATTCTTTGGTGCTGCAGTTTTAGAAAAGACCACGAGGTAAGGATGATCAACTGCCTGTGGAGTTACAAGAGAATAATTAATAAGATGCATTTTGCGAAAGGAATAACAAATTGGAATGATCAAACTTTTTTAATCGGGAATTGTAATAAGCAAAGCTACCACAGCATTAGAAGTGCAAAATAACAGATACGAGACTGATACTCAAAAGCATGGTGAGTCAAAACATGATTATATATGGGTAAATTTAGTTACAATTGTGACCAAGGGGAATAAATCAATTGAAGAAACCCATAATGGTTTTACATACCAGACTAATTTTACGAAACTCAATGGCGATTTTCTAATCCATAAGAAAAATAGAATAGAACCAGAAGAATTAGATCTACAGGTTTTGAAATTTTTTTAGATTTTGAAGATTGGAATAGTCAGGACTAGCATCTGCCACAATTCTCAGCCCTTTACTTTCTTTACTCCCTCAAATATTTTCATGTAGTGCAGTGACTATCTCCATTTGCTGACCATCAGGATTTTGACAGGGGGAAAACAGATCTAACTGAAGCATTACATTATTCCCAAATTAAACCATTCCAATTGAAATATAATGCTTAGCTTACCTAACAAGTAACCAGCCGTTCTCTTTAGAAGTTCGAGACATTACTGTAATCATTTTATTATTAAAAGTAACTAGTTGCAACATTTTTTTCCTGATTTCATTTTCCAATTCTTCAAATCAAGTACTTGACCGAGACTCAAGTCAACACGTTCTTGGTTCATCATCCAGTCCAAGACAATTTCTGGATTTTACCTTCCCTTATAAGTGGAAATTCTCTAAGGATAACATGTATAAGTGGGAGATATACAAAGAAACATTTTTCACGCCTCTTGAACTAGAAACAAATGGTTAATAAGGGGATGCCAAATTCACACAAATGTCAATATTACCATAAACGTGTTACAGAAAAGATTAATCATTCATGTGCCCAACGAGAAACAATTTTTATGCATATTAAACTACATTATTAATAAATGGTGAAAAAGGAGAGGTAATATTCATGAAAATGAAAGAAAAGTATCCAAGATTTAGACAAAGATTAATAATCCACCTGCCGCAATCGTGTGAGGAGATCAAATATGTGAGCGTAATTGTTCATCAATGTTCCAGCTTCAACATATCTGCAAACCTCAAAGCACATTATTTACAACCATCCCTAAGAAGTAGTTCGGCATAAAACATGAATTAATACAAGAAAAGAAAGAAACGGTAAAGTAATGAGCCTTGGTGCTTGCAGTAAAATTATCAATCTTAACTTCGGAATTTTTAGCCAAAGAAAATTCACAGGGAGATTTTGGTATTCCTTGCAAAGCTGTAGGGAAATTTAAAAATAACAAACTGGGACTATAGAGTAAAAATAACAATACAAGAATCTTATCCATTGGATTGTAAACGTACAAAACTAGTGGTGTTTAATATAATATCAAGGTCTGACTTATTAACTAAATGTATCGAGACAAATTTAAATATTTACAAATAATTAGAGAGAGAATAAATCATGCCTAAGTTGAAAGTATTTACATATAACGAAGTTAAAGAGGATAAGTCACCACTTTGCAGCTTGAAGAGAAGTTGATAACTCTCCAATCACGATCGGAACCATAATTTTTCTTTGAGAGAAACCAAGGGAAAGTTCCTACAAGTTGTTAATCTAGCAACTAAAAAACTAGTTAAAAGAACTAGTTTTAAGAAATTTATCATGTATTCTTGTTATTGTTGTTGTTGTTACATTTCATTATCCCCCTTACACCCTTTTATATAGACCTCTTTTTTTTTTATATAGACCTCTTAAATCAATCACCCAAATAATAGCATACATTAAAAACAAAAGTCTTTACTCTAGTCATCTTAAAAGACCCAAATATCCAATTTCTAATGCAACTAACTTACTTTGAATTTCTCCACCTAGGAATCAAAGCAAACTTTGGAAAAACAACACTCAATTACTCTAAGAACTCTTCAACACCCAATGAATTAATAACAAATTTTTGACTCTTTAATTTCTACTAAAGAACTATTTGGATATATCCAAAACTTTCTCTAATCAAATGCCCAGATTAGAATATTCCTACTATCAAATAGTCAAGTTGTTAATCCACTATCTGATAAGGATTTGCTTGTTCCCAAACAGCATATTTGCTTATTCATAGCCCGAATTAAACTGAACCTGCCTCGAGATAGTTAAACTATTCTCTTCTTCCTTTTATTCTTCTTAGAAATGTTTGACTGAATTTTGTCTGCATCGCAATAAATAATTGTAAATAATGCAAAATTCATTGTTATAAAGTGGCTAAGACAACAAGGTAACAACAGTCGAGGGTGGCAGGTTTTGGGGTCCTAGAGCAAGACTGCAGGAGCTGGAGCAAAATTCAAAAGAAAGACTCCAAAGCAAGAGTGACACCTTATGTAGAAGTTTCTTGCAACCAAGGTTCTGAATGTCGATATCGTGGGATGTCACACCTTGAAAAAAAAGATATATCGCTAGATATATCGTTTTGCGGAGAATATATCGTACATAAGGAAAAAATTGGAAGAAAAATTAAGGAAATATGAAATTTTTAAGTGAAACTTCAAGAAATGTTAAAATAAAAATAAACGTTAATACACATTTGAGAATAAAAAGATATTAGAACATGTACATAAGAGATTCAATGGGAATGAGGGCAAATAAGTATGCTGACAACAATGTATGATTGAATAATATTGATATTACTTACATAAAATGTTACATTCATCCCTCAATTCATCATAAGAATAAAAATGCACAATCAAAGTTTTATACATAATACATCCATGATCCAATTCACCCCATGAACTACAATCAAAGCCACATAGAGTTAACCTAGGAAATTAAATTTTTTGAGGTGCTCCAAATTTGCCCACCGTAAAATAACAAATATGATTTTTGAACTTAGAAATCTAGTGTGAGTGCATCAAATTAATGCATTGAATTAGTTTAGGAATAATGACACATTAATTATGCAAAACTTCATTCTAATTTGAAGAAAATTCTAACAATTTAGGAAAATTTCATCAAAGGTAGTCTAAATGAAGTGTACTTCAACTCCAAATGACAAATGTAGGTAAATGTGGATACCAAAGTAGGTGATTTCTCAATTTTAAAAAAAAATTCTTCAAACTCCTTCAAAATCTCCCAAATTCCTCCTCTTTGGTCAACATTTCCCTCTTTTCATAGACAAAGGAGCAAAATATCTCTAACTTATAAAAGATATATTAGAAATATAAAAAAGAAAATTGTGCAATATATCCAAATATTGGAGATATTTAGGAATATTTTGTAAAAAAAAAAATACAAGTGAGGAATAATTCGCACCCCTATTATATGGAAAGATCAGAGTTTTAAAACACAAAGGCGTGGGGCGTGGGGCGTGGGGCGTGGGGCGTGGGGCATGGGGCGTGGTGTTTGAACCTCAAAATGCATGAGGCGTAAACCTCGAGGTGTGAGACGTAAGCATCACAAGAAAGTCATACACTACCTAATTAAGAATAAAAAATTTAATTAAAGGTAATACACACACACACCCATACACATGTAAACTATATAAATTATTTGGCTATGAAAAAATAAATTTAAGAGCAGCAAGAAAGGCTAAAATTTAGATTTACTTTTTCATTTATATACATATTAAAAGACGGATAATGTTCAAACATCATATGGTTGATTTTGGATTCCAACAAATAATTACAAAGTAGTCACCAACTACATATGTTAGACAATGACTTCAAATATTTGCAATGTCTATTATGAAAAGAGTGAAATATACTCAACAAAGTTTTTAAAGACTAAATAGTAAGTATATTAGACATAATAAATTAAGTGTTAATTTAAACTAATAATATAATGCACAAAAAACAATATTTTTTATCGATAATATAGATTATGAGGCACACACATCATAATTTAATGTTTAAGTGTATGGCTAGAACCCTATTTTTGATTAATGTATGAGTCACATGCCTCAAACATAAAGCGAACATCACAATATGAGGCATTAGCCTCATGAGAATTAGCCATCAAAGTTGAGGGGCAAGGCATTTTCCTTGAGCCTCACCTCAAGGCGAGCCTTGAGGCGTAAGTCTCTCACGCCTTTTAAAATACTAGGAAAGATATTTTGGATATATCGAAGATATTTCAAACCATGCCTGCAAATAAGAGTAGAACTAAACAATAAGTGATTTCAAATGCAAGAAATGAAATGGTTCACAATTATCTTTTAATAAGCGGGTGGACAAGTGAGTATCAATATTGAAAAATTTTGCCTCCGTGCTAACAAATTATTATATTTATAACATAGAGGAATGCTACGTCCACTTTCTCTCTTCTACACTTTTTTTGTAGAGATAACATGTGGCACAACTTTTCTAGGCTACTGTTGCAGCTGCTCAAGAGAAAAGGCTAAATGTCTTCCTTTTGAAACCCCTTTTTCAAGTTAGATTTTTTAAATAACCCCTTCATAAAGATCCCCTCATAAATGGTCCTATGTGTCAGAGTCAATAGTGAGATGTTGGAGCTCTTGTATTTTCAATGTTCTCTCATACTTTTTTTCCACAGTAAAGCCTTCCTACTCCCACCCTTTTCTCTACCGTGTTTCATCTTCTCTCTTGCTTCCTTTCTTTTTCTTAACAGATAATTAAGTTTGTGGTTGATGCTAAATCAAGTGCATTTCTAGAGCTGTAATCAAATCCAAGGGTAATTTTCTTTTCTTTTTTCTTTTTTTATCTTATTTGATGTCATTTTAAGATTCAAGATGTCTCTATTAATAGAGTTTTAGAGAGTTTTTTAGGGTTATTGAAAGAGAGAAAAGCCTGGTTTTCATCCACTCATTTGCTAGCATATTGGTTTGCAAATTGCCATACCTATACTGGGATAGGTATGACTTTTTGAGGGTTCTCAATCGTTTCACTGTTTGAACTAACACATATAAAAAAAAATATGAAGGTCGCTTTATGAAGGGGGTTATTTAGAAAGTATAAATTGAGGACATCTAAAAAAAAAACATTTAACTTTCTCCCTTAACCGGCCACAATAGTAGCCTGGAAAAGTTGTGCCACATGTTATCTCTACAAATAAAGTGGGCGTAGCATTCCTCTATAATATAAGCTCATATTTATTTGTGTAAACAATAAATAATATCTGTAACAAGATATGCAATGTAAAAACCTCTATAATATAAGCTCATATTTATTTGTGTAAATAATAAATAATATCTATGAAATGTAAAATCAATTAAGAAAAGCTACATATCATAAAGTTCTTAAGGTATTAAAAGTGTCAGATGGAGCAGCATGATAAATGGCAAGCCGTTACATAAAAAGGAGGTTGCAGGCAACTTATAGACTACGAAAAGACAATTTGTACATGCTAATGAATATTTAAAAAGAAGCTGATTTATATAATAACTGTAAATTGAAACAAGCATAGAAGAAACAGAGAGCGAGGGTGACGCACGTACTAAATTTTAAGCGTAAAAAGACAATTTGTACATGCTAATGAATGTTTAAAAAGAAGCTGATTTATATAATAACCGTAAATAGAAACAAGCATAGAAGAAATGGAGAATGAGGGTGACGCACGTATTAAATTTTAAGCGACTGTCATTATACAATGATTTGTAATAGTCTTCTTCTTCAATATTCAGGGTATCCCGCCTCAATGAAACCTAGATTGCACAAGGACATCAGAAAGTTAAGTAAAATTGGCTGAAAATTTTGCTCATCTTAGTCATAAAGCAAGAAGTTGGAACAATAGCACTTACAATTCTAGGTGGAAGAGCAAGATCTGCAGCCCTGCCTTTTTTAGTGCGTCTTAGTACTATGCTTTTCAAAAGTTTGTGTTTTAGTAAAATCATGGCTCTTCTGCCATCATTGACGTTCCCAGATATTTGTATTGGTGTCGCCACGTACTATATAGAGACAATAAACAAATATTACAGGCATTGCAAATGTATCAGTAAAACATCTGCCACAAATCGTTACAATAATAATTAGAGTAATCATAAAACTCACTTTGTTCCACCAGCAAAAATGCCTCACAGGTTTATGAGCACAATTCGGACACCCAGTGGAACTGTAATTGGAAAGCATAGTTCCAAAGGATAAATAAGAAAAAGATCTCAATAAAATTACTAAAAAAATTTCAGCAAAATAAGAGTGCAACGGGAATTACAAAATCTTAAAGCAAGAAGAAAGACTATTAAATTTCAGTATTGACTGTAAGAACATGATTTGATTATAGCAACTAGGCTAACAGCTGCAATTCTATGAAGATCCTAACTTATTATATATGAAATAAGTGTGCAATGGGAATTACAAAATTATAGAGAAACAAGAGAGAATATTAAATTTCAGTACTGTAAGAAGATGATTTGATTATAGCAACTAAGTTAAAAGCTACAATTCTTTGACGATTCTAACTTATTAAATATGAAACAAAGTAGAAGTGTTTCAACAGGCAATACCTACAATGATGAAAACTCAATTCGGACTGGGAGTAATTTGTTTGTGTCGTACAATTAGTCCACAACAAGAGTCAAATGGGAATATACCTTCGGCAGGTTCCCGTAAAGATCATATATATTTCAATTCTCAAGAACTGGTTTAAAGGATGACGATAACTAAACAATTGATATTTTACCTAAACCATTCACCATATCTTTCCCAACTGCCAATTGGATATTTGGATTCATCCCGTATAAGCATGAGAAACCAAAATTTTGCACATTATAGGCATTTTGGGACATGTCTCACATATATAATTTGCCTAAATTTTGTCAAAAAGAGCTTACAGTTAGCAATAATCTGATTTAAGCTTGTTATTAACTTATTAGGAGGTCAATGGCCAGATAGCTAGTGATTAGCAATACGAGCAACACAAGAAATTACTTTGGCACCTCTCAATTTCTCTTGTATATCATGGGGGTATAGTATGGTTCTTACTTTTCTCTTATGTTTATCATGGGGTATTAGTATGGTTCCTACTTTTCCCTTCTTTTTGTGTACGGAGACGAAGCACATAGAGGAATTGGAGGTTAAGCGGAAAATGAACCCGCCACCTCATTTTTGAAGGCTCCAACACAATAAAGTAACCAATTGACCCACAATTTAAGAAGTTACTTCTGGGAACTGCTCCCCTTTGCTTCTCTTTTATATCATGGGGGTATAGTATGGTTTTAACTTTTCTCTTCTGTTTATCATGGGGGTATAGTATGGTTTTAACTTTTCTCTTCTGTTTATCATGGGGATATACTATGGTTCTTATTTTTCCCATCTGTTTGTGTATGGGGATGAAGCAAATACAGAAATTGGAGATTAAGCTGAAAATGAACCAGCCACCTCATTTATGAAGGCTGCAACACAATAAAGCATAGTTGCAGGGACACCATGTCCAAGGTGAAAAGCTCATTTCTTGGGAAGCGCATTAGGGAAGCGAGTTCGATTCGGTTTCCCATTTTCTGGGAAGCTCCTGGGAACGTTTGGGAAGCACCTGAGAAACGATTGGGAAGCGCTTGAGAAAAGATTGGGAAACGCTTGGGAAAAGATTGGGAAGCGAAACGTTTGGAAAGTGATTTCTATGTCATAACTCTTAGTTATTTGCATAGTTTTATGTTTTAGGATCTTGTCACATTGTAGCTGTACCTATAGGGTGTAAACTTATAATTATTTACTTCATATTAATAATTACTTATTAACCTATAATTCTCATTTCATTTCTTAGTCATAATCTTTTTTTCAATACTTTTGAAATCGCTTCTAACTTGCTTCCTAGTTTCCCGATTGCTTCCCCAATCGTTTCTTTCACACTTTCATATGATTATTGGTTTACCCCTTACAGTTCAAATCCATAACAATTAAGTGACCATGGAACACCGGTCAAATAAATAAATAAATGCCCATGGAACCACTTTTAAGAAGCATGAACAAGAATTCTAGAAGCAAAGAGAATAAACCTTTGTTGTGCCAATGGACAGTAAACGCAAATTATAGTGATATGATACTAACAGGCCACTGAAAGGTTAAAAAAAGTGGTAAATACTCCAAAGCCTTTCTTCTGCATGAAAAAATGGATAAGATGCAAGGAGAGGATGGCCCATAATAATAACTGACTTCAGAAATGTACAAGAGGCATATTAAGCCCTATAATCAAATGTTACGATTAACATTGTTCAAACTTTTCTCCCACGCAATTTTAGAAGCCTAAATCTGTAAATACCTATAAGGGTTTCTTAACAATTAGGAAACTGAAATGGAGGTGTGAAATGCTTTGAGTTCACACTGATAGATAAATTCAACCAAAGATAAGCGTACATCATAATAGACTGCATATCTAGCCATGCAAGCTTTGAGAAAAAGCACACAACAATCATACACAGCATAGAACCTTACCCATAATCAAGTGTTTTGCAATCACAATCCCTACATAAGTAATATGAGTAAGGGGTTATCCGCAGGAATCGGACCTGTATAAATAAAATAGCGACTACATTAGCCCCAGAAGTAAAATTTACATAATAATTGACGGCATAGAGAATAGAGCACACTAACCAGTGAGTAAAGTTCTCCAACACGATTCTGAAGGGGAGTACCACTTAAAGCCCATTTATACGAAGACTCTAAAGCAAAAACAGCTTTTGCAGTATTGCTGCGTCTCTCTTTTATATAATGAGCCTATATAAAAATTTTAAAAAAAAATTAGCACCACACTCAAACCATTTGAATCACAATTAGCACCATACTCAAACCATAGAAATCAATTAGCACCATACTCTATTGTTTGATGGTTTAAAAAGAGCACTAGAGGAAAAGAGGAACTATTTATTGTACTACAAAAATATAGCCAGCAAAGTGGCCGCAGATTTTCTCTCAGTAAACATAATGGACGATCATCTTATCAGAAGGGGGTTTGAGGACCATAATAACATTTCGATCTTTGCTTGCTTACGCAAGCTATGCTACACATTATACAATCAGCTGTGAGAAATGAATCCGATGATCATCTAACACAGTTCTCATTGTTACAAAATATGCCCATGAATTTGCAGTGAGGAACATCCAACGGATATAACTGAAGAGGAGAAAATAAAAAGAAAAAAAGACAAATAGAAGGGAGATGAATCTTCTCCGGGGACCTAAAGGTAGGGAGATTGATGGAAGCTCTTCCCCAATCTTGATGGAGAAGCTTCTAAAAGAGTTCCTTTGGTTAGGGACTGTAGTGCGGGCCACTACCAAAACACAGTGGTGCCTACAAACTACGATGGCTAATTAGGTTGCCGGGGCAGGGGTCTGGTTTTGGCATTTGTCGGTGATATTTGTGAGTTTAGTTTTTCAATTTGCAAGTTCAACATAGTCCCAAGGGAGTTTCCTTTACAAGGAACTCTCATGGACCGTAGATTAATACAAATAGAATCTAAATCCTTTGAACTATCTAAAGTTGAAAGAGAGCATCATCAAATCACAGAACGAGATAAGGGGTTACCAGTCGAGGGTTCGTTTAGAGTTTTCAGTGCTTCCTTGGATTCTAGAGCAGTTCCTCAAAAGCTAGCTTCCCAAGCACGAGAGAAGGGATAGTGGGTAAAAAAAATTTGGAATGGAAGCTCTATATTGGTTATCAAATGCAGCAACTCCGATGGAGTGTTTATCAAGCTCACAATCTTCAGGAATGAGTGTCATTCAAACGCCATTTATGATTTATATACCAGAGGGGGAGAAAGGAATCAAAGGATGAGGTTGGATGATTTTTAGTCTAGCCATCCAAAAAAAATGCACCCCGTCTGCAACAACTTACACCCGAGATCCACCACAGCCAGTACTTCCTTCATCATCAATCGAAAAACTGACCTTGACCAGGTTACCTGTGTTTGAGGTGGCAAGAAGAGGAGACACCGAAGGAATTTGTTCCATCATAGAGGTTGGAGGCCAACCTCGCATTGAGGTTCATCACAATTTCGAGTTCTCAAAGAGTTGGAGATCAGCCATGGGAGCTTCAGGGCCTCATCTAATGAGGTGGACAGGAAAAAGGCGGAAGAGCATATTAGGAATCAATCATTAATGCCCATCCTTATCTAAAATCACACTAATTCCCTTTGATTCTGGAAGGGCTATCATTTTTGACAACTCCACTTCCAAGGACCTCAACTACAAACTTAGTCCAAGAAGCCCTATTCAAATCCCTAGTGGCCCTTCAATGGAGTTTTACATATGGTGGCCTGAGGCAACACACTATCGTTTGCAGGCTTATCTAAATCAAGATGGGTTGGTTACAGGGACTCACTTTCCACTTATGGCAGGAAGAAATATTTATGAAAATAGAGGAGTTGTGTGGTGGTTTGGCGAAAATTCACCAATCCACTATCAACCCCTCCTCTCTGAGTTATGCTAAAATCAGAGTTCATGTGGGGAGGTATTCTATGTATTCAAACTTTCCAAGACTCATCACAGTCTATCATCAAGTTGTTCTCTATCCGGTGGAGATTAGTATTATCTCGATAGGTGCTCTGATTGCAAAACTAGACGCTAAGCATCGTAACAAGCTCGTTGCAAAGTATAGAACGGTGATATCAGCGTCTCCAAATTCTCCAGAGCCCTGTCCTCCAGTCGGAGAGGAGCAAGGATATCCTTCGCGCCCTGAAAACTTGATTGGGTACATTCCTTCAGCAAATTTAGATCGGATTGCGAGGGAGCCTCATTCTCCTCCGTTATTTGGGGTAATCAAGACTGAAGTCAGGTCTGTGGTCAATGATCTTGAATTGTCATTTTCTACATCCTCTCCTCAGAGTTATGAATTTGGCAGATTCAAGCTCAGATGAGTTGCTAGGCGTTGGAAAAGATGATTCCAGATGTGAAGTCAATTCATGTGGGAGGCTGTTGAATACAAGGAGTTGATTACCAAGAGCCATTCATTCTCTCATTATTTAAGCAAGGTTGAGGAAAAAATTGTGAACAATTGTCGGTCGTCGGGTAGAGGCCCTGTTGATAGAGTTATTACAACATGATGGTTATCCCGTAGCCAACCCTAACCTTGTCTGGAAACTATCAGGACGTCTCTAAGACGAAGATGTTGTAGATACTGCAGTGGGGGCTCCCACACTGCAAATTCATGGGCATTGACCACAGACCATCTTAGAGAATTTTACTTGGGTTTTCACAGGAGTGTATGGTCCGTCAAGCTCACATTGAATTTGAGCAAAAATTAGAAGATGTGACAATTAGGTGGGAGAAACCGTGGTGTTTGGGTGGGGATTTTAACTGCATCCGATACTCGTTTAAGAAGTGTAGGAGACTGCCTAACCCTGTCAAGATGAGAAAGTTCAAGTATTTCATAACCCAGCATCGTCTTATTTGTTGCCCTTTGAATGGTGCTCAATTCAGTTGGTCTAATTTTCAAGCAGAACCAATGTTAAGCAAATTGAACAATCCGAAGCTGGGGACTTCTGACTCGAATTGGACAATGTGGCCAGTCGCTAGAACCTACCATGGTGCATAGGTGGAGATTTCAATTGTTTGCGTCGATCCCAAGACAAACTAGGAGGCTGTCCCATCTCTCACAAGATGCGCTCTTTCATGAACTTTGTCTCCCGCCACCAACTCATTGAATGCCCTATAAAAGGTGCGACTTTGACTTGGTCCAATCTCCATACCATACCCACTTTGAGCAAACTGGACAAATTTCTTTTCAATGGCAGCTGGGAGGACAACTTCCCAAACGTCCTCTTAGCAACCCTTCCCCGTCCTACCTCAAATCACCTTCCTCTCCTCTTAAACACTGCCAGTATTGCCAGCAGTCCCAAACCATTCAAATTTGAGAGCATGTGGTTGCTCCACCCAGACTTCAAGAGCATCGTGAAAGAGGTATGGGCAAACTCTCCCTTTTGGGGCTTCATGAGCACCATCTTCAGGCTAAAACTCAAAGCTCGGAAACAGAAAATAAAGCTCTAGAATAAGGACGTTTTCAGACTCTTAGCTGTCAACAAGCAATGTCTCCTGGGGGGACATTTAATTCATTGACCAACATGAAGAAATTGGGCCCTTGAGTGAATCTGAGGTCTGCCTCCAAGAACGACTCAAAACAGAATATGAATTGACTCTGAAATCGGAATAAATCAGTTGGAGGCAAAAATCTTGAGTAGCGTGGCTTAAGGAAGGCGACAAGAACACCCGCTTCTTCCACAAAATGGCTAATAGCTGGAGACATCACTACCACATCAATAGCCTCATAGTCAATGGAGAATGTTTAGAAGGTGACGATGACATCCGCACAGCCACTATCACCTTCTACCAGAATCTCTACCAAGAAGACACCCTTTCAGACCCAAATTGGATGGTCTCCACTTCTCAAGTCTCTCTGATGACCAGCGAGATGCCCTTGAAAAACCTTTTTTGAACAAGAAATCCTCAGTGCAGTCAAAAGCATGAAAGGGGACAAAGCCCCGAGCCCTGATGGCTTCTCCATCGAATTTTTCAAATCATGTTGGGATATAGTGGGCCCCAATTTTGTGAAGTGGGTAAGAGAATTCCATCAATCAGGAACCTTCGATAAGGTTTTTAACTGCACTTTCATTGCTCTCATCCCCAAAGTTGGCTGGAGCCAACGACCTTAAAAGCTTTCGGCCCATCAACCTAGTAGGTAACGCATACAAAATTCTAGCCAAGGTCCCAGCAACCAGACTTCAGGCTGTCATGCCTTCTATCATCTCCGCCCCCTCAAGGAGCCTTCGTAGGAGGACAACAAATCCTATATGGCATCCTTATTACAAATGAATGTGTGGATGCAAGGATTCGTTCACACTCCCAGGGGTCTTATGCACCTGGAAAAAGCTTTCAATCATGTTAATTGGGAATTCCTCGATTACTTGATGCAAAGAATGAGATTTGGGATCCGCTAGCGCCAATGGATGAAAGCATGCTATACCTCAGTCTCCTTCTCGGTCCTTGTGAATGGAACTCCGGCCAAGTTCTTGCAAAGCTCTATCGGCCTGAGACAAGGTTGACCCTCTCTCACATTTTCTTTTCATCATAGTAACCGAAACCCTCAGCAAAATGATCTCCAGAACGGCAGAACTAGTCCTCTCAGGATTCTCCATCGGAAGGACAATCCACCTCTATCCATATCTCACTTACAATTTACGGATGACACCCTAATCCTATGTGACGCCTCCTGCACTCAACTCCTCCACCTCAGATGCCTGTTTAGACGCTATGAAGCAGTCTCTGGACTCAAGATTAACCTCTCTAAAAGTGAACTATTTGGGGTCGGCGAGGTCCTTCACCTCCCAGTATTGGCATCCATACTAGATTGCAAAATTGGTTCCCTCCAAGCCAAATACCTTGGTCTCCCCCTCAGAGCCTCCTTTAAATCCACATCAATCTGGGACTAGTCATTAAGAGAGTGCAGAAGTGTCTCGACCATGGTTTAAAAAAACGCTGAAACCGTTACATAAAGCCCGTTACATAAAGGTTTCGATGACCTCCGATACCCGATACCATACCTTTACCCGTTTATCCCGAAACAAAACCGTAACACCCGAAACCGTTATGTAACGGGTGTTACGCCCGATATGTAAAAGTTTCGGTCGTAGGATTGGGTTCTAAAAATCCCTAAACTCATTCTAGAACCTCATCTTTGCTTCCTCTCTTCTTCTCTTCATATTCTTAGAACATTTTTTTCCTAAAATCTTTTTGTTTTTTGTTAATTAACAACTTGATTTGGAGTTATCTTGTTACTCATTTATCATATGTTTTTTTTTCTATTTATTGGCATTTTTTGAATTTTTTAAAGCAAAAAAGAAAAAAAAATAAGTAAAGGCCGAAACCATTACGTAACGGCGTTACGTAAAGGTTTCAGCTGTGTCCGTTACGGTGTCCGAAACCGTTTTTTAAACCTTGGTCTCGACGAGTGGAAATCTTCATACCTTTCCAAAGGGGGCCGGCTAACCCTACTCAAAAGTGTCCTGCAAAGCCTCCCAACCTACTTCCTCTCCCTCTTCTCCATCCCCTCTTCAATAGAACAAAAACTTGAACAAATCCAAAGGATTTTCTATGAAACGAGAGAGTGGTCAAATGAAAATATCACATCATTGACTGGAAAACAGTTTGCTTGACAACCGCAATGGGTGGTCTGAACATCCGTCCTATATCCCTAGCCAACAAGGCTCTCCTAGGAAAATGACTTTGGAGATTTAGCATTGAGCATGATAGCCTTTGGCGAAAGGTAATCACACCTAAGTACGGGCCATCTTCTTTCTGGGATCCCCCAGCAGTTAATGGCACACATGGCACTAGCCTGTGGAAAGGCATTATGAACGGATGGGACTTCTTCTCTGCCAACATCAGCTACCGGGTTGGTTGAGGCAATGAGGTTAGGTTTTGGATAGATAGATGGTGCGGCTCCTCCTCCCTTCGCGATGAATTCACCTCAATCTGAGCCTTAGCATCTGACAAAACCGCCTCTGTCGAATCATACATTGAGTATCTCCCAAACAACAGTCTGGTGCCCTCGACTAAGGCGCAACCTCAATGATTGGGAGCTAGACAGTTTCCAAACCTCCTCTCCAGAATCCAACAAGTCCCCACCTTCCCCACCCTTAGGGACGTTTGTCTGTGGTCCAGAGACATTAAAGGCTAGTTCTTAGTAAGATCCCTATATCAGGCTTTACTCCCTAACATCGATCCCTTATAGATCGGTTTGGAAGACGGGTCTGCCTCCTAAAGAATCTTTTTTCCTTTGGTCTATAGTTTTGGATAAGATACTAACATGCAATCATCTTATGAGTAAAGGGTGGCAGATGACTAACAGTTGATTTATGTGCCTAGCCGCTAAGGAGACGGTTGATCACCTCATGTTGCATTGTCATTTTGCCCACACGATTTGGAGCTATTTTCTTTGTCTTCTGGGAATCAGCTAGGTCTTCCCCCATTCTTTCCAAGACTTCTTATCTTGTACGTTCTCAGTGCATCTGGGGGAAGAGGGTTTCGAATGAGGTCCCTTGCTAATTGCATCAATAGCTTGGTCCCTTTGGAAAGAACTTAATTCAAGGGTCTTTGAAGACTCTCCCTCATCAAATGCAAGAACCTGTCATAGAGCTAGACAACTCTTGGCACAATGGTGCTCCATCCGGGAGAACTTCTACGTAGCATGCTTAAATTTTTTGTTGTAATTTTTGTAGTAATTTTCCCTTATCACCTTGTGTGTATTTCTAATTAGCTCGTCCTTGGGTTCACTCCTTTGTGAACCCTTGGTCCATTCTTTTACTTCTCTTCTATATTGTTATACATAATCTTACAGTGGGAGGATCTAAAACCCCAATCCCTTTGGGGAAAATGCCTCCTATCTCTACCGTAGGTGCCAAAGAAGAATGAGAAGAAGCCCAAAAAAGAGCAAAAGGGTACATAACCCTTAGGTCGAGGATGATGCCGCTACTCTAACCAAGAATCTGAAGGAAGAGCAAGAAAATGTACAAAATCTAAGGAAAAGGTACTAACAGAGACTGCTGAAAATGATGTCTTTGGGAGCCGTCGCAAAGCAAAGGCAATTTGGCAACCAATCCTAACTCCTAAATAGCTTCTCTAAAAGGCTTGCTAGATGGAAATCCATTCACCTTTCAAAAGGGGCTAGTTGACTCTTCTCAACAGCTCCTTATGTAGTTTACTGGTCTATTTCATTCTCTCTTCACCGATCTGTGTCCGTAGCAAAGAGGATGTAGAAGAGCCAACGAAAATTTTTATGGTACGGAAAGATAGAGTCCAACAAGTACCACTTGGTTAAGTGGAGTTCCATTTGCCGACCATTAGTATCAAGGGTTTGGGGATTACTTTATTGGTCTCTTTCAATTTGGCACTCTTTTTTTTTATGGGTCTCTTTCAATTTGGCTCTCTTTTTTTTTTAATGGGTCTCTTTCAATTTGGCGCTCTTAGGGAAGTGGCTATGGATATTTGGTGAAGAGAGGGAGAGCCTTTAGAGACAGGCTATTGCTGCTAGATATGAGGTCAAGTCGGTTTGGGAGTCTCAAGAGGTGTGGGCCCTGTGGGGATCTTATGGGGCGAGTTGTAGGAAAGCCATTATGGGGGTTAGTGGTAAGTTTTCTAGTTTCACTAACTACCATGTGGGATGTGGTAAAGATGTAAAATTCTAGGAGGATTTATGGTGTGGTTTGTCACCTCTTAGGGAAGATTTTGGTGTTTTGTTCTCTCCTGCCTTGCCAAAGAGAAGGACGCCTCAATGGCGTCTAGTTTAAGCTTCTGGGCAGTATGGAAGTGTGTAGACTTAAACGCGACCTTAATGATTGGGACTTAGAGAAATTAGCTCCGTCTTTTGGGTAGACTTGAGAAGGTAGTCATTCATCTCCAGCTCGTAGTCACAAAGTTGGGATTCGGGAATAATTCAGCAGGGTTCAAGTTCGGAAAAATTCGAAAAATTCAAGAAAAATTCGGTAAAATTCGGGGAAAAGTTGGGATTCAGGAATAATTCGGCAAGATTCAAGTTTAGAAAAAATCGGGGAAATAATTTTTTTTAATAATTATATAAAATAGAAATATGATATTGATTAATATATCTAAGTCTAACAATTTGATTACATATTATACAGTATAAGTAGCTAATTGTCAACAATAATATGTTCATAATATTATTTCAACATCCAGTTTATTCCAACAAAAGGTTTTGAAGGGATTGAGTAGAAGAAGAGAAATTTCCATATAGGGTTTTGAAGGGATTGAATAGAAACTTAAGAAGAAAGAACAGACAAAAAAACTAAGAAAGATGTACAAAGGGTTTTGTCCTTCAAAACCTAAAAAAACCTATAAAAAAAACCTAAGAAAGATGTACAAAATTGATAATGGACTCACTTGATTCCATTCCTTCAAAACCTATAAAAAAAATCCAGTGATTCCTTACTACATAAGGGAATCCTCAATCATTCAAAACATTAGACACATTATTAAGGATTTCAGAATGAACACATCAAAACCTCTCTTCCTTACTATGTAATGGGAAAAAAACTAATAGCCGTTTTGTCTATCTCCCTCGCTCAATGAAAAAAAAACCTAATAGACTTATAAAGCATGGCACTTACCAACGTGAGGATTGAGGAGGAAAAAAAATCCTCCGAAAATTACAAGAAAATAGTATTGAAGAATAGAAGAACAACGACAGAAAATAACAAGAAAATAGTAAGAACATGGATAGAGAACGAGAATAACATATGAAATAAAGTAAAAATCAACCATAACAAGATCAAAACCAACAGATCAAGCAGGTGAACAGAGTAAATGTCGAACAAAAGAGGGATTCAAGCACTAGAAGATCAAAAACGATGAATATATTAAGACAAATTGGAAAGAAAAACGAAGAAAACAAAAAGATAGAGAGAACGAAGAGAATTACAAAGCATCAAAATCATGAGTTTGATCGCAGACTAAGAGGATGGAGGATCCAAGCTTGAGTTCAGCACACAGGAGGAGAGGGAGCTCATGATCGGCCTTCCTCTTAGGATGAAGAGATCGCTTCAGCTTACCAACGTCGGGAAATCCTCGTGGCATCGGGAAATCCTCTCTTCTCCTTTTCTTCTCCTCCTTCTTCTCTTCCTCTTCAAAAGATCCGAAACCCTCGGTTTGGTTGGTCGAGTTGATCTCTTTTGGTTGAAACCCTCGTTTTTAACATATACATGATGGTGAGTTACGAAACTGCCCTTACAGGAATCCAAAATGTTTTGTTTGCCCTCATCCGATTAAAACAGCCGATTAAAACGCGTTTTTCGTGAATAAAACGAATTAAACACATTTTCCGCGAATAAAACGCGAACTGCCAATTTTTTGAAAAATTCGCGATTTAATCGGCATAGCAAAATTTCACGAATAAAACGCGATTTTTTCAAAAAATCGCCAAATTTTGTGACTATGCTCCAGCTTAGAGATAGCGATGTGGAATTTTTCTTCTCTTCTTTATCGTTACAGGGTTGTCTGGAACCCAGGCATTCCATCCAAGGTGTCTTTTCTTTGGTTGGCATCCTGGTACAAAGTAATCACTTGTGACCATTTGTAAAAAAAAAAAAAAGATGGTGGGGGATAGCTAATCCATGTTTCATGTGCCGGAGGAATTGGTGGATCACTTATTGTTGCATTGCTCTTATGCGACAAAGTTGTGCAATCATTTCCCTTTGCGATTGGGCATGGCTTGGGTCTTTTCGGTTTCCTTTCCGGGCTTCTTATCCTATTGGCTATAGATGAAGTTAGAGGCTCCCATCTTTGTGTTGCAGGCTTTCTTACCATGAGCATTAGTTTGGTCGATTTGGAAGGAAAGGAACCAGAGAATTTTATATGGAATAGCCTCTTCTCCCCAGAGGATTTGCACGGTGATCCGCCATCTGATCTCGGATTGGTGCTCTATGAGAGGGGACCCCGAGGAGGTGAAGTTATCTGTCTTAAGGTGATCCAGTAGTAGTTTTGGCCTTCTGTTTTCTTTTCTTCTCTTATCATCTTATGATGTTTTTTCTCTCTCATAATGTCCTATTTCGTTTGGTTTGCCTCTTGGTTAGGGTGGTTATCAAACCAGGGTGCACGTGAACTACTCGAGCTCGGTTTGTTAACAGCTCAAGATCGTTCATTTATTTAGTAAACGAGTCAAGCTTGAACATGATTTCCAAGCTCGTTTAGTTAACGAGCCAAGCTTGACCATTCCCCTACTCGGCTCGTTAAGTGTGTTGTTTAACTGTGTGTGAGTGGTGGTTACCGGATGGCATGTTACCCTTTTATAGGCCAAACTCCCTCAGCCATTTCGTTTTTAAGTGATGTGGGACTAACCTAGTTAAGTGTTTTTTTTTGTCCATTGTGAATGTGTTGTTCAACAAGTGTGAGTATGTGAGTGTGTTCCCCTCCCCAAATATAGTCTTGCATCGCTTAAAAACAAAAACAAAAAACTCTTGAGGATAGTTGACTATAAAAGAGAGAGAAAGCCTCAATGAGTTGGCAACTGAGCCAAAAACTCTTCAACCCGATTCGAGCTAAGCTGAGCCGGCTTGGCTTTTTGTTTTAAAAATTAAAATTATAAGTTTTTTAAAAATTAATCATGTTTAATTTAGCTCGTTAGAACTCGAGCTTGACTTGCGCTCGTGTCGAGCCAAGCTCAAGCTCCATTCCTTCATTTGCAAACGAGTCGAGCCGAGCTTGAACATTCCCAAAAAACATGATACTCGATCTCATTTGACCAGATGTTTGCAGAAACCTAAACCTCCCTGATCCTTAGGCTGACACACTCAATCTCATTTGACCAGATGGATCTTGTTCTTTATTTCCTCTACCATCCCAAAGTAAATCACTTTACAATTTCTCAAATCTTTTGGCCACAGAAGCCGGTATTTTAAACATCGACATGAAGAAAACTAGAAAGCTCACAAAAAAAAAAAACTCTTCATAAGCGTGATCCTCCCGCCCAATGATAAAAACTCTTCTTCCAGCTTGCCAACCTCAAAACTACTCTCTCAATTACATGGTCCCAAAATTCGAGTGCAAAGATCGAAAAGACCCTCCTCTGTAACACCCACTCCTACTAGGACACAAAATACCCACCTCTACAACAACCTATTAAACAAGTAAACAACTTCACAAATGAGGATGCAAAAATTCTCCTATGCATTTCTCCACTTTAATTTGAACATCATCGGCTCCCAAAACCTATCATATCTTCATCCTAGTAAGAATTCCTTTTACTGCAGTTACACTAATTATATGAAAATAGTAATATTCTTTGGTCTCCTATCAACTTTTGAATATTTCCTCTCTATCCCTCTTCATCTTTCATGTAGATTCTCTGATCATTCCTCTTAAGCATCTAACATGATAGAGGTCTCTAGTTACAGTATTCTCTCTAAAATTCTTGCAAGCTTTTAAACATTTTTCCAACTCTCTATTATGCCCAAGTTATTATATAGATCATCATATGCCAAATATTTGGCTTCACTTAATTTTTTTCTTAGCTTATATTTTAGTATTTCTGTAGTTTTCAAGGTCCTCATTCCTAGTTCCTTCCCAACTATGTAGTAGTACCTCTTTTCCCTAACGGCCATTTGAACCTCATCATTCCACCACCAAATTTCTTTATGTCACCCTCATCTTTAATAAATTGGCATTTCATATTTTCATCCCATATCCTTGTGTTTCTGATTCTAAGTTGCAGGTTCCTTCCTTTTAATACACGGGCCAAAAAAAATTTATATGTGATTACATATTATCGAGGAACCAAAACTCTGAGCTAAATATTTGCAGCATTGTGATCCATTTGATGAGTACAACGATTTTATGATTCTATCTATCACTTGAGAACCAATTCTCTAAGGGAATGCCTCCAACTTGTTAAGTCGCAAATTAACATTGTTGGTAGCCTTAAAAGATATGCTTCAGACTCACATTATGGCTCCAATGATCATCTTAGCAACATAAAACTGCATAAGCATAGAGCAGCATTTCCCATACATTATAGTTAATCTATTTTACCAATTAAATGCAAATACAGTAACGCTGGCTAAGGGTAGCAAAAGTCCCTAAGTAGGCTTCAAATCTAGTGCAATCCAATCAAGCAAGGACCCACTGAAGAAGCCAAAAGGAAGTAACTAAAAGTGATGATCACACACATACATACACAACTCAGCCACTTTCTTGGACTTCACAATGTCCAATTTTGAATGAAATCAGAGGGGAAGAAACCATGTAATACCTTTTTTATAAAATAATTGGCGGGCTCATGCAAACTCCCACACACACGCACGTGCACACACAATTCAGTAAACTCAGCTATTTTCTTGGACTTCAGAATGCCCGAGTTTGAATGAATTCAAGGGGGAGGGGCATGTAATATATTTTGCACAAAATACTCAGCAGGATCATGCGAACTTACCTCATCCAAAATAACACGATTCCACTTCACAGAGTGCAAAATTGATTTTCTGGAGGGTGAATCTTGTTCGACACCTGTTGGACTCCCCATGGAAGAACAAGCCCCAGGATCTTTTTTTGTTTTGCAATGCTTCTCAGTCTTCTTGCTAGCTCCCTTCTCTGTACGGCCCTCAAGTTCATTGCTCTGGTTATTTGAAACAGAAGATTTTGTTTCGAATTTGGACAATTGTACTCCATGTTTCACCTCCTTTCTCGCTTGCTTAGACTGCTTAGTTGTTTTAACGGCATCAGGCCCACAGAAATATCTTAGATGTACATTCATCTTCTTTGGATAATACAACTTCCCACACCACACACACTTCTCCTTGGGTGGCATCGCATTCTTCCTGTACTCTGCCTCGATAGTGGAGTATGTCGTCAGGACAAAATCATATTCTGAGAACTGCTTGGGACTCTTCCATCTGTTGGCTCCATGGTAGACCAGCACCCTGGTGCTTCCTACTGCCGTGAATCGAGCAATTTCATTCACCCACTGGATCACAGCAACCACGGGACAAATAACGAGGGTACTTTTAATTTCGGGTAACTCCATGGATGAACTGGGCGAGGGTGAGGACCCATTGGACCCACATCCCATTTGGCGGATCGCCCTTTTGGTGAGAACAAGCGCAATTGCTTGGATAGTCTTCCCCATTCCCATCTCATCCGCAAGGATTCCCCCTCTACTTGCAGAGTCCTCTTGCTTCAACGCCCAGGCCAGCCATTCCTTTTGGTATCTCAGTAGAGGCATGAGCAAGTCCGGAGGTGCCTCGGTAGCCTCCGCCAATTCTTCATCTTGAGGATCCAGATTATTATCTTCCGATTCAATGGCATCTAACCATCTCTCATTCTCTTCCTCCCAAACCTCCCACAGCAATGTCGGCCTCGATTTTCTACTTTTTCTTTTTCTTGCAGTCCTCTTCTTCGGCCCCCCGATGCGATTGTCAACACCCACTGCGAGTTCTTGAAAAGGAATCTCAGGTTCTTCTTTACTGTTACTTTCACCATTCTCTTCCCCATTCCCTTTGGGTTTCTCATTCTTGTAACTGGATCTTCCTTCCTTCCTCAGGTTTGCTAAAGAAAGCATATAATCAGGATCATCGGAAACATGATCCTCGTCGCTAACTTCAATCACAGCCTTTCCTTTATCATTAAAATCCAACCCATTCTCTTCCCCTTCTCGTGCCTCATCCATTTTTCGACCACCTACACAGATAATTCTTTGTAAGCTATTCTACCCTTCCTTTTCCTATTCCGATTATTCATAACTTCCTCTTCATTAAAAAGCATTATGGAAATAAAACAAGAATTAATTTTTTTTATTTTTTTTTAAAAAAAAAAGGGAATTAAGGTACCTATACTGCTGCTACTGCAATCAGAGTCTGAAGATGGAACGTAATCTTCTTCATCGGAGCTATCTTTAATCTGGACCCCCTTGCCTATTTGAAGATTATCGCATGAAATCAATACAACAATGGAAATTTAAATTAAAAAAAAAACAGATAAAAAAGAATCGAGTTCTTGCAATGGAACACAGGGAGATGAAAAATTGAGGGATCGAACTTTACCTTTAATGCAGCGTTTTGAAACTCTGCTTTGAGAACGAAGCTTCATGGCTTTTATCGGGAGAGAGATTGAGTTAGGGTTCCAGGATGTTTAAGCAGGTGTTAGACGGAAAGCTTTGGCAAAGCAGTCTCTTTGATTCTCGTTCTAAAGCTATCTTGCGCTCATTGTCTGTCAAGTACTCATATGACCGGTCTAGACATGCAGTCGGTCCGGGCCGGTCCGGTCCAGGTCTAGGTCTTACTGGGCCTGCGGCCTGCCTGCCTGCTTTTTAATGATAGTCACTATTTTCCTTAATGATAATACACTATAAAACTTTATCTTTATCTTTATCATCTTTTCTTTACTATTATAAGCACTAGCTGAACGCACGTGTGATGCACGTGTTCTAATGAGTGCAAAAAATAAATCAAATGGCAAACTTGAAAAACATTGATAGAATTATTTTGATATTAAATATATTAACTTATATATTCCAAAAAAAAATGATAATATGCTAGTGTTAAGAAATATTGTTTAGCTTCATTACTAAAAAAGAAAATATAACAAATATAGCGATGACATTGATGTATTTGCTCTCTAGTGCAAACCCAACAAAAGAACCTATTTATTTCAACCAAATTCATCCTACTTTTGGAGAAACTCAATCATGTCCACTAACATCCAATAATTCTTAATATGGGCTCACGTGATAAATAAAATTGAATTTTAGTGCAGAATACCGAACATAAAAAAAATTGTTTAACAAAGAACTTGATTTAGCATGAAAAATTAAAGGCTAGTGCTACCAAAGCAGTCTGATATAGTTCAATCATCAACTGGCACTTCAAAGTCAAAGAAGAAATGTTTTGCATGTTGTTCACCATTGTGTGTTTTGGCATGTCTTTCTTATAAGTTCTTAACTCATTTAGCATTAACATTTACTTCTGTTTTTCGTTTATCTATTGGGAAACATACTTGATTTTAAGAATTTTCTAACCTGCGATCAATGGATTATCCGGCAGTACCGAAAAGTGGAATATGAGTGTGGACATGGGGCTCTTAGAACGCTCAAATTAATTTCAATTGGTTTGGTTCTCTGAGGAGAGAGAGAAGGTGGAGGGAAGAGGGGGAAGGTGGAGATCAGAGGAAGGCTCGTAAAGTCGGGAATCTCTGGTACCTATTTCCAAGAACTGGAGAAGAATTTTAAAAAACAATTGACATTTCCTGTCACAACAAACTAAGCATGAAACCCTTTTAACAGATATGAAGAAAGCAAGCTCTGCTATGGAACATCGTGAACAACACAGCACACACTCGGATTATACCCAAACACATACATTAAAAAAAAAAAAAAAGGATAGACAACACACCACGCTTTGAATCAATGTATTTTTTTTGCAGCAATGGAGCAAGTTGGGAACCTGACTGCGAAGCTCTTCTCAAACTCCTGCACATGGTATTTCACATATCGTTCTAAAGTAGTCACATGCAAAAGTTTGTTGGGATAAACTTTTCCCAGTATTTCAATGCATACAGGTATTCCATCGCCTTATCCACACCATGATGACCCTGAGGGTAGTACGGTAAAACTTCATTCAACTCTTTGAACTCAAAATCAAGAGGAAAACATCAACATGATAAACATGTTAAAAGAAATAAAGGGATACCAACATCCAAAAAAAAAAAATGAAGGGATACCAAACATCACAAAATCCTGGATTGTCTTAGCAAAGATCTCCAAATTAAATGGAAAACCATACTTTGCTTGCAAATGCAGGAAAATAATAAGTTAAAATTACCTCCAGAATAGTATCAACACCAAATTCCTTCCTCCATTGAATCATTTTGGGCGCACATGTCATCTAGGAAGTGGTGTTTGTTATATGAGGGAAAAACTTAAAATACAGAAATAGGAAATGCTCTGTGTTGTGGTGCAGAGATAGGGTTTGGTCCAATCTAAGAACTCCCGTCTAAATTAGTAGGTGTTATAAAGGAGAGGAGAGACAGAGATAAAAACAGAGCAGTAGTTAGGCAAGAAGAACTTATACGGTGTAACCGTTTGCACTGTGCCAGTTTGAATGGGACGTGTCATCTTAGTGGTGTCATAATATCACGTTTTCTCAAGTGAAAGATAGTTTCAAGTTTCAACTGATATTAGTGGGGTATGAAAGTAAGGAAAGTTACTTTCATACCCCTACTTCCTTATCTATGTAAACAAAATGAAAGGGGTTTTTAGTCCAATTACAAAAGGTTGGTTTAATGTTTTACTTTAATTCCCAAATTACCCCTTGCCTTTGATTTAATGTTTTACTTTAATTCCCAAACTAACCCTTGGTCATCTATCTATTTAGAATCACAGCCAATCGTAATTAAACTCAAGGAGAGTTCAATCGCACCCGTAGGTTAACATGTGTCCCTTTTAACTCCTATTAATTGTGGTTAACTCCTTCCCCTCGCTCTCACATGCATCACAGTAGCCATATAGCATCATAGTTCCCCACGTGAGAACGAGAGGAAGGAGTTAACCACAATTAATAGGAGTTAAAAGGGACACGTGTTAACCTGCGAGTGCAATTGAACTCTCCCCGAGTTCAATCGCGACTGACTGTGATTCTATTATTGAAATAGATAGATGAGGGTAGTTTGTTTTATATAAGGGTAGTTTAGGAATTTTGGAAAATTCAGGCTACGCCTGCCTCTCCCATTATAATAGTAAAAAAAATATATTATGTATCTAACTATCTACATCTTTCAGAAGGCAGGCAGTAGCCGTATAGCCGAAGCATCGGCCATCTGATTAGGTCTTCAGTTGACGATTTCCAACCGGTGGACTAGATAATCATTGAGTCCAACTCCAAGGAACTAATTGATTTCCTAGGAGATTTTGAACACGTCCACGGAGAGATCTAGGCTCATAACTCTTATGATGGATATTTGTCATCTTCACACCAATGTGGACCGGTCCGTTTTCACTTTTTCCCTGGACAAACTAATTTTGTAGCCCATAGTGAAGCCCAAGGGGCTCTCAATTCTAGTATCTGCCTTTTTCCAACAGTTTGCGCTTCTATTTTAACTCGGGTCCTCGACCCCAGATGGGGCATCAGCTACCTATGTACTTTGTTTCTTCAATGAAATGAAAGTCTCTTTAACCAAACAAAAAAAACTACCTGGGTCTTCTTTCAATATACTTAACTTTTATATTATTAGACTTCATTTGTTTTACACGTAAATTATTTATAATATAAAATCTTTTTATGGTAAAAGATGAATTTTTTTCCCTTTTTTTTTTTTTGGGTTTCATTCATGAAAATAAGACAAAAATGTCTTATGTCACTTGCGTTTTGAGTAAATGAACATTAAAAAAAAAAAATTATGGAGATTACGACTTTTGTAATTTTTAAAATATATTTAAATAGATTAGGATTTTACGGAAATGATTTACGGAATTTGAAAATATAAGTCATTTTTTTCACAATAGTTGTTCTTTCTCCGTAAAATATTTTATGGCAAAGCCATGAATTTTTATTTGGGGGTATGGGGCTTGGGGGTTTAGGAGCGTAGCCCCCAATATTTTTCCCTTTTTATGAGCAATGGGTCTATCGTGGTCATAAAATTTGTTAATGAGATTGTTGACTGTGCATTTGGCTATGTAGCTGAATGTTGGTGATCATTGGTCCACGCCCCCTTCTTAACACCCATCAACTATTGGTAAGATTCACTCACCCTTAGGATTCATCCATCCAACCATGTTGTTTTGAAAAAATTATTAACTTTACTTTAGTTAAGCTTAAAGAATGTTAAAAGGGACACGTGGACTGCCATTCGACTATCTAACTGATTGCACAGTCTACTAATCACTGCTCTAAATAAAATTAACTACTGTGTTTAATTAAAATTAATTATATTTTTAATTTTTTCTCATAGACATAAAAAAAAAATACAAATTTTTAAAGGGGCCAAACTTCCCACATAGTCAACTAACTAAAGTTATTTTAGGGGGTGGGGGCACTATATATATATAATAGTAAATTTAAATATATATATATATATATGTAATTATAGAAAAATCAAATTTTTGAAGGGCTATTCCCCCCCCCCCCCCCCCCCCCCCCCGCGACTCTGACCCTACAAATAAACCTACAGAAATGACACTTCCACGAATTTAATTTGTTTCCCCTATCTTACATCAAAACAAATGGAGCATTAATAGTGAATCATGATGTTGCCTCGAACAAATCAAATATAAACAACAAACTAAGGCTTTTATAGTCTCTGATTTTAAATAATTCTTAAAACGGTACATTATTATTCCTTCGGTGCTAAATACAACTCAGCAATAATGATCAAAATTGATGAGTTTCCACTTGGACTCCTTCAACAAGGGTCAAACCATCATCGCCTAAACTAAGAGACGAGTCATTGCATATGGAATGTGATGAAACTTCAATTTATATTGTATTATTTTGATGTTTTAAACATATACACTCTTGTCAAAATCTAATTTTTTTGGAAATATGAAATAAAATTTTACAATGCAATGTTTTTTATGTTAAATGTATGGTAGAATGAGTTTTTGTGCAATGCATTTTTGTGTACAAAATATGTCTTGCAAGTAAAACATGAGAAGTGTGTGGTTGAGAGTTTGGTCTGTACGTGTGTTGCAAAAAAAAAAAACGTAAAACATGAGAAATCAGAAGATCTTGCTAGCAAATCCTTTTGTGGCTTTAATATCGCCATCAGATCCATAAGCTCTGATAAGCTTCTTCTCAATTGTAGTGTCACTTTCATTTCAAACAACTCCCTTTTCTCTACTTGCCAAAGTTTGAAATTTCGTTTATTTCAGTAATTTTAGTCCTCCAATCGAAATTGAAATTTCAAAATTTTCATATATCTCAGTGAAATTTCAGAATTTTTATTTTTTATTAAAATTAAAAATTTTCACGAAATATATTGACATTTCACGAAATTCTGGCTGAAATAGCATTTTTAAAAATTAATATATTTATATAAATATTATTATTTTGTCTTTAAAAAAATAATTTTAAAATTACACAAAATTTCGATAAAAATTTGAAATATTTCAGGATATATCGCTATTTCATTTTAAAAAATAATTAAAAAAACTATCTAAAAATAAATTTCCAAAATTTAGAAATTTCAACCGAAATCTATAAATACAAAATATTGCAAATTTCAATTTCGTAGGGTGGGAACGAAATCATAATTTCTTAAAATTTTGAACCTTGGCTAGAACTCTTGCAACAATGCCAACCAACATGCTAACAACCCATGAGAAGGATGATTGTGGCGGTAAGGGTAATTGTGTTAATTGAAGTGAGCTGGTAGTTTTTGAATACATAGACTAACTAAATAGGGTGACAGTCTTAAGGAGGGTTGATGGCTCCTTATACACCCCTGTGAAGTCCACTTCCCCAATTGATGTGGGACTAAACCCGGGATACACCTTAATGCACGCGGTAACAAAAATACCTGAAGTCAATTTTCTTCCTTTATCTGGGTTTGGGATGACTGATGTAATGTAACTAATAGTATGATGGACTTCAAAACTTTTATTTTAATTTTTGTCAATGTCGAAGTATACAATAGTTCTAGTAAGAAATATTTTTATTATTCTATAAATGATATTACAATATACATGTTATATAATATAAATTTATTATGTATCTAATTATCTACATCTCTGTTTGTTTGCACATAAATTATTTTACAACATAAATCATTTATGATGGAAAAATTTTAAGGTAAGAGATGACTTTTCTATTAAAATTTTTTTTTGTTTGGTTGCATTTTTGAAAATAAAGCAAAAAATTTCATATTTTACTTGCTTGTATTTCGATTAAATGAACATTAGAAAAATAATAAGTACTTGTTTTGAGTTATAAGTTGAATACATACTTATGTACTTATTTTGAGTAACAAGTTGAATACGAAATTATTAGTAGTGATGCCAAACGCCCCCTTAATGAGATAGTGGCCTACCGCTGTCGAATAAAAAACAAGGATATGCAGTAGTTTTTTTATAAAAAAAATTGAATATAGGTTGTTAGTATTAATCTTTTGAGTAAAGATACAATACAACACACACAACACAACACACACCCACACAAAATAGAAGGAATCAACCCACGAGTCACCTCAAAACGGGTACCAACCGTATGAAGGACTACTCGAGTACTTATTTGAGTGCCCCAAGGAGTCCTTTTCGTGCAATATGTTGGTTTAGGCTTAAGTTTTGGTAGCCTCGGCCCAAAGCCTGACCATGGTTTAAAATTTCGATACGTATCGACTGATATGGGCCGATACGTATCCTATTTGGAGCTACCCGGTATATTGGTACATTAGAAAAAAAAAATCCATTATATCGAGCCGATACAGACCCAATACGCTCGATACGAGAATTTTTCAGTTAATTGTTTTTTCTCCTTTTATTTACACTAGGATCCACAACATAGACCCAATATACACAATTTATTTACATAAAATATTATTTAAGTAAATGATTTTAAATTGATTTTACATTCATTTACTTTGGATATTTATATGTAAATAAGGTTATCTTTCTATTTGAATTTAATAAAAATTATCCTGGACACAAACTCCTAATGAATAAAAAGTCAATTTTCCAGTTCAAGAATAAAACCCTCTTTTTAGCGCCTCTTACGGATTGGTCAGAATTTCAACTTTCAAATGATAGAGTATTTATAAAATATTAAAATTTCATAAATTCTATCATATCAAAAATTACCAAAATTTTATAAAAAAAAGGTCTCATATTTTAGTCTTAAAAAATATTTTCATCTATAGGGTCAAAAAGTTAATTAACAATGTAACAATTGATTAGTATAAAAAGATTTATATTAAGTTTAAAATTTAGGGTTGTAATTCAATACATTTTTATTTTAAGGTTTTAAAATCTAAATTGTTTTTCTTATATTTAAATAAATGACTATGTTTTGTATTTTCATGCCTTGCATGTACGTCTTTTTTAACTTATAAAATTGTTAACTCTTATATGCATGGTTATAAAGATAATTGGAACCTTCATTTAATTTGTTTTTAGCTTATATTTTTATTAAGAAGTTTTATGCAAAGTCCAAACATTTCTTGACGTGTCCTAATTTTTTCTGCCGTATCTATCCGATACGTATCTTACTTTGGATTTACCGATACGACACCTGATACCGATATATTTTGAACCATTAGCGTGACACATTTACAAAGTCCTTCAAGAACATTGCTCAGTCTGACTGGACTGGTGTTGAACTTTTATGGGACAGGCCTGGTCTATACATTCGGCCCAGAATAGGTCCAACCTTAACTTCTCAGGCCAAGTTCAGATGACCTATATGGGTTGGGCCGGTTGGCTCGAACCCTTCAATTGACGGCCATTTTCTTCCCACTGTCATTCCCTCCCTCCAAAACTCAAATTTCTGTTGGGATCCTTGAAATTCCAACGGTCATGTCTTCCTCTCTAACACTCTTGCCTCTGCATCCAAACCCAATCTCCCAGTCCGAGCTACAAAAACAAATCCCACCTTGGATTCCAGTACCCCAACTACTCTCCAAATACCCTTTCCTTCACCATCTCAGTTCTTGCAAATCCATGAAGCAACTCGCCCAAATCCATGCCCAAATCATCACTACTGGCATCTTCCATGACAATTTTGTCTCGTCTCGTATTCTCTCTTTCGCTGCTCTCTCTCCTCACGGTTCAACCTCATACGCCCGCCGCCTCTTCTCCCAAATCCGTAAACCGGATGTTTTCATTGCCAACACTCTCATCCGAGCCTATGCGTTTAGCTCAAACCCCATTGATGCAATCATCTTCTACACCCACATTCTAGAATCTTCACTCATTTTTCCTGATACTCACACAATTCCTCTACTTCTCAAGGCGTGTTCGGAGATACCCTCTCTTCGTCTCGGCAAGGCTATCCACTCTCATGTTTTCAAATTAGGATGGTATTCTGAGGTCCCAATTTTGAATTTTTTGGTCCAAATGTATGCTTCATGCAGTTCGATCGAATCATCAAAACTCGTTTTTGATAGAATCCCTGAATATAATGATGCTTCGTGGAATATAATGATTGGTGGGTATTTGAAATCTGGGGAATTTGAGTCCGCACGTGGTATGTTCGATGCAATGTCGGAGAGGAATGTTGTTTCTTGGAGTGTGATCATTAATGGGTATGTCCAAAATAGCCGTTTCAAGGAGGGATTGGATCTTTTTCAGGATATGATGGATGAGGAAATGGAGCCCAATGAAAGTGTTCTGGTGAACATTCTTTCTGCCTGTGCCCATCTGGGAGCACTGGAGCAAGGGAAGTGGATCCAAGGGTATCTAACAAAGAAGAAGGTCGGGTTAACTGTTCGATTAGGTACCGCACTAATAGACATGTATTCAAAGTGTGGGTGCATAGAGAAAGCGCTCGAGGTTTTCCATGAGATGAAAGAGAAGAATGTACTCGCTTGGAGTGCAATGATCAATGGGCTCGCTCTTAATGGGCAGGGTAAGTATGCGCTACATCTCTTCTCTCAGATGGAGACACACGGTGTAAAACCAAACCAGGTAACTTTTATTGGGGTTCTCAATGCATGTAGCCATTCTGGGTTAGTACATGAAGGATTAAGCTATTTTGATTATATGACAAAGGCATATGAGTTAAAGCCAAATACTCATCACTACTGTTGCATGGTTGATCTCTATGGCCGAGCTGGGATGTTAGATAAAGCTGTGAAGGCGATCAAAGGCATGCCAATGAAGCCTAATTCTGCCATTTGGGGCGCCCTCCTTAACGCATGTAAGATTCATGGAAATACCCAATTAGGGGAACAAGTAGGGAAGCAGTTGATCAAATTGGAGCCTGACCACAGTGGAAGGTACGTCCTACTCTCAAATATATATGCTTCCAGTGGAAGGTGGGACAATGTAGCCGAGGTGAGGAGAGCGATGAGAGAACGAGGAATCAAAAAGACACCTGGTTGTAGCTTCATAGAAGCGAGAGGCACTATTCATGAGTTTGTTGCCGGGGATAACTCCCATCCAGAAATTAAAAAGATTTATACGAAGTTGGATGAGATGAGCAAAGAGCTAACGCTTGCCGGTTTCAAGGCCAATACGAGCCAAGTATTGCTTGACATGGATGAGGAAGAGAAAGAGACTGCACTTTGTCACCACAGTGAGAAATTGGCCATTGCTTTTGGGTTTATTAACAGTGATCCAGGGACTACCATCCGGATCACAAAGAACCTTCGGGTTTGTACAGATTGTCATTCGGCTACTAAGCTAATCTCAAAGATCTATAAGCGTGAAATAGTAGTGAGGGATCGTTGTCGTTTCCACCATTTCAGGGATGGATCATGTTCTTGTATGGATTTTTGGTGAACTTTGTGATTACAATTTTCAGTGGAAATCAATTTATTACTCCCCCAAAACTGAAGGGTAATCAGAAATGGCAAAGCATGGATTATTTAAAATAATGAAAGAAGGTTATTGTTTTTATTTTCTTGTCAGTGAAACAGGGTTTAGGGCCAAAAGAGTTGTACAAGCAGTGGTGCAGAATTGGAATGACTGGAGGTGCGCCAAGAAAAGAGTTTGCATTGCTCCGGTTCGGAGATACCTTGTGGCATCACCAATAAAAACTTGTACCAACCCATTGAGAGTTTCTAATTCTCGGAATTTGATTAGAGGGCCTTGCTCAAATGAGAGTGCCCCCGTTGTCGCCATCATAGATAGAGGGGTGAGTATGCACTCAGGATAAGAGTTCAAATTGTAGCCTGGACAAAGCCAGGTAAAAAGCCTAGATAGTCTGAATAAAGGACCACGCCATCATTTGGTGTATTGTAGGCCTATAGTCCCTCTCTGATCGAATTTCATGGTTCCAAATTAATTTGAGCCATGCTGGCCCTACTCTCACCCAAAAACAAACACTGGTCCTTGCTTTAATGGATAATTGATAGTGGTTTTTGGCTGAAAGTAGGGCTGGCACACTTCATTTAATTTTGAGGGACCATGGTTTTACCTATAATTTCATGCAAAACATTAATTACCACCAGATCTAATGCATTTTGATAAAAACACCAAATCTATTTATCAAACCCCAAACCACACACCTAGCTGTAAGAAGTGTGTCACCTGGAGGGGACTCGGGTTAGTACAATGATGGTGAAGCAAATGTGAAACTTCAGTCCCTGTGATCCAACAAATTCCAGACTAGATGGTAAGAGATGGCCAGGACTATTGGATAACCCCGATTAACATTGTACATCAAGGCTCAATAGATCATTACTCTATGAGTGAAACGTAGCAACAATGGTTGTCGTACCCCCGAGTTACAAACAACTATTGCCCTCTGAAAATTAGAAAATGTGTTGGGTATAAGTTTTTTTTTATATTATTAAAAATTTAGATAAAAATATAATACAATTGTGAATAAGACATATTTTGTGTCCAGAGAGCTTTTGTTGTTTGTAGCCCTGAGCGACAATAACCATTGTTGCTAAGTTTCAATCTTCCTTTATAGCTTATCATGCTTCCACTTGCTATGAACGGCTTTGACCTCCTATTGGAAGGTGCATTGACCTCCTATTATGTTGGAAACATTAAAACAGCTCCCCCTTTTTTATTTTATAGTAAATACAGCTAGGCTGCAATCCCGATTAGTGGTGTTAGTATCTATTACATATCAACTGCAGCACCAACTCATTGGAATGGATCCAGTTTGATCCATAATGGAATGGTATTTAATTCACCCAACAATCAAATTTGGCTCTGTTTGTAGGAATAAATAGGGGATTGACAGAGTCATGAACAAATGCAGCTAGGGAACAAGGTTGAAGAAGAGAGTATGGGCATGATAGGAACCGCAAACCAATTTATCGTAGGTTACATTGCTCAGGATATTTCATGATGGTGCCGGCTTATATGTGGCTCAAGAACATGCTCATTCCACATGGTTTTCCGAAATAAAATCAGTTATTATAATTAGTACAATAAATATAATCGAGCTGAGCCGAGCCAAGCCGCTCCTTGCTTGTATTCAGCTTGATTAACAAACAAGTTCAATCATTTAGCCCGGCTCATACCCAACTCAACTTGGCTCATTTCAAGATGAATTGAGCTAGCTTGGCTCATTGACAGCCCTGACACACAATGAGGGAGGTACGAACATTTGGGTTTAAGAATAGATCTGCCTGGATAGACCATGTCTAGGATAAAAGTTATCTAGTGTTTATCTTGGATGGATAATATGGACACGCACACCTTGGAACCAAGTTCTCCATGAAAATGGTCTTCTATGTGCATACCATTTACTCATTTCCTTGAAGAACACAGCCTGTTGAAAATGGTCAATTTCTGACTCTGGAGAACCCAATGGTTAATTGCTCTGTCCGCACTCCGCATAAAACAGAGACTTTTGACCACAGACCCATAATCCACCTTGAGAAAGTAAGAGGTTTTGCTGGAGAAATGCATAACACCAAGAGACCAATCACAGTCAATTGCGACCGAGTTCAATTGTAACCACATGTCAACATGTATACCTTTTAACCCTTATTAACTGAGGTTAAGATTCATTAATCATTGAGGTTCAACAATATAACATTGGTTTCTAGACAAAATATTAAAAAATGAGACTAATTATGAGCGGAGCTACCCCTTTTACACTAATCATAGCACTTTTGTAATTACATAGAGAGACGCAATTTTGTAATACAATTTTTTTTCTCTGCAATTACAAGATTGTCACCGCCATTGTGTAAAAAGGGACTTCTGCCTGGCATTTAAACTATAAAAAAATATTTAACTCTGATTCAGAATTTGTAACCCTTGGGGAACCTGCATATACATGCTCACAGTTCTTGAAGTGATATAAGGTAAGACTTCTCATTTTTAACTCTGCAATTGATTGAAAATCACTGCAATGAAACAGCTCATCCAGATGTTGATAGAGCCATCTACACTGAAAATTATTTATTTCAAAATAGGGATTATTTTTGGTTCAAGAGTGACATCAAGACAAAACGTAATTGCTTGTCTATTCATTAACTGGAAGAATGCCATCAAAGATATCAACAAAAGCAGGTAGAGCAAAGCATCCAGCGAATCAACAGAGCAAGAGAACGGGATCAACAAATCAAGTAGAGAAAATGAGATTGTATCTAACTTCTACACCTTAAAAAACACAATAATCCTTTTCTCATGCAGCAACCAGTTTGCATTTCGAATCCTCAAAGATTTTATTTTTTCCTTTCGTAAAGAGGAAAGATTCTATAAAAGAATAGGAGATCTACAAGCGAGCATGTTTACAACCCCTAGCGTCCTCCTCAACAAAGCGAGAAAGCAAGTTGGGGAATTCCGATGGGGATAAGCATACATCCTCTATACAATTATAAAAAGTGGATAAAAAGTCCGAGGCCCTATTAGTTCCTTGAAATACATAGTAAACATTTACGCGTTCAAAGCTCAGCATCAGAGTAGTAATCTCGAAAAGGCATTGGTGCGCAGCCCACGGCCATTCAAGAAGGCCATTGATGCAATCAATGGCACCATTGATGAAGGTCTCATAAAGTGGAATATAACTTACAAGTGATATGGGAGGGTGACCATCGGTTCATGATCTGCAGGTCTGATCCAGAACACCTGCCAAATAAGATATTCGAATGAACCCACTATTCGACGGATAAGAAATAATTGATTGTAACTAATTTTTCACTTTTATCCCGACAGTAACAAAAGAAAGTCCAACATTCGCTTGCATTAGGTGAGGTGCATTGAATGGCATTTTCCACCCCCTAACTGTGCTCATGTATTGCGAACCATGTAAAGAGTGTTAACTACAATAAAAAAAATCTGGATGATAATAAGAACTACATCTATTGATTATTGTGATTATGATTAAAGCAATCATGGGGCTTACCAATTGAACTCCAATTGGTGACTCATCCTATAAAACTTACCAATCCTGATGCACAAACAGCGATCGTAACTAAACACAAAGTGCCATCAATATTCAGAAAACACTATGACAAAATCCTGTAGAAGGAACAAAGCAGAAATTTGCTTCATGCAGCTTCTTATTGGCCACAGATATGAAATTTTCCCTACTGTGTATGCTTCATCATGCTGGAAATGCTATCAAAAGTTTACCTGACCCAAGAAACAAATGCAGATAATATACAATTTTTGACTTCAAATATAATCTACAATCACATTCAGAGTTCTTATTGCATTTGCTTCATGCAGCTTCTTATCATGGGAATTGCTCTCTTCCCTACTATGTCCACTCCGTGTTGGGGAATGCTATAAACAGGCAAGACCTGGTAAGTAATCCATAGTAACTTACCTGCTAAAAGGCAAGGGGGGCTAGCACTCCCCATGAGACAAAGCTTGATCCGCGACATGCATTGTGAAACTTCTCTGGGAGAGACAAAAGAAAGATTATGGCATAGTTGCCATAAGAAGATGGGTGCATAAACAAGACGAGAGCAGAAACGATAAACGGTTCATAAAAATTATACAAACCCTCAAAGTGTACAAAATGCAGGAAATATAAGACATGAGAAATGCAAAAGGAATGCATGAAAATGCTAAAAACACTAATTCACTTTTAAGCGAGTTTCTTATATATTTTCTAATCATTTTCCTTGTACATTTTTCAAACATTTCCCATGAAAATCCTTTTGTGTTCCCCCAACATTTCCTACGCATTAGCGAAGGGAAGGCATGAAAATGCTAAATTCACTGTAGTACGAAATTTCTTACACATTATTTAACTGTTTCCTTGTACATTTCTCAAACACTTCCCATGAAAATCCTTTTCTGTTCTCCCAACATTTCCTATGCGTTTCTGCCTATTTCCTAGATGCTTCCCAAGAGATGCCAGTTTTTCACAAAACTGCATTCATGTGTTTCTCAAATGTATTTGCTAAGAAGTGCTAGTTACAGTCGAAAAATGCATTTCCCCGCTACTATGATTTAGTGAATGAAAAAATTACAGCTAAGCTAAGGTGAAGGGAGAGGCATTACTTGGAGTTGCAACAATGCTTGAGAAAAAAAGGTGGACAAATAGAGGGGAAGTGAGAAGGACAGAAAGAGAATAAAGTGAAAGGAAAATGACATTTACTAGTTAGGGGCAAATTGACCATTATGAAATTTCATGTCACTCAATGCTTAAGAAAGATGGGTAAAGTGGAATCATAAAAGTCGGTCAACTTGTACATTTTTCAGACATGCTTGTAATAATGAGGTAAAAGTTTCCCTTCTTCCCCAAATAATGGACTTTCCATCCTCAACACTAAAAACAAAAAGCCCAACTTAGGACATGCTAGTTTTAAGCAAGTGTGATGGAATCCTTGAACAATAATCAAGAACTTCCCATTTATAAAAGACTATATATCATGGATTTGTACATAAACTTAGTAAGGTTCACATGACTTTTTTTTTTTGTCTCTGTATATTGAATGACCCACTCATTAAATGTAGAGATATTTTGGTCATTTCATAGAGGAGAGAGAACAAAAGAAAGATAAAAATAACATGATTTTCTTGCTTTAGATGACTTGTCTCTCACTTTTTCTATCTCCTCTATGAAATGACCAAAATACTATTACATTTGTTGAGGAGGTCATTTAATACACGGCGACAAAAAATCATATGGACTCTACCACATTCACGTATTACGTGAATAGTAACATCTCCAATACATGCAATCGGTTCCACATGTGAGGGATCACTATTGAACATATGTGCATCTTTCGATATTCCTAAGTGTCTTTTTCTCGAGATCATTGTGTGCTACCACGACATCTAGCTATGGTTTATTTTGAGTTAGATTGTGCACCTCTTTTTTGAGAGGCATCATTAATCTACTTTAATTGTTAGTGTTAGTGTTGGCGGGTAGGATGTGAGGGCCACCACCACATCATCTTGTAGGACTCTCTCCCAATTCATTTGGAATGTCCCCCACAAAGATCAATTCAAGATCTCTCCTCTTTGAGGAGCATACCCATACCACCTTCATTGAGGGTAGGTGTGGTAGTGTGCATCAATAAAAATACAAATGCAAACAAAAATACACATACATATATAGTTATATTCATATAAATAGAAACATGTGTACAACACTCGCAAGTTCCCATTTTCTACTTTGTAACACTGGTTCATACCTTTTGGTCCTATTTTCTTTCTCTTTCTTTTCCACTAGCAATAAGTTTAGGTAACCACCCTCTATGGAGGGTGGTTTAGGGCATAGTTACCAGAGCAAGAAGCAAAAAAACAATATGCGGAAACTGAGGCTCTAAAAATCCTTAAGAACCGAGAAACGAAATATGGGCATATCACTCCCATTATATTAGTATGCATAGCCATATATTAGATTTTGTATTACATGAGATATATGTGGAGAACTATGCGCTTTAGGTTCCAATCCAACGACATTTGCTCAGGTTCTACACCCTAGACTGTAGACTGGGGTCTAACCCATCACATCCTACATTCATAGCCCTCTTTGACCACTAAATGTAACACGATGGAAGTGAGAAACCTACCCTATATATAGCTTTCCTGCAACTATGGTTCAAACACAGTTTTTAATATGAGGATATTCTAGGACCAAGACTAGTAACATCCCATATAAATTTGGAGATAGGAATTCAGGATCTTCTGACAATGGTCTGCACAATCATTAACTAACCAACAATAGTTGCAATACTAATCAATGACAAAAAAAAAGGGTAATTAGTATGGTCAACTTTTATTTTTTAAGAAAATATTTAAAATTGAAAATAAAGATTTAAATCCAATTAGCCCAAATTTCAAGAAAGTCCAAGCAGGCCCTAAAATTAACTATCATTTAGAGAACACTAAATGATAGTCAAATGACAGGTGAATCCCACCAGCCACAATTTTAGGGGCCAGCTTTGGAATCCCGAAATTAGCTTAATGAGATTTAAATCACAAACCCACCTAGGGAACATCTATTTGAAAAGCAAAGATTTGCTCACAAAACTGGCATTAGAGGATAAATGAAGCAAAAATAAGGACCAGTATGCACAACCCATTGATATTTGGGTCCAATGCACAATCAAAGAAGAGTTAAATTCATCTCCTATGGATTTTCTTCCTTTTTTTTTCCTTTCTTTCGCTCTCTATGATTGAAGCAACTTTTAAAATTTAGGGGAGTGCTAGCACCAATTGTGCCAACCATTAACCGTCCCCAATCAAGTAAGGTCAAAACACTTTTTGATAGCCCCACATTCAAAATGTGTTTTAACTTTTCAATTTAAGAGGCGATTAATGGTTGACACAATTGGGGCTAGCATATTCCTAAAATTTATCTTCAATTCATATAATCAGAACTCTGACATTTTTTTTTTCAGATTTATTATTTTATTTTTGGTGGGTAAGCTGCTCGCAAGAGGGTTTATTGCCCAAGCCTTGTTGGTCAAGTTTTTTTTTTTATAACCCAGATCTATGTTTTGTTGGTGTTCTGAAATCAGACCTTATCAACTAAGCAAGCAACAGTAATTGACAGTGCGTTATCAACATGTTGGTCACAAACATCAAGTATCTGTATAGTATACCATATATGTCAGTGTTGTGAGAATTCAGGCATGACTTCTCAAGTTAGGAATTGAGAACTTCTTAAGAAGTCGCACGTGTATCTCCACATGATACATAATCTGCAAACAGTTTAAATACAAAGAGGAGCTCTGCTTCATGGCCTTGAGCGGAGCTCCCCTTTTTACATTGTGAGGGTGGCAATGTGGTAATTATGAGTGTTGTCAAATTGCCCCAGCCTCCCTCAATAATTACAACCTTGCCACTGCCCATGTGTAAATATAGGAGCTCCGCTTCAACACCTTGAAGCAGAGCTCCGGCTCAAAATTAATCTCATCTGCAAAATGAACCGGCAATAAAAAGGTTTCCAGTCCCCAACTTCTTAAACATTCAAGCACGAATCTCAACCACTCACATATATGATATACGGGGTGTGCTACCTTCACTCTCTCAACATGCACTCCCAAAATTCATCATATGATTTACAAACACATAGGAATAAGATAGAAATATGTAACTAACACATCGATTTTTCTCATTATCTAAAAGGTTTTCATAAAATAAAACTAGTTGAGGCCTCACATGACAGCTAAGTGTTTCCATTCGAGGAATGACTTAATGGTTGCTGTCAAATGTCTTCAACGAGACTCAAGTGCCAGTTTTTCACGACGTAAACTAACTAAAAATCTGATCTTTTGACATGTAGTTTCACTTGCATGTTCTATCAGTATTACAGCAAAATGTTTAAACGACGCGCCATGAGCCATTGTCAGCATGGGCAACACGTAAGTTGTGTTGCAACATTTCCATAAACCAAATTTAGAGTTCACTACAAGCCTTAAGATCATATAAACATTCTTATGGTGGTACTACTTAGCTTAAAAACTATGACAAATCAAATGAAATGCATGCATCAAATAACACATACATTTTTCTCTATAGTAGTTGTGCTAACTTTGAAAACTATACAAAATTAGAGGATAATGATGCAAACTAATTCTTAGGTCAAGGGCATATGCATAGCACCAACTACTAACAATCATTTAAAGTAATCATTCAACAAAAGAATTGCAAATATATATCCCTCAAAACATCATCATTCACCGTTCAACTATTTTAACAAACGGATATCATTATACACCGTTCAAAAAAAAAGTACAATACCCATCATCCTCTAAACTAGAACTTCGTAATATTCAAACTCTAACATCAAATTCAAACCCTCACAAAAGCTTCAAAGTGCAAACCCTAACATAAAATTTATTAATATCTTGAAAAAATAAACCCTATATGCAAACTCTATCATAAGATTCAAATACGTAAATGTCTAAATGAGAATGAGAAAGAAACCCTACAAATTTCAATTTCAATATGTAAAGGACAAAAATAATGAGTTTCCTTGTATATGAGTCTAAATTTGCTTTTTGTAAGCGAATTATACAAGTTTAAAATGAAAAAGGCATTTAATACGCATTTTCTATGGGTATCACCATTTAAATTAAAAATACGGCATAACTATGTCATTTAAAATGGCGACCCCCCAAAGTTTAATACCCATTTTAAATGCGTATAAAACATGTTTCTGGTGACGAAGGGCATGCTGGAAGTTGTCATGAATTTTACCCGATTTAAGGCCCTATTGTAACCCTAATAAAAAGGGGATTTTTTAGGGTTTTGTTCGTAAGAAAAAAAAAGAGAAGAGGGAGCCATTTTTTGGGTGTATTGTGAAGAGGGTTTCTGAGTGATTGTTTGAGAGAAATCTCATTGTTGAATAAAAGAAATCATCGCTGCCCGTGGATGTAGGCATCTTGCCCAAATCACGTAAATCGTCTCTCCGTTTGGTTTGTTTTCTCTATTTCATTTGTTTTGATTTGCTGATTTTGGATTCGTTTCACTGTTATTTGTACGCTTTCACACAACATGGCATATGGGCATTTGTACACTTCTTTGACTCTTTGTACTCATATATAGTGATAATAAATATTAAATACCCTCAAGGAGTGAACATAATTTTGCACTATTAAATACCCTCAGAGCACACCAAATTCCATTGACCAAAAGTGATTTCTGATATAGACAAAATTCAGTCAAACATTTCTAAGAAGAAGAATAAGACGAAGAAAATAATAGCTTAACTATGTGGAAGCATCTTATCCAGACTGTGAATAAGCTATACGCTGTTTGGGAACAAGCATAACCTTATTGAGATAGTAAATAAACAACTCGATTATTTGGTGGAAGGAATATCCTAAGCTGTATATTGGATTAGAGTAAGTTTTGGATGTATCAAAACAGTTCTTTAGTAGGAATCAAAGAGTCAAAAAATTACTAATCAAACCTTGGGATTTGAAGAATTCTTAGAGTTAATGAGTTGTTTTTCCTAAGTTTGTTTTGATTCCTAGGCCAGTAAGTTCAATTTAAGTTAGTTGCATAAAGAATTAAATGTTTGAGTCTTCTAAGATAACTAGAGTAAGTACATTTGTTTTTAAATTGTGACATTATTAAAGTGATTGATTTAGAGGTTTATATAAAGGGAAGTGAATGATTTAGTGGTCTATATAAAGGGTGTAAAGAGGCCATGAAATGTAACAAGAACAATAAGAAGAAGAAGACTTGGTAGATTTTTTAGTTGCTAGATTTAGCAACTTCTAGGAGCTTTCCCTTGAATTTTCGCTAAGAAATCTTGGCTCCAACAATCGGAATGCTATCCACTTCTCTACAAGTTTCAAAGTGGTGCCTTATTCTCCTAACTTGGTTAAGTGGTATCAATGTCTAAGTTACTTCAAATTTGTTCAATGTAACTGTTGGGAGACAAAGAGGACAAGAGACCCATGTGTATCAATATGGGAATGAAAGAGACCAAAAATATAAATTGAAACAAGTGTGAAAGTGGATATACAAAATTTAATGGAGAAGAGTAACATGAAGAAGTTCTGGACAGGTTGAATTAAACTAGTCTGTGGTTCACTAGATCGTACTATAGAAATATCTGATTTTCTAACATTCAATTGGATGGGTCTAATCGGACTAACCAGGGCTACCAGAATAGTTTATTCAGGGTTAGGATTAGTTTATTCCCGTCCGTCCAGAGTCTAAGACAGCAACAATAGAAGAAAAAAAATGGGAAGGAAAAGATTTATGAGACCTGATTCGTTTAGGTCAAGTACCTGAATAACTTTCCAGACCTGGACGTTGTTCTCAGTCGGATTCTGGATTTCCGTCTGCTAATGCCCCCCTCTGCGCCGGAAATGTGAAGCCTCAGGTGTAGCGAGAGCAAGACAGGCGCTTTCTTTGCATTAATATAGTGTCTTGGTTTAACCCACAAAAGAGGACCAGTAGAACCCTAACCCTGACTGACCTTTAACCCTGAAAGGGGTGGACCAGTGGTTCCTGGGCCTTTCCATAAGTGGGAGGTCCTGGGTTCCATTTCTCACTCCTCCTTTGGGGCCAGCCCCGCACAGGTTTACCCGGACTTACATGGTGTGGCCGGTTGCGGGCTCACGTCGCACCCTCGGGGATTAGTCCTGACCCAAAGGGTTGGGGACACCCCAAGTTCAAAAAAAAAAAAAAAAAAAAGGTTATTGTGGAACTGCCCCAGCTTGGACTATGACCGCACCGCACAGTTCCGAGCCTGAGTCCTAATAGAACAAATACTAACCAAATTAACTGCAGCCTAACCATGTGACAAAAAAGATGTGACACTTGTTATTGTAATCGGTTATAGCACCGAATTAAAAAGAAATCAAACTGTATTTATTCTCTTCTGCATTTATTGACTGATCTCCTATAAAAAGATTAAAGTGTCCTTATTTTTAGAATATTTTGATAATTAATGCAGGAATAAAAATGTTTTAGTGGTCGTTACCAAGTTCACCCATTGAGTGGTTGTTGGCAAAACCCATATATCATTCTACTAATAAAAGTAAGGAGTATGCAAAACTTTACTTGGATGTAATTCATGGGCTTAGTGGTTGTATGTGGTTGTGTGTGTGGTGTGTGTTTTCCCTTTTATAACTTGTAGCTTTGCCTTGTGGTATTGCTACATTGACCAAAAAAAAAAAATTTATTTAATATATAACTTATAATATAAACAAACTTTAATTAAGTCACTATTTAATATTATGTGGGACCCATTATCAAAAAAGAGTTGATTTAGGACTCTATCATATTATGGAAGAATCCTAAAGGAGAGTTGGTTTAGAACTCTCATATTTTAGGAAATAATTCTATTTCTATAGAAAGAGAGTCTCTCAAAAAAGAGAGTTGGTTTAGGACTCTACCATATTTTAGATAAGAATTCTATTTCTATAGAAAGAGTATCTCTCCAAAAGGAAAGTTAATTGATTTAGTATATATCATTTTACTAATAAAAGTACATTACATCAAAGCAAAGCATAGTGACGGGGTAGGCTAAAGATTTTTTAGAGCAACTTCATCTGTGAAATCTTTCTTACTAGCAAATATCCCGTACGATGCACGGAATTGTAAAAAAATAGAATTGTCAAAAAATGTTGTATGATATACTATTAAAAAGCACAATAGAACATATTTGATAATAATAAAGATGTTTTCCCGAAAAGAGGGAAAAAAACTGAGACCAAACCCGAAAAGAGGGAAAAAAACTGAGACCAAATCCTCTACTGTGATAACCGGATTTGCCAAATCCGGTTATCACCGATCAGATCGCGTGTGTCACTTTTGACACCCCTTAATTGTGGTTAAAATTCATCCAACCCATCCTTGGTTTTTAGAAAAAAAAAATACTTCTTTTTAAAAATATTTTAATGGTAAAAAAACCTTAAAAGTATTTTTAAAATTTTTTTTTAAAAATCAATATTTTTTTTTCTAAAAACAAATGATGGGTGGGTGAATCTTAACCACAGTTAAGGGGTGTCAAAAGGGACACGTGGTAACCTTAGGGGTGATGACCGCATTTGCTGTAGAGGATTTGGTTTCAAAAAAACTACACAATCTAATTTCATGTGAACAACAGATATATCATTCCACGCTAGAAATAATTCACAAAATAAAGTTAAACTCCAAATAATTGAAAGATGAGAACCGTAAATACCATGTAATGGTGGGAAAGGAGAAAAACCACGATGGATGGCGTTGTCGCGGAGAATGTATATATTTGCAAAAGCGTAGATTTCCTCTGTTGACGCATAGTTGTTCCAGCTAAATCCCAATAAAAAGATAAATCCATGAGGTCTTTCATCTCCAAGAATTAAATACGATAGTCAATCTCACGTAAAGCATCCATGGTAAGCTGATCTCATTGAGAGACCGACTATCCTTGTGATATAATATATAACAGGTAGCACAATTTTTTTTCTTGCTGTTCCATCTGCGAACAGCCTGCAAATTTGTCATCTGCATCTTCCTAAATAACCCAATTGCTTCTTTAACGAAACCCGACTGGGCATAACCTGCAATGGTTGAAATCCAACAGACCACGTTGTACATTACATTTTTTCGAATATGCATTTTGTCGAATATCTTCCCAGCGTTCTCTATATGGACACATCTTGAATAAATGTCAACAGAAGACCCATGCTAGAGCAGTTGAAAGAAAAAAAAAACTGGAGATGCAAGTATATGGCTGCCTTCGAGATGGAGATAATTGCGTTGGAAGCCCACTTTTCGTTGAAGACAATTGTGTGAATGGAGTCATTGATAATCCTTTTGGAATCGGTCTCAGGAAAACCAATGATTTTGCTCGACAGAACCCAATATAGCAATGTGATTACATAAGATAAAATCACGGAACCACCAACAACTCCGCCTCCTCTTCCACAGGTGAACCCCATATGAGGCCCTCCAAAAGCGACCATTCTGCCATGGCCGGTGTTTGAGGCATCATCACCTACTCCTCTACCCATCATAGGCTCAAGATAAGAATTATTAAAAAATTAAAGGAGAGATGGAAGGCTTGAGGCTTTAATAGAGAGGTATTGACCGATTCTCCAACCACTGATTTTGCTCGGAAGATAACCCGGGAAGGATGTCGGTGTCTATAAAGAGATGAAGATAGGGATAGGGATAGGGATAGGGATAGGGATAGGACCACTGATTTTGCTCGGAAAATAATCCGGAAAGGATGCCGGTGCCTATAAAGAGATCAAGATAAAGATACGGATACGGATATGGATATGGACATGGATAGGGTGCCTAATCACCATATCTCTATTTCTCTTATCTCTATTTCTCTTATCACAATTTCTTAAAATATCTCAAATGTTTTTTTGAATCAATAAGTTATTACTAATCTATATGTTTGAGATAACTCTTCACAAGAGTAGTGATGAGTGTGACACAAGTCATAAGAAGTGAATATTATAATCCTACATGGCGAAAGGAGGAGGGGAGAAAAGTGTGACAGGTGTCATAAGAAGTGAATATTATAATCCTACGTGACGAAAGGAGGAGGGGAGAAAAAAGTCTGTCTTATATTTAGTTAATAGATAGCCTTTCTTTTAAAGGATAAACATCCTTACACAGAAAGCTTTGCTTCTTGTATCACTGTTGTTTTTAGTTGGAAATAGCCAAGGAATTGGACAAATTATCAGCAAAGTTGGATGATGTAGATGAGATGATATACTCAGTAGATCCATAGGTGCAGTCTATAAGTCTATTTTAAGTAGTTTCGATGATGTATGGATGTTGGTCATCACAGCTACTTCTGATGAAAGGTGTAATTTTACAACTTCAATTGAAGACAGTAATCCTGTCACCTAAGGTAAGAATTCTGATTGATCATCATCAAACAATCAATAAGTGTATCAGTTTTTTTTTCTTATGATACCATATCTCAAGAAAAACACTTTGTTTTTTAACCTACAAGGTTACAATGAGTAGGGTTATTTTTCTGTTAATCAATCTCTCTGGCTTTACTTCTCATTCTGCTATAGCAGTATATTTGTCACCATGAGTTAATGTATGTAAAAAAAACCAACCCAAACCCATTCCAATACACGAAACCCAATCCCAAACCCATACCCAGTCTTTGGGTTTAGGATGGAAGACTAACTGAGTTGAACATCTGATTAAAATTATAATAAGTAGAAGTATAGCTTGATTAGAATTATAATAATAATGGGATAATTTCATTAGAATTATAACGAGAAGTATAGTTGTATTATAGTTATAATTTTCATCAGAATTATAATAAGTAGAAGTATAGCTTGATTAAAATTATAATAATAGTAGGACCATGAAACCCAGTATTACCTATGGAGTAATAAGTGTTTTAATAATAGTAGGACCCATGAAACCCAGTATCACGTATGGAGTAAACTTTTTAGCTTAGAATTATAATAAGAGTGAGACCCATGGACTTAGAAGTCTTGCTTTAGACAAACTTTTTAAAATATATCTATTTAGTTTTAATCTTTAGTCTTAACAATTCAGTAAAACTTTACAAATTCTAATTAAACATTGATTTTTTAGTCTTGTTTAAAAAATTAAGTTTTACGTTAATGTTGAAAAATTTACACGTGCTAAGCACCATTACTATTGTGTATATATATATATATATATATATATATATATATATATATAATAAAAGAAGTGAGCATGTTCATGGATCAAAATTCTCTATTTTCAATACATGCACATTGGTCAAAGTGGCAAAAGTGGCAGTGTGTACTCATGCTTGAATGGATTAGATTGAGATCGATTTTCATAAGTTGATGTGTCGGTTAAAATAAAAAAAACTCACCGTTTGACCAACTAACACATATTAACTTTTAATCTAGTAACTTAGATTAAAAAAAAAATGTCTGAACTAAAATTAAATAAAAAATATCTAATTTTAGAGACCCCAAAATATGAAATAACTTCATCATCATTGACTATCACAAATAATTAGGTCACAACTCACGCGCTATTATGTTTTATTAAAAATCATGACTTTAGTTAAATCTTTTATTATTAAATTTATTCTTCACTATTTTCAATCACGTCATATTTAATTTCCTCGTTTTATTAGTTCACTCATTTCTAAAATAAAAAATTTCTAAACAGAAATATCAACTATAACGGATATTTACTCAATAGAAATACCCAGCCAAATTTGTTTGTCATTTTCATCTACCATCATATTTTTTTTTTGGAAGGCACCTACCATCATCTTTATTATCATCCTCACCATAATGAGAGCCTAATCCTATTGGGAGTTGGCGAGGTATATCCCATTATGCCATTCCATTTTTATACGGCCTTGGATTGTCATTGTCACTGGCGAAGCCAGAAACTGGTCTTGGGGTTCCATACATTGTGCCACAGTTGGCCAAAAAATGGGGAGAAGTCATTCCATTTTCTCCCCATGATTTTGACTTCTTCCCATTTGATATCTTTCCCCCTTATTAGCATACATTTATCGCCACATGTCTTAATATGTGTGGAGAAGTCAAAATCATGGGTCTCATGATTGACTTCTCCATCACTTGTCACCTATTCTATGGAACCCCGAGACAAGCCCTTTCTGGCTTCGCCAGAGACCATCCGAAGTCATTTTTATACAATGTTGGTAGAGTCCACCCCTGGTCTTTCCCGATGTGCGTGGTTTGTGAGAGATTGGGCACATTCTCAAGGATTAGTCCCGGTCCAAATGTATGGGACACCTCGAGTCATAAAAAAAATAAGAAAGTATGTTGGTCCAAGTGTGTACTTTTATATCATTTCATATATATATACGTGTACTTTTATATCATTTCATATATATATATATCAAGGGCATCAACACCTTTGATATATTCCTCATACATACAACTACACATACACGAGATAGTTTTACTCCTATAGTAGTGAAGAAGATTGTAGTAGTGGGCTATATAAATTAACTATTATATGCGCTATTTTATGAGAATAAAATGGGATTTTTCTTTTATGTTTTTAGAAACACCAATTAGTGATATTTTGTAATTAGAGAAGAAAAAATCTAATATCAAAATTAATAATAACAGGTAGTGATTTGTTTTCTATATATTCTAAAATTCTAATCATATGCTTTTGGGTGGTACAACTAGAAAAATACAGCATTCAATTGTCATGAGAAAGAAAGGTGTTTGGGCTAAATCAAATCTTCATTGATTTTTATTTCTATTAGGAGAACGTAAATGCTATACCCACCCCGTGAATACTCCATCAGTATGGCCTCATAAAAGTCGTCATGGTTGGACATTTTACAAATCACTTTACCCCCTGTTTGGTTGCCCAGAAAGTAAGGGAAAAAAAAGTTGATTTCCTAATACAACTCACTTATATTTTATTCTCTGTTTACACTTATTTTCTAGGCAACCAAAACAGTAAACACTACACAGTCATGTGGGTCACCCTTCAACAAGGGCATGGTATTTTCCTAATAATGAAAACCACCAAATATAAATTAAAGGGAGAAACCGAGAAACTATAAATAGAGATATAGTTCTGAGATTACAATACAGTTTATGCTGTTGATCCACTGGGCTCCAAATCCTTACTGTAAGGAATTGCCTGCGACTAATCGTTAGTACAAACAATTATCATCAGTATTTTAGTCCTCAAGACTCTCGACTCCATATTCATTTTCAGTTGCAGCCTTTACCTGTATTTAGTTTACAAGCCTTTCTCAGGTCCCTACTTAAATCTCTAATTCCACCAGGTCACTCTCAGACTGTGTTGTAGATAAGGCATCCTGGAAGTCACGATCCTCATTCTTGGTATGTTCAGTGGAATTCGAGATTTGGGGTTCAGGCAATATCTGAAAAAATAGATTGCTTACCCACAGGCTCAGCTTCTGAGTCATATGGTGCAGATGGAATATCTTCCCTCTGCAACATCTCTACTGGTTGATAGGTCATTCGCACGCACTCTGTCCTTTGAGTGGAATCATTTAGTGGCCTTTCGTTCAAATGGGAAGTCTCATCTCTCCCTGAAATCTTGACTGAGAGTTCGGCCTGTATATCTTGTGGGTTGTCACACTTTGGAAAAGCTTGATTTTCCTGCAGCATCATGCCTGGTTCACTGGTAGGTTCAAAGACCACAGATTGGGGTGCAGCAGATCCAAGGGTATAGTTAAGTTCAAGATATGGCCCCTTCAATGTATCATGAACCAGTTCATCAGACTTAAGTTCAGAGCCCATAGCCTGGCCGATGGACTCATTGCCCTGCATAATCTTGGCAGGTGGTTCAGGTTTAGGTTCTACTTTTAAACCTTTAGGTGCATCTACATCATTTGAGGGTCCTTTTCTTAGAGTTGAAACTTCATTTTCCAGCAAAACTTCAGCTAGTTTGGCAGTTCTATTATGCTCCAGAGGTTCAGAAACAGAAGCAGATTGGTTCTTAAGTTCAGATGCATTTTGCTGGGGCTTGATCAGGGGGTATTGATTGGTGTCAACTTCTGCTGGGGAAAGACCAGTCTCCTTCATAGGCAACTTATCAATTGACTTTTTCTTCTCCATCTGAGATTCTGCTGCTTGTAAGGAAACTTGAACCACCTGATTAATATCACCTGACAATTTCTTTAAAGGTGGGCAAGGTGAGCTGACTGATTTTACCTCTGCCTGATGCAAGCCAGGTGGTGCAACTTGAGGAACATGGCTGCTGTCCTTTGCAATGCCTTTCAGTGCCACTGGGGCACCAGTCATAAGCTTTGAGGGTGATACTTGGTTTACGATTCTAGGCATCTGGTTCTGGTTGACAGGTGGTGATACCTTTGATGGAATAGCACCTTCATTCCTCTGGAGAAGCTTGACAGGTGGTTTAGTCTTTTGATCACATTGGGGGGTAGAACCATGCATCAGAGTTTGTGGTTCCACTACAGGGAGGGGTATCTCATTTCTTTTGAACATCTTAACATGTGGGGCCACATCATTTTGCAAAGAAACAGGAACGGATAGCCCTGGCTCAAATACAACACCCCTCAGAACAGTATCCGTGTTTCCAACCCTAACAGTAAGCAAATATCCAGCATCAAATGACCCCTCAAGGACACCAGAAACTACCTGGCCCACCATGGAATTATTTGTATTATCAGTTGGATCTACTTTACGCCGTCGGCTTCTCTTCATCACATCAGATCCAGGAGTCACAGAAGTCTTCTCCCCATGAGCTAGAGACAAATCTTTACGTGGACGACCCCGTTTCCGCTTCACAGGGAGGTTTACTGGAGAAGCAGTGTTGGTTTCTTGATTCCCTTGGCTCATCTTGCAGGAGTTGGTGCTACCTTCCTGCCTGTCCTTTAAAACTATGTTAACCTGCAAAAAAAGAGCAGATTTTGTTGGCCTGCTATAAGCAAACTCATACATATTTTTCCATGCAAACAAACAAAAACTTAACAGGGAATTTACTGGTGGAGAATCATACAATAGAGTATGATACACACAAATATTTTGAATCATGGTTGAGACCGTTGTTTATCTCTAGATTGTGAGGGAGAATCTAAAGACAATTGTCGTGAGTAAAATCCCGATGTCAACGTTTGAAAAATGATCGGTTGTTCAAACTTCAAGCATCATTCAGAAGTGCAATCTGCATTCCATGGAAAAGCATGGGATGAAACTCAAGGTTCGAGAGAGCAAGATCACTGTAGCAAGGGGAAATCCTCTTTTGACACAGACACAGTAAGGAATTAGACAGCAAAATATTTCTCAAGTTTAAAGGCTCTGTTTGAGAGGACGAACAAAATTACGAGAATGCTATAGGCAAAGTGGAAGTGGTTTGAGACTCGACTGGATTCTGAATCCTCTCTCAGCATAAAACATTAGGCAAAATGGAGTGCGTCAAGAGCCTTTAAATCCACCCACATTCAACATGATTTTAGGGGGAATTTGAAATCCTTTGATATGCAAAAGACTAGGCTTTCGGGCCACACATACATCCTCCATTCTCCTAAGATTTCCTCCAGCTGTCTCAAGTATGGGTCAACCACTTCTTCCAGCCCAAATGTTATTCCCAATTATCCATTTCCTTCAGTTTATGTCTCTGCTATGTTTGTTTTGCAGTCTGGAAACCATGAACTATTAGAGGTAGGAAAGGGATGAATGCTAGGAAATATATGGACAGGCCTTCTAATGATTGCAACAGATATTCTTTCTCGATAATAAAGATCATGCATTTCTTTTTAATCAGTAATAACAATGATCATGCATTAAAAGGAGGGAAATTACAAACACAACAGTTCACTGACAAAAAAACTCCAAAGAAGCGCAACAAAACAAAAAGATGCTGAACAGCCTACCTACCTTTCCACAAATTGAAAAAACAAAAACATAACTACCCGTAAACATGAAAGACAGCACACATTTAAGTCCTCATGGTCAACTAATCAAACATCAAAAAAGAGCAAGCCTTTCATTGCCCTCTAGAGTCTAGCTAGACTGAGAAGAAGATGAGTTTTTGAACACCCTTTCATTTGGACTCCTATTTTGAAGCACAATCTATTCGACTTGGAGGTTCAGGACCTGGTGACGTTACTCTCACAGCTTCATTAGTTTAGTATGGGTTCCGGACAGAGGTCCTTTTTACGATCATGACAATTTAGGCCCAGTCTACCTTTTCCTCATCAAGTTGTTTGATGCACTGTGGTACCCTTTAACGTTTTTCTTCTTATGGCCATTGATTTTAGATAAAATATTTACTTGCCATCATCTCATGAATAGAAGATGGTACATGGCAAATTGGTGTTTCAGGTGCTTTCTAGCGGAGGAATTTGTGGATCACCTTTTATTGCATTGTCCGATTGCGAGAGATCTTAGGCCTTATTTACTTTCCCAACTTTCCATCCCTTGGATCTTTCCTCGATCCTTTTAGAGCTTCTTATCCTACTGACTTTTAGTGATGTTTCCCTCGCTGGCAGTCGTGGTTTGGCCTTTCCTTCCAGGGGCAATAGCATGGACCCTTTGGAAGGAGAGTATTTGAAGACACATCTTTGACTATTCTCCGGATCCAGTCGTGAGTATGCCATCCAATTTCAGCACGGTGTGTTGTAGGAGGAAATAGTGGGGACATTTGGGGGGATTTATTTCCACCTTAGTCTCGTGATGCAGCCAAGGTCTTTTATTTGCCTTTTGCTTTCCTTAGTTCACTCGTTGTGATCTTTCTCTGTTTTCTCTTCTTTTTATATATTCATATCTTGATTAATGATAGGAAAAAAACCTCATTTCATTACTCTCCTCCTAAATGCTCTAACATATAGCACTCGGAAGTAACTGCCACAGAAGCCTCAATGGGGAATCTATATCATGAATAACCTGACCCGACATGAATTCCCTAAAGCTGTGAGAGGAAATACCCAAGCCACACCCAAACTAGGTAACACAATACCCCAATCAGTCTGGCTAGACTCTAGAGGACAATGAAGCAAAAGTGATCCACTAACTCCTCTTCGCCCAAGCACATATAGCACCTATAGGCCAAACTTCACCCTCTATTTTCTAAATGGTTTGAGGCAATGACGTGGTCCAAAGGAAAAAACGCAACCTTAGAAGGCAGACCTGGGTTTCAAACAACTCTATGATGAAAGAATGAGGCTGAATCATGGTTCAAAATATCGGTATCGGTCGCCGTATCGGTCAGCCCAAAATAGGATACGTATCGGCGTATCGGTACCGTATCGGTTGTATACGGCGTAAAAATTCAGGATACGCTAAAAAAAGCTTGGATACGTAAGGAAAAACTTGGATACCTTGCATAAAACCTCTTTTAATGTAAATATAAGCTAAAAAAAAATTAAATGAAGACCTTCAACTACATTTATAATCATTCATATGAGAGTTAAAAAATTTATAAGTTAAAAAAGACGTGAGCGTTGATAAATATGCATGAAAATACCAACAATAGTCAACCAAGTATAAGAAATATAATCTAGAATTAATGATCATTAGTATATATCAACTTAGAGTAGAAAATTTAAGTTATCTATACTTAACATTTCAATGATTATCCATTTTAATTGTTTTAGATATCTAAAGAATTTATGAATACACATTAAAGTTGATAACTAATTGAAATTTAACAATTTAGTTTCCAAATTTATTTCTATCTGCAATTGACAAGCTCGATGTTTTTTCAGGACTTAATCAATATGGGAAGATGAGGAAATTGTTGAATTATCGAAGACCCTACATCAAGATCAAACGAAGATGACTGTAATTTTATTTGACTGTGAAGTGGATGTAAATATAATTTTTTATTTTTTTTATGTAAACAAGCAGGGCTTTTGTTCAATTTTTTTATTTTTTATTTTCGATGTAAACAAGCAGGATGACTGTAATTTTATTTGGTAGTTGTTAGTTGTTAGTTGTTAGTCTATACTCTGTTTGTTTGGGCTCTTTATGATTCACTATTTGTGAATCCTTAGTTTTTAATGAAATTACTTTTTATCGATAAAAAAAAAATGTAAACAAGCAGGACTTCTATATCTATTGAGTGGTGTTTAGGTGATTACAAGTTTAATAGAGTTAGTTTTTTTTTTTTTTTTAAAAAAAACAACCAAGGTTATATTGTTGAACCCCAAGGGTTAGTGAATCTTAAGCAAGGTTAATAGGAGTTAAAAGGGACATGTTGGCAAGTGGGTGTGATTTTTTTAATAGGGTTACTGTTATTATTATTTTTTAAAAAACCTTGGGAGAGTTCAATCACACCTATTGACTGCCCCTTTTAACTCCTATTAACTGTGGTTAAGATTCACTAATCCTTAGGGTTCAACAATCTAACCTTGGTTTTTAGAAAAAAAATACAAAAATGATGTGTCCCCTTTTAATTCCCTTTGACTATGATTAAGATTCACTGACCTTTAGAGTTAAAGCATCTAACCTTTGTTTTTAGAAATAACAAATAAAAAAATTAATGTGTCCCTCCCTTTAACTGTGGTTAAGATTCACTAACTCTTAGGCCTTAGGGTTAAAGCATCTAACCTTAGTTTTTTGGAAAAAAAAATTTAACGTGTTACCTTTAACTCCCTTTAATTATGGTTAAGATTCAATAACCCTTGAGGTTAAAGCATCTAATCTTGATTTTTTTAAAAAAAAATTAACCATAGTGGTTAAAACTTATTAACCATAGTTCAAGAATTGTTAAGGGGATTTATGAGGTTATGAAATATTTTAAAGGCATAATAGTAATGTAAGGGAGGGGTCTTTAAAATTTTTTTTTTTAAAAAAAAAAAAAACTATTTATAAATAATTACCTTTTGGTAATTAATCAATACTTAGGGTCTTTTGTCGTAAAAGACCGTTCACTTTCCTAATTCATAACCCATCGTAACATCAAGATCCAGTATCAAAAAAAAAAGAAAAGAGAATAGAGGAGAAGAGAAGAGAAGAGGGGAAGAGGAGACTCACCCTCGGCAACGGCGATGGCAATGGCGACGGTGGCGACGGCGACGGCGTCGGCTACAGGTTCTTATTCCTTCCTCCTCTCTCCTTCTTCCTCCTTTCTCCTCTTTTCTTCCTTCTTGCTCTTTTTTTTTTTCCTTTTTTCCTTATTCTGTTACAGACAAGTGAAACCCTATAGGATTTCACAAAAAAAAATCACAGCATAAAAAAAAACTAAAAAAATTGGGTTTTTTTCCTCAGTGTCGAATCTTTTTAAAGATTTTGACCGAAATTTCGGAAATATCAATAGCTCTCCCTTTTTTTTTTTAATCTCTCCCTTAGAACAGTATCGGTCGATACTTAAAGAAAAAAAAAAAAAAACCGTAAAACAGCTGCGTATCGCATGTATCGGTGCGTATCGGTACCGAAACGCACCGATACGTCCGATACGGCTGCGATACGCTGTATTTTTTTCATTCCGGCGTATCTCTGTATCGGGAGGCTGAAAAACCGGTACGTATCGGCCCGTATCGGCCGATACGTATCGATATTTTGAACTATGGGCTGAATTAGTTGACATTGGCTGATAAATACTTTCGCCGCTGAACGATCCTTGTTATCCCAAATTCTGCAATCTCTTTCAAAGACTTTAGGGCTAATTAAGAAGAGACAGGCCAAAAGCCTAGTAAGATCCCCCCATCTTCCAATCATTCAAATCTCTTCTGAATCTAGGAACCCAAACCAAATCAATGCTACTAAGCCTACTATAGTCATGATAGAAGTTCACCATACTTCTCCTATGACCTATCTAACGCTATAGGTACAGATTCACCAAAACCCTTTTTAATGTAATTTGCCCACACCACAAATCCTCCTAGAACTTAACCTCATCCACTCCCCCAATCCTTTTTTTTTTAATCGATAATCATGGGGATATATTAATCAAAAGAGATGTACAAAGGTAGGTAAAAGAAAAGTGTACAAGAGCGTAAACTCAAGATTGAAAAAAACAAATAAAAACATGTCAATAACCCCATGTGATGGAAGAGAGAAGCCTAAGCTTAGCCACAACTCAACCTATCATAGCTCTAAGGTCCACCCCATCATGCCAAATGGAAACTCATTCTAAGAACTGTAAACGAATATGTGAACGAATGCGAGAAAAAGAAGAGGGAGAGTCCTCGAAGACTCTCTTGTTTTTCTCTGTCCATATCGACCAAGATATGACACCAGGAAGAATCGACCAAATTGTTATCTGCACTTACTAGAGACCAACATAATAAGAAGTTGTGAAAAGAAGAAGGGAAGACCCAATCCACATACTCGAAAAAGAAAATACCCCCATATCACACCCACAATAGACAAGTGATCCACCGTCTCTTTCACTAGAAGACACAAGAAACATCGGTTGACCATTTTAATACTAATATGCTTCGCAAACTCTTCTTTCATCTTCATAATTTCCTTCCACACTCCTTTACATGGGGCCTCTTCTGACCTCTTTTAGACCACACCCCAGACTCAGCTCCATATATACCGACGATCACCTATCTCCATAAATCATCTCCCTCTTCTCTACATACATTTCCATAGCCATTGACCCAAGAGTGCTGAATCCATAATGCACAAAGGTCTTGCTCCCAAACCCCCTTCCTTGACTGGGACACCTCATCTCAACACACAAGATGATACTTTCTATCTTCCTCTCTATCGTTCCACTAAGAGTTCATTTGAATTCTTTCCCGTGTTTAAGCAACTGAGGCTAGGATAATCAGGAGAGACAATATATGTGGGTATTGTCTCTCCTGATTTTTTGAGCGTTGTTTCCCGCTTCTCGCTTTTACGTTACTTCTCCTTTTTGCTTCTTGCTTTAGTAATTATGGTATGAGGCACACCTCTCAAACATAAGGCGAGTTCTAAGGCGTGAGGCATGCACTTCATGTAAGCCTCACAATTTTAAGTCGTTAATCTCAAGGAATTTGAGCCTCTAAGGTTAAGCGTCGAGATGTTTTCCTTGAGTCATGCTTTGTAGCGAGCCTTAAGACGTAAGCTTCACACAACTTACAAAACACTGGTTTGGACTTCTCCAACAAAGATCATAAGATAAATCAATGATAACTAGTCCCTTCAATTTCATAGAATAAAAGATGGCAATAATGAAGCTAAAGATCCATGTCACAAAGGTTAAATGTAACTCGTCAATGGTTATCGTCCCAGCCAAAAGCCACCATCTTAAAATGGTCCAAGATCGATTACATATAATTACTCAAGCTTCCCTTTAGAACTTCCTAGCAAAGATATTAAGCACGATTGTATCAAAATGTGACTATTATACGAAGCTATGCTTTAAAGGTCTAAGAAGTGTACAAGCGAAGCATACTTAATGGCATAATGCACCCGACTTATTAACTACGCAATGCAATAATATGTTAGCTTGTAGACATGTAAACCATCATAAAAAATTATTGTAACTTGTTTCCGCATGCAACTGCAAGTGCAAGTACCCCTTCTACAAACTCTCCTCCAATGCCCTCTCAAATTTTATTGTTATTTATTTTTTTGGTGGCAGTTTTGGTTGCACAAGTCTTGTCCAGGGTTGATGGATCAGGTGCACCAAAATCAAAGGACTTTTAAAAGCAAAGAGATATCAATAATTATGCAAGGAAAGAAGGGAAAAAAAGAAAGAAAGATGAACTTCCAATGGTAGTGGCATAGGAAACATCTAACAAAAATCTAGTAGTTTTATTCTTATTTGCTCATCGGCAGAATCTAGTACTTTTATTAAGGCCCGTGTTCAAAGATTTCCCATATATTTTACTCTCTTGCCATGGGAGAAATGATATCAATTCAATTTAGTACTTCTTCTTCTTATTTTTTTTTGGGTAACGGAGGGTGTCCCAATTCCCAAAGCCTTCGAGCCAAGAACTAGTTCCTTTAGGTATCCACACAGACACAGAATTTTCCCTCTAGATACCAGGGTAAGTCGAGGAGTGGGAGTGGAACACAGACGCTATCCAACTGCACCAATTACTTCTTAGTTCTAGTCAATATAGTTCCCACCAAAATATTGCATAATTCATAATTGTAGTAGTTATGATTGTTAATCAAAACAGGGTAGAAATTTTTTATACTCAAGACAACTTATGCATAAATTTTCATTTTCTGGTTAATATCACCTTATCGGATTCCCCCTTTTACTTTTGTGATTAGCTTTCATCAACTATTACGATTCTAAGTGATAAATACCTAGATTGCGCTCTTCCCATCGGTCTGGGCTTTTGAGATCAATGGTTGCGTCTAGGTACGTATTAATTGGTGTCAGAGCCAAACACCAGGTCTGGCGACTTATGGAGGGGGCGACCTAAGGTATCCCGTGTGGGCTGTTCCCGAGTGGACCGTCCCGTGTGGGCATTAGAGTGGGCCGTGTGCCCCGTGGGCCGCCGTGGACGTCGGCTTCGAAGAGTGGTGGTATGTTACGATTTTAAGTCATAAATACTTAGACTGCGCTCTTCCTATCAGTTCGGCCTTTTGGGATCAATGGTTGCGTCTAGGTACGTATCATCAACAGACATAACAGAGCTTGTATATGCTCTTTGGGTGAACCTTAAGCTGTTAAATTTGAAATTTTTTTTTTTACTTTTTCTTTTGTTTAAAATGCCCTTTTTCAAGCATTACTGTACAAAAGTATCAACTAAACCTTCTTAACATGTGGAAAGAATAATTAGGTTAAACAAAAAACGGATATACACCCTAAGAAAAGGGGGAAATTTCGATTAAAATCCTAAAAGATCCGAATTTGAACAGATCTCCGTATTAACCATTGGATCAAAGTAACAAACGTGTGATGACGGAGAAGTGATTTACAAAAAGAAAATATGGCTTCGAAGACCTTACCTCACGTCGTCTTCAAGGATTTTCCGCCATTGGAGCAGCTGAACAGTTTTTCAAGAATTCACTCTGAAAAGAGAAACCCTAGATCTGCAGTTCTTTACTGTAAAAAAATCGTTGGAAATGATTCACTATTTTTCTTCTACAACTGCCACGTATGCCAATGAAAGTGGTAGATCGGTTATTTTGTCTATCGACTCATACACTAGATGCACTTACAAGAAAGTGGAAAGGAGGAACGTGTTACACACGAGATCAGACCTAATCGTGTGGACAAGAAAATTAGAAAATAAAATGAATAATTCTTATAATTTCCTTCTCCCGAAAAAACAAGAGTCCTACCCCAGGGTACTAAGCTGACCGCCGTGTCCAATTTAACACTTCTTTAATCATGATTAAGCTTAAGTAAATTAAAAATAATAATTTTGTTTTTTTTATTTTTTTATTTTTTAAAAAACCATGGTTAGATTGCTTAACCCTAGGGTTGAGTGAATCCTAACTACAATTTGATGGTTAGATTGCTTAACCTTAGGTGTGTTCGTTTGGCGAGAAAGAGGGTGGGAGAAGAGAAAAGAAATGAAAAGAAAAGGAAGGAAATGAAAAGAAAAGAAAAGAAAGTTAACTTTTTTGTGTTGTTTTGAAAGAAAATTTTGAAAGAACAGGTGATATTTTCCTATGTGTGTTTGGTTTGAAAGAAAATTATAGAAGGAAGTGACATAAAAATGTATCGAGTACCCATTTTACCCATTAAACAATTCCATATATATTTATGACCATAAATTAAAGGTTGTGGTTCTTTGCACACCAATGAAACGAAAGTACCTCTACAAGCTACCACATGTCCTTTTCCTTCGTCTTAATCACGGTTAATTTTTTTTTTCCAAAACCAATATTACATTTATTAACCTTTTGGTGAGTGAATCTTAACCATAGTTCATGGATGCTAAAAGGGACACATGGCGACCCTGAAGAGGTGGATATTACAACCGAATCAACCACTATAAAACCAAAGAAAACTACTACTTGTTTTATCAAGTACATACATTTTATTCACAGTGTCACATTAGGGTTCATCTCTTATTTTAACTTGATGACAACTGTCTATCTGTGTGATGTCGTTGATCATGTGTCCATTGGTGGCCATGTGTCCTTCCACCTAGGCTAGGTGTCGGGTGATGTTTGATCACCAAGAGATCATAGGATTTGACCTGAATCGTCTAATTGAGAAGCTCAATTTCAATTAAATGCAAACCTACAAGTCAATCTAACCATCATATAATCTAAAACAGTAAACATACCTCTCAGGAGAAATCTTCAAAAAAAAATCTGGACAATATGAAAGTTAAAATAATAATAAAAAAAAATCAATAACCATAAAATCAAAATCAATCAGGAACATAAAAATCATTACCCAACTAACCTGTAAATCAAAAAAAGAAAAGAAATTGTCATGGTAACCTATAAGTCATTACCCACCCGGGCTCTTGTATAAGGGCTCATGTGTGATTTTCAAAAAAAGAAATTGTCTCCAGACCATATACCCTGCTCTCATATACATACCCTGTTTTTGGCATCATAAGACACATACCGTGTCCTTATGTATATATATACACTGTTCTTATAAATGACCAGTTGACAATTTACTTAGTTATAATGTAGTATTGAGTCATACAGTCATAACCTGTAAATCAAAGATGCAAAATATATTCTTATATCAAAGTATAAGCAACAACAATCTTAACAGTAGATATAACATAAAAGACAAAAAAACATCAATTGCCACCAAAACAATCCTAACAAGTAATTGCCACAGTATTTCAAAATAATCCAAATTCTTGTGAACAACTAAAAAACAAGACATAAGATGAAATCCTCCTACTTAGAAAAGCTAAGACCTACGAATGCCATAATCAGACAAATGCCTAAAGATGAAGAATAACCTTCTCTCATTGGAGGAGAACTGCATAAAGGTCTTCGCTTTCGTTGGATTATCGTTCAAGAACTCCAACGCAATTACACATGTTGCCTCATCGACCTCTTCTAGCTTTTCAACTTCTTGCACCAATGCTTCATCGTTAACAACGTTATGGATCGGCTCGATTGCCTCGATCAACCGTCTTATGGTATGAGTGACTACACCCATTGTCTCATTCACCGCTTTGATGTTTTTACTGCGTTTTGTCCTCTTACCACTTTGATGCGAGGATCCTGTTGTATTACTCTCCATTGGCCGTGATGATGTTCTGACCACATATGGAGAAGAGTCTATTCCATCGCCTTCAGTATGCTCATTAAAACCAGGCTACATCATAGGAAAAGGCCCATCACTGGGCTCTTGGGTTTCCATTTGACGCCTGACATTCACATCTGAGGGGATACGAGCCCACTGTCCTGTGGCTTGATCTACGCCGCAAACAATATTGAGTTCATCTAGCATTTCTATCGACTTTCCTCGCATGCCCTTCGCATCAGGATTATCAAGCACCATAGTATATAAAGTCATTGTTATGAACCTATTTCAGCACAAAAAGAGAGAGAGAGAGAGAGAGTGATATATACCGTAACATATCTTGTCCATACATCGTCATCACATTCAATTGTCTTCCAGATTTCATTCCAAGCAAATCCTGAAGCACTAAGAATATCTTTAATGACCCTATATTTTTTTCGAATTGTCTTCATTCGATTTATGATGTGATGGTTTGCTAGGTCCAACACTAATCCGCAGTTGATTATATTGCGAGTCATTGTATATGCATGCTCTTTAAAACCCTTGTCTATTTTTAAGCCCTCATTTTCTTGGATCACCAATGATTCTGCCAAGCACTTATCCATTTCTGGAGACCATATCGTATTTTTACGTGTCCTTCTATTGTCACTATTTTCATGCTCATGTGGATTACTGAATGTTTTCATTGCTACTATAAATGAGTAAAATATGTTAGTAGCACAATACAACAAAAATGACATAATAATAATATAGTGACAAAAGTAAACTATATCCTAGAAGCAAATAGTATCATAAAATCAATGTGCATAGTAGAAATCAGTCCAATGTGACGCTTTAATCTAGTTCATCTGTCAAACTACAATATATATGGAGCTGTATTTTTACAGAGTGCATAGGAAGTAGTCTTGTTACAATGCAATCAAAACACAAGTTCTAGGTCTATTGAAAAGTGTTTTTACAGAGTGCATAGTATCATCAAATCAAAACACAACGACTTATCAATATCTTCCTTCACGAGATTTATAAGTGTTTGATTGTTCTGTGATTTGATAAGAGGCAGAAACCCAAGATGATGACTACAGAACATTCAAGTGTTCTAACTTATCAAGTGTAAACCCCTGAAATACACTCCACGATTCTCAAGCAGCTCAAGTCCAAAATTCACAAGATTGGATCAACCTAAGTCCTAACGATTTGATATATTATTCTCTTTGGCAAATACATAATAGTTGTAGTGCCTGTTTAAAATAATAGTCTTTTGGCTGTAGCCATCTCAGATAGGCTTCTGGAGTATGTTCAAAGTTATTATAATAAGCATTTTTCAAATTTTCACACTTCCACTATCCGCTAATTCTTGTGCAGTGTTATACAGAGAGCATGTAGCCTGTTTAGCTAGATTGATTTAGTAAACAATAGCATAAAATCATGTAGAGATAGCATTACCAGATAAAATTAACTTAAAGAGCAAAAAACAACCAAAAGAGACTTGAGTACATTTCAATGTCATTTTTATAAGCATATCGGATGAAAAATGACATCTCTCTCTTTCAGAAACAACATATTTACAAATTGCAGAGAGCTTATTGAATTAAGAAAAAATTAAAGACAAAGCTCATCTGGATCAAATCAAAAAAACTGTCATGTGGTAATAGGTTAACTACAAGCTCGGGGAAGCATCGCTTGCCCCATCGGTAGTGTGTGCTAGTTACCACTCACCACTCCATTGATCCGGGTACCACTCCCAAGAAGGTGTGAGTGTTGTTATCTCCACCCACCCATGACTTAGAACAGTGATCAAATATAGAGAGCATAGCATGAGTAACACCCATTTAAAGTTGCAAAAATGATCTATATCCTTCATTGATCCACCAAACACCAAATGATACGGATCGCTACTTTTGATCAGGAAACAGAGATAAACAAAACACAATTAAGCTAGATAAACTTCCCCCTATCAGACCTGCTTAACAACGATTAAACAAAGATGTTTCCTAGAGAAGTTTTTCACCATATAAAGCAGTAACGAAAATCAGTATCACATCATCCAAGCCCGACTAAGATAATCAGTAATCAAGCACAAAACTTTGAAAATACAAATATTTTAATGTGTCCTATTATCAAAATCATCCCAAATTTTGTTCATAATCAATGCTCGGATCCTAGTCCCTTCATGGCCTTCTACTGCTCTTAAAAGTATTGGCTCTACTATGTCTGGATGAGTCATATGTTGAGTTGTCTGCAGCTCATCATCAACAAGATCCAAAATTGGATCATTTGGCATAACACCCCTAATATGATTGTGGACAATGCAACATGCCATCACGACATTAACTTGAGTGTCAAAAGGATACATTGGCTCTTCACCCAAGATTTTGAACCTCTTCTTTAGCACTCTGAAGGCACATTCGATCGCATTCTTTAGCGAGGAATGCCTATGGTTAAATAGTTCTTGTGGAGTTGCAGGTACATGACCTTTAAATTCATTCAAATGATACCGAGTGTTACGAAAAGGTGTGATGAAATGTTTTAGCAAAGGATAACCAACATCAATAGTATAGTATTTACCTACACATAGTTAATGATTGGTAAGACATACTAGTCAATACTAATCTTAGGATAAGATTGAATGTGGAAGAGTTAACAAGTCTTCTACCCGGAGGACAGGATATGCCGTTCTTCCGTGTAATTGCTGAGGCAATTATCCTTGAGTTAGATGCAGAACCCTCCCAATTGGCCACGTAAGTGAATTTGAGGTCAAACTCACATGTTGCCATAATATTTTGTGATGGCCAATGTTTTCGACCCTGAAATTTAGGAAGATGTTCCGCACACACTTTCACTGGAATGTGTGTGCCATCGATTGCACCTATACAGTCCTAATAACCAAAACATAGTTAAAGAAGGTTAAATACAATAATATAGTTTTTTAAAACATTGAGAAGAATAATTATTTGAAATACCTTCAAGTATGGATAGAATCGCTGGTTTTGTTTGATTTGAGGGAGTGTTTTAGTTCTAGGTGGCTTCAACATAATATCTTCCATCTCGATTATGGCGAGTAACACTTTGTTGAAGTATTTACTCATCGTGTCACCAGACTGTTTAAAATAGCACTTGATCACTCGATTCTTGACATTATGTGCTATTATATGTAAAAACATTGCCAATTGTTCATCAACAGAACAATGGAATGTATCATGCAGTCGGCCCGATCCTCTCAACATTATGACAAGTCTTTGAAATGCATCCATATTCATTCTCAACAAATTGTAATAGTTATCCTCAAATCTAATGACTTCATCTAAGAACCCTCTTCTGGTTAAGTAATGATTTTGTGCTGGCGCTCCATCCTCTTCTATCAAATGGTGAGCCGTACACAAACATGCAACAACAGCATCACATACAGCTACGACTACTTCCACCACCATCCCATCATCACATATACTACATCTTGCCATCTACAATGGAAAATGTTTGCAAATATGGTTGCTATAACTAAGCTTTCAACAATAATTTAGAACAAACCAACCAAAAAAAACATGAAACCCTCAAAAAATAGAGCATCATTTTCTTAATTGAAACCAACAATTATTGCTATAAGTATTAGGTTTAGACTGTTCAAATGGATATAAAAGGCCCATCCAACAAACTAATCCTTCAATCACCAATCAAAGTTGAAACTATCAGTCTTCCCTACATTCCCAACACCCATTATTCTCTAAACTTTGTAAAGATCTGTAATGTGGGGAAGCATGGGGTAATCTAATGATAACCAACATCTACAAGATAGTATTTACCTGCACATAGTTAATGATTGGTAAGACATACAAGTCAATACTAATACTAAGATAAGATTGAACGTGGAAGAGTTAAAATGTAGAACCCCGGATCTTGATGGCCATGTACGACGAATGATATCATATACTAAAGCATTTAAGAATGTATTTATGGTGTATGGGTGTTTGGAATGAAATAGGCAAGAGTATGGAATACTCTTGAGTATTGACAAGGGTTATGCCTTGGCATACCCTCGACTCTAAATAGCCCTAGCGTTTCACACCACTCGTCGGAATCAAGCGATTCTTGGATTTTTGGAAAGGTAATTGAACCCTCTTCGGGGTTCATGTTGATCACTTGTCTTGGTTTTGAGTTGGTGTTAGGTCAAAAGACCGATTTATGAAGTCGGGTCGGTTTAAAATCTGGACTGACGAAACCCAATTTCGAATCAGTCAGGTTTAGGGGCAAAATGGTCCAGGAAAAAGGAAGAATTGGAAGTTGTGTAAAACATGAAAGTTGTTCTCCTTCGAAAGAAAAATCCAACGCAAGTTGAATCTTCAAAAACGGACGAGCGAGTCAAAAGTTATGGCCGAAATACGAAAACGCAAAAATGCTGAAAACTTTCTGAAAAAGTTACGATCGCTCGTAGGGACCCTACGAACGATCGTAGCGGAGCTACGAACGATCGTAGAGTTGCTACGATCGATCGTAAATCCCCAGAAATGCTGAAAACTCTCGGGTGAAACTACGATTGATCGTAGGAAGCTACGATCGATCGTAAATCGCTACGAACGATCGTAGATACGCGATTTTACTTTCTTGGATGCGATTTTTTTAGGGGTTTTCACCCCTTACACTATAAATAGAAGACTTTAGGAGGGTTTTTGGTTTACCCTAAACCAAGGAGAGTTCCTAGAAAGAGAAGGAGAGGATCTTGAGGATTCCAAATAGGGTTTTGATTTGGAATCAAGAAAAGCTTCAACAAGGGTTTGATCTTCTCCAAATCAAGCTTGGATCATTCAAATCAAGTGAGGATTTCTCAAGGGGTTTCTTCAACCTAGAAATTGATCCAAAGAGGTTAGTAAACTACTATCTAACCTTGTTATCATACAAAGATGATTCTATAGGTGATTTTAATTATATTATGATACAAATAGGAAGTGTGGAAATTGGGTGAACTAGATCATGAATAAACAATCAAATAGGGTTTTACAAATTGGGGGTTTTTCAATAACAAGGATGAATATGGCTAAACTTGTAAGAAAATTGTAATACCTTTAAATGAACCATAATTTTAAGTATACTATGATGCAATGACAAACAAGGGATTTTGGGCGAACTTGATTATGTTCAAATAAGCAAATAAGGATTTAAGATTTTGGGGGTTTTCCAATAAAAGGGTGAATATGACTATAAGTGCAAGTTAGTGTTAATATCCTCCAAGGAACCATGATTTTAAGTGTGATATGATGAATTAGGCTTAGAAGCCATGATTGTTATGATGTGATGCAATGAATGAAATGTTCTACATTCTAGAATTGTCTAAGTATGTTATGATGCTAATATACCTTGCATGAACCATATGAGTTATTAAGGTATTCAAGTATACTATAATGATCATTATGCCTTGCATGAACATGTTTAATTAGTTAAAGCTTTCCACATAGATGTTATAATGCTCACAAGCACTCTACGCACGATAAGTATTGCACGACCGTGGTTTTTCTCATAAGCATGAATTTTCAAGAGAACATAAGAGGATTTTCAAAGGCATTCATAAGTAAGAAGCATACATGCATAAGAGTTGACTAAGCCAAACTTTGGGTTGGCATTCTAAGATCGGTTACTTCATGCTCACAAGGATCAAGTCTAAGATCTCGCATAAACTCCACGGATCATAAGTCTCGCAAGGCTTTTCAAGAACTCATAAGAAACTCACAAGTCTAAGATCTTGCATATGTCTCCAAGGAGAACAAGCTCACAAGGATCATAAGCTCACAAGTACTCATAAGCTCACAAGAAGCTCATAAGCTCACAAGTACTCACAAGCTCACAAGAACTCTAAGCTCATAAGAACTCATAAGAAAACACGAGGCTCACAAGCATTCATAAGAACTCATAAGCATACATGAGAAGGTTTGTTTTCCATGAAAAGAACAAGGTTTATGAAAGGTTTTTCCCGACGGGTTTTAAGCATGGATTTTGGTGATTGTATTCTTTTACGCACTGTATAAAATATTGTAATTATGATAGCATTATTAGCTAGTAGATTTTGCTCGCTGAGTATTCCATGCTCAGCCGTACATGTTATGTCGGCAGGTATGCGGACTCCATTTGACATCTGTGATCAGGGGCCCTGGATAGAGGAGGATTATGGCGAGGAGGAGCCATATGTAGAGCCTCAGGAGGAGGCAAATGACCTAGACCACTGGCCCTTTTAGAGTGATTATATATAGAGAGAGAGGGGATTATCGTTTTGTATTTTAATAGGTGGGCATGTCGACCTTTACTTTTGTTATGTATGTACAAACTTGGAATACACAGCATGTATAGAAAAGAAATTTTTGGATTGCGCTTCCGCACATTGGTTTAAGCTTCCGCCTTATTTATGATTATGTTTGTCATGACTTGGATGTTATTACAGGATGGTTTGGTATCGGATATGGCACATCACGAGCCAAAGTATCCCTAACTCCCAGGGGGTATTTTGGGTCGCGACATAAAAAGTCTTCTACCTGGAGGACATGATATGCCTAGGGTTAAGAAAATGTATCCATGAATGAATACCTTATACTCTATGCGAGGATAAAGACCCCATGGATGTATTGTTCATCACCAAGGTATGTTGTATGATGCACATTTTCATCACAAATGTCAAAGTAGTACATATATGCATGTAGATAGGCATTTATATGTCAAAGTGTTATACCAAGTACGATCAAATAAAGATGTATTTGTGTCCTACGTCTCTTGTTAGAACTTATATGAAGTTATGGAGTTAGGAGATTGAATCTAAAAGTGGTTGATATTGGTTTTAAAAATGTAATATAAAATGAATGCCAAGTGGACATTTATATGTCAAAGTGTTAAGCCAAGTAAGACCAAATAAAGATGTATTATTGAATCAGGGGATTGAATCTAAAAGTGGCTGAGATTGGTTTTATAAAATGTAATATTAATTTAAATGCCAAGAGGTTTATCTCAGCCTTAAACTGAGTCTCTCTTAGAATTTAATTTCTAAACCACATGAGAAAAATTATAAAAAAAAAAATAATGGGTATATCTCAGAAGGGAAAAAATAATTACTAAAACAATAATACAATCATGAATCAACATAAGCAAAAATTACCCAAATGAACATTAAAAAAAAATAAAAATCAAATATAATAGGTAGAAACAAATATTTTTAAGTCATTTGAAGAGTAAAAAATCAGGAGTTAGAGCATATAATAGGTAGAAACACCACAAGAAGTTATCAGATCAACTAAACACTCAACAAAGTGAAGAAAAGTATCATTAAAAACCTAACCTAAGATTTCTCTAAAGGGTGAGAAATGAAATAGGAGTAGTTCCATGATCAAATTACTAAAACTTCATCAGATCCACCCAAATCCGTACAACAATCACAGAAACAAAAATTCCACTTAAAAAAAAAGATTAAAACACAGAAAACCTAGTAGTAACAAAATTGAAATATTCAAAAGAGAACGAAATTGAACCGTAATCTACTCAGATCTAACAAAACCATAAAAGTTACAGAATTGAAATGCAATTTTAATGGCCTAATGTCTGTAATCTACTCAGATCTAAAAAAGTCTGTAATCTACTCAGATCTAAAAAAAAACTAGAAGAAACCACGCATACTTAAATCTGGTGGTGGTTTTGATTCGTGTTGGCACCAACACGGCTAAATCGATTGCGTAAAGATCCTTCGTTGCCTTCACCCAAATGAACAAAAAAAAAAATCAATTAGATCAGATCAGAAACAGAAACGGAACGAGTGAGGGTTTTGATCTAAATGAACTTAAGTGAAAAAAATGAAGGTTTTGATCTAATTACCTGAAAATTTGGACCTCCGATGAAGTTTTCCGCCGGAGAGATGATCTTGAATGCCGGATATTGCAGCTGTCCGGGCAAGGTATCTCACACCATTGTCTAATTCACTGAGAGATGAATACGATGGGTATTCTTTGATCGACTTGAATAAGGGGCAAAATTGTCATTTACACACCATCGTGTCCCCCACGTTTCTTTTCTTGTAGAATAACGTTCTTTTTGACAGGAAAAAGTTGCGAGAAACTGAAAGAAATATGACCACTTTTTCTCGAGAAAACAAAATATTCTTATGTACCGAACACATAAAAAAATGGGAGAAAAGTTATTTTTCTTTTACTTTCTCATGGTTTCTCGGCAAACAAACACAACCTAGGGGTTGAGTGAATCCTAACCACAATTGATGGGTAGTAAACAGGATTTTCTCATAAACTCGAAACCTTGAACCCATAACAAATTGGACACTTTAGGAGATCCGTGCATACGAGTTCTTTTTTTTGGAAAAATCTCAAAGCAACTTATTTTTAGGGGAATTAATTTTTTTAGGTTGCTTTACGTGCCAAAACCTCACGCGTGTTGGAGTTATCTTTCTAAAGACCAAAATGCCCTTATTCAACACTTAACATATCTCCGATATATACAATGTATCACTTACCTTACCTTACCTTACCAGTTCAGGTCGGTACTAAACTAATCCAGGGAAGAGCCAAAATACCACAACAGCAAAATAAGCGTGATCATCTCCAAAGAGAGCCACCATCGAAGAAAGAATGAACAAAACATATTCTTTCACTGAGGATATTGTCGGAGACTTGTTCGAAGACCTCCTCGCCAATGAGCTCATCACTCCCCCGGAAAGTAGGAGACCCTAAGAGATCAGAATGAATGATGATTTCAAATATTGTCCTTATCATCGTATAATCAGTCACAAAATAAAAGATTATTTTGTACTAAAGGACATCATTCAGCGACTCTTGGACAACAAACACTACAAAATTGAGGGCTTTTACCGGCGAAATAAAACATATTCGTCATTGTTCAAAATCTGCAACAAAAAGCTACATCCAACATAATGGTGAATTGTTTTAGAATCGTTTGATAAAGATGAAGCTCTTCCAAGTGACCACTCTTCTGGTGACAAACCATCAGATGAAGAAGACTGAACTCTTTTTGAAAGCAAAGGAGCCAAGAAGAAAAAACAATTGACTCAAAATAATAATGCTAGAAAGCAATCTCAGACTACAAGGAAGACTCAAGCTCAAAGAAAAGAAGGAAAGTGCATATCCTTAGTTTTCAGAAGAAAAATAAAATAAACTTGTTTTAAAATTTTAAATCTTAACCTGGTTTTTTTCTAAAAATTGAGGTTATTAATCCTAAAGGTTAGTAAATCTTAACCATGGTTAAAAGGAGACACATCGGTGGGCAACGAGGCTAGGCCTGAGTAACATACTTGGATTTCAATGAGAGTAAATCCTTTAGGGTATTTTTTTGAAAACAACGAGATCCTTTCCTCCGGGATCGAAAACGACTCGATATCAGACATCAAACCACATGTTGAATGTCTTTTTAAAATATTTTGTAATAGAATCATCTGTGTTGGAATAAGAGGTTTTACCTATAGATGAACTTTGATTGGATGAGATGGTTTTAGATTCATAGCTACGAATTTCTTAGCGTTTAGAGTTTTGAGTTTACGAGAAAAGTCTTTTATTAGGGTTTTTGTTATTTCGGGAGGAGATTGATGAGATAGACGTCATGTACCATTAGCCAGTAGAGAATCCATGAATGTGGTTTCTTGCAAGAGAAACTTTGAGGTTATGTAAGCGCAGAGCCAGAGTAGAGCGTTAAATGTCAATTTAGGATAGGTTGAGAATGCCTCTAAGATGTTTACTGAATTGATGATTCTTGAAAATTACTTTTAGATGCAAATATATCACTATCATTAGGGGTGTATTCAAACCAATCCAACTCTAAGGCTCGACTCGATCAAGCCAAGTTCAAGCCAAGCTTTTTGGCTTGATCGAGCTGAGCCAAGCCAAGCTGAACTTTTTGGCTTGTTCGAGTTGAGCTGAGCTTTTTTTTTTTGGCTTCGGTTTGGCTTGACATATTTATAATATAATTATTAATATTTATAATATTATAAATAATATTAATATATTAATTATAATATAATTTTTTTAAAGAAAAGAAAACAAATATTTTGTACTTCAAGTCGAGCTTGAATCACTTTGACCTTGAGCCAAGCTAATATCGAGCAAAGTTTCGAGCCTGAAAATTGAGCTCAAGCTTGTCTTGACTGGTTCAAGCCGAGCTAGAACTTGGCCCAGCTCGGCTCGAATACAACCCTAACGTTCACTTTCTAAATTATAAGAAATAATTGATAATATCATTTATCATTCAAATTTGTAGTCACACTAAACAAGATGTCTATTGATATATTATATATATCCTTTCAAATTTAATTACAAGATCACAATAACTAACAAACCTTATAAGAATCTTGTACCTTACAAAGAAAAATGACAAAACACACTTCACTTAAACATGAAAAATAGAGATAAAATGAAATTTTACATAAAAACTGCGCTCTTAATTAAGATTCACTCTCTCACAAGCAAATGAAGCAATGATCGTCCAAAAATTGTGATACATTGTACATCTCTCTCTCATTTTTGTATATAATGTCTGGATCCTGTCCAATTGCAATTGAACTCGGGAGAGTTTAATCGCACTTACAAAACCCTTTGGGTTTTAGTTTCCCTTTAACCCTAGTTAATAAGTTTTAACCCTTAGGCTTAATTTTTTTCCCTAAAACCAATGTTACATTTTTTAGCCATAAGAGTAGTTAGAGAATCTTAATCACATTTAAAGGGTGTTAAAATAGACATGTGTTGACTAGTGGGTGTATGACAATTGAAATTATCCTAACTCTTTGGCAATGAATTTCCTCTTGCTGAAGCCAGAGTATGTTACTCGGGCGGCCTAGCCTGGTTGGCCAAACTGTGGTTAAGATTCACTAACCTTTGGGTTAATGAACCTAACCTTTCGTTGTTGCTTTTGTCTTCGATTCTCACCACCACCTCAAACTGAAGTTTTCCTAATAACAGCAGGGGCGGAGCCAAGGGGGGGCCTGGGGGACATGTGCCCCCCCTAAACTTTTGGGAAAAACTTTTTATTTTTATTTTTTTATATATGTAGCATAGCATATGGGGCAGAGATTGAACACAACCAATCGTGATTGAATGTAGGGAGAGTTCAATCGTACCCACAAGTCAACACGTATCCCCTTTAAACCCTATTAATCGTGGTTAAGATTCTCTAACTTAGTGTTCAATAATCTAACCTTAGTTTATTGAAAAAAATTATTAAAAAGATATTTAACTCTGGTTTAAAAAAATTTAACTCTTAGGGTTTAATTTTTTTTTAAAAATATTCAGGTTAGACTATTGAACACTAAGGGTTACAAAATCTTAACCATAGTTAATAAGGGTTAATGGGGACACGTGTTGACCTGTAGACGTGATTGAACTCTCCTTGAAGTTTAAAAAATATATTATATTAGCCAATAGGGCATAGTCATTGCGTAAGAGACCTCTAAACTTTTGAAATCAAAATATATTTTTATAGTAGGTTAATTATTTATTAGGGCATGATCATAGGACAAGGGACAACGGCTCTAGTAAACAAGGAAAACAATACCTGTAGGATATGTGCAAAATATATGGATGAAATGACTCACAAGCTTAGTCGTCAAATTTTTTTTCTCCGGGGGCTACACCCTTGAACCCCCATCCCCTATAATGTGACCCCCCCACAATAAGTTCTTGGCTCCGCCCTTGAATAACAGTTTTTGGCTCCTCTCGTGCTTGAAAGAGTGGGAGCTTGATGTTGAAATGAGTTGAAGAAGGAAGTATTTATAGGATATTAATGGGAAGATAAATCCTCTCACTTTCAATGTGGGATCAAAGAGGTTTAGGGGCGTTTTGGTTATTTAGATGACGCTTTAATAAATCAGGGTTCAAAACTCATGAATAAACTATACTTCTCAATGGTACAATCCATCTATAGTGCATGAACATTTTAGAAAGAGAACATAAAAAATTTCATAAAAGCAAATGTGAAAGTATATAGCCCATATTGTCTAGTATATTGCCAAATAATTGTATCAATCCTGCATACAATGATGGGGATACGGATATTGAGGCCTATATCAGAATCTGGGCCAGCCTAATTCCATCATGGGCTTTGACAGATAAGCCCTGCCTTGCATAAATTCTCATTTTCAGTTTGCAGGACTCTAATTATGCAGTAGAGCCACAAAATGGAGCCTGTTCTCAAACTCAAGTGTAGGACATGCGCTGCGAGTGCATCTTAAACTTAATTTTTCATTTGATAAGGACCTTCATATATTAATGGCTATCTGTTAATCTTCTATGCACTCCAAAAGATCTCTGTAACTGGGATTAAAACCCGAGCTGGCTTACGAGAATCTGGTGTATAAGAGTCTCTTTATGGCTTTATTCGTGTTTCTCTTATGAAAATCTACTTTCTCAACATGTCCTTACACCATCATTCAAACCCACACTTCACAGCTTTACATGCCTAACCACAGATAAATGTTTCTTTCCAAATTTCAACCATTTATGCAAAAATAAATTAATTAGAAAGTAAGGAAAATGAGAGTGATACAATGCACAACCAGTTGATCATGATCTTACGGTGCCCAAGGCATCACTTTTCAGGGAGGGGAGAGGCTATTTTCAAAAGCAAGAACATACAAGATCACAATGTAAAAAAACTACACACTGCAAGAGTTAAAATATAAGAATATTTATACAAGAGGCAGGGGTGGACCCAGGTGGGGGGCTGCGGGGTCACATGCCCCACTAAACTTTTGGAAAAAAGATTTTTTTTTTCATTGTTTTAGGCATAGTCATGGGAATGAGACATGCTATGGATATATCTAGTGTGTCATTTTTGATGCTTTCTCTCCCAACGGTTATCTTGGAAATCCTATGCGAAGATCGGGGTGGCTTGATGTATAGGAGAATGTAATGGTGATCCTTGTTTTATATTATCTGTTCAGGGTCTACCTAACCCCAGCTTATCTTCAAAAAAAAAAAAAAAAAAAGGGACATGCTGGTGAGATTGGATCACTCAAATGCAATTGATCTTGGGGAGAGTTCAATCGACATGTCTCTTTTAACCTCTATTAATTATGGTTACGATTCATTGACCCTTGGGTTCAACAATATAACATTATTTAAAAAAATAAAATTATTAACCCTAAAATCTAAAATTCTGAACCAAAGTTAAATAATTTATAATATTTTTTTAATTATAAAATTGTTTGTCTCTTTTTAGTTATCATAGTTATCACCGATTAGGCGATTGTGTTCAAAGCTGTTGTATAAACAATTGGTAAAACTATAACCGATTACCATAGCGGGCCAAATAGGATATAAGGCCTTGTTTGGTTAAACTTCGTTGAAAAGTGACTTTTTAACTCCATTCTTTGCAATATATGAGCCAAGGAGAGTGTGTGTTGACTTTCTTAAAAAGTTAAGACCTTTCCTTTCATCGGAAGTCACCCTTGTCAGCTCCCATAAAAATCAAAATTTTGATTTTAATGTACTTTTGATTTCTTCAAAAATAATAAAATTGAACAACAAATTAAATGCAATTTTTATAACCCCTAACTTTCATAAAAGAAAAGAAGTGTGAGTCCAGAAATTTATCCTAACAAAATGTATGTTAAGTCTGATTATCATACAATCGCTTTTAAGTTATTAAATAGTTTAAAACAAAAAAAGGGGGTTGACGATTCGAGAGAGAAATAGAAATGGTAGTTTAGGTTAGAAATTTTAGTTAAAAAAAAAAAAAAATCTGAATCCCGGCTATTAATCATTTTATAGAAGTTAGAAGTTATTCAAATCCATATCCTGATTGTTCAATTGATTATTTAAAATTTTTTGGATGGTACAGATTAACTGTACATGTAAAGGTTATCCGATAAAATCATACGGTGATATTGCCAATTTTAGCATGGAAAGGCTTGCTTAAGAAAAAAGCAAAGTCAACTGATATAAACCCAAAACCCTGGAACTAAGGAAGAAACCCCTAAGCTGAAGTTTTCTTTCTCCATTACCTTCCTTTTGTATTCGATTCTCACCACCACCATCATGTTCACCAAGGCTGCACAAAGTGCTAGGAATTCTGCTGAAGAGAGTTTCAAGGCCCAAGACCTTGAAAGCGCCATCAAATATGCGGACATAGCGAAAAAACTCCACCCCCAGTTCGATGGCATCGATCAGTTGCTAGTAGCTTACCATGTTCATGTAGCCGCTTCCAAGAAGAGATTCAACGGTGAAACGGATTGGTATGCTGTTCTTGGAGTCGCTGATGCTTCCACAGACAACGAATCCATCAAGAAACAGTTCAAGAAAATGGCTATCATGGTTCACCCCGATAAGAATAGCTCTATAGCCGTAGAAGGCGCCTTCAAGCTCATATCTGAGGCCTGGAACGTGTTATCTGATCCCACCCTGAGAAACAAGTATGATCTTCGATCCATTCCTCCTCCATCTTCATATTCTAAGCCATCATAGTATAACAGAAGCATCCTCAAATCAAGAAAATTCCTCAAATCAAGCAACTAAAGTGACTGCAGATTCTTAGCCTCAAGGATGTAACAGCTATTGTATTCCATGTTTATACTCTGTAACCGATAGCCTTAATTCTAGGATACTTACTTAGAATAGCCTTTGTAAACGTGTATTTATTTTCCATACAAACTCTTGTAATGTGTGCAACATTTTTTTTTGAAACAGAGCAGTAATACAAAGAGTGAAAATTTCAAACTTCATCATGGTATCAACAGAGCCTTCCTCCCACGAGAACTCGATCCCAACCTCTGCAAACACCCACCACCCGATTTCCACTCCACCATCCCCAACAGATACCCCCTTTATTGCACTCAATATCTCTGCTCAAATAAACGAAAAACTCACACCATCGACCTTTCCTCAATGGCGTGCCCAGTTTGAAGCCCTCCTAATTGGATATAATCTACTTGATTATGTCACAGGTGACAATCCTTGCCCACCTCCGAGTGCTCCCTCCACTACCAATCCACATAAAACCCACTGGATAAGACAAGATAAACTTATCCTAAGTGCCATTTTGGCATCTACCACCACCACAATCACCCCATTTATTTCCGCTGCAAAAACATCTCAACAAGCATGACAAAAATTGCATACTATGTATGCGATCAAATCTGGCACTCGGGCAATGCAATTGAAGGAGGAGCTCACAATGATTAAGAAAGGGAATCAGACGGCTCAAGAATACCTGCACATTGTCAAGGCTCTTGCCGATGAAATCTCTCTTATTGATCATCCCATTTCAGATGATGATTTAACCTTGTACATCCTCAATGGACTGGGAAGCGATTTTGGCGAAATCGCAGCACCCATACGTGCACGGGAAAGGCCACTAGCGTTCGAGGAACTTCATGATCTTCTTGTTGGGCATGATGCCTACCTCCGCCGCCTTGAAACCACCACTCAGCAACTGGTTGCGTCAGCCAACTACTCCAATCGGCGACCTGCATCTTCATTCGGTGGCCAAAACTCCAAAGCACACTTCAAAAATAGGTCTGGCTGAAATGGTGGCTCTTCACGGCAAGACTCTAACCAGGGCTCTCATTGTCAGTTTGGAGGCCCAAATAATAACGAAAAGTACAATGGGCAGCGCAAATACACTCCGAAATGCCAACTATGTGATGGACTGGGCCACACTACGAAATATTGCCCACGTCTGCATATTGCTGAGCCCATTGCCAATTATGTCGCAACGTCACCTGCAAAAGACACAAAATGGCTTATTGATTCCGACGCTTCACACAACATCACTGGTGATTTGGCCAATTTATCTATTCACTCTGAATACGACGGCACTGATGAAGTTGTCATAGGTGATGGTTCAAGTTTGCATGTCTCACATTGGTTCACTGGTTCTCAAATCACCCACGTGCACTTTTCATTTAAATGACACTCTTTGTGTTCCTAATATCCGCAAAAATCTCATTTCTATCCATCACTTTACCTCACAAAACAATGTTTTGGTTGAATTTCATCCCTTGTTTTTGCTTGTTAAGGACCAGATCACGGGGGCGGTCCTACTCAAAGGAGCATGTGAAAATGATGATTACACTCTCCCGGAATCACTGGTGAAAGCTTCTCCTAAAAATGGTTGCAAATGTGCATGAACGGACCTCAATAGATGGGTGGCACAAACGTCTTGGACATCCGTCTCAAAAAATTGTTCATCACCTTGTTAAAAATTTTTCACTTCCCATAATAAACGAAGAACATGGTTCTCATCTTTGTACCTCTTGTTCAATCAATAAAGCACACAAACAACTATTTCGGCCCAACAGCTTTCAAAGCCATGCACCACTTGATTTAATTTACACTGATGTTTGGGGTCCCTCAAATATAATCGGCGTTGATGGCTCAAGGTATTATTTGATTTTGGTTGATCATTTTACAAAATATATCTGGTTTTATCCAATGGAAACAAAATCCAAGGTTAGCAGGATATTTCCTCAATTTAAACATCTTGTTGAAAATCGTTTTTAATCAAAAATCAAAAGTATCTACTCGGATAATGGTGGTGAATTTGTTGCTTTAAAAACAATATTTTTCCATACATGGAATAAGTCATTATACTACTGCTCCTCACACACCACAACAAAATGGTGTATCCGAGCACCGTCAACGTCATTTGGTAGAAACAGGCCTTACCCTTTTACATGATGCATCTTTATCTCTCTCATATTGGCCTCATGCTTTTTCAACGGCAACCTACCTCATAAACAGACAGCCAACACCCCTCCTACATAACAAATCACCCTTTGAAGCATTATTTCATCAGCCACCAAACTACCTCAAACTCCAAAAATTTGGGTGCTTATGTTTCCCCCTCACCAAGCCCTATAACACAAATAAGTTGCAGCCCAAGGCAACTCCATGTCTGTTTGTGGGCTATTCCCCAACCCAAATTGCATACAAATGCCTTGACCCCAAAGCCCAAAAGCTCTATCTATCTAGGCATGTTCTGTTTGATGAAAGTCAAACCCATCCTCATCTCCATTCGGTCGAAAAACAGGCACCAGCTACGTCTCCTTCGTTTGCGATAGTTGTGCCATTCATCACTCTGCCGTCTCTGTCGGAACCACCACCAGCGACAACGGGAGGTAACACTATTTTCGCATCATCTCTAGGTAACTGCTCCGACTCCTCTTCTTCTAATTTTCGAGATATGCAATCCCTAAATTCATGTCCTAATTCCTCTCAATCACATGAACACTTTCCTTCTCACTCAAATTCACACACCACTCCAACCTCAGAAAACACGATCGTTCGAGATGAACATCAAATTGACCCACCTCTGCATCCTTCTCACCGAACCCACACAATGACCACTCGGTCAATGAATAACATTCATAAACCCAAACAATTCAATTCTGTGAGCAAACACCCACTCCTACCAACCATTGAACCAACCTGTGTGGGCCACGCACTCCGTGAACCTCACTGGAGACAAGCTATGTCAGATGAACTCACCGCACTCATGCGTCATGGTACTTGGGACCTTGTTTTCCCACCCAAAAATTGCAATCCTGTTGGGTGCAAATGGGTATTTCGTGTGAAACGAAAATCAGATGGGTCAGTTGATCGCTTTAAAGCAAGGCTTGTTGCTAAAGGTTTTAATCAAAGAGAAGGGTTAGATTACAAAGAAACTTTCAGCCCGGTTGTGAAACCAGCTACCATTAGAACTATCTTGACAGTAGCTGTAATGTAGGGGTGGTCCTTAAGACAATTAGATGTCAACAATGCATTTTTGCATGGTGAATTGACTGAGACAGTGTATATGATACAACCACCGGGATTCAAAGATGTCACTAAGCCAAATCATGTGTGTAGGTTACGTAAGGACATCTATGGCCTTAAACAGGCCCCAAGAGCTTGGTATTCAACTCTTAAATTGGCAGTTATGGGCCTTGGGTTTCAGAATTCAAAAGCTAACTCATCTCTTTTTATACATAGTCAGAATTCTGTTATATGCTATTTGTTAGTATATGTGGATGATTTGGTTATCACCGGTAATAACACATGCTTTGTGTCTGAGATTGTTGCACAACTTGGCAATCGGTTTTCTTTAAAGGACATGGGGAAGCTCCATTTTTTCTTGGGAATGGAGGTTATTTCAACAACATCTGGAATTTTTTTGTCTCAACACAAGTACATTCGAGACCTACTGTCCAAAACCAATATGACTGGTGCTAAAGATGTCTCAACACCATTGTCAACCAGCACACCCCTCAAATTGGTTGATGGTACTTCATCCACCAATAGTACAGATTTTAGAAGTGTCATTGGTGCCCTTCAATACTTGTCACTCAACCGTTCGGATATCACTTTCTCAGTAAATAAACTTTCACAGTTTATGCACAAGCCTACAGTGACACATTAGACAGCTGCAAAGCGACTTCTACGCTATTTAAAACTAACTATCTTTCATGGACTTCACATCAGAAAAAAATCCAGATTTGAACTCATTACATACTCCGATGCGGATTGGGCAGGCAACTATGATGATCAGACCTCCACATCAGCATATATTAGCTTTCTTGGTGTAAATCCTATCTCCTGGAGTTCAAAGAAGCAAAGGGCTGTAGCACGTTCATCCACTGAAGCCGAATATAGAACCCTTGCAAATGCAGCCTCAGAGACATCATGGCTTCTCTCATTATTCTAGGAACTTGGCCTGCCATTATCTGGACAACCCAAGCTGCTATGTGATAATTTGGGTGCGACACATCTAAGTTTTAATCCTGTCCAACATTCTCGCATGAAACATATTCAAATTGACCTTCATTTTGTTCGAGATATGGCTCAACGTGGAATCCTCAATGTTCATCATGTTAACAGATAGGACCAGCTAGCTGATCTTCTAACAAAAGCCCTCTCATGCCAAAGGATAGAAATTCTAAGAGACAAGATTGGCTTAGCCGATGGCAGCTCCATCTTGCGGGGGCGTATAACGGAAGCATCCTCAAATCAAGAAAATTCCTCAAATCAAGCAACTAAAGTGACTGCAGATTCTTAGCCTCAATTCAAGGATGCAACAGCTATTGTATTCCATGTTTATACTCTTTAACCGATAGCCTTAATTCTAGGATACTTACTTAGAATAGCCTTTGTAAACGTGTATTTATTTTCCATACAAACTGTTGTAATGTGTGCAACATTTTTTTTGAAACAGAGCAGTAATACAAAGAGTGAAAATTTCAAACTTCATCAATCAGCTCCACCAAGAGCCTCTTCGGGTTCATTCGGGAGCCGGGCATGTCCTCGGTGCAGCAGGCCGTGTGACTACGAGGATAAGAAGAGGTCATCCATCAACTGTCCTGTTTGTGTTCGGAGATTCGCATTTCGCACTTCATCAGCTAAACCACCAGCATCAAGTTGTTCAGTAGGCCCTGGATTTTCGACACCGACGCCATGCCCTTGTTGCACTAGTACTTCACTATGTAAGCATGACAATGCCGAGGGGTTGTTTGTTTCATGCCCTAATTGCCAGTTCAGGTTCTTTGTTCAGTCTAAGCATGCCTGGGGATTCAGCTTCGCGGTAAGAGAATGTAATCTTCTGTAATCAAGGTTGGACTTACACCACTGCTAGTACTGAAGGGCTTTTTCCAAAAAGAAAAAAAAAAGAACAAAAGAAAAAAGAAAAAAGAAAAAAGAAAAAAGAAAAAAGAAAAAAGAAAAAAGAAAAAAAAAAGAAAAAAAGAAAAAAAAGGAAAGAAAAAAGAAAAAAGAAAAAGAAAAAAAAATTGTATGCCCCAGCTGTGAGTGAGTGTGAAATCGCTGTAACCGTGTTTCTCATAGTGAAGAATTCTGATCGTCGTCGCCCGTGGACGTAGGCTTAGGCCGAACCACGTATATCCTGTGTATTGTGTGATTGCATTCTTTCTTGTTGTGGTTTGGTTACCATCTATTCATTCTTGATTGATCCTAGGTAAATTTCGGAACAACTTGTTCTTCAAGCAACCATTGGCTCCTTACCAACCTTAAAAAAAAAAAACTAGAGAAATAAAAAGAAAGAAAAATCACTTTGAATCTCCTGTTGAATTGTTGAATGGTTGTTGCACTGTATCATAATCTAATTTGCATTTCATCATCCTTCAAAATCCTTGGCAAAAATCTAGATTGAAGGGGCTGATCAACTTCACAGATAACTGGGGCAGATTAAAAGAGAACATCATATCCTGAGTTAACAAAATCAAATGTAGCATAGAACATTCAAAATTTCATTCTACAGCTCAAATAATTGACAACAATTTCATAATAAAGCAATTCTAAGGATCAACATATAATAGACCTCTTCTTGTAGCTCTGGCTATAGCCTATAGAGAGATACCCATAGAAAACATTCCATATATATACTTTACAGATTCAAATCCATTTACAAATGCTGTCTACATGACCAAATTAATCAGGTATCTACCGGACAGATCGTTCAAGCTTCAAGTTCATTAGTTGGTTCACTTCCGCCGCCCAATCGAACTAGTCGGGGAGCTCATTGAAGACTTCCTTGCAATACCGAGAAATCATGGCCTTCTCATAGTCAATGCCTCCCTGGTGAAAGTAGAATTCCCCCATTTTAGATGTGCTGACTTCATGCTCAACGCAGGCTGTAGGTTTCTTCACCTGTTCAATAAATGGGTTTAGCCCCTTTAGCACAAACACAAAAGGTTTCAACAAAGCTTCCTATTTCCGACATAAATTTCAGTTGCCACTGAGCAGAATTTGCATGACAGAAACTAAAATGATAAAATGAGCATGCCTTTTACCATCTGTGCTCCAACATTGATACAAGGGATCCGATGCCCAAAATCGACCTCAGATATATTACATTATTTTAGACATTAAGAGAATATGTTTAGAGGTAAATCAATTATCTGAAGACCTATCATACAACCAGGTTGATTTTTGACCTACAAGTATCTGCAACACAAGACCTATTGGATAGTTGGTACATCAATTATCTGCACCATGTCTGTAGCACAAATTGGGTCAGATAGAGCTTGAATGTTTGGATGTAATGATCTATTTAATTCAAAATTGGAAAAGGTAAGCTGCCTGTCTTTTTTTTCTTTTGGAACAATGGTATCTGGGCTTCTTAGAGCCCCGACTATGGCCCTCCTCGGGCCGTGTAGATCCCTTCATACTAAACAACCAAGAAAGCCGGGATAAATCCCGGAGGGTGGCCAACAAGGGGAAGTGACTCAAACTCAAGACATCCACTCCCTAAGGAGTGGTCTTGGCCAATAGCCCAACCCCTCGTTGGTTGGTTACTACCATTAACAAAGAGAGTTGCAGGGCATAATTGAAAAGCGGATGTGGGAATAGCATCAAATTGTCTCTGCCAGATGCCAGAAAATGGTTTTCGTCTTCCACTCTTCATCCAACATGTGGCGATGATAAAAGGGAGCCCAAGACCAAAAGTAAAGAGAAGTCAAAAACATGAGAGAGTGGACGTAGCATTGCCCATCATTTATTCGTTCTTTTTTTGGTATATACAAAGCACACAAACACACACAACTCACACACACCCTCATACCCTCATGCAACAAAGCACCATTTATTCGTTCTTGGCTGATCTGGGTTAATTCCAGAACAACTTGTTCTTCAAGCAACCATTGACTCCATATCAATTCAAGGGAGCAACACCTCTGACAACATATATTACACCTCTTGTAGTAGCTCTAGCTATAGCCTATAGAGAGATACCCATAAAAAACAAAACATTCCATATATACTTTACAGATTCAAATCTATTTACAAATTGCTGTCTACTTGACTAAATTAAACAGGTATCCATGCGACAGATATGTAAGCACCCTATTTTTCACCCCTTTCATCGGATGGGAAACAACGCTACAAAGGAGGGCCCCACGTTCAACAGGGGTAAATTGGAAGTCACAAAAATTGGGCCCGAGTTTTTGTAAAACACAAAGGGGCAACAACGCAACTGCACTGTTACCCCATCCGAACTCCTTTCATCGTCTCTCTACTCAAGTTCCAAGGACCAACACCATGACCTATCCTAGGCCTAACCACTAGCTCAATCCAAACCCTAAGCCCAAAACCAAGCCCATGACCCAAGCCCATGTCTAAACTTAAACCGAACCCTAAGTCCAAAATCAAGCCCATGTCCATAACCCCAAAATCAAGCCCATGACTCAAGCCCATGTTTAAACCCAAAACCAAACCCTAAGTCCAAAACGAAACCCTAAGTCCACAATCAAGCCCATGTCTAAACCCTATCGTAAGGCCCAACACCATGACCTTACACTAGGCCTAACCCTGAGCTCAACCAATCCCTCAACAAAACCCATTCTATAAAAGCCCAAGACCACCTGGACTTAACCCTAAACCAAATCCCTTAAACCCGAGGCCCAACCAATTACCTAATTTAAATCCAAACACCCAAGAAACCCTAGCCTAATCCTAACCTTAATCTAAGTACCTTAGTCTAAATATATTGGTTTTAATAACTTTTTGCAAAAAAAAAAAGATTAAAAAAAAGCTGTGATCGCCAGTCAATCTTAAATTATTTCTTCTTAGTAATAATTCCGTAAAATAGTACTAGCAAGGGTATCGTTCCTCTGAGGATTGCGTTAGTTTCGTTGTCTTTTATTCAGATTAATTTTAAACTAATAATTGAGATAATTGAATTTTGTTTGATAAAAACAATTAATTAAACTAAGAAGATTTCTAAACTAATTATCAACTAATGGGTTTTAATTCATTTGAAAAGAAAATCGAGGGTTTTCAAATCCACCACTAATCTAATAACTAGTCCCTATTTTGAAATCATTTAAACTTCTTGATTTGCAAACATTACAGTTAGAGTGACAGCACGTCCTCTCTCAACTGATCTAGAAAAATTCAAGGGATCAAGCCCTAGGCATATTGTATCTTCAATTAGCACGAATGATACACACTAATCTACGGTTATGTAATTACTCGTCTTCCCTTAGCATAAGATATCTTATAACTTGGTCTCTCGATATGTTAAAACCATTGCATAAAAATTATGTTGAAATTCTAACGAAAATTAATAAAAGTGAGCTCAATTTCAAATTCATAACACCTAAGACAATGATAAAAATCTCATTGAAATCAAATATAAATCAATAAATCCGGTTGTTGAAACAACTCTCTCATTTGTACAATCAATGTCTTACATTGAATCAAATATGAATAGATAATGAACTATAGAGAGCTAGGGTTTAGAGTTTTAAACTTCTACGGGACCTCTTACTAAGAGGTTCATATTGATCACAACAATTTGGTGGGTGGGTGGGGGAGGGGGGCACTTTATAAATAATAATAATAAAAAATTGGGATTGGGATTGGGATTGGGATTGGGATTGGGGGGGGGGGGGGGGGGGGGGGGGGGCGGCACTATATTTTACAAAAAACTAGGGACCCACTATATAGCACTACCGAACAAAGGAATTCCAAAAAATTTGGGCCATACTCTAGGGTTAAAGAATTTAACTTTGATTTTTGAATTTTTTTATTAAATATTTCTTTAAAAAGTTAAATCTTGAACTAAATTTTTTCTCTAAAAACCAAGGTTAGATGGTTTAACCTTAGGGATGAGTGATTCTTAACTACAATTAAAGGGTGTTAAAAAAGGGGACACATAGCGAGTTTTATTGGGGGAGATATGATATCGCCTATTACCAGTTACGGTATTAGGTGCCGACCAGGCGATTTCCACTTGCTAACACTCACCTGGAAGGCTGGAACAGCCAATTTGATAAGCTTAAAGCAAAGCACAAGTTCGGTCCGTGGATCAAAAAAAGGTACTAATGGTGAAGGCCCAAGTATGTCCAACTTGTTTTCAATAACACATGGGGCATCACATCAGGTTGACATGTGGCAAAGATCATTAATATAGTGAACCTTGGCCAATGTTCGAATGTATAGTTGTTTTGATTGAAGGCTCTATACTGAAAAGTGAGGACTAGACAAGATTCCACGCTATACCTGTTTTCGAGCTCAAATGTTATTGCATACATGGGAATGTCAATTTTCATGAATTATTATTATAAGCATCCTATTTTTGCACCCCCGATCCTTTTTTCAGTTTATTCAAATGCTTTAAAGTTTACCCAAGGCCCAAGCCTATTTGGCTAAACTTGTACTCAAACAATTCAATCAAGCCCAATTACTTAATTCTATTACCCAAGCTCAAGTAGCCAAGCCTAATTACCAAATTGTCTTACCCAAAACTCAATTGCTTTAGTGAAAGCCTAATTACCATGATCTAAGTCCAATTGTCATAGCTAAAGTCCAATAACCATAACCCATGATCCATCTACTAACATTCCATGATCCATAAGATCTAGTCCACATACTCACATCCATTCAACCCATATCCAAGACCCACAAACCCAAGTCCACTTTCCACTTTTCTACAAAATATCTTTTATTTTTTCTTCAAACCCCAAATAGCCTAATTTTTATGTTTACATACATTTTTGACCATTCAATCATCTCTTACCAAGTACACACCTTTTTGACTAACAAATCACATCTCTTACTTTCTTACACTTCTTACAACTCATTCTTACATCTCTTACAAAACAATTAATTCTCTTACATTTCTTTTGACCACCCAATCACCTTTCATCAAGTACATACCTTTTTGATTACCCAATCATCAAGCACATCAATTTTGACCAACTAATCACCACCTTTCTTCTCACCCAACCCTCTATTAATCACCAAATTGCTACAACCCCTTGAAACCTCTATAAATACAAGACCCTCACAAGCTATTTCTTCCACCTCCAAGATCTCAAGTGGAAACTCTAGCCCTTCCTCCTCTTACCCCTTTTATTTCTTTTTAGCCTTGAAGAAAGTTAGAAGAAGCCAGAGTTTAGAGTGTGTAGAGAATTCTAGGACTAAAAGCCTAGAGTTCTTCACTAACTCTCTTCCTTTGTGGACTCTAAAAACCCATCACTTATTCGAGCATTGGAAAAAAAGTCTTGGAGGAGTAGGCACTCCTCCCTTTATTCTTCATCTTCTTTTTACTTTATATCTATTTTTTTTATTTGTAGTCTTCTTCTAGAATAATTTGGGAAGACTTTTTTTTTCTCAAGTTTAATTGAGTCTCTCTACACCAATCTAATGGTGTAGAGGGACCCCGCCTCAAAAGAAATGAGATGTTTTTTTTTTCTTTCTCTCATGTAAATTTTTTTCTTTTCTATATACCCACTAGTGTGAATATGGGTAGGCCCATAGAGAGTGGAAGCTAAAGCTATATCTCTCTTTTTATTTTGTTTATTCATTTTGATTCTAGTCCTTCATCTAGAATCCTTTGGGAAACTTATCATCCCTCAAATTTTCATATTTAGGGTTCCATTATATCATTCATAATGGTGTAAAAGGACTACATTAGAGAAGAGATGATGAGTTTTCATTTTCTCCATTTGTCACTTTTTTCATTTCTTTCTTTTTCTTTCATGATTCTATTTTGAATGAGTAAATGATGATTTATGGACTTAAAGAGAACATTATCCAAAATGTCTCATACCAAGGACAATGGTATTTGATCTATTATCAACACCAATTCAACAAAATAGGTATTGATAATAGACCATTTACTATTCATAATGCACACCCCTCTTTATGTCATAAATATGATTTTTTAGCCTAACTTTTCCTTAATCTTTCTCTTGAATTAAATTTGACTTTAGTTGAGTTTGCCAAAATCCTACCTATATGAAAATTCAAAAAACATGATAAAATCTCAAAATATCAAAAAATTATAAAATCTCAAAATATCAAAAAAATCTAAAAATACAAAAAGACCAAAAACATGATTGCTAGGCTTTCTTGACCTTGGTTAGCCGACCTAATCATGGTTAACACCCTTCTAACCGCAATTAGACCTAAACCTTGCACTTAACCAACCCGGTCAACTAAACCCTAGCCATTGGCTAGACCCTTGACCATTTTATGCACACACACACGCATCCTTAGCCTTGACACGGGCTCATGTGTCAAGACTACGCTCGGTCTGATATCATCCCAATGTGAGTACGTAGGCAACCCTACTTGAGTTCGACCCTAGCCTACCTAGCCTTCTTTTTTTCTTGAATTAGCATTTGATTAAACAACTTAGGCATTTTAATTAAATCTTGAGATTAAAATTGGCTTAAATTTAGGGAGTAGGTAACCATTATAAAATTGGATGCCTAACACCTTCCCCAGGGCTTAATCGAACCACTTACCCTAATCTCTGTTTAGACCATTTGCCTTATCCGACCAAATCCTGGGACCTATCCCTTAGAATGAATAGGTGACAACTCTTAGTTAAAACATCAATGTGAAAGTGGGTAGGAAAAATCTCATGCTCATAATTATAATATATTCTATAAATAAGATAAGTTCTTGTTATTTATTTATTTTTGTTTCTAACAAAAAATTCTGTGTTATTGATCATTATCTCTTAGAAAAATTATTCTAATTTGTATGATAATAAATAGGTATATTTAACCCTAACTATTTGGTCCTTAGTCTTTCTGCTGTGTCTCTGTGATACATTACAGTGTACATCAAGTAACTAATTCTGAATTATTATATCCTCTATAAGTATATTAAATTGCATGGAGCAGAGTTTTAAGATTAATCTGACGTGCATTTGCACGCCTACAATCCTAGTCCCATGTCTTCACTACATCAACCTCATTACCTTTGGTTTGAAAAAGTGCCAAAATAGATACGTCACAAATGAGTGAAAGCACATTTGTCTGCTTATGCTAGTTACGGTGTGTATTTCCATGTGGGTGATCTGGCCAGATCCCATGGGATCTATTTTCCTTTATTTGAGATCTATTCTCGTAAGTTATAGTGTGACAGTTGTTAAGTTCTCATAGTGACCCAGTTTCAAATTCTAGGTTATCTATCTATCTCTTTAACCATATGAATAGATACTAACACGGCTATCCCGGTTGCAGTCTAGTCTAATCGTATATACCAATAGGAGCAACGTGGACATGAGCAGCAGGATGACGAACAGAACGAGGTTGACTCTTAAGAAAGACACTGCCCCAACCATGCACTTAATAAACCTTAGCGAGCGTGCTTGTCCCCTCGTTTTCTTCTACTTTTTAATTGGTCCCTTCTCAGTTCTCGCCGGTGGAAATAATGTTCTATATTATATAGCAAACTTCATGTTTCTTCTTTTGACTTTTGAGTTCAGTTCACAAAGCCAAATACATAAAAGCCCTTTTCATTTGGAACATACTCTAACCTTGGCGGTGTATATATTAAACAACCAAAGATAATATGTACTAGCTCATACCTAATTAAGCATCACCTATACTCAATTGTGCTTCAATTCTATACTATTACCTATGGTCCCTAGTGAATCGACCGCTACATACAGCAAATCCAACCACTCCTTTTGGACCCACTTGATTTTTAATCGATGGTCGAGATCAACTGACATTTACTAATTTTTCGATTAGAGACTCTTCCACATTTCATAATCATTGAAATAAAAATTACCAAAACCGATATGACACGGGCGATACATATAAATTTCGGTAGTCTCTATATGAAATTTATACTAATACGAAACGCCTGATATGTATCATTTATTAGTTATTTATGTAACAACTTGTATTTTTTTTATATATAATCATGATGATCAAACACTTGTATGTTTTGATAATTTTTTGTCTCTATATTATTACGATTACATCACCATGATATGTTTATATTATCATATCCGAACTATTCTATGTTATAAAGAAAAATGTGCATATGACGGTTTTACGTTGCACCTCAAGTTTTGATTAAATCTTTTTAGGATTCGGGTCAGATTTTGAGGCGTGACAATTTATATTTCGATTCATTTTGTAATTGTAATTGTGTTTGCTATTTTGTAATTGAGTTGCTTCCCATGATTTTAAATGTAGTAAATTTGGTTCCTATAACTTACTTGATTTTTTCAAAAATTAATTTAATTTTTTAAAAAAAAATCATTTTAGTCCCAAACCAATACATTTAGATTTCAATTGGACCGATACATCCCAAAAACCTAATTTTTAATCTTGTTCATCATACAATGCATGTACTTCCTTGGGGCACTATATTCATTTACCAAAACAGATAAGCTAATGTCATCATTTCCCTAAAACTAGGATGCCCTTAGTGCTTTTCATGCCAAATAGGGGCATTCTCCATATACCATGGCGGTAGGCCAGCTAAGACCTCGTTTTCTCCTCCATTATTTTGTACCAAACCATGGTCCACATGCACTGCTTTATCACCATATGACCTCCTCTACGACCCCACCACCATTTCTAACTCTGTCTAATATATATAATACCCCATTGGAGCTGTCATGAGTACATCAAACTAGATCCTTATCTCCCTATTGTGTTTGTAAGAAATGAGTATTCTGAGGAGACCTTATGCTTATTCAAAGATAGAGATTGAAGACCCAGAAGAGAGAATTCATCTGCGAGCGCAGTTCTTGATCTACAAAATAATGGAACAAGCGGAATCTCGGAGAAGGCAACCATCTCTAAGAGTGAGAATATGTAGGTTGAAGATCAAGATCGGAAAGAGATTGAGGAGGATCAGAAAGAGTATGTCTTTCACCATTTCTGTAGCTAAGAATAGTGTACATAGGCAAGTTATGGGCCAATTAAAGACCTGGAAGCGCTTGCTCGGCGTTAGAGAGACCATGACCAGTTTTCCTCCTTTGCTCATTTAACTGTTTTCTTCTTGTTTGTTAAGAAAGGTGTGACTGCACCAGCCATGTCGTCGAGGTTGCCACTAGGAGAGTCTTGGAATTGAGTTAAGTTTTTGCTCAGTTTAGTTTCCATAGAGCAACATTGTTTACTTAGATCTTTCTGCTTTCTTGTGGATGTTTAATAGCAAGAAGCTACTGTTGAGACACATAAGCTTTGACACTTTATATATATATTTTTTTGGTTGCAATTATCATTTACCTACGTTAGTAGGATCAGATGTTAGCTTGAGTATTGGAGCTCTTGCAACTCATACCCCGAGGGATTAGATCCCTAGACCTCCCTCCGCTTAAGGCCACACCCCTACTACTCACACAAGAGGCGGGGGTGTCACTTTAAAATTTGTGATGGTAGTTTTTAGGATATTTGAATCACTTTGTCAAAGATTTCTAACAAAATTAATTCTTTATCATAATAAGATTTCAAGTCTCATCATTTTTTTTAAAGAATTGAAATCATTTATTTATTGTATTTAAAGTCCGAGGAAAATTGCAACCCAAGAGATAAAAAGCTAATTTTCAAAAGACAATGCAGTGTCAAATGACAAAACTTGCTTAGTGCATCCTCTAAAGGTTTTTAGGGACCCCCAACTGCGTGTTCCTGGGAGCAGGCAAAGATACGGCCAGCCCTATTTGGCGCAAGCCTGGTCTCTGAAGCATTTTTCTATTACCCAAGTAGATGGTCTCAGGTGCTCAACGATTCAGCTGCTAGCTTGCTAGGATCAGTGGTGTTTACACTTTACACCCTGTTCATAGAACCAATCAAAAGCATTTCTCAGGGTAATCCTGATTGTTGTTTATGGTAGTATTCAGAATCAGATAGTTTCTATCCGGTTATTACAGAGCTGCAACATGTGTCGTGACCCTAGGTTCACTTTTCGGCGTTAGAAAAAGCAGGTATGAACCAGCAAAACAGCGGTCAAACTTTACTGCTTATTGTTGACCGACCAGTGTTGACGGAGACACATGTGGCCTTTTTGCAACTGCAAGACAGAACTAGAGACATGTAGATTTTAGACACCTTTTGGATTATGAGGAATGCTAGCTCGACTCTCATACCCTTCTTACTCTCAAAAGTGTCCAAATTCTTTGTTAAAGAATTGTAATCACTTAAAAAGTATGCACTTTAATAATAATATTGGACAAGTGGTTGGTTCATGGAGAGTAAAAAAGACATGAGAGTATGACTAGCACTCCTCTTTGGGTTATTAACTGGTATAAAATTATTCCCGTATGAATCTTATTGAGCAAATTATTCATGTACTCTAATTATTTGTTGGGGTTATGATTTATGACACCTATGTATCCTATTTGGTTAAAGGAGCATAATTAGTGCACCGCTACTGTTAACTCAAATGAAGTCCTAAAATCAAGTTCTAGGAAGAGAAAATTATGCACAAAAAACAAGGTGAGTACGTCTCACGATTCATAGACCTCAGTTTTGTTTTGTGGAGCAGAATGTTTCGTAAAATGTACGTAGCTGAGACGAGAATATTAATTAAGTTAGATAAGTGGAAAGACTGTAAATAAAATAAAAAAAGACTTTAAATAAATTCATAGAGAGTGATTATTGGTATAAGCACGCATTTTTATGTTATCATTTATTCATTGTTAGTAATAATCATTAGCTAATGGTTAGTACTAATGGGAGCGGAACTCTTAAAAGACACCATAATTGGGATTAGATCTCATGACCTCCTGTACACTATACTATTGGAGCAAGCGGTAGGTGGTGGATGGTATAGGCCCCTTGAAGACCCTAAGAGAGACCAAAACTAAAGAGATAATGAAAAAAAGATTTGAAGGCACATTCTTATACTTGGATTTATGGTTTTGATAGAGGGTTCATGGTTGATATCCTAAACTACCAACTTGAATGATAGTTCTTTCCCTCTAGCCTCTGGACTTTGATCCAATGACCTCCCTCACATGTATAGTAACAAAGTTCTCGAATAATTCCCGAATTGTACCCGAACTATTCATTTTTTAAGGGGTGCCGTTTAAAAAGGCTTCTTTTTCCCGAACTAACGAATAATTCCCGAACTAACGAATTATTCGCGAATAATTCCCGAACGAACGAATTATTCCGAACTTATACCGAACTTATTCTGAATGAAGATTTCTCACAAATTATTCGTTCATGCTTATTCAGAATTCTAAAATAAGAATGAGAGTAAAATGAACTTTTAATTAGCAATAGAATTATTACTAAAAACCCGAGACTTATTTCACATTGAGAAATCTTCATTTGATTGAAATCGCCAACTGATAGGAGAATGAGAAAACTCTATTCGAGTAAGCTATTTTAGGATTTTGATTACATTCGATTGAATTGAGAGAAAAAAGATAATTTTGCATGCTGATTAGTCTGTTGAATTTTCACTGAACTAAGAGAAAATAAGATTTGTGTTATTTATTCTGAGTTATTCCTATATTTTGCTAAATAACTATATTATGCCAAATAAATACACTTATATATTGTTTTTCTGATTTTATCTATTCAGATTATTATTTTTCTCATTTTTATATATTTTTGAATTGCTTATATAATTTGATTTGCATATACAAACATGTAATCTAAATTATTATTTTTTCTTAAATTACATAAAGCTTACTTAAACCTTATGTAATTTTTTTCTTGAGTTTGCGAGTTTACATAATGCTTGTTTTTTAGAAATTGGAATAAATGTTAACATAGTAAGAGATGTCAATACATATAGATTGGTAGAAGGATTAGTTGGCATCACGTTCTTATTTTTTATAATTATTAATTTTTATTTTTTCGAACTTATCCCGAACTTAACCCGAATTTGCCGATTTTTTCACTTTTTTTTCGAACTTAACCTCTGCCGAATAATTCCCGAATCCGAACTTTGTTACTATGCGTCACATGAAGGGTACATGCATATGAGCCGAGAGGTTGGTTGAGAAGCCTTAAAGATAAAGGTTGAATGAACCTACTACAAGATGAATCACATTAATTTGGATAACTAATAAGTAATGATCACATAGCTATGAAAACTACCATCATGGCTTAAGGCATATATATTCTAGAAGCACCTTATTTTTATATTTTGAAGTGGAAAAAATATAAAGGAATGTACAAAACCCTAACCCAAACCCATGCAAAATCTTCGTGCTGCAAAATTAACCCTTTAGGGTGTCTTTGTTTGGCAAGAAAGTTGGTAAAAGAAAAGAAAAGAAAAGAAAATAAAATTGTCTTCCAAAACAACCATTAAAAGGTGGAGAAAATTTTTGGAAGAAAATTTATCACTTTTGAAAAACAGTTTAAATATAATGCGGAGCTCTGCATTTGTGGAGCTCCCCTTTTACACTGTCCAAGGGCAAAATATGTAATTATTAATAATTACACATTTTGCCCCTGGGCAGTGTAAAAGGGGAGCTCCGCACATGCAAAGCTTTGCATGAAAAGAAATCCCTTTGAAAAAATAGAAGAAAATAAAAATGTGTTTCTTATACAAGAAAAATAAATAAAAGTACAAAAAAAACTTACTTTTCTTTTACTCTCTCGGTTTCTCACACGGACTCTTATCCTATGTTTGGTTGTCGAGAAAATAAATGAAAACATGGAAAAGAAAAAAAAATTGGACAAAACAGAGCTAAGAAGTGTATTAGAAATCCAAAATTTTCTTTTCTTTTCCATGTTTTCACTTATTTTCTTAACAACCAAACATAGCTTAAAGTTAACGCATCTTCCATAGGATTTAAAAAAAATTATGACATGATGTGCAAGGAATATGTTCAGGTTAGAGTAGCACGTCCGCTAGCAAAGTCTTTCGAAGTGTTATACAGATTATTTCGGATCTTGTCGTGCTTTGCGATACATTGTTTGTATCAATAGTCGCCCCAGTTTTTTCTTTTGTTGGTACTATTCCACCCCAGGTTAACAGTGGTGTAAAACGTTGACATCTCCTATGACATGACCCTGAAAAAAAAAACTATGAAATGACGGTCATCATTTTCAATGGAACCTAACCTCTTTAGTTTAAATTAAGAAAATAAGTTTGATCAAATCATCATGCTCTCTCTCAACACAAAATTAGGCTGAATGCATGATCTTAGCCTTCCTATTGAAACTTTTTGACCTAAAATATGAAAGGTTCACTCATAAGCACTTACGATATGTTTGGTTGCCTAGAAAATGGGTAAAACCTTGAAAAAGAAATTTTTTTTTTCAATCTCTAATACAATTCTTAATTGTTTTGTCCCAAAAAAAAAAATAAAAATTCACTTATATGGCAACCAAACAGAGGGTACGGTCCGCTCCAAAGATAGATAAGATGGCCTTAGATACGCTAGTTGGTAGGCGACATGCACATCATACATGTTCCAGTGTTGGGGCGGTTACATTTATGGAAAATAATCACCTCCTCGCCGGTGACGCGAGGAGGTGCATCTTGGCTCCCATTTTCTTGCCATGTGTCCCCCTTCTAACCATTTAATTATGGGTACGATTCATCCACCCTTAGGGTTCACCCATCTACTCTTTGGTTTTTTAGAAAAATAAAATAAAATAAATTAACTAAAGGGTTAAAAAAAAACTAACCAGAGTTAATAGGAGTTAAAGGGTCGGCTATGTGAAAGCGAGGATGAATAGTCCTCTTCTCGGCCGACGAGGGGACTATTGCTCTACATTTATTGGCGGGAAAACAAACCCAAACCCAACACAATAAAATTGATCTGCCTTGACGCTAAAACCAATAATGTGATTACTTTTGAACTATACCTCAAAATCAATTGTTAATTTTTTTTCAAATGACATTAATGGAGATAATGTGAAAAATTTAATAGTAAATAAGTTGCAAAAATCATGATTTCTGATAACCCAAACCCATTATTTCAAAGATTCTGACATTGTTTTATCTCCGGAAAAAGAAAGAGCCTTCTACCTACATGCAACATTGCTCTATCACGCTTTCACCAATTACAGAAAAAATTACATTCTTGCCACTCGTAGGACTCGAGGACATGTCTAAGTCCTTGTCCAATAACCTATTTACCTCACTAATTAGCTAACCTCGAGCCCTCCTCGGATGGATTCCCTATTTTGCTCTCGTCCCATCATAAATGAATCAACCCAAGGGAAATGCTTAACTTATTTAGTCTATTGTGCAGTCTTTTGGCCCATGCCTTCTTGTTTTTTATCACATATCAATTGAAATTAAGATCCACTCACTTCAAGGTTAAGTATTCTAATCTTAGTTTTTTTAAAAAAAAAATATGAAAATATTAACTTTAGTTTTCTTAAACTCAATCATAATTAAAATAGTATTAAAAGGAACACGTGGTCATTGACAAGATAGTCAAATACGCGGTGTGCTGGTCACTACTGCCCCCAACCCAAAACCTTTGGCGTGTTAAGAGTGTCGATTTGACGGGTCGGGTCAGAAATTTGCCGGGTAAGCATCCATTGGATGGGACTGGGACCCTGAAAGGCAAAGGAGTGCGTGCTGGACCTGTTTGACGAGGCTTGGGAGTCAAATCCTCTACGGTCATAACCGGATTTGGCAAATCCGGTTATCACCCCTTTAGGTCGCCACGTGTCTCCTTTGACACCCCTGAACCGTGGGTAAGGTTCACCCACCCCTAGGGTTCATTCACCCATTTTTGGTTTTTAAAAAAAATATTAATTCTTTTTTAAAAATTAAAAAACTGTTTTTAGAGTTTTTTTAATATTAAAAACAGTTTTTAATTTTTTTAAAAAGAATTAATATTTTTAAAAAAAACAAAAAATGGGTGGGTGAACCTTACCCACGGTTAAGGGCTGTCAAAGGAGACACCTGGTGACCTCTAGGGGTGATAACCGGATTTGCCAAATCCGGTTATCACCGGAGATGATTTGGCTCCGTTTGGACGAGATTCTAGAGCTGAAACCGATATAATCGATGCTTTTGTTCTTCTTCCTTGGTATTTTCAAAGACGGTCCGTTTTTACCTCGCGAGCGAGCCGGAGATTTTCTCTCTCGACCACCATTATCTCTCTGCAATTCTAGGGTTTCTCTTCCTTTCATCTTCTCATCCTCTATTGTTCTTCAACTCAGGTATTTCAATCCTTTTATCTTTTTATGTGTATCTGTTTCATCACAGCTCAAGTCTCTTGCTTGATCGATATTTTTATTTCTGAATTTGTTGATAATCTCGATTACTTGAGGTAAATTTCGATTTTTCTATTTCTATTTTTATTCTCCCTTCTTTATTATTATTATTATTAACTTTTTTTTTTTTTTTTTTTTTTTTGAGTTTGAGCGGGTATTTACCACTGAAATGAGGCTTTTTGTTGTTGATATAATTCAAAATTCATTTTTTTTTCCTGTTAATTCAACTTTTGATGGTGGAAATTTTCAGTTCGTTGACGAAGTCCTAGGAAATTTGTGATTCTGATGCTGCAAGTTTAAATTTCGGCGGTTGTTGAATGGGAAGAATTATTGTTTGGGGAGTTGTTATCTGAATCGGTGAGTGCAGCAATAAGGAAAATGGATCAAATTTAGTTTTCTTTTTTGGGCGGTTTTGTATTGAATTTGTGAGGTTCATGTTCTGGTTTGGTTAAAATGAGTGTGGTGGGGTTTGATATTGGTAATGATAATTGCGTTATTGCCGTGGTGAAGCAACGGGGGATTGATGTTTTGTTGAATGATGAATCGAAACGTGAAACACACTCCGTGGTCTCGTTCGGTGAGAAACAGCGCTTCTTGGGCTCGGCTGGAGCTGCTTCTGCAACCATGAACCCGAAATCCACAATCTCTCAGGTTAAGAGATTGATTGGTAGGAATTTTAGGCAACCCGATGTGCAGAATGAGCTCCGGTTGTTTCCTTTTCAAACTTCTGAAAGTCCTGATGGTGGCATTTTGATTCATTTGCAATACATGGGTGAGACCCATACGTTCACTCCAGTTCAAATTTTGGCAATGCTATTCTCCCATTTGAAACAGATAGCTGAGAAAAATTTGGAAACACCCATATCGGATTGCGTAATTGGGATTCCATCTTACTTCACGGATTTGCAGAGACGAGCTTATTTGAATGCTGCGGCAATTGCTGGATTGAATACGTTGAGATTGATGCATGACTGTACTGCTACTGCTCTTGGTTATGGGATTTACAAGACTGATTTCTCCAATGTGGGTCCAACTTATGTCGTGTTCATTGACATTGGTCATTGTGACACTCAGGTCTCTGTTGCATCTTTTGAGGCTGGCCATATGAGGATACTTTCGCATGCTTTCGATAGAAGCTTGGGAGGGAGAGACTTTGATGAAATCTTGTTTAGTTATTTTGCAGAACAGTTCAGGGAGCAGTACAATATTGATGTGTATTCTAATATCAAGGCCTGTATCAGGCTGAGGGCGGCATGTGAGAAGCTGAAAAAGGTCCTGAGTGCGAATGCTGAGGCGCCACTTAATATTGAGTGCTTGATGGATGAGAAAGATGTTAAGGGTTTCATTAAGAGGGATGATTTTGAGAAAATGTCGTCATCTTTGTTGGAGAGGATTAGTGTTTCTTGTAGTGAAGCTTTGGCCAATGCAAGTTTGACTGTGGATAAGATCCATTCGGTTGAGCTTGTTGGGTCAGGGTCTCGGGTACCGGCAATTCGTAGGATGCTAGCTTCTCTTTTCAGGAGAGAACCTGGCCGGACACTGAATGCAAGTGAGTGTGTGGCCCGTGGATGTGCTCTTCAGTGCGCAATGCTTAGCCCAATATTCCGGGTCAGAGAATATGAGGTCTGTGTTCTGACATAGTTATCCAACTCTTGACATTTTTTTCCTTCCACAAATGTATGTTGAATTTTGCGGATGTCAATATTTCAATTAGAACATTATATTTTTTTTGTCAATTTCATCTTAACTGCTATTTTCTTGTCATTCAATTGCCTTTTATGGTGCTGTGTTTATTTTGTGCAGCTTATATTTAGCCCAAGGTCCAGATAGACGAGACGCCTCTTCAAGGATTACCCCAATAATTATTTGTTGTTGCGTACTTCTAAGTGCATGCTTTACTATTAACATTGTTCCTTGATAGAATTTTTTTCAGTGATAGAATTTTTGTTTTCCATACTATTGTTTTTTGTTAGTTATGACTTGTCCAACGTGGCATTCATGAATTCTTTCTGTGGCATACCACTTACTGCCTGTGGCATATTGATTCTGGTACTTGTTTATCTAGTGAATGTATGGTTTATTAACTTATTTTGTCTTGCTAGTTTCTGGTTTGAAGTTCATTCTGAAGGCTGAAGGATGCGACAAGTTCATTTTCATTTCTTGTCAGATTTGTTGTGAGTCGATGTTATGAATAAATGCTTAATTTGAACAGCTTAGCTAAAGGAAGGACTTTGAGTTTGAGTTGCTATGGATTTTTATTGGCCAATCTGCGTTCCTTGGTTTTTAGTCTTCAAATTAAAGCAACTAACTGCATTTTAACTTGCAACTTCCAATACCTTAGTCATAGAATAGAGCATCTGATACAGATTCTTTAGATTGGATTTTCTAGTACAACTTTTGGCAAGAGAGGATGAGTTGCAGTTGGGATGACCTGGGTTTAGGATTTCCTTGATCAAGCCATTGTCAGGTTGTGCTTGGAGAGGATGCCATTTAAACAATCTAATACTCCTTTTGTTGCGTATACATCCACTGCAAAGACTTTGTCTTAAGGTTTCAGTAGAATCTACAAAATTTCCCATCTAACATTATGTTATCATCAAACTTATTTAACATGTAGTAATTATTAATTAGTAAACCAGGTTCATTTGATGTAATATGTTATAACTTGGTCATTAAAGATGCATCCTCTAACCTAGCAAGAATATACTTGGGCAGACTCTGGTTGCATTGTAGCGTTTTTAAGCTGCATAGAGCTACCTTGGCCTCTGGTTAGTATGGGACCTTTGTTGAACACTACTTCCAATCCATATACTGAAGGATTTGAAAGAAAGCAGGATACTAGGGAGTTCAAGTCGAATTTGTCTACTTTAAGAGGGAAAATTACTCAGATTAAAATGTTTTACCAAGTTTTTACTATTAACTATTAAGAATCTCCTTTCATGTTTTGCCTATGTTTTTTATGCATTGTATAAAATACTTGATTTGTTGGCAGAGAAGTTGCAGAAATACAAGTAGATATTTTCTATCTGGTGAGGAGGGAGTGAGGGGTACTAGTGATCTCCAAAAGAAGGAGAATGTATGCTTAGTAAAAGACTAAGATAGACCATGTATGAACTTCCACAGCATATGCAGTATAATATTATGTAGAATAATCTTTTATAAGCTAATAATCTGGTTTTTATTAATCAGAAGTTTCTGGTCCTGACATTGGGGCTAAGATACTAAATTAATAATCTCGATGATAACTTGATAAGTTGTTTTGAATTTTTTTTTTTGAAAAGCTATTCTGTCTATTAACCTAAATAACATTCGATTTTGTCCTAACATTTTACACGCATGCACGCACACATGCACCTATTTACTATATGGTGCTTTCTCTTATATTATGATTTTTAATTGTTAGCATATGTTGTCATTCGCAGATTCAAGATTCATTTCCTTTCTCCATAGGATTTTCATCAGATGAAGGTCCCATTTGCACTGTGTCAAATGGCATATTGTTTCCACCAGGCCAACCCATTCCAAGTGTTAAGATGCTTACATTTTACCGAAGTAAAATATTCCATATGGAAGCATTCTATGCAAATCAGAGTGAACTGCCTTCTGGTGTGTCTCCAAAGATTAGTTGTTTCACGGTATGCCTGCCCTTAAAGTGTGCTTCTTTTCTAGGTATATTTAAAACTTGTACAGCTCATGTTTTCATAATATTTTCTTACTATGCACTGCTAAAATTTTGAAAAATAAGTTATAATGTTATATTACTTCAGCACTTTTCTTTGGGTGCTACATGATTGCTATGATTGTCTTAACTTCTCAAGATGATAGGGCAATGATATGGTCAATAATGAATTTACCGCCATAGTAAACCGATGATGTTGGTCATGTTGTTAGAAAATCATTATATTTTCTGGACTACAGTATGGAAGTCCTGGGTGGCTGTGGTACAAATGATGCTTGGACAAATGAGTTCCTATTGACAATTTGTTTACACAAGGATCTATGAAAGGTTCCTTGGTGTATGTTTCTTTTTTCTATTTCAGATGGCACGGTATTAGTTGATAATATTATAGAGGTGGTGAATACAAAACTAGGATTGTGAAGGGAATCAAGGGATACCTCAGGATGTAAAGAGCTTAAATAATTTAAACCAATACAGTATATATGTAATGTAATTTTTGTAAGAGCACAAATAGGGGTGAGGTGAATGGTGATAGCTAGGAAATTAGGATTGATGGCAAGGAGACACCATAGGAGGATGTTATGCATATAATTAGAGTTGGGTGGCTAAAGTGGAGATGCTCTTTCGGAACTTTATGTGATCAATGCATTTCATTCACTACAAGGAAATTTTATGGGACCAGTTATGTTTCATGGAGCAAAGGTTGGAAAATCAATAAACAACATATTCATAGAATGAGTTTACCTGAGATGGAATGTTGAGAAGTATGAGTGATGAGAAGGAAAGGTAAGATTAGAATAGGAGCATTTTTTTTTTTTTGAGAGAATTTGGTATCTTTCTTCCAGCATTGGTTAGTTGGAGGGTTCCTCATCTTTTAAAGTTTGAAAAGTGCAACTTCTCTTGATGTTTTGGAAGTGTTTTTCAAGACCCATTTCTGCCGGGATGTATAGGCACAAGTATATCTTTTGTCAAACTTTCTCCCCGTTAGAGTTATCTAAATGCTGAAGCCTGCCTTGTCTCTTCTATGTAGAGGACTCAATCAACATTATGATATATATAGTTAGTGACAAGTAAGTAAATGAAACATGTATTTTGAATATGTGACAAATTATGTTCACTGTCTGTATACCCAACGGGGTTCCATATGTTGCCATTAATTTATCGACATTCTTAATTATTCGTAGTCCAGAGGTATATATATTGTGTATGCCACTGGTAAGTGGTAACTTCCTGTTAGGCAATTTGTAGCCACTGGTATGTCTTTTGTGATTTTGTTTACAATCACTTTTAAATTGATGAGTTACTGTTTCTGCAGATTGGCCCTTTCCAACTTTCCCATAGTGAAAAAGCTAAAGTAAAAGTTAGAGTTCAATTAAACCTCCACGGGATTGTTACTGTAGAGTCAGCATCAGTAAGTATGGAATCTTATTGTTTGCTACTGTAAATGTATTGAGCTTAGTCACTTTCTTAAAATTCTGCTAATCCGTCATAAACTCTATTACTGCTTCAGTTGATAGAAGATCACATAGATGATCAAGTTACAAGGGGTAATGCTCCAATGAATTTGGACAAAGTGGAGGGTGATTCTGTTTCTGGCCGTGTAGATGCAGTAGCAAATAATGCTGAAGATGGTAGCTTTGCACACTCCAAATCTATCTTTACTGCTGTAAGTTCTGTTGAAGTCTACTACAGTACATGCTTCTAAACTATAGTCTGCATTGGGACCATTTGATTGTCGCCTTTCTTGTCAGAAAGGGAATAGAAACACTCGTTTTAATGTCAAGTTTATTTGGATCAAAAATATGGTGCCTGGACTACTTTATGTTATATCGGGTTAATCTACTACTGAGATTGACTTAGTGTAAAGTCTAGGATGATGATGGCACAAATGTCCTCTGGAATATTGGTGTGCATAGGGTATCCTGTTATTATGTTGTTTAGGACTGAATACTTTCTTGGGCAAAATAAAATGGTAAAAGGTATGGTTGGAGATGTACAAGAAACTCATAGTACCATTACTTTATGCAGGCTGATGGTATTAGAAAGGTCAGGGCCACCAGGAGAATTGAGATTCCAGTTAGTGAGAACATATATAGTGGAATGACTAAGGCTGAGCTATCAGAAGCTCAGGAAAGAGAACTTCAGTTGGCTCAACAAGACAGATATATGGAACACACCAAAGACAAAAAGAATGCCCTGGAGTCTTATGTCTATGAGATGCGCAATAAGGTATTACTTCAAAAATTATATTAATACTTTATCATCCTGCTTAGGTTTAAAGACCTGGTCTTCGGTTTTGACCCAGCCTGCAATAAAACCGAATCAAAACTAATTTGGCTCACCCTAGCCCATAGTTGTAGGGAAGCTATGTACAGGGTGGGAAGGCCACTTCCTAGGAAACTCGCTTCCCAGGAAGCTCACTTCCTCGGACAACCTCGCTTCCTAGGAAGCTCGTTTCCATCACGTCTCATTTAGTAGTCAAATGGAGTTGTATGTGTGAAGTGATGGGGTAGACCACAATCTATAGTTTAGGGTGTAGACTCTAAGCAAGTATTGTCGGTTTGGAACCTAAGACACTTAATTTTCCACAAAAATCTCATGTAAGATAAAATCAAAGATATTACTATTTACTACCCATAATAACATAATGGAAATAAGGAGCCTATATCTCATTTCTCGCATCCCGTTTCCTAAGGTTTTCTATAGCCTTGCTTCCTGCTTCTCGCTTTTGCTTTGCTTCTCGTTTTCGCTTCTTGCTCTGGTAACTAGGCTAGCCTATCTATTGTACATGCTTAACTAATCCTTGTCCACACAATGTGATAACGATATTGGTAGATACGGCATGACACTAGTTAACTTCTAAAAATGTTCTTATCTACTGTGTCAACAGAAAATCAGAAATATGTAAATACCATATGATCAATAAAATCTTATTACATAGACATAAATTACTATAATTGTCCTTTAATTTTTCATGACGTGAAGACTGAAACTGATACTTACATTTAAAAAGTAAAAAAAAAAACAGTTTGAATACAAAGAGGTGCTCTGCTTCACGGAGGAAAAGCGGAGCTCCCATTTGTTGTGTAAAGAGTGACAATCTTGTAATTATGGGAGATAAAGTGTTGTGTAAAATTGTCACTCTCTCCCGCTAATTTCAAAAGTGTCACTGTTTTACATTTAAAAGGGGGAGCTCCGGCTCAAAATTTCACTCAAAAAATAAGTGCATTGTATTAACATATTGGATGGGATACCATATCAGTATTTCTGTCCTGGATCTTGGTAATGGAGAGTTGCTCCCAGTATCTGGGTCTGGGCATTTGACTGTAATTGAGTTTGCTCAGCTAAGTCTTTGGACTATGCATCCTTCTGTCTTTCTCTGTATGTTGGATTGTAGAATAATACAAGAATGTGAATAGCTTTTAGAAACGTACCGAAGTTTTGCAAGCGAGTCAGAGAGGGAAGAGATCTCCAGAAACCTACAACAAACAGAGGAATGGCTTTATGAAGATGGGGACGATGAATCTGATAAAGTTTATACTGGTATACTGGAGGATCTTAAGGAGGTGATTTTTACTTCAATAAATGTGGAGGTATGCTTGTCTTTCCTTTGTTTCTTTGTGCATCATTGGACTTTGTTTTGGTTTCTAATAGATGGTGGATCCTATTGAGAACCGATTTAAAGACGAAGAAGCCAGAGCACAAGCAACAAGGGATCTGTTAAAGTGCATCGTGGATTACAGCATGGCTGTGACATCAGTTCCGGAAAGTGATAGAGATGCGGTATGGAACTAATTTCATAAATTAAGTGATGATGACAATGATTATGTAATTTTCTTCCTGCTCAATAATTTTAACTTTCCTTGTTTGCAGGTCATTAATGAGTGCAACAAAGCACAACAGTGGCTGCGAGAGAAAACCCAGCAACAGGATTCATTACCCAAGAACACCGACCCAATTCTGTGGTCGAGTGAAATCAAGAGAAGAGTGGAGTATCTCGACGAGTACTGTTCCCGTATCTCTAATATGCACTTGAGAGATCTAGGATCTTAGTAGAGTCTAATGGAATGTAGTCGAAGTTTGAAATGAAAAAGACAGCTCCTCACATATTGAACTTGGGGATCGGGATCCACCAATTAATGGGTCACTTCTAGATCCTACATCAAAATTCAATCCAGTTAGTTGATCACAAGTATCCAATATATATTATACGGAACAAAAAAAGGGGAAACTGTCTGGATAAGAGGATATAATAAATGGGATTGTATGGCCATCATTCAATTGGGTGGCTTTTGATTAGAAGATACCAGGGTGGATCCATTGAATCATGGTCAGCTTCAGCATGTGGCGATGCTAACTTTATTCTGACCGTGGCCTATAATGCTAGGACCATATATCATTTTCATAATTGCAGTACTCATGCTTCCTTTCCTCTTTACATTACTTTAAATTTTAAATATTGTTATATTTTATCTAATCTCTCTTTTCATTTTCTTCTCAAGAATTTGATTATTTTTATCTACTGCATTTCAGGGCATGCAAACATATATTGAGATCTAAGGTTTCTCCTCCAAGAATGGAAGGCGCCAAGAGCCTAGATCCTCATTAGCTGAGGTAGGTTTAAGTTCTTGCTTGTTTTCCCTACCAATTCCTCTGGTATATCGCATCATGGCACTATGACACAATGTCTTGTGAACCATTCTTCATGTTCTGATGGTCTCCACTCATTCGTAACTCACATATGATGTCACACACCTGCCGTGGAAGGGGTCACATTTTGGCTGAGAAGATTTTGGTTTTTGTGATTTTATCCCTTTTCATGTAAGGATGGGAAAGAAAACATACTTATCCTGTTAAATAAAAATGTTTTCCCCTCAGATCTGCTTTCAATATATAGCACAATTTATTTTGATCCAGAGTGGACTGTGTTATTCTCATTTCAGTGTGTGGTACTATAGAGATAACTTTCACCATGAACTGAAATTAAAAGATCATTTGATATACTTAGCTTTTCCTTGTTCTGAACCAAAATAAGCAAAATTCGATTCTCACATTCAATGAAGAAAATGGGTCCTCAAGGGATCATTGACCAGTGAAGAATGGACAATTTTGTAGGTGGGCATTGATCAGGTGGTCCAGAAGTGAAGGACCAGACTAGTCTAGTCACTGTCAACTTGTTGATACTTGATTCTCACCCCTTCTCCACCATGTTTAATTCTGCTAATTTTTGTTAAAGCTTCTTCCGTCCTTCAAAAGGGGCTCCTTCGTGTCGTCCCACTTGTTCAACCGTTTCATAGCTTCCTCCACCTGAAATCCAAATCAAAGTTACAAACCAACATTGGTTAGGTTCTGGGATCGACTCCTGAGGAATGCGATGATTGTAATATCTACCTAGGCTTTAAATGCTAAGCATTAACCCGCTAACAGATACTAATACTACTAACCGGGTTTGCAGCCTAGCCGTGCAACTTGTACCCAAAAAAAAGTACAACACAACCACAAATAAGTTGATAAAGAGGAATCAAAATAATAGAGAGAAATTACCTCTTTTTTCCAGTCCGTTCGATAGGTGACCCAAAGTAATATGAGGGTCTGCATCACCGTCCCTCCTATCATGCCAGACCAAATTCCCTACACACACAGTCACAGTCAAACTTTAGCTTCACATATATCATAAGCTCTCCTTTGTATGGTGGATTCTAGTGAGAGGATACTATGGTGTATCGTATTCGTACCCGAATGGGGTACGTAATAAGAAAGAAGTGTACCTTAGCGCCGAGGTCGAACTTAAAGCCGAGAAGTGCACCTACTGGAACTCCAACCACGTAATAGCATCCCACATTTACGTACGCAACAAAAGCTTGCCATCCACACCCTACAGCCACACCTTCATATGCAACAAAATGAAAGTAAAGAGTATTATAAAAATGTTACTGTTCATTCAAAAGAGTTACTTTTTAAGGTGTTATCGTTTAGCTAGGTTAGGAGTTGGGTTAGTATAAATGGTGGCGCTCTCAACCGCCACACCGCCCAGACTTAGAACCTGAGTCCTCTCCCCAATTGGATCAACTTATTCAAAGTGGGGAGGAGTTTAGTATTAGTTATCTTGATTAAGTTGATTAGCGCTAAAAAAAAAAGGGGTAAGACTTGCTTGACAACTTGAGGCTACATGTAAAGGTGTGAACAGATACGAATATGAATATTATATATCCTTATTTGATTTGTATCCAATTTCATTTACTTAGGATAATTATCCGAATGCCAGTGAATAGTGATTAGTCCATCTCACACATTTGACTATGTAGTCAAATAACCTTTTAACTATGCATGGTTAAGCTTAAGAAAATTAAAATTAAAATTTTGTTTCTTTATTCTTTCTAAAAACCAAGGTTTGATTGCTTAACCCTAAGGGTGAGTGAATCTTAACCACAATTGATGGGTGTTACAAAGAGGGACCATTGATGAATGAGAACAACACATTTCTCTACATAGTGTAATGCGACGGTCAATTAAACATTTCCTTAGGTATCCAGTGGAGTGAATATAAATAAATAGTGGAATGAATATAAATAGTACTGTTATTATTCGTTTATAATTAGATCCGATTTCAAATACTCATAAATATTCGATTGATTAAGTAATATATATTTATATATATAGAGTTAAGTATCGTTTTGTCATCCTAAATTTAAAATATCACTGCCTAGGGCATGGTTTGAAATTATTTACCAAAGAGTGTATGTCTTAATATTACTCCTATAGTATTAGCTTTTATATGCATAGCTTAAGGGTAAATTTGTCAAAAGCATGCCCTTTCTAGTAATAAAAATGCAAAAGGTGTGCTATTTAATAAGGGGAATGCCAGCCCCAGTTTCCCTTAAACTCACTTTCCCCATACTCGTGACACGTCACGTTGCTTTTCCCAGCTGCTTTTGCAGCCGGTTAAAGTTCATTTACACAAAATCTTTTAAGTTTTGCCCTCATAGTTTATAATTTATAAATAACCCCCTCAATGTGTTCCATCAAAATAAAGTAACTTGTACTCAAATAAAAAAAATATAGACAAAATAAAGTAATTTGTCTATTTAGGTGGTATATACTTGGAATGCTGCCTGTTTGGAGAGTTCTATTTACAAACACCTCCTTGAAGATAAATAATGTAATGAATTTGCTAGGACGATTCAACCTATTTGAATGAGTCATGATGCATTTAAAATGTCAATCCAAATAGGTGTTTTGTAGTGAAAAAGTAAGTTTTCACTACATACTAATGGTTTTTGTAATATATTCCTTTTTTTAATAAATTTTTTTTTTTTTTATTGACACGGGGTATTTGCTAGTATTTATTTGAAGAGAATAAGGTATTTCATTTTATTATATTTCAGTCTTCAGTTCTTATTGTTAATAAAAAGTTGGGTTCAAACCAAGGGTTGAGATTAGATTAATGGAATAGTTGAGATTTGAGTAGGATAATTTTTTTAAAAAAAGTTTCTTATACTTTTTGGGGCTTTTTGACTCATATTGTTGCCAGAAATTTCCATTGAAGCTTCCAAAGAGAGATTCCAATCCACTTTTGATTAGGAGCTCATAATTTTATACTTGCTATTTTGTACTGTAATTTGATACACTTTGCTAAGACTACATTATAATTTATCTGATGTCTTTGCAACATGCCAATTATTCTACTAATTTAACTTTTGTGACGTTGATGTTTTTAATAGGACAAGCAATTCTATTGATAAGATTCTAAATTCTCTTGATGAAAATAGATCCTGAACTACAAGTGAATGAACATGACATGGAAGATTTTGAGAAAATGGAATTCGATTCACATGAAGAAAGATATTCATTTTACAGAGAATATGCTAAGTATGTAGGATTTGGCACCTCAAAATTAAGTAGTCGTCGTTCAAAGAAAAATGGAGAATTTATTGATGCAAAGTATGGATGTTCAAATTATGGAAGCAAGAAGCAAAGTCCTGTTGAAGTCGTCAATCCACAACCTAGTCAAAAAACTGATTGCAAGGCAAGCATATCCATAAAAAAAAATACAAGATGGAAAATGGTTTGCATATAGATATGTCAAAGAGCATAATCATGAGCTTTTCCCATCTCATGCACATTACGGGTGATATGACTAAAGTTACGTGTATGGGATTTGACTAAAGTTACGGGTATGGGATTTTGGAAAAAAAAATGTTGATCATATAGGAAGGTTACCTTTCTATATATTTAAACTAAGTTTACATTTTTTTTTCTTTATACTAATTGTATAGATGATGTCTTCCAAACTCTCATATTCCTTTATTGTCTTGTGTTGATTCAGGCATTTTGAGGCAATTGAGGCAAAGATTTCTCTATGCTTCAGTTATTCGCATGTAAACGTTTGAACACTTATCACAAAAACAATTGAAAATTTTGTGTCAGGGATGGAACTGTGATATCTATTGGTCATTTTTTGGTTAAATACTGATGACTTCTTCAATTGATGATCTGTAACTTAATATACAGATTTATATTTTTAGCTGCAAGTATTAAAATGAAAATGAAAAAAATGTAGAGATTTCACATTTTGATTAAATAGTTATGGCTTCCCCATGGACTGCATTATTGCATTGTCTATCTATAGTTTTCTTCTTTTTTAAAAACATATTTTTGTACCGGTAGATTTGTGTTTCTTAATAAATTTACAGGGATTTAATCATGTGAAATCTGGCCAAGTGAAGTTAATTAACTTGGGTCTATTCTAAAGGTCATTCACCGTTAACTACACTCAGATATTTGGAATTGTTATCTAAATAGAGTAATACGAATTTTGAAATTGTATTGATCAAGTTTAACTTGAAAATTAATTTAGACCAATTTAAAAGAAATTTTCAAATATTCATTATGTATCCTCCCCAATTGGAAATGAAAAATGATTTTCCAAGTTTTAAAAAATTGAAGCTTCCGAGTTTGGATAAATTCAAAGGAACCCCCACCCTCCCCTGACAAATGAAAAAAAGAGGAGAATCATCCATCAAGCAATTTCCCAAGAGAGAAGGAGAGGGCATGAGGCAGGCGACCACCCATTTTCATCACGTTGCTCTTTGGTGAGAAAGTTGGGTTGGAGATGATAATTAAAAAATGAATATAGTTTATCCTTTAGGGAGCCAAATCATCTCCGGTGATAACCAGATTTGGCAAATCCGGTTATCACCCCTAGAGGTCACCACGTGTCTCCTTTGACACACCTTAACCGTGGGTAAGGTTCACCCACCCCTAGGGTCCACCCACCCATTTTTTAATTAAAAAACTGTTTTTAATATTTAAAAAACTCTAAAAAAAGTTTTTTAACTTTAAAAAAAGAATTAATATTTTTTAAAAAAAAACCAAAAATGGGTGGGTGAACCTTACCCGCGGTTAAGGGGTGTCAAAGGAGACATGTGGCGACCTCTAGGGGTGATAACCGGATTTGCCAAATCCGGTTATCACCGTAGAGGATTTGACTACATAGTTTAAGTGTGAAACAGTAGAGGTCTGTGAGCCGTAGATAACAAGAGAGAAAGTGTTGGTAAGAAAGAAAGTTCTTTTCTTTGTTTGTATTCTTTGAATATTTGAGGAAAGCTTACTTTAGTTTGACGTAATGTTTTAAGGGGTTATTTATAAATTATAAACTATGAGGGCAAAACTTAAAAGATGTTGGGTAGATGAAGCTTTAACCGGCTGCAAAAGCAGCCGGGAAAAGCAACGTAACGTGTCACAAAGTATGGGAAAGTGAGTTTAAGGGAAACTGGGGCTAGCATTCCCCATTTAATAAATATGTCAAAAGCATACCCTTTTAGGAAATAAAAATGCAAGGCACGCCCTTTTAGGTGAAGTGCCCTTATATATATGCATAATAATTATAATACTAAATACCTTTATTGATATATATTTTTTATATAGTTCTAAAACATAAAATTATTATTTTAATATAAACAAAATATAAATTAATAACTTCTCATTTTATAATAAATGTATATATCTTTAGATAGATATTTTTAATATAGTAATTAAATAATTCGATTACAATACTCTATTTTACTATTTATTCAATATTTAATCGAATACACTTCGGTTATATCATTATACCTGTCCGTCCGTTTACAACTCTAGCAAGACGTGGGTTGTTATCATGTGTTGACAATGAAACATTGCCAGAGACTAAAGACAAGCCGCCTCATCCTCCTTGCAGCAAAAACCAAATTGATCACGTATGAGCCCTTTTCAAAGGGAAGGGAATAATACACATTTTGGGCTCAACCATGTTGAGCCGCCTTTAATTTCCCAAAATCCTAACTTAGAACAGTTAGTAACAAGGACAAGAATTGGATTCGGGTCGGATCAAATCGTGTTGAACCAGAAAACACAAACCCTACCAATTACCAAACCTGAAGAATTAGCCAGTTACGGACTCCTCAACCCATACCCGTCAAACTCGGCCGGGTTTACGGATTTAGTCAGAAATTGCCACCTCTAGTTGAAGGCAGAAACTTTTCACTTGGTCTTTTGCACTGTTCTATTAAATTAGGAATAAATAACTAATGCTAATATTTTTGAGAAATTCTTACCAGACAAGATTGGCTGGATCCCATTGAGGATGATGGTGATTGCAAGGAGTGGACAGAGATCTGAGACAGCATCGGCGACTGTTTCGCCGCCGGTGAAGCCGTAGCTGATGACATGGCGCAGTGCTAGAATGATTATGGCAATAATCACTGATATGATGAAAGAGATGGAAGTTACTACCACCACAGAGAATGCCGCCGATTTTGGATTTCCGGCTCCGAGCTCATTGCTCACCCGGACACTGTTATAAGATATAGATAAAATGAGTCAATTTCTGTCCTTGGTGTTTTAAATTATAGAATTATTATTTCAGAAAACCCGGAATCCCTGCCCGAACCCGCATACCATCCACGGTTCAGATAGACTTTCGGCCCATGGGTCAAAATTTTAGTGCTTATGGGGTGCGGATTGAAGGGTCTTTTTTGGGTTTGGGTTTGCCCATTTGACCCGTTTACAAGAATTGAGTCGAGGGCATTCTTACGGATCCTACAGAATCCGATCCAACCCTCTGGCTGCCACCCCTAGATTAAACAAGGCACACCATGCATGTTTTTTCATAGATGATGTTTGGCTAAACCATTAAAAATTAGTGGGTCGTAGTATCTGATTGCTGTCCTATCCTGATTAAGGAATAGATTATAAAACTGAAAATTTATGGGTTATAAAATAACAGACCTTGCAGCTGCGTTGAATCCGACTGAGATCATGAACACCCATCCAGATATCGTCATGCTGCATAATGTGGTAGAAGAGAGATTCATTAGTGCAACCCAATGTTTTCATAACCAGAACGGCCGTTGAACCGGGTAACCCGTTCCCGGTTTGACCATGTCTCGTTGTTAAAAAAATCTGGTTCTACTCATTCTAAGACCGGTACTCCGGTTGAACTGGCCGATTCTTTGGGTTCTTCCGTATGAACGTAAAACATATATAAATCTCCTATCTATATTATAGATTTTATCAAACTGATAACATAAGACAATACTAAGTTTGAAATTGTGATATCTCAAGTCATTTTGAAATAAATAACACGAACATAAGGCATAGTTCTAGCTAGTATATATTTAAATTTAGTAGTACTAATTAAAATGCATTTTGATACCATACTAATATAAGGTACAATATTAAAGTGTTCTTATGTAAAGTATATATATAATATTTATATACACATTATATATAGTAATATATATATATATTATTATGGTGCAATAAAGCATGTGGAGGGCTTTCAAAGACTTTGCTACTGAGACCCCATTAGGGTTGAGACCATACTCTAAGAGCATAGGATTTCAGGTGGGTCCAAGTGGGGCCCATTTCACATGGTATGCCCCCACCTGAAATCTCATCCTCTGAGAGCATGGTCTTGGTGGTCTTAGCCCTAATGGGGTCTCAAAAGCTTTACCCTTCAAAATTTTGCCATATTCAACTGTGGGCTTAATTGCAATTTCATGCTCTTAGAACATGGTCTTGGTGGTCTTAGCCCCAATGGGGTCTTAGAAGCTTTACCTAATTTTGCCATATTCAGCCTACAAGTAGTACTATGGACTTAAAAGGGTGGGGAACATTGCGAGGAACTTTTAGTCGTGAACCCTACCTTACTTTTGTGCTGCTTAAATAGGGGGTTCTGATGACATAAGGCATACAGTGTTGTGTTTTTTTCAGACTAAATACAAAACAAAGTTTTGCTGCATGGCATTGAAACGGAACTCTTTTTCTGGTGTAAGAATAATCTTATAATTATAGAAAAAAAATTATATAAAATTGTTTCCACCTCTCTCCTTAATTACAATATTATTATCGCAACACAGGCTTTAACATTGTGAAAGCATAGTTCTACTTCAAAATTAGTTTTTTTTTTTTTTGTAGTTTAAATACAAAGAGGAGCTCAGCTTCATGGAATTGCGTGAAGCTCCCCTTTTGATATTGTAATGGTGGCAATGTTGTAAATATGTGTGTTGCCAAATTACCCCAGCCTCTCACATCAATTACAATCGTGCTATTGCCATAGTGTAAACAGGGGACCTCCGCTTCATGCCGTGAAGCCGAGCTCCGGCTCAAAATTAATATCTATTTTTTTAATGAAAAATTTTAATTAAAAAGGAGAAAGAGTAAATGCCTTTTCTTCTTCTTCTTTTTTAAGTAAAAAGATTTTTTTTAAAAAAAAAGTCTCCCTGAATTTTCTACAATTTCCAAGAAAAAAAAAATCCATTCTCAGTATCTTACCAAATTGAGAGGGAATCCAAAGAGAGCTCAGGGTTCTTCAGCAAGCCAGCAAGCAAAACAAGTACCTGAAAATACCAAGTCTCCAAACACAGCATCACCGCTGATGCGGCCGACAATTTCATGAACTCCGGCAAACCCGAGAACGCTTGCATACTAAACCCAGTCCATGTGTATTTACACCGATCGCTCATCACAATATACCCAAACTGCCCCGCCACAATAATCCACCACGACAAACTCAAAATCAGTGACGCACCCAACAACCCCAGACCGATCTTGTACACCGCGAGCCAGCTTAAAAACAGATGAACAACCAGCGTAGCCGATGATATGTAAGCACTTGGAGCCACGATGCTCTGTGATTGAAGAAATTTCTGTATAGGGAAGTTTACAGCGTATGCGAATATCTGCGGAATAAGGCCGTAGACGAACACTGCAGCTGCTCCTGCAATCCTCGGTGATTGGCCGAGGAAGATCAAGATAGGCTTTGAGAAGATGTAGATTGCTGTTAGTGGAATCCCTGTGGCTGTAAGGAGGATCGTTGATCTTTGGACATAGACGCCTAGCATTTCATACTTCTGGGCCCCATATGCTTGTCCACAGAGAGTCTCTACTGCACTTCCCATGCCCAGCTGAACGTGGCAAAAAATAAGAGCTAGAATTATATGAATATTATCTATAAATTAAGATTAAAGAGATGGAGTGAGAGTAATTGGTATAACATATATATACCATGAGACCGTAGGTGAAGATTTGGATGCCGGTGTTGCCGAGTGAGGCGGCGGCGAGTTCAAGATTGCCGAGGTGACCGGAGAAGATCTGGGTAGACATGGACATAAGGTAGTTGATCATGTAAACAATTACGGCGGGGGCGGCGAGGAAGAAAAGGAGCTTCAGTTCAATCCAGGTAGCTAATCGGAGACGCTTGAAGTATGGCAATTGGGTGTCTGATAGTAAATTTTCTAGTTCATTGCTGGATTCATGCTCGGTAGCCGCCGGCGATGATGGTGGTTTGGAGTCTAAGATAGCTTGACGGAGCTCATCTTGAGCTGACTCCATACTATGTTGGTGGTGATACTCCTAGCTAGGCCTACTTTGGCTGTGGTGGTGGTGGGGAGGAGAAAAATGCTAGGAGAGCATTATTTATTGATATTGAGATGGGGGCAGCTACACAGGAATAACCCAATGCTAATGTATCTTTATATAATTATACAGGGCAGCCGTAGCTTGATTTTTTCGAAATTTTCAAACTATACTTATATATAACAAAACTTTTATTTAATGTTTTATTTTAATTCTCAAACTACCACTTTTCATCTATCTATTTAATCATCTATCTATTTAAAGAAGAATCAAAGCCGATCGCGATTGAACTCAAGAAGAATTCAATGGCACCTGCTGGTTAACACGTGTCCCTTTTAACTCCTATTAACTGTGATTAACTCCTTCCCCTCGCTCTCACGTGCATCACACGTGCCACCCGCTAGCCCCCTTTAATAGGAGGGAGGTCCTGGGTTCAACCCGTGGGAGAGAGGTGAGTGTGGTGTTTCCTCACTTAAAACATATACTAACCCCAACTTTGAAAACATTAGAATGGGTTTTAAATTCAGATTTAACTATGAAAAGGGAGCTCTTGTTGAAGAGATATGGAAGGGGTAGCTTGGTAATTACAATTATAAAATAAGAATATGTTTAATTATTAAATTATTTTTCAGTAATTCCCAAAAAAAAGTTGGATCTCTTTTAAATAAGAGATTAAAACAATGATGGATTGATCAATAGCAACCGCCTCTGATCTGATAGAGATATTTTGCGAATTACAAAAATTTTAGTTAACATGAATATCTTTTTTTAGTAATATTTTTTGCCATGAGGAATGCTAGCCCTACTCTTAGTCAACAATACTCTCACCATTTACCAATCATATGTTCACTTTTTTTTTTATGGAAACTTGCTTTAATCACTGCAAAATAGATAGGTTGTTTATAGAGGATGAGAGTAGAGGTTGATCGAGAGTAAAGCCATCACTCCTCTTTTGCCATTTTGGGGTTTCTCTAGCTATCTTCAACCAGAGCTCTGGTTCTTAGTTTAATCTCTTTAAATAAGGCTACCATATATGCATATATAATTTTTTTTTGGGGGTAGAAAGAGAACTTCTATTTAGAGAATATCCGGAGAACAAGCACTATGTGGAGGAACCTATTTAGGGGTTGTTTGAACATACATACCTACATCCAAATGAGACTCTAGAAAGTTTGGGGTTGTAACCATCATTGATGATATGAATTCACGGAAATATCTACTTTAGAGTACATATATGCAACTCACGATAAATATGACTAAAATGAGAACTGAAAAGATTGCAAGTATTGTGGTGTATTTTGTATAATAAGCTAACTCTCCTACGATATCTCCTGAAAAGAATGCTCCGTTTGTTTTGATGTAAAATAGAGGAAAATAAAAGAATTCCACAGAAAATATCATTTTTCGTATGTATTTTCTATAGGACAATTGACATTTTCCATGAATTTCATTTATTTTCTCCTATTTTACATGAAAACAAACGGAGCAAAAGTAGAAAATATTGCAAGTACTTTCGAATCACCTTCAATCAATAAGTTGCAAAGATGCAGTTCTGAGGCCTCAGAGGCCTCCGCAAAAGCTCTTGGAAGATTTAATAAAACAGAAATACTAGCCCCAGTCAAAGTCTTCACTATACGCAAGATGGTGACAACAAATTTCAGCCCATCTCCCTATTATATCTCCCTGTTATAGGGTAGCAAACCACGTGTTGCACCCACACAACACTACTTCTGTGGAAACAAATTAATGTGTGTCTGATGCTAGCACTCCTCTAAAACTAAAACAACAAAGTCAAGACCGGCAAAATTTCCATGAAAATCTCAAATCACACCATCGCCACTCGTCAAACATGGTTGTCTTTTAGCGGGCACATTAAAATTAATGTTAATCCAATTAAAGGAGCAGGAGACCAAGAAATAAAATGTTGAATGTTGATGGAGGGTTGGAGGTTGGGATGAGTCCATTTAGGTTTTTTTTATTTTTTTTATTTTTAAGGTTATAGAGATGTGTAGTAAATAAAATCCAACTATATGACAATCCCAATTAAAATTTGTACACTAGCATCGTGGGCCCCATAGTTGAACGAAATCCCTTCAAAATGAATTTTTCCAAGGCCCCAACAAATAGAGAGTACAGATTAACTTGCAGAGGACAATTTGATTGGCATTCTAGGGATTTAATACCTGTAGAAAAATTCAGGCTGAGATCATCCCTTATCTCATTCTCATGTGGACCTCTTGTGGACCTCTTGTTCTTTGTATGTTCTATCATTAATATGTGGTTTTGTTTCTCTTTGGTAGATGGAGGAACCATTTATTCTACGATTAAAAATAGCCATGGAATTTATATGCCTGTCGTTGGTGTATAACTACAAATAAACGTGAGTCAGGCGACTGTGACTGGCAAAGGCGTAATGAGAAAACTGGAAGATGGGTGTTTGGTTGCAGTTGAACGCTTTTTGTTACCCATTACTGCATGTGGCCAACTCCCAAAGTAATGGGTGGGCTGTTGGACAGGACCACGTCTCCAGAAGCAGAAGCAGATGTCCTGAGTTCGAATCCCCTCCCTGGCCACCCTCAGGGTGTAATCTCGTCTTATCTGGTGCGTGTGGCTTGAGGGGTGTTGCACGTGGCGAGAGAATAGTCAAGTGCTCTAAGAGGCCTCCATACCCTTGTTTGAAAAAAAAAAAACTCCCAAAGTAATGGGTATTCTCCCAAGAAGCCACGTGACACTTTTCAAGGGAGTCCACGAGGAACACACATTCACATACTAGCTTGTTCATTTGTCATTTGGATACATTTTGTATATATCTTATATGTATTATTTGGTTTTTTTTTTTTGTTTGTTAAAGGAATCTCAAGCCTAGCTACCTTTCAGGTAGACCGAGTAAACCCAGGTGCATACAAGATCCCGCAACCCATATGAACCGGTAAGCCCAAAGCCCATGAGAACTATGGAACCTTGTGCGGGTGGCCCCAAAGGGATGCCAAGAGCCGAACTCAAGACTTCTGGTTCCTGAGATGTGGTCTCTTGCTAGCTAAGCTGCCTCTTGAGGTTAATGTAGTGTGAACTTATAAATAAATTATAGAGATAAAGAGATTAACTATAAATTGAAACTCTAATTAAATAGATAAGTGAAGTAATTCAAAATATGTCTTCTGGTAGGGATAGTTTGATAATTACAAATATTAAAGAAAGATATTTTTGTTGATTAAATTAATTTTTTATAATTCCCAAACTATCAAGACATTTTTTGAGTTGCTCTGATTCACTCTTCAACTGAGCTCAAGTTCAGGGTAATCTCTATTATAAAATATATTTTTTTAAGCTAGGGATAGCTGCTCCCTTACCGGCCCTTTGGTTATGTTTTGTTAAATAATTAAAGATATAGTATACAATGTCTTATTTTTTCAAAAGTTTAGAGGACAGCTGGAAAGTTCCGCTTTCTATGGCTATGCCTCTATCCATATCTATATAATAAGTTATATTAAAAAGTTGCAAAAATAGCCTAATTTGTATTGACTTGGGATCATCTCCAATTGCTGGCAAGGAGACCGCCAGACCCACTCCCATGGTGCCACATACACCTTGTACACATTGGTGTTTGTGCCAACCCTTTGGTAGGTGTGTACATGAGGTATGTGGGGGCCATGGGAGTGGGTGTTGGCGGTCTCCTCGCCAGCACCAACTGGAGATGATCTCGTGTCATTTGTATTTTCCGAAAAAGAAAATGTTATATTCACTTTCCTTGTCTTTCAAACATTTTTAAACAAAAAATGTGGTAGCTTTTTATGGGACCCATCACTTTTTTGTTTATTTATTTAGGTAAAGGAAAAAGTTGATGAAAATGAAGGTAAACTTAGCAAGGAGTGCTAGCCCTACTCTCAGGACATTCCTACTTTCAGTGTGACCCAACCATTTGTCAATTTTCAGCATTAAAGCCTTACAATCACTGAAAAGTAAGTGCTTTAATGCTGAAAATAGACAAATGGTTAGTTCACAATAAAAGTAGGAGTCCCTAAGAATAGGGCTAGTGATGTAGAACAAGTGGCAAATTCCATTTTTAAAGGATCCGAATCTCACTTTTTAGAGAAAATTTTCTATTTTTGGTAAATTCTGTTTTAAGTCGTTTTAAGATATTTTGAATCCATTTTTGTTTTAGAAAGTCTTAAATCGAATTTCTCTCTTTTCCTTGTGGATTCAAGGGTTATTCGGGTTGAAGACGATGTTCTTCTTCTCTTTTCACAAGTTTCACTACGTTAGCTAGTACTCTTTAAACTTAGCATTATCCTTCTAAAAACTCATGCTCTTTTACTATAATTACTTCATGATGTATCTCTAAGACTTCTCAAACTGTATTTAGATTTGGAATTCGAAAGCTTCAAATGAAAACCCAACATGAAAGATAGTAAAACCGCATAATCGTTCAGCGGAGCTCATGTGGTGCAAATGTGTCTCCAAACGAGGAAACCAGTCCTTTTACAGAACTACTCTAGACTATGATCCCAACTTGCTATTTTATCCGCCATTTTTACGGGATCGAATAAATTTAGAGGAATTGCTATGTTCTGCCTTTTCTGATTCATCATCTCTCCTCAAAGTCTCTTCACAGATGGAGATGAAGGCAATCGGGAAAAGAAACTATCTTTTAACTTGCACGGTGTTGATGATGGTTATTGAAAAGCTTGACTTGTAAAAATTTGAATTTAAGAACGTTGTTCATAATTCAATAAAATAATGACACGTGGTTCAAATGACGTTCTAGCATATTACACATACTAAAATCCTTTTGGGAATTGGTTAACAGAATTCCATGTTTATCTGATAATAATGATTCTAGTCATTAATGATCAATGATTTTAAGCTCTTATGTTTTTAGTTCATACAAAGGATTTTTTTTGCTCATTAATGACAATTTTACCCTTATGTCACTAATGAAAGATGAAACTATTGCGCCTTTCACGCTATTGACACAGATTCAAGTCCTAACGCTTTTTGGATATTGTTTCAGGCTCTAACGCCTTCGGATATCATTTCAGGCTCTAACGCCTTTGGATATTGTTTCAGGCTCTAACGCCTTTGGATATTGTTTCAAGCTCTAACGCCTTCGGATATTCTATATGGCTTCAGTGCCTCGCTCTGGCTTACAACGCCTTTCTCATGATGATGGGTGTGGTATGGATTTGTACCCTCCTTGTATGCCTTTCTGAGGACTTCTGCCAGAAAGGAGATTTGTTTTGTCAGGGACGAACGGTATGGATTGGTACCTCCCCGTGGGAATGAGTGTGGCTGTTTCCCCTCATTACCTATTCCAGTGGAGCATGGATTACTTCCTGGGCTGACAGTCGGGGAGAAAGCATTGAGGATGGATTTTTCCTCAGTTTCTCTTAAGGCCTGATGGGAAGGGTGTCTTCGTCCAACACCTACGATTTCCCTATTTGGACTTGAGTTACGGGAAGGGTGTCTTCGTCCAACACCTACGATTTCCCTATAGGACTTGAGATGATTATTAGGTGATTATTATCATCGTTATTATTATTATTACTATCATGATTACTACTCTAGAGGAGTGTTGCTGTCTGAACACTAATATATTACCTTAGTAGGATAGTACACCATGAAAGCGTATGACCCGCTTTCACGATGTAGTTACCAATTGCTTTTGGGGGAGGATGATGAGTTGTGGTTTGGAGGGCTTAGATAGAATTTGTTAAAAGATGGATATTGTAAATACCGCTTTTAACCTTTGAAGAATATATCTGAAAGCTTTGGTCATAAAAGCTTAAAGGAGGTATAGTGACAAAACGCCTTTATCTTGATGGAATCCAATATTTTTCTCTCTAAAAGTCAGTTACAAAAAACGGTTATGACAGTTGTACAAGTTGGTTACAATTTTGATAAACACCTATAAATAGAGGTGACCCCTCCTTGATAGGGGGAGAGACTTTTTCGAGTTCCCGGAAGATTTTTAAAAAACAATCAGATTTTCCAAACAGAATTTACAGAGAGAGAAAGTAAAGGATTCATCAAGAAAAAACATTCTGTCATTACTTTTCTTCATCGTTCTTTCTTCTCTCCCTCTGGATCATTTCCTTCTTTTTCTCCTTTTCCTTCTTGTGTTCTCTGAATCATTTCTCACAAAAATAACTCAATTTAGAACGGTCTGGATATCGGATTTAGGCTAGATTGAGGTTACAGTAAACCCCATTTCTTCAAATATCAAAACATCCCTCTACACACGATAACTCAGTCAGTTCGGTTTTTGGGAGAGATCTCCAAGGTCTTGAGTTCAACTCCTCTCAGACTTACCCAATACAAGTGATTTGTGTGCATTCGAAAGGACTAGTCTTTCCTTGTCAGGGTTGGGACACTCTCCACTATTGGGGAAAAAATGCATCCTCCTTGGGATAAACTCAAAATGTTGATAAATCAAGTGTAGATGTGTCTCATTCCTCTAAACACAGAGTAAGTTTCATGGTTTTTCTTTTCTAATGTTTTAGTCAATTTTCAAAAAAAATTAAAATATGAAATTTGAGTTTAGCTTTATGAGCAATTATGAAGCCACTTTAGTGGTGGAGCTTTTGATGGTGGTAGAGAAAGGATGAAAGAGACTGGCAAAAAGTTTGGAAACAAAAAAGTGATTGTTGAAGATACTACTAAATCAGCAGGTAAAGCTAGTTGGAGAACATTAATGCAACGCCTGCAAGACGCTCCACAAATGCCTACTTTGGGTTTTCTTTTCTTCTCTCATCAAAGAATTTCTTAAATCGAAAATAGGATGTTTGGTCTAGAAGACGAACTTAAACCTAGAGGTCGAGTATGGGAGCACTCGCATTATCGGTTGCCAGGTAAAGGGTATTCCCTTATAACACGTGGGGATTAGTCGTAAATTGGAGTTCCGGATACCCACGTTTATCAAAAGGACGGTCTCCCAAGCAAAAATCCAATTATTGTCCAAACTCCATATTAAACAGGAGCCCACCAACTGACCAACTTACATAGGCCACCCTATAATTGCCGAAGTCATCAGTGACCTAAACAATCCATCCATCAATTGTCACACAGTCCAAAGGAAGGGCAGTCCCCACATTCCAAGTGAAATTCAGATGCTTTCAGGCATCGGTTACTTTTCTTATGCTCTTTAGCCCTCACCTTCACGGAGGAAACACTCTTTTTTTTTTTTTTTTTGTTAAGGTAACAACACCACAGTGAAGCTACAGTAAAGAGTTGAGTAAACCTTTTAACATTTTGAAATGGGGAAAGATTGTTTCAAGTGCGCGTTTCGTTGGGCGGAAGCCGCACGCCTCCCTATCTCACCACGTGTCCCTTTTGACTTCCTTTAATCCTAGTTAAGATTCGCTAAGCCTTAAGGTTAATGAATCTAATCTGGGTTTTTAGAGAATTTTTTTAACCCTTAAGTTAGTGAATCTTAACCACAGTTAAAAGGCTGCCCACACCCCTTTTGAAATATAGGCAAAATGTCTAATTTCTAAAAGGTAGAGTTCCAAATAAGTGAATCTTAATCATAGCTAAAGGTTGTTAAAAGGGACACATGGTGAGCTAGGGAGGTGTGCGCATTCCTCTCATAAAGAATTACCTCTGCTTTGAAATATAAGCAAATGTCTAATGTCTAGAAAGTAGAGCTTTAAAATATATGTTTGCCAAACCAACTTATTTCGATTTTACCTCTTATTTTTAAAAATAAGTCAAATAAATTCTATTATTTGGACTTGCCAAATGCTATATTGCCATTTTTTTGGTTTTTGGGTAAACGTGGGTATCAGGCTAATCCCACATGCTAAATAAGGCTAATCCCACATGCTACATAGATAAACCCCCAACCCATGCAACCGATATTGAGGAGAGTCTAGAATCAAAGTCCAGACCTTTGGGTTTAAGGCACCTTTTTGTGCGCCATTAGGGCAACCCATGGGTTTGATTAGATCACCCTAATTGGGTGCCATTGGGCTTGAAAAAGGTGTCATTTCATCCACAGCATCATTTTTGGGGAAATGGGTGGACAACAATGGGCCCTCATTATTATTTATCCATGGTAATTTGTTATTATTATTATTTTTTTAATTCTTAGTGTTAATGGGGTTGAGTGTCACCCTCTTGCGAAATCACCCAAGGCCTCTTCCTTGGTAAGGGGCACACAGCACACCTTGACCATCTTAACTTTGCATTTGTCTTTGATAAACTGATTTCTTTGTCAAAGAGGTCTCCTAGGATAACCTGCCCATAAGTCGTACAATATTTAGTGGTAGAAGTAATTCTCCCACATGGTAAGTCATTATCATCAGTCTTGTCCCACATAGTTGGGGGTACCCAAATCGAATCATGTTAACTCCATGAATGATATCCATTAACTGCGTTATCAAATCTTTCAGCACCATCCACCTCACTATCTCATTATTTGGCCGAGAGAAACTGAGAATACAAATTATGTGTCCTCCAAAAGGCACATGTTGGCTCATTACTGCATGCAAGCTGTATGTGCCTATGCAATTATGTTTCTGGCCACTCATTCTGAATCAATAGTAATGCAATCACCTGCTAAAATAAAGGGAAGGGGTTTGATCTGGGCTCACCTTACCAAAACCATCCGGCCTAAGTGCAGTATGTGACATGTGGTGATAAAAAGGGGAAAAATTATCAAATGGGGAGAAGTCAAAATATGGGAGAAAATGAAATGACTTCTCCCCTTTTTATCGCCACATGTCAGACACTGCACTTAGGCCGGATGATTTTAGTCTGGCGAGCGCCAGATCAAATCCCATCCCTAAAATAAAACATGAGCTTCACAAATCATCACCATTATACAGATTAAAGGGTGATTGAAAAAGAAAATCATTGCAGATAAGCATGCTTATTTAATTCTCAAAAAAGAAAAAGAATCAGATGGACAAAACCAAAAAGAGTTACTCCATTTGTTTTATGTTTCATACTGTATATATGAAGAGAACAATCTCCAGAATACCTACAACATGTTGCTTTCGTCCGTGCTCTGAATTCACGGGTGGAGTCTTAAATTGCGGTACTTACATAATGACCTTCCTCATTTTTCCTAAATTTCTTTATACAATTTATTACATATTACCTGCAAGAATCATGAATTAATATGATCGTGAAGACGAACTCAGACATACCTCGGATTGAGATTTTCTTTTGAAGTACATAACCGTGTCAAAATCCTCCCCTCTATTTCAGATGAGGGTTCTGCAAGGACTGACATCGTTTCGTGGGAGGGATACTTCCCAGTGTAATTAGAGGAACAAGAAACGAAGCCATGTCAAAATTACAGGAGCATCATGAGAACTAGAAAGGAAGCGAATAGCAAAGGAAACATCAGGTCTTCATTGTAATGACCTGCAAAACATGCAAAAATGTAAAGTTAAGGAGGGGGCTGCAATTGTTTTTGAAGCAAATGGTAGTTTTTTTTTTTTACTAGGTTCCGTTCTTTTGTTAACACTTTTAAAGCTTGGGAATTTGCACTTTGTCATGGTAGTTGTTAGGAAATTTGAGTCATTTTATCAAAGGTATTTAACAAAATAATTCTTACCATCATATTAAGTCTTATCATTTTTACGAGATTTGAAATCATACACTTCAATGCATTTGAATTTGAGGGAACTGCAACTTAAGAGATAAAAAGCACGATACTTCTAGTTCTCAAAAGAAAATAAATATTGTCCAATGACAAAACTTGAATAGTGCTGCACTTCACAAGTCTCAGCAAAAGAATGAACCCTAAGGGTCCGTTCTTTTGCTAAGACTAATAAAGCTTGACACTTTACACTTCATCATGGTAGTTTGAAAAGTGCCGGACTTCATTAACTCTTACCATCATGAAATTTCAAGTCTTATAATTTTTATGAGATTTGAAATCATACATTTTGCTACGTTTGAAGTCTTACGAGAATTACAACCAAGAGATGAGAAGCATCATACATCTAGTTCATGAAAAGAAAATGCATATTCTCAAAGGACAAAACTTGTAGAGTGCCATACTCTATAAGTCTCCACAAAAGAAGGGACCCTAATTGGAAATTTCAAGCAGTAATCTTTCCACTCAGCCAAGTCTAAACATTGTCTAGGTGCATCAAAAATTTGGGCAACTCAGCTAAGCTTAAAGAAAACTAGCGAACTGGAGTTCACTAAATTTTGGTAAGGGTGAACTGTGAGAGTAACCTAGTGACTTGGCTGAGTCCTGGCATTTTTCTGGAAAGGAACATAATTATCAGCATCATTTTATACATTATTTAAAAGAAATAATTAATTTTTTATATTCATTAAACACAGATGGTAGGGACACAATGTGGGGTTAGTCCAGTGGTAGTGTATCCCCTCACTCGGAGGGAGGTTTCGGGATCAATCCCGAGGGGTGCGTTGGTTGTCTCCAGGGGGGCGGGGGGGCCATGGACCCTCCCAAATTTTTTGTAAAATCTTGTTGGTGTAGTATGAATAGTGAGCCCCTTAATTAAATTTTTATTTTTTAGTGTACTTGCCCCCCCACCTCCAAATTTTTTTGTCCTATATAATATAGTGGCCCCGCCCCCCAATTTTTTTTTGTCATATATATAGTGGGCCCCCCCAATGGAGTCCCCTTATGCCCTTGAGGTTGCCACATGTCTCTATTGTCACTCCTTAACTATGGTTAAAATTCACCCAATCTCATGGTTCACCTACTTATCCTTGGTTTTTAGAAAAAAATATTTAAATAATTTTAACCATAGGAGTTAGTGAATTTTAAACTAGGGTTTGAAAAGAAATTTGATATTTAAAAAAGAAAACCAAAGATAGGTGGGTGAATCTTAACCACAATTAAGGGGTATTAATAGGGACACGTGGCGACCTCAAAGGCATTACCAGGAAAAAAAATTCTCAAAATAAAAAAACTATCCAAAAAAAAAAAATTCTCAGGGGCTACACCCCCGAACCCCCAAATTCCATACCCTCAAATCAATTTTTTTTTCATACATGTATTTTGGCCCCCCCCCGAAAAATTCCTGACTCCGCCCCTGGTTGTCTCGCCAAGCTTTCAATGCTAGGCCTTCACTAATAGATACTAACACTTGGATTGTACCAAAGAAAAATGGTAGGGCATCTCATTCCTACCCTCCCAGTCATCCTTTACCTCTGTTATGCTCTTGAGAGTCCACCTATAGACATTACGTAACAATCGGTTTGGTCAAAATTTGAATTATTTTTTATCGATAATCAATGTATATATTAAAAAGAGAAAGAGAAGCAAACACCTCCTGATTCACCCAATAGTAAAGTAGGGGGACAAGCAAAAAAAAAAGAACTAAAGTCAATAGCTATCATATCCACTATGGCAAAAAATGTTTCTCCAAGGATTTCTACCATCTCCCCCTACCGAGCAACAAGCTGATACTATAGCTCTCACCCAATCCTAGATCCAAGGAATGGCCAAGGAAGTGTCCTCGAACACCCTCCTATTCCTTTCCTTCTAAAGAGCCCAAACAATCGCCTGTGGGAGGAAAGGCAAACCACCCCCCACTGGAGCGGGAAACGACATTGAATGCCAGCAAAATAAGAAGCTTTGAAAGGTTCGGGGAAAGATCTGAGAGATGTACATATAGGAAAAGAAGTAGGAACAAACTTCTCTCGCCACCGGATAATGCAACAATAAGTAATCCACGGACTCCTCTTCTAAAAGACACATGAAACATCTATTAGTCAAATACCAATCTCTATGCATGAGATGATTGCAAATTAAGATTTTATCTAGACCCGTTGTCTACAAGAAAAATGATACCTTAGAAGGAAAGGAAAGTAAGGAAACCACACAATCTAGTGAGGAAAAGAAAGCCTAGGCCCATTTTGAAAAGCTCGCAAAAAGGATCTCACTATAAACCCTGCCTTGTTGTCCAAGGTCCAAACCCGACTATCCACTAATTAGGGTTAGGGTTAACCTGCTGAATTTGGGAGACGAGCCTCAAAAGGTCCCGAACCTCCCAATCATAAACATCATGCATCAGTCTAGGGATCCACACAGATGACCCTTCACACCAATCTAAGTTCTCTGCAACCAAACCCTCCTTAAACAATGCTAGAAGGAACATATTGTCAGACGTTTGACTTAGAGGGGATGTATTGCAGCACTAACCATGCCAAATGCTGATGTTGTCCCCATTTCCCACCTTGAAACAGATGTGATTGGAAAAATCAACCCTCTTTTGAAGCACAACTTTCCAAACCCCAACTCCCATTGGCTCACGCCCTTGCTTAGGTACCATCTATTAGACTCATCGTGCCTAACCACTACCACCGCCCTCCACAGACTATCTACCTATTCTCCAAAGCACCAGAGCCACTTCCCTAGCAAAGCTTTGTTGACCCTAACTAGGGGTTTGATATTAAGGTCACCCCCCCCGCACTTAGGTTGAGAGAGAGCTTTCCAATCCACCAAATGATACTTCCTAGACATCACTCTCTCATTCCATAAGAATTCATTTTGTATTCTTTCAAATGTAGATGCAATTGAGACAAGATTAATAAATAAAGATAGATAAGTAGATAACATGTTAGGAGACTGCACAGGGTATTCTTGATTAGCGTGAGCTTCCCCCTTTGGATAGGAAGTGAGACTTCCATCCTTGGAGCCCTTACAAAATCTGTCAATAATAGGGATTTGGACTGACTTCACATTTAACGAAGCACTCAAAGGGAAGACCAAGATAAAACGTAGGGAAACAACCTATTCTGCACCCAAGACAAGTTGAGTATCGTTTATACCAAAAACGATTTAAAACAACTAATAGTGACACTACACCAAAAATGACACATAATAATATTTCTAATAATAATATATGTCATTTATACTAAAACGACACAAATAATAATAAGAAAATATGTTGTTAATACTAAATACGTCAAAAAAAAAAACTTCATATTCGTAATGGCCGTTATGCACACCAAAACCGTTATTTTAATCCTTGATAGTAATAGCTCTGCCCTGGAATAAGTCGTGATAAGCAGGCTGGATCACTATTATAGATGGTGTTAACCAAGACCTAAGACTATAGAAGAACCCAGATGAGGGTCAAGGATTGTCCTCTCCAACCAAGAGGATGAGATCTCTTTTAGACTATGGTGCCCTTGAAACACGTTAGTAATCAACAAGGAGATCACTTTGTAAGATTGGCGTACCTGCAATGACATTCTTATCAGCTATGTTGCACAAATTCTTTAAGACAATAGGCGAGTCCGGTGTTGAAACGTGTAAACACAGACATGCCTTGGACACGGTTGTTGTGACACATCTCAGACGAATCTATGCATTTTGGTCATAAATGGACATAGACACACCTGATACCCGTAAAGGTTTAGTGTTTTATTATACCAAAAAGGTATACAATTGTATATAATTAACATATATTTCAAAAAAATTATTTATAACCCTCATAATCAAAAAAGAAAGACGATGGGAAAAGAAGGGAAAAACCACGATCCATTTGTCTTTAATAGCAAAAAAACAGAGAAAGAATAGGAGGAATTACCAATACCTATAACAAAAAAGAAAGAAGAGAGTGAGAGTGAGAGTGAGAGAATTATAGGTGTCAACGGGCTAAATTCAGACCACAAAAAATCTTTTAAATTAATTCTTTTTGATATTAATATTAACATTTAAAATTATTTTATGTTCATTAGTTCATTTACTTTCTTCATGCCTTATTGATATTGTTTGATGAAACTATAGTTTGTACTAAACTTAGTATTTTGGTAAACTTCTTCTCTTTGATTAGGAGTGAATTGGGTCTTCCCTTCATCATTCGAAATTTTATATCTTGTTGGTCACAAGTGAGAGTGGATAGTGCTTGGGAGGTGATTTGGGCGATCCAGCCTAGAGCTATTTAATGGATGATTTGAGACGAGAGGAATTTGAATCTTTTGAGACTCGGCATCTTCATTTACTTGTATTTGCTCGCTTATCAGACAATTAATATTAGAATGAGACTTGATATGCCTAAGAAATACGGATTTGGATGACTTTCTTTGATGAGATAGACCCTACCTCATTCGATTCGGTGGCTTGTGTTTTGGTATATTTTTAGTTAAGCCTCTTTTATTGTGCATCCTTTCTGCTTGAGTTTACTGCTCAGTAAACTCCCTTTCTATGTGAACTGCTTGTATCTTCACTTTTTTCTCATCTATAATATGAGTTTGATTACTGATCAAAAATATATATATATATCATTACTACGTATTGTTTGCAATCATTTTTCTTTCATATATATTTTTTTTCTTTTTAATCTCATATAGTATTATTAATATAGCAATTAAAATATAACAATCTATAAAATAAAAAATCCTCTTGTGTCCCCATTGTTTTTGGGTTCACTGTGTTTGACACCCCCGTATCCGAGTCCAACACCAACATCCGTGTCTGTGATTCAAAGGTCAAGAGAGAGAGAGAGTCCAAGTTCTAATTGGGAGATATGTGAATTCTCAGGCACATGTGAATTGCAAAATCATCTCCTTGGTAGAAATTGTGATTCCCATAAAAAATGTTGGAACTTACACTTTTAAATCCCACATGAATTGGAATTCATAAGAATAGAGAGCATCCAAACACCAAAATGGAAATTTTTAACCCCTAATTCCAATTCCAACTCCCAATTCATGTGATCCAAATGGACCCTTGGGATTTTAAGCATTTGCGTTGCAACTTAATTAATTTGAACCACAGTTATGATTTAAAATAGATGTGACCGTTGGTTTCAAACATAGAAATTTTAAGATTAGAAATTTCTAATTGTTGCTTTTGTTGGAACATTCCAACAAATAATTGTTCCAGTACACCACTTAACAAACGGTCACAACTGTTGGCCAAGAGGTGGAGAACAGGTGTGGGTGACCTATACAAAGATCTTCCCCATTCGATCAAGTACAAAAAATCAAGTAAAGAAAACAAAGGTCATATTGATGGCACTCCCTAATTCTTCTTTCTAATCATTATGCCTTGATATTAGTGCAAGCTTATCACGAAGAGTTATTTTTTAAGACAATATCAAATGGTTCATTATGCCTTGATATTCTAGTGCAAGCTTATCACGAAGAGTTATTTTTGAAGCCTGGAGATCGATTGCCTTTGGAAGCCCATTTGCACCGTTAAATTTGGTCAGGGGAGACAATCTCATATTAAGGACGTGGGTTCTATTCACGTCTCAGCCAATCAGTCTTTTGTTTGATCAGGGGATCATATTCTTGTTAGTCGTTACAACTTTGTGGAGATTAGAAAGATTACAGAAAAGGTACGATTGATGTACTTAAGTCAACAGGTTCATCACACTTTCCCAAACAGTTATTACTAATAAAATTGCATTTGGAAAGCAATTTGAAAGATGATTTACTAAGTGGGTATATCCGTTTATGTGTATCAAAGCAGAATCGATCCCGCAGTTCAAATGGTTGACGTACTCATCACAACGATGAGCCTCGTGTTTGAATCCATCTTACCCAGAAAAAGCAAAGAAAAGCTAAATCAAGGGGAGTTGAGCACATTGCTTACTGAATAGTTAATTATTCCTGCATCAGTGTTTCTTATGCTGATCTAAGACAAACTGGTGGAGACAAAGTGCAAGTTCAGCTCACAAGTCATAATGGAGAAAACATGTCTTACACTCTCAAGCTCCATGCGCTATTATATGACATGAAAGCTCTAGCAATTCTAGAGAATCCAATAGACCTACCATTTAACAAATGAAATAGCTAACCTACTAAGTGATTAGCGAGCTGTCAACTCACAAGTCACAATTGCAGATTTATGGTAGCTTCATTTAAAATAAATAGTAAAAAAAGTATATTTGGTATAACATGAGTTGGTGGCACAACTAGCAAACATTAAATAAAAGAGAATTGTAAATGGAATCTTCAGATACTGATATAAGAGCAAAGGGAAACCCTAATAGCATGTGATAAAGCATACTGTAACAGTGATGGGATGGTAGAGGCCCAAAGTTGCAAGGATAAGTTTTTGGTTGTAAGGATAAGTTAAAAGAATTTGTATGCACCAGTAGAGCTCTAAGGTGAATAGATTATTGAATTTAAATGGAGTCAAGATCAGTGTTTTAAAAGGCAAAGGTACAAGGCGAAGCATTAAGACCTCCAAATACCGAGGGCGAGGCTAAATCTTCATAATTCATAATTTTTCTAACTAAAATGAGAAGTTATAGGAAATTTTAATAAAAGTAATAAAAATTACATTATAATTCTAAATGGAAAAAATATAAACAATTCAGTCAACACATAAAAAATTAAAGTTGGGAGACAAGAAAATGCCTCAACAAAGACTAACCTTTTGTCAGTAAAATATTGAAAAACAAATGTGACCAGTCATCAATTCATGTCAAAAGATAATAGAAATCCTGGATTTCAATTCCTGCAAGGAGTTTCAAAGTCGTCGAGGGAAAACAACACTATAGGTTGGTGCCTCAAAAAACACGTCAATGTCTCCTGGATAAATCCTTAGTGTGAAATAGAGCTTCAAAAGGGTTTTAAATACCATAAACACATTAACACAATAAAGGGGATTTTATTTCCAACAAATAAAACCAAAAAAAGTCGATTTTTGAAGTCTCATTTCTTCGGCAAGAAAGCGAGCCTCAAGGCAGGAGGCGTGTTACCCATGTGCACCTCACACGTTAAAGGAGTGAGCCTTCAGGTTTGGGCAGGATGAGCCCCGATGCGTAAGCCAGAACTCTAACTCCGGGTCTCCTTTTAATAAAAACCCCCCTCCTTCTCCCACTCTTAAGGTCAAGTCTGCTCAAGGGTCGCTTTCGTTGATTGAGCTTTCCTTGACCCAAAAGAGCTGGAGCTCAACTCTAAAAAGAAGGTGCGAAGCCGAGGGCCGCCATTCATGCAATTAATGGAGTCAGGCCCGACCTTTCCTTGAAGAGCTAAACCAGGCCGTCATTCCTGAAAGGAATGGAGTGAGGCCTTCAAAAAAAAAAAAAAAAAACAACCCTTGCTTTTAGCAACGCTCTTTTCTATATTCCCACTCTAAAAGAAGAGCTACAAACCAAACTTTTGGACCATTTTAGGGGTATGGAGCCAACGTCGCAGTTTAGGTATAGCTTGCCGAGTATAACCTTGTCCACACCGTTTAAAACACTTGTCAAGACATTCATGTCATGCCAAACAACTATATAAGAGTTAATTGCTTGGCCACACCCTATGTAAGCTTCTTAAATTTTCCATTGATACCAATGCCCTGTGTCTGATTTCTTTACGCATTAATGCCAGGAAACGGTTGGTAAAGATAGAGTAATCTAAGAAAAGAATAATTAAGATCCTTACCAATTTGTGCAGATGTTGCTGCAGGAAGTGCTGGAAGTTTGATTGCTGCAGTTCATCAGGGTAAAAAAATATCAATATAAAACAAGAGGAAAAAAACTTTATTGTAAGAGGATAAACTATTTGGATCCCCAATAATGGATACCCCATCTGAATGAAGAAAAGTAACAAGTTGGACATACTTTTATTGCAGGAAGAAGCTGATAATTGGGAAGTAGAGGACCAAGGAGCTGCAATGTTGTCATTCAGATCACAAAGGAAGCTGATCCCTGAAGATTTGTCAAATGTTGCATCTGAGGGCAAGCTTGGCAAAAGACAGCCAGACTCTGTTACAAAGTGGATGGAACAAGTTAAAATGAATATAAAATGCAACAAAAAGATGATTCTCTAAAGATTTTTATTCAAACAAATCTACATATATAAACAAAAGATATTAAACTACAAAAATCAACCACCCCAAATCTCAGCATCCTATTCAATATATTAAGGATGCCTTGTGTTCCATATCACGACCATGGCCGCTATAACTTTTGCTTCAGCATCAAGTACAGGGAGTTCTATATTGTTCATGCAGAGATAAGTATATGTATATTTACATATTGTGGGTATGTGTGTACTGAGTGCCAATTTTCTCTGCATGAATAATATAGACTGCCAATTTGTATTTATTTTTTCTTCTTGGTGTTATATATATATATAAAAAGTACCCCCATTACCTTGTGATCCAACTGGTGCATCCCAATTGCAGATTCCCCATATGGAAACAACAAAATGACAAGAATCGTGTATCAGTATCAGCTTTTGTTTACATGGTTGAAAGGAATTTCTGATTTTCCCATTCAAGGGGCATATAAAAACAACACTAACCTTGGACAGAGAAATCCTTGAGGGTTATATGACACAGACTATAAACATTTTTGGTAACATTAGCTTTCCGTAACTTCTTCCCAAGCAATGCAGCACAATCCAAAGCTTGCAAGTTGGTAATGAAGCTTTGCTTTTGCAAGTGAGACACATAACTCTCCATGGCACTGCAGCAAGCTGTCTCATTACTTATCCCTTTCCAACAGTCCTTTGTAACATTTCTCATGTCGGGAAAAACCAGTGGACAAACTGAAGCAGAAAAGAAAAAGAAAGAATGTGCAAGATATATTAGACCAGCTGTAGGAGTTGGAATCACTGGCTAAAATTGGAAGAACAAATAACGAGTACAGATAAATTACACAAGAGAACATGGAAAGTAACAACACATAACTGACAGCTCCAGATTAGGAGATCTCCCGATGACAATCATAACCATGCAATCAATAAGCATTCCTGTGCTAGTAATAATATTCTCTGTAATTATCCATATAATAATATTCTTTGTAACCATCCATAGATATGAACACTTGGATTTTTTCCATTATCATTCAAGAATGCTTTTTAATCCAATCTGTAGGAACGAGTAACGACAAATCATTACGATACACCAGATCCTGCCGGTCCATTCTAGATTCAGGAGAACTCCCTGGTAACACCATCGAATGGAGGAGCCGGACATCCTACATGCACACCACGCAGAAGGATTCACCAGCATTTGAAGTTTGAAAGATGTCCTATTCTTGAACTAAAATTTTCTAAATTATAACAGGCTGCAAGAGATTTCTCTTGGACAAATCGTACCTTTATTCACTTTGCAATTAGAAAGTCCTCTAAGAACTTTATTTGCAAGCAAAATATCAAGTCTACTGCCCAGCCATCGGATAACAATGCTTTTACAGTCATCAATCTTAGTTGAGTGCTCAGGCAAGACATGGGTCCCATCCATGCTTGAAAGGCCATAATCTTTCAAGGCAATCTTTCTAGCAGCATCTGATATGGCATCCTGGCAAATTTGGCTGCAACACTCAGTCACTGGATCAACTTTTTTGCAGGCGGCCAGAAGCTTAGAAGAATCCACAGTGCTCTCGAACTCCTTAACATCTTTGACGGGGCAAGAGGCTTCAGTGAGATTTGATGGATGAATTGAGCATATCTTCTGAAGATTCTCATTGGCACCCTGACCTGACAGGATCTGCTCAACATCTGAGAGACAGTGCTTTGCATGGGTTGCATTCAAAGAAAGCACCCCAGTAACTTTACTGGATTGCCCCATCAGAACCACTAACGTGGCCTCCAATTGTGGGCAACAAATTACATTGGCCAAAAATGGTGCAAAGAAAGCCCAGCAATCAGTTGCGGCCATGCTCATCATACTTTCAGAAGCTGAAAAATTTAACGTGCAAAGTCCTGCAAGAGGGAGGGAAAGGCAGCATTAAGCATGATATAAATTGTACATCTTAACCAATTGGCTTCACAGTCTGCAATGTACCAAGCATATGTGAATGCACCTGACAATTTTGGTTCCGTATTATTTGTGAATGGTGTCAGGGGTGAAGGTGCCAAAAGAGGAAGAAAGGGTTGAGGGGTCCCAGTTGGGGAGATATCAGGCAAAAACGCATTTCCTTTCTTTTCTATTAACACAGAACCTTGCTGATAATCCAATGGGCTGCAAAGTGATCCATGTAAATCTGTACCAGAAGCATATGTATGGTTACTGAAATAGTGGTTATAAATATTGCAAATCAATACATATGATCAGAAAAGCTTGTAATTATAAGCTCCAATTGTTTACTCCATAATGTAGCTCTATAGAATCTGTTTCAAGCACACTAGTGACGTCATATAGAAATGGATGTTCAATATATAAAGAGCAATAACACATACAGTATACATAAATACATTACTGAATACTTAAAATACTTGAGCAAAGTACATATATGTTCACTTCCAAAGAAGGTTCAACACACCAAGAATTTGATATTTCTTGTGCCACCAAAGCTCCAACCGGATTAAACTTTGGCGCCTAGAGGGATGGGAACTTTAAAAAATAAAAATTGAAAGAAATTTTTAGAAAACCTGAGAAAGAAATCCCAGGCTCTGATTGTTTGCTATGTTTGTCCTACTCTATGACCATCTAACATGAAAAGTCTCAAAGGATTAGAGAAATAATAGAATGAAAGCTCTGATAATTAAATATGCATTGCAGTATCAAAAGGTTTCCCTGTAAATAAAAATTGGGTCATCTTACTCATATGATAACAGGAAGAAACCGTTAAGGCATTAAACAGTATCCCTCGTGTTATACTTCCAAAGTCATTACTCTAAATAACTAAATCATATCAAAGGTTCACTCAGTCCTCTCTGGTTGAACTAAGACTGGAGATCTTCTTCCTCCTTGGGACGGACCAGTCTAGTTTGTCTTCTTCCTTGAGACGGATTGGATTAGTCTGATCCATCTCGAGGTCTAATTCAGTAGAGTTTCTGCACTCTGTTCTGGCCTAGTGGGTTGAATCATCTCAACCCCTCCTTATATAGAGGAGCAAGGGGTCTGACCCCCATTAATGGGTCCAATGACCCATGAGCCAGGTTCATTGCACAAATTGGGTTCAACTCACTCAACCCAGAACCTTTGAAATTCGGGTTCACATGCAAAATGTGCCTCATAGCGTCCATTGCCCATTGCGAGCAGCTCAGGTGACCAAGATATGATGTAAAAGAGAATAAAGGAAAGCACTATACACCATAGGGATTACTTGATTACAATCTATAAGGCTTTCAAGTCTTCATAAACTTGAAGAATTTCTCCTAGCTTTCCAATGTGGGACTAAACTTACAAAGAGTTAAAACACAAGTGAATGAGTTTGTCTCACTTAAGCGATCGAGCTTCAAGTCACCCCACACACAAAATAAACTATATTATTCTATTTGATTACGGATCGTTTTAAAAGAAAACAAAACCATTTTGAGGATGAGGATCAAAACATAATATTAAAAACTTTAACGCTTAAAGTTTAAAAACATTTTAAAATAATTTCGACACACCATTTCGTTTTTTCCCAATGACATACTGAAAGAAAGGTTTTCCAACTTCTAACTACTTTACGAACACATTTGAGATCTAGGGAAATGAACCAGGCCGAACATAAATGATAAAAGTGTTCCACGAGTATTAAGTCTACTGATAACTAGTTCAAAATTCAAATAGTAATGTTGGAATATGCTTTCACCCATTTTCAAAATGTCTTCCTAAAGCTCTCCACATAGGAAGTTTTGAAAAGATAGATATTTAAAGTTAATGTCTCTCCAAATTATCTACCAAAATCAATACCATGTTTTTAGCCTAGATTTGGGTTTGGGCATTCGACCCAGCGGTGATAGACCATATGTTGCAGCATTCATGACTGGGGTTTAACCCCAACTCAATCAACACACAAAACCAGCGATGTTGGCATGAATAATTTAAGGAACAGAATAGGAAAACATATCTACATTTCAACTTCTTAATTCCAAGCACCTTAGACAGAAGAAAGAAGAAAAACAAATCTCCTAGTCTCAAAAGACAAAACTAGAAATTAAGCTAACAAAAACTTACAGACCAAACTATATAACCTGGTATTGAAAGTAACTGTACAATGTAAGTAAACAAGAGGAAAGAAATCCAACAAATTTTATAACCAATGCACCAACTCCTACAAACTAGAAATTAAATTCAAACCCCCTCCCCTCTCAAACAAAAACACCAAAATTTCAAGCCCAAACACCCCCACAAACTGTCAAATTCAAAAACCCATCTCTCTAAACCCATAATATTTCACAAAAATGGATCAGACCCAGTAAATTTTCCTCCAAAATAAAGCAATGTCATGGTGACCCAAGTGAATAAACCCACATATTATGCAATAAAGATATCAGCAAGGAAATCAAAAGAGAAGCCATGAAAACTTACAGAGAAACAAGAGAAGCAGGTTAAGAAGATTGAGATTGAGAAACACCCCATCTCTCATGGCTGCAACTTATTGTCTAGAGAAACCCAAAGAGTGAGAGAAGAGACCAGAGAGAGATCTGTTAGGAGACATTTGGCTTGAACACCTGAAAGGTAGTGGAAAGGAGAGAGGAAAGAATAGAGAAGATGTGGTAGTGAGAAGTGGTGGTGGAGAAGCGAGATAGTTCGAACGCCATGAATGAGCTTTGTAAGTGTGTGTGTGTGGGGATAAAAGCAGTTCAAGACTTTCAGCTCAGCAATAGCTGTACTTTTGAGGGACCCACTGAAAATAAGAGAAGCACAGAACTAACGCAATCACCGCGTCCTGTGTAATCAATTAGTAATTGGGCCGGGCCGGGTCGAGTCACGCCCAGGCCCGGTTAAAAGTTAGTATAGGCCCAAAACCGCTCAACTATTAAATAGGGCTGGATTGGGCCGGCTGCAGGCTAACACGTACAGCCCATTGATACCCCGATGTGTGTGATAGATTACCATGTGTAGCACACGTGTAGAAATCTGTGTGATCAATTTGCTCCTTTAGAGTGGTTGCTTGGACACATAGGGTCATCAACCCTCCCAGACCATTTTGGAGTGGTAGCTTTGACTTAGCACCGCTACCTTAGGTCTGACTGTGTGTTGTGTGTTAGTGTAGGTAGTGTGTCTCCCCTTTTAGGATAGGTTTCAGGATTGAGTGTGGAAGAGTGCGATGGTTGTAATATCCACCTTGCAAACCGACGGGTTGGAGCCCACCATGTGAAATGGGTCCCACCTAAAATCATGTGCTCTTAGAGCACGGTTTTGGTGGTCTCGGCCCTAAGAGGGTCTTAGAAGAAAAATCCTATTTGTAAATGTCAAAAAAAAAAAGTTTTTTTTCTCAAAATAGCCTAAGGTATTTAGGGAAGCTCCAAATGGCTCTAGACTTTTCAACTTAACTCTTACGGCTTTTTTTTTTTACTTCAGCAAACTTTAAGGGACTTAGAGAAAATCTTTTTTGTTTCTCAAACCAAATTCTTTGTATGAGAAATATTGAACCTCTTTTTTTGTTCATTCCTTCACGTGCAAGTAAGAAAAACTTCACCCTTCTCTTCCTTAGTCTTAGTTTCTCATTCCTCCTTCCTCGCAAGTTAGCACGTACAGTCCCCTCTTTCCTTGACATTTTTGTTGGAAGGTAATATGTGATATTAGTTTCTCAAGACATCATTTTACATTAGGTTGTGATTAGAGGCAGAGCCAAGTAGGGACGGGGACTAGATATTTATTTTAGTTTATAAACTTGTAATATATTAATTATATGTAGTAATATGTTATATAATCAGCTGGATATTTATCGAATCAGATATATCAATATCCATATTCATTTCTAATCATGAACAAATAGTAGAAGCACTATTAAAACCAGCTTCGTCGGATACCTATTCGGATAATTATCCTAAGTAAACGAAGTCGGATACGAATATATCCGTTGACACCCCTAATTACAACTCTTGGATAGTCTCAGATTGCTCCACTTGTTGGCGTAGTCACACAACATGGCAAACAATGTAAACCATTTTCCTGTATCTTTTTTTTCTCTAATATTCCTAGTTCCTTGATCTTTTTTATTCTCTATTATTTCTTAGAGAGATGTAGAGGGCTAAGAGAAACAGAGGGTCACGGAGAAAAAAAAAATTGGGGAAAGAAAAGAAGGGTTAGGTAGACCCCGACCTACAATAAGAAAAAGAAATTATAGCCTCATATATCTAAAGCCCTAGCATTCAAGATAATGAGGTCTGAAAAATGAGGGGGAATTGAGCTGGGAATAAGACCTGCTCACCAAGAGCTCTACAAAGTTTAGAGAGGAAATCCGCTGCATGATTAGCTTTCCCACAAGAATAGAACTGCCCAAGTAGGGAGACCCTTATCAAGCTCCATAGCAAGCTCACCAAGGATGGCGAACAACTCCATCTAGATCATCGACTCCCCCATCCTACTTCCAGCGATGGCAACAAGCAGGAGGCCATGCTCATTCCTAATAATAGCACCATAACCACCACTATCCCGATTGAATTGGAGCTGTCAGTGTTCAGACGATAGAACCCTGTATCAGGGGATCCACGAAACCCATCGGACCTGCATAGAAAAAGAAAGGATTGGAGAGATGGAGATGTTGTCAGATAGAGAGACAAACTTCACGATCTTGGGTAGTTCTCTCTCAATTCCTCTTGTTTTAGAGCTCACTCTCTCTGGATTACTGTGACTCAACTTAAATTATAATTTCTATCATTTGATCGGACAACTTAAACATTACGATAACATCCCGATATGACTATTTTTTTCCAGAAACAACAGTCATGATTCATTTTTGTGTGAGCACATAGGAAGCATGGATACTTTGAAAATGGAAATGTACCCGTATCGTCGTATCAGATACGTATCAGATACGACACTCTAAGGTAAAACTTAACTGTTTTTCATAATTTCTATCATATCACCATACACGTATCGTATCGCCATATCTAAGTATCGCCGTACCCTGCTTCTTAGGTGAGCACCTAGGAAGTACAGATACTTTGAAAATAAAAACGTACCCGTATCACCGTATTGAATACATATCAGATATGGCACTCTAAGGTAAAACTTAGATGTTTTTTATAATTTCGACTGTATCGTGGTACCCGTATAATATAGCCATATCTAAGTATCACCGTACCCGTGCTTCCTAGGTGAGTACAAATTATTGCCACAAGTCACCAATATGCGTGACGCTACCGCTACCGAGAGGTGAGTCAAATCTACTGAGAAGAATTTATCAAATCAGACAATCAACGTTACACTTTTAATATCATACGATGGGACCGGTCAAGTCTATGGACGTTTGATATTGTCTTCAAGCCAATTAGCCGCCCCCATGAGAAATGCTCGTCGTCAATCAAGAATTCCCCTAGATAGAACAAAGACTAAAAAATGGCACAAATTGTATAATCTTAATCCAAACAATATGTTTGATTCGTGCTTGAAAGATCCGTTACTGTATATTTGAATTTTATTTTTTTTAACTTCATTTTAGCACTAAGTCCTTTGATCTCATACATAAACTCTACAACAATAATATGTTTTTACAATTAAAATTTAGAAACCATGCAAGCTCTTTCAAACCCCATTAATCTCTGGTATACTTTGAAGGGCTGGTCTCCATGACCGATGTTGTTGATCATGGCTAACATTCATGAACTGAGCCAGGACTTGCTCTACCGACACCCCTTGCACGTCGGCTTTCTCTAGTAATTCCTCCAACTGCTTCTTTGTGATCTTAATCTTCACCTCTTTAGCAGAAGAAGAAACACTTCCCTTCTCTCCCAGTAGCTTCTCCTCTTCTATCTCCGACGTGCTCATACCTTTATCATACAACCTGTCATGCCGTTTATCGCTCGCGAAGAGCCTCTCCGATGCCGGAGACCCCCAATTGTCACCGGCCCATGTCACCGGGGATTCATGACTAACACAATTTCCCATTCTAATTTTATATTTCCCTTTTTCTTTGGAGAGCTAGATTTTAGAATTGGAGAGTGGTGTTATATATAGAGGATAGAGGTGGGATGACAAGGTTCTAAGAAATAGTTTATGAAGAGGGGAGTGAGGATTAGCAACAGTCGTAGTTGTGCCCAAATGCTTACCATAGACATGCTATGCGTTACCTTAATGAAAAAATAATTTAATTTTTTTTAGTGACGTGTTGAAGTCGAAGAAGTCATTTCTTTTATTTAAAATATATTATTGAGTTAGCCTATACACACCGTGGGGCTAGCCCACTGGTAAGTGTATCCTCTCACTAGGAGGGTAGTCTGGGATAGATCCGACGTGGAGGGTGCATTGTAGCCCTATGCTAAGCGATGAACAAATACCCATCTAACCCAAAGTAGCGATATACCAGAAAAAACAAAAGAAATTGGACATTACGGGATTGTTGCTAAGCTTGCATAATATATATGGTGCCTTCTCACTAGGTACTGGCCGACGTCTCACGAGTGCGAACTTGTTGATGATCTTGTGTTATCTAGATTTAAATTTAAATTTTTAATTTTTTTTATCATCCAATCAACATCAATCACATATGCAATTGTATTGGCTTGAATACAATTGCAATTGACTGTGATCTTATCTGTTAGAGTAGATATACACAAAGCAATCTGATTGATTGCCACGTAAGATGATATGCCCTACTATCCAGCAATGAAGGCCTCGGATTGTCTCTGACAAAGCCAAAAAGGGCTTGTCTCGGGCAACCATATAATAGGGGACAAGTGGTGAAGTCAAAATCATGGCCTCTATGATTGACTTCTCCGCACACTATATGACACATGGTGATAAGGTATTGAGATAAAGAAGAAAAGATATCAAGTGAGGAGAAGTCAAAATATAGGGAGAAAATGAAATGACTTTCTCATTTTTTTAATGCCACATGTCCTTTATTATATGGTTGCCCAAGAGCCCTTTCTGGCTTCGCCTGAGACAATTCAAGGCCGGCTATGAAATATTGACCTCAGCAACAACAATTACGCAATCCCGGATTGCTTGGATGGACATTGATAATGTCAGGTTAGATGGCTGAAGCCAAGTGCTATCGGCGGCTATAGTGTGCTATTTACTCCTTTGATTGGCCATTTTAGCGGCTATACAATTTTTTTTTGGAGCCAAATCATCTACAGTGATAACCCATAACCGGATTTGGCAAATCCGGTTATCACCCCTAGAGGTCGCCACGGTGTCTCTTTTGACACTCTTTAACCGTGGGTAGGGTTCATCCACTCTTGAGGTTCATCCACCCATCCTTGGTTTTTTTTAAAAACATTAATTTTTTTTAAAAAATTTAAAAACTGTTTTTAATATTAAAAAAACTCTAAAAACTTTATCCTTATGTGAAAGAGTGTTCCCACTTCATAAAATAAGTCACAATTTTGTTATCATTCCTTCACGTGTGAGTAATGCAAACTTTATCCTTCTCTACCTTAGTCGCTTATTCCTCCATCCTCGCAAGGTAGGGCTTCCATGTCCCATTTTTCATTGACTTATTAGTTATCATATGATATTTTTTCTCAAGGACTCCTTTTAAACTTGGTTGTGATTAAGGGTGGAGCTAGGTGGGGACTTAGATCCCCTAAACTTATTATTCAATTTAAGAAGCATAGGCATGGAAAGGTATTCAATTTAGGCATGGAAAGGCCCCCTCCCACCAAAAAAAAAAAAGCCCATGGCTAGGGGGCAACTATCCTCTAACTTTTAAAAATATGTATTCTTTACGTTTGGCCTTAAACAAAGAGGAGCTAAGCCCCCGAAACCCTCACACCCTCTAGACCAAGAATATTTCGTATTTACCTAACTCTTGTCCACAACCCATCAACAAATTAATTCTGACATTATTAATCAACTATTGCTAGCCTCCTACAAGAAAATTCTGGCTCAACCCCTAATTGTAATGGTGCTTATGAAAGAGTGTTCCCACTTTAAAACACCTATTTTTTGCAAAAATTATTTCATCTCACTCCATTTTTCATTCACTTCCCTTAGTTTTTTGTTTATTAGATTCAATTTTAAAGTCATTACAAAGGTTTAAAAAAAAAGATTAATCTTGTAAATTACTGTTGAAATTGGAGATCGATCGCAAATAAATTGTTTCAAATCCACTTTTTTTAATCTCCAAAATTATATTTTTTGTTGATCGATTTCTATTTTTACTCTACGAATCACCTCTAAATATCAATGACTCATAATTTTTAGTCGTTGGCAGCAAGAGATCGCCATTTATACTACAACTACGGCCACAACTGTTTTCATAACCAGATCGGGCATCAAACCGGTAGAGTGATCGGTTCCACTGGTTCAACCGGTCCGGTTCAATCGTGTACTTTTTATTAAAAAAAACTATTTTTTTCCCATTTTTCCCTATTCTGGCCTGTTCTACCATCGATTTTGGCCGATTCTTAAAAGGTTCCGATTTTAGGGGTTTTGGAAACTGGCGAGGGGACTGGTTCTTGGTTTTTTCGATTTGACCGATCGGTCCGGTCTGGTTTTGATAATAGTGACTACGGTTGTCAACAGATCAAATTCAGAGCGGATAGAGGTATATCCAATTCGTATTCGTATTCGTTTTCATATCTGACTATCCAAAGTTGAACAAATATATATGGTATTCGTATCTGAATCCGATTAAATATTCAAATTTGGATGATATCTGAACTATCTGATTATTTTTACAAATTTTAAGAGACAAAAAATTAATATATATGTATATATATACATATTATTATTTTTTTTATAATAAATTAATATTTTATTTTTATTTTTATTAAAAAATAATTTAATGCCTTAAATTATAAAAGAAGTATATATTTGTAAGGTTATTTTAGTTTTGTAAGCTTGTAATATATTAATCATATATAGTAATATATTATATAATCGTTCGGATATTTATTGAATCGAATATACAAATATCTGTATTCGTATCTGATAATAAACAGATAGTAAAATCATTAGTTAAATTCACTCTACCGAATATATATATATATATATATATATATATATATATATATATATATATATATATATATATATATATATATTTGAATAATTATCTTGAGTAAACAAATTTGGATATCGATAATATATGTGTCCGTTGACACCCCTAATTACAACTCTTTGATAGTCTCAGATTGCTCCACTCGTGGGCGTAGTCACATGGCAAACAATGTAAACCATTTTTCTATTATTGTTTCATCTTTTTTTATGATCTATTATTCATAGATTATAGCACTCGTGGTTGTAACTGCCTTGTCACAAAAAAAAAAAAAGGATCTAGAGAATGGAAAATAGAGAGATGGAGAGGGCTAGAGAATTAAAGAGAGGGTCATAGAGAAAAAGAAAGGATTGGAGAGATGGAGATGTGGTCAGATAGAGAGACAATTTTCATGATCTTGGTTAGTTAGGTCTGTCTCTTCCTCTCTTTGTTTTAGACCTTAGTGTCTCTGGATTAATGTAACTCTAGCTTAAATTATTATTTTTACCATATGATCGGATAACCTAACTGCCTTGTCACGAAAAAAAAAGGATCTAGAGAATGGAAAATAGAGAGATGGAGAGGGCTAGAGAATTAAAGAGAGAGTCATTGAGAAAAAGAAAGGATTGGAGAGATGGAGATGTGGTCAGAGAGACAATTTTCATGATCTTGGTTAGTTAGTTCTGTCTCTTCCTCTCTTTGTTTTAGACCTTAATGTCTCTGGATTAATGTAACTCTAGCTTAAATTATTATTTTTACCATATGATCGGATAACCTAAACATCTCTATATGACTTAATTTTTTCCCAACGTGGCATTGAAGGAAACCTATGTAGGGCTATCAACGGGTCGGATTCGGACTGGATCTGCCTAGATCCGATTAAGAATCCTAAAGATCCGATCCGAGATCCATCGGATCATAAATTAATCAATCTGAATGCGATTATATTTTTAAGATCCGAATCCGATCCGATCCGATCCGATCTAATTAAGGTTAATTTTTTTTAACTCTATTTTAATAATATAAAAATCTGATATTATCTTAATTAACTCTAATTAATATTAATTTTTTTAAAATTAATACTTTATGTATAAAAAAAATCTATCAAATATATTTAAAATGATTTTTAAAAGTTAATATCATCGAATCAGATTACTCTATATCCGGATCCGATCCGATTGGATTATAATCCGATTTCACTAATCCGATCCGGCGAATCATATAGGCTCCAAAGTCCGGCTAATCAGTTCGGATCCATCCAATCCAATGACAGCCCTAAACCCACGCCATGATTTATTTTTGTGTGACCACAAATAATCGCCACAAGTCACTAAAATGCGTGACGCTATCCTATGAATACCCTACAACGTTACACTTTTAATAGCGTACGATGGGACCGGTCAAGTCTATGGACGTTTATACTGTCTTGAAGCCAATTAGCCGCCCCCATGAGAAATGCTTGCCGTCAATCAAGAATTCCGCAAGATAGAACAAATACGGAAAAATTGTACAAGTTGTGTAATCTTAATCCAAACAATAAGTGTGATCGAACAGCGGAGGGAAAAAAACAGCGGTGTTACTGAGTTTACCATAAATAAATAAAAAACAGCGGAGGAAATATTATACCTACAGTGATGTGCTTGAAAAATTCGTTACTGTATATTTGAACTTCGTTTTAGCACTAAGTCCTTTGATCTCATACATAAACTCTAGAACAATTTACAATTAAAATTTAGAAACCATGGAAGTCTTTCAAACCCCATTAACCTCTGGTATACTTTGTAGGGCTGGTCTCCATGGCCGATGTTGTTGATCATGGCTAACGTTCATGAACTGAGCCAGGACTTGCTCTACCGCCAACCCTTGCACGTCGACTCTCTCTAGTAATTCCTCCAACTGCTTCTTTGTAATCTTAATCTTCACCTCTCTAGTAGTAGAAGAAACACTTCCCTTCTCTCCCAGTAGCTTCTCCTCTTCTATCTCCGACTTCCTCTCACCTTTATCATACAATCCGACGTCCCGTTTATCGCTCGCGAAGAGCCTCTCCGATGCCGGAGAGCCCCAATCGTCACCGGTCCATGTCACCCTCGATTCATGTCTAATACAATTTCCCATTCTAGTTTATATTTCCGTTTTTCTTTGGTGAGCAAGATTTTAGAAATGGAGAGGCTGGTGTTATTTATAGAGGAGAGAGGTGGGATGACAAGGTTCGGAGAAATTGTTTATGAATAAAGGAGTGAGGATTAGCAACAGCACTAGTTGTACCCAAGTGATTACAATAGACATGCTATTGGTTACCTTGATAAAAAGAATAATTGAAAGCCTTTTTTTAGAGACGTGTTGAAGTCGAAAAAGTCAATTTTTATAATAAAATTTTTTATTGGAGTTGGGCTATAATACGCCCTGTTGCTAATCATAAATTGTTTGGGATCTTCTCTTGTTCGTGCTGACGAGAAGATCGTCAGCACTAAGGAAATGTGCCACATAGGCATGTGCACATCCATTATACATAATTAACGGTGGAGAAGAGATATCAAGTGGGGGAAAAGTCAAAATCGTGGAGAGAAAATGAAATGATTTCTCCTCTTTTTAACACCACATGTCTCTTACTCTATGATTGCCCGGGACCCCTTTGGGGCTTCGCCAGAGACAATCCGAGGCCCAAACTAAGTCCCTTGCTATGTATATGCACAGCATGGCCTCGGATTGTCTCTGGCGAAGCCAGAAAGGGCTCTCTGGGTTCCATACATTGTGCGGCAGTTGGTAGAAAAATGGGGAGAAGTCATTCATTTTCTTCTCATGAATTTTGACTTCTCCCCATTTGATATCTCTTCCCCTTATTCTCACACACTTATCGCCACATGTCCATTTGTGTGTGGAGAAGTCAAAATCATGGGCTCCGTGATTTTAACTTCTCCACCACATGTCACCTATTTTATGGAACCCCAAGATAAGCACTTTCTGGCTTCGCCAGAGGCAAGCCAAGGCCGCACAGCATATGTGACGCCTCAGTGACGGTCTCCTCGAGAGCACGAATCAGAGAATCCTATGTCGTCGTTAAACTCAAAGCAATCTGATTGCCACGTAGGATGATATGCCCTACTATCTGGCTAGGAATTGTTGACCTCGGCAACAAGTATTACGGAATCCCGGATTGCTGGGAAGGACATTGATAATGTCAGGTTAGACGGCTGAAGCCAATCCTATCGGCGGCCATGGTGTGGCTATATTGCCCGCTTTGGTTGGCCATTTTAGCGGCTATACAAATGTTTTAGATTTTCATTTTTCCTTTCCCAGGTCACAAATAAAAATAAGACAAAAAAAAAAAAACACCACCACCACCACCACACTTATTTTCTTGGCAACCAAACATAATAAAAATGTATTCGTTTGACAAGAAAGTGAGGAAAAAGCAAAAAAAAAAAAAAAAAGATATTTTTTTTGTATTTGGTGTACAAGAAATACACTTTCATTTTCTTTCCCTTTCTTAATAGTGACAAACTTTCTCTCAAAAACTTCTTCCATCTTTTGATAGTTGTTTTATAAGAAAATTTAAGTTTTTTTTTAATTTTCATTTCTTTCACCCACTTTCTTACTAAACCAACACACCGTTAAGGTTTTAGAAAAATTGTTTGATTCTCGATGAATAGAAAAATTGTTTGATTCTCGATGAACATGTACTGGTTAGAGGTATGTAACTTTCTATCAAAACCCTTCTATATGTTATATAAATTGAGAAAATTTGAGCTCAGTTAAGGATTTTCGTTTGGAACTCTTTATATAATCAAAAGATACATTCTTCATTGGATAGTTGGAGATTTGTAAGGCTCTCTGAAAGAGTGGATGTTTCTTAATTATATCAGACCAATCCTCTTAGTTGTCTTAGCTAATGGCTTTCCATGGGGAGCTTTCATATTGGAGAATGGAAAAACCTCAATTTCCTATGCCAGCAACACTCTCTTTTTAGACTCATTCTCTTTTTTATTTGGACAGAATGTTGATTTAAAACATGTGTGGTTTTCATACATTTATTTGTAGTGCTATTATTATTGGCTTTGAAAGGTAACATGTAAAATCATCGGAGAGGAATTCTGAATTATTATTTTAATTCTATTTAATTAAAATAATGAAAGAGATTCTCATTAGGACTTTAAACATATAAAATAAAGCATTGGTAATGATAATCATATCCTTCCTTGTGATTATCCCATTCAAATTGAAGTTTAGATAATAATATCCACATATGACAAGCTATCTGAGTCTTCCCTGTGATTATCCCATTCAAATAGGAGTTTTGTTCATCCGGCTCAAGTAGCAACCGGCTTAAGGCTTAAACCTAATCAATTGCAAATGAAAACCAAACCAATTATTTAAAACCAATGCAAAGGTGCGAAAAGAGTTTAGAGTTGGAATCTTGATTCTTGGATTATGAAAACATGTATGAACGTGGATCCCTACGCGCAATCTTTCTCTTAGTTTGGATGTTGTGTGAAAAAAAAGGTCATTTTAGGGTTTGAAAATAATATGACAAACACATTTGAAAAATTCAAACACAAAATATAAGATATATGTGGTTCATCCATAATAAAGCTACATCAACAGATGAAGACAATTAAGAATTTTTATTATGCAAAGATTACATGGTATACAAATATTCACTCCCAAATTTAAAGAGTACTTTTTAAGAGAACTACCAGGATTGATCGTGAGCCTGTTCTTCTTTCCAATATCTTCATGTTCTCTCAAAAATCATCACTCTTCTTCCTTATAGTTATCACTCTTCATGAGAATTGTCAGAGCTTTCCCTTAGTAACAATTTGTTCTCTTTGAAAGCCCTAAACACTCACATCCTTAGCTCACTTAATTATCATATGTCCTAAGCCTATTTATAAATCTAAAATAAAATTCTAAAGCAATTATGATTTCTCAAAATTTTAATCCTAAAAGATAACTAAATAATAATAGATTTTTACTCGAAATAAAATTCTTGGCAAATCCTAACATGGTAGTGTTAACCCCAGTTATTGTAATTTTTTTTTTAATTCAAAATACCTTTTTTTTGGTGGGGGGGGAGAGATTTTTTGAGCTCCCAAAACTTTCCTTATTCTAAAGGTTTTTTTTGGTTTAAATGTAAAGTAATATAAAGATATTTTTATCCATAATTGGTTATTAATTTATATATTTATCAATATTTTGGTAAACTTGGAAATTTAAAGCTTGATTCATATTTATTTCATGCCCCCTCATACTTATAAGCAAACACTAAAATATATCTTGTAGACTTAGCATCTTAATTCAATGGTGTTCTTAACAAAAAAAAAAAAAAGACGAAAACTATCCAATTGTGTTAATTATACATCTTGAAAACAACATGCAGCCAGGATAAGCTTCAAGTACCATATTCTACAAAAATGATTACACCAAAGCTTAAAAATAAACAAAGGGCACCATATTCAAAATATTTTCGTCTACGAAAATAAAACAAGAAGATTATGTCAGACCAATACAGTTATTTCAAAGAATAAACTTGCCGTCTTTTTCTATCTCACATGGCGTCGTGGCTAGCCATGGCACGTGTTCGATACTCCACAGCTTGTACCGATTGACGCTGGATAATTACGACTGCCATCCAATGACTAGGGAAGACTTGCACGAACATGGGGTAACACATTTATTGTTGTTTTAATTCATGTAGGACCGTATCTCCAATGGGGGTGGGCTCTGTAACATGTCCACTAATTTACTAAACTAACTACTAATATACTTATTTATTTATTTATGTAAGATAAACCTTACTAGAGAAATAAAGAGAGTAATTTTGAGACGCAACTATGCTTCTCGGTGGCGTTGAAGTGGAACTCCCATTTTTAATGTATGGCGGTAGCATGTTTGTAATAATAGAGAGAGGCCCCTTCAACGCCGTGTGAGGCGGTGCAGTGCTTTATTTAAACTGTAAAAAAAGGTGAATAATTCACGGTGGTCACTATTAAGATGCACAAGGTACTCTTATTTTTATTCATATTATTATCTAGTTTTTATAGTCAAAGTTATAACATAAGATTGAAAATGATTGAAAGTGCCCTAATGTTCAGATAAGCATTGAAAATGGTGGGTTTCTAGATGAAGCTATTACATCCAAGCTCACCTGAGATGAGTATAAGAGATTGGATGAATTCCTCTCTATTCAATTGCCAAGACGACCAAAGTTCAAGTCCAATAATGGATTTGATTATGAAAATGTGATTATCGGGTTTGGCTTATTACTTATTAAGAACATCAAAACCACGTGAGGTCAAACAAAAGAAATGAATCAACCTGGATTGTTGTGAACATGAGTAAGGTGGTAATGGTCTAGGTTGGGTTGGGTCAGATCATGCTGCCTTCCAACAATCCCTACTTAAATCAGAGTCGTTTATTTCGAGTTGAAAATTCATGCCCTGACCTAAAAAAAGGTTTTGCTGGGTTTGGAAATTCGATCCATTTATTCTTGAGGAATGCTAGTCCTACTCTCAAGACTTTCCAACTCTCAAGCTAAACCAACCACCTGTCCAAATATTTTGTAAAAGTGCACACTTTTTCAGTGATTGCAATACTTTAACAGAAAATATGGATAGGTGGTTGGTTCAGCTTGAGAGTAGGACTAGTATTCTTGTTTATTCTTCTTAAGGAGGCATGCGAGAAATCTATAAAATCAATGTTCTACTACCAATTAATCACAAGTTTCATGTTTTACTACCAATTAATCACAAGTTTCATGTTGGACGCACTACTAATACAAGAAATTATGATCAAGGATTACTTTATCAATCATCATTTACTTTAGAGATTCCTTCTGAAACATTTTTCAAATACATAGTTTTGTATCTCCAGGTTTTGGAGGAAGTAACTCTTGAAAAATCTGCATGAGTCTTCCAAAAACAAAACGAGGTTTGGCTTGTACATAGGGCCCAAGCCTGAAAATTATTGTAGGAAGCACATTATAGTTGATTAAAAATATTAGTAATTATTAATGAAATTGTGCAGAATGATTAGGTGAGAATGAAATATTTTTGGTTTAATAAGGGATGAGGGTTCGGTTAGAAAAAAAATTGACAACTAAGTTTGTGAATAATTACATCCATACATTTTGTACATATCCTACAAGTATTATTTCTCCTTGTTTACGGGAGCAGTGATCCTCTTGCTCTATGACTATGTCCTATTAAATAATTAAATAACATAGTATAAAAATATGTATTGATTTCAAAAGTTTAGATGTCTCCTCATGCCGCAATGACTATGCCTTATTAAATAATATAATATAATTTTTTTTCAAAAGTTCTGGGAGAAGTTGCCCCATTGTCTAATGAATATGTCATATTAAATAATTAAAAAAAAGTTAAAATATTTATTTTTGAACATTTAGTGGGTTAGTGAATATTAATCATAGTTAAGAGGTGTTAAAAAGGACACATGTTATTCTGCGGGTTACAACCAGGACTCCAAGGAGTCCATTTATGACAATTGAGGATTCTAAGTTTTTAGTAAACTATATTTTTTATTTTAAAAAAATCAAAAGGTGAGGGGGGCACCCACCTCTATGCCCCATTCTATGGCTATATAAACAAAAAAAATCTTTTTTTCCAAAAGTTTTGGGGGGCACATATCCCTCGGCCCTCTGCCCCTGTTTGCACACTCAAAACCTTATTTTTAAAAAATTAGAAGTCAAAATCTGTATTTGATTATCACTTGTGAACAACTATTTCGCTTTTTAAGTCGCTTCACTTTCGTTCGTGAGCCATCTCGTCCGTTTCGTCAACTTTTAGTGGAAGTCGGTTACCAAATATTCAAGAAAACCATCCACCGTTAACTTTTTATGAAAGTCGTGTGAGCATGAGATTTTTACCCCACTCTTACAAAGGTTTGATTGACTTGATAGTTGTCACCTATTCATTCTTAGGGATAGGTCCTGGGTATTTGTTCGTTTATTTCGGATAAGGCAAATGGTCTATACAGAGTTAGGGTAAGTGATTCGATTAAGCCCTGTGGAAGGTGTTAGGCACCCCAGGACCCCTGTTTTATAACAGTTACTTACTCCCTAAACTTAAGCCAATTTAATCTCAAAATTTAATTAAAACGTCCTAATACTTAAGTGAGTGTTAATGAAAAAAATATAGAAAGCTAGATGGTTAGGGTCGAATCCAAGTTGGATTGCCTACGTACTCACAATGTGAGATCATACCGCGCATAGTTCTAGTGCATGAGCCCGTGCCAAGGCTAAGGGATAGTGTGTGTATGTGCATAGGATAGTCAAGGATTTAGCCCGAAGGGTTAGGGTTTAGTTCACCGGGAAGGTCAAGTGCTCAAGGGTGAGTCTAACCGCAATTAGAAGGGTGTAACTACGGTTAGGGGGCTAACCATAGTTAAGAGAGGCCTAGTGAGTCTTTGTTTTGGATTTTTTGTATTTTTCATGTTTTTTTGGTATTTTATGTGATTTAGGATACATACAAGTTAACCATGGTTAACTAACCAAGGCTGAGTTAACCTGGTTAGTGACCAACTACAGTCAAGAGAAGGCTATCCAATCAATTTTTTTGGTCCTTTTGTAATTTTTAATTTTTTTGGATTTTTACGATTTTATGTGATTTTTCCCAAATAAGGAAAGCTTAACTATAGTTAATCTTAACCGGGGTTGAACTAACCCCAGTTGGAAGCAAGGTCAGGGCTTAAGGTAAGTCTGATACACGTGGCAGGGCCTCAGTGGGCCTCAAAATGGGTGGAGGCCTAGGGCTAGGCCACTGTTCAAGTAAAGCACAGAATGGCGGTAATATCTTTACCGCCATTCTCCATACAATGAATATGGAGAATGTCGGCAAAGGGTTTAATGTCATTTCCTGTTTTGCCAGAACAGTGGTTGTGCCTGCCATAGAGGAGCTCAGAGGAGGCGCCACGTGGGCCGTGGGGTCCAGGAGAGGATGTTGACATGTTGCCATGTGTCCTGGGCCCATATTGGGCCATGGGCTTGACCCATATTAGGCCCACAAGGCTCTAAAGTCTCTGGTTTAAAACATAACAGAATGTCGGTAATGGGATTACCGACATTCTGCATAGGCTTGGTTTTTTGCCATTATTACCAAAGTTAAGCTAACCCCTTGAGCATGAAAAGTTCAGGAATGATGGAGAGGAGTCTTAGAGTCCCAAAATAGGCCCTGGAATGGACCAGGGCCTCACCGTACGTAGCCTACAGTACCTGCAAAAGAAATGGTCCAAAATGGCGGTAGTTATTCTACCGCCATTATTGGATTTCTACATAAAACACAAGATCAGATACTGGGATTGTACCACAGTGCACCTAAGGGGTTTCTCATGGCCTGAGGACCCCTCATAAGCTTTGTGGATGGGTTTGAAGGCCTGTGTACATTGTGTGTAGGTGTGGGGGAGTGGTGGCGGTTCCAATGCCTATGGAGGAGGCAGGGAACCCCTCCTAAGCTTACAAATGCAGAGCTATACCCCCTGGATATGGACCAGGGGTTTACAAAGGGCTCAAAAATAACAAGAGGGGAGGGGTAGGGATGGTCCCTACCCAGCCGAATTGTCTGCAACAGGTGGTGGAGGGCGGCAGCTGCTGCTGCTCCGCGGCGGTGCTGCTGCAAGTGTTGCAATTTCGAGGTTTAGCAAAGGGCCAGGGGTGTGAGAGTGTTGGAGGCTTCGGAATCTTCCCAGGGCTTTCCTACAGGGGTTTGGGCATGAGGTTTTACAGTGAATGGGAGCTTGGATTTATAGGGAAGAGGGTTAGGGACATGGTGGGGATTAGGACCAATGTAGGTGGGGTTCTCAGGCGCGTGGAGGAGGTTTGAGGAGGTGATCAGAGGCGTGGGGGGCAGTAGGGTGGCCTGGAGTAGTAGGTGGTGCAGGGGTTGGTGGTTATAGGCCTGCAAACACGCAACATGTATTGGCGGTAATATGTTTACCACCATTACCAATTGTACAGAGAACTGGATGTCGGTAAAGGATCTACTGACATTTTGAATTTTTGAAATTAACAAGCTAGGGCCTTCAGGTTGGTTTGGATCTTGGGCCTATACCTGGGCCCATACTGCCTTGCCACTGGTTTTAGGCCCCTATGGGCTTGGGTATACCTAAGGCTTAACTAGGGTTAGACTAGGGCTACCTAGGGTATAGGCTTAAGTTGTCCTAGGGTTCAAGTGAGGTTGACCTAGGGTTTAAGTTGGACAAACTGTGGTTAAGTTGATTAACCATGGTTAAAGGGGGTGTAAAAATGGGGTGTTGACAAGTCGATTTTTTTTTAATTATTGACTTTTGACTTCAACAATAAGTAAAAAAAAATGAACATCAAGACAAATGTCATTTTAATCACCTTCTGACTTCTACAAAATCATAAGTCACTAGAAGTCGATGTAGAAGATTTTTTTAGCTTTCTTTATTGGTATACGTAATCACTTTTCATCATTCTATCTAATAAACAAGTAGGGATCTGCCAACCGCCCTCTAGGCAACTTTATTTTTAAAAAAAAGAAAGTGATTACTGTTTTATTAGACTCTTGGTTGCATGACAATGGCATATTAAGTTCACTACTCCACCATAAAAAAATTCTGCTTCCAAAAGAACTTTTGTGGTTTGAAAGATCAAGCAAGTTTGATCGATACCAGTTCTACAAAGATGCCAAATGCTCTGGATAAAACTTCAAAGACCATTCAGCACCAGAATCAGCAAAAAGAAAGTTGATTTTATATCAACTTCGTATTCAACTTCGATCGATACCAGTTCTTTCAACTACGTATTACCCGAAGACTATTATTTGTAAAGGAGATTATTTGACATGCAATTAATTTATACAGAATGAATTCATATCACAACTGACTTTGGCTAGTAAAATCCGAACCAAACGCCCCATTGGCTTGTTTGATAGAAATGATTTCATTAATTAATTATCATCCTGGATGGGAGTCGCTTATACATATTTTCGGTAGTAATAGGACAGAGAATTACCAGGCTAAGTATAGGTCAACATGAGCCGGGCTGGTCGGATGGACACATGAACCCAACCCATTATTGGCTGGGCTTGGGCTCCATTACCAGCATGGGAAATATGTTTGAGCACGCAAATCCTGGGCCTAACTTGAGCTACTTATTTCCAGCCCAGATCATTTGTGGAAGCCGGCAAACGATTTTCGTGTGCCTCGGTCTGCAACCATAGTGCACCACGTATCGTAAATTTCTTGGGTATATTGATAAAAGCACTCATTTCTATGAGACGAAACCACCCTTTCTAAAACATGTGTGGAAGTTGGCACACCGATTTTGTGTGCTCCTCACGAGTTGGGATCATTTCAATTGCGATTGAACTCTGAAGAGCCGAGTTCAATTGCATACACTAATCAACACATGTCTCTTTTAATTTCCTTTAACTGGGGTTAAAATTTTCTATCCCATAGGATTAAAGAATCTAATCTTTGTTTTTAAAAAAAAAAATTCAAAAAAATATTAACCCTATAGTTTAAAATTCTTAAACCAGAATTAAAGAACAATTAATTATGCTTTGTGAATGCTATTGAACTCTCCTCAATTCGATCGTGAATAGACAGGATCTGGACTCGCCCCAACACAAGGGTGCCCTCTTTCCCGCCTGCTTGGGATAGTTTAAGAAGTATATATATATACTAGCAGCGACCCCGTGCGATGCACGGGACAAGAAGATAAAGCATTAAAAGCAGACCCTTCACTTATTGGTCTTATTTTAATCAATTTATTTTAATTAGGAAATGATTAAAAAAAAAAAAAAAAAAAACTCTTGATAGTATGTTCTATCGAGAGCTGGGTGCCCAATTGAAAGTCGAACTATCGTGAGTTTCTAATCAATTTTTCTTATTTTCTTTTAAGAAATAAAAGTTAGTATTTGTAAATATTTAACCCAAATTTCTTAGTTGGGAAGTGATACAAATTTCATGGACATAAATCTCTGTCAATTCCTTTGATGAATTAAACAAACAAAATACCCATACTATGCTAAACATTCCACACCAAGCAAAAGAAAAAAATGCTAAAATATCTACAAAAACCCTTATCAAATAATCAAAATGATCTGGTTGAGATAAATACATATATACACATGAATCATTTGAGATGTTATGGTGTGGCAGACAATTACACCATTTGTGCAACCTCAATTGAATCCTTTTTGTTTTTTACTCGGATAGGTACGTGACACCCCCTATGTGCACGTGGTGAGACATGGTGCTGCATGGAAGGCTCTAGCCCTAATGCGGTAAATGATGACCCACAATTAAATGAATGACCTAGTTTGATTTATACATAGGCAATCTCTACACTACAGCAACACAAATGTTTTTCCTGTCCTTGGTGTACATGAATAAATTCTCATATTAAAAAAGAGGACTTTGCTATTGAGACCTCTTAGGGCCACCATAAGAAAGTCTCACAAGCATTTCCCCATGAAAAAAAACTACCATAAATATAATTTTTCCTCATATATATCCAGAAGAAATGGAGCAGGCTTTCTTTGTTTAAGCAGACGCCATGAGAGAGAGAGGGGGAGAGGGAGAGAGAGACAAACGAAGAGGGATAGGGATATGGAGAGGGAGAGAGAGGCCATGCTATAGCGTCATGATATGCGGGAGTGAGAAAATAAGAGACAAAATTTGTTATGGGAACCAAATCTTCTACGGTAATAACCGGATTCCTAGACCAATCTTGGTTTTTAGAAAAAAATATTTAAATGTTTAAAAAAAGAATTAATATAAAAAAAAAACCAAGGATGGGTGGGGGTAAACCTTAGGAGTGGGTGAATCTTAACCATGGTTAAGGGATGTCAAAAGGGACATGTAGAATCCTGTTATCACCAAAGCGGATTTGGTTCCTTAGTTACGATATTGATCTACTGTCTGCTGCGACTAAAGCATTTGTGACTACAGAAGAAGACAGAGAGTTCACCATATATCTTAATCAAAAGAAAGGGTAAACAGTAATTTCCTTTTGTTCAAAGAATATTGTAATGCTCTTAATCATCTATCACTAAACGTTGGAGAAAATACCTCACCAACTATTTTTCCCCCTTTAATATTATCACATTAAAAGGAGGAAGATGATTAAATTAACAAATAAACAATATTAAAACGATGAAGGTAGTACAAACTAAAGACTCCCACAAGAATGATGATGAAACCTGCAAGAGGAAGGGTTGTTACATGAGAGATTGGTACGGCCAAGTTAGTTGGATTAGTCTTTCCTATCCTCAACAGATAGATAAGAACCAAGGATAAGTTATTGGATTACTTTGAGGGAATCCAAATCCTCCGGATATACACAATTGTGTTGTTGATTCAAGATTGCCTCTTCATTATTGAGAATACTCTTTAAACAGAGTCTTTACAACGGTAAAAAGATAATTAGCCACTACAAATCAGGACACTACTAACAACCCTAAGAAATAGGAAAAGAAATAGAGATAACTTTGAAAGACTGATTCAAAGAGAGACTTATTCCAACAACTGCAAAGTGTCTTACTGCTCCTGCATGTACACAATCACACGTTCGTAACAGCTCCTCCCCTTAAAATCGCCTTGTCCTCAAAGGCCAAATTTGGAAATTGATACTTGACGAAGTCCAACTCCTTCCATGTGGCATCCGATGGAGAGAGACCTTGCCAATGGACTAAGACCTCCTGCTTACCCTTCCGTACCCGCCGATCTAGAATTGCTTGAGGAGATGGAAGTAGCTCACCATCCGAGCCTGTCGATGAGGGTAAGTGAGGCTGAATTGTGACATTGGAACCCAACTTTTGCTTGAGTAAAAGAGACATGGAAAACAGGGTGAATACGAGCATCACTTGGTAAATTCAGCTTGTAGGCTACGGCTCCAATGCGCTGGACAACTTTGAAGGGTCCATAGAACTTTGGAGAGAGCTTCAAATTTTTTCGCATAGAAGCGGACATCTGTCGGTAGGGCTGCAGCTTGAGATACACCAAATCCCCAACTGAAAATTATCTCTCCCTATGCTTAGAATCATATACCCGTTTCATTCTTCCTTGGGCCTCCTTAATTCTCTCCTTTAATTCCATAACAACCTTATCTCGATCTAATAACTCGTGTTCCACTACAGCCACACGAGCAGTACCTGGTGCATATGAGAGGAGAGCTGGTGGAAGTCGTCCATACACCACCTCGAATGGTGTTTTCTTAATAGTTGAGTGCCAGCTTGTATTATAGCAATATTCTGCCCATGACAACCACTTAGCCCAATTTTTTGGCTGAGAAAAAGTGAAACATTGAAGATACATCTCAACTGTTCGGTTCACAACTTCACTTTGCCCGTCCGTTTGCAGATGATATGCAGAATTGAAATTGAAATCAGTGCCATTCAACTGGAACAATTCTCGCCAAAACAAGCTGGTAAAAGTTGAGTCTCGATCACAGACAATAGATTTAGGCATTCCGTGCAACCTAAAAATTTGTGTACGGATGAGATATGGCGATGAAATGGGCATACTTGGATAGTCTGTCGACGACAACAAAAATGGTAGACTTTCCTTTAGAGACGGGCAAATCCATCGATGAAATCCATCGAGATATCCTCCCAAATTTGATTTGGCACCGGCAAGGGCTGTAGCAAACCCGCGGGAGTTTGATGTTCAGATTTATTTTGTTGACAAACATCGCAATTCCGAATAAATTCCTTTACTTGTTTTCTCATTCCCTGCCAATAAAAATTGGATCGAACTCGATGTAATGTCTTAACAAACCCTTCATGAGTACTGTTATGGAATTGGCCAATGATGTCTGTAACAAGAGAAGAATTTTAAGTTAAATAAATCTTCTCCTTAAAGAAAAGTACCCCATCCTGAAATTGCCAAGGACCCACGGCCTCTCCATCTTGAACAAGCTTGACCAGTCGTTGAAGTAATGGGTTTATTTCAACCTCCTCATTGATTGTCTCGATCCAAAGTGGAATGGGTTGAGATATAGCCGCTATCTTCACAGCCATCCCTTCTCTTCTAGAAAGGGCATCTGCAACTACGTTCTCTTTGCCGCTCTTATACTTGATGACGAAGTCGAATCCCATCAATTTGTATAACCATCGTTGTTGAGCGGCTGTCGTGATTTTCTGGCTCCACAAATGCTTGAGACTTTTATGGTCGGTGTGGACCGCGAACTGTCTTTCCAAAAGATATGGACGCCATTTTTGAACTGCAAGGACAAGGACCATAATCTCCTTCTCGTATGTGGAGAGCATGAGATGCTTTCCCTGCAAGGCATGACTGTAGAAAGCAATAGGTCTCTCTTGCATTAGCACCGCCCCCACACCTGAGCCAGAAGCGTCACATTCAACTATAAAAGACTTTGAGAAATCCGGGAGGGCTAACACTGGCGCTCGGGTCATAGCCTCCTTGAGCTTGACAAAAGCTTCTTTTGCAAGCGAGGACCATGAAAACAAGTCCTTCTTAAGCATCTTTGTCAAGGGTGCAGCAATTTTTCCAAAGTCTTGGATGAATTTGCGGTAGTAACCGGCTAACCCGAGAAACCCCCGCATGGCTTTGATTGTTTTAGGCTTTGGCCACTCCACCATAGCAGCTACCTTATCCGGATCCATAGCAACTCCTGCATCAGAAATTATATGGCCAAGGTATTTGACCTCCCTTTGGCCAAATTGGCATTTCTCCATTTTGACAAAGAGTTGATGAGTCTGTAATATAGAGAAAGTAACCTCCAAATGTTGTATATGTTCAGCCAATGTCTTACTATAAATTAATATATCATCAAAAAAAAATGAGGATAAATTTTCTCAAGTAATTTTTAAATACCTCGTTCATAAGGGATTGGAATGTTGATGGTGCGTTGGTAAGGCGGAACGGCATCACCAAAAATTCTTAGTGCCCTTGATGAGTGCGGAATGCTGTCTTTTCAACATCACTGGATTGTACTCGTCAAGGAGCTCATCAATTATCGGGATAGGAAATTTATCTTTAATTGTGATTTTGTTTAGAGCTCTGTAATCGATGCACATCCTCCAAGATCCATCATTTTTCTTCACCAAGAGTACCGGAGAAGAGTATGGGCTATTGCTGGATTGAATAACACCGGTTGATAGCATCTCGACTATTAACTTTTCAATTTCTGTCTTTTGATAGTGTGGATACCTGTAAGGTTTCACACTAACAAGTCTGTGGCCTGACAAGAGGGGAATTTTGTGATCATGCGAACGTGGAGGAGGGAGTCCCTTAGGTTCGGCGAAGACGTCTTGAAATCTCTCCACCACCTGTTTCACTTGTAGAGGCGCAACAAGATTCTTTGGTTGCAATTGTGGTGCCCCCAGAGAATACATCTGTATTAATAATGCTTCCTTATTTTTTCTTGCCACTTGCTCCATCCTTTCACTAGTGACAAATTTATTCTTAGGTATGGATAACCCTTGCAATGACACCTCTTTTCCATTGACACTAAATTTCATCTGTAATTTTTAAAAATTCCAAACAATAGGCCCTAGGGTGTAAAGCCATTGAGTGCCTAAGACGACATCATGCCCTTTAAGGGGTAGTAAATAAAAATCAACAAAAATTGGCACCCCTTACAAATTAAGTTTGACATTTGTGCATTTACCTGGGCTTACCAATTTCTCACCCGATGCTACCACCACCTCGAAATGCCCCCCAAGTAGCGGCTTCAGACCTACCTTTTTTGCAAGTCTCCCACTCACAAAGTTGTGGGTGCTTTCAGAATCAATAAGGACTGAGACAGCCACGGTCCCCCTGACTCACATGGTTTCGGGTGCACGAGTACCACTGATGGCGTGGAGTGAAATCTCCGGGGTCTCCTCGACTTGATCATCGACCACGTCGTCTGCCTCCATCACTAGGTCACCATCTTCTTCCTCCAAACATGCTTCAATAACGAACAACTTTTTACACCGATGACCAGGACTGAATTTATCATTACAATTGTAACAGAGACCTTTATTTCTCCGCTCCTGCAACTCTGACGGAGACATCTTCCTCATTGGAATTAATGGCTGGTTGCCAGGAATGGCTCGGTTAGCTGGGAAACCGGATCTTGCAATAGGTGGATTAGCCCTATGTTGAGATGAATTTCGGGCTTCATAGAGTCGAGCTAGCCCAATAGCCTCAGTTAAAGTTGTAGGTCTTCTAGCCTACACGTCAGTTCTAATAAAATCTCGCAACCCACTAACAAAACAGCTTACTTGGCGGGCTTGAGGAAGTGATTCGACCTTAGCAAGAAGATTTTCGAACTGAGTTTGGTAATCCCGTATCGTTCCAGCTTGTTGTAGCTTTGTGAGTTCTCCAAAGAAGTCACAAAATTGGTTTGGACCGTATCGAGACAGCAACCCTTCTTTGAATTCTTCCCATCCAATCTCGTTAACCTCTTGCTTCAGTAATTGATACCATAGTTGTGCGTCGCCTTCGAGATGAAAAGATGCGAGGGAAACTCGATCAACTTCCGGTTTCTCGTGAAATTGGAGTAATTGTTCAGCTCTACTGATCCAACTAGATGGGTCTTCGCTGCCATTAAAATGTGGAAAATCCAATTTCACAAACTTGGGAGCATGCGAATTTGAAAAACCAGAATTGGGGGACCCGTTATGGTTGTTGAATCTCCTGCCACTACCCCGATATGATGCCTTGGATGCGTCTCCCATTTCTCTAGTAGACTGAAGAGTTATTTGCTCAATTTGAGATGCAAGTTGATCGAATAAGTCAGTCATTCGAGACATGAGATTTTGTTGGCCAGTGGAGAGTGATTCCATCGTCTTCTCCAGTTGCTCCACACGTTGGTCCATGCCCAGGCTCTGATACCACTTTGGTACGACCAAGTTAGTTGGATTAGTCTTTCCTATCCTGAACAGATAGATAAGAACCAAGGATAAGTTGTTGGATTACTTTGAGGGAATCCAAATCCTCCGGATACACACAATTGTGTTGTTGATTCAAGATTGCCTCTTCATTATTGAGAATACTCTTTAAATAGAGTCTTTACAACGGTAAAAAGATAATTAGCCACTACAAATCAGGACACTACTAACAACCCTAAGAAATAGGAAAAGAAATAGAGATAACTTTGAAAGACTGATTCAAAGAGAGACTTATTCCAACAACTGCAAAGTGTCCTGCTGCTCCTGCATGTACACAATCACACATTCGTAATTTTTGTTTGCAGCTTCTCAACTACCTTCCTATGCTCTTCTCCTCGTCCTGGTCCTTTCCTTTCTCACCATTTATATTGCTTCTACAGTTACGCTATTCCTCTCTTGTTGACAACAAACACAGCCATAAGTGTATTTTGGGAAGATTTTTAGTTCAGTGTCAAAAACAGTTTATCGTAGCCTTTCGTTCTATGACTTGGAGAACGGAAATATAAAAGTTTGTGCTTCAAGATAGTGATATCCTATAAGGGATAGAATTCCCCTGACTTGGATTGGTCTTCGTCATCCTCTGGATTGAGACCAAACTCGAAGAAGATGATGCCTCTCCTCCAACATGCCCCTCCCATATCTTAATGCGTGGTCATTTCAGTATCCTCTATCCGCTAATATCCAGACCTCTACGTTTTGATTTATATTTATAGTGTAAAACGTTATATTATTAGACTTTAATTTAGGTGAAGACGAATGGATGAGAGAGAGAGAACCGTTGAGAGGAGAGAAAGAGAGGGGAGAGAGCCAGAAGCATTGGGAGTATGAATCGTTAGCATTGGGAAAGAAGTAGTTAACACTTCATGTTCCTATGAGAGCAAAGTAATGAAACTTAAAAAGCTCCGTTAAAAAGAGAGAAGATGAATATTGAAAGGGAAGTACCACGTCTCATAATATCACAGCTCTCTCTAAAAGTAGTCATCGGAGAGAGAGGCAATGGGAGAGAGAGAAACGTCTCTCGGAAGAGAGAAGGAGCTTTGGAAAATAGGAGAGAGAGACTTAATTGGGGAGAGAAATAGGAGAGAGAGAGAGGGGGTTGACACCAATGGGCTAGAGACACTTGGCAGCAACATGGGGCTCATTATATGATTCATTAAGATAAGAGAAAAAATTAAATAACAATTGTCATGTCAATTGCCACATGACGTCAACATGAAGAGAGAATGAAAAATGTTGAGAGATGTCACGTGGAACCTACCAGCATATAGTATAAATATATACAGACACATGCATCCACTTGACTACATTATCAAATGTCTTACTATTTCATCTTTAATTGTGGTTATGTTCAACATAAAGTTAATATTTATTTTTTTCTAAAAACTAAGGTTAAATTGATGAACGCTAGTGGTGAGCGAATCTTAATCATAGTTAATAGGTATTAAAAAAGGTGGTGGGGACCAATGATGACTGACATTTCGTTACATAGTGGAAATGCGTGATAAGTTACATATTTTCGATTTTTTTTTATCAATAGTCCACTCCATGGGTGAGGAGCGAACTATTGCTCCTTACCAAGGTAGAGCTACGATTTTTCTGTTGGGGGGCTAAGAATGGGGTGTGGGGGCATATCCCCCCAAATTTTTTTTTGAAGGCCAAATTTGTGGGCCATCTCGTGTATTTGTGTTCATTTATAAAGAATGCCTTCTTAAATTAAAGAGATTAATTTTCAGCCGGAGCTCTGCATTAATAATTACACATTTGCCACCTGGTAGCATAAAAAGGGAGCTCCACATGATGCGAGCTCCTCTTTATATTTAAATTGTAAATTAAATAGAGAAATGAGAAATAAATCGTGCGGTCAGCTTCCAAACTGATTGCACAATCTCTTTCATCCATCTCCTCCTTTTTCACACCTATTAACTATGGTTAAGATTCACTCACCCCTGTGTTTCATCCACCCAACCTTGGTTTAAAAAAATATAAATCATAATTTAATTAAGTTTAACTATAATTAGAAAAGGGTTAAAATGGACATAGTGAGACTACAGTCAGCTAGGAAGGAGAAATTGTGGTCCTTCTTAGGACTCAATTAAATAATATAACTATAGATTTTGTTTTTATTATTTTGGTAGTGATTAGCCGACATTGTAGCGAATGCCTTCCCATTTTGTCCCTCTTTAACTATGGTTAAGTTTAACAAACTTAAGATTTTTTTTCTAACGAGTAAGTTTAAATGAATGAACCCTAGGGGTAAGTGAATCTTAACCACAATTAATTGGTGTTAAAGAAGGGAACGTGGACTATGAACCTGGTGAATTTTTTCTAACTGTAGTGGATAAGTTTTTTTTTTGGGCGATTCATCTAAAAGGTCATGCTTTGCATTTTTATTATCTAAAAGGGTATGCTTTTAACATATTTATCAAAAAAGGCATGCCTTGCATTTTTATTATCTAAAAGGGCATGCTTTTAACATATTTATCAAAAAAGACATACTTTGTATTTTTATTACCTATTAGGGTATGCTTTTGACATATTAACCCCTTAGCTATGCATATAAAACCCAACACAGGTAAGGGTAATATTGGAGTACATACCCTATTTGGTAAAACTTTTTAAATCATATCCTTTTGGGTGACATTTTTGATTTAGGGTGACTATTCGGTACTTATCTTTTTTTTTTTTTTCTAAAAACTAAGGAAAGATGCGTGAACCTTAGGGATTAGTAAATCTTAACCACAATTAAATATAGTTGAAAGAAGACACGTGGCAAGATAAGGGGAGCCGAGTTGCCCTTCTTATTTTTTTTTGGTGTGGAGGGAATGAATATATTGAAGAGGGCATTTTCATCTCTGAATTGTGAATTACCCAAAACACCCCTTTCATTAGGCGTGAATCGTGATTTGGTGGGCTCAACATATCGCCCGGTCCGGAGTTTTGTATTATGTTTGTCTTATTGCACAAAATCCTAGGATTGCATACAAGTAGTCTAGAGGTGTCAACGGGCGGGCTTGAGTCGGCCTGGTTGTGGCCCATTTAATAAGGGGGCTTAAAGGTGGGCCCAAACCCGACCAATTATTAATCGGGCTGGGCCGGGCTTGGGTGGGCCAATTTTAAACGAGTTTTATACAGGCTTTGCACGGGCCTACAAATTTTATGGGCAGGCTATTTATAATCGTGACTTGTAGTGGTTTGGGCGAGCCTAAAATATATTTTAATTTGAATACTAGACCGTCTCCTGTTAATGGAAAACTCTTTTGAATACTAGCACTCTTGCTCCAAAGAACAAATTTTTGAGTGAAATTCTTCAATCGAACTAGCCTCACAGTAGATCTATAACTAATGAATGTGTGTGTTCTGACCCCATTTTTTTTTTTAGCGTAACTAAGCATAAGCCCTGTAACCCTGGTTAATTTTTTCTAACCTTTATGGTTAAGTTTTTTTTTTTCCATCTAAGACCTAAGGAAAGATAGGTGAACCCTAGACGTTGGTAAATCTTAACTACAGTTAAAAGTTAAAAGGAGTTAAAAGAGGTACAAGGGCAAGAAAAGGGGAGCCGAGTTGTCCTTATTATTATTTTTTTTTTGCTGTGAAGGAAATCAATATATAGAAGAGGTTATTTTCATCTCTGAATTGTGAATTACCCAAAACACCGCTATAATTAGGCGTGATTTGGTGGGCTCCGCATATCGTTTCGTCCAGAGCTTCGCATTATGTTAAGTTTGTCTTGTACTCTCATTGCACAAAGGAGTCAACTCCTCTACGGTGATAACCGGATTTGGCAAATCCGGTTTCACCCTTTCAGATGGCCACGTGTCCCCTTTGACACCCCTTAACTGTGATTCACATTCACCTACCCATTCTTGGTTTTTTTTTTAAATATTAATTTTATTTTTCAAATATTTTAATATTAAAAAAACCCAAAAACAGTTTTTTAATTTTAAAAAATAGAATTAATATTTTTTTTCTAAAAACCAAAAATGGATGGGTGAACCTTAGGGGTGGGTGAATCTGAACCACAGTGAAAGAGTGTCAAAGGTGACACGTGGCCACCTCAAAGGGTGATGACCGGATTTACCAAATCCGGTTATCACCGTAGAGGATTTGACTAGTATAAGATACGGTGTCCATACGTATATAGAAAATGTACGCGTAGGTTTTGGAGAAAATCCCTGTAACTCAAAAGTCCTCTTCTTTTTACTATTTTGCATTTCTCAGCAGTCGTCACAGATCAGTCTCTCGCTCTCTCGCGTTGTCGTCTGTAGCTCTTATGGCGCCGGAATCTTGCTGGAAAAGATGAAGATCTCTGGTCGAAGTCAGGTTCCGGAGAAAATCCCGGTGATTCTCTCTTCGACATCCCTAAACTCGCCACCAGATTCGGATCTTAATGAGAGAAGCAGCGGTCAAAAATTCTGTCGTCGGAAAGTCAGAAACCCTGGGTTTTCCGGCACCGGCACTGTCATCCGTTTGAAGAAGGATGGAGCTCCAGCAGGGAAGAGGAGCGGACCTGCGACTCCTCTCCTGCGGTGGAGGTTAGATGATGGAGATTTGTCTTTTTCTGATGATAAAGCACCGGAGCCCGGACGGAAAGGTCGTCGGAAGATGAAGAATGGTGGAGAGATATCGGTTTCGGCGAGGAAGCTTGCTGCCGGACTATGGCAGTTGCAGTCGCCGGAGGTTCCAAGCGGTGGTGGTGAAGAAAGTCGGGTTTTGCAAAAGAGGTCGTATGATCGGCTAGGGCTTGAGGTATTTCTCTTAGGGTTCTTGAAAAGATTTTGAATAAATGTGCGACCTTTAACCATGCTTCGATTGTTGTTATGGAAATTACTGTACTTCGTTTTGTTGGAACCTTTGAGATCACCATCTAGGGTTTTTATGGAGAAATCGGACCAATGTGTGATATTTCTGAGTATTTTTGTGGTATTGCGTGGTCTAATTCTTGTGTTTTTCCTGAGATTATTAGAAAACACTGCATTTTTCTAGGTTGTTGCTTCAATATGATCTGGGGTGATAGGGTTTGCGTGGAGGAATTTTCTAGGTTGTTGCTTCAATATGATCTGGGGTGATAGGGTTTGCGTGGAGGAATTTAGGTCAAAAATCGTACTTCAAGTTGTTTGTTTTGCTTTTCAATATCACTGTTTAACTTTACTGATCTTTTTCACTATGGCTGTTCAAGTTGTTGATTTCTCTTAATATCTTTCAAGTACATAAGAAGCATCTTTCAAATTGTTACTTTACTGTATATGATTTGATTTTGATCCTTTTATCTTCAGAACTATTTTCTAGGTTTTTTTTTTTTGCTTGATCTTCTTCCTCTTTAAATTTTTTGGATTTGTAGAAATTTCTGTAAGAATGATTGATTTTCTTGTATTTGGCTAGGCTAGATATCTCCACATTTTTCTTACATGACTTCAGGAAAATGTGTTGGCTTACTGTATCTGGATTTGTCTATGATTTTGTGTAGTTCTTCATCCATTTGTCTGAATTTGAAGTCAAGAAGACTGGGTTTTTTATTTTGTAAATTTGAGAATTAGTCCTCATTTATTTTCTCTTCGCTGCAGCCTGGTGTTGGGCATTTAGGAGTCCCGTTTCTCTGTCATCCCAGTGGCAGAGAATATGGTGCAGAAACAAAGGATCTGTTACACAGTCCCCTTTCTGTCTCTGGTCCAAAGGATGGAATTATCTATAAGGTATGTTATCTCCTATCTTGTAGTCCTTCACTTTACTCATCAACTGTTGCTGATCAGTAGGGATGGGAGGACTACTGTGGTCTTGATGGGAGGACCTTAAGAAGCTGCTCTCCTTGGTACATGTGAATCACATACACAGATGCAAGTGGGACATACCATTCAGTGGATCCCACTGAGGAAGTTCCATGTCCAACCTAGGAGATTTTCTGTGCCTTGGGATTCTTCTTGAATCATCCTAACCATCTGATTTATCACTTTTTTTTTTTTATCAGTATCAGTAAAGTATCAAATATATTAGAAATCAAGCGAGTTACAAAAGTTTACAGAGATGTAAACTAGAGGGACTAGAAAGCAGAAAAAGACATAAATAGTAAGATAATAACAATGACAATGTAGACTACTCCATCACAACAGAATAATGTTCCTCACTTCCTGGCCCAGTTGGCCGGTGGAGCTCCATTCCACAATTAGGCACCGAACACGGCCTTGAAGATGATGATAAGGAGAGGAGGAATTGTCGAAGAGGTGAAAAATATGGACCACTGGTCCAGAAAATGTATGTCACGCATATTGTAATGATTATGCAGAAATGGCATAGCCCTGTCCTTATGGTCTAACTTAAGAGTACCTTAAATTCACTTGATAACCAAAAGAAAGAGCTTTTCTGTTGTCTTGTACTTTTCCTACATTTTACTTTTATGAATTTGATTTTAGATCTTTCGTTGTCTTTTTAGCTTGAGCCTTCTTCGCCATTTCTCAATGCTGCAATGGAGGGGGCAACGAAGTGGCACCCTAGGAACTCGAAAACATCAGATGAGGTCTACCGGTTTTATGGCCACATGAAGCTTCTTGAAGACCAACAAGTCACTACCGTCTCGGTTGTATCTTCTCTGCAAGCAGAACTTTTGCAGGCTCAAACCCGCATCCATGAGCTTGAGACGGAGCGTAGATCCTCGAAGAAGAAACTTGAGCATTTCTTGAGGAAAGTTGATGAGGAAAGAGTCTCATGGCGGAGTAGAGAACACGAGAAGATCCGTGCAGTAATTGATGACATCAAGGATAACTTGCACAGAGAAAGGAAAAATCGACGGAGGATGGAAATTGTCAATGCCAAATTGGTCAATGAGTTAGCCGAGGCCAAGTTATCTGCAAAGAGGTTCATGCAAGATAATGAGAAAGAGAGGAAAGCCAGAGAGCTAATGGAGGAGGTCTGTGACGAGCTCGCTAAGGAAATTGAAGAAGACAAGGCTGAATTTGAAGCAATGAAGAGGGAATCCATGAAAATCTGCGAGGAAGTGGAAGAAGAGCGGAAGATGTTGCAGATGGCCGAGGTCTGGCGTGAAGAACGGGTCCAGATGAAGCTGGTTGATGCTAAGCTGACGCTTGAAGAGAAGTATTCACAGATGAACGGGCTTATAGCAGATCTTGATACTTTTCTTAGGTCAAGAAGTGCAGCCCTGGATGTGATGAAGATTAGAGAAGGGGGCTTACTCCGAGAGGCTGTGAGCTCTATGAACATTCAAGATATCAAAGAATTCTCGTATGAGCCCCCAAATTCAGAGGATATTTTCTCTGTTTTTGAAGATGTCCAAACTGGTGAAGCTAATACTAGGGAGATTGAACCATGCCTAGGTTACAGTCCTGCCAGTCATGCCTCCAAAATCCATACTGTAAGTCCCGACGTCAATGAGTTTTACAAAAACACTTTGCAGAGACATTCAAATGGGTTCATCAATCAGAGCAGTGATATAGAAGAGGATATGAGTGGCTGGGAAACTGTGAGTCATGCTGAGGATCAGGGCTCAAGTTATTCACCGGAAGGGAGTGTCCCATCTCTTAACAGGATTCACAGGGACAGTAATGTTTCAGAGAGTGGAACAGAATGGGAAGAAAACACAGGCCAGGTTAGTCCAAATACTGAAACCAGTGAAGTCTGCTCAGTATCAGCAAAGCGTTCAAAGAAGAAGGCATCATCTATATCCAGGCTTTGGAGATCATGCCCAAATAATGTTGAAAACTACAAGATAATTTCAGTTGATGGGATGAATGGAAGGCTTTTAAATGGAAGAATTTCTAATGGGGGGACCACTTCTACAGATCAAGGGTCGGGTGAAGGTGGACTCAGCCCCCAGGGTTTGGTCGGGCAATGGAGCTCACCTGACGCAGAGAATCAACACGTAATTCAAGGGATGAAAGGGTGTATCGAATGGCCTCGTGGCACACAGAAGAATAGTTTGAAATCAAAGCTTTTGGAGGCGAGGATGGAAAGTCAGAAAATCCAACTGCGCCATGTTCTTAAACAGAAGATTTAGATGTATTTGTGTTTCGAAATTATGTGCAATTCCAGTTTGGTCAAGCCTGCTAAACAGAACTACTGATGTTACCAGATGAGAATACGAAATGTAGTTAGTTTTCCGACTGCATACGATACTGCCTTCTGCAAAGTTAAAACTGCTAGAGGATTGTGCGAGGAACTTGTAAACAAAGACACTTGATCTGTCCCCTGGCCTGCTGGTGTAGCTGGTTTTCCATGTTGTACTATTATGAGTCATTTTCAGCCCTGGTAAGGATTTCTTTTCATCACTTTTGGCAACATCTGTTCTCAAAAGGTTTCTTGAATAGTTCGGTTATAGTCTCTAACATGATTAACTGCAGTTTTGTTTCTTTAAGAGTATATATTATCCTCCCAGGCAAGCGATTCAAGAGCAAGTTATGCAATTGCAATCTGTAATTTATCATTTATCCATGTCTGCTGTTAGCACAATCAAGGAAATTAATTAGTTTTTGAAACTTAAATGGCATCACTCTCATCTCTGTTTTCTGTTAAGAGAAATTTCTTTTTTTCCATCACATGAAAGGGAAATCAGAACGGTTTTTTTACATGCATGCAAGATTTTCAGGCAATTTGATCTCTTTAATTCATGATACATAGCCTAATCCAGACATGGGGTTGTCTTCAATGAGCATCATATGCGAAAAAGAAGAAGAAAATAAATAAATATATTGTTAACAAAGAACAATGATGACCATAAAAGACAGAGAACTTCACCTTGATCTATGGATATAACAATTATAAGGGAAGTTACATTGGTGTATTGTCGATAATATTTTATTATAGTCTCAATATGTACATATATATATATATATATATAGAGAGAGAGAGAGAGAGAGAGAGTTCTTAGGGCCATTGCTCTTTAGTTATTAGTATTTAATATTGTGCATCATGAAAGTAAAATCTGTGTAATGAACATGTTCTTATTGTGGGAGGTGGGGTGGCACCAAGTTTTGAAGAGGCCAATATTTTGGCCCCTTTGGACTCCCAATTTGAAATCAAAAATTTCCAATTTATGTTGATTCTTTTTTTATAAAAATATTTTAATTTACTGAAATTCTCATCTAAAATTCCAATTTTTGTGTGAAATTTCAGCCATGATATTTTTAAGTTTTAGTCTCAAAATTTTGAAATTTTGGTCAAAATAAGTTGATTTTTATTTGTACACGTGCATTTGATTTATTTAAACGGATTTTTACGTCTTAATGATTTTTACAAATATCTTTTGCACTTTTTTCAAATTCCTATTATATCCTTCCCATTTCAAATGACTTTAAAAAATGTGCTTATTTTATTGGTTTTACCAAACAAGATATAAATTTAAGAGCTTTTTTTTTTCCCCTAAAAAAATTGATTTTATCAAATAAATTATTTTTATAACAAGATCTATGATAAACAATTTTTAATTTTCAAATTTTAATTTAAATAGCTAATATTAGATCAAGCAAAGCCCTTAAGTGTCTTAATTAATTAAATATTTTAATTCTTATTAATACCTCATTGATTAAGTGTCTACTTCTAAAAGGTGTTGATTTATTAAAAGTGTTTTAGTATAAAAGGCTCTAAATGTCTTAATTTATTAGGTATTATACAATAATAATATATAATTATCTAATTAGAATTTTAACTGAGAAATAAAATATCATAACATTTTAAAATAAAATCCAAAATTTATTAAATAGTCGAGAACTATAATAATAATAATAATAATTATTATTATTATTTTGATAACTCAAGTTCAACCAAAAATAAGATTGTTACAAAATTTTTGAAATTGGGTTAATTCCATATCAATACCTATCTTATACTAAACAACATAAAAGTGCATCCTTTAAAACAACTTTCTTTATGCAGCTCGCCAACTTAAACCTGCAACTCACCAAACGTAAGCCAGATGGAAGATATTTTTAAGCTTCATTCAATTTTGACTTAAGAAAGAAGGTATTTCTACACAAGCAGCATACGGTGGCCATAGATACGGTCTGCAGCTCAGAAAACCCTAAGCTTCAAAAAGAAGTAATCTTATTTCACTCTCTTTTTAGTTAATTGTAACGGAAGAAAACCCATTTGGTAATCTATTTTCAGTTGATTGCTATGGTCGCCATCTGCAACTCACATAGTTTGCCCAAATAGGAGGCACTCAGACCCCTTTAAATGCTAGACTTACATAAAATTGCTAATTTTGTTCACCTCTAGAAAGCAGCAGCTAAACGCTAATGCACCTGCTCATAACAGCCGCCCAGCCCCTTTTCTTCCTTGCAAACCTCTCAAATGTTAACCTGATCTTTGGTATCTAATCCAAGGCTTCTATCCTATTTCCTAGACCAGGAAAAGGGATAGAGCACAAATGTACTTGGCTTTGACTGAATAAAGAGCAAGTTCCATGGTAGAGTAATCGAATCCAGAATATGTTGGGGTTATTAAAATTTAAAACAGAGCTCTGAAACAGAGTAATGGAGATGGGCTTGTTTCCAAGAGTTTATCTGCTCGAACTTGTTTTCGTCATTTCAAATGACTCTTAGTTTTAGCTGAAGATGACGCCTGGTCTCTATTTGTCTAATATTTTGAAATTGGGTTCTTTTAAAAGAATTGTTTTAAAAGAGACATTTGTATGTCATTTTAATATAAGATTGACTCTAATATTGAATTAACCTTTGAAATTTCATTGCATGGGTGGCACCAAAGGAATGGGATCCTTGTGAAGCTGCGACTATTATCAGCTTTTTCAAAAGGGGACATGGGACACTGCACCATTGATAAGCAGATAACGACCTCGATGTTGGGGTTGCCATTTTCTTTGCCTATTTATTTCACGTAAGACCCGTGCCTTAACTTCCATGTCCTTTTTTTTTTGAATTTGAACTTCTATGTCTTTACAAATCTCTAATTTTAACATCATGTAGGGGCCCGTATATTAAATTAGGCCTCGGATTCTCTCGGGTGAAAAAAGGCTCCTCTCAAGGCAATCACAAAATAGGGGACATATGGTTGGAAAGGCCTTGGATTGTCTCTGGCGTCCATAGAATAGGTGACAAGTGGTGGAGAAGTCAAAATCATGGGCATAATAAGACATGGGGCAATAAGTGTGTGAGAATAAGGGTTAGAGATATCAAATGGAGAGAAGTCAAAATTATGGGGAGAAAATGGAATGACTTCTCCCCATTTTTACGCCAACTGTCGCACAATGTATGGAACCCCGAGAGCCCTTTCTGGCTTCGCCAGATACAATCCGAGACTGGTTGGAGAAGTCATTTCATGGCCCCATGATTATGACTTCTCCACACATTAATTGACACATGGCGATAAAGTAGTGAGATAAAGGGGGAGAGATATCAAGTGAGGAGAAGTCAAAATCATTGGGAGAAAATAAAATGACTTCTCCCCTTTTTATCGCCACATGTCCTGTATTTTGTGGTTGCCCTAGACCACCTTTCTAGCTTCGCCAGAGACAAACCGAGGCCATTAAATTAATATTTAATACGACCTCTTAGCCTGCTCTTTAAGAAAATAAACAATCAGTAATTATGGTCAATTTTTAAAACTAAATCAGGTCTCGGTTACTATACCGGAGGGAAAATCATTGGGGATCAACCACAACCAGGTTGTTCAGTCTTTAAAAAAAAAGTTGGGAACAAAGGAGAGAAAGGACACTGCTTCAACCGAGTCCATTTTGTGTGTGCCACTCCGCACACAAATCATCTTCGGAGGTGGAAAAAATGCGAGTGATTGTGGTTATTTATTTCCTCCATTTATTTGTAACATGGTAACAAAGATTATGTTTGAGTGACTTCTATCAATCTACACGGAAGTAGTAAAAAATTGAGTTTGTTATTTAGTTTCGACTTTTTGTAGAAATTGCATATTAGTAACAGTTAAAAAAAAATTTACCAAGAGGTTTTTTTTTGTAACTCGGGGTGTCCTCAACCCTTCTGATTAGGACTAATCCTAACGATGTGAACCCACCACACCAGTTAATCCAGGAAAATTCTGTGTAGGATTGGCTCCAAAGGAGCCAAAGGGAAGTGAGAAGTCGAACCTAAGACCTTCTGGCTTCCGCTTCAATAAAGCGTAAGATCTAGTGTCCACCCCCTTAGGGGTGACTCGTGAAATTCATGTTTCAACTTTCTTGAGACGTCACCACATGCGTCCTTTGACTCACACAATTCACGAAAAGTGATTTAAAAGATAACTTTTTAAGTATGCAATCTTTTCTTTCGAAATAACTTTTACAAAAAGTTTTAAAAGTACTTTGCTAGAAAATTCTTACTCTGTTCTTTTGGTTCATTATTTCATGCTCATAGAGTTCAAAAGTTCTACAAATAATGGAACTTTCAAGTTTCATAAATAAATTTGAAATTTTTGAAGTTCCATAGATGTGAAACTTCAAATTAAATTGAACTCAATAAATCTGATACCATCAACTAAAAGTGTTAGAAACTCTCCCCCTCTCCTTCCCATACTCTTGCCTCTCGTTCTAAAACATTAATGCTCCGGAGTTTTAAAAATTCCACCAAAAGAATGAAGCCATACAGACGTCATTATCAATTTATCCAAACAAGCTCATTCTCTAACCCTATATTTAGTTGTCTAGAAAATGAGTAAAAACATAGAAAAGAAAAGAAAATTAGACAAAACACAATTAAAAATTGTATTAAAAATCAATAATTTTCTTTTCTTTTCTATGTTTTCATCAATTTTCTCATAGCATAAAAGTTGCATATTTTCTGTTTTTTGAGTTGACAAATCCTTGATAAATGGTTTAACACTTTGGGCACCGAAAAGCCCGTCTATCACCCGAAAACATTGTGACCAAACAGGCAAACACGTTCTTCTCTGTCTCTCTCATGGTTTGCGACGATTAGGGAACCTATTGACCTGATCTCGCAAACATGATGTAATTAATCACAAACAAACATTCAAACAAATTCCAGCTACGAGGGACCATTGAATTTCGATGAGTTTTGATTTCTTCATACTTCAGGAACATGCTCTAGGCCTCGAACAGCATAAGTTCAATGATAAGTAGAGCCATGACAGTGCACTAATGCTTCCCTTTCTGTAAATTAAGGTTAGGTTCATTGCTGTTACGGCAAGTATTAGACTTCTTCATTTAATATAAGGGTAGGGGTTGTCTACCTCTTACTACTATAAATAGAAACTTGAGTTTAAGAGGGTACCCCTTGAACCAATGTTATCAGAACCGGAACGGTCATCGAAACCGGCTGATTGGCTGGTTTGACCGGTTCGACCATGTTCTTTTTTGTTAAATTTTTTTTTTTTTCATTTTTACTCATTTATGTCCGGTTCGGATCCTATTTTACCACCGGTTTCTAGTTCAACCGACCGGTTCTTCCAGTTTTGACAAAAATGACCGGTTTTCAATTAGGCCCAGTTTGGAGGTGTTTGAGAACCGATTCCCGGCTTTTCTGGTTCGATCGAGTCCAGTCCGATTCTGACAACACTGCGTTGGACCCTCCACATGCAATTTTTCTTTTGGATATAACTCCACATGCAATTAGGTTCCTTGGTTTCGTAAGAAACTATGAAAGTGACCTAACCCCATGTGCAAGATACCCTTAACGTAACTGTCTTCACGCGGCAAACCCCTATTTTTCAACAACCTTTCCATAAAGTATTAATCCGACATACAAAATGGAGATGTAACGAAATTTCCAAAGGGTGCCTAAACTTTAAGGACATCTCACATGAATTAAGGGTCCCTCTATCTACCCATCCCTGTCCCCCTTCATAACACCCTCTAGCTAGATTCTTTTAATCCATATAACACTAATCTAAATATGTTGAACTTATTTGAAAATTGTGCTTAGTTAGACTTTAGATTGTTAAGGTGAAGGTTAATTGGATGTTTACATTTTTAAAATAGGGTTTTACCTCTTATTAAAAAAGTGCGAAAAATTTTTGGGTTTAGGGGATAGGGATTGGAGGACATAGTCCCATTTTTCTTTTAACCATCAAGTTCGTGGACTATCTTGTCCGTACGCCACATACATATTTTATGGGTATTGTTTCTCCTTATTTATGGGGCAACTATCCCGATTATGTCATATTAAATAATTAAATAACATAGTATAAAAGATATATTTTGTTTTTAAAAGTCGAGGGGCAGTTGCTCCCTTGCCCCATGGATATATGCCTTATTAAATAACCAAATAATATAAGATACTTTTTTTAAAAAGTTCCGGAGTGCACCCATTCTCATTCGTCCCATGACTATGCCCTATTAAATAATTAAATAACATAGTATAAAATTTTTTTTTGTTCAAAAGTTTAGGGTCTGCCTGCATGCCCTATGGCTATGCCCTTTAAATTATAATTTTTCCGCAAAAGTTGAGCAGGCAATTCACAATTGCCCCAGCTATACCCTTGCAAAAAAAAAACTAAGATAAATGATAAGGGCACCTAAAAAAAATTTAAACAAAATTAATTAGACTTTGAATCCCTATATTTGGTCAATCCGGGTAGCCAATGGGTCAGATCCCAAAGATTGTATGCTCTAATGATCCCCAAAATTATCATTCAAAGAACTCAAGTCAACTGTTGCATGTAGCCCCCACTTTGGGGAAGGTACCGGGTTCCATTCCCGAGAGGGTGAGAGTTTGTATATACTCTCCACCCGCCCACTAACTGAACAGATACTAACACCTAACCGGCGTTGTGGCCTAAACGGATATCTCAGAAAAAAAAAAAAAAAAAAAATTTGTTGCATGTAATTATAGTTGGTCATAGTCTAAACAACCTCCATTGAATTTTCAGGTGGGAATTGCTAGCCCGAGTTTCTCTCTTCCTCACTTTCTCAATTGAATCAACAAGTGTCCTTATTTTTTTTCCCGATTTTCAACATTGAACCAACTCTTTCTTAGTTTTAACAGGTTGCTTAGGTAACCAAGAAAAATGAGGACACTTGTCGGTCCTTGAAAAAGTGAGGGAGAAGGAAACTAAGGCTAGCATTCTCCTTCTCAGATTACAGCGCTTTCAGAAAGTTGGCGTGATGGGCCATCAACAGGCACATGCCGCAATTGTTGGTAGGTAGGGATGGTGACGAATGCTTATTGTGGTGGTGCAGCGGGCACTTTAAAATAAAAAATATAGTTTAAACTTCAAATTTTATGTATTAGCGAAAAATGTGGCGTAATCCCCTCTATAATATTAATAAACACCAATATTCATTTACTTAATATATTTTTAAAATATTATATTACTTTCCTGTTTTATGTTGGTAAATGATCAACTATCATATGCAATTACCTCCGGAAATTCTGTTAATGGTGAGTACTTTTTTTTTTTGGGTAGTCTTAATGGTTCCTACATTACTTTCTCCCTGCAATAGTTAAAGCAACAAAGCCATTTCCCTTTAACAGGTTGTACAAGTAGTAAGGAAAAAAAAAAAAAAGAACGCTCCGAGACCGTGCGGTCTCAAGGCAACCTGAGACTGTCGTGTTTTGATGGTATTTTAGGGTGTTCAAAAATTTGACTTTCGACTAGTTCCTCATCCAGTAAAAGTTTTTTCCTATTAGGTAAAATAACTCGATTGAGGTTATTTTACTTGAATTAGTTAACTTCTATGGTTTACTTGAGTTTTCCTTTTTTATGGTAACGAAGAGTCCCACCCAAGGCAAGAACTAGTACCTTTAAATGTCCATATTGACCCATTCAAAATTTCCTCTACAGACCAGGGTAAATTGATGAGTGGGAGTTGAACACAACGACATGGCTAGAAAAACCGTGATCACTCAAATAACTTGATTCAAACAAAGCAACATGATTGAGGTTATTTTAATTAAATTAGTAATTTGTATGATTCACTCAAAATAACGTGATTCAAGCTATTTTAATTAGTTCAGTTAAAATAACATGGATCTGGTTTTACAGGAACAACAAGCAGGGACACTAGAACGCCCTAGAATCCTGCATCCTCATGTCCGAAGTCAAGTTATCATATGACCGGGGGGTCCCAGAAGCTTTATCCAAAGAAATAATTCACAAGTGAAATATGTGAAGAGTGGATATTTGGGCGATTACCTCTTATCATTCCACCTCTATTAATAGATGGCTATCACCATCTATCAATCTCATAAACAAGTGATAATTCCTAATTTTAGTGCATAAACTCGTGAATATCGGCATAATTTGTGGAAGCTCATGTGCTCTCTCCACCCCATCATGTTCTTTATATATGAGCTTACCTCTGTTGTCTCTTCTTCCTCTCTCTCTTTTCCTTCCTCAGCCTAACAGATCTCCCAACCCTTCTTTGCTTCATCTTTAATCTTCATTTAGTTTAGCTAACAGACCAAAAATGGGAAATTGCTTGAAAGGGAACAAAATTCTAGAGCAAGTGGAGACACATGAGGCATCAAGAAAAGCAGAAGAGATGGAGCGATCGAGGTCTCTTACGCCATTGAAGTTTTCAGAGGCGGTGAAGCCGATGGAAGGTCGCAAGAAGAAGGTGGTGAGGTTCAAGCTCGGCGATGACGATATTGTCGGTAAAGAGAGTGATGGTTGTGCTAAGGGTGGTGTTGTGAGGTTTAGAGTTGTGGTGAGCCACCGGGAGTTGAATCAAATTTTGAATTACAGTAAGGATTCTAAGTTCTCTTCTGTGGAACATTTGTTAAGTGCAATGCAGTTGAGAGGTAGGATGATCTCTGCAGTTGGAACAAGTGACGGCGACGTTGCCGGAAGTTGGACGCCGGCTTTGCAAAGCATCCCGGAGGATCATTAAGGGCCATGTTACTTGTAACTAACCATGACTCTCTCTCTCTCTCTCTCTCTCTCTAGATCTCTCTCATGTGAGTGTAAAGAAGTTGGTGTGTTTTCATTTCATTTTTAATTTCCTATACAAGCCTCAATTGTATTTGTCGAGGCTCTAAATTTCAATGGTGCAACTCCATTGATTACTGTTCTTAATGTACTGAATTCCAAATTACTACTAATACAAATGTTAGCCATATCCTTTCTCTAATTGGTGTTTTTATGGGTTGTGGCTTGTTGCCAACCTCTTATAAGAGGCATCATCCTTCACACATTTTGGGTGTCTTCTAAAGGTTGCAATCCTTTGGATAAAGGGGTACTTCTCTGGGATTGAAATGGCACATCCGATCGCGACGGATCTATAAATAGAAAGATTCGAGTTGTCCTTGGAACAATGACATTGAAGAAGAGGGAATGGTAATTTAAAAAAACCTTGATCCCGACGATCACCAGACCCACGGCAATTAACCCTTTCATCTCTTCCATCTTCTTCGCTCTGTATTTTTCTATGGTCCAACAATTAGTTCATACACCGTGGGCTTGCCCCAGTGGTAGTGAGTCTAAGCTAGATTCAGCGATTGAGTCCTGAAGGGGGTGCGATGGTTGTAATATCCATCATCTTAACCGAGCTTCAAATGCTAGGCATTCACCCACAAACCTACAACATATACTAACACTCTTAACTGGGTTTGCGGTCTAACCGCGTGACTTGTACCAAAATATATATATATATATATAGTTCATGAGTTTGTGTTGTATGCAATGCCATTGCTCTCATGGAAGATCGGCTAATGGTTTAGTCTATATGGAGACAGGTTACTGAACTGAACCCTCTTGAGTAGTGGTTGCATTCCAAAACATGAATGGCTAGCCCACACCTCAACAGGAGGCTACCAACAACGAATTTACATATTTAAATTGAGCAGGTTTTACATGAATCCAAGAAGATTTACCTCACCAAATTTTACTTCATATGAGTAGGCCAAGAACAAGACTCAATATTGTTAAGAAAAAGAGAGGAAGCATAATCAAGTCAAGATAATAGGGATCTTAAAATTCGAATCCGTAATCCCACCATTTGTCTTCATTCATTTAATTCAAAATTTTTTTTGTAAAAAAAAGGTTCCATTGTGGGATTTGAGAACAATGGATTATTATTTGACACAATAGATTTTTAAAAGCTATTATGATTAAGTAGCGTTTAAAATATGATAATCTCGGCAGACTTTGAAATAGACTTGACCAACTCTTGCAACTTCTTATAAACAATGACTGAATTTCATCTCAAATCCATGTTTATTTTGTCAGGAGAACCTCCAACATATGTGAAGCTTGGAGGCCTCTAAGCACCTTTGGTTGACCCTGAATATTGGGATTTGGGAATCCAATGAAGGGTAGGATAGACGCACGCTCAAGTTACTGGGCCGAGTATGTTTCTGTTTGGGCATATTGTCCTAGCCTGACATGGAGTATGGGCTTGAGAGACATCTAAAAGGCCTCTCTGGCCTTGATATTCAACTATATTTTCTAAGTTAATAAATAAATGGGTTAGGATCACTAGGCTAACTTCATTTGTGCAAAATTCATAGTTGCAAGGAAGCTAAGCATAAGGTGAGTTGCTTGCATACCAGGATGCTCGCTTCCATCACACTTCGTTTAATGGTCAAGATGGGAGAAAGGATTTGGTCTGGCGAGGTCGTTTAATGGTCAAGAAGGGAGAATGGATTTAGTCTGGTCCTCGCCAGACCAAAACTGCCTGGCCTCACGCAAAACCCATTTAATTGCCCTTATAACCCCGATTAAGAAATTTTAAGTCCCATGGTTAAAAAAAATATTTTTTTCCCTAAAAACCAAGGTTACATGGTTCAGCCCTAAGAGTTAGTGAATCTTAACCACATTTAGGAGTGTTAAAATGGACATGTGTCAACTTGTAGGATGAGGGCCATATAGTCTGGCGAGGGCTTGGACCAAATCCCATTCCTCAAGAGGGCTATATATGTGAGAGGTAATGGGATAAGCATAAGTCTGCAGCCTAGGTTGTATACTTTGAACAAGTATAGTTGGATTTGAACTTAGAGCACTTACAGTTCTCTACACATATCTCATGTGAGGTAAGGAACAATTGGAAGTATGGATTCCAATACTAATATAATGGAAGTGAGGAGCTCATATCTCTTTTCTCGCTTCTTGTTCCCTAAGATTTTTTTAAGATGTGCTTTCCCTTCGCTTCCCGATTTATTTTGTTGACAACCCTACATATATATTATACGGCCAATACTCTCATTACTCAGGAATGTTGGTCATGGTTTTCGTGCCCGTTTGGATAATCCAAGTACCAAACTCAAACCAGGGGCTGCGCTGAGGGTGCAACTTTGGATCCAAGGTTTAGGCTTGGACCTAATTTTAAAGCTTGGGCTTGGGTTATCCATGCTGGACCTAAAGGTTCTAGGGGCAAATATCTAGTACAATTAAGGTTGTTTCATATACACATGTATTTGGAAAAACTTGAGGTCCTTGGCGTACAAGTGATGCATACATATTCCACCAAGTTCTTAAAATTGACCGGATCAGATCAAAGACTATCTTACTGACCAATCCAAATGAAGAGAGGGAAAAAAAGAATTATCTGAGCAATCTGTAATTGTTGTTAATGAAAGGAGCCTACATGTTTGACATGGTTAAGTTGGGTAAATGAGATGGATTTTGGGCCTACTGGTAACTGGCCTTGAAATAACTAGCGGGCCGAATTTGGGCTTTCTGACTTGCTAGACCATACCAAACGCTAGCGTAAAAAGTTAAGCAACAATTGAGGTATGCCCCATGACACCAAAGTCACATGGATTTCTTTTAAGGCTAAGAAGGCCTTATTTTTTCTTCAAATTGTACATAAGCCTAACTGTAAATGAGGTATTTTCTCAAATTTTAATGTTTTAATGGCACATTTAGTGGTGTATTATTTAGTCCAAATACAGCCCACATAGTTCATATAGGCTAACTTGAAGTCAGCTTGAACTTAGCCCAACTCAGCCCACGAGCTACCAAGTCCGAATTCGGCTCAACGCCCGTTGTTATGCTGAGCCGTGCTTCGGCTGAGGAGCTCAGACTGAGATTGGGCTGGGTTTTAAGGGCTAAACCTATCCTAACTCATCCCGGCCCAATTGCCACCCCAAACCAAGGGAGGAGGTTGGGGGACCAGAGTCCCCGATTGGTCAGTTGCCTGAGTGGTATTTTACCCTGAAGAACAACGCACATGCCAATGGGTCAGCCTGTTTTCTAATCGTTTGCTTTATCGAACAAAGCTTTAGTAGGGGGCTACTTGTGGACTATTTGTTGTACGTTGATACCAATGACGGGTAAGCCAGTTTGCATCTGCCACGTGTTAGAAGAAATCCGTGTGATGATTCGAGAGTAGTTTCAAATATTCTTCGCTTCCCTTCGAGTACAATTTTCAATTTTGCCTTGCGGGACTAAGTTAGTGCTCCGACACAAACACTAAATTTCCAACAATGGAAGATCTTGGACATCTTCGTGACTTCCTTGGTATTGAGGTAGCTTGGTCACGACGAGGTTTACTGGTCTTTCAAAAGCGTGGATTTCTTTTATCCTAAATTAAATGAAAATAGATTGCTCCTTAGCTAAAGTCTTCAAAGTCCTAATCATCTTATAATGGGTCGAGATCCTCATGTTTACCTTATAACCGGTACACTTAGGACATTCTACTCTACTTCACTTAAAATCGGATCAAAAATATGTAACAAATTAAAATAAGATAGTAAATTGTAGGGTCGAAACAGTGACAATTGTCCTACGAAAACTCTCTTTCGCTGTGACTGGTGGGTTCCATAACCAAGCCACTGTCTGACCCAAATAATGTCCAATTTTTTTGAAGTTACTCTAGAGAAGCCATGAAAATCCATAAAGTCTAAACCTCAAAGCAAAGATCAGATAAGAGAAGATGCCAATCAAGTCATTTATGCATTTGTGTAGGCAACATGAAAGATAGTGATACACTCAATGACTGAATCCAAGCCGACCCACCAACCCATTAAATGGACTTGTCCAGGAACTAGAGCCACATGTCAAAGCATCATCATTTCATTCAAGTGGGTGGAGCACTTCAGTAATACCCACCATGTGATGTGACCAGTTATGGCTTCAGTTAACTGTCACTGTAACTGAAAATAACTGTCATAGCAACAGTTTGAGACTGCTAAATAACCAGATTCATGCATTTTCTTTTTCTTTATCTTAGGGGAATGGGATTTCTTACTTTATAGAATGCAATAACTTGATCCGAATATACCTGATTATGTTAAGCATTATACCTACGATCAACCCTTATGGCACCTTAGCGGCTACCTTAGGCATGATCGCATGTGTTTAGGGTTTATGTGTGTAACATGATAGCTTTTGTAACAAAAAAAAAAATTATAACAAACATATAGCAATCACAATGATAACAAGAAAATATATGAACAATAAGCATTTACGTGGATCAGCCTCTATGTCCACAAGCAACGGCCGGAGTTCTTCGTTATGAGAAGTGTAAAGGGATTATAGAATTCACTCTCACACAGCCTTTCAAACATGGGCAGAACCAGGATTCTCTTGCAAGGGGCTAACAGTAGGGGAGCAGAAAAAAAAATAATAATAATTAGGACAAAATTCTTAGGCCATCGCGTATGAGTTAATTTGAATATATTTTTTCTCTAAAATTTAAGGAGCCTAAAGCCACCCCGTCCTCTAGCTCCACCCCTCTCCTGGTCCCCATGTGGCTCCGATCTTTCTTTCAAATAAAATTATTTTTCTCCAATTAAGAAAACCCTAAAATCGAAAATTATATATATATATATATACAACTCACAAACACAGACCAAGTCTCAATTGAAGCCACAACTACACATACCTCTGAAAAAAAAAAGAGACATGGTGAGAGTACTTAAGGAGACATACCCTACCATCCTTAAGCGACTCTAGCACCAATCAAAATATTGATGCGAGGGAGCCTGGAGTGTAGTATTTTAATTTGGGCCGAACACTCAAACCGCTTACACAAGTTACTAGAAAGTTAAAAAGAAAAATCAGTTTTTCAAGTTGGGAAACTATAACTAATGTGCGAATAGTTGTGTGATGATGGATGGAGCCCACATTTCACTTGCGTTTAGACCGTTTGATCAAGAATATAAGGTGATGAATTGCTCTTAGCAGATTACTTCTCAAGGAGATGAGATTGGCACATGGTCTACCAAGTGGATGGTCATCCCATGGTTTAAAAACCCAAGAACTCAACTTGAACATTAGTCAGATTGATTGAGTAACTTGGAAAACTCGAAAAAAAACTCAACTCGGTCTAATTCGGAATATTTATGTAATAACTTGAAAAACATGGATTAAAAGAAATCAAAATACGCTAGTTTTATAAGCTTAAACCTATAAACTAGGTTTAACAAAACTTATAGTAGCTTATCTTTGTAAATCCAAAAAAAATATGATACAAAAATAGTATAACGTTTGAGTTTAAGTATTAAAAAATGATAAAAATGTACTTATGTGACTCGCCCTAATCCTGTGATCCTATATGTTTTGGTATCAAATAGTGGGGTCTTCAATTTTTTTTTAATTTTTTTAGTATACTTGGTCCCCCCAAAATTTTGTCTTATATAGTGGTCCCCCATTATTTTGTCATATATATATATATATAGTAGGCTCTCTAAGGAAGTCTGGATATGCCCTTTAGGTCACCACATGTCCATATTGACATCCTTTAACTATGGTTAAAATTCAGCAAATCTTAGGGTTCACCTACTTATCTTTGGTTATTTTAAAAAAATATTAAAAATTTTTAACCTTAGGAGTTAGTGAACTTTAATTAGGGTTAATTTTTTTTTTTTGATATTTTTTTAATAAACCAAGGATAGGTGGGTGAATCTTAACCACAGTTAAGGGGTATCAATAGGGACATGTGGCGACCTTAAGGACATTACCGGGAAAAAAATTCTCAAAATAAAAAAATTATCCAATTTTTTTTTTCCCGGGGACTAGGCCCCCAAACCCCCAAGTTTCATACCCTTAAATCCATTAGTTTTCTTATACATGTATTTCGGGCCCAATGAAATATTCCTACTCTAAGCTTGGCTCGACTTGACTCATCCGAGTAATTCGATAAATAATACCTCTGAATTTTGAAGTAACTTGACTTAATATTCAGTTAATTGATCCGAGTTACTATATTGACTCGTCGAATTTTGGGTCTTCTTAATCAAACCATGCAATCAGGAACCGATAGTGACTGTTGCTCGTCGTGCCTTAAAAGACAGCTGTCACAACCTCATACGTCTCAGTTTGGATCTAAGCTTGCTGGGTCCCACCTCTGAAACCCTCTGATCCTGATTGGATTGTGGGACCCCCAATGTCTCTCAATGATTCCTTTGGAATCCACCATCTTTCTGTGGGTGCACACCCATTTAACAGGCGCAAGTTAACAACTATAGATTATTTAGGGTCTCACACGAGTGCAAGCACGTGCTAACCGCACACGTCATTGACCTTCCTAGCCTCGATGAAGGGCAAAGCTGCCATCACTTTTTAGTTCTTAGTACAAGAAGCTATTAAACTAATGATATAGTGCGACTCATTACAGATAAAGAAAGCCAAATAAACCATCTTAGTACAAACATTATTAAAGGACTGACCCTGTGCAACTGCATCATAATATTAAAAATTATTAAACTAATGATGTAGTGCAATCAGTCGCAAATAAACTATAGCGTGTGGCAAGTAGCAGTTGAGATTCTGATTCTGAACAACGCAAACCAGATCTCGTATTGCACCAATACCATATGGGAGTCTGCATTGCATGACGATTATCCTCTTCAGATAATGGTAGTTTTCGCTGTCATGTTTTATGCAAGAACACAATCTGATGACGAGCCCTCCGTTGCTCATATGATATGCTATGTCCCTCGCGAGAGGGCGTAGCCTCTAATTTTTTATTTTTTTGAGGCAAGTTCATGGGGGCATTGCGTCTGTTTGTGATCATTTTGTAAAGAATATATATTTTTCTTCAAAGTTTAAGGAGAGCTAGTGCCCCCATCCCCATGCTCCGCTCCTCTCCTCTTCCAAGCTACGCCTCTATTAAATGCAGTGGGATTTTTTCTTCAAAATTTCATGGAAGGATTCAACCTCCCTTAGCCCCATGTGGCTCTGCCCCCGAATATACTCCCAAATATAGTTTCAAAACCTAATATTTTAATTCAAATTATTAAAGATTAAAGTTAGAGCAAATATGACTTGATTCTTAATTATTTGAATTAAATGGTCAAGATTTAGGAATATATTTAAGATACCATAGATTGATTTTTAAATCGTGTAATACTTATCATATCAAATTGTTTAATTTTCTTTAAGAATCAAACTATAGTGATGTTTCAACCAAAAAACTATTTCTCACCGACTCATCAACCGACCCAATTTTTAATGGGTACGGTTGAAGGCCTAAACTCTAACCTCATGGGTCATGGGTGGATTGTATTGTTCTTAGCATGTTTATAATTGGTTCGGTTAGGGTTAGGCACCAAAACCCCACTTAACCAAAATACAAACTACACAAGTAGCATCATTAGTAGCGTGCTTGGTTAATTTTTTAATAGTTATTTACTTAATGCACATTTATTATTAATTTTAGGTCCATATGTAATATATACTTTAAAAATATAATATGTGCTTAATTCATATTTACTATTTAATTTTAGGTCCATAATGTTTTATATTTTTATAATATTTTTTTGGTACAAATTTTATTATATAAATAAAATAATCAATAGTTGTGTAGAGATGTGCAATCTGAATGTATTTCAGAGATGCCTACTTAAAGATTCATTCATGACTTGAATCCAACGGTGTCAAGCATTACGTGGGGATATCATTTAAAGCATGTGTGGACATGGCGACATTGGATTTTTAATCCAACGGTCTGACTCTTTATAGTAAGTTCTATTGAGAGAGTTTTTAATCACTTTCTAAAATAAAATTGATAGCACATGCTATCGAAGGCTTCACAACCCAATCAATGTGTTATCAAGCACCACTCAATCAAAAATCTGCCGACTCTAACTTGTTAAGCCTGACATGTATTAAATATTTCTGGCCCACTTAATGTTTTGTCGTAAGATTTCGTTTCCAAATCGTAGAGCTCTAATCGCAAGTGTTTTAAATCACTTCCCAAATAAAATACCGAAACATACGGCAGATATTTGAGACAAGGTCGGTTATGACCATGATGAGGTACTCTAAATAGGTATAAGCCTATTGCATTGGGCCAAATTTGCCTTTCCAAATCGGTGATACAGGATTTTGTTTGAGTTGATTGCATGTCTTTCGGGAGATCGGACCACAGCCAATCGCGATTGCATTATCCCCGAGTTCAATCACACCTACAAGTCAATACGTGTCATTTCTAATTCCTATTAACCATGGTTAAGATTGACTAAGTCCTAAGGTTCAACTATCAAGTCTTGGTTTTTAGAAAAGAAAAATTAACTCTCAAGTTAATGATTTTTAACCTCAAGGTTTATTTTTTCATTTTTTCCCTAAAAAATCAACGTTAGTTTACTGAACTCTAAGGGGTAGTGAGTCTTAACTACAGTTAATAGGAGTTAAAAGAGACACATATTTGACTTTTGGGTGCGATTGAATATGGGAAGAGTTCAATTGCGATTGGCTGTGATCCGATCTCGTCCTTCGGGTCAGTTGAAAATTACCTAGAATCAATGCACATAATACCGGTACATGGCGTGGTCCGACATGGAATTATCGGATCCTTATTGGAAAGATAGAACCAAGACTAGACAGAGTAGGACCAGGGTCCACATCTGGCAATCCCACTCCGTGCCAACATGGCCCAGGCTAGTCCAGTTACCATAGGACTGGGACCCACCTCTGGCTCCTCCATTACACTAGATGACTCATAATCTTCTGCAATTGTAACCCGTTTTGCCAAAACCAGTTATGCCCCTTGAGGTGGCCACGTGTCTTTTTTTTACCCCTTAACTGAGGTTAAGATTCACCCACCCCTAGGAGTTCACCCATCTACCTTTGGGTTTTAGAAAATATATTTTAAAAATGTTAACCTAGGAGTTAGTGAATTTTAGCCACAATTATTAATTTTTTTTCTAAAACCAAGGATAGTAGGTGAACACTAGGGGTGAGTGAATCATAACGAGAGTTAAGAGGTATCAAAAGAGACATGCGGCCACTCAGGGGCGTAACCGGCTTTAGCAAAACCTGTTACAACTGGAGAAGATTACAAGTCTAGATAGAGAAAGAGAAGGACCTGATCAATTAAAGCAGCACCAACGGCATTAGCAGCAGAGCATGCTACTAGTAACAATAAGTCAATAACCACAGCTGAAGCAATTGCAGCTACGGGTCCTAATTTAGGCAAATAGGAATCCGGAGCTTCTGATAGCGAAGCCTGATGGTGAATCATGATAAGGTCCTTTTGTTTAGTCCATAAACGACAACTCCCTTGTGGACCCCACACTGTGCCCACCACGTCTCCTCAGCCGTCCAATGTGCTCCACCCCAAATTTGGGATTTTTTTTTGGCGATTACTTTATTAAACTTATACTGTTTATATCTAATCCTAATTCCTAACCATCAATTACATCATTTATATTATATATATAAATATATCAATTGTCGGACATCATAGTTCCCTTCCCGAGCGGTCACTGTTCTGCCACGTGGCTTCAGAAGAAGCAGAGCGCGTGGGACCCATTTCTCTTCTAACCATACACGTGCCGATCATGAAAAGAATGGATACGAGGGATGGAGGTTGTAGATTGGGACACCCGGACACGGCTAGGATGCATTAGACCGGGTCAAACAACAGTCTCCTGATTGGGAGATTAGATGAAATGTACACAAAATGAAACTGAAATGAAATGAAATGAGGAAGACCTTCTGAATCCTATATATTCACGTCTGGAGAGACTTGCAAAGACATATAGTGTAGTAGTGATTGTAGCATAGAAATCCGACAAAGTCGTCGGGGGAAAAAATCCGGTCGCCGGAGACCCTTAAAATGCTATAGAAAATAAGCCAAGTCGTGTAATGGCTAAGGGCCGGAAACTCGGCTCGAGTCGTCATGAACGTTGGCTAGAGAGCTTCGGCTACAATCAAGGCCAGGAGACTGGCACAGATGGATCAGAACTAGGTGAAGAAGATGTGTGGTCGATGATCGACAGGGACGATCACTATAGGCACGTGGCACCCAGTGAGTGGAGTTCCCCAGCGCCGGAGAGTAACGGTAACGGTGCAATTCGACGGTGGATAGCCAGAGAGAACCGCCACATAGGTGGATTATCGTTGGCTTTCGACGACGCCGGGAAGACCCAGTCGTCGAGAATTGTACACAACATGGTGTCTCCACGTGAGCACCAAATGGCGGCATCGGCGCCGGTGAATGTACCTGACTGGTCGAAGATTCTCCGAGTTAACTCGGCTTATACGTTGCATGACTCGGATGACGAGTTGGAGGATCGTGAAATGGAGAGAGTACCCCCACACGAGTACTTGGCACGTGAGTATGCGAGGAGACACAAGATGGCAGAGACTTCGGTGTTCGAGGGCGTGGGTCGAACCCTTAAGGGACGGGATCTGAGCCGAGTTCGCGACGCGGTGTGGAGTCAGACTGGGTTCGATGGTTAATCATTGAGCGAGTTGGACGAAACGAAAATTCTTTTTTATTATTTTTTCTTAGGCAATGATTCGTCCGAGTGAACCCAGTCTAAAACGAGTCACTCACTCTAAAGCGATTGAGCCTATGCAGAACTTTAGGTCTGGTCTCTCTCTTCAACACCTTATCTATCTCTCTCGGGTTGAAAAGTGTCATCTATTCTATCCCTGTTTAGTGGTAATTTGGTAAAAATATTTCCTTGAAGTGGTTACTAGATACTCTTATCTTACTCTTGTATGCACATTAGCAAATTGCCTGTTTTTCTTCTATTACTATAGGAGTCCGATGATTTTAACCAATGACTCGAAATTCTCTGAAATTGTAACTGAACTCCAAGGTCAAAACATGTCAATATTCTTTGATTGTAGTTAAGATTTCCTAATTCTTAAGGTTCAACCATCTAACTTTTAGGAATAAATATTAAGTCTAAAAGTGAAAGTTGTTAGTTAGAGTTAAAAGAGTAGTTAAAAGAGACTTTTATATTATAACCGTTACAACTTGAGAGAATCCCGAGTCCTAATCATATCCAAGACCCTAGACTCGTGTCCAAGACTTGGGATCAGAGCGGGCACATGAGAGCACCAAATTGAGAAATAAGTTAATTCATCTCTTCAAATTAATAATGGGATATCTCTAACATATGTAACCTTGTGAACTTTATTTAATCCGTATTCTTAACACAGATTTAATAATAGGCCGGATTTTGGGAAGAAATAGCGCTCAAACTGCCAAATCAAGGTTTTATATGTACAAGGTAGCAACAAGGACACATATCTTGTTATTCCAAACAAGGGCAAATATTGGTTTGCATGTGTGATGTGCGTGTGTGTTTCCTTTCTTGCCTTCAGTAATCACCTTGTGGTGTTATTGAGTTTACCAAAAAAAACCAAAAAAGCCTTCGGGTGGTGTTTAGTCCCATATCGGAAGTATTTCTGAGCAAGTTGCCCCTTACAAGTTCCATAGCATCCCAAATGGTTGGTACTCATTTTGGAAAGCTCTTGAGTGAAGCTTATATGGGCTGCGTGTGTGGTCTGCATGTGTGTCGTGTGTGTTTCCTTTCTTGCCTTCAATAATCACCTTGTGGTGCATGTTATTGAGTTTACCAATTAAAAAAAAACAAGGGCACAAAAGAGAGTTTAATGAAGAGCAATGAGAGGCGTACCATGAAACCTATTTACAAACGCCTTCCCCTCTTAAATACTCACTAACTGTGGTGAGTATTAAAAAAAGAGAGACCGGACCAATGAGGTCCAGAGTTGGTAAATAGGTTTCATGGTACGTTAACTATTTCCCTATAATGAACTCAAGGGAATAAAGGAAATGGACAATTAATGTGGGAACCACTTCCACGAGGTAGGGTACGAGTTGCTTTCAAGGGAGTCACAAGTGCACCAAACTGGCACGGATTAGAGACATGTGTGCCAAAAGTTGACCGACATGGTGTATGTATGCCTTCTGGCTCTCTTTTTTTTTCGTGAAAGATATTTTGGCTCTCTCTAATGGGGATTGAGAGCCAATAGTCTTGCATTGCCATCTTACTTTTTTAAAAAATTGTTTAGCTAGGGCCCGTTTGGAAGGGTTCATGGATCAGGATTTCAATTGCACTAACCGACATGGAGGGGAAGCAACATTGGTTAGATGGTTACTCAGTCCAGGGCCCAGGCATTGGGTGATGGGTCACCAGCCCACACCACTCTAACATTTATGCAGGATTTTCCCTATTGGAAGCCAAAAAATAATCCCCCAATACTAAAAATTTGTTTTGAGGCGGCGATAATGAAAATTCACTATCCAAGCTATTTTGTGGAGCCAGTCCAAACAAGCTCTTAGAATATCTAAAACTACTAGGTGGAAGGCAACGGATGTCCTCTCTCGCTGAAGCCTGAGTAAGTTACTCGGGCGTAGTCTCTTTGCCTAATGTATCTCTTTTAATTGTGGTTAAGGTTTACTAACTCTTATGAATTAAAAAATTTAATCTTAATTTTTAGAAGAAGAGAGAATTCCGGTTAAGATTTAATTGTTTTTTGTAAAAAAGTTTAACAACTTATTATTATATTTTCTAATAAACAAGATTAGATTTTTTAATCTTAAGAATTAATTAATCTTAACCAAGTAAAAAAAAAAAAACACGGCAAGGGCAAAAAGGCTAGGCCCGAGCAACTTACTCTGGTAAGTGACATTTACTCTCTTTGAGGGCCCGTGGGAGAGGGAGCAATGATGGGAGACAATTGAAAAGAGGTGTATTTTATTTTTTTCTTCTCTTAGCTGATATGAAGATAAGGGCCATCACATCCTGATGTGAGGTGAGTGATAAGTTTCTAAGAGCCCAATCCACCTTCAGCAAACAAAAGGCTATCCCATCCTGATGGGAGACGATTGAAAAGAGGTGTATTCTGTTTTCTTTTCTTCTCTGCTTTTAAGAAGAGGCTCTGGAGGCGAACCCTTCAAGGTCATCCATATAGGCTTTGGCTTGTCTCTGGCGGAGCCAGAAACCCCTCTCGGGGTTCCATACATTATGCGACGGTTGGCCAAAAAATGAGGAGAAGTCATTTCATTTTCTCCCCATTTATTTGACTTCTCCCCATATGATATCTCTCCCCTTTATTCTCACACACTTATCGCCACATGTCTTATTAAGGGTGGAGAAGTCAAAATCGTGGGCCCCACCACGATTTTGACTTCTCCACCACTTGTCACCTATTCTATGGAACCCCGAGATAAGTCCTTTCTGGCTTCGCCAGAGACAATCCCAAGCCATCCATATATTGTGTGTCATGTATGTGATGAGAGAAGTCAAATCATTATCCCCTTGATTTTTTATTTTTCCACACATGTTTCGATACATGATGATAAGTTATGAGAAAAAGGGGAGAGAGATATCGGGGGGAGAAGTTAAAAATCAAGGGAAATGACTTTTCCCCATTTATAACACCACATGGCACACAATGTATGGATGCCCTTAGGGGGCATTCTCGCTTCGCCAAAGACAATCGGAGGCAATATAAAGATAAGGGCCATCGCATCCTGATGTGAAGTGAGTGATAAGTTTCTAAGAGCCCAATCCACCTTCAACCAATGAACAGTGCTGCGAAGATTACGGTGGCTTTATTACCAAATTCTGGTGGAAAGAACCTCAATAACAATTACATGCTAAGCTTGCTTTGCATAAAGAAAACCCACATATGCCCCCACCTTCCAAGAAAGCTAGAGATCCACATGAAACTTACACAAATCAGGAACAAATTAGTTTTCCATTTCTAGTTTTTTTGTTGGGTAGATTATGGCAGTTAGGCTGCAACTCAATTAGCGTTGGTTAGTGATTAGATAGCCGAACGCTTGACTTAGAAGTGGATTAAGCATGGTAGCCGGTGGGTCTATCAACCGTTACACCATTACTCGAGGGAATAGAACCCTGAACACTTCACATGGGAATAATCCAAGGGAGAGTAGATAAAAATAAACTCCGTGGTGAAGAGATGCCTCCTCCATTCTTATTTACCTAGAACTTTCGATTTTAAAATTGAGGAGTCAAAAATCAAATTAGTGTGCTAGAGTGCTGCAATGCACTTAATTTCCGTTCTTTGTTCCTGTGGGTAACGCTGCTACCTAGCATGTCGAACGAACAAGGGCTGGTGAAGACAAGTCTGGGACAAAAAATTAATCAGCAATTTGAATAGACATCTTAAATGGTATTGAGTTAATTCGCACTTTTGTTTACCTTAATAGGCGGCAACGGATTACCTTTGGCAGATGCCCAAGATCCATCTAGGCACCACTCTTCAACTTGACGAATGAGAAGACATTTAATTAGGAAAGTGATAACATGCTTTACAAATTCTATTGAGTGGTACACGCATACCTCCCAAGCTTGTCACATGTGCTCTTTGACACTTATTAACTATGGGTAAATTCACCCACCCTTAGGGTTAACTAATCTAACCTTAGTTTTTAGAAAAATATCTTTAAAATATTAACTGCACGAATGAATGAAATCATAACCAAGGTTAATTTTTTTAAAAAACTAAGGTTATGATTTCAAAAAGGACATGCAACGAGCTTGGGAGGTATGCATGTACCACTCAATAGAATGTGCAATGCATGTTATCACTCCCCCTAATTAAATGCCTTCCCAAACGTAGCTGAAGAGTGGTGCCGGAGATGGGATCTCGGGCATCTCCCAGAGGTAATCAGTTGCCTCAATGGCATGAGTAGGGGTGGAGCCACATGGGCGGCAGGGGGGCTGAAACCCCCTTGAAATTTTGAATTTTTTTTGTCGTCTATGATTAATAGGGGGTGTAGCTTCAAAGAGGAGCGGAGGAGGGAGGAGGGGGGTTGTAGCCCCCCTAAAATTTGATTAAAAAAATTTATTTTTACAAATAGATGTGATGAACCATGAATTTAAGGATCAAAAAAAAAAAAAAAATTGGGTCTTTGCCCCCAACATTGTTAGCCCCTGCAAGAGAATCCTGGCTCCGCCCCTAGGCATGAGCTCCCAGACCATAGAACTGGGGTGGTGTTTATCATCAGTGAAAGGAACTTGTACTGGTGAGTCTTAACACCATCTATATCACATTTTTACCGTGTTAGATTTGCTCATTGTTAGCCATGACTCCTTTTATCGCCAACCCACTAAAAAGGGTGCTTTGGCATTAAATAGGTTAAGATTTTTTAGCTAAACATTTTATACCGGAGAACTTGCAATTTTTTAACCCTCAAATTTCTCGGTTTATAATTTACTTTGCAGTTTGGTAAGCCATAAACACCCAGAGAGAGAGAGAGAGATGGTTAGTGCCATTTATTTGGAGTAAGAGTTGGGTTTACGAGCAATTGAAGAGGTTGCCCATCAATTCGAAAGTCCAGACCCACATGGCATTGTAAGGGATAAAATTCGTAAAAAGGAGTAAAAAGAATGGGTAAAATAGGAATTTCTCACTCTAGCAAATTCTAACAATTTAGCCGACATAAGCCCACTTGGGCTATGTGCTGGCTCACTTGAGTGTTGTCTGACAAGTGACCTCATCATGATTACACAAGTCATGATGACTCAAAATGCCTATAAATAAGCAAGAATCACCAGAAAGAATGGAAGGATGGTGCAGAAGGCAAGAGAGAAAATAAAGGGCAGAAGAAGAAGAGGAAGAAGGAGATCTGAGAAGCTTGAGTCATTCACACCCCTACCCCGAAGGGATATGCAGGCGGCCACTCACCTGATTCTCTCATCTTCTTTTGGTGTTATCCGGCTACTTGATGTTCTTTATGGCTTCACAATCTATATGGTCACCGGATTCTCTCAAATAGGCCATGAATAGTGCCGAATCCGTTGTCACGTTGTGCTGTGAATAGTGCCGAATCCGTTGTCACGTTATGCTATGAATAGTGCCAAATCCGTTGTCGCGTTGTCCGATGTGAATAGTGCCCAAGCTCATTGTCCGTTGTGAGCTGCACAACGTACCCGTTGTGGGATGCACAACGTACCCGTTGTGGGATGCACAACGTACCCGTTGTGGGATGCACAACGTACCCGTTGTCTGTGCCTTATCCGAGCTACGTTGTCAGAGCTACGTTGTCTGTGCCTTATCCGAGCTACGTTTTCAGAGCTACGTTGTCTGTGCCTTATCCAAGCTACGTTGTCTGAGTCATATTCTTTGTGCCTCCTGAGCTACAATCTCCAGAGCATAACACCAGAGCTCATCCTCAAGTGTATATACCCAGTGACCTCACGATAAGTATCTTTATACTATTATGTTCATATGTTCATGTGCTTGTGCCTTATACTGACTTTATCATCGGAGCTTATTTCAGGGTGCACACCCGCCCCCTCAGACTCATTCACAGGTGGAGTTTTGCTAACATTCCTCTACCAACTAAGCAGCTATAGACGTGTAGCGTGTACGGGATTTTTTCCTTTCAGGCATAAAATGTAGACATGCATGAGATCCACATAGGTGTACATCTCAAATGGCCAAATTTCCAGATATTTGTTTGTCTTTGTGACGCTAATATTATGTTATTAGTCAAAAAGAAGACTTGGGATCCTTTCTAAGTTATAAGTTAGTTGTTGGAGAGAGGCCGTCGAGGTATTGTGCAAGCAAACCAAAGCCTCAGTTGAGGTGTAAAGGGGTATGTGACACCTCTTAACTGCACGATGGGATTTGGTCTGGTCCTTGTCAAACTAAAATCGCCTCACCCCCTGCTCTATAAGCCACCATGTGCCCTTTTTAACACCTATTAACTATGATCAAAATTTATTCATTCGTAGATTCATACATCTAACCTTAGTTTTTAAAAGAAACAAATATTAACAAAATTAACCTTAAGAATTAAAATTTCATTAACCAGTGTTAAAAAGACTTAAAGGGATTTTGTGAGTGTGCCCGATGGTCTTGGTCCGGCAAGTGCCAAACCAAATCCGATCCCCTCAAGTACATGCTGGCAGTCTCCTCACCAACAACTACTAGTGATGATCCCGTGTCAAAAAAAAAGTGGGTACCTTAGAATATGTTATACTTTGCTAGATGGAGGATACTCATTCTAAATGAAACTTGCAAGTACCAACCGACTGGCTTGTGTCAGTGGCAGTAAGTATATTCCCATGTGGGAGTGTTTGGAGTTTCATTCCTGCGAGTGATAGTGTCACGCCCCGAAACCCAAACTCTCGAATCTCAGGGCGTGAGTTCTCATTTAATCTCTTGGCTCATTGTGAGTAAGGGAATTTACCGTCTTTCCTTCCGGGCCGGGCCATACTGAGGAATAACACTAAACACCTAAAATCAGAGTCGCCACCTATTTAATTAAGGGAAAATAGGATCCCAAATATACAATGGATAAGGCCAAAAATGAGATTCTAGGTAAGTGATTCGATTAAGCACTAGGGTATTAGGCACCCTAGGGCCCCTATCCGGAGATGGTAACCTACTTCCTATGTCTAAGCCAATTAAATAAGAAATTCAAATATAAATTAAGTATGTTATTTAATTATACTAATTAAGTAAATAAAGCAAGATTATGGGAGAAAGGGAAACTAATCCTACGTAAAATGAACTCGTTAGGGTGCCTACTTACCCAACTTGGCGGGATCAAGCCATAGTAGTTCTTACAAGCAAGCATGTTAAGTTGGTTGGTTGATTGAATATTTTTGGTATTTTGATCATATTTGAATGTTTTTGATATTTTGATCATATTTGAATGTTTTTGGTATTTTGAGATTTTATCATTTTTTTTTTTAGATTTTCATATAGGTAGGATTTTGGCAAACTTAACTAAAGTCAAATTTAATCAAAGAGAAGATTAAGGAAAATTTAAGCTAAAAGATTATATTTAGGACATAAAGAGCGGTGTGCATTATGAATTGTAAATGGTCTATTGCCAACACCTATTTTGTTGGATTTGTGTTGATAATAGATCAAATATCATTGTTTTTGGTATGAGGCATTTTGGATAATGTCCTCTTTAAGTTCTTAAACAATCCTTTACCCATTTAAAATAGAACATGAAAGAAAAAGAAAAAAAATGAAAAAGTGCCAAGTGGAGAAAATGAAAACTCATCATCTCTTATCTAATATAGTCCATTTATACCATTATGAATTATATAATGGAGCTCTAAATATGAAAATTTGAGTGAGGATGAGTTTCCCAAAGAATTCTAGAAGAAGGACTAAAATCTAAATGAAGAAACAAAATGAAAAGAGAGGTTTAGCTTTAGCTTCCACTCTCTATAGGCCTACCCATATCCACACTAGTGGGTACATAAAAAAGAAAGAAATATTTACATGAAATGAAAAAAAGAGGACATTTCTTTTCTTTTGAGGTGAGGTCCCTCTATACCATTAAATTAGTGTAGAGAGATCCAACTAAACTTGAGAAGAAAAAGATCTTCCCAAATGATTCTAGGAAAAGACTAGAAACCAAGAAAAAAGATAAATAAATAAAAACTAAAAAAGAAGATAAAGAATAAAGGGAGGAGTGCCTATTTCTCTAAGACTTCTTTTCCAATGCTCCAAGTGGTGAGGGGTTTTTAGAGCCCACAAAGGAAGAGAGTAAGTGAAAAATCTAGACTTTTAGTCCTAAAATTCTCTACACACTCTAAACCTTAAAATCTTCTAACTTTCTTCAAGGCTAAAAAGAAATATAAGGGGTGAGATGAGAAAGAGTTAGGGTTTCCACTTGGGATTTTGAATGTGAGAGAAATGGCTTGTAAGGATCTTGTATTTATAGAGTTTTCAAGGGGTTGTTGCAATTTGGGAACTAATAGAGGATTTAGTGAGAAGAAGAGAGGTGATTGATTGGTCAAAAGGGGTGTAATTGATGATTGGATAGTCAAAAAGATGTGTACTTGGTGTGAGGTGATTGGGTGGTCAAAAAAGTGTAAGAGAATAAATTGTTTTGTAAGAGGTGTAAGAGAGTAAAGAAGGTGATTGGTCAGTAAAAAAAGTGTGTACTTGGTGAGAAGTGATTGACTGATTAAAAAGGTGTGTAAACACAAAAATGGAGCTATTTGGGGTTTGAAGAAAAAATAAAAAGTCTATTGTAGGAAAGTGGAAAGTGGGCTTGAATTTTTGGGTTTTGGATATGGGTTGAATGGATGCAGGTATGTGGACTAGATCTTATGGATCATGAGTTGTTAGTAGATGGGTCATGGGCTATGGTTATTGGACTTTAGCTATGGCAATAGGGCTTGGGCTATGGTAATTAAACTTTAGCTATGGCAATTGGGCTTGGGCAATGGTAATTAGATTTTTGCTAAAGCAATTGAGTTTCGGTTAAGACAATTGGGTAATTGGGCTTGGCTACTTGGGCTTGGGTAATGGAATTTAAGTAATTGGGCTTAATTGAATTGTTTGGATATAAGTTTGGTCAAATGGGTTTGAGCTTTAGGTAAACCTTGAAGTATTTGAAGAAGCAGAAAGAGAGATAGGAGGTGCAAAAATAGGATGTGTACGGCTGCCCCTCTTTATCGGAGGGTGCGGGCAAGCGAACGACAAAGACTGAAATCACAATCATTTTTGCACCTGAAAGCCTACGAAACTTGAGAAAATATAAGAAACGAGAATGTATTAATTTGAAACTAAGTTAAGTTTGTCAAGACCAAGATAAAAATGTGGAGTGCTGGATATGAGGGTGAATGCATGATGAATGAGAGTGAGTGAATACAAGACACAAGTATGGAGCGAAGGCCGAACACACAACCGCTTCGCGAGGAATGATGAAGGTCAAACACACATTCACTTTACCAAGAGATGGATGCAAGACTAGCGTCACAAGAGGCCGTAATTGAAAGTCGGTCACACAACCATGTCAGTATACTCCTTGAATAGTGAGCGAATAGTGCAGTGTAGTGAGTGAAGAATGCAAGACTAGCTTCACAAGAGGCCGTAACTGAAAGCCAGTCACACAACTGTTTCAGTATACTCCTTGAAGAGTGAGCAAGTAGTTCAATGCAGTAGACAACCGTCCAATTGTCTGACTGGGTAACAAGCCAAGAAAAAAGAGAAATGTGAAGACAGTTGCGCAACCGTTCCATGAGGTAGCAAACCAAGAAAGAGAAAAGATGGTAAAGGCAGCAGCCAGACTGTTTCACCTGATAGCAATCCAAGATGAGGATAAAGAGCATAAAGACAGTCGTCTGACTGCTTCACCTAGTAGTAAGCTAAGAAAATAGAAAGAGGGTAAAGACTGCCATCCGACTGTTTCACCTAGTAGCAAGCCAAGAAGAGGATAAAGATGGTAAAGATAGCCGCCCGACTGCTTCACCTTGTAGCAAGACAAGAAGATGATAAAGAGGGTAAAGATAGTCACTCGACTGCTTCACCCGGTAGTAAGCCAAGATGAGGATAAAGATGGTAAAGATAGCCGCCCGACTGCTTCACCTTGTAGCAAGACAAGAAGAGAATAAAGATGGTAAAGATAGTCGCCCGACTGCTTCACCCGGTAGTAAGCCAAGATAAGGATAAAGAAGGTAAAGATAGCCGCCGACTACTTCACCTGATAGTAAGTCAAAAGAGGGAAAAAGAGTAAAGTCATCCGCCTGACTGGATCATCTGGTAACAAACCAAGAAAAAGATAAGGGGGGTAAAAATAGTCACCTGACTGTTTCACCTGGAAGCAAGCCAAATAGAGCAGACAACCGTCCGATTTCCTCACTATGCTAAGATGCAACTTAGTGCAAACAACCGCCCGATTGCCTCACTGAGATAAGATGCAAGATAATGCATACAACCGCCCGATTGCCTCACTAGAGTATTTTGAAGAGATCACAAGATCCGCTTTGGCACAAGAAGAGAGATGGTGAGTAGAGACAACCGCACGACTGCTTCACTCGAAGAAATCTAAAAAGATCACACATACGATCCGCTTCATAATAAGCAGGAGAGATGAGCAAAGACAGTCCCCTGACTGTTTCACTCGAAGAAATCCGAATGGATCACATGATCCGCTTCAGCACAGGCAAGGAGAAATAACCGATAAGAGTGAGGAAAAGATCTTTCAGGAAGTTTTGAATATTTTGAGAGTGAAAGATTATAAAGATGCGATATTGGCAGTGATGCTACGATGAAATATGGTGAATGAGAACATTGAACGCGACCCTGAGTCAGTGCTTGAATCTTGCTCTTCTTTCGTATATTTCTGTCCTGATGAGGTTGAACTTAAATTGCCCCAACTTGGATTATCTGATTGACTGCACTTGCCCCTGAATCTACAAATTTTCATGCATTTGTCTCATCATGAAAGATCGGTTTGATTTCACTTGCCTTGGTTTTTTTTGGCCTACTTGCACTAGCAATAAGGATCTGTCGAACTTTGAGCTGACTCTACTGAGGAGTGGACTCTGACTGACTATTGATATGACAGACTAGATAACTAACAGATAGACTAATGAATTGACTAACAAATGGATTAACTAACAGGCTAACGATTGACTGTTTATAATGAAATGAACTATTTGTATTTTGAAAATATGCCTGAGATTGCCTGAAGCTGGAGACCTAGTTAGATTCCTTGGCCCTTAGGAAAAATTGATTAAGCTTGGGTTGATCATTTTTGAGATAGATCAGTTCTTGTTTGCTTTCTCCATGTACTCAATGCTCAAGATAGTGTTCGTCTGATGATGTCTAATTGTTGTTCATGATAACGCCTAATCGCATATTACTGGTACAAAGCTTGCATTTGTTTATTTTTTCCTATTTTGCCCCTGGGCCTTTGAAAGGTTTTCACCAGGACTGGGTTGCATTAATTTTGCTTATCATTGGGGTTAATGATTCCCATTGAGGCCACATATTTTGATCTTTGTCCCTTTTTTGCCCCTGACCCTTTTGGGTTTTCACTAGGATTGGGTTCATGTAATTTTTGTGCAATCGCAGGATTGATGATTCCTTATTATGCCTGTGGCATTTGAAGTTTGATTCGTCCCTTTTTTGCCCCTAGGCCCTTGCGGGTTTTCACCAAGACTGGGTATACAAGCTTTTTATTTTCTCATCTTTTACTCTTGACTCTTCTTTGATAATTCTTTATTCTTCTCCCATCATTGCATGTCGGGAAGTGAAGATGAATGCTTCTGACCATTGATGCTCAAGTCCTTTCAAAGATCAAGGAGGGCTTAACTTCTAGGACGAAACGTGGTTTGGCTAGAAACGATATAAGGCTCAAAGTTTCTGCTTTGTGAAGGGCAGGGGCACCATATGATATTTAATTGGTGTCAGAATGGAACTAGTTTCTTTGTTCCCCTTGTCTTTTGATGAAGCTTTGCTTCGCCTTTGACCATTTTTTTTGTACACGGTCATCTTGTATTGTGGACAGTTGCTATGATGTGACCGAACCTGATTTCAGGCTGCCTACGTACCCAATTTGGGATCAGGTCATGACATACTTTGGATGGCGCTTTTTTTTTGGTTGACCTTTGCTGTTTGTTTTTTATTTGGATCTGACTTTTGTACCATTGACTTGACATTCGTGAGGTGCCTTTGTATAAAAGGTTTTTTAAAAGAAAGGTTATTTAGGTTCAATGGTCTAAATAGCGGATTTATATAGCATGAATATGAAAGGTATTGTGAGAGTTGGCCAAAGATGACCTCCTATCCTTTATTTGATTGGTCGAGAGAATGTACGGTCATTGCATCGTCCTCATTTCGGTATGGTTGAAATTTTATGCTCGGGGAGGTCTTCACTGCTCCTGTGTGAGCTAAGTTTCTTCGTTGTCACCGCTTGTCTTCTGTTCAATCTTGGAAGAGCATCTGTCAGAGCATAACACTTTCCATCTTGTTGAATGATCAATTTGTTTTAATCAACTTGCCTCTTGCGGGCATTAGAATTTAGTTCAATTCCCAAGCTAGGTATCTCAAAATAAGATTGATTTAAAAGGAGTCATTTCATTTAATTGACCAAAAGGGTAAACAGACTTGATGTAGAGAAGAGTAAGGAGAGGGGCCATTGGCCGACTGACAGACTGGACTGAAGTTAGGGACTAACATGGACCATCACGGTCAAATACGGGGATAAATAAGAAAATAAGGAATTAAAGCAAAAAAATACTGACACATAAGACAGATATTTCTCAAAATTTCAACTGTAGGTGAGGTTAGGTTGGTACGCTTTAGCTTCCTAGTGCAACATGGGCGAGGAGAGGGACCTGGGTGATGTCGGTGTTCCCTGGTGCGAAACAAATTTTACTCATCTCCAACATGTCCTGGACAGCGTGCTTCAGATCGTAGCATCTGTTCGTACAATGCCCCGGCATCAAATGATACCCGCAATGCTGATCTGCCCTATACCCTTTTGAAGGATTAGCCAGTGGAGGCTGCGAATCTTTCAATGTAATTAGCTGCTTGTCCAACAAATATGGGAGGAGTTCTGTTAGAGAATATGGGATGGGTGTGAAAGCCCAAGCTTTCCTCTGTTCGAAAGTCATCTAGTGAGATAGCAACTTTCCTTGGGTTTGCTGAGCTTGTTGGGCATGTCGAGGGTGTTGGGGAAAATGAGGAATCTGAACAAGCATCGCTGCCACCATCTGCACTTCATCCTCTCTTCTCCTAGTGTCTTTTTTTTGCTGTGGTAGAGCACGATTGGAGGATGATGCACCTTTTGAGAACATATCAGATGCCCTTGGATCTCCCATAGTGGCCTCAATCCTGTCCCCACACTTGGCCATGGTGCTAAAGCTGGAGATGGGCTGAGCTACTAGTAATGCCTTAAACGGGTGCTTAAGAGTACAAAGAAAGGTCGTCACAAGTTCATCTTCAGGCAATGGGATGCTCATTTTTCCGGCAGTCTATCTCGAACGAATAGAGCATTCGACCAATGTCTCATTATCCATTTGGGACATTCTTTCTAAATCTGATCTCTGCGGGACCAGATCAACATTATAAGAGTACTGGGCTACAAATGTCTCGCAGAGACCTTCCTACGCTCGGATCTTGTCGGAGTCGACCTTGGTGAACCATTGAAGGGCAAGTCCCTTTAAACTTTTCTGAAATAACTGGACCAGTAGCTTGTCCCCGTGCTCTAGCTAGAAAAGTTCTCCGCGATAGACCCTCAAGTGTGTCTCTAGACACCTCTTACCATTATACTTTTCGAAGTCAGACATTCTAAAATCCCGAGGCAATTGAATCCCTGGGTGTACGCACATATCCCTGAAATCAGTGGATGAAAGGTTGTGGGATCCCTGAGATTTTATCACCAGCTGGTCTAACCTTTCTATCCTCTCTTTGTATGCATCTGGGATTTGTGCATGTGAGCTGGCTCGGTCTAATGCTCAATGTCAGCCTTGGCTTCCTCCTCCTCAAATTGGTCCATGATTGGTGAAGAAATATGATGGGTGGGTTGTGGTTGGATAGGTGGAGGTGGAATCTTGAAAGTGTGTTCTGGTTACGGTCGAGTAGGTGGTGGTGGGATGTTGAGGGTGAGTAGCGGTTGTGGTTGAACAAGTGGTGGTGGAATGTTGATAGCGGGTGGTGGTGGATTAGGATTATTGAGAACAGGTGTTGGTGGATTAGGATTGGTAATACATGTTGGGTTTGACTATGATGGGTGGTGGTGGATTAGGATTATTGAGAACAGGTGTTGGTGGATTAGGATTGGTAATACATGTTGGGTTTGACTATGATGGGCTCGACGCACTAGTCGGTTGAGGATTGGAGGAGGAGAAATTATGTGTCATTGCCCGCAGGAGATCCTGCATGATGTTCTTTAACTCTTCAATACTTTGGGCATTTTCAGCCACCCTGGTCTCAAGATCTGGAGCTTGTTGTTGTCATGTCGGGGTGTCAGGCTCAGTTTCATAGCCGTCCTGATGTTCCATGTTGCAGTTGGTTCGTTTGGTACCCGTTATGTTGTTCAGTTTGACTCAGGGTTTGCTCTAAAAAGATGGAAAGATAGAGAGTGAGGGTTAGAGCAGAAAAGAATGAGAGAAAAATTTTAGAAGGCATGTATATGACCTAACATAGTCTAGTTGATGGGGAAAATGCCCATTGCTTGGACATTTATGATGACATGCATAAGAGAGGGTGTTTTTGACTTTTTGGATTTTTTTTAATTATCGTGCTTGAACAGGGTATGACATGACACATATGATCCTATAGGGTAGGTAGATAGAGTTCCGTTCTACTAACCTGAGGTGTTGGTAATCAGGGCCAATTGGATCAAAGTTGAGATGAGTTAATATGTTAACCTATTACAACCTAAGATTTGAACCTCACATGTGTGTCTTGGAGAAGAAGGGTTTGGTGTTTTATTAACAAACAATCATGGCCAAACATGCCCCTAAATGGATGGTCATCTGGGTAAGGATGCCCTGATGCTCAATTATGAATGGGGTAGGTATAGAACTCAAGCAGGATAGGGATAGGGATGTCCCTCCTGATAAGCTACTTGAAGGTTATACCTCTGCCTAGCTATATACCAAATGTTGGGGGATGCAGGTGTTCCTAAAGGGAATATGGTCACTTAACACCGTATATACGACTCCCTTGTATATAATATACCTGAAAAGAGACGATTTGTGCAAGCGAGAGCGTTTTAAGTCCTTCCCTGAAGATAATCATCCAATAGGTGTGACGAGACGGACCTCCAAGATTGTTAAGCTTCTATCACTAAGGATAATCATCCAACAGCCGTAAGCGTATTAAGTCTGACTATGAAATTAAATGAGTCATTAATGCAAATGCAAATGCAAATGAAAATGTAAACTTCAAAACGCATTTAGAGACATAAAAGATATTTATCTTTTAATTAGCATAAAGAAATAACAAGTTAATTTTCTTTTGAATTTCTAACTTATTTGGTTTAGACCTAGGTTTTTGGTTGAATCTAGCTTTTGTCTCCTCAGTAGAGTCACCAAATTGTGAGCAAGGGAATTTACCGCATTTCCGTCCGAGTCAGGCCTTATGGAGGAACGACGCTAAACGCCTAAAATAAGAGTTGTCATCTATTTAATTAAGAGAAAATAAGATCTCAAATATACAATGGATAAGGCATAAGGTCCAAAATGAGATTCTAGGTAAGTGATTCGATTAAGCCCTAAGGAAGGTGTTAGGCACCTTAGGGCCCCCATCCGGAGATAGTAACCTACTCCCTATGTTTAAGCCAATTAAAGAAGAAATTCAAATATAAATTAAGTATGTTATTTAATTATGTTAATTAAGTAAATAAAGTAAGATTATGGGGGAAAGGGAAACTAATCCTAGGTGAGCTGGACCCATTAGGGCTGCTTACTTACCCGACTTGGCGAGATCAAGTCATAATAGTTCTTACAAGCAAACATGCTAAGTTGGTTGGTTAATGTAGGGTTGATTGAATATTTTTGGTATTTTGATCATATTTGATGTTTTTGGTATTTTGATCATATTTGAATGTTTTTAGTATTTTGAGATTTTATCATATTTTTAATTTTTATTTTCATATAGATAGGATTTTGGCAAACTTAACTAAAGTCAAATTTAATCTAAGAGAAAAATTAAGGAAAAGTCAAGTTAAAAGATTATATTTAGGACATAAAGAGGGGTGCGCATTATGAATAGTAAATGGTATATTGCTAACACCTATTTTGTTGGATTGGTGTTGATAATAGTTCAAATACCATTGTCTTTGGTATGAGGCATTTTGAATAATGTTCTCTTTAAGTCCTTAAACAATCTTTTACCCATTCAAAATAGAACATGAAGGAAAAAGAAAAAAAATGAAAAAGTGACAAGTGGAGAAAATAAAAACTCATCATCTCATTTTTAATGTAGTTCCTTTACACCATTATAAATGATGTAATGAGGTTCTAAATATGAAAATTGGAGTGAGATGAGTTTCCCAAAAAATGACTAGAATCTAAATGAATAAACATAATGAAAAGAGAGGTATAACTTTAGCTTCCACTCTCTATGGGCCTACCCATATCCACACTAGTGGGTTAATAAAAAGAAAGAAATATTTACATGAAGAGGACCTCTTTTTTCTTTTGAGGTGGGGTCCCTCTACACCATTAAATTGGTGCAGAGAGACCCAACTAAACTTGAGAAGAGAAAGACCTTCCCAAATGGTTCTAAGAAAAGACTGGAAATCAAGAAAAAAGATAAATAAATATAAAATAAAAAAGAAGATGAAGAATAAAGGGAGGAGTGCCTACTCCTCTAAGACTTCTTTTCCAATGCTCCAAGAGGTAAGAGGTTTTTAGAGTCCACAAAGGAAGAGAGTAAGTGAAGAACTCTAGACTTTTAGTCATAGAATTCTCTACACACTCTAAACCTTAGCTTCTTCTAACTATCTTCCAGGCTAAAAATAAATATAAGAGGTGAGATGAGATGAGGAAGAGCTAGGGTTTCTACTTGGGATTTTGAAGGTGGAAGAAATGACTTGTAAGAGTTTTGTATTTATAGAGTTTTTAAGGGATTGTGGTAGTTTAGTAATTAATAGAGAGTTTGGTGAGAAGAAGAGAGGTGATTGGTTGGTCAAAAAGGATGTAATTGATGATTGGGTAATAAAAAATGTGTGTATTTGATGAAAGATGATTGAGTGGTCAAAAAAGTGTAAGAGAATAAATTATTTTGTAAGATGTGTAAAAATGAGTTGTAAGAGGTGTAAGAGAGTAAGAGAGATGATTAGTTAGTAAAAAATGTGTGTACTTGGTGAGATGTGATTGAGTGGTCAAAAAGGTGTGTAAACACAAAAATTGGGCTATTTGGGTTTGAAAAAAAAGTAAAAGGTCTTTTGTAGGAAAATGGAAAGTGGGTTTGGGTTTATTGGTTTTGGATATGAGTTGAATGGATGTGGGTATGTGGATTAGATCTTATGGATCATGGGTTGTTAATAGATGGGTCATGAGTTATGGTTATTGGACTTTAGCTATGATAATTGGGCTTGGGTTATGGTAATTAGGCTTTTATTAAAGCAAATGAGTTTTGGCTAAGTGGGTTTGTTTAATGGAATTAAGTAATTGAGTTTGATTGAGTTGTTTGGGTATAAGTTAGACCAAATGGGCTTGGGCTTTGGGTGAACCTTAAAGCATTTGAAGAAGTGGGAAGAGGGATAGAGGGTGCAAAAATAGGGTGCTTATACTCATATTATAAAACATTTAATCATTCTTTATAACACATAATAAAGATTTGAACTCCAAAACTCGCCTGTATAATATGATTCATCAGAGCAAATATCTACATATATAAAATCCACTATATACATCAAAATTTATATCACTTTCTTTTAAAGTTTGTAGTACAAAATTTCTCTTTTTAAATCTAAAATGCACCTCTGATGATATCTTCTTTCTCACTCTTTATATAAATATACGGACCCCAAAAAGAACAATTGCTTCTACATCTCTTTACCCGCTTTTACTCTTCAAGAGTAGTATAAATTTGGATGAACTGGAAAACTCAATAAGTAATTTCCATATGTGTAAGATTCAATGTACTTAAAAGAAATGCAATGGAAAAAAATGTACAATTCTCAATATAACAAAGTAATTATCATATGCTCATTTTGCTGAAATCATGATTTTCATAAAATTTAAAATCTCATGCCAAATCAAAATTTTAAGAATTAACAAGTCCTGAAACAGAATCCCAAAACTCAGGATTTATAACTCACAAAATAATTGGATATATCATATAGTTATCCAGATTACTATATAAATATAATAGCACCAAATACCAGAGTGTTATCTTGTACTGACTCATGTATTTTTTTTTTACTGATTTTGTCAGTACAGTCGCCTATAAGAGATCACGACAAAATGATCATCTTAAAGCTCTCTCGAAATTGGACAAAATTGAATTGGTACGTTTGGATTCACCCAATCATTCCAACGTAGCCGCTTGTGACCACCCTAATACGCCGGGGTCTATTAGACGTCCCGTACTAGGGTCAGATCCTTAGACTCTCTCGAAATACAATGTGAGAATGTAATATCTACAAGGGTTACTCATCAGCTGGTTAATGCAATCATAAACTGACTATCAAATCTATGGATCGTCAAGGTGATATTCTTCCCTAGATATCAACTCACTACCAAATCCATGGATCATCAGTGATATATATATATATATCAAAATCAAAATCAAAATCATATCTATAATACATAAATTAGATTCAAATCTCATAATCACATCACCCGAAGGTATTCTGATATAAATCAATTATATAAATTTCATATATTTTCACATGAACTCGTTATTTAATTTAAAAATAGGTAAGTTCTGTATATTTATTCAAAATTTCTATAATTTAAAATTTTCCGAAAATCATTGCATATTCATATAATAATACTAAAATTTTTTCCAAAATCTTTGTCTATTCATATAACAATATTGTTATAACTAATCATGTCAAAATTTAATAACAAATTCCCTTAATAAAATTAAAAAAGCTATCAATTAAATCAAAAACAGATGAATTTACTTATCCAACTGCAAAAATAATCCAAGTGAAATAAATATATTTTCTTTCATTTTCCTTCATTTTCTTCCCTTTCCCTTTTCTTTCATTTCTTTCATTTTCCTTCCTTTCCCTTTCCTTCATTTCCTTTTCCTTCTTTTGCCCTTTCCCTTTCCTTCCTTCCTTCCTTCCTTCCTTCTCTTTTCTTTCTTTCTTCTCCTTTCTCTCTCCTTTCGTCTCTTCCTCTATACGTAACTTACTGTTTACTGTTGTTGTTGTTCTGCTCCTATTACTGAGCTACTTATGTTGCTGCTGTGAGAACAATAACTCTAATGTTACTGTACTCCAAAATGTAGAACATAACTATCTCTAATATATTATATTATATATTCTATAGATAAGACATCTACGTGTGGGTGGGTTTGCCATCACCCAACACATAGATTTAACTTTTCTTATTTACAAACTCACCCCTCTACTTTAACTTTATTAAACTTAAACCCTTAATCTTATATTAGCTATAATTAATATCTTTAAACAAAAATTAGTTAATTAATTACTTACTAATTGTAAGTAATAATAAAAATTAATCTTTATTATACTTCTTTAACTTACCTAATTTACAAATTAATCTTCCCTTTTAACATTTATTATACTTAAGTCTTTAATCTCAAAATAAATTATAATTAACACTTTAATCACTAATTAATCAATTAATTACTTACTAATTATAATTAGTAAAAAAAAAATATATCTCTCTAAACCCTTCTCTACATTAGTTTGGTCATTTCTATTAATTTCAGATTTTAGAAATTTTGCTCCAATTGATTGATATGGTGGTCTGAAGTCTAAATTCTTAAGGTATCTTAGTGTCACACCTTCCACTATGTATATATAGTCTTAACTTATATATTTAACATATTTAGGTACTAGTAACATATTATCTGGTAATCAGAAGTTGAATCATTACATTAGATACTAATAACACATTATCTGTAATTAGAAGTTGGGTCATTACAGATAGTATGGCAGTTGATAGGCCCACCATGTTTAACTCACTTATAAATCAGGCATTCGACTCTCTATTCCGCTAAACACTACTAGTAAAAAATAATTGAGGTTGCTACCTAACTGTATTTGACTACCGAAAATAAATAAAACAATACCTATTTTTCATTTGATAGGAAAACAGTGGTATGGATTGTACTTTTATCCCAAATAATAAGAAACATAGCTAAGTGTGAATACCTAACTGGGGAGTGGAACAAATATGGTCTAGGTCTCTAGGGAAATGCATTGGCGTGTTAGAACATTTGGAGGTCTCTAGGGAAATACATTGGCGGGTTAGAACATTCGGGAGACGCTTGAATAAGGGGTGGAAACCAAAGCTTCAAAGACTTATAGAGCCATGTGGAACCTGCTAACTCCATGATTTTCATGGACTAATGTTCCTCAACTTTATGATCTCTAGCTAGAAGACATACGTTCTTAGTCTGAGATTGATTATTAGAGGAGGATTTCAAATATAACTGGTTGAAATTCTCCTTAGTGATATGATAGCACAACCAACTCACTAGCTCTCAACACCAACAAATGATTTTGACACCCTTCGAGTCATTTATATATATAATAATAATAAGGGGAAAATCCATTTAAACCCCCTGAGGTTTGACGAAATACACATAGACCCCCTCAGTTTTCAAAAAATACATTAGGTACTCTTAATTTTTAAAAATAATGACACTTACATCCCTACTGTCAGTTGACTGTCAGTCAACTGACAAACTTGCTAATGTCATACAATAAACTATATAAAATTCTAAAATTACCCCTTGAATCATTTTGGGGAAAATATATATAAACCCTCTGAGATTTGATGAAAATATACATAGATCCCCTCGATTTTTAGAAAATACATTAGACATCCTTATTTTGCAAATCTAACAATTACAATGAATTAGAAGTATTATTAGTGGCTAGTGATGAAAAATTTAAGATTCAGATTCTCAATTAAATAAGAGATTTATGAACAGTTGCCTAATTACAATGAACAGTGACCTAATTACAAGAATCTTCTAATTCATTGTAATTAGGCCACTGCGTAATCACAATGAACAGAGACCTAATTACAAGAAAATTTTAATTAATTGTAATTAGGCATCTGTTCATAGATCTCTTACTTAATTGAGAACTTGAATCATAGATTTTTCACCACTAGTCACCAATGTTATTTTCAATTCATTGTAATTGTTGGATTTGCAAAGTAAGAGTTCCTAATGTATTTTCTGAAAATTGAGGAGGTCTACGTGTATTTTCGTCAAATCTTGGGGATCTATGTATATTTTCGTCAAACCTCAGAGGGTCTATGTGTATTTTCGTCAAACCACAGGGGGTATAAATGTATTTTCCCCAAAATAATTCAAGGGATAATTTTGTAATTTTATAGAGTTTATTGCATGACATCAACAAGTCTGTCAGTTGACTAACGGTGAACTAACAGAAGGGGCATAAGTGTCATTATTTTGAAAAGTAAGGATACTTAATGTATATTTTGAAAACTGATGTGTATTTTCGTCAAACCTTAGGGAGTGTAAATATATTTTCTCCAAATAATAATAATAATAATAATAATAATAGTCATGCTCATTAAAGCTTTTAATAAGCAGTCCCTCTAGAAAGATGACACCTGATAGATTTTTTTAAATTTGACTGTTGGATGTTAAAGTTGGGTCCATTGAGACACATGTCAAAAAAAAATCAGTTCGATTAAACATGTTTAGACCTTTCGATTAGACCTTAATTTGCAACATCAACCCCCTAGGGTTCACTAGACCATATAAATGACTGATCTTCTCATCTTAATTTGATTGGACGTCTATAAATGTTCGATTGAGTTGATTTTTTGACATATGTCTCTCAGGACACCCGTCTTAACAACTAGCGGTCGGATTCCGAAGTAATTTTCCACGTGTCACATTAATAAGCGACACCTCATTGAACTTTAATGAGCATGACTTACTAGAATGCTACTCTATATATGTATGTCTTCTTGCAAAGCGTTGCTCCCTCCCTTGGAGTTGGGGCCAAGGCCCGGCATCTCTCTCAGCTATAAAGCTCCCAATGGTTATAAAGGCAGTTCATTTGAGGCTTCCAAATCCGATTGATGTCTATCAATCACATGATACACATAGGACTAAGTTGTAGGGCAGACAATGGCCAGGTCTTGGGTCGGGTTTGGTTCCGTCCAAATCCAACCCTAAATTGTAAGGGTTCAGCCCAAGCCATACTCTTAGGGTCAAGGTTGGGCCTTGATTTTAAAGATGCTAAAGAAGAACTTTTTGTGGTGATATTTGCCATATAATTTTTCCTAAACCACTAGCAGTTGCCAACCTGAGCATGGATAATAAAGTCAAATATGGATACAAAAATTGAAATGTTATATGAATTGGGAGAGTGGTCATTAAGGAGAACTCTCATGTCACCCTCCTTATGGTATATGCTTAGAAATGTATTTTAAGGAGAGAAGGAAGTCTTATCTATTAATGAGTGTTTACGGGTTGGGCTTAGCCGTTTAGGTTTGAGTGATGAAATGTTGATAATAATGATTTTAGTTTGACAATAGCCTTAAGACTTGAGATATATACCACACGGAACTTACGAGATATTTAGGGATACTACTTTAGCGTCGGTGGTAATATATTTTTCGATACTATTATTAACATCATTTAGTGGCTAGTAGTGAGGAGTGGAACTCTTACAAGTTATAACCAGTTAGGAATCGATCTCAAAACCTCTCTCACAAAGAGGTCAAACCCTATCATTGGAGTAAGCAGTGGGGTGTACATTCCTTTTGGTAAAAGTATGATTGGTAATGTCGAGCGCGGCAAGCCTGAACCTACCTCGCGTCTCAAAGGTAGGGACCCTCTGATACTTTTACACTTTAATATGTAATTCTAATTCTATTAAGCATAGGGTGCGTGTTTTCTTGATCTTTATTATGTTTATTTTCATATTTTACATATCTTGTTTATGATTAATTTCCTAAGAAAATATACATTGCTAATCTCATTTTGTGAAAGATATTCGTTGCAATGAAATATCGTTTTTTTTTTCTTCTAAGAAATCCTCTTATTTTCGCAGCAAACAGACATGGAAAAACGCTATAAAGGAGAAGGAAATACTCTAATGTATTTTTCTAAGAAATACTCTTCTGTCTAACACTCTAACAAATCAAAACCGCGTAATTTGACCGGTCAAATGCATTGAGTTTGGTAGAACCATCCAATGTTGGGTCTACAATCCTCCCGTACTGAAAACGAAAGGGGATAGCGTCACACACACTGTCCTGATTGGAACATCCTGACCATCCACTGTATAGAATTCTCCACTACGTTTGACACGTCTTTAGAATGGGAAGGACGGTGCTTACCATCTTCCCGTTCTTACTTGAGTATTTCTTAAGTAAAGTTATAAATATGTTTGAAAGTTGAATCATCATTGATTCCGCCATTTCTGTTTGCTTAATCTTAATCCTTCTCTCTCTCTCTCCTCCAAAGACCCAAATTGGCAAATACCAGAACTCCATTTAATTTGTTTATTTTCTTGTTTTTGACGTCTTATAAAATTATCAATAAAAAAAAAAGGTCTTATAAAATTCAACTTCTGGAATCAGGAAGACCAGAAGTCAGATTCCCAGTTGGGTTCTTTTCCGGATATTCAGATATCTTGCAGTGTTTCTAAACCTTAACCTTTTTTTCCTTTTTGTTTTCTTCTGAAAATTCAGCTTAGGAACTAAATTTCTATCTGGGTATTATTGTAAAAATCCCAAGCTAGGTTCTTTTATCTGAAAATCTGCACCATATTCGTAATCCTTATCTGGGTCCTGTCTAGAAATCGAAGATTTCGGTAAAAAGATGGGTCTCTGTTTCAGCAAAAGCAAGGTTTCAGAACCAGGTGGTAATGGGTATAGATCTGCAGGAGGTGCTGTAAGGTATCACCGAAGAACCCTAGAAGCTGAAATTCAGCAGTCCAAATCTGCTACACAGCAAACCCACCAGCTACCCGAAAGGCGTGTCTCACAGCCGGCCCCGGCGCCGGCGCCGGCGCCGGCCCCGGCTACCCCTTTGCCGTGGGAGCCTTCTCGATTGGCCCCAAACCCTAAGGCAGTTTATAGGCAAGATACAATTCTGGGAAAGCCATTTGAAGATCTAAATTTGTACTACACTCTTGGAAAAGAACTGGGTAGAGGCCAATTTGGGGTGACTTACCTTTGTACTGAGAATTCCACTGGAAAAGCCATTTATGCTTGCAAGTCAATATCAAAGAGAAAACTTATCAGGCAAAGTGATAAGGAGGACATTAAGAGGGAGATTCAGATCATGCAGCATTTAACTGGGCAGGCTAACATTGTGGAATTCAAGGGAGCTTATGAGGATAGGCAGTCTGTGCACCTGGTGATGGAGCTCTGTGCCGGAGGGGAGCTCTTTGATCGCATAATTGCTAAGGGGCATTACTCCGAAAGGGCGGCTGCAACAATTTGCAGAGCCATTGTAAATGTTGTTCATATTTGCCATTTCATGGGTGTGATGCATCGGGATCTCAAGCCCGAGAATTTCTTGCTCTCGAGCAAGGAGGAAGGGGCTCTGTTGAAGGCAACTGATTTCGGGCTCTCTGTCTTCATTGAGGAAGGTGAATTTCTCATCCTCCATTTTTTTTGCATTTATTATTCGAATTCACTGTTAGTTTAAGCCTGTGCAGTGTTACCTAGGCACGTGGTACGGGTACCAAGTGTCCAGGTGTCTAGAAGTGTTCGACACGACAAACTCTGAAAATCCCAATACAGCGGCACGAACGTACAATTTTAAAAAAATGATTATATATATGTATAACTTAAAATTTGAAAAATAATAATAAGATTAGAAAGAGGAGGACCACCTGTCCCCATTTAAAAATATATATATAACCAAAGTTATAAAAAATACTCGTATAGAAAATAAAAATGAGCAACAAGAGAGAGAAGATAGAGCCGTACATATTGATCGTCGTTATTGCTGCTTTCCAAGTAAATTTTCATCTATGTTTCCGAAAAAACTATAAGACTTGACAAAAAGTTCCTAACCATAATACTAATGTCACCGTGACACGGTATAGGCACGTACCAAGGAGTGTCGTGTCGTGCTATGGAGTGTCATGTCGTGTCAAGGTGTTGGCACGGCAAAATTTTGGAAAACTGAAGTGCCTAGGTAACACTGAGCCTGTGTTTTCTCATCTTGGGTGGTAGCAAGTAGCAACAATTCAAAACTTATCATTGACTGAATTGTTATAAGAATTTGGTCTATCAGTCGATACATTCTGCTATCTTCAAACCTCAAGTGTCTTGGAAATTTTTGTTATATATTTCATTTAAAATTAAAGGTATTTAACTTGTAAGCCCCTAAAAATATTTTAGAAAAATATAATAAATTTACCCCAAGCAATATACCAAACACCAATTCCTGTAGTGGAGTAACACTTCATTTATGATAACAACACCATGTCACAGAGTTGTGCAACTGAAAAAGGTTTAATTTGTTAAGTTGTTCTCTCTTTCTATCTGATGAACACAGAGAAATGAAAATTCCCGTTTATGTTATTATTTTCTTCCGTTCAAAGCATAGTTACCAAGTACGGGTACAGTATAATACGACAATGATCCATTAAGGAAGTACAGGTGTTATATGGTAAAAACACAGCAAAAGTACGAGAAAAATTATAAATAAATAAAAATTATGATATTAACTAATAAGAATCATTTGATATGGAATATGGGTTTAACATAGTAAAATATGACAAAATATACTTATTATACACCTTTAATACAAAATTTGCATATTATACATCGATACTCGTATAATAAATAACACGGTAAAAGTACACCATTTTAAATGGCAACCCCCCCTAAAAGTATTATATCTAATATGGGGTTTGGTAACTATGATTCTAAGTTCTTTGGTCCCTTGGGGATAGTAAAAGCTTCGTTTGATTTGTTTCTCTATTTTTTTCCTCAAATTGTCTCCACTCTTTATTGCTACTTGGTTATGAATGGAGGTATAACGGCGAGAAGATCGAGATTATTTGGATGATTTTCTTATAAATTGGTTTCGTTTTTCTCTATCAATTCTATTGAGGAATTTGAATGTGACAGACATGGCTGAGGATCTATATCTGAAATTTTAAAATTGGGGATAAATTCAAGGGCATTGACCAAACACTTTATTATCCTCAAAAACGATTCTCCATTAGCTGCTTCTCAAATAAGAGTTTTTTGTTTATTTATCTAAACAAAACGTGATCTAGATGAATGGATTCTATGAAAAAGAATATTAAATTTTATAGAAATTTCTTTCTTGCTGTTACTTTTATCTTTTATCAAGCATTGAACATGCATTTCTGATTGGTGCTTCATCAAATTAGTTGGGTTTGGAGAGAATAATAGAATTGGATAATAATCATGGCAAAGGGATCTTTATATCTGCAGAATGATTGAAGGGCTAGGCAATCAGTAATTATGTGTTAAGCTCGAGAAATGAGGAGTTTCTAACAATATAGTAGGTATATGATGTAGGTGATGGTCATTGAAAAAAGATGGAAGTGAGAATAATGATGTTGCTAATAGCATGTCATCAAAGAACCAATCTATTTTGTTAACTTTCTGGTGATGGTCATTGAGGGGACATGTTATAGGATGTCATCTCAGATTCTCATAATAGCTCTTTCTAAAGTGTACCAAGAATTTTAAAAAAATGTCTGCTACGTGTGGAAACGCAGTTGTTAAAGGTAAAACTTGTTGCTAGTAGCATGTCATTAGAGCACCTTACTGATTTATTTTGGTAACTGTTAGGTGATGACAATTGAGGGGTCATGTCATAGCATGTTTTCTCGTGATAACTGTCCTAAAGGGTACCATGTAAGGAAACACAATTGTTCGAGGAAGAAAAAAAATGGGATAGACTTCCATTAGTCCGTTAATCATGGATTTTCATGATGTTGTGTAGATCAGATGCATTGTTGTCGATATACCTCAGGGTTATTGGTGGTGAGATTTTCAATGCTAAGAAGAAGTATTGGTCTCGTAATGGTAAGATTGATAAGCTTATCACTGATTCTTAGATAGACTCCAGGATCAACAAGAGGATCAATATCATTAGCTCAGCTGGGAAATTAATGGTCTATGCTCCAAGCTTATGAGTGTCTCTCAGGAAATCTCGAACATAGTTCCTCTTTGTACGAAGATCAAAATATGCCCCAAGTCTTTGAATACAAAATCCAACTCGTACACATGGTTCAAAATATCGGTATTGAGTGTCGTATCGGTAAGTCGAATATAGGATACGTATCGACGTGTAGGACCGTATTAGTTGGATACAATGGAAAAAATTAGGATACGCTAAGAAACGCTTGGATACGCAAATGAAAACTTGATTACTTGAATACCTTGCATAAATTTCTTTTATGTAATCTAAAAACAAACTAAATGAAAGCCTCCAACTACATTTATAATCATACGGTCCATACATATGCGAGTTAAGAATTTTTTAAGTTAAAAAAGGCGTTCGTGCTGATAAACATGTATAAAAATATAAATCATAGTCAGTTAGCCAAGTATAGGAAATACAATCTAGATATTAAAACCTTACATTTAATGAAATACTTAAGAAAGTAATGACTTGCATTCATAAAGTACATTACATACATGATATAGAAGACTTAGAAGCTCAATACCACATTGGATTTCATGGCGATTTGAACGGTTTGGGCTCAAGAACTGAATAAAATGATACATTATAAATGAGCCAGACATTTTGACAATAATGTGACAAACTCATGAGAATGTGGTATGTGGATTGGTAGTTGGTACATATGTATGTATGTCTGTTGTAAATTCGAGAGTTGTGGAATCTCTTCATAAATATCACTCGATGATTGGGATTGGGCATGTAGTGACTTAAAAACATATAGAAGCCAATGTGTGAAATAATTTTATCAGTTCTTGTGCTTTAATAATGTTTTGACATATTAAAAATTATGAGCCCTTAAGATTCGAAAAAAGCCTTGCAATTTGAAAGTTGAAATTTGGCCTGGATGGCTAAAAATCGAATTTTAACATTGAACTATAAATTTTGATTTTGATTCCTATAGAATTTAAATTTAGGAGTATTTTTAATGAATTTAAATGGGGCTGCCCAATATATGTTTGGAATTTTTTTGGTAAAGGTTAAATGCAAGCCTTTTTCTACTAAATTGTTTCTCGATAAATTGACTTTTTGACCCTTTAGATGAAAATATTTTTGAATACTAAAATATGAGACATTTTTGCTAGACTTTTGGGTTTTAGTAATATTTTGTTATAGAAGAATTTATGAAATTTTAAGATTTGAGAAATATCTTACCATTTGAAAGTTGAAATTTTGATATAATCCTTAAAAAGCGGATTTTGTTCTTGAACCGAAAAGTTGACTTTTTATTCTTTTAGGAATTTAAATTTATGATCATTTTTATTGAATTCAAATGGGGGTATAACCTTATTTACATATAAATATCTTAAATAAATGAAAATAAAATTTAAAACGCATCATCTCTTGTGATCAAAATGTCATCATCATATAAGCTTAAGATGACAAGTTTGCTACCTTTCATTAAAAGACTACCTAAACCCTTAGGTAGCCTTTTTCAACTTTTAAACTTCCCAAGTTCTCACTAAGGACCCAAGTAACAAAAAACGATGTTTTTTTTTTCAAAAATTCGCGTTTTATTTGCAAATTTTTGGGTTACCTAAGCATTCGGCATTTAAATCGCTTTTTTTATATATAAAAAAAAAAACCGTTTTTACGAATTATTCCGAATTATTCTTGAATAATTCCCGAATTATTCCTGAATAATTCCCGAATTATTCCTGAATAATTCCCGAATTATTCCTGAATAATTCTCGAATTATTCCAGAATAATTCAAAAAAATTACTTATTTTGTATATATTTTAATAAAATTGTTCCGTATATTTTTATAATTATTAATTTACTTCTTATTTTTTTTCCGAACTTGATCTCTACCGAATTATTCCCGAACCCCGACTTTGTTACTATGTTAAGGACGAGGTACTAAAGGTGTAATGTAGGGCTCCTCCTAAGATCACCATAAAGGAAGACATTTTTCTTTTTGATTTTATTTTTCTTTTCGAACTTATGAGAGTGAAAGATGAGATAGGCTTGTCATTGTTATTGGATCTCAATTTGTGCCTTTGTTGTCTTGTTTGAAATTTAGGGTCCGTTCTTTTGCTGAGACATCAAGTGCTAGGCTTTGCAAGTCTCGTCATTTTGCAATATCTGTGTTCTTTTGCGTTGAATAAATCATGAGTAAATGTGCAGGAATTTATTTCAAATTCCTGGTTTTGCAAACCATTATCAATGACTTCAATGGAACTAAAACCCTATGTTAATAATGTATAGAGAAAGAGAGAGCAATGATCTACAGGAAAGACAACACGGATGATCACCGAAGTATTGTTGCCGCTAGATGAAATAATGTCTACTTTCCGGCAGTCTGAATTGTGTCGGTGTGATGTCGCCGGACGGGATGGGAGCGGAGGAGAAGAGAAGAAGAAATGAAGTTGGGAGGAGCCCTGAGTCATTTTTTTCTTGGGGTCTCTTCCTAAAAAAAATTCTCACATGCATGAGAATTGAAGTCCTTCCCTTTTGGATGAGAATTGTAAACCTACATTTCATGGTTTCTAAATGACACTAGAATTGAAATTCCGAGAATTCTTATCAAAAGTACAACATCAAAATGGTCAATTCCGCTTCCAATTCTTGCAAAAGAAACAGGGCCTAAGGGGTGTTGATTTCATCAACCTTTATAACAACTTTTATCCTAGATATTATAAGAGATATTAAACTAGGAATTTATACTTTATAATGCACGGCATCTGTGGTCTTCGTCTAATCTGACTTGTTTTTGTGATCCTTCTACACTCTTTGCCTTTTGACTGATGCAGCTTATTATTAACATCCAATTTTATGTATTAGATGGTGTAAATTCCCAATTGGCAATCAAAGTCATCATAGAATATGTAGTTACTAGTAGTCTGTCCAGAAAATTTTACATTGGCTGACCTCTATAAAACTTCTGCCAGGAAGGGTGTACCGGGATATAGTAGGGAGTGCTTACTACGTTGCTCCTGAAGTGTTACGGCGCAGTTACGGAAAGGAAATAGATATTTGGAGTGCTGGAGTTATTTTGTACGTTCTGCTCAGTGGTGTACCTCCTTTCTGGGCTGGTAAGGACAAAAATCTGATGTTATATTCTTGCTAAACTGTGTTATCTCGTATTATATAAGGGTTCTCCTATCAGATGGAAACTGCTGGATTTATTTATTTTAATGAATGGGTATTGCAGAAACAGAGAAGGGAATATTTGAGGCCATACTGCAAGGAGAAATTGACTTTGAAACTCCCCCCTGGCCATCTATATCAAGCATTGCCAAAGACCTAGTTAGAAAGATGCTGACACAGGACCCGAAAAAACGGATAACTTCTGGACAAGTTCTTGGTATGTTCCTCTTTCTTTCCTTTCTCTTTAAGCACAATTGATCTCCATACTTCAGTAACATTTAGCTATTGATATTATGTATAGGGATTTTAATCAATATTTATCGATGAGGTCTTTAATTTTTTTTTTTTGGAATTTATTGCAATGATAGTCCTTAACGTAAGCTGTTGTATAAGCCCAAATGACATCTCAAGTCGATTTTTTTATAATTTATCATGAAAACATAATTAATTGGATAAATTAGTTGGATAAAATTCATGATTGAATTTTATAATGATAATCCACACTATGAATGATTGCTGATAATTGCACTTGGCTTATTGTACATGTTTGCTTCTGAATGAGATTATATTTGTGACTTCAGAGCACCCATGGATTAGAGAAGATGGTGAAGCATCAGATAAGCCAATAGACAGCGCAGTTCTCTCTAGGATGAAGCAATTCAGGGCAATGAACAAACTCAAGAAGATGGCACTGAAGGTAGGTTATTAACCCATGCTCAAGGACTTGGTTTTCAGAGAAAAGAATGCTGCTTAGGATATGCATGTGAATAAGCTCATTTACGAGGGTATCAGGACTAAACCATCATTCTATATGGATAATTAAGCCAGGATTGTAGAATAGATTACGCCATCCCCCTGCTCCACCACATGTGTTACACATGCAGGAGGGTTGGTACCTGCCATTTGATGGGTCCCATAAGTGAGATAGCCTGGATAAAAGTTGACCTGATCGCTTGATCCTTACCCATCCATTTAATTATATTCTTTGGAAGGTTAGAACAAATTTGGTAAATGTTTGAAATAGACTTTGTATATCAGATGAAATGTCTCGTTTGTGGGACACATTGAGTTATGGGCCATGATCCCTGGTGTGTGTTGTGTATATGTGAAAGCCCGGGACGACAGCATGATTACAGCCATCTGATGTCCAGTTTTTATTCCATAGACATATTTATTTACATCCATTAGTATCATAAGTTTTCATTCAAGACTTATATTTGTATACATCCATTAGTATCATAAGACATTTGCAAGGACATGTCCTATGTTTGATTTGCTAGGTTATTTCGTATGACACCAGGATGCATGTCCAACTTGCATGGGCTGCTAGATGGTTTTAATTCACTTTTTTTTCCCCAATTTTGGTGGGTTTTTGGAAACTATTCTAGGTCATCGCGGAAAATCTCTCTGAAGAAGAAATCAAAGGGCTGAAAGCAATGTTCTCAAACATGGACACTGATAAGAGTGGCACAATAACTTATGAAGAACTGAAGACGGGACTGGCTAGACTTGGATCAAAGCTCTCAGAGGCTGAAGTCCATCAGCTCATGGATGCTGTAAGATACAAGTCGATCCCATTAGAGCCTAGATCTCCTGATCTTTTTTCTGTTTATATCCTTTCACCTCCTACTCAGTTTCTTTGTAGTTATTTCACCTCTAGATCTCCTGATCATTTTCCGTCAATCTGTTTTCTGTATTTCAGGCTGATGCAGATGGAAATGGAACAATTGACTACATGGAATTCATCACTGCCACAATGCACAGGCACAAGTTAGAAAGAGATGAACATCTATATAAAGCCTTTGGGTATTTTGATAAAGATAAGAGCGGGTGTGTATTTATTCTCTACTTTTGTTGTAACCATGTTGTCCATCTATTCTTTACTTCTCACTGGAACTACTACTCTTAATCTATCTTAGAATGTTTATATCTATGTAATAATAACAATAATATTATCTTTTTCTCACATGTACACATCCTTGGTAAACCATTTTTATATGTTGTTGAACTTATAGACTAATATTTTATAATATTGCCAAACTAATTTTATGAATGTCTCCTGCATCATCATTTTTCTTTGGTTGAATGATGATCTTAAATGATTGTTAGTAGTTAGTATCACGTTTCCAATTTATTTATAATTATTAATTATTTGTTATTTTTTCCCGTACTTTCCCCTGTTTTTGATGTATAAAACCTGTACTTCCCGAACAAATCATTGCCGTTTAAAACCCATACTTGTACTTGGTGACTATGCTTGTATCTAACACTGCGGGTCGAGGTCAATGTCACAGTCGCTTGGTGTTCCTATAGGATGTTGGTATGTTTCTGCAGTCTGAGTTACATAAATTTAGAAATAGTTGAAAAGTGGGGCAAGTTGTGATTCAAGGAATTTGAGTCCGTTTTCAGGACTAATGAGTCAAAGGATCAAGTGACTTAATTAGGCTTAATAATAGGGAAAAGTTAATGATACATATAAATTACATAAAATAATCTAAAATTTTGCCTAAAAATGTGGAGGCCCAAAGTGCTGAGCTCTTAAATGCAACATTCTAGAAGAAATTGCCTACAGATGTAAAATAAGACGTCATGCATATTTTTATGATCCGAGACAAATAGCAGGTATGCATCAGATGGATAAGTTTGACTAATCAACACAGCTTTTTGGTAGAAGGCTCATATAAGGATTAAGGAGTTCCTAACACTTGGATTGTTTGGAATCCAGGTTGAAAAGTGCAATGCAAACTTCACTTATGGTCGATTCTTTTGCTGAGACTCGTAAAGCTTGACACTTTGCACTTTCTTAGGGTAGTTTTTAGGAATTTCGAGTCACTTTGTCAAGATTTCTAACAAGATTAATTCTTACAATCATGAAATTTCAAGTCTTATCATTTTTTATGAGATTTGAAATCATTCATTTTGCTGCATTTGAAGTCTTACGAAATTGCAACTCAAGAGATGAAAAGCACGATACATCTAATCCTTAAAAGAAAATGCATATTGTCCAATTACAAAACTTGCAAAGTGCTGAACTTTATAAGTCTCCGCAAAAGAAGGAACCCCTAGGATCATTTTGAGATTTCAAAAGATTACTGATCAAAGAAAAAAGAAAAGATTACCGCAATAAGAACGATTCTTGTTTTACACCTATAGGTACTGTTTCTCTTAAAATGTTGCATACAAGAGCTAAAAATTCATGCCTCTATATTTTTAGGCAATGCTTTCAAGTTTCAATAACCTTATATATATCAGCAATTTTACCTTTAAAATATGCTTTGAGCAGCCAAATATGGAGGGACAAGTGTTGCCTGATTCACCAAGGTATTAAACTTTTTATTGTTTGACAGGTTTATCACAAGGGATGAATTAGAAACAGCCATGAAGGATTATGGAATGGATGATGATGGCAGCATCAAAGAGATAATATTGGAGGTGGACACAGATAATGTGAGTTGCCTCTAATCCTAAATTCGCAAAGCTTTTCTCCTATAAAATCATGTACTAGTGCTGATTCTATTTATACTACAGGATGGGAGGATCAACTACGAGGAGTTCTGTACAATGATGAGAAGTGGGATGCAGCCGCCGCCCAAGCTCTTCTAGCTCCACCAATGACCGTGCTGCATCTTTTGTTCCATAGTTTGTGAGGGGACTTATAATCTGATTATTTTGTCAAAGTGAACTATGTGCGCGACATGAGACGCTCAGAGGAGTTGCGTAATCTACTCTGAGGTATGAGGTATGCCAATGTTGTACAGATTTTTTTTCTTTCCAGTTCCTTGCCGTTATCGTAAATTTTAGCATGATGCTGTTAGTTTTATGTAGTTCTTCTGTTTTTCAAATATGTATAGGAGAAGTCTAAACTTCGGGTCTTTGATTACAAATGAGTGGAGATTATGGCGCATTTTGGAAGAAAATAAAATGATATTTTGAGCATTATTAAAAGTTGATCACTCCAGCTACTAATGTGATTTGGAAAATGGGAGATTTAAATATGAAAGTTGTAAAGGTTATAACAAATTGTCTAATCTACTAAATTTTGAAATGGTATGTACAGTCTCTTTGATTTGCTAAAATTCCGTCATGGTCTCTGGTTAGCCACCCAGGAATCTGCTGAGCCATATGGTAGATCCTTTCATGTTTACCCGTAAAAAGTATTCAGCGACGAAATGACTGATGCCATAGCATTGAGGTTATTGTAATCTTTGGACTTGGCAAACAGTGATCTGGAAAATGACTGATGTCTTAGCCATGTTGTTGGGGCCAGTATTTGGCAGGTTGACCGATAAAACTAGGAACTGGCAGGCCAACTGGTTCCTAAAACCAACAAAACTGAATTTATTTAAAAACTGGTCTTAAAACAAATAACCATAAAAACCAGCCGGTTCAGCCGGAGAAAGAGTTGATTTAACAAGAAAATCGGCAAAAATTAAAATTAAAATACCATGGCTCTTCAATTCCGGTTGAACTGGGCCAGTTCGACCTCTGGTTCGATTATGATAACACTGGGCAGCCCTGGAGCCAATTAGTGCTGCACATTTTGGGCTTAAAAGCCTATGTTAATGTTTTGGGCTTTGAGCTGGGCGTATTAAAAAATGACCAACAGTTAAGCCCAAACGGGGCCTATGTGCAGCCAATGGCATGGATTCCGGCAATACTTTCAACCTAGAATATGGCATCATCATTCATGGGACTTTGGAAGTGTATCACTGATTGCTTTTGTGCTCATCCTTTTCCAAGTTTGTAAATTCAACCTATGAAAGTAATCGCCATTAGTCTATGTAAATGATGAGACCCGCACTGACCCCATGGATGATTGGCGCTTTTCTTACTGAATTCAGATGCCAAAAATCAGCATTAGTTCTTGAATTTGAGGGTTTTCGTGTCATGAACCTTGTAAACAGGTCTATGAAGCCCATGGATCTGTATGTTTTAGCGGTGTGTTAGCCTCAATGACGTTAACCATTAATAGCCCTAAAATAATCAAATACTTTGGCCGTACGTCTTATTAAAAAATATTTGGCAATTAATGGAGCGGGTCTAGCATTTCCGCTTATTGAACAACCTAGAAATGCTGCCCCCTGCAGTACTAATTCAACTCTCTTTTTTGAGGGGTGTGTGATTAAAGGTTTAAGTGGAGATTGAAGGCTGTGTGTAGTGTGCATGTGTTGTTCTTATCATTAAAAAAAAAAAAAATCAATCTCTTTATAGGAAAATAATCCCATCCTCGGGGCGATGATGGGAGATGACGGGAGAGGCCATCTCGCCTCTATTTTTTTTTTACCATGTGTTCCTTTTTAACTCCTTTCAACAGTGCTTAAGATTCACTAATCCTTAGGATTAAAGCATCTAATCTTAAATTTTAGAAGTAAAAAAATTAAATAATAAGTTATAACTTGTTAACCATAGTTGAAGGGCAATTAAAGGGGCTTTGTGAGAGTTTGGAGGAATAGTCCCTTGCTCGCCTGAGGAGGGGACCATTGCTCCTCCTTAAGATAGTCAATGTAGTTACAGGCCAGAAGTTCACTCAGAAAAACTTCCCAGCAGCTGGTTAAGACCAATTTGGTTGTGCTAAAATGCTTTTGGTGCATCTGTAATGGGCAATGCATCAACTGGAGAGATGAATCAATAGAGTTACTATGCTTTTGGCCCATCTAAGAACTACCCTTGTTTTTCGATGATTCCCACTAACTACATTGTTCATCTTCACAAACTGTATGCTAGTAATTGGACCCAACTGTCTAGCTAGGATGGTTAAGGTGTGCCGCTTAACATAGTTACTAAGTCGGAATTCGGGAATTATTTGTTTAAAAATATTGACAATTTTTTTAAAATTTAAAAATATTGACAATTTTTTTAAAATTTAAAAATAAATCGAACAAAATTTGAAAAAATATAAAAAAAAATTATTAATTATAAAAGTTATAAGCAAAATATGTCATATGTTAAATATTTATTCGAAACTTTCTTAAAAATTCGTGAATAATTCTTGCTTAATTCGCAAAATTCGTGACTTTTTTTTAAAATTTTTTTATTTTGTTCAAAAGTTGGGAATATTTTGTGAATTAAATGTTCGACGAAAAAGTCGCATGTTATTCGTAATTTTTTTTAAGTTGTGAGATTTTCAAAAATTACGAATATTTTATGAATTAATCCAGGGACGAAAAAATTACATATTGTTCGTGACTTATTTGAAAAAAAAAACAGAGAACTTTGTTAATAATGTCCCTATGAGGTCTTGTGACACATTGTCAAATAAGAGATTGGTATTTGCAATGAGCTTTTAGTGATGTTGTTGAAGGACCACTCACAAAACTTTCTAACACTAACCAATACCCACTAAGTATGGATTAATGACATCTATGACACATGGGCTAAAAAAAAAAAACCGAACCCACAAATCGCTTACCCCATAGGTAGTATGTGCTTAGTCATCACTTCATTGATCCGGGTTCCACTCCCGAGAGGGTGTGTGTTGTCATCTCCACCTGCCTTGACTTAGAACATATACTTAACCTACTAATTGGGGTTGCGGTCTAAGCGCGTATCTCTCACCAAAAAAAAACTTATATATTTGTGATTATGCCAATGCATTTCCCTATTATTAATGGGTGGAAACGCATTAATACACTGTTATACATAGCATTAGTCATCCTAACCATGCATTGGACTTGAAAATGTGAATATAAATCTAAGAAGGCATTTGTATCCTGAAGGGATAAGACTTATTTGAGAAGAATCTTAGGTAATCTAGGGGAAAAAGATACGTAGGGAAGTACATCAAAGAGGTTTTGCCCATAGTTCAAAAACTCGGGGGGCGAGTCACCCGAGTAACTCAACTGAGTTACTCGACTCGACAAAATTTCGAGTCGAGTCGCCTTAAAACTCGGAGGAAAAACTATTCAAGGAGTTACTCGGGTAACTTGGTCAAGTTAAATCGGGTTTTTCGACTTGTGCGACTAAGTCGAGTCACATAAGGATATTTTTATCATTTTTATTTTTTTAAAACCTAAACTCACACGTCACACTATTTTTATATCATTTTTATTACCATGGGTTCTGTTATACCTGATTTTTAAATTTGAGGCTGCAAAACTAGCTTACTTTGGGTTCTTTTAACCCAGGTTTTGCAAGTTATTTGTGGTTTAATCTTGAATAAAATACTAAGAAATTGGTAATTGCCTAATTGATATATATATATATTCCGAGTTAGATAGAGTCGAGTTTTTTCTGATTTTTCCGAATTACTCGACCCGGCTAACTTTTGAGTCGAGTCAAGATTTATGTTTTTGAACCATGGTTTTGCCTACTCCAATAGGCATACAATAGATTCTCTTATAATTAATAACTTTGGTGGAAAGAAATTATATTAATTAATAAGATAATATTATATATAAGAATCACAATATTGGTTCATCAAAAAAAAAATTTTCATAATTGTTTTTGAATGTATTGTATTTTCCATATAAGCTTCGTGTAGATACAAATGTATAAGGTTAGTACATGATAATTTCGGTTTGGTAAAGTTAACTCATTTTCAAAGAGAAGAAAGAAACATAATTTATTTTGGGAAGAGACCAAATTCATTTTGAACTCTATTTTTCATGGGATACTCTCCAACTTTTGTTAAAATTTTTGAAGTCCTCATACAATGCATTTTTTAGTTTTTTCTTTCTAAAATATATAATCTATATACTATGTATAGGATAATTTATTATACATAGCTAAAATATCTAAAATAATTTTATTAATTTCTCTTCCTAATACCAAAACCATCATAAGTATTTGTAAGATTCATATAACTATGTATTAATATAATATAAAACCTCTCTTATAATTAATAATACATTAGAACTTTCTTAAAAAATTATTAAATAGTAAGTATAAGAGATTATTAATTATACACTATAAAACCAAGTTGGTTCCTTACAAATTTATTAATTATTAGATATTATTAAGTTATAAAATATTAATTATAAGAGGGCCTATTGTATATGTGTAAAATTAAAGAATGGTTTAATTATCACGCACTAAAATTTTTATCACGTAGTTTAGTTTTTTTTTGCAAATTATCGTTCATTTAATACAAGAGAGAATAAGTATAGTTTGAGCAGCATGGGATATAGGCAACATTGCCAATGTGTCTTATATTTGGGCGGCACATAACACTCTTTTGGGCCCATAAGAAAACAAAGGATACAGGTCTCTCATTTCTAACATATGACAAAAAATTAACCCAATAAGAGATGTCTAGGATATTAGCTTAGTAGTCAAAAAGTTTATCCTGAATCCTAATTGGTAGACATTAATCCCAAGATTAATGTGACTCAACCTAGGTTATTTTTTCCACTGTTTGATGCACCGATAAGGTGGCTAACTAGGTTTTCTCCTAGATCATTAAGGTTAGTAAATCTTAACCAAAGTTAATAAGGGACACTTGTTGACCTGTGGATGTGATTAAACTCTCCCTGGACCTGGGTTCAATCTCAATCTCTACTTGAGCCAGCAAGGCCCGGTCCAGTCTTAGCCCAAGTACTAAAGCCATATTGTGAGGCCCAAATAGAAATGGGCCTAACCAGGCCTAGCCCGGCCATTAACAGCCCTATAGAAATCCCGGACTGGTTCTCGTTCCCTTTCTCAGTCTCTCTCTCGATCCTCTAATGGAAGAAGGTAAAATTGCGGTCTTAGCGTCTTCGTTGCAGCAGCTGAATCTCAATCCCGAATCCAAATCCAAATCCAAGATCAAAACCCCTCATTCCTACAGTATGTTTTCTCTCTCTCATACCTTCATAAATTGCAGAGATATTTTAAAAAACACTGTAAATCGATATCTGTGTATGTTTGAGATCAAATCCAACCAACCTGTTCCAGCCCATTAAAACCCCATGTCTTGATTTGGGATTCTTGATATCTTTTAATCTATCAGACCCTTTTTTTTTTGCTGGGAAGATCCCATGTATATATTTAGATTTCCCTTGTAAATTTAGATCTTTTTCTTTTGTAGAAAATCCTTATTTGTTTTTAAATTTCCTGTTGTTATTGATTTCCCTTGTAAATTTAGATATTTTTCTTTTGTAGAAAATCCTTATTTGTTTTTAAATTTCCTGTTGAATTGTGTAGTTTTGCAAAGATACCTTGTAAGTATTTCAATTCCAACACTTAATTCTATTGTTTTTATGTAGAGCCCCATACATTGGGTTGGTAAATGAATCGAGCTACTCAACAGCTCGAGCTCCGCTCCTATATACGTGTGTGTATTTAAGAATGTTAAGTATCTAAGATAAATCACATATGTCTTAAGTTTGATCTGGTTTGTTGATCTAAAATAAAAGAATCTGGAACTTTGATCTAAAAAGTATAAAAGGCAACTATCGTAGTAAACGAGCTTGATTCGTCTAAGTAGACAAGTTGAGTTGATCCAAGCTCGAGCTAATAGTTTTATTCATGAGCTGAGCTTCAATTAGAATAGTGAAGCTGGAGTTGAGCATGAGCACCCTTGTTACTTAATGAACCGAGCCTAAACACCCTACTAGGTTCGGCTCTGCTCGGTTACACTCCTAACCATACAGTATCTGATTTTCATTGTCATTCAATCCTTTTTATGTAGAACAGATGTCTACAGGGAAAAGAGACCCCTACCTGAACTTAATATGAAATAAATTGTGATAACTGAAGATGTTTACAACCCCAAGCATCCATTTATATATAATGATAGAGGTCTATATGGAATTGATCCGGATATAAGATACAATATCTAGTTATGAGAGGAGAAGTTCCTACCGTCGTATCTCAGGAAAAATGAAACTGGTGTTTTTGAGTTATTATATCCATCACTTATATTAAATTGTTGACTATGTCCTTTCCAGGATCACCTCTTGAAAAGACTAAACCCCGTAGGTTAGTCAGCTTATGTCTTGGAGTCCTCGGAAAACATTTTGAGGATATCACTGCAGACTTGAGTGAGATCGCTGCAAACTTTCCAGCAGATATTAAGGTAGGTTGATGAATTTGTTATGGATATGATCCTTGATTTTGTAATTATAACTTGTTTTCGCATTACTCTGTGCACTTATAAAGAAAGAAGATATTGAAGTAGGTATAATTAAAGCATAGGGCAGAGATAATCGGATTTGGATAAATTAGTGGAAGTTCTTTAAGTGTAAACACACTATGAAACAAATCTAACTATGCTAAAGATCTATGACATTAAATTACAGTGTGTCCTTTGAACTTCATTATACAATGTTCAGACTTCATGAGCTGAAATAATAATTCTACAAGAGTGTCTCTTGTCATTCTTTTCTAATAGTTTGGTGGGGAATAGTTTGACCAGTTTGCACAAGTGAACTTAAGGAGGCGAGAACATCCATAGTCTTCGATTGATGATCTTCTTCTCCAGCATGTGGAAGGTTTGATGATAATAAGTGATAGGGTTGAATACTTCTAACAGCTAGATCCCATTTTGAATCATAATGATGGATGCGCTGGCTAGAACTCTTTCGGTGTGACCTGTTTTTAGTTGCCATTTGTGACCTGGGTGAGTTCTTTAGTTTTGTTGGTATGCTTTCATTTAGGAACTAGGCTGTGTCAGGTAGACTTAGCACTTTTAACTTCTTTGCTACAAGTTTTTGTGACCATCAAATCGTGCAATGATGAGTGTAAATTGCAAGCTCCAAACCATAAGATTTTTGAGAAAGAAGACATGTTATGTATTCATGTTATATGAATTTTCTGTGTAAGTTAGACATTTCCTGGTATCTTAATCCAATGCTTTAAAGTTGACTCATTGAACAACAGATGGCAATGTTGGCAATCGCTAGGAGAAGAAAGTTACTGAATGATGAAGTCCTCATTTCATTGGCTGAGAGTTCCTGGGAAATCCTAGATATCTCGGGGTCTGATGTTTCTGATTCTGGTTTGGCAAAAGTGGCAGAGATATGTCAGTCTCTCCAAGCCGTGGATATAAGGTATGCTAGCATAAATTTTCATTTTTTGTTAACTAGAGCAAACGTTATGGTCTACCAATCTAATAGACCTTAAAATGAACGGAATTCTGGTACAAATGACAATATTCAGAGGGAGGTACCTACCATTGGAATGGATCCCATCTAGAAATATGCTATGCTAAATAGATCATAACTATTTGGGTAAATTACACTCACCTCCCTTGAGGTTTGGTGAAATTTCAGAAACCTCCCCTCTAGTTTTGAAATTACATTGTCCTCCCCTGTCAGAATCTTAATATTAATACTGTAAAGTTACCATTTTCCCATTTTACCCCTATTACTTGATTGAGGAAACATGTCTTTACCGTTTGAAAGCTCAACCAAAGAAAAACATAAACTCCCAAGCCGCCACGTGTCCCTTTTAATACCAACTAACTATGATTAAGATTTACTCACCCCTAGGGTTTATCCATCTAACCTTAGTTTTAGGAAAAAAATAATCTTAGGTTGATTATTCTTAACCTCAATTAAAGAGGGCTCTACAAGCCACCATGTGTCCCTTTTAACACCCACTAATTGTGGTTAAGATTCACTCATCCCTAGAATTCATTAATCTAGCCTTGGTTATAAGAAAATAAAATAAAAATATTAATCTTAGGTTAATTATGTTTAACCATAGTTAACGGATCTCTATAAGCTACCACGTGTCCCTTTTAACACCCACTAACTATGGTTAAAACTCACTCAACCCTAGGGTTCATCCATCAAACCTTGGTTTTTAGAAAAAAAACCTTACGTTGCTTATGCTTAACCATAATTAAATGGAGCTCTAGAAGCCTCCATGTATCCCCTTTAACGCCCACTAACTATGGTTAAAATTCACTCACCCCTAGGATTCATCCATTTAACTTTGATTTTTAGAAAAAAAAACCTTAGGTTGATTATGCTTAACCACAATTAAAGGGGGTTCTACAAGCCGTCACGTGTCCCCTTCAACACCCACTAATTGTGCTTAAGATTCACTCACCCCTAGGATTAATCCATCTAACCTTGCTTTCAAGAAAAAAATAAAAATATTAACCTTAGGTTAATTCTGTTTAACCACAATTAAAGGATCTCTATAAGTCGCCATGTGTTCCTTTTAATATCCACTAACTATGGTTAAGATTCACTCACCCCTAGAGTTCATCTATTTAACTTTGGTTTTAGAAAGAAAAAAATATATACTTGATTTTGGAAATATATATTAACCTTAAGGTGATATTATTAACCTTGGTTAGAAACCAATTATCATTTATTTTATTGAATTAACTAACCTTGTGTTGAAAAAGGGTAATTTAGACATTTTAAAATGTTTAAATGATGACATCATCAAAGTCCATCCATAAAGTAACGGTAAACTTAAGGCCCAGTAACGGTAAACTTAAGGGAAGGGGGTATCTGTTACAGACAACCAAAGTTGAGGGGAGGGCAATGTAATTTCAGAAACTAGAGGGGAAGTTTATGAAATTTCACCAAACCTCAAGGGAGGTGAGTGTAATTTTCCCTAACTATTTTATTTATTTTTGGATGCTTACCAGATAATAACTATTGGTATGCCACATTGTTTTTAATACATCTACAATTTTTATGAGCAATCCGAAAAAGACATTGGTTATGAGTTATGACAATCAACAGAAGATAGCTCATTGGTGGATCCTTGGAATAATGATGTCTTGCCCCCTGATTTCTGTCAAGTGTACATGTTTCCTCTAATGCCGGAGACCTTAGATTTCCTCTTTTAATTGCCTCCACTAATTTACTTTGTTCGACACTATTGTAATGAGATGCTTATGCCATCAAACTTTCATTTGGTTCTGGAATTTCCAATTGTAATGAGATATGTGTGTTGTTTGTAGCCGGTGCAGCAAAGTTACTCCTCTTGGTGTTTCCGAACTTGTGCACCATTGCCGTTCATTGGAGATACTGAGATACGGGTACGCTTCTTCTTCCATACTTCCAATTTTTTGAGCTATGACTTGGAGTTTCTATACATTATTGGGTGACAACTTTCTAGAACTATAGAGGGCTTGCCTTGAAAAAGGTGGCCGAATAAGATTGTCATACTTTGATTCTTCAGGGACCTTTCATGGTTTCCTGTTCTATAAAGTGATTTTTGTTGGCATGTTGCGTGCTTGACATGTAAATGAGCATACACAGAAATTGAGGGACTGTTTTGTACATGCCCAACTTCCGGCATGTGTAATGCTAGTTTTATAGGCAAACTACAACCTATGTGCTTTGTTTTTTGGTTCCCTTTTATTAATTGAAAAGACTCTAAGAAGAAGAAAATAAATTGATAAAGATGATTAAAAGCAGAACTTAAGGACTAGTTTTGTATATATGTAAATTCCTGCATTTATAGTGCCCCATTCAACATGCAAACTAACCACCTCTGTGCTTTGTTTGTTTCCCTTGAAAAGACTATGAAAAGAAGAAAAACTTAAGAAAGATGATCAAAACCAAAACTTAAGGGGTGGGTTTTGCATATATGAAAATTCCTGCATTTGTAATACTCTCTTTTATATGCAAACTATGACCCCCATGTCTTGTTTCTCTTCCTTCTTTTAATTGGAACTCGGAAGGACTCTGCAAATGAGAGAAAGATGGTCAAAAGCCAAAAAAAAGTAATAGAAAAGGCATTTATTTTCCAACATTGACTGCAGTCGCACTGTTTGCCAACATTGTGACAACCTAAGCTCGGATATGTCGTCCAGATAGTCGTGGGCTCATAATGTTTAAAAATTAGTAGATGGTCTACACAACTGCATTGAGATCATTCAGTGGGAACCCCCACCCCATCCCACCACCACAACAAATACTTTGAGGCTTTGAGCCCTTAAAGTGGGTTGATGTGACAAAATCAGTTTTTGGATGTTGTTTGTGGCCTGTTTGGATCACAGGAAATGAGGGGTGGGAATTGGAGGATAAGAATTCCATTTCCAGTGGTTGGACACTCATACTGGAAAGGAAATAGCCTCAAATACCAAATACAATAGGACAGTGCAACAGCAAATGGAAAAAAATATATTATTTATCATAAACAACTAATCTACAAAAATTTTGTAATATAATAAGAATGTCTATGTTTGTATTAAGAAGTTTTGTACCTACTTTCCTATAGATTGGAACTCGTTCGGATGGCGGATTTAATTGTTTATGTCCCAATCCATTGGTATGATTATCGTAAAAGATAACTATTTATTTCATGTATGTAAATAAACATATTAAGTATTAAATAAATTTATAGGCGTACAAAGTTCCAAACAGTGAACTTGAGATTCAAACTTAATTCCGAAAATTCAATGGTCTCAACCAAATTGTAGAATTTTTTTCCTGATATTGCCCGATCAGAAAAAAAATTATCGATATTGCAATGCCTATGCATTGGAATTCTCACAGTTGTTTCAATTCCTGCAATCCAAACAGACCCTTGTTGTGGTCAAGTGCCTCTAGGCAAGAGTTTCCCAGTCTATTCTTTATGGCGGAGGAAAAGGAATAATAGTCAATTCCCTGTGAAGATTGAAGATAGAGTAGTTTAAACCCCAAAGTTGAGGAGGAATTGTAAAGATTGGGAGCTGGATTATGGATAGCATTGTGGATCTTCTAAGCCAGCTTAATGGTATCAATTACTCTGTTCTAGACTCTAGAGAGACCATAGATGGTGGTCCAAAGAGAGTAACGGTTTGTTTTCAGTAAAATATTTTTCGTACTTATCGAATGAATTTTCCCTTCCCTCATCACTTGGTGTGAAAACCTAGTACCCAACAAGAGTCTCCTTTTTCCTTTAGGTTGTAACGTATAAAGTTTTAACCATCGACCATTGAAAGAGTAAAGGATGGAGAATGTTCTCAAAAGCCCATCTATTTCTATCCTTCCAAATGCTCTAGCATATGGCTCCCGAGATCATTCTCCAGAACCACACTCCACTAATTATCCATATCAAGTTGGATCCAGTTATTTAGGCAGTCCATGAATCTTAGAGGCAAGACTTGTTAAGTGCATAACAAGAAAGAAAGCTGACCCCAAATCCAGTGTGAAAAACTGTAATGAAGCACCTTAGTCCCACATCGGTGGGTTAGGTCTCCTTATGTACCCTTATAAAGCACCACCTCCCTCTCTTTTTGAGAGGGTTGTGTGGGAGCTGTAGCTTGTGCTACAAGAGTGTGTGTGTGTGATATTGTGTATGTTATGTTTACCTTATTGAGTGTGAAAAATCAAGTTTCTTCCTTGTTTTGCACTCAATGAGTCTTGCCTCTAAGATTCATTGATCTGGGTCATAAATGGAGTGTGGCTCTGGAGAAAGATCCCATGAACTATTCTACCAAAAACTGATCAATCCCTGGTAATTAAATATTTTTTTTCCCTCTTTTCTGTTTCGCTTTTTATTGACAACCCACTCTATGTGATTAGTGTGGGATATTGGATTTTGACTAGGGCTACAAACTTCAAAGTTAATGTTGCAGAGGGTGCCCAAGGAGTGACTACACAGCACGCAGATGCTTGGGTATTTTGAAACCGGAACTCAATAATGCAGAGGGAGAGTCTTGGGAGGAACTTGATACTGTTGAAATTGCTAAGGGTGCGCAGTCACTGCGCTGGCTTGTATGGGTATGCACTTCTCCATCACTGGCAGATTCATTTATTCTCTCCCTTCCATTTATCTTTGCTGTGATAGCAGCATGTGCTTTCATTTGGATGAACATATACATTATGGTCTTTTGCAAGCATGCAGTAGATAAGATGGTTATGGTCACTTGATCAGCTTAGTTTTGGGGGTTGGAGATTTTTAATAAGGACCCACTGAATGATCTACCCTCCTCCATATTGTGCCACGCGTACAGAGTCCGGAGGGCAACTTCCCCACATCTTACTATCCTGATAGATTTTTCTTTTCTTAGTAATCAGAATGCATTACTCTTTTTTACCTTTTGCAGCCAAAGATTGATGAGGATTCTCAAGAGAGCTTGGCCACTGAATGCCCACGCATTATAGTGAATCCCAAGCCATCGCCCTTTGGTTTCAGAGGAGTCGAAGTTCCTAGGGAAGCATTACCCGATATAGCATTGGATGACCTAATAGTCAAGGACATCAATCCGAAAACATGGGCGGCAGTTTGCGGAATCACCCCAAGGCCTGTAGTTCCATCTATTTTAAGCCCCACTGAGCTGCCCATGGCCGAAAGATTTAGGCTTGCGTTTGTAGAGAGGGACACCCGGCTAGCACCTAAGAGGGCAAAGAATGCTAGGCAGCATCAGCGGCGTGCAGAGAGGGATTGGGTGATGACTAGTACGGATGCAAAGTCGATAGTTCTTGCTTCACAAGTGAGCAGGTCTCTTCATAGTCGGAGCTAATGGTAGGAATTGTATTTTACTGGATGGGCCATGGTTTCTTTTCTATATTTACACTTTAAAAGCTTAGGGTATTACTATAAAATAAACTGATCTCCATTGTCCATATCTTAAGGTTCTTTAGTGTTATTTTGATTGTATGATAATACTGTCTGTAACTTGTTCTCTGTATGATGAAGGAGATGGTGAAGGTGGGTGGATTGGGAATTTGATATTTTTGCCTATAAGTAATGATCTATAAGGGTCCATTCTTTTGGCGAGACTTATAAGGTCCGATTGCTAGTTTTGTCATTTATCAAAATGCATTTTCTTTTGAAAACTTGATATATTGTGCTTATCATCTCTTAGGTTGCAATTATTGGAAGACTTAAAATGCAACAAAATGAATGATATCAAATCTCATAAAAAATGATGACTTCAAATCTCATGAGGGAAGAATTAATCTTGTTAAATACCTTGACAAAGTGACTCAAATTTCCTACCAACTATCAAAGTGTCAAGTTTTTATAAGTCTCAACAAACGGACCACAAATGCCTTGCTAATGTTAAATGAAATCTATTGGCTATGATGGGATTCATTGTTTGATGGATTCCACTTAGGAAACCTCTTATTATTATCATCATTCATCATTGCTTAATACTTAAGATATATCGAGGGCAACCGAATTAATCTGATAACAATAATAACCATTCTATTCCTCATATGCCACACATCATGGGCGTGTCCCAGTGGTTGGGGGGTGTGACTCAAGTTCGAATCTTGAAGTGGCTGTTGAACGTCATTGCTAACCCCCTAACCTAGCTAGATAAATGATTTAGGACCTACCAAAAACAAATTTGTCATATGCCTTAGGTAACATGACCATGATCATTTGATCTGGCTGGTGCACGCAATCTTTATTGTCTCTTACTAAGGATCTGGGCCTGCTAAACGCACCTCTTTTGAGTTTTGCCAAAGGACTCGCTTCAACAAGTAGATGAGAGCAACACAGATTAGACAATCTTAGCTTTCTTACCGCATTTACACTCTTACAAGTTTTATTCTTACAAGACAAAATAAGAACTAAGATTCTCATACCAACCTAGGTTTTAGACGATTTTTTTTAATTAGGTTAGTATATATGGTGAGTCTCTCAACTGTCACATCTTGACTTGAAATAGTTAGATAGTAACATAGGCTATAGTGCGAATCGATTCTGAGGAAAAACTTCTCCAAACCATTAATCTAAAGACTCCATCAGGACCAAACCTCCCCTCAAAGGAGGGCACACCGCACACCCTTGGTCGAGCGGCGGGTACATTTCTTCTTCCCGTCGGCGGTTTTCTAGTGGCTGTTTGGCATCGTTCCTCGGGAACGATTTCTCAGAGAAACAAGGTAAAGGTGTCTGACAGCTCGTTTTTAGGGACGAATTCCAAATATAATTTGACTTCCGTCACGATTTTTCACGGCTTCTCAGATTTCATTCTGAGAATCGTGATTTAAAGAGGGACGAACAAAGGGGGGGAAAAAAAATTACGCTGCCTCACTTCTCTGGTTCATCGTCTCCAACCGAAACGCATCCTAAGCTTCTCTCTCTTCCCAGCTACTACCAGGTACTCTTTCACTCTCTCTCCTTCTCTTAGACAAACGAGAATACCCACCACCACAAATGGGTATAATTTTTTTTTTTTTTGCATGGATTGCTTAATACAATAATAGTGATTCATGTTGTCGTTGAACACTGGTTTGAGGATGCTATCCGTTAGGAATTTAAGAATATGATAACCATTTCTAGGCTTCCCAACAAAAGAAAAAGTAGACATTTTTGATTTCTTTGATGCGTTTGCTGAGTTGAGTACTTGTTGTTTTTCAAACACTAATTGCAGAACTTGGACGATTGATGAACTGGGTCGTCTTCAAAATTTGTTAAGCACGCATTCTATGGTTGTAAATTTCTGTTTATTAAGAATTAGAAGTTTTCTTTCAATCCGAAGCTTTCACGTCGGGAAGCGGTTTTTGAATCCGGGTAGTGAGGATATTATTTTTAGTGCCATATGTGTTAATTTAAAGCAGAGGCGATGGAGATTCTTAGAGCAGATTTCATCAGGTCTGACAAATTCGTTAGTAATTCGGGTTGTTCAAGAGTTTCAAACCTCTCCGAATATGGTTTTGGAGTTCTTCAATTGGGTGGAAGAGAAGAAGGGGTTTTCACACTCTTTAGAATCTTGTTGTACTGTAGTTCATGTTTTGGTTAATTCAAGAAGGTTTGAGGATGCCTTGTCTCTCTTGAGAAACTTAATGCAGAGAAGAAGCATTCCTCCATTGGAGCTCTTAGAAGCATTGGTTGATAGTTATGAAACCTGTCTGTCAAGTCCAGCAGTATTTGATGCACTGGTTAGAGCTTGCACTCAAATTGGGGCCACTGAAGATGCTTACAGAGTAATTAAGAAGTTAAGACTGGAAGGTTGTTGGGTTACAATTCACGCTTGGAACAACTTCTTGAATCATCTCTTGAAGTTGAACCAGGGTGATAAATTTTGGAAGATGTATAGGGAAGTAATCTCAAATGGGTATTCAGATAATGTGAATACTTTTAACTTGGTTATATATGCTCTTTGTAAGGAATGCAAATTCCGAGAAGCAATATCGGTATTTTATCGGATGTTGAAGAGGGGAGTTCTACCCAATGTTGTTCCTTTCAACATGCTCATCGATGGAGCTTGCAAAATGGGTAACATCAGCTTCGCCCTTGAGCTTGTGAAGAAGATGGGGGTCATGTCAGAGTGTATTAAACCCGATATAGTAACTTATAATTGTCTCATAAATGGGTTCTGCAAAGTTGGGAGAGTGGCCATTGCGGAAGAAGTTCGTGATGAGATGGTCAAAAAAGGGATCGAGCCCAATGTAAGGACCTACGCAACTCTAATTGATGGGTATGCAAGAGAGAGTATGGAAGAAGCATTTAGGTTGTGTGATGAAATGGTGCAGAAGGGCTTTATGCCTAATTCCATCGTTTACAATTCCCTCATCCATTGGCTTTATATGGAAGGAGATATGGAGGAAGCTTCTTTGCTCTTGTCTGACATGATCAAGAAGCATATATATCCCGATCAGTTCACCTATTCTATTCTCACAGAGGGGCTTTGTAGAAATGGTTTTGTAAGTGAAGCTCTTAGATATCACAATCAGATTGTAGAGAAGAACCTTGTTGAAGATGCCTTTTCACACAATATTCTCATCAACTATCTATGCAAAAGCGGGAATATAGATGGAGCCAAGCAACTGTTGGGCAGCATATTCACTCGCGGGTTGGTTCCAGATCTGGTTACATACAGTACTTTGATTGATGGGTATTGCAAGGAAGGGAACATAGAAAATGCAGTTCAGGTTTATGATGAAATGATAAAGGAGGGAAAGAGACCCAACTTGGTAACTTACAATTCCATTGTTAATGGTCTATGCAAGGAGGCAGCTGTGGATGCAGCGAAGCTTGTCACCGATGAAATGAAGAGGGGAAGTTTTTTTGTTGATGTTGTAACCTATAACACTTTGATAAACGGATATTGCATCAGTGGGAAGATCATCGAGGCATTTGCTTTATGTCTCGAAATGAAACAAGCGGGGATTGTAGTAAACAGAGTCACTTATAATGTGTTGATCAATTTCTTGTGCAAGTTTGGTTGTGTTAGAGAGGCGAAGGAGCTTATGAAGACAATGATTCTTCAGGGGATGTTTCCTGATTGTGTAACATACACAACACTAATCACAAAGCTCGGCAAGAACTGCAGTGCACAAGAAGTGATCGAAATGCATGACTATATGGTGCTGAGAGGAGTAATTCCTGATAGGTATACATATGAGACCATTGTTAGCCCACTTATTCGAGAAGGAAATGCAGATTGACAAAAGGAGCTTCAAATGTACTTTTGGTTCCCATGTGGGTGCCTGAGGTATGTGTTGTATACATATGCACATAATGGATCTGAGGCACATAAAACTGTATGAGCTCGACTTTCCGTGGCCATCAACTGGTTAACATGGCATTCAATCACCAAGCTCCATTTTGGATGGTTCTAAGCTCAATTTGAATTGGAAAGACACTCTTGATCTCCTAATTTATGTAGTTTCTGCCCTGAATTCAACATTATGTTTGCATCGTTCATGCTTAAAAATCCTATTTTAAGCGTTAAAATAGCTCATTAGTCCACTCGAAACAAGGTGGCCAAGCAATTTACAGTTCAGACAAAGGAATTGGTCGGCCGAGTGCAGTTTAAGGTTTCAGATCAAGGAGTTGATGGGAAAATACAGTTTTGGAATCGTGTTCATAACGTATGAGGGGTCATTGGTCTATCTTACAATTCAAATTCTTGCCATTTTACAGATGATGCACAATACTCTGATGATGCAGAAGTGTAGAAAATACAGTTTTGGAATCATGTTCATAATGTATGAGGGGCCATTGGTCTATCTTACAATTCAAATTCTTGCCATTTTATAGATGATGCACAATACTCTGATGATGCAAGTGTTAGCCACCCAAGTTGAATCAATATAGGCCCCTCCAGTCTACAACCTCTTCTATGGAAATTGGGTTATTGATCTATCGAAATGCACAATTTGTCACCACTTACATGCCGTTAAGGCACCCCCCTAATTAATAGTCTAGAGTCCGTAAACCTGCACTCTAATTTGCCTAAAATCCTGATAGGTAATCACTTTTTTATCCTTCATCCCCTTTTCTGAAAAAAAATCACTCTTTGCACAATCTCTCTACCTAGTTTGAGTAATAGGCTCTCTAATCCTCAGGATATCTTCTTTAACTGATATGGATTTACCAATCCATACTGTTCAAATGGTGGACAATAGACAAGGAATTGCGCATGGAAAAAAGTTCAAATATCAGGTGGAAAAAAAGCCGTTGGCCTGATATTCTGGCACCTCTCCATGTGATGACCCATCTGATTAAAAACAATTCAGTATAATGATCAAATCATCTCATCTGCAATATACGTATATGTGTATGCCACAAATTACATTAACCAGAAATCTACTACTGTACACCCAGAAATAAAAACAGGTAGAGACGTGTAACTGTATGATGAGTAACTCCAATAAACAGTACAGTAGATTTCAAAATCCATATATATCACACATGGCTCACCAATACCTTAATTCTGCTTTGTTCAGTCACAGAAAATCAGTGTATCAGCTGGCCATGAAGTAGAGAATACTTAATTGCATATTCAAGGACTTCACATTTGTTTTCAAAGCACAATTCCCTCCTCTTTTGTTTAAAGTTTAAATCTCACAAAAATACATGCATTCAGTTGATCATTTATTCAGGAGACATTCTTGAGCAAAAATTCGGGTAGGCACAGAGCAAGAGCCACCACCCTCCACACACCTTGTGTTTTCGACCGAGGTGACAAATGTGCCCAAATAAGACCTCATGTAAACATACTGAGATGATATTGGTGTGTATCAGTGAATAAGTTAAATTCCAATCATGGTGATCTGAGTGGCAAGCGAAATATGCGAAAGCAATGAGCTGAAAGGTGGGGACTGCGAGTTCTGAAACTGATGGAATGAGTGATTGAGCCATGTACTTGAACCTCGAACCTCATGTTGGTGGTTGCCATGTTCCTGGTTTGAAGAATTGACCAGATCCTGTTGGCTCCGAAGACCTGGAACAGATTTTTAAAAAGTGGTTAAATATAATAAATTTGTTTGAATGATCATAAAATGGCTCCTTCCCTCCCATTTTGAGTTTACTATAATCACTTGTATATAAGGGTTTAATAACTATCCCATTTAGTTGTAGGAACAAAATTATTCTTCTGTTCAATTAAATAATTAGATGATTGGATTAGTACAATATGTGTGTCGTATAATTGTGGAACTAAAATCAGTGAATATAAAGGTTTAATAACTAGCCATTTTAGTTGTAGGAACAAAATTTTTCTTCTGATTCAATTAACTGATTAGATGATTGGGATTAGAACAATAAGTGTGTTATATACACTGGTAAAATCAGTGAACTCACTCCTGCTGTTTAGCTTCGGGTGGAATTACTTCTCCTGCTTCTGTTTCTTTGGAGTTCCTGTAAATGAAAAAAAAAAAAAAACTGTCAGAAGTTTTGCTTACAAACACATCTTCATGGAAATGCATCCATCTCTATGCAATATACTTCCTTTACAAATCTGTGAATACCAACTAAATAAAACTTTAGGCTTTCTCAGGTTTAAGCCTTTCTTACAAATATTTCAGCAATTTTGAAAAGACCACTATATTTACCACGATTTTTCAGAAGAACGAAAAAGCTTTTAAATTCTAGTGAGATTCCGTATCAGTCAGAATTTGAATTTGTTCTTCTAAATTTTAACATTTGCAAAAACTATCATGAGATTCACAAAATTTTGATTTTAATAATGAAATAAATAAAACATTCAAGTTTGGATACTTGAGGTCATAGCTCCAGTAATAAGTTAATATAATAGCACCTACGGGAATAAAAATAGCATGCACCTTTTTATGATGCCATCACTATCATACCAATTAACAGTTGGCACTGAGATGGTATTGTATTTATCTACCACCACATCTATGAAGGGCTTTTGATTTGAATTATCCAATTTATGGCATACTTTCCTATTTTTCTTTTAGAATTTCCTGAGAACTTCTCAATAAAACATGAGTCCCAATAATTTTCCCTGCTGAGAAATACCCGAAACCAAGATTCATGACTATGATTAGACCACGATACAGAAACCAAGATAGATAAACAAGAAAGAAAAAATGCGAAAAGATGGAAAATGAGAGAGTCGTACCATATTTACACCGGGTACCAATTTCAATCAACATAAAAAACACAAATACCACATGTAAAGCAGGAAGTGAAGAGTTGTATTTGGTTATCCTCTTAACAGAGCCCCTCCCAACTAACTAAATGAAAATTTTATTTGGAAGCAAAGACATAATCAATTCGTCAATTACAGAATAACTGGAATAAAAGAAGTACCTCCTAAGTTTTATAACAGGTAGAAGGTACTGTAAAAATAAATGGACCATAACACCCCCACATTCTCAAAAGATACCCATATTACCAATTGAATAACAGTCAATACATCCAAAAATCTACAACACTTATTACTTGTACTACCATAAAAACCCCGTTTATTAATTGTACTCGTATCTGATTTCGTTTATCTACAAAGAACTTGAAATCAAACTGGACCCACCTCATGCCATTCTGCATATTAGGTACTTCCTCGTGTCCGTCACCTTTGAATAAACACATGGTAGAAAAACTGTAAGTATCAGACTGTCTGATATATTCAGTTGTCATTCTGGAGAAAAGAAGAAAAACTACCAAAACAAAATAAATAAATAATGGCAGATTTAATGGTATGTTTTCCACTGAGATATTTACAGAAATAAGGCAGTTTGTAATGCCTTACAGAAACAAGAGCCATCATACAGAAACAAAGCTCGAATAGAAACTCAGGAGGGTTTCTGGTTTGGTTGAGATCCTCGCATCAGATGTAATAAACTTAGTGCATTCTGAAATCACATCATCAGGCTTGATTGATTGTTTTCGTATTTGCATAGTTTTAGGAAATAGGACAAATGTATAGCTTTGCAGAAACATATCAGCCACAGTATAAACACTCAGTGCCCCCACTAGGAACTCATGTAAGTTGCCAGTTTCTCTAGGTAACCTAGCATCGGCTTTAATATAACATGGCAGTCTAAGAACCTAGCCTTAGATTCAAAAGTAATATCCAAGACTTCACCAATAGAAACTCAAAAATGTGGTCCCCAATTTCCAGGTTAAGCTCTTTTGAATCATGTAAACACCAGATAATCTAGGTCGAAGGTATTCACTAGAATTTCTTATTTTCTTCTAATATGTCAAAAAATCATAGGGATTCTGATTTCGGAGTACCACCATCACAAGAGCTAATCACTGTTTAAATTGAGAGAGTGGGGTTGGGAACATGTGTCCTGTTCTGAAGGGCATATTCTAAGTAATTTACATCGTTTGGGATGTAAACCGTGCAAGTGAACTGTTTTCACTTATGATGGTGGTAATATATATCAAATAGACTTATAACCGCAACCAAATGCCCCAGACTATATGGGAGGTAAGAAATATAGTTAGTGAGTAGAAGACCCATTTACGCAATGACATGTACGCAGTAGATGGACTTGAAAGAAAGCCATATGCTTCTAACGCAGTATTTTGACAAAAGAACATGGGAGTACCTTTTCCGGAAGCAGCTGGAAATTGCCGGATGAAACTTTTTAAGTCTGGAGCTCCAACTTTACCTAGTTTGTATACAAATTGAGTCAGATAATCATTGTTTACTTTAACAGTACAATGCAGTTGCCAAGATTTTTTTCTGGAAAGTGACTGACTAGTGCTCACGCCTTGTCGAATCCTGCCTTCTTTGGCCTTCCGTTCCTCTTCTTCTTTCTTGAGAACTTTATGAAATGAAAGGAATATTGAGTAAGGTTTTTATATAAAACTGAAAATGGTGGCAAAACAGTCTAATTTAAAGATCATAACAGCATGTTCACATTAGGAACACCCACACAACTATGAACAAACAAAATTAGGAATTAAAGATGTACACTTCTTGACAACATTTCCAAAAAGGTAATGAAAAAAACAAGCCATATACTAATGTAGATAAGAATATCAAGAACATAAACAGATGAAAGATACATTAACTGCCCAATTGGTGTACTTAACTTTAATAATGGATCCTGTGCCATGTTTCAGTGTTTTCTTTTACCTTTTGTCCCTTGTTGACTTTAAAATAAATCACATAATCAACCCAAATGAATGGAAAAGAAAAAGAAAAGAATGGTGAAGTAGGCAAAAAAGGGAGTGCAACAAGTAAAGAGACGGATGAGGTCTCTCTTGTACTCCAACAGGGGAGTACTGTAAATTGGCTGTTAACCCTGTGCTAAACATAACTGTACAAGGACTGTGAATGTTCTCGGGCAAATAAATAGCATCAACGTGCTTGCCAAAATTTCATCTAAATTTGCAACTTGCTTTTCATGAATTGAAAAGGACTATCAATCAGGATCCAATTTGTCCATTGAAGAGATAAAAAATCATCAAAGTGCACAAGGGGTATTTAATCCAAAAAGTACTAAAAGTCCAAAACCATATCTTGATAAACCACTCAACCAAAAGATTTCAATGATAATGTCTGGTATCCATATTCTTGATGTTTCAAATATCATAATACTGAACAAAGCAGCTTTGGACAGGTCAGCCTTGTGAAGATTTAAATAAGGGATGCGAGAGAAGCACAAGTGATTATAAATATGGAAGTACTGATGAATGGTGGAGATTTGGGATAAGTATGCGAAGAATAAGGTGTAATATAAGTACTTTCTATTGTGTTCATATTTTAATCGAATTTCGGTTTCTTCTTTATAGTGAAGAAATTACTTTTAAGGTGTAATCCTTGCAATTTTCTCTCATTCTTTTCTAGTTCTTCGACCTAAAGGTCATTTGGACCAATGTTTTGTAACCAGAATAGATGTCGATCCGCCAAAGGGTGTGGGCACACGGCTTGAGCCAGATCAATCTGTTGATTTAAGATAAAACAGCTAAAAATATACAAAAAGCAAAAGCTCATAGAATTATCAGGAAAAGTACAGAAACTTTTTTGAAAAGCAATCAGGCAAAAAAAAAAAATCATTATTCGTAGCCATCAGGCAAACCTTGATGCCGCCTTTCATTTACATGATAATAAACAATAAATTTAAATAAATAAATATATGAGTCGTGACTTATATTCCTAGTATCCTACTGCCTTGCCTGTATGATTCGATGCAACCATCCCGGTCGAGTAGTTACTAGTTGAATAATTAGGATCACTGGTTTACTCCAGTTTGAGTGCATGTCCACATCAATCATCAATGAAGGACAGACTTACATAGGGTTTCGATCCCCAATCAATTGATCGGATAGTCTAGTCCGACCTGGGCTTAAACTTTAAACATCAGTTTGCTTCAAAGTCCACCGTTTCATGAAACAAGCTTGAATGGGAAACCCCTTTTTTAAAAATAACTATTAAACATCAGAAAAAGGTTATTGAAAGTAAAATAGGGAACATGATCCGGAAAGTAGCAGCCACTAACTTCGATGAGTTTTTTTTTTTTGAAAAGGTAATCAGAATATAATTAAGGAAAAACCTTACAGAGAAACAAACATAGAAAGTTCACAAAAAGTTCACAAAAGGAGAAATAGAAACTAATGGTTTGAGGAACACATACGGGCAACATTAAGTTTAACACGCTCGCGCCTCGCCTCCAGCTCAATCAATTCCTGAAGATGGTAATCAACAACAATGTCAAACAGCAAAAAGACAATATTCAAATTTTTTCGAGCAAGAGTTAAATTTTAAGGACACAAGGTTCTAAACATAGCATAAGGGAATCAAAGTGCAAAAACTCATTCTTAAAAATATTTTGGGATGAACTTGAAATAAGATAGATATGTCACCGAGAACCTACACAGGGGGTAGTAATTTGGCTTTTCCTGTATGAAATATAAAGAAAAAGAAAAAGAATATTTTCTTTTATCAATAAAGCAGAGACAAATATATATATATATATATATATATATATATACACACACACACACACACATATTTATGAAAGAGAAACAAAATAACACTTTAGCACAAGGGATCACATGGAAAGAAAAACAAGAAACTAAAGAGGAAAACCAGCCAGTCAGGTCGCTCCTTGTTAATGTGAATTAATTGATTGAAATAATTCTTTGGAAGCATTGAACAGAACAATGAACTGGTTAAGCTCCAAAATTGAAAGGCATTTCACTCAATTCATCACAAAATTATACTTAGAAGTTAGAAAACAAACACTCTCCCATTCCTTCAGATTATTAAAGGCCCACCCTAGTCATCAAGCAAAACTCCAAGACCCTACAACGCCCTCAAACAAGATACTAGAAGATTTATGGTGCCATGCAAGGCCTGACTCTCCTTTCCTAAAATATTAGGGTGTGTCAAACCCACCTCAATTAAGTAGAAGAAAATCCTCCTTCAAAGATTTACAGTAGGATTGTCTATGTTCTTCTAGTATTGATCTCCCGAGATGCAATAAAATCATAGGATGCTCGTAAGCATATTTTCCTCGCTTGTAGATAAAATTCAGATAAATTATGCTTTAAAACAACAAAGTGTATGGAGAGAGAGAGAGAGAGAGAGCATTTCAACTCAGTGATGCTTGTAAGTTGTAACAGACCCAGTCAGCCAGTCTGTACTATATAGAGTTTGATATTTCATATAACTTATGTCAATCCAAATCCACACATAGAAAAAGGAAAACCAGTTATACAAACTAAGTTGGTGGCAGTGGCATAGAGGGCCCTCTTTGGATAAAAGTGATAATTATTGTAAAATATAAATAGGTTTGGATATTCAACATGACAACAGCTACATGCCGATCTAGCTCATAGCCTCTCTCTCTCTCTCTCTCTCTCTCACTCTAGATAGGTAGGTAGGTAGATAATACTAAATAGTAAGAAAAGCACTAACCATATTCTATCTGTAGCATGCAGTCAAAGAGTAATCCACACAAATATGACAAAAAAAAATTGGAAATCTGTAGCATGTACCTTCCAAAAAAAAGAGTAATCCACACTAATATGACAAAAAAATTGGAATTACATTAACTAAATACCACATGGTAATAGATAGCATGAAAACCTTGGAGAGACCACTATGGGAGCTATATTTGTAGGGATAAACACCAGAAAGGATGAATGAAAAGAGCTTCCATCTTACCTTGGGAGTTGGAGCTCTCTTTCGCTGCCCATTCAACCAACATATCCACTCAACTACAATTATCAAACATGACAACAGCTACTGAGAAAAGCAATATATGCATAAGAAGCAATTTTCTTCAGTGTATTTACTATTTAGTTCACCCATCTACTGACTACTCAAGCATTATATATCAAGGAAAAAACAGATACAAAGGAAGTGGGGATCACAAAGCAGTGAACCCAAGAGAAGAAGATAAATCAAGGAAAAAACAGTGATAAAAAGAGATAAAGAGAAGAACAAAAGACAAAATCTCCCCACAAAATAAAATGCATTATACCAGACAACTAGAATGGAAAAACAAATCCAGTCAAGTAATTTTTCTCAATGCAGTTCCAATGTTTCAATCAAAGTACATGTAAGCATGTCCCCAAGAGACCGCAAAAGCTAACCTGGAACTGAGGTTGGATCCTCCTCTCCTTTGAATATCACCCATCGTTTCTCTTTCACTAGTGCACCAAAGGAGGAGAAACAAAACAAAGATATTGTGAAATCAACTATAACAAAAAAACTATAAGTACATACATTGTATCAAAATCAGTAATATTTCAAGTACTCTATGAATGTCTCCTCCAATCACTTATAAATCACCTACAAATGATCCCATTTGACACTTCACAAGTTCCTTAATTTCACATAGGCAAATGACATTGGATATTACTATTTAGCTTCGTATTGGAATAGTTTTCAAGGATTTTTAATTAAACAAGTACCACCACATGAAAGCTAGTTGTGACTTGGGTCAGTTGGCTCTGTGAATCATTGCCCGTGAACCAAAAACTTTTTCCCCTATCTAGAAAATGGTGTGTATGAGTCCGACCTATGTGTTACACAAGGTTGCATGAAATTAGGAAAGTTAAACTTGGTCTTGTGGTGTTGTCTCTATATTAATTTTAAAAAAAGTGGATCTAAAGTAGGAGAATGGATTGCATAGGAATGGTAAGAACCCAACCAATAGGTCCAGTACTCCAAAGGCCCTAGGATGATTAAGGAGCGTAAATTGCCCAGACTATTTACCAATCAAAAAAAAAGCTAGGATCATAAGCCATCAAGGATCCTAATATACCACAACGCTCCGCCGACATCCAAAACGGCTCACTCTGTGGCGGCTTTTGCTATGACCTCTATTTTTTTCCCCAATAACCCATGGCATTTTGGTAGCCCTTTCCCTATGGCGGCTCACTTTTGCCCGTGGTTCCCAGGTCACCCCCTCCGAGACTCACACTCAAAATGTGGTGTCATCTCTAATACATGAATCTAACCAATACTCCAAAAGGCACCCTAGGGTGATTAAGGGGTGAAATTAAAAGCTAGGCTCATAAACCATCAGGGATCATAACAAGACATATGCTTAGTATCAGAAGTTCAGAACAAATGAGAGCATCCAATCCCAACTTTAACTTCTTAGCATCAGTTCTGCAAGTTTCTCAACAAGGACATCCTAAAACTATTTTTTTTTTCTCAAATACTAATCGAACTCTGATTTTCCTTATATGTGGATCACACGATTATGGCACTTCCATACATTAATAAACTAACTATTCATTTCCATTAATTGGCCGAAAAAACCAACATTGTTGCATACTAGAATTACAATAAAAATCCAACCTTGAACTCAATAACGCAACTTTTGGGCAACCCAATTAGCAAAAGAATGCAAACTAATCGTAGAAACGCCCCTATTTGGATCTTGCAATCCAAAGTAGCAAAGATTGAAATGCATCCCTAATAAACAATACCCCATGAAGTGATGGTAGAAGGATATAGTGAGAAATAAACCCCACTTACTGATTCCATCAACCTCTTCTTTTCTGGCGAAATATCGATTCCCAACCTTGTCAACTCCTGCCAAAGTCCGAGGATTGAAGAAATTAGCAACCCTCGCGAACAACTTCGACATTCTCTACTCTTCACCAAATTGGAACGTTTCTCGTCATCGCCTTCGAACAGCGCAACGCTTCACAAATAAATTCAAAACGGGGTTTCTGTTCTTTCTTTCTCCAAAAATGATTAAACTGGGTTTTATTTCACGAAGCTTTGTATGGAAGAAAACTGGGTTTTATGACTTTATGCTGCTGTTTGATACTTTGATTTGGGGGCATTTGGTTATTCCTTTTCTTTTTTTTTTTCTTCAAGACATACGGGTAGGCCGCAAACTCAGTTAGCATCAATGTTATCAGAACCGGACCGGTCATCGAACCGGTTGACTGGCCGGTTCCGATTTGATCGGTTCGACCGGTCTGGTTCAACGGTGTCCTTATTTTATTTTATTTTAAAAAAAATCTATTTTTATCCATTTATGACCCGTTCTCAACCGGTTCCAGGGTTCAACCGACCGGTTCTTCCAGTTTTTAAAATGTTCCGGTTTTTCTTTCTTTTTTTTGGGGGGGGGGGGTGGGGTTTGGGAACCGGTGAGGGGACTGGTTCCCGGTTTTTTAGGTTCAACCAGTCGGTCTGGTCCGGTCTAATTCTGACAACAGTGGTTAGCATGGCTAGTATATGTTCTAGGTTTAGTGAAACCAATGTTACCTATTCTTGGTTCCCTTGATTCGAATTCGGGTTCACGGTTTGTTAGGGATAGGATGAGATAATTCGTTTCTCGGTTAGGTTAAGTTCTTTAATTTGGTTCACTTAGTAAATCAAATATATAGTGTATAATATATATATATATATATATATATATTAAGCATTTAAATAATATATTACAAAACACTTGTTTTTAACCACAATGAATGGAAGTTAAAAGGGACACGTGTTGACCTGTGGGTGTGATTGAACTCTTCTCAAGTTCAATCGCATTTGGTTGTGATCCGATCTCTTCAACTATTACACCCTCGGATCAAAGTTGTGTGCATGAAGGAGCTCCGGTTGAAGTGATAACTAGAGCAATCTAAAATATGTGATGTGGCAAGGATAGTTTGAAAATTAAAAATATATAAAAATAAAATTTTATGAAAGACTAATTTTTTTTTCTAAAATTACAAATATACAAAAAGATATTAAGATATTTTTATCAACTAAATTTTTTTCAATAATTTCCAAAAGAGCAGTAGTCTGCTCTCGCTCCTACAAAGCTCCCTTTACTGCTCCCAACTATGGTTAAGAAATTTTAACTCTTATGATTAATTTTTTTTAACAAATCTAAAAAATCAAAGGTAGATACTTGAACTTAAGGGTTAGTGAATCTTACCCACGGTTAAAAAGATTAAAAGGGGACACATGATGAAAATGGCGCTTGGGACACCTCCCTTCGCTCCACCAGCGAGGAGGTGACTATGTTCCTTCCCAAAATACCGATGTCATGCATATTTTGGATTGCTCTATATATCTCTTCAACCGAACCTCATGTTCATTGTTTATAAACGGTAATATTATTATTATTATTATGAGTGGAAGAATGACCCTCCTTACATATCAAGGGAAATCAGAAATTAAACCCAAGGACTCCTAATGAGGAAAAGATGAGGTAGCAAGCACGAGGAACTCTTTCGAGCCATTTCCATTCATAAGAAAACTAGCAGGGAGACCTCTTCAGTGGATGGGCTCATCCAAAAAATGTAATACTCTTTCATCATCATTATTAATACCTTTATCCTAATTATTGGCTGTGTAATCATAAATAACTAAGTTTTTTTGTTACTTTTGGAAGGTAAGCTGGGTTAGGTGTAATAGGAAAAATTCATAAAAAGAATGGGTAAAATGAGAATTTCTCACTGTAGCAAATTCTAATAATTTAGCTGACATAAGCCCACTTGGACAATGTGTTGGCTCTCTGAAGTGTTATCTGACAGGTGACCTTATCATGACTACACAAGTCATATTGACTCCAAATGCCTATAAATAAGCAAGAATTACCAGAGAAAAGGAGGATGGTGCGGAAGGCAAGAGAGAAAGTAAGAAAAGAGAAAATAAGAAGAAGAAGAAGGAGGAGGAGAACTGAGAGGCTTCAGTCGTTCACACCTCAACTCCAAAGGGCTATGAAAACAGTCACCCACCTGATTCACTCCTCTTCATTTGATGTTCTCTATGAACGGTACCCTTACACTCTGTCAATATCTAATGTTTCATGTTTATCTAATTGGTGGAATGTGAAAGTTACACTGCTACTTACACAACCTTGCAATTGATCATCTACTGAGTACACTCATACTTGAACTTGTGTCTGACGTTATGAGTTGTACCCTTTGTGTCACCCGTTATGCCACTCACTGTGTCATCTGCTGTGTCATCCATTGTGCCATCCGTTGTGCCACCCGTTGTACCATCCGCAGTGCCATCCATTGTACCATCCATTGTGTCACCAGTTGTGCCACCCGTTGTGTCATCCATTGTATCATCCATTATGCCACCTGTTGTGTCATCCGCAGTGCCACCCGTTGTGTCATCCGTTGTGCCACCCGTTGTGTCATCGGTTGTGCCGTCCGTTGTGCCACCCGTTGTGCCGTCCGTTGTGCCACCCGTTGTGCTACCCGTTGTGTCATCTGTTGTGCCGTCCGTTGTGCCACCCGTTGTGCCGTCCGTTGTGCCACCCGTTGTGCTACCCGTTGTGTCATCTGTTGTGCCACCCGTTGTGCCACCTGTTGTGCCATCCATTGTGCCACCCGTTGTGTTACCTGTTGTGTCATCCGTTATGCCACCTGTTGTGCTACCTGTTGTGCCATCCGTTGTGTCATCCGCTGTGCCACCCGTTGTGCCACCCGTTGTGCCATCCGTTGTGTCATCTGTTGTGTCACCCGTTGTGCTACCCATTGTACCATCCGTTGTGCCACCCGTTGTGTTACCCGTTGTGCCACCCGTTGTGTCATCCGTTGTGTTATCCGATTTGTACTCATTGTGCCCAAGCTGTGCCTAAGTTGTACCCGTTGTCCGAGCTACGTTGTCCCGTTGTCGTGTGCACAACGTACCCGTTGTCGTGTGCACAACGTACCCCTTGTCTTATGCACAACGTATCCGTTGTCATGCGTACAACGTATACGTTGTCCGAGCTACGTTGTCCGAGAGTTGCGTTGTCCGAGAGCTACGTTGTCCCGTTGTCGTGTGCACAACGTACCCCTTGTCTTATGCACAACGTATCCGTTATCATTGCATACAACGTATACGTTGTCCGAGCTGCGTTGTCCGAGAGTTGCGTTGTTCGAGCTTAGTTGTCCGAGCTGCGTTATCCGAGAGCTGCGTTGTCCGAGAGCTACATTGTCTGAGAATTCCGTTGTCCAAGAGTTACGTCCTCTGTGCCTCCCGAGCTACGTCCTGTATTGCACCCGAGCTACGTCCGATACCTCCTCATAGCTCATCCTCCAAAGCATAACACCAAAGCCCGTCCTCAAGCGCATATGCTCAATGACCTTACGATAAGTATCTCTACACTATCATGCTTATATACTTATGTTTTATACTGACTTTACATCGAAGCTTATTTCAGGGTGCACACCCGCCCCCTCAGTTTCATTTGTAGGCGGAGTTTTGCTATCTTTCTTCGACCAGGAAACCAGAGATTGTTACAGCTACTAACGCATGGCGAGTTCGGGAATTTCCCCTTCAAAATGGCGCCGTTTGTGGGAAAGAGGTCAAGGGACTTAGACAATCGCAAATGATAAGCGTCTTCTACACCTGAATGGGACTTTCACTGTATGGCAACAACCAAGAGGTAATTATCAAGTACATTCTTAAGTGCTTTATCAAATAAACTGTCAAGTGCATGCTCTAGTGAATTTTCAATCTCAAGTTAATTATCTAGTGACTTATCAGTGAAGTATCAGCCTATCAAGTGAATAGTCAAGTGCGTAATCAAGAGAAGTGACCCAACCATATCAAGTAAAAAAACATCGTGAATGCAATGTTAAATGATGTCTTATTTGATATGTCTGAATATGGTGACGGGACACTTGTAGCTTATCAATGACATGTCATCCGAGTAAGGTGTCTTACCACACGGTTCAACACATATCTAAGCATGATGCTTACTGCGGGACCTCTGTAACTCAGTCAGATGCATTGTCTGTTAAGTGACCAATTGGTTTATCTTCATGCAATGTCATCTGAGCAGGGTGTCATGATGCCCCGTTACGAGTCATTCACGTGAGATGACATTTCTCTATATTTATGATGGTTTTTACTGCAAACTCATCCATGTGTTTATCAAGTGAATTCTTGTGCTCATACATCTTCACGTGTTCATGCACATTCTTATGCTCGAAGTACCTAATGACTTCTTTTTTCTTGGTGTTGTGATATATGTACATTCTTGTGCTCTTTGAACATGCTTTGAGGCACTATGCACGAGAAGCAGCTGCTCTGACCTGATTAGGGGCTCATACAAGATCGGCTTTGCTGACACAAGCTCGTCCTCGTTGACAGAAGTTCCTCTTTGTTGTTCGTAAGCTCGGCCTCGTTGTCAATGATTCACTCTAACTCCTCAGTGAGCTCTGCCTCCACAACATCAGTCTTCATGCGATAGCACAACGTATCAAGGACAACGGAGCATATACGATGAAAGAGAACAGAGAGCATATACGATGAAAGAGAACAGAGAGCGGAGCACAATCAGTGTCTGAGGACCAAGGTATTCTTCACCTTATGTTCTGGAGATTTATGATACTTCAAACTGCGTTTAAAGCATCATAAATGGGCTAATTGTAATGGGAAAAATTAGTTAAAAGAATGCGTAAAATGAGAATTTCTCACTCTAGCAAATTCTAACAATTTAGCCAACATAAGCCCACTTGGGCAATATGTTGGCTCTCTTAAGTGTTATCTGACGGGTGACCTCATCATGACTACACAAGTCATGACGACTCCAAATGCTTATAAATAAGCAAAAATCACCAGAGAAAAAGAGGATGGTGTGGAAGGCAAGAGAGAAAGTAAGAAAAGAGAAAAGAAGAAGAAGGAGAAGGAGAACTGGGAGGCTTCAGTCGTTCACATCTCAACTCCAAAAGGCTATAAAGATAGTCACCCACCTGATTCACTCCTTTTCATTTGATGTTCTCCATGAACGGTACCCTTATACTCTGTCAATATCTAATGTTTCATGTTTATCTAATTTGTGGAATGTGAAAGTTACACTGCTGCTTGCACGACCTTGCAATTGATCATCTGCTGAGTACACTTATACTTGAAATTGTGTCTGACGTTATGAGTTATACCCTTTGTGCCACCCACTGTGCCATCCATTGTGCCATCCGTTGTGCCAACCGTTGTACCATCCGTTGTACCACCCGTTGTGGCACCCGTTGTGCTACCCGTTGTGCCATCCGTTGTGCCATCTGTTGTGCCATTTGTTGTGCCATCCGCATCCGTTGTTCCACCCGTTGTGCTACCCATTGTACCATCCGTTGTGCCACCCGTTGTGTCATCCGTTGTGTTATCCGAGTTGTACCGTTATGCTAGAGTTGTGCCTGAGTTATACCCCATTGTCCGAGCTACGTTGTCCCGTTGTCATGTGCACAACGTACCTGTTGTCGTGTGCACAACATACCCATTGTCTTATGCACAACGTATCCGTTGTCATGCGTACAATGTATACGTTGTCCAAGAGCTACATTGTCTGAGAGTTCCGTTGTCTGAGAGTTACGCCCTCTGTGCCTCCTGAGCTACGTCCTGTATTGCACCCGAGCTACGTCCTATACCTCCCTATAGCTCATTCTCCAGAGCATAACACCAGAGCCCATCCTCAAGTGCATATGCATGACCTCACGATAAGTATCTCTACACTATCATGCTCATATACTTATGTTTTATACTGACTTTCTCATCAGAGCTTATTTCAGGGTGCACACCCGCCCCCTCAGTTTCATTTATAGGCGGAGTTTTGCTATCTTCCCTCTACCAGGAAACCAGAGATTGTTACAGCTATTGACGCGTGACGAGTTCGGGAATTTTTCCCTTCATTAGGCAAACCCCTACCAAATATATTAAAAGAACCGGAAGTTACATTCTAAAGTATCTCTTACTGAATGTGTCCACAACAATAATGGACTGTAACTCCCTAAAAACAAAGCTAGGAAAGGAAAAAACACTAGGGTGCGTTTGTTTGGCGAGAAAGTGGGTGAAAGAAAAGAAAAAAAAAAAAAAAAACTTAAATTTTCTTGTAAAACAATCACCAAAAGATGAAGTTTTTTGGAGAAAGTTTGTCACTATTGAAAAAGTGTAAGAAAATGAAAGTGTGTTTCTTGCACACCGAACACAAGAAAAATGTAAGAAAACGTCAGATGTTAGCTTGGGCTTTGAACCTCTTGCAACTCATACCCTTGGGAGGATTGGATCCCCGAACCTCCCTCCATTGAAGGCCACACCGAATCATTTTATTGGTTTGTATTTTTCTCAAATTTCCTCATCGATAACTACTTTTTATGTTGTTTACTTAGATCACAAGCATTCTCATAGAAGCGCTCAGAATTAGGGGGTATCAATCCGGCCCATGTCCTACCCATAAAATGCCACAATTTAGCCCATGATTTAGGCTCTAGGATTAGGGCTAGGTTTCATTTTCAAGGCTAAAATTATGTGAGTGGGGTAGGGCTTGGCTCCTTGAAGTCTGGCCCATGCCGTCACTATTTATATAAACACATATAAATGTATGTTATACTTTATAGGAGAATGAAGGTTTGCGCAGATGCGTTCCGCTAGGCAAAACGTACACACGTCCACGGGAAGCCATGTGTCCCTTTCAACTTTTATAAATTGTGGTTAAGATTCCTTTTCCCCTAGGGTTCATCCATCTAAACTTGGTTTGTAGGAAAGAAATCTTAAATTAGTTAACACTCATTAATTATGGTAAGATTCAATTACCCGTAGGTTCATTCATCTAACCTTGGTTTTTATAAGAATAACCTCAAGTTAGTTAACATTCATTAACTGTGGTTAAGATTCACCCACTCCTAGGGTTCATCCATCTAATTTTGGTATTTTAAAATTTTAAAATATATTAACCTCATGATAGTTAAATTTAATCATGATTAAAAAAAGGTATAAATGGGCATGTGGCAGGCTGTGGACCCACACACGTTCTGCTAGGTGGAACGCGCGCAAAGTATCACTTCCCTACTTTATAAATCAAAATTACATCTTAAGTTATATTATATTGTATAAACCGAAGTATACATAATAGAACACACACCCCCCAAAAAAGTTAGAACTCAAAATCATATCATACTAAATTTAGGAATATTTTAGTTATCTACAAAATGTGCCTCTCTTACATAGTAAATTCCTTTAACTAATTGTACAAGTCTAAGTAATAGTCATGTTGTCACGCCCCAAAACCCCACCTAGGAGGATGTGAGATCTTGGCACGTGACTCACTTAATAATCATCTTGTTAGAAGCAATTAAGGCACAAAAATATAGACCTAAAAATTTTTCTTCAAATAAACCATCAACTAAAATCCAATCTCATAATATAACTGCAGAGTCATAAATCCTGGTCACCCATCCGGACCATAAACATAAAAGACTAACTAACATGTGTCTCTATCAATTAAATTAAAGTCTTCTGGAATTTAATTAACCATAAAATAACTTCAATAATAGGGTCATCGATCAAGGTCCCTTTCTTCCTCGGGATAGTCACCTTCGGGTTCCTCGGTATACTCCTCTTCTTCCCAAGGTCCGGGAACACAAATGTCGAAGCCTGAACCTGAACCTGCTGATAACAAAAGTCATCGGCTGAGTAACGAGTTACTCTACGTATATAACAGAACATAATAAACAATATAAAGAATAACATTTATATGCATTTCATCACTTCACACATTAACTTACATATAAAATCAAAATGTAGAAGTTAAACATTTACATTATGCTAATTTTATTTCTTTTTCTTTCTTTTCCTCATTTCTTTCTTACCCTTCTTTTTTTTTCTTACTTTTCGTATTTCATATATTATCATCACACCAATACTCATTCACATGTATTTGTAATAACTTAAAATACCGCTTTACCGTATAAGGAAATGGGTTATTATGTTTTACTTTACCGAGATACCACCCTTCGTACATTATTCGGTACGGACGGCTTAGTACATTTTTCGGTACGACGGCTAACTTACTTTGACATATATCTCGCCATTTCTGATAGTATCCGGTGGTGCACAACACAACATACATTATCGCATTTTGTGTGTCTTTCTTTTTTACTTACATACTTTTCTTACTTTACTTTTGGTCTTACTTACATTTCATTAATATCTTTAATTCTTTATTCATATTTTTGCATCTTTTTCATTCGTGAGTGCACAATGATACACTTCTTGTTTAAATTTCACCTAAGACTAACCGTCAAGGGCCATAGGACATCTCACCATAGCGTCCCATACCACTACGTTAACCAGGCCTAGGCAAGCTTGACTTTCATCAGAGGTTTGTTTACCCAATGGTATATCACGTATTATGAACATAAAGACAATACACAAACCATCATATTTCTAATGATTCAACAATATAAAAATCACAGTTGGTCTTCAAAATATTCCTAAATCACGATCTAATTTCATTGTCAAAATACATTGTTTGTTTAATCAAGATCAATATCCTAATCGTAATCTTTTTTAATTAATAATAATTTTCTTCAATTGTTAAAAACAAAATCAACTCGAACATTATAATTAGATCATCCATTCAATCCATCCACCATCTCATTCTTCTCATAAATTTGCACACTTCAATAACTTTCCCAATCCTCATGTTGAATCATAGATAAATTATACATAATTTTTCACATCCTAACATAATAATTCCGTGATAATAAAACAGTATCTGCAATAGGTTCTTCACATCCTATTTTAACATTCCAATGATAATAAAATTTTATCATCAATAGATCCTCTACATCAAATCAATGAATAATAAAACTATATAACAACTGGGTTCTTCACATCCTAATTTAATCGTTCACTAGTAATAAATTATGATCATAATTACAGCTCTTCACATTCTAGTTTAATCATCCAGGAATCATAAACTAAAACTAAAAATCTAGTTCTTCACATCTTATTTTATCATCCATAAATAATAAAATGAGAATCAAATGTAGTTCTTCACATCCTAAGTAAATCATTTAATAACAGAGACTATAATCATGATTTTTCACATCCTATTTTTATCTATTAAAATAATGAGACAATATCTTCACTAAGTTCTTCACATCCTAATTTAACCATTAAGAATAAATAAACAATTTCATAAATGGGTTCTTCACATTCTACTTTAACAGATCAACCATATTAAACAAAAATCATAGACATTTTCATGGATTCTACCTATCTTTACATCTTTCCTTTGGCTTACCCATTTTTATTAATTATTTTAGGTTAACTATTCAAAATATTGAATATTAGATCTGTTATTTACCTCACTTGATCGTCTCCCTACGATCTATCGCTTGCGAATAGGGTTCTATTTGATCTTCATGCCTCATTTTCCCTTTTTCTGACCGAATCTTTGAACTCCTACAGTTTCTCTCTTTTTGATCTCTCAAAAACTCTCTCTTTTAGGTTTAGAAGGCCTTAGAAACCCTAACCCACGAGTATAAAGGAGTATTTATATATTGGGAGCCTTAGGGACTAAAAAAAAACCACGAAAACGCGCAAACCCCCACCAAACCGGCGTTTTGGGCGATCGATCGCCCGCCGGCGGCAATCGATCGCCGGCGACGATTTTAAAAAAAAAAAAAAACTCTTTTGCTACTTTTGTTCTTCTTTTATTTAGTACAATTTATCTCCATAAATTCACTAAATCGAATGAATTAAATGAGTTTTATAACTCAAGATTTTAATAATTTACTCTCTCTTAGGATTTATGTATAACTTTAAGTACACTTATTTAGGCAATTAACTCATACAATTATGAAACTAGTGGATTAAATGCGGGTCATTACACATGCAATAATTTAATATAACAACTATAAAATGAGAGATTATGACTATATTGTAAGACATGGTATGGTATATATTAGGGCTATATTCGAGTCGACCTGGTCCAAGCTTAAGCTCAAGCTCTGATTGATTCATGTTGAACCCAACTTAGCTTCAAGCATAAAAGATATACATATTTTTTAATTTTAAAATATATTATAAAATATTACATTAAATTTATAAATATAATATTCATAATATTATAAATATTAATAATTATTATGAATTTTGTAGAGAATGATCATGCGTGCATTTAATATTATGGGCTTTGAGTTCGGGCATAATACCTTGAGATTTTTTATTTTTTTTTGAGTAATAGATTCATCGTGACCATAAAATTCATTAATGTTGCATTCCAATAAAGGACATGTACACAAGAAAAATAAGAGTCTTCTCTTTTGAGTGCCATTATATAAATAATATAATACATGTAAAAAAAAAATTACAAAATTTTAAGGTGGTCAAACTTCTCACATAGGATCAACAATTACATCCTTATTTCTTTCAAAGACTACTTATATACAAAACTTAAATATTATTTAAATCACACATTTTTAAGGTAATAAGACACAACTCACACGCATTCCAGATATAACACTTAGACCCAACTCATCTCATCAAAATGACCTATATTTAAATTACACTTTAAATATAAGAAATTCCAAGAGCCTGTTTGGTTCGGATTATGAAAATCACAATTGATTATACAGAAAGCGCTGTCATGAATAATCACTGTCTACTGAAAGTGTTGTTATAAATAATCCTGTTTGGAAGTATCCTGTCTATAATCGATTATTTGTAAGAAATTGATTCTGTACAAAATAATCGCGTTTGGATCAACCTAACATAAAACTGATTACTAATCTGAAATTCTGAAAATATTATACATTCCTTGAAATTGAACAAAAAAGACTCCTTATAAACAATTGTTACTATAAAAAGTGACATAAGTCCCTACTTTGAAGATAATAATTACAAACTATAAAAAGTGACATAAATTTCTACTTGAAAACAATGGTTACAAACCATAACAGAGACATAAAAAAAGTGATAACAACCAGAATTATTATGCATCCACATGATGCATATAGAAGCATTTGGTATCTCCTACGTTCCTCCACCATATTATTGTTATGGTGGACCATTGTGCTTTGTGTACCAACATCTTCTTCATCAACCCACATGAAAGATCCAGGGTGATTCTGCATTCAATATACAAATAATGATAAGAATATACAAACATGAAATTACAACTATATTACTTTATTATATTTTTTTTGTACCTGCCAAAGTGGACATCGATAGAATAAGCGACCATAGTTTCGTTTTGTTTTTACCTCATGGACTCGCATGTATCCCATACCACAGGGACACATCAAGTTTTGGAAGCCTCTTTTCGTCATAATACTGTAATATCAATCATGCATCAATGCAGTTATAAAAAAAAAAAAATATTCAAAAGCAAGTTAACTTGAAGGAATAGTAACGAAGTATAGTAATAATTTCACTTATAATAACAAAATTAAAGAACAATGTCATCTACACCATATATAATAACAAAGTATAGTAATAATTTGTGATGTGTTATTATCCAAAACAAAGTATAGTAATCCGCCACGATCTAATGGAAAACATAATTGCCACTTAGATATGTATTCCACATTCGTTCAGTGAGGTTATCCCTATACGCTCCCATCTCTGGTTGTTGCTGGTTGCCTTGTTCATCCACATTTGAAGTACTTGCACGAGATGAAGCGTTGTTCTCTACAACCAATTCGTCTACCTCATACTCTTCAAACAAGTCATCTTTTAGAGCCTCTTGACGAATAAAATTGTGTACAACACATGCAGCCACTACAATATCTCTCTGCCTCAGATATGGGTATGGAGTCATACGCTTTAACATAGGAAATCGTGTTTTCAATATGCCAAAACAGCGTTCTATTACATTTCTTAATGAAGAATGTGCACGATTAAATAGTTCTTTTGCATCAGATGGACCCCTACCACCTCTATAGTCTTGTAAATGATATCGTATCCCGCGATGAGGTGCAAGAAATCCCCTCATATTAGGATAGCCAGCATCAACAACATAATATTTTCCTGTAAATCAAAATTATATTTAGATTCAAATTCAAATATATATGCATCCACAATGTTCTTTTTTAGGCTCTTTATTACCTGGAGGGGCATGTGGGAACTTTTTTTTGTTGTCGTGAATTGCATCCAATGAAATTCTAGAATCATTTGCAGTTCCCTCCCACCCAGCAAGAACATACGTAAAGTGCATGTCAAAGGAACACGCAGCCATTACGTTCTATGTAATAACTCCCTTTCTTCCGCGGTAAGGAATTTGTTTATCCGATGGAACTATTGCTTCAATATGTGTTCCATCAATTGCTCCAACACAATCCTAGGTAAAACATTAAAATATGTTATGTCCAACCTATAAAAAATATAGAGAATATAAAAACATGCAATCAACTAGGTTTTTACCTCGAACCATGGATGATACTTTTTGTTGGTCAAAATTTGTGGTGGAACGAAATCGAATGATGGAGGAGTTATCATTTCGCGGGAGAATTTCATCATTGCCTTTAGGACATTATGAAAATGTCGACTAATAGTCTCTCCCGAATGTTGGAAGCGTTCTTGCATTAGCCGATTTCTCTCATTATGTCCAATACTCAAAAGAAATATGGCAACTTATTCTTCAACACACAAACTTCGTGTATCTTTCAACCATCCTCTTTCCTTCAGTGTTGAACATAATAAACAGAATACTATTTTATTCATGCGAAAGATTTCATAACATCTAACAGGGTTCCCATCAAGTACTTCACGTAAGAAGCTATAGCCTGATAGTATCGAATCTCTGCATGGAGTTTTAGTCATGTATAATGAAAGATAGCGCTGCGCGCACATAGCTACAGTTAAGTTGATAAGAATCTCTTCCTCGTTGTCATCCATATTACCTATTCGATTAGAAAACAAGTGTATATAAATTAACAAGGTAAATAACATAACGAAAGTAGCATAAAAGGTTCCAAGCTGCAAGTATCATAATACATGTCCAACACCAAGCCAAATGAAGCCAAATAAAAAGTTCACAAAGCATCAACAACATCCATGTTTCCTACGAAGGAAAGAGTATAAGAAAATAACATAAGTTTTTCCAAACACAACCACGACATCCTGCATCAACTAAGACTGGTCCAATGATTCCAACCATGCTAAACGATGTTCAGGCCTCATGTTTATAAAAGCCTCACTCCAATGTCCGTTGTCAGATAAGATCTCTATCGCCTTGAAGATGCCCTTACGGCAAAAGTTAGGATCTTCAATTCCATTAATCAACTGCATACAACTTGTTATGGAAAACGGATCCGATGGTGGAATAGGGGTTGGAGTAACTCCCGAGGAAGCACTTTGTTCCATCCTCTTTATAGACACCTCAACCAAAGTATCTATTGCTTTAGCCAGATGGTCCCCCTTTGAGTCTTTTTTCTTAGACTTATGAAGTGTTGAATCAATACGTCGCTTACGCGAAGTGACAAGGTCAACTTCTATCTGTGTCGCACCCCTATCATTATGTCCATCATCTATGGGGGTCTGGTACTCTTGCGTACACGGAACTGCATCAGAGTCATCTTCCCTCTCCTCGCTCTCTCCAGTCGCTAAAGCGGCCCAACCAGTTGCACACGTATCTCCAAAAATTGTTGTCATCTCCTCATACATTGGGCAAGTGGTGGTTTTAAATTTCTCATATGCTGGGTCTACCTGTATTGATGTACGTGAAGTGTTGATTGTCAGTAATATCATTCGATTATTAATCATTACAGCTACTAATCATTGTACCTTTATCAGATCTGTCCATCGTTCTTCATCAGCAGTGACGACCTTTCTTATCGGATCCCACCCAAAGCCTGTCTGTTCAACGAGTTTATTCCAAGACTTCCACTTAGCCTTAAGAGTTGCTAAGTGGTTTTTCAACTGCTGGTGCTGGTACTCTCTACCAGTTTTTTTGTTGAATTGCTCCCTAATATTTTTCCATCCAATCCTGTTGAAACTTGTGGTTAGCCTATTCCCTTTCAGTACTTCATCCACCCCTAACTCTATAAAGATCCGATCCAAATATTCAGACCACTGGGCTTAACCCGACTTCTTACTACCACTAGGTTGGGTGGTGTTATCCATGTCCTCTATAAATCAAAATAACAACTCAAGTGAAATGCAAATAATAACAAAGAGGAATTGAGAAATTGAGATATAGGTATACCAAGCAGACAAAGTAATAAAATACAAGTACACATACATGTATAGACATCAAACTTATGCAGAAAGTGATATCCTTTTCTTTTAAAATAGTGCAAAAACAAGTGGTACACATACATGTATCCATGTCCTCTATCCTTTTCGAAGAATGAGATGCGAAAAATGAGTTTGAAGGGGGGTCGTTTTACGAATCGGTATCTCCGTCAAAATCACCCCGCATAATCGGTAGAATACCCAATCTAATGCTATTGTCCAGAATCCAGAATACCCACCAACTCCAACTATTCAGACTGCAATAAACAAAAACATTGTTGCAAAAGCATTGTTGCTTACAATATAGAAGAGATAAATGGATGAACTCAACAACCAGGAACAAGAACTCTGGTAATGGCCTAATGGGTTCAATCCCATCTTACTTCCCCTATTAAACAAGAGTCCCAAAAAAAGTATAGCTCCCAAAGGCGAAGTCTGCAAGAAGTCAACAACCAGCAACAAGAACTCTTGAGGTAATGGCCTAAATGAGTTCATCCTTACAGAAGACATGCAAAGTCTGCAAGAAAGACACCAAAGGCGAGACAAGGCAAGTGGACAACCTTGGAAGATACGTTCATGTTCAATCTAAAACAGGGAATTACTAGACTCTTCTCAGGATATCATGAATTCGTATTATATTGTTCTCTTTCCATGTGATTAGGGGATAAATGGATCATTGAATCACAATAGTATGAAATATTGTAGAGAAGCCAAAAGGAAATAACCCTAAAAAAAAACTCAGCACATAAATTGCAGAGAACCCATTTTAGAAACCCAAGAAGGGTGACCAAACCATCTGATCCATACAGGAAAACCCCAAGAAGAGTAATCCATGTTGTATTTCAAAAACCACTAAATTCAAGAGCAAAACCTTAACATGCCATTTACAGAAGAAGAAAAAAAAAAGAAAAAGGAACAAGAAAAAGAAGAATCAGAGAGAAGAGAGAAGAGGAAGGAGGAAGAGGGAGCCGATTACCTGTACCGACGGCGTCTTCTCGTCTCCTCTTTCTCCCTCGCAGCTTTTCCCCTTTCGTATAGCACAGAAGTGAGATGCGAGAATAGCTGGCGGGTTCTTTTTACGAATCGGAAGTTCCGTCAAAAACGCCCCGCATAATTGGTAAGTTGAAATCGATTGGGTTGCCATCGGTAATCACCCCCACAGCCGATTCGCATGACACTGGTTTTTAATGAAATCGATTTCATAATAATCGATTACTATAACCGAACCAAACATGATTAAGGGTTGCTGATTACCATGAAATCGGTTTAAAACGATTAAATCGCTTGATTTAATCCGAACCAAACAGGCTCCAAATTTTTGGAGGCCAAATTTCTTTTAAAAATATACCCAAAGCTGCCTTAGTTGCAAGGGTGTCTAATTATTATTATTATACACTAGTGAGGGGCACGTGCGATGCAAGTGAAAGCGAGGGGAAGGAGTTAACCACAGTTAATAGGAGGTAAAATGGACACGTGTTAACCAGCAGGTGCGATTGAACTCTACCCGAGTTCAATTGCGATTGACTGTGATTCTATTCTTTAAGGTAGTTTGAGAATTAAAATAAAACATTAAATCAAAGTTTTATTTTATACCACGGCAGATTGGGATTTTGGACAAATCAGGCTATGCCTCCTCTCCCATTATAATAGTAAAGAAAAGAAAAGAAGAATTTTTTAGGGGGCCCTTATTTTATGAACTTATTTATAATTTTAATTTTTACAACACACCCTGCAACAAGGCGGCTATGAGAGCTTTTTTGGTCGTTAGTATTTTAAACTGTGGGAAATCTCTCAAAACCAGTATTTTCTAAGGGAGGAGAAAAAAATGTTTATAAGACAGTTTGGTTACTTTGGTAAGGATTAGGGCATTGAAGAAAGTGAATTTCAAATCATCCTGTCACTTCCTTTCCTTTTGGATCGGCACAGAAACCATATCATCTATTTTTATCATCTCTTTCTCGATTTTGCAGATTACTCAAGCTGTGATTTTCGGAGGTTTTCAAGCAAGGAAAGGTAGATTATGGGTTTCCACAACTTCGCTTCCTTTTCTCTGATTGCGTTTTTGGATTCTGCTCAAGTACCCATTTGAGAAATCTTTGTAAAGCCATGATTTTTGGAGGTATATATTCAAAGGAAAGGTAGATTCTGGATTTCAATCTCTTCACTTTTGATATTTCTCTAGAAAACAAACCATCTCAAAATCCTCTTTTTCCAAATCGTAGGAAGATATTTTTCTTTATTTAAACCCCTTCTCTCTCCATTCTTTTTCTTCTTGGGAGTTGCAAAAAGGACCCATTTAAGCTGTGATTTTTTAGTCCTTAGAGAAATCATCAATGGCAGAAACGTATGGTTTTCTCAACATGAGAAGTAATGGTGGAAGATCAATGAGAAATGAGGAGTTTGATGAAGAAGGTGTCTGGGCTGTTGTGAAGGAGAGAAAGGAAAGCATTCCCACACCCAGAAAATCGAAGAATTCCTCCTCTGTTTCTTCTCCAAGGTGCTTCCCTACTGCTTCAAGAATGATCCCAAGAGCTAAAAGTTCCGGTCTTGAAGCCAAGATTGTTCAGCAATCAGCACCTCTAAACATTCCTGACTGGTCAAAGATTTATAGAAAGATTTCAAATAAGGACTCTGATAGCCATGGCTTTGAGGATGGTTATGATGATGGTACTGTAATCCATGACAATGATGATGATATTATGGTTCCTCCACATGAATGGATTGCTAAGAAGCTTGCAAGGAGTCAGATTTTTTCTTTCTCTCTGTGTGAAGGTGTTGGGAGGACACTCAAAGGGAGAGATCTCAGCAAAGTGAGGGATGCTGTTCTAACAAGAACTGGTTTTTTAGAATAGTATGCCTTCATCACCATCATCATCATCATCATCATACAGTATCATGGGTCCCTTGTAATAAATATATTTTTTAATTTCTTTAATGTGTTGTGCTATGTATAGAGAGGTTTTGTTGAATTAAGATGAGCAAGATTGGTGGCTGATGTGACACAATTAGAGTCCATCTTTGGATAATAGCAAGAGAAATGTTGCTCATTCTTATTGGATTTTGATTGTAAGAGGAGTGGTCAGAGCTGCCTTTCTTGGTGGACTAATATAATACTGTTTGGCAGCCTTTATGTTGCGGGTGAATGGATTTAATTATATATTTTTCTTTGGTGTTTTGGTTGTTTTTGAGTTTCTTTCTTATTATTATTATCAAGATCGAGGAATGAAAGAAAAGCAACACATGTTTGTATTGTTCCCTTTATTTTATTTTGTTTAATCAAGCCACCTTAATAGACTTTCCTTCATTGGGTGTGGGTGGTAACTTTATATGAGGAGCAAAAAAACTTAATTATAATTTTATATGTATTCATGCATCTTAGAACATGATATCACTTATTGTGAACACTTTTTTCTTTATTTTATTTTTCATTTTTTAACGTAGGCATCATTTATCTACGTTAGTAGGTGCGAAGTAAACATCGATTAGCAGATCAAACAGTAGATTTTCTAACCGTCACATTAACTTATGGAAATTGAACCTTTCTTTTCTTTTCTTTTCTTTTCTTTTACTCACTTTCTTGCCAATCAAATGTACCCTAAGGGATTTGCGGTTTGGCTGCTAAATGAAAGAGAAGAAATTTTGATGCTTTGTAGATAGTTCACATTGAGTTCGGATGGGTAACAATGCTTGTTGTTGCGCTATTGTCTGATTGTGTTTGAAAATCAAGGGCCCTAATTTCAACAAGGTAGACCCCACATCAATAGAGGAGGGCCCCACTTATTTTTAAGACACACCGGACAACAACGCAACAACGAGAGCTGTTGCCCATCCGAACTCGTTCACATTTAATCGAAAGATCCTTATGATAAAGACACTTAGTATTGCAATCTAGTTTTAAAATGTTACTTCATTTGTATCAGCTATTAATGTTTTAGACCCCTTCTTACAATCCTCCACAACAGTTCAAATGTATGCTACTCACCTAACCTTACATGAATGACGCCACCCAAAAGAAAAAAAAAACACAAATTTATTTAACAAATTTTTATTTTCCATTCATTTTACAATTCTAATTTGGAATCATTTGGATCAAAAGAGTTGTGTTCACTCTCAATAAAGGGTAAAAATCCAGCCCGGCCCATCCTAGGTTTGCAAAATTGAGGCTTTTTTTTTTCCTTACATGAGGCCCAAGGGTAGAGTAGGGCTGAATTTTTGAAAGCCCTCTAACTTGAGGGCCATACGCAGCCCGGCCGTCCCTAAGCTTTACTGTACCATTATATACATGATTTATAAAGCTATTAATTGTAAAAAAAAAAAATTATTCTTTACACTTCTTAATATCAACTTTTGAGTGAGTGTTTTCCTATATAAGAGTGTTAACCGTGAGTTGTAATTTCATATTCGCTGTCATTTGATGACCTAACTATATTAGGTCATTCTCCACTTACAAAGTCCAATCTATCTCTATGGGTGTGGGTGTGGGTGTGGGTGTGGGCCTGGGCCTAAGTAGTTTGCGTATGTTGTCTCTCCTAACCCAAAAAAAAAAGGTCCGTATAAGAAAATATTCTTCCAAACAAAATAATGATCATTCTCCGGTCTCTCATTGAATATCTATGCAAATAAAGAATTGCACTTAACATGGTTGAGAATCTTCAAATAATAAAACAATATTTGCTTAATCCCAATTGTGACTTTTTTGTTTAACATTTTTATTGATACTTAGTACAAAAAAAAATCTAGCATAAACAACCCAAAAGGAAAAAAATTAATATAGGATGTGGGATCATTACAAATTTCAAAAATAAAAAAAATAAAATTTTGAGACAAATAAAAAAAGAGCAATATTAAAGAACAAAGATATTTAAAAATTAAGTACACAAAATAAAAATTAAAAATTTAGGCCCCGTTTGCTTGCACTTCCGTTTTTTGTTTTTAAAAACAAAATTTTGAAATTTTTACATGAAACATATTTCTGCTTAGTGACAAAAAAATAAAAAACATATTTCTGTTTTCTATTTTTGAAAATTAGTAACAAAATTTTTAAAAATCAAGGTAACAACATTTTTCTACTATCTCTATTTTTGAAAATAAAAAACAAAAATGGAAAACACGGACCCACCATCACCACCACCACCCACAACAACCACCACACCATCACAAAACTACCACCACCACCCACCTCCACTGCCACCTACCACCACCACCACCACCACCACTACCACCATCCACCACCATCACCCACCACCATAATACAACCACCACCACCATCCACCACCACCACCACCACCATCCACCATTACACCACCACCATCACCACCACCACAATACTACCACCACCACCACCACTACACCACCACTCACCACCCACCCCAACCACTACTCACCACCCACCACCCACCTCCACCTCCACCACCACCACCACCACTCACCACCCACCACACCACCACACTACACCCACCGCCACCACTCACCACTATCACCACCATGAATTGAAATAATTTAATCATATTTATCAAACTTATTTTTTTATTTTTCTTTTTTAAAAATAAGTAATAGTTAGTAATACTAAACATGTTGCTTACTTAAAAAAAATTATAAATAAAAAATCGTTTTCAATTTTTAAAAACAAAAAATGGAAGTGTATCAAAACGGACCCTTAATTTCTTAATTTTCTCAATGGAACAACTAACAAAGGTAACAAAAAATGGTTGGCCTGTGGTTTTCTTTCTCATCTTGTTCTATCAACATGATTTTTGCATATGTGATGGCGACCTGCTAATCTTGATTACATTTTATATATAGTTTTGCAGGAAATTAATACATTTAAAAATTAGAAATTTGAAAAAGAAACACTTACAAATGACGGATTAATTCTACCTTGATAGACTTTGAGAAAAGATTATAAAGTTTGAAAAAGAGAGAGAGTGGACATAAAGAGAGAGAGAGAGAGAGAGGAAGAACGAGACGTATTTATAATTAGAAGGTTATAAACATTTATTTTTTTAATTTGTAAAAGTTAATGCTAACTTTTTAAATGTTACGATGTCGTTGTAATAGTAAGTGGACAAATGCTTGTACGTCAATTCCAAATTCTTTTTAAAATTTTAATAAAATAAACAAACACATATATCACTTCTTTCTCTACACCCCTATATATATTTTCAACAGCTACTATTAATATTTTTCAGTTTGGTTCAATATTTTCTGAATATTTATGAAAAATAAATAAAAGTCTGTCTCTAGCCCCATTTTGGTGTTTCCAACTCTTGCTAAGCCAATTTTCAAATTTATTCAATAACTTGTGAAAATTCATTAAAAAGTTGAGTGCTTTTAGAAATGAGAACCTAAGTTACTGCTGTATGATAGAGTTGTGCCACTTTAATTAGACCAACCTTCATCGGTAAGATTCATATGGTCTAGTTATTACAATTATCATTAATTCCCAATGGTTCATGAGAATTGTAATTCTACCCCCATCCTCATTAAACTAGTTATTGTAAATCTATTCCGCCACTGTGAAACAAAAAAAACAAAAAAAACTTTGTTGTGCTATTTTTTGCATTACATTATCGGTCCCAAGCTTGAATAAAGGAAGAAGGTTGACGTCATGTTGGCATCCATTCGTAGTGTATGAAAAAAAATGTTTGTACTTTAACCCAACCCTAACCGTTCAAGGTAGGCCTTGGGCCTAGCTAGTTCAAGCCCTTCTATTAGGCTCAGTCCTCATAAGACCTAAGTCTTATTCTTCCAAAGTCCTACTCATAATACAAACAAACCTCACATTTTTATTTTAAAGTAAGATGAATGTTACACTCAGCAGAAGAGTGCTAAGTAGAGGGATGACATGTGGTCTGAAATATAAATATGATAAAGGGGCCAAATAGCCCTATTTTTAGCTTTCTTTGCTCTTAACCAAAAATCAACATCGATTAAAATAAGGACATGTATTTATTTTTTGTTGAAAACAAAAAGACAGGTGTTGGTTTATGAGCACGGCTCATATGATAAAACATCTCTTTTCGCGTGAGTCTTGTAGCATTATTCTTAAGATCTTCACTAGTATATCTTCACCACTTACTAAAGTATACTAGTTATCCTCATTTAGTTTTGGAAAAAGACAACCATACTGGTATAATGGGGTTGTATCCTTGACTGAAAAAGGTGACTTATTATCAACGCTAGACTAAGACACGGGGAGAGAGAGAGACAGAGAGATAACGAAACGGCTCGTGCGTTGGCAGCTTTGTGTTGCTTAAAGAGAGAGTGAGACAGGGGAAGTTTGTGATGGTGTGTTGTAAAGCGACAGCGACTCATACTACAAGCAACGCATCCATTTAATATCATACTCCTTACTTTTATGCTCTTCTTTTACCCCTATTCATTAGGATATCTTGGAAGAAGGTAGCACGCACCCATTCTAGCTAGGATTTTGAATGGTGCCCCTCTTTAAGAGGTCTTGGGATTGATTCCGAGAACCCCACAACACATTCATAGAGGTTTCATCTGGGAAAATGGCAGGAGGGCCCACTCAGCAATCCATAGGGTTGTATCTGTTGTTGTATCGGGGGAGATCATATTGGACCTATTGTTGGGCTATCTCGTCTGTTTGTTTGCCTCTATTTGTAAAGAATATATTTTTTTTAAGAGTCCTAATAAAAGGACCGTAAGGTCCTCTTTTTAAGAGGAACCGTAATGTTCCTCTTTTAACATTTTTTTAATCATGATTAAGCTTAATTAAATTAAAATAATTAATTTTGTTTTTTGATTTTTCTAAAAATCATGATCAGATTGATTAACCCTAGGGAGTTAACCATAGTTGAAGTATTGTGAAAAGTGATCGTGGATGAATGAGATTAGCAGGGTCAACTTAGAAGCTGACCCCTGGGTCCATTTTCTATTTCCCTTTTTTTTAAAGGAGTCAAATCCTCTACGCTGATAACCGGATTTGGCAAATCCAGTTGTCACCCCTAGAGGTCGCCATGTGTCTCCTTTGACACCCCTTAACCTTAGGTAAGATTCACCCACTCCTAGAGTTCACCCATCCATTCTTGGTTCTTTTTTTATATTAATTCTTTTTTAAAATTTAAAAAACTGTTTTTAATATTAAAAAAAACTCTAAAAACACTTTTTTAATTTTAAAAAATGAATTAATATTTCATAAAAAAAACAACAACAACAAGTATTGGTGGGTGAACCCTAGGGTGGATGAACCTTACCCATGGTTAAGGGGTGTCAAAGGAGACATGTGGCGACCTCTAGGGGTGATAACCGGATTTGCCAAATCCGGTTATCACCGTAGATGATTTGGCTCCTTTTTTAAAAGTTAATGATCAATTGTTTCTCTTGTCCATAGCTATGCCTTCTTAAATTAAATGACAAGAAAATAATTAAAAACTCTCGAAGGTATCTACTATCAAGACTGAACCTATGATTGAAAATCTAATTGTGTTAATCATTAAGTGGGACCCACCATTTAAAGCAAGTGAACCTTGACTCTATTGAATTTTCAATCCAATGATCCAACTCTCGGTAGTTGGTTCTATCGAGAGTTTTTAATCACTTTCTTAAATAATATTATATAAAACTTAGCCTTTTGATCTTTCAAAAGTTCAGGAGGCGCCCAATGCTAGCTATGCCCTCTTAAATTAAATGGTTTAGTATAAATTTAGTTTATTTTGTTCAAGAGGACTCAGCCCCCCTCGGCCCCTGGCTCTGAGTCTGCCCCAAACTCCTGCCCTATAGTATAACGGATTTTTTTTAAAAAGTTAGGACCCCATGTGGCTCCACCCCTGCTCCTGCCCACCATGGTAAAAATACCAATTGATGTCACGACCGCATAAACACACATAGATGCTCACCACAACACAAAGACCAGCCCTACTTGTGAAAGCATCAATCTTGAGCGTTCGAACTAGGGATCGAATTATAGCTGATTGCGATTGAATTTAGGGAGAGTTCAATCACACCCACAGGCCAACACGTGTCTCTTTTATCCCATATTAACCATGGTTAAGATTTACTAACCCTTGGAGTTCAACAATATAAACTTAGTTTTTAGAAAAAAAATATTAAAAGAATATTTAACTCTAGTTAAGAATGTTAACTCTTAGGATTAATATTTTTTAATATTTATTTTTAAGAACTAAGGTTTTATTGTTGAACCCAGGGTTAGTGAATCTTAACCATGATTAATAGGGATTAGAGGCGACACGTGTTGGCTCATATGAGTGCGATTGAACTCTCCTCAATTGGCTGTGATTCGATATCTTCGAATGATGGGCTTGCTCGTGCATGGCCCATAGACCGTGGCCCACTCAGAGTGTTTTATCCTAATCTGGCCTTATATGACAAAAATACCCTCACACATGAAGAAACAGGACATCTATTGGTTTGTCAAAGTTGGCCATTAGATGAATGTTAAGATTTGTTTTTGGTAAACTCAATAACACCACAAGGTGAATGTTAAGATTCACTCAACATCCTTCGGGTTAAAACATCAAAATTTGGTTTTTAGAAAAAAATAATAAAAAATTTAACGTTTTTGTTAACTCCTTTTAACCGTGGTTAAGATTTACTAACCTTTAGAATTAAAACATCTAACCTTGGTTTTAAAAAATTAAAAATTTAATGTGTCCCCTTTTGACTGTAGTTAAGATCAACTAATCTTTCGAATTAAAGCATCTATCTTTGGTATTTAAGATATAATAATTAACGTGTCCCCTTCCATAAGGGTTAGTAAACCCTAACCATAGTTAAAGGGAGTTAAAAATATGTTAAAAACCAAGGTTAGATGCTTTAACCCTAAGAGTTAGTTGATCTTAACCACAGTTAAAGGGGGTAAAAAGGGACGTGTTAATTTTTTTTCTTCTAAAAACCAAAGTTAGATATTTTAACCCTAAGGGTTTAGTGTTTCTTAACCACATTTAATGGCAGTTAAAAGTGAAATGTTAATTTTTTTTTTTTATAAAAATCCTAGTTAGATGCTTTAACCCTAAGGGCTAATGAATCTTAACCACAGTTAAAGGAAGTTCAAAGGGAACATGTTAATTTTTTATTTTAAAACCAATGTTAGATGCTTTAACTTTAAGGGTTAGTGTATCTTAACCTGAGTTAAAGGGAGTTAAAAGGGGACACACTAATTTTTTTTTAAAAAAAAAACAGGGCTAAATGCTTTATCCCGTAAGGTTGTGAATCTTAATCACAAATGTTAAAAAGTTATTAAAGATTTGTGAGATTATGAAATATCGTAAAAGGCATAATGGTCATTTTCCTAACAATAACAAACAAATGTCTAAAGAAACTAAGGATTGGGGTTGCTTAACGGTTGCAAAATCATGAGTTAATTTATAAAACTGTTACTCATAACAGTATATTTGCAATGCTAGAACACAATAGCTGATATGCAAAACCCACCCCAAAAAAATAGGTTAAATTCAAAATCGAGCTAAAGGCAAGATCGTGACATCACAACACTTGTAATATTATTATTATTTTTTGTTTTTATAACTCGGGATGTCCCCAACCCTTTGGGTCACGACTAATCCTCAAGGTGCGACATGAGCCCACAACATGTCACATTAGGTAAGTCCTGGTAAACCCATATGTTGGCACCAAAGTTTAGGCAAACCCATATGTTGGCACGGAGAGTGAGAAATGGAACCCAGGACCTCCCAGCACTTGGGGCCTTCCATCACTTGGTGAAAGGCCAAGGGGCCAGGAACCACTGGTCGTAATTTGCATGCCCCAGATTGTGCAAACTTTTCCAGTAGCCACGTTAGAGAAAAAGTGTCTGTTACGTGATCAGTAAACAGGGCAAGAGCCTTAAAGAAGACCACCCAATGGAATAAAGTCGGCTGTCTAGTTGCCAGAGGTCAGCACGTGCCATTATTTACTCAATTATCCATTAAAAAATAATAGAGCTAGCCCCTGGCGAAAATCCAAGAAATGAAAAGAAGAATACTTTGATCAACAATCAAATTGTGTACCACTGAATTCAATCTCTATCTACAGCCCCTTTTTTTTTTTTTTAATAGAAGATTCCTCAAGCACAAGCTTGCGAGTTGTGTGAAACTTCTTAAGCAATCACTGATTCAAAATTTAAATGATAAAATTGAATATTCCTATTCAATTTTACTTATAATATTTAAATTTAAATATTATTCAATTACTTTAATAAAAAAATAAAATAATAATATAAATATAAATTTCATTAAAATGATAATTATTATTTTTTCCACATTTATATTTAAAGTTAATAATCTAATATATCTTAGAATTATGTAAACAAATATAAATTAATAAGGTTCTTTTAGTTTTATGATTTTTTAAAATTGTAATCTATAGATAATATAACCGGTTGGATATTTATCGAATTAGATAAACTATATCAAATTTTGATCCTATTATTAGCGGATAGTAAAATCTTATTAAAACTCGAATAATTATTTAAGAGCCATAATTTGCTCCACTGGCGAGGAGCGAACTATTGCTCCTCACTCTCACAAAGCCAACTCAAATGCAGAACTCTAGTTAATTTTTTTTCAAACTCCTATGATTAAAAGACAATTATTTTTATTTTTCTAAAAACCAAAGGTAGATGAATGAATCCTAGGGGTTAATGAATCTTAACCACAGTTAAATGGAACCAAAAGAGGGACATGTGGTTTTAAAATGGGACCTGTGATGCACCTCCTTGTGTAAACGACTGAGGAGGTGATTATTTTCCATTATTTAAGTAGACAAATTTTGAATACAAAACAGATAGGTATAATATCCATATTTGTTGACAACCTTAGTTAATCCTAATTGGTCCATATTAATTCTTAGAATTAACTCAATTAAATTTTCTTTTAAATAAAGTAAAAAATACAAATATGTGCTTAGTGTTTCCGGTTTCTTTTATATTCTTCTCTTTGCGCTGAAGTTGTTTGCAAGTGTGAATCATGTGAGACATGTGACACGAGTTCAGATCCTATGTCATAGTAAGAGCAATGTTAAGTTCACTTTTTTTTTTCCATTTTCTAGAAAAGATAGATAAAAAAATATATTATTTTTTTTTGGGGCTTATCACTATTTGTTTGTCTTCTTGTCTAAAGAATGCAAAAGTGGATGAAGAAAAAAGTGAACTTAAAATGCAACATGTGTTTAGAATTTTTTTTTTTTTTACGCTTAATTTTGTCAACTTTTTGTAAAATCTGAATTGAGTTTTTGCATTGATACATTGTAATACACTAAGTTTAATGAGACACATGGCACAACAGTATAATTGCATGAGAGAGACTCAGGATGTGCATGAGAGGATACTAATGGGGGTGTTTGGATTGGATTTTTTTGGCCAAAAATCAATTCTCTTAAAATTGATTGTGTAGAAATTAATGATCAAATAATCATTTTTTCAAATAATAGTGTTCGAAGAATATGTAGGTAAGTCTCAACTTCGTGTTCTCTGAACACTATTATTTGAAAAAATAATTATTTGATCATGAATTTCTACACAATCAATTTTATCAGAATTGATTTTTGGGCAAACAAATCTATTCCAAATGCCACCTAACTTGCAGGGGCAGAGCCATAATTCTCTTGTAAAGGGGGGCTAACAATGAGGATTTGGGGCATAGACCTAGTATTTTTTGAGGCCAAGTTCATGGGCAATCGCATTTGTTTGTGTCCGTTTGTAAAAAAATATTTTTTTTTTCAAAAGTTTAGAAGGGCTAGAGTCTCCCATCCCCTAGCTTCGCCCCTCTCCTAGGCTATACCCTTATTAATACAAAAGTTTTTTTTTCTCAAAATTTCAGTGGGGGCTTCAGCCCTCCCTAGGCCTCATGTGGCTCCGCTCTGCTAACTTGTGTTAGGTCTTTAAGAATCCGAAATCCATGTGTACAAAAAAATAATCCATTTGGATAATAATAATCATCATTTGATGTGTCACATTCTTGAAGATTATAAGGAAAAGATTAAATGCATACGGATGAAAAGTTTGATTTTTTTTTGGAAATGTTTAACTTATTGTTGCATTCCAATATGTAGTGGAATGTGCGGTCTTCATTGGTCTATGTCCCCCTTTTAACACTCATTAATTGTGGTTAAGATTCACTCAATCCTAGGGTTAAGCAATCTAATCTTAGTTTTTAGAAAGAAAATATAAATAAAAATATTAACCTCAATTTTCTTAAGCTTGACAATAATTAAAAGAGACACATGGATGCGGCATTTGACTAAAAAGTCAAATGTGTGGTGGATTAATCACTGGTAGTTTTAGTGACCAAAAAAAAAGAAAGTCACCGGTAGTTTTCTTTCATTAATACCTTATCTCAGCTATTTACAGAATTTTTTTCTTTCATTAATACCTTATCTCAGCTAGTTAAAGTCCTTCACACAAATTCTGTTATGTTATTCTAAGTCAATCACATTTTTAATTTAAACACAAAAGATTTCTTATATAGCACTCTTAATAAATTTGGAAGAGACTTCTCCTTAGTCTATCAAAAGCCACATCTTTATTTGAAAACAAAAGATTCCTTATGTAATAATTTTTATCAACTGCCAACACCAATTACTTTATGTCTTTTTAGTCTATAAAGAAGTGGTGGGGGTGTGGCCTCTCTGTTGAGGGAGGTCTCGGGATCCAATCCCAGGGTGACGAGTTCACAAGAACTCCAATCTTCCAAGCTAACCACAGACTATTGTTCTAATCACTAACCGTAAGTAAATGATACCCTCAGCCAAAAAAAAAACAAACTATTTTTATACGAGCACAAAAGATTTCTTATGTAGCTCCAGTTGGACTTACACTCTTATACGCGCTACATGTAATTCTAGAAATTCAGTTCTTCATCCTTAGGCACATATAATCAAAGACGAGTGCTGCACAATTCAAATTTTTTTTTCCAAACCATCATTGTGAATGCAACACATGGCTTTGCTAACCCTTTAACTGGTTTTAAAAAAAAAAAAAAAAAAAAAAATCAAATGGAAGAATAATGGTTTATACCAGTTCTCAGGATAGCAGGTAAAAATAGTGACACTTATCGCTACCACCGTGAGAGCTAAGAAATGCATGTAAGATTAGGGCTAGCATTTTTCATAGCAAAATTATGATCCTTTTTGTTTCTCTTTAGAAGTATAGTGCTATCAAATGTTTTTTTCTTCTTTTGTTATCACTGGCTGAAATGTGTCTTATTGAATTATACACTAAGAATATCATTATCAGTTTGTATTAACTAATCCAAGTTTTATTTTTGTTTTATAGTCATAATAAAAATTTAGATTTTCTATAAACTTTTCACATTTCATGAAAAAATCTTCATTCTATATTATAAATCAACTATTTGAAACATAAATACTCCAATTCAAAGCAGGTGAAGGGTCTACTAATCCTCTAATAGTTCTAATAGGTCAAAAAAGGGATCATATAATTGTGCCCACCTAATATATCACATTATGTTACAAATGTAAGGAATTGTCTATTGAAAAGTTTGTACATTGGATGGTTTAAAATGGTAATAGACCCCACATAAGCTAGAAGCCAGATGTGACCATTTCTTACATGATCATAAGGAACTAAATTTGGTTGTTGCATAGACATAGGGAGGTACCATATCATGAGGTGATATATGAAATGATTGATGACTTTAATCTTCCTCTAAATACCCTTCACCAATAGTATTAACTTTTGGGAAAGATCTCTATAACAATTCAAAAATGATTACTTTAAGATTGTGGTAACAATTAGTTTTAATAGCTATTGAGTTAACACAAATAATATAAGTAAACATCCTTTACTAAAGAGTGTTGACTCGTATAAGGTCAATGAAAGAGATATTTCCCTTGAATCATTTGAGAGGCAATTTCCCTTAACTTCTTTTTTTTTTTTTTTAATTTTGGTTTTCGTATCTTTCTATTTTTTCTTGCTTTCTTATTCTTATTTGTCACTGTGTTATCCCAACTATTTGAAATCAGCAACACAAATTCTATAATGAGATTTTGGTCTAGCAAGGTTAGTATCTGCAATGCATCACTCCCAATGCCCTAGAATGAGCTCGAAACATCGAATCAAGAACCCATGTCATAGATTGTTGTCGAAAATTTCACATTGATTCTTAACTTACATAACCGCTCTCTTTTATCTAAGCTTGAGATCGAAAGCATAATAATATTGCTTTTTTGTAGGATTTTTGGCATCCAACAATTGAGATATTCGAGTTGATTGGCCAACTGTAATTGTATGGTATAGGGACAAGGTACTAAAGCATTAATTTAATAAAATAGAGCACAAAAGGATTTACGTGCTTCAGCATAGTAGCCTACGTGCATGGGAAGAGAGGAGAGATGGATCTATTCATTATGTCTCAATGGAGAACACACAAAAGAAGAATAATAGATTACATAGAGAATCCCATAATTAGGAAGCTAGAGTCCTATATCAAACAACTACTAAAATAGGTACTCTCATATAAAGGAACTTCTAATCATGGTCAACAATGTACACCCACGATAGAAACAAATTTTCTCTCTTCTTCATCAGGTACATTGTACAAATACACAACTCCATGTATTTTCCTTTTATTACAAGGTCTTCAACTTAACACTTTTCTCATCTGTCAAGGTATCTGAAAGTTTTAACTGACTATCCAGCCATCCTCTATTAATGTATCAAATAAAAATTAACTTAATTATATCAATTAATGACAATTAAAAAATGTCATTTAAGATGCAATCTTATATATCTACTAGGAAATGCTAGCCAAAGTTTCTTTCTTCTTCACTTTCTTTAGAAGAGGATCACGTGTTATAATTCTTTTCCACAATTTTTACAGTAAATTAAAAGGAAGTTTTAAATTTGTTTTCTTCTTAAAGCTGGAGAAGAATGAGGACACATGTGCCTCTCGTAAATAAATTGAGGAAGAAAGAAATTGGGTCTGGCATTTTCCATACTTATTTATATTGTTAGAGGCAAAAAGTTGGCCTTCAATATTAAAACCCTAACATGGACATGTCTCATACGCGACACATCAACATTAACTTCATGTGGTTAATACATCCCTCCTAAGATTTTGGAAAAATACTGATTTAGTACATGAAAAAATGTACAATCAGCTCGCAAAGTCCTTAAATATTGGCTTCGGATTATCTCTAGCACATGCCCGAGGCTCATTTTCTCCCATGTTTTTTTGACTTCTCCCCACTTGATATCTCTCCCCTTTTTACCACCACATAGTAAATAATGAGTGAACACTCGAGGTTGGATCTCAGGTGTGCGCCAAAAGTAATCTGATGCCTTAAATATTATAGTAGGTGGGTCTGCGAAGAACTGTCACTACAAATTCAGTGATTATTTCCAAACTATAGGGATGTCTCATAATCTCGTCGTACCCAAGGAAGGCCCCCCTAGGCATTTTAAGTTGGAAAAAGCTTCTGAGACCACCTTAGGGCCAAGACCATGCTCTAAGAGCATGAGATTTCAGGTGGGGCCTACCATGTGAAATGGATCCCACCTGAAATCCAATGCTCTACCCCTTAGGGTATCAGTAGCAAAGTCCTTCTAAATTTTCGAAGAACCTTTTTTTTTTTTGAAAGGGAACGGTATGTTACATTGACTCAAACTATGTCAGCTCTTACCAAAAAATAAAAAACCTATTGGTCAGCTGTTAGCATGTCTATTAATTGGGTCATCTCTATTCATTGCCCTATATACAAAAACTAGTTGTGCATCACATCACATTTTTATAAACCATACAATATGGGACTTTTAATTCTCTAAACAGTGCAACTGATCTCATGGTTGCTGTCGTTCAATCACATCCAATATTGACATTAGAACTCTTCTAGTGGCTACATCGAAATACCGGGTCCCACATTTACACTAAGATGACACACTGTAAATTCCATTTTAGTCCCACATTGACTGGGTCTTAGACTTTGCAAGGGGTGTATAAGCCTATGAGGGTCCACAACTCCTCCACAGCCTCGGATTGTCTCCGCCTGAAAGGGCTCTCGGGGTTCCATACATTGTGCGACAGTTGGTGTAAAAATGGGGAGAAGTAATTCCATTTTCTCCCCATAATTGACTTCTCCCCATTTGATATCACTCACCCTTGTTCTCACACGCTTATCGCCACATGTCTTATTATGGGTGGAGAAGACAAAATCATGGGCCCCATGATTTTGACTTCTCCACCACTACAACCTTCTATGGAATCCCAAGACAAGCCCTTCCTGGCTTCGCCAAAGACAATCCAAGGCCATCCTCCACTAGTCTGGTCTTTTTGGAGTGATGGTACCTTAGAGGCAGGGGCAGAGCCACATAAGGTCCGGGGCTGCTCCTGATATTAAAAAAAGGAAAAAAATGTAGTATTATTAGGGATGTAGCATGAGAGAGGAGTAGAGCCAAGGGCGGAAGGGATTCTAGCCCTCTTAAACTTCTGAGAAAAAAAAATATATTCTTTGCATACAAACACAAATAAATGCGATGACCCATGAACTTCACTCTCATTTTTTATTAAGGAGCTACACCCCTTGAACCCCTATTGTTAGTCCCTTACAAGAGATATTTGGCTCCGTTCCTACTTATTTTTTAATGGGAAAAGGAAATCTAGGATTAAGCAGACCCCGACCACGACCAGATTATATACAAGACCAAACACATTACAATAGGTACTTACATCCTCTCGTTTCATCATGGACTATTTTAGATAATTGCAAGGAAAATTCATCAAAAACAAGAGTTCTTTCATGGCTCGAGGTACAAAATTTTGCAAGGGTATCTACGGCTTTGTTCGCTTCTCAAAAAATGTGCCTGATATTGGCCAGCACGAGCGTAGAGCGTAGAGCGTAGAGCGTAGAGCGTAGAGCGCAGCTTATCTATCTCGGCTAAAATGCCCCAATGCTTCCAAGGCCGAATAGAGCGATTTGTAATACATTTTGCTCCCCATAGAGAATCAGACTTAATTTGAATCCGTTGATAGCCCAACCTATGAGCTTCCTCTAATCTGAAACGAAAAGAAAAGGATAATACACAACTGACAACACACGTTTGAAAATGGACTCGATTGGTGAAATTTATGATGTTGAGGGGGTTTGGCAAATGTAATTATGGGGGATTTTTTAACTTTTGGCACTGGTAAATGGTAAGTTTAAGGGTGTAAAATGAATTTCATATTTTGTACCTTTTTTTTACAACCCCTAGAAGGGCATTTATGTCTTTTTAAAATTAAAACAGTTACAAAGATCATTTAATAAGATTTGTTTGTTAAGGACGATTTGGTAATTTGCCTATATGTACAGGACAGTTGGTGACTTGTTTGTTGGGTCGTCTCACCTTTCATTTGCAAAAGGAGAGAGAAACAGAGTCACTGAAAGGAGAAAAACAGAGCTCTCTCTCTCTCTGATGATCCCTCTCTGTTCTTCCACTTCATCAAAATTTTGAATTCCAGAGCTCTCTGTAAATCTGATCTTGGTGCTTAATTCTAAGAATATGTTTATTTAAATCTACTTCTGGGTTTTCTTATTGGGTTCATACTAGATTCAAGATGGGTTTTTTTCTTTAAGTAAGCTATTGGTTCAATGGGAGAACAGAGGAACAAAATGCCTTTGAAGAGCAGAGGAGGAGAGCCTCCTTCAAGGAGCGTTGTGTCTCGGAAATGGACCCTTTTGCTTTGTCTGGGCAGCTTTTGTGCTGGAATGTTCTTCACTAACAGGTATTTTTTTCTTAGATGATTAAATTTTCATTTATATTGATTTTATGGGTTTTTAATTGTAGGGGTTTTGATTGGTTGACTGCTTTATGCATTTCTGCTAAATGGGTACAAGCGATTTTTTTTTTCGGAATTAGGAGTTCTGTTGATTTTTTTTTGGGATATCTATTATTTTAAAATTTCTCTCTTTTACTGGTTTTCATTGGCTGTATAATTAGTGCAATTTTGTGAAGTGGGTATCAGTGATTTTAAATATTTCTAATGTAATAATGGTGATGAAGAAATTTTGGGCTGGCTTTGATTAATTATTGCCATATAGTCTTGGTTCTTTCTTTCTTTTATGATTTGGATGTAAAGGGTTGATAGATCTGAATTGGAATTTATTGTTTCGAATCTCATAAATTCTTGTTTTTAGTAGATAAGAAATTGATGTGTGCTTGAATTTGGATATTATAGTTTCAGAACAGGGTCAGTTCAAGTTTTAATCCCTCTTTATTTTATCTTTTTCTTTCCTTTTATCATTTTTTCAAAATATCTGCAATTTTTCTTGAGAATTTATTGTGACTGGTGTGGCCGATCCCAAAACTGTGATATACTATTTCTAATTTTTTCTTCAGCTTTCCATCTTCGAAAAATTGCTATTTTTGGTCATCTATGATCATATTCGTGGCATCTGTAACTGCAAGACCTTGCTGAAAGTGTTGCCTATTTCTTCACAAAAGAAACTCTTAAATGTCCCTAGATTAATCTTTTTTCCTTCTTTTTCTTCTTAATTTTGAATATCTGATAAGGTGGACTTGAATTTTCTTTAGGTAATTAAATTTTCCAACGTCTTCTTTACCTTTCTCACATTCTCTTATATTGTTTAATGAGCTTCTATATAATTGATTGGCAATGGTTTATATTATTTAAAAGCACAGTAGGCGCCCCTATAATTAGTAATCAGGGTGGACAGAGATTTTGTTAATTATAAGAGAATATTATATATAAGTAATCACTATATTCATTCATCAAAAATATATATATTTTTTCATAACTTTCTAGTGGAGATGTGTGTGGGGGGGATGGGGGGACTATTGATCTCGAGCCCCCTCATATTCTACTCTCGACCCATCTCGGTGATGAGAAGAACAACCAGGATTAGAAACGTCATTCCTGCAACCAAAATGCTTTCTCATGCTCCTCAAGTGATTCTTTTATATGAATGTTGCATCAAGGGTTCTTCTTTTGGTGATTGAGATATGTTATTAGAGGGTATGGTGTTCAAAAGCCTTGCTTGAGGAAGAAAGAAAAGAAAAGTGTGAAGATCGATTTGAGAAAGAAGTTTTGTACTCTATAACCAATATTGATAATTGGGCGGGTACAGAAAAAACACGTGTATTGAATATTAATTATATTCAATACTAATTGTAAGGGGCTATTGTAAACAATTTTACCAATAGAAATATTTTTATTCATAAGCCTTTTAATAAGACTGGACAATGTCATAGTTGAGTTGAGGCAGCTGGTTTATTTGTATACGTATGTAATGTTAATCAAGAAATTCTGGTAACAGGATGTGGACAGTGCCTGAATCTAAAGGTATAACAAGGACGACTGGGATTGAAGATGAAAAGCTAAAGTTAATTTCAGAGGGTTGTGACCCAAGACTTGTGAGTATCTTTATCCAGTTATTACACTTTCATTTTAGCCCTACTTTGGACAACAGCGTCAGTATTAAAACATATGACCATGTTTTGATATCTGAGACAAGTACTATATTAATTCTGCTTTAGTTTCATTTTGATCCTTTAATTTATGTCCCGCGGTCTAGATGCTTTGTGCATATAATATGTTTGGTGTTCTTTTATCTCCATCAGAAGGATGTTAAGCGTGAAACCAAGGACATTGTAGGGGAAGTTTCAAAGACTCATCATGCTATACAGTAAGCTACACTCTGGATTTCATTGAGATCTGATACTTCACTTTAGTCTTTAGAGTAGCCTGAATGTGAAGCTTATGACCGTATATGGAATGCAGAACCTTGGATAAAACAATTACAAATTTAGAAATGGAATTAGCTGCTGCAAGGGCTGCTCATGAGTCTATCATCAACGGCTCTCCTATATCAGAAGACCTGAAGATTGCTGAATCAAATGGGAAAAGAAAATATTTAATGGTCGTAGGAATTAATACTGCTTTTAGCAGCCGGAGACGAAGAGATTCAGTTCGTGCTACTTGGATGCCACAAGGTTTGTGGACCGTTCCTGTACTTTCTTTTATTACTTTTATGATTTCTTCTTGTGCTATTTCAGTCGCTTCCTTGATTCCGATTTCCAATGATTGGGTTCTTGCTAAAAATATTGAAAATAGGTGAGAAAAGAAAGAAGCTGGAGGAAGAGAAGGGCATTGTCATTCGCTTTGTTATTGGTCACAGGTAGGACTTTAATTTATAAAGCTGATTTTGGTTAACAGCTCTTATCTCATGTTTGAACTACTTTATTTTAGTTTGACATGCTATGCTGTTTACTCCAATAAATTCTTATAAACTTTAGGCCATTGCATGGATGAAAATTATGAATTTTTTTCATTTGGTTGCTCACCATCTCAATTGGTCAGCTAATTATTGTGGCTGAAAGAGAGTGGAATACTAACTACTATAATAAATCATATTAAAGCATGGCCTCATCAGCTAAAAGAAGTTATACACATTAAGAACAAAATTCCAAAATAAGATAGAATTCATGCTTCTCAAAGAATGCCTCATCTCTCTATTTTAAGCAACCGAGTACACCAACTCATTTGCCTCCAGGATTACATGATGGAAGGAAGAATACTCATCAAAGATAGAGAATTTTGGTTAGGATCTTCCTTAATGACCATGGAGCACCCACAATTATATCCAAATATAAAAATTGAGACCCCAGGAACCTAGACTACCTGGTGTGCTACCATTTACCTATTGTTTTTTCTTGAATCTCTATACCTACACCCCAAACTAAACATTTTTCATTTTCTTTTTAGTACTAATGCACAAACTTATCATCATTAACTGAAGTCCGAGAAATCACTATCAAACCCTCTTTCTTAGCACCAATATGATACATTGCTAAATGGTGTATCTCCCATTGATACTTCATTTCTTATATTTGTTGCTTAAATTTTCAAAAGGCCAAATGCATCCCTAGCAAGAAGGAGCAACCTCCGTAGAGATGTGCAGCTTTCACCACCCATAATCATATCTTGTGATGTCAATATGCCATTGATCATGTAACTTGATGAAGATGTTTCTTTCATCTTTCAGTTGAAACACTAGTATATTGTCGGGGTGTACTCTTACTGTGAAAAGCTTCCTCTTCCAAGTCTTCAATCATCTAAACAAGCTGCATCAACTGTTGAAATCATATGGCATAGCTCATTTTCTAAACTTAGAATCAGTAGCTAGTAGTACACTACTACACACCTAAGTCAGATACAAGACTTTCAGAATTTCTTGGCTGCCATATCTGAGGAAGTACATAGCAATTAGAATTGCTTCTGTGGTAATGGAGTTAGAACACTAGACGTGGTCGTGTTGAAAATTATTAAAAAAGAGGTTTGTTTGATGAAATTTTCTAGCATAAAATTATAGTAGGTTTAAGCCATTGCAGCTCCAACATGTCTAGAAATTTCATGCTGTTATAGTATATGATCTTGGGGCCATCTACTACAGAATCTTGTAGCCATGGTTCTGCTTATAGCCAAGAATTATTAGAAGGCTGTAAATAAGGTTTATTCTAGACTTCTAGTTACTCTGTGGTGGTAAAAGGCAATAAAAGTAATTAACGCAAAGAGTAGAAGGGTCAAAGTTTTTACTCAATTTTTTTTATTGGGGGGATAAAATTCTCAGCTACCTTTATGAGGCAAGAAAAAAGTTAGAGGTGTTTGGCGTATCAATGGATAGAAAGAAGGATTCTTGAAGATAGGATTGTTGGACAAAAGAATTAGACAGTAGGATCTTCGGTAAGTCCAATGATCTGAGGAAAACCTCCATAGAAGTCATAGTACAATTGCCAATTCTTTGGTCAAAAGTGGTGCAAATGAACCTTTGTTACATGTAGGAAACTCTATCCCCCAATTCTTACATTCCCTCTCCCTGACTCCAAGAATTTTCATGTATAAAAAGAAGGTTAGAAAAATGAGGAAGTGCTTTTTTACTCTTCCTGTGGAGGGATGAGATTAGATGATTAGATCCGATTTAATTATTTCACTGAGGTCTATTCAAGTGAGCTTTGTAATAAGACATTGACGGTAAAATCTGAAATTTATGAAGTGAGACTTTTTGTTTCTTAGTGGACTTCTCTCCTACTGTTTGTGCAAAATTTTGATTTTTGAGTTATCTTTTTGTTTTTTTACTTCCTCTCTATCCCATGTGATATTTATCGTTCCCTTGTCCTTATTAGTGTGCGTTTTGCAACCTTGGTTTTTGGCTATGAAGAGAGTTCACAGTTCAGCAATACCCTGAGTTTCATATAGTTGACACAGGAACAAATGAATTCGATATACTGATAATCTTCTTTAGGAAAAAGTTAGTACTCCCATTTCTTCTCACAGATAGAAAAAATAGGTGGTTGTGGATTTGGATTATAATACCCAAAAGATGTTGTAGTGGGTGGCCTCCTATGAGATAACTATGCTCATAAGTGACACCACTCGTGGCCAAACTCTATAAATTTCTACTCCTAAGGCCGCAATCCAACTCGATCAAGGAAGTGGTGACAACTCTATGATATCAGGCAACTTATCAATCACATCATACACAGTAAAGAAGAAATTAATATACAGAGATCAAAATTTCAATTAAAGAGATACTCAACAGATGGCCCATGAGACTAAGGGTTGCAAGAGAATAATTCTCTTGAATGAATAGTTGCATATGTAGTCATCTGGGTCCTTTTAAAGGGTCAACATCTTTCATATGTTTATGTGGAGACAACGCAATATTTTTTCTAGTTTGATGCGAATCTCATTCATATCTAGTCCCCTTGTACATCTTGAGTATCAGAGACTAAGTGCTTGATGAAACTTTGTGGTGTATATACACGTGCACACACACACAACAGGTCTTCAATAGCTGACATTAATACTTATCTACATCCACCGCCTGTAAACTATGAGGGTGATAGTACACTCTGACTTTGATGAATAGAAACTAAGTTTGTTATCTGGCCTTTCCACACTAGTGCTACATCAGGTGGTATTCTTGATAAAGCTGTTGAAGCAGAGGGTAGAAAGCATGGAGACTTAATGAGGCTGGTAATGCTTTTCTATCTTGTTTCTCTGTTGCTGTTTTTTGTATTCTACTACACAGTACACACTGATGAGGAACATTTTCATAGTTTGGTATTCTGAAAAAATAAATCTAATTGGCCTTCCCTTCTCTGTGTTAAAAACTATGTGAGCAGGAACATGTTGAGGGGTACCTAGAATTGTCCGCCAAGACAAAAATTTATTTTGCTACTGCTGTTACTTTGTGGGATGCGGATTTCTACATCAAAGTTGATGATGACGTGCATGTAAATATAGGTAAAAAGAAATTCAGTTGTTTTCTATATATTTCCCTCGTTGCTGGTATGTATAAATATCTAATAACATAGGAGGATCGATCAGTGTATATATATACACACACACACACACATAACTGTATTTCTTCTGTGCACTGTATTTAACTTGAAAATAATTGAAGATCCAAATTTTGACACAAGCCTAAAAAATTTGTTCAAATGCTAAGCTTATAACAGCCAAAACATCCATGTTTTACTATAAATGCGTTAAGATTCATGTCTGATAACTAATAGGGCATTTGAGATGAAACTTTAGTCTGATTAGGTGGTGGCTTTTTAACTTAAAAGGTGCTCTGTGGAAATTCATACTTAAGTTAGAGGAAATGTAGCATGGTTCCCCACACCACCAGAATGGTGGTGTACCGCATCCTTATGCATTAAGCAATGCACGTAACCCCAGGTCGATCCATCAAATGGGTTTAGCAAAAAATTACAGTGAATTGAATAGTGTAACAAGCCCATCAATTGCTTTAGTTTGGTGGTCACCAAGAAAAATGTGCAGTGGTCCACAAATAAGTGAATTAATTGAACAGTTATAACTTGGAACCATTCGCATTGGTGAGTTACTTGGATATGTCCAATTCGAAATTGATGAACTTAATCATCATTCGATGCACAGAATGTGTCCAGTGATGCCATGATTTAGTACAAGCTATATAACCTATTAACTTTGTTAGTGCAAGTCAGATCTTCCATTGAAACTAAACATGGTTATCCATTTTCTTCTCAAGGTTCTCGTGATATCTTATCTTCACTTAGTTTTAGAAATTGGCAAGCTTTCTGATAAAAAAAAAAAGAAAAAAAAAATATGTAAGTGGCCTTTTAGTTGTGTTCTAGAGAGATCTTACTTATGTGAGACTGGGTATATATGACCATGTACAAATCAATACTTTGTTGTCTATCTTTTTTTGTCCTTTGAATCTGTCTACTTCTAAATTACTGCAGCAACACTAGGAACTACTTTAGCTAGATATCGGTCGAAGCCCCGGGTGTATATTGGATGCATGAAGTCTGGTCCCGTCCTTGCTCAAAAGTAAGCCAAGCTGTGCTAATATTGTTCAGCCATCTGAATGTTAAAAAACTGGTAACATTTAGTATCTAACTCTCCCTTTGATGGCACAGGGGGGTGAGATACCATGAACCTGAGTATTGGAAATTTGGTGAGGAGGGAAACAGGTATTTCCGTCATGCTACGGGACAGCTATATGCCATTTCAAATGATTTGGCTACTTACATATCGATAAACCAGTAAGGCCCCACTTTTTATTTCAGAACATTGCTAATATTTGGAACTGAATGTATTTAATCTCATTTGTGATGGTAATTATGCACATATTCATCTCAGGCATGTTCTACACAAGTATGCTAATGAGGATGTTTCTTTGGGAGCTTGGTTTATTGGATTAGACGTGGACCATATCGACGATCGGAGACTGTGTTGTGGTACCCCACCTGGTAAAGTTTTAAATTCCCATGAAGATTTAAAATTTATCGTTCCACCATAGTGTTAGTGTTATTATTTGAAGAAAAAGGGAATTTCTGAAACAGTTTTTTGGTCAAATTTGGTACGCAAATGTAGAAATCTGAAGTCTGATTCTTAGACCATAAATACGGGGTCTTCCCATGGCATACTGGTTCCCGTGTCATACATGCAGGGAGCAGGCACCTATGATTTTATTTCTTCCACGGTTCCACCTAGCTAGGATATACTAAACACCAAAAATTGAGCCCGATTGGATGATCACAATGATGTGCTATTTGGTGTTTGATGGGAAGGTTAGAAAAATTATTTCAAAGAAGCCTATAGAACTGATAGATCAATCATGTCAAATATTTTTCCCAATAAATCTCCTAGTTGGGATTCATTGAGTGGTGGATCACAACCCCCTTACATGTGTCACATTTACAACTATGCTGGTGTCCATCCTTGCTGTCTACTGCACTGCTATTTCATATTTTATCTTCAGATACTATGTTTATTTTGGACAACAAATATGGTAATACCTGAGCATATAGGTTTTTCCCACAAGACTTTTCTACACTCTTGTGTCTCCACACAGCCAAAATCTCCTCAAAGTGTGGGTTTGTCTTAGAATTCTAAAATTATATCCATTTATTTGAAAGTGGAAAGAAGAAAGAAAACAAACATTTACCGAAAAAAAAGAAGAAGAAAGAAAACAAACATATGGTGCTGGCAATGCATATATATCCTCCAAAAAAAAACTTGTTTTAGAACAATTGAGTATTAACTATCAAGCCCTCATGGGGAGCTTTGTTGGTTCCAGTCTTAGGAGAGATCCCCAAGGTCTCAAGTTCAACTCTTCGCGGACTTACCCGATGCACGTGGTTTGCGGGCATCCAAAGGGACTAGTCCTTCCTTGTCAGGGTTGGGACACCCTCTGTTATATATATATATATATATATATATCAAGACAGATCTGTATAACTAAAGAGTTGGTGACATAAACTTGGTACCACAGATTGCGAGTGGAAGGCGCAGGCGGGAAATATCTGTGTTGCTTCGTTCGATTGGAGCTGCAGTGGGATTTGCAGGTCTGCTGACAGGATCAAGGAGGTTCATCGGCGCTGCGGGGAAGGTGAGAACGCTCTATGGAGTGCAGTTTTCTGAGAGACAAGCAGCAGTTTCTTCCAAACTCAGGAAGATACGTTCCAGAGCAAGCAGATGGTGTGAAGGTCTTCTGTTTTATGGAGTGCAGTTTTCTGAGCAACAAGCAGCAGTTTCTTCTAAACTCAGGAAGATATTTTCCAGGAAGCAAGCAGATGGTGTGAAGGTCTTCTGTTTTATGTATGTGGTTATAGAGAATGTACCTAAAATCACAATGTAGATTATAGTGTGAGAGAAAGAGGCCTTGTTGCTGCTGGGGACCCTTCTCCATTTTAGCAGAGGAGACTGACCTCCTATAGCAGCCAAAAGGAAGGAGTCTGTCACCACCCATTCTTTAAATGCTTGGAGAGCCAATTTGTAAGTTACTCTGCCATGGCTACTGAGCTTCATAATAAGTGCCAATCTTTGGTGCAGCATTTGCTGCCTTTTACTTCATAAATCAAGGATCATGTTTTCTGCTTTAGCCGGATGCACCTCCTTTTTATAATTGCAAGGAAGATGATTTTGAAGATGCCCTCTTTTGCTGATTTCATTTCTCTGAAGCACTAAAAAAACGAAAGAAGAGATCACCTCCTTTTTATTGGTTTGTCCTCTGTTCCAAGTTTATTTTATGTTGCTTGCTGATGCCTCCCATATCATGTACTCCAACAATTTTGAACTTCTCAATATGCGTCATATAGGCCTGTTCTTGTGAAAAGATTAACAAGAATGCTCGGCATAGAGAAGATGGACCTCATGCAAAGACATGAGGGTGTGTTCACCCTTTTGGTAGGAGTCATCTTCTTGGCCTAACAAACAAGTCCATCCATTGGAACTGAAACATATTTCCATAGAACAGCTCCTGCAAGACCTGTCTAATGGTGGGTCCTGATCCCCTCTAATCCCTCATCAAAGCATTCCATTTTATCAATATCCTTGCAGATTGAACTAAGAATTACTCAGCATAGAGAAGATAAAGAAGAAAAGAATGGAAATAAACGAATGTAAAAGATCCTCAACAAAGACAATTTATCACAAAAATCCAGTTTAACACACAAGAGGATTCCAACACTGATACAAGCCTGAGCACACACAAATACCGCTCTTATTGTTGGTCAAGCCAAGAAGAAGCTTGGCGACTTCTGCATCAACACCCATGAATACTTGTACAGAAATATATATGCAACATCAGCTATAATACCTTTTATTTAGAATAGCTATGTACTTAAAGAGGAAGGTCATTCCATAACAACAAGGACGTTGGGTAAATGTAAGAGCAATTTATAGTGCTAAGCCTGAAAAAGGTTGTCGGTTAGCAAAAGAAGAAAATTCATATCTACAGAAAGATTAAGATCCCCATTTAGGTGCACATTCAGGGCAGTCGGACCCAACACTCAATGGTCCTTACCATAATCAAACTAATTTTTTTTTGTGTGGGGTATATCGTTTTTAAGCGGGGTCCCTCAAACAGGGGGAGAGAAATTTGCATGAAATATACCATTGGGAACCTTGGATATAAACAATCTTGAACATGAGTGTTTTATTTTATGTTTGTCTCATTTCCAGAGCTATGCCTCCATGTCAACCTCTTGAATTTCTGATTCCGATGTAGATTCATCCTTGTCGAACTGCACAAACAATCTCACCAATTACTATCATTTTCTATATTAAATATACTCATTAAGAGGTTAAGAGTAAATATACTTGTGAAGAGTCATGCCTCAATGTCAACCTCCTGAATTTCTGATTCTGATGTATATTCATAGTCGTCAACCTGCAAAAAAAATCTCACCAGTAATTATCATTTCTTGGATTAAATGTACTTAAGAAGAGTCATATCTCATTGTCAACCTCTTGAATTTCCGATATTGACGTTGATTCATCCTTGTCGATTGACGATGCCTGCACAAACAATATCAACATCAGTAGTCATTTTTTGGGGCGAATAAGCAAGGTCTGCGATGGTCCCAACCCCAAGGAGCCATTAAGACAACCCTATGGTTTTGGCTAGGATCTTTTGGTCACCTTATACACCCTTGGGGTTGACTCCATATATCACACAAAAAGGCATCATCGTGGTCACTGGTCAGGTCTTACCCTATTTTCAATAGCCAAGTCTTTGTAGTATTGCTGGGAAAAAAATGCACCATATAAAAATAAAATGGATAATGCTAGCATCACTTTCTTTGAAGACTCACTCTCTTTTTACTTGGAGAGAGCGTTAGTTGAAAACATACACATGTCTTTCTCTTATGCTCCGTTTGTTTTGATGTAAAATAGGGGAAAGCAAATGAAATTCATGGAAAATGTCATTTGTCCAAATAATATTTTCGGTGGAATTCTTTTGTTTTCCTCCATTTTACATCAAAACAAATGGAGCATTAATGAAAGACAATAGCACATGCCTTTCCCATAAAGATATTGAGTTTAAAAGAAAGTGTAGCTAGCATTGGCCTGTAAAAATATAGGTTTATTTTTTCAGTGAAACATATAAATGTAGGCATATTTATCTAAAATTTTCACAAAATTGAAATTGAGGTGATATCGTTCAAAGCCTTTATTTAAATTGGGAAAATATAAACTTAAATGGAAAAAAGGCAAGACATGTGGTCATCATCTCAAGTATAATTAATTACATATGTAGACTTGCCAATTGATTAGACAGAAGCCAAAATTCAGGTTGTTGACAATAAATCCAAACCCGCCTTTGTTATTGGAGAAAGGAGATCACTCAAAGTTTTTTTTTAATGGAAATTTAATTATAATTGGGGCTATAGATAAATGGGATTTCAAACAAGGCTACACAAGAAAGACGGGGACCAAAAAATGCATGGATATTTTTAGTTGGACCTGCAAGGACCTCCACAAAATACTTGTCTTTTTGCATGGAAAAGGGAAGAGTGCATTAGAGAATGGAGCTAGTATTACCCAAAATGCAAAACTGAAATCTAGTTGTAATGAGAAAATTTAGATATGATAAATGTACTTACCTTTCTTCCTCGTTTGAACCAGTTTTGTATGACTGTATTTAGATCACCCATAGGAAGTATTTCCTCACCATCTACTTTGATTTTCTTTAGTTTTGGTGTGCTTTGGATTTTGAGAGTAGCAGCAGTGGAAGTCTCCATTTCGGGGCAATTGGACACAAGCACTTGTTCCAAGGATGGCCACTCAAAAGAAAAGTTCCCCGAACAGAAACTACCGAGTACGTGAAGAGAGAAGAGCTCAATGGTCTTTAACTTCGGGAACCTGATCTTATCCCCCACTCCTCCTCTTTCCGTTTCCTTTGACACTACTTCTTCCATGATATTACATTCTTTTATATGTAGTACCTCTAGTTGCAAAAGACATTGGGCTATGGAGGGTTTGAAAAGAATTCTCAATTTGTGAAAAAATTCTACATACAGTATTTTTAGATTTCCAAAGCATGCAAGTCCTTTATTGAAAGCACGCAAGTCCTTCCTCCATACCCCAACTTTTTTGTCCTCCTCCTCATGTTCCTCCTCTTCCTTTGCAACTATTTCCTCTAAATTAGACCCATAGCTTATTTCAAGTTTTTCTAGTTGTGGGAGACCTTGAGCAAGGGTAAGGAAAAAGAGACTTCTCAATGCAAGGCATCCATAAAATTTTATGAATTTTATGTTGCCCAAAAATATACAGGGTCTATGGTGACTGTTCCACGATGAGGTTTTCTCCTCCTCATCCTCTTTAGCAATTATTCCCTCCAGTTCATAGCACAATTCTATAGAGAGTTCTCTCAATTGTGGAAGACCGCCTTGAGCTAGAGTAGAGGAGAAAATGTTCCTCAAAATTGGACAACTTTTAACTTTTAGAATCTTTAAATTTGGAAAGCTTATAACAACATTTCCGCTTGAATCCTCTTGTTCTACTTTCTCCTCATGCTTTGATACAATTCCTTCAAAACTATTGCAATAAGATATCTCGAGTTCTTCTAGTTGCAAAAGACTTATAGCAAGGCTAGGTGAGAAGATATTTCTCAATTTGTGGCATAGTTTAACACTTATTACTTTTAGGTTTTTGAAACTCACGATATGATTTGGTCCCTTCCATATAAGCATCATCCCATGTAGAGCAACCAACCTCAATTCTCTTAAGCGATATGGTAATGACAACATATGTCTTTCCTCCACAAGCCCTTGTCCTTCGAGGTTAAATACATTCTCTAATCCACGACAATTTTTTATCTTAAGCTCTTCCAAATTTTGTAACATTTGCAGGAAATTGACTGGGACAACATTCAACAAATTTTCACAGCGAGCCACCACCATAACTCTCAAATTTTGGAATGATGGGGCAGAAAGTACTTGGCCATGACACAACTCTTTGAAGCTATTCAGATTCTTGAGATGTAATTTCTCCAGGCTACTGAATGCAATATGTGGACTCCCTTCAATAGCATTTGTGAGATATTCTATTTCACTGCAGTATGTGACCTTGAGAGATTTCAAGCCATTTAATACTTCTCGACCTATATCAGGGAGAATGTTCTTTAAACCCTTCACATTTTTCAAACATAACATTTCTGTGTTCTCTAACAAGCATTTGATGTTATTAGCTGAGGGGATTTGAATATCAATCAAGTACATGTCTTTTGAGGTTGGATAATAAGTGAAGTCCTTAGTGTAGCCTAGAAAAATAAAGAACTTTATCAACTTTGGAAGCCGCAAGTCTTTAGGCAAACAATCGACATTTGGTATTTCCACAGATAAAATGGTTAAGCAACCCAAGGATTTCAGCTCAACAAGGCTAGCATTACTTCTTTTGCTTGTTCTTTCAACATCCCAGTCTTTAAAGCTATTTCCCATGTACAACTCCTCTAACTTGGATAGGCTTGATATCACATTGGGTAGAATGATTTCAATCTCACAACTTGTCAAGTCTAACAACCTAAGTTTAGTCATTTGCCCAAATTCTTTTGGCAACTCTTCAATTCTAGAACCAAATAAGCTAAGAATTTCGAGTTTCTTTAGCTCTCCAAGGATTGATATGTCCCTAAACCATAGATAATTTAGATGCAATGTTCTAAGGTTTTTTAGGGACCCGGCCGATATTGGTAGATCATATTTCAAGTACTGCTGTTGTCGACTTAGATCCAAAACCTTGAGTTCTTCCATATTTTCAAAGAAATCTTCTCGGATAGATTGTAGGTTATTTTCTTCCAATAGTAAAGTGTCGAGTTTTGGACATTCCAACCCCTCGGGGAGCTCTTTAATGGTATTATACATCAATGAAATCACTGTGTCATCTTTAAAGGTCTGCTTGTTAGGCCACTCATTTAAACCGACACCAGATCTTACCCACATACCCTTATCCTTGGAAGCAATGAAAATGGCAGTGCGACGAACAACATCGACAACAAGCAAGATGCTTTAAGGTTTTTGATCGCCGTATGTGCTCTGCATCTTGCTTCTTCCATTGTTTCCACATATTGAAACAACCCTTGCCCCATCCCGTATCTCGCCATGACTTCTATATCAATATCATGATCTTCTGGAAATAGACAACAAAGTAAGAAGCATGACTTGGTTTCCTCACCTTTCACATAATTGTAACTCAATTTCAGGCATGAGAACACATCTTGATCTACATCTTCGTTGTCTGTGGGCTTAAACTCTTTAAGTTTTAAAGCTGCTTTCTTCCATTCTTGTAGGTCCTCACCCCCCAATGCACTACCAACAGTCACAAGAGCTAGAGGCAAGCCTCCACAGTGTTTAGCAACTTCCCTTGCCACAACATTCAAAGGGGGAGAGTCGACACCCTGACCTGCATACTTTCTGAACAAATTCCAAGAATCGTCTTTTGATAAAACATTGAGAGGTATCGCCTTTGTTTGGATCCCCATTTTATGACATACTTCTTGGCATCGCGTAGTGAGGACAATTTTGCAACCCTTGTGATCGTCCCCAAATGGGATCCCTACCGCTTCCAAATTGAGTTTCTCCCATACATCGTCCAAGATTACGAGGATCCTCTTCTCATTCTTCAATCTCGAGCGAGCGTAGTCGATCTGCTCTTCCAGTTTCAGTCTCCACATCGAATTTCAGACCCAACTTGTCTGCAATTTGGCCTTGAATCTCTCTCAAGTTTGGAGTCTGGGACACAACCGCCATCACCACCTCATCAAAAAGCTTATCTTCTTTAGCTTGTTTGCCGACCATGGTAGTCTTGCCAACACCTCCCATGCCATATATATAACCCAATCATGTTTATTTTAACATCCTTCAGTGCCTCCATTATCTCATCCATAGCTGATTCAGTTGATTCAAAAGCCATAAAATCTCCGGCGGGAATTGACTCCATTCCAGGAGGAGGTGCAGGGAAGGATACACTGTCAAATTTTCCATCTTCTCTGATGAGTTCAATAAGGACCAATGATTTCTTTTTCGCTTCCTTACTTAGGCGGTAACGCGAGCTCCAATCAGGACACCCACCACTGAAACACCTCTTATTAAATTTAACATCATCTCCAAAAAACATTTCTACCTCTGATGTGATCCCATCTACACTTGTTAGCCACTTCTGAACATCAGCTTTGATTTCTTCTCCATTTCTTCTTGCTGCGTTCACAGATCCTTGCACCCCTCATTCAAATTTTGAACTTGGTTTCTCAGATTCTCAACGTTTCTATTGTAGTGAATTAGATAACCCAATTGACGGCCAATTGGGGCCACCAAGTGCTCTCCAATTTGCACAGTGATGGCAATAACGAAATCCATACCCCTTTTTAATTTTAATTTCTTTTAAAGAAAGAAAGAAAGATGGAAACATATGATCTGAATGGAAAAAAAGAAGAACACTTAATTAAAAGAGAGGAATTACTATGAAGGGCGAGAAAAGAGAGAGGTTTCTGAGCGTACCTCCCTCATGAGATCTTCCAACTACACTGCAATCACTTTCAGAACTGAAGAAACCACCCCAAGAGGATGCAGATGAGAAGCTGTACCAAAATGCAAGCTTAGTTCACATTCAAGGCAAAAGATAATGTCAAAATCTGGGAACCCCAACGGCATTATTTAAATGTTTTGGAGAGACGTGTTCTAATTTCTATTGGAAAATGCAAAATGGCATCTTTTTTGAATTTTGTGTTTATATAGTCCCAAGTATAATGATAAAAAGGAGCCAAACTTCGCCACAATGTTCTTTCTAGCCCGACTAGGATTTCCTCTGGCTGGGGCCAGAGTAAGCTATCCAGCCTCTCCAACTCGCCATGTGTCCCTTTTAATTCCATTTTAATTTAATTGTGGTTAAGGTTTGAAAATAAAAAAATTAAACACAGGAATTTTAACCTCAAGTTAATGCTTTTCTATCTTGTTTCTTTGTTGCTGTTTTTCGTATTTTTACTAAACACGATACACACTCATGAGGAACATTTTCATTATTTGTTAATCTGAAAAAATCTAATTGGCCTTCACTGTCTGCGTTACAACTATGTGAGCAGACACCCTCATGGTGGGGTGTGGCCTCTCCAGTTGGGAGGTCTCGGGATCTAATCCCCTGGGCAACGAGTTGCAAGAGCTCCAATTCCCAAGGTAACCCCCTAACCTTGTACTAACTTAGGTAAATGATATCCAAAAGAAAAAAAAAAACCTACGTGGACGGGAGCAAGTTGAGGGGTACCTAGAATTGACAGCCAAGACGAAAATTTGGCACTGTTATGTACAATTGTTTTCTAATAGTTAGATAAATAACCTTAACCCATGGTTCCATTAGACTTTCGTTTGTATTTGTTAATCAAATGACTATTATGCCCTTAAGAGACTTCATAACCTTGTAAAGTCCCTTTAATTCCTCTTGAACTATGGTTAATAAATTTTAATCCATATGATTAATTTTTTTAATATTTTCCTAAAACTCAAGATTAGTTTACATATTTATAAAAATGACTATTATGACCTTAAGATATTTCATAACCTTGCAGAACCTCTTTAGCCGCTTTTAAACTTTATGGTTAATTTGTCCCATTTTAACTCCCTTTAAACGTGGTTAAAATTCACACCCTTATGAATAAAGCATCTAATCTTGATTTTTTTAAAAAATAACATATCCCCTTTTAACTCTCTTTAACTGTGGTTAAAATATACTAATTATTTTTAGGGTTAAAGCATCTAACTTTGGTTTTTAAAAGAAAAAAAAAATTATTTTGTCCCCTTTTAACTCCCTTTAATTGTGGTTAAGATGCACTAACCCTTTAGAAAATAAAGCATCTAATCTTAGTTTTTAGAAAAAAAATTAAAAACTTTAATGTATTCCTTTTAACTCCCTTTACCTGTGGTTAAGATTCACTAACCCTTAGGGTTAAAGTATCTAACCTTGGTTTTTAGATTTAAAAATAAATAAATTAATGTGTCCCTTTCAACTCCCTTTACTTTTAGTTAAGATTCATTAACTGTTAGGGTTAAAGCATCTAATCTTGGTATTTAGAAGGAAAAAAAATTAGCATGTCACCCTTTTAACTCCCTTTAATTGTGGGTAAGATTACCCTTACGGTTAAAGCAGCTAATCTTGGTTTTTAGAAAAAATTTGCTTATTCCATTTTAACTCATTTTAACTATGGAAAAGAGTTGACCTGAAGTTTTAGGAAAATATTAAAAAAAAATTAATCATAGGAATTAAAATTTATTAATCACAGTTCAAGATGAGTTAAAGAGACTTTGTAAGGTTATAAAGTCTTTTAAGGGCATAATAGTCATTTGATTAACAAATATAGACGAAAGTCTAATGGAACCATGGGTTGAGGTTCTTTATCTAACAATTGGGAAACAATGAGTTAATTTGCAAAATTGTTTTATATATAGTATATTTATAGGAAGTATTTACAAAGTAGAAAGAATGCACTAGCTGATATACAAAAACTTTTTTTTTTTTTTTGGGTATAGGCATCATTTATCTACATTAATACGGTCAGTGTAGGCATCATTTATTTATGTTAGTATGGTCAGTACGTTACGGTCAGTGGTTAGCTTAGGCGTTGGAGCTCTTGCAACTCATACCCTTGGGGGAATTGGATCCCCCGACCTCCCTCCATTGAAGGCCATACCCCTACCACTTACGCAAGTGGCGGGGGTGTAATTCTTTAATCATGCTCACTGTATTTAACTTGAATAGCTTAACAAGCCCATCAATTGCTTGTTTGGTGGTCACCAGGAAAAAAATGTGCAGTGGTCCACCACAAAAGTTAATTAATTGAACAATTCGCGTTGGTGAGTTACTTGGATATGTCCCATATGGCTATATATTAGAAATTGACGAGCATAGTCATCATTCGATGCACAGAATGTGTTCGGTGACGCAATGATTTATTATAATTAAGCTCTATTTCCTATTTAACTATGTTAGTGCACATCAGATCTTTTCATTGACTTACTATATTGAAAGTAGAAACATGGTTATCCATTTTCTTCTCAAGGTTTTCTTGATGTCTTATCTTCAATTAGTTTAAGAAATTGGCAAAATTTGTGCATAATAGGGGCCTTTTGGTTATGCTCTTGTTTGCTCATGGCTCAGATGCTTATCAACTAAAGCTTAGCTATTCTTTGTTTCAGACCAGGTCTTACCTTTAAATTAATCCATGGGTTTCAAAATTTCTAAAGAAACTTTGATGAGACAGTACATATTTGCAGCCTTGTTCATGAACTAGGACCTTGGATTGGATATAAGCTGTTTTCTCACTACAGTTGGCCACCATTTTTGGCCTTCCAAGTTTTAGCTCTAGATGAGGTGGTTTAATTCTCCTGATTGATATGGATTTTCTGATGCTGTGATTGGGGGGTGCATGGTTAACAAAATCTATGGTGTTCTACATTTTGATTGATGGTTGTTTCTGAAACAGGTTGTAGCTAATTTAAGGGGCAGCAGTGGTAGAGCTACTGTACTTTGACTTACAATATTGGTGATAGGGATTTCTCCTGGATTGAAGCCTGTAGTTCTTATGGAAGGTTCTGCAGTAGAGTGACAGTGGCTTTGGTTTTCCATTTTTTTGTCTCTTTGGTGCTTCTTTGTGTTGGCTTTGATCTCAACTTAATTATATAGGGATTTTAGCAAGTTTGAGCTATTAGAGATAGGTTTAGAGAATATTGAGTGGTGTAATAAAGTAAGATGAAATACACTTTAAATTTGAAATAGATTAGTATCAAATCTTAGATTTGATTTGATTATGATGTGATACTGCTTCTATGTTGAGACTCATATAATCTCCATATAATCCTTAAGGAGGAGTCATTCTAATAATCCAAGTTATTCTCAATAAAATCATTTTCTATCATAGTAGCAGAGTAGGTCGATCAGACCTTATTTTGAAATTTTCTTTCATTTAATCTTGTTTTTCCGGTGGGCGGCAATGCCGCCCGTCCGGCCAACATTTTTTTTCTCCTAAAGTTGTAGCCATTACCAATTCTAGTTGAAATCTCTCTATCATTAATACCTTCGAGTTTTTTTTCCTTCAAACGACTGACCGGCTTCTCTTTATGTGCTATTGGGAGTGATCATGACAGTTTACTCTATTGGATCACCGGTTCCGACAGACTCTAAGATGAGCGAGATGCAATAGTAATGGATTTCACAGATTTACGATGATCACCAATATGTACAATTGGATTTTCCGACGACTTTTCAACAAAGCTAAATGATCTCTGATTACTTTTTTGTTTGTAAAAATTGCAAGATCATTCTTCAAATGATCATGCAATTACAAGTGGGTATTAGAGATAGGTATAGAGAATACTGAGTAGTGTAATAAAGTGAGATGAGATACACTTTGAATTTGAAATAGATTAGTATCAAATCTTAGATTTGATTAGTATTAGATTTGATTTGATTATGATACGATATTGCTTATATCTTGAGGCTCATGTAATCTCTATATAGTCCTTAAGGTGGAGTCATTTTAATCATCCAAGTTATTCTCAATAAATTAGCACGCTTAGATGCGGGTAAGGTTAGTGTTTTATGCTGTGATTCAATATCCACAAATAAATCTCCATTAACTTACAAATTTCGTGCTGCATGTAGCAAGAAACACCAAGAAATAGAATTTAGAAAATATGTAATAGCATAAGACAAGAATTTATGTAGTTCGGCTTAAAAGCCTACGTCCATGGGAATCAGCTTGCAAGTCTTTTCACTATGCGAATGATAATAGAAAAAAATATACAAGAAGGTGTATTTCAATACCCGAAACCACCCAAAAACTCACGTATACCTCTCTTTCTCTCCCATTCTCAAATCTGTGAAAACCTCGCAAAAGACCATTGTTATCTCTTGATGGCTCCAAAAATCTTTTTCTTTCTTTATATGACCCATTTAATAAAACATAATAAGTAAAAGAATCTTAATCTTTAGATTATCTCTTGATTTAACTGCTAAAAATAAAGACATAAACCTAACATTTTTCACACTCAGTTTTTACCTTCCTCATATTTACATCTCAAATGTCATTCAATACTCCCTCCTCATCATCATGTGGACAGAAATCTTCAGAAACTCAATATAGGAATCTTCCATACTTGGTTCTCTCTGATCCAAACCTTTTATAACTGAATGCTAATAGTAGAGTACAAACTGATCACATGCCTTAACTTTTATACCCTGCACACTCGCTAGTGATTTACCATTCTATAAGACAGATTAGACTGTGGTACCATATATACGAATAGGGTTGTGTTAACTCCACTCTCTCATTTTGGGACAAAAAATACGAGGATGTTTACCCGGAGAGTGTAATAAGGCAAGAGTAAGAGATTTTATTAATTATAAGAGAATATTATATGTAAGAAGTCGCTACATTCATTCATTAAAAATATTTTTTTTTCACAATTTTTTTGAAGACCTTACTATGGATTCATGCCAATGTCATCAAATACTTAGTCAATGTTTAGTTAAGTGGCGTTTGGTAACACTAATCTAAACAAGTAAAACTTATTTAAAAATTGAGCTTACTTGGACTTTAGATTGTTAAGTTGAAGGTTAATTAATTGGATGCCTAGATCTTTTTTTGTAGTAGAGGTTTTACCTCAAAATTAATAAGGAGACTCGAGCTACTTTTTTTTTTAGAGGTAAAACCTCTACTTCAAAAATATGTAGACATTCAGTTAACCTTTAACAATCTAAAGTCTAACTAAGCTTAATTTTCAAATAAGCTCTACTTATTTAAATTAGTGTTACCAAACGCTACCTTAGAGTCGAACATTTCGTAATTATAATAAGAAAACAACTCTTAGGCTATTTCAAACCAAATCCCATAAAATGTATATAATAACCTTGATCACTTTATTAAAAAAACTCCAAAGAATTCTAACATGAGTTGATAGAAGAAATCAATTATGAGGCGCGTAGGTTGAGTGCCGAGCAAGCTGGCCTACTGCATCTCAAGTTTGTTTATTTAATTCTCACCTCATCTCAATACTAAAAGAAATAAACAGAATAAAATAAAAAAGCCACTAGCTGTCTTGCGATCCAAGCTGTTTTTCCATGCTTTTAAGAGCTTCTTTGTTCTGAATGTTGCATAAAATAGTTCTTTTTGTTTTAATTCTTATTTTGTGTTATGTTTGCTTGCTAAGAAAATTTTAAAAAAAATCGTGGAAAAGAAAACAAAAGTAATTTTATGAACCTTTGTTTGGTTGCCAAAATAGAAAAAAGACCATGAGGAGAGTGTGGAAGTGGTGGCTTGGCAGGTAGAGGTGATGATGGTCGTGGTGTGGAGGAGGTAGTGGTGGCAGTAGTGGTCGTAGTTGGGATTTAGGACAAGACATGCAAATTTATTTCTTCAACCATTATTTATCACAAATGGTAAGAAATTTTTTTTAATATAAAGGGTTGGAAAGAATGAGTTACATGGGTATTTTGGAAAATAAAATATAAAAGCATTTAATACAATAGGTAGTGGAAAGAGTGATTAATAGGACTTTTTAAAAAGAATCTAGGAAATCAAAAATGCATAGGAAAAAATATAGATTAATAGGGGTAATTTAATTATAAAAAAAAGTTAATTAACATGGGTATTTGTAGAAAAATACAAACTTTAGTTAATATAAGCATATCAGAAAATTGAAAAAATATAGAGGTGGGAAGATAGATTAACAGGGGTATTTTAGAAAATAAAATATTTTGATTAAGAGAATGTTGTATAAAATAAAATAAAAAATTAAAACTAGGTGTTTTGAAAATCAAAACTAATACAAACAAGATATAAAAACAAATCTTAACAAATGATATTATGTGAAACAAATATTAAAAAAGGGCATTATGAGAATTAACAAATATTAAGAAGATGTATTATGATAAACAAATATCAAGAAGTGCTCTTATGAGAAATAAATCTTATTGAGGGATAAGAAACAAATCTTAATAACGGGTATTATGGGGAACAAATTTTGAGAATAGGTATTATATAAATAAATAAAATTTAAGAATGAGTATTATGGGAAACAAATCTTATTAAAGAGCATTAAGAAAACTAAATTTTTATTAAATGGTATTATGGGAAACAAATATTGAGAAGGGTGGTATTGAAAATACATCTTAATAATTAGGGGTATTTTTATTTTTTTATTTTTTTTTATAAATGTGGATATCTTTTTTTTTTTTTTTTTTGGTGACGACGGTATCCGGGCCTCTTAGAGCCTTAAAGACTCACACTTTAATGTGGATATCTTGAGCCTTAAAGACTCACACTAGTCCCATGTGCATAGGGGTGACAATTGGGCTGGGCTAGCCCGAAGCCCGATTGTTCCACTCAAAGTTTAGGTGGGCTGAGCCTTCCTTAATATGGGTTGGGTTGAGTTTTGACAAGAATATAGGCCCAAATTATTATTGGGCTGGGCTTGGGCTGCCTATAGTACAGCCTAGCCCAAATTAAAAATATTTTATAAATAATATATATATAGTTTATATGGAGAGAGGTTTGCCCACAGATCATCTTTTTCACTCTTTTCTAATTTTTATTCACATTTCTTATCTTTCCCTCTTCAATCTTCATAACAAACATCGTATAGAGAGAGAAATCCTTGCATGAGAGCAACAAAAACTTCACATTTTTCATTTGATGTATCACTCCTATAAGCAAGAAGAGGGGCAGTAGCATCCCAAAAGGAGGCCCCACAAAAGGAAAGACCCCATTTTTTAATCGTACTTTGGGCCCAAACTCAGTCTACTTTGGGTCGACCTGAACTTAGTCTACTTTGGGCCAGCCCGAACTCGGCCCAAAGCCCGATATTATTTATGAGCCTAGCTTGGGTTGGGGTGCACTTGGGCTGAGGTTTTGAACTTTGGGCTGAGCTTGGGCTAAACCCAGCCCGACCTGATTGCCACCCCTACACGTACGAAGTGTTGCATAGGGAATACCCCCATCCAATACAACCGATATTGAGGGGAGCCTAAGAATTGACCTCGAGATTTCCAGGTTTATAGTTCGTCCTTCGACCACTGGGCGACACCCTAAGGGTTTTATAAAAAAATTATTTGTAATCAAATACTAGAAAAATAAAATTTCTTCAACTATTTTTTTTTTTCACATTATTTTCTAGGCAACTTGGAGTAAGGATATGAGGTTCACAATTCTTCATAAATAAATAAAAAAGGAAAGAAAAATATGAAAAATCCTTTAATTTGAGAAATAGATGTTTAAATTCTTTGATTAATATATATTTAAACTCTCTCAATAATTACATGATATTTAAAATTTTTAATTTATATATGTATCCTCTATCTTTATCTTGTAATACATAAAAATATTAATAATAAACAGCCTTTGCTTCTTAAAAATATTAAATATTATTAAACTATAAAGGGTGCAGATTTACTCGACTGGGTAGAGTAAAATACTTGCCTAGCCTTTAACTCAGCTTCTGATACCCTTTAACTCTAGTTAAGAATTCTAATACTTATAATTAATTTTATTTTTATTTCTAAAATTAAAGTTAAATTCTTTAACCTTAAGGGTTAGTGACTCTTAACTACAGTTATAGAGAGTTAAAAGGAAGGGTTTTTTTATGTGAAAAAACCCCATCTTTTTAGCTATTTATAAATACCCCCTTACCTTTTATGATTTTGTATTTTGCTCCCATTAACTTTTAAATCTTTTGCATACTCACATTTTCATCCATAATTCAGTTAACGGGTGTTTAATTTTTATTTTATTTTATGAAATAACCTTTTAAACTCTTTTTTGATTTCAATGAGCTTTTATAAAAAAATTTCACAAGAGAAGTACTTGGAATTCACTAATTGTGGTTAAGAATCACTCATCCCTAGGTTCATCCATCTAACATTAGTTGTTATAAAAAATATATTAACCTTATGTTTAACCACAGTTAAAAGAGGTTCTATTAACCCATTAATTGTGGTAAGACTCACTCGACCCTAGGGTTCCTCTCTCTAACCCGGGATTTTAGAGAAAAATTTAAAAAATATTAACCTTAAGTTGATTATGCTTAATCATAGTTAAAGGAAGCTAGCATGTATCTTTTTTAACAGTCATTAACTGTGGTTAAGACTCACTCACATCTAAGGTTTATCCATCTACCCTTGGTTTTTAGAAAAAAAGTTTAAAACATATTAACCTTAGATTGATTAAGCTTAACTATAGTTAAAGGCGGAAGAATGGGACATGTGATGGCTTGTAGAGGCGCGTTCCACTGGGTCCTTTTGAAAAAGGTTATAAAATATTAATTATAGGATGCTTAATATCGGAAACAATTCCTCTCACTCTGAAACAGCTTTGCGAGGGACACAGGACAAAGCTTCCTTGTTTCACAGGCAAAATTAATCGATTCTCATTGCGGTTTCTTGTGTTGGAATCAAAAACCCTAATTTCTGCCAAAATTCCCACTCCATTGTTTTTTTCCCTGGTAGGTAGGAAGTATATATACTCCTTAAATATCACATCTTTGATCTTTCCCTCTTTCGGATTTTTATCCACGAGAGGTTTCTGTCTCTCGATCGATCTGAGACCCCAATTCGTGCTTCGATCTTAAGTTTTCTTCTTGGAAGGGTTAGCGTTAGGTTTTCCCTTTCAATGTTCCTAAATCGCTCTAAATTTTCTTTGTTTTCTCTGTATGTTTTTTTTTTTTGATTTTTCTTTAATGTTCTTTGAATGTTTTGAAGTTCGCAGAGAGCAATCTCAGTTGCAGTTGCAGTCTCGTCATGTCTAAAAGCTCCTTCAAGTTGGAACACCCCCTCGGTTTGTTTCCTTCTTTTTTCCTTATAAATTCTTCTTCTTCTTCTTCCTTTTGCCATTCGTTATTTAATTGTAATTGATCTTGAGGATCCCTAAATTGGGTATTAGAATTTTTTTCCCTCAAAAGGTCTCTACGAATCCTCCAAAAAAATAAAGAAACAATCATATTTTCTACTTGGGCATTTGTTGGAATTTTTTTTCCTGGTTCAGATTTACTTAATTCATGTCTATTATTGAATTTAAGTAGTGGGTTCTCAATGGGTGGAGGTTTTATTGAGAGAAGAAGAGATTAATTGAAGCATACGGGTTTTTAATGGTGGAACTCGTAGAGTATTATTAAATATATGGGAAGTTTGTGTACTTCCCCGGGAAGAAATGCATGTGGATTTGTTCTTTCCTTTAGTAGCAGGAACACAGCCGAACATGAGATTTCTGCCTTTTTTTCTCATCTGATCATTGAAGTTAACGAATGTTACATTTAATTCGATGAGGTTTTTGTGAGTGCTGCTTCCAAGTTTGAGCTGTGTTGCTTTTTTTTTGGTATTGGGTAGTGGTTTGAAAAAGCATAGATGAGATACTAAGTATTTTGACTGTTAACCTTTAAAAGGTCTTGTTTGATTGTATTTGGTAGTTTGTCATCATTTTCCTTAGTTGTGCTTCAACTATAAATGGGAAAAAAAAAATGTTTTCATGTTGCCTCTTCTTTCAAATTTTTTATTATGCTATGTAGCTTGTTGAGAACTTACGATTGTGTTGGCCTTTTTAATTCACTGGACTGAATTGATATCAGATATGAGTGAAGCAAGTATGAGAAGAGAGGTCCTTTAATTTGGATTAAATTAGGGATATTGAGTTCTTCGATAAGATTTGTGAAGACAAAGCAGAATCTAGAATAAACTTGTCAACACAAACTTCTACAATTTACTCCTGATAAACTCTTCTGATTAACAGTCAGTCTTTAATGAAGAAGAAGAAGAATATGAGGGATGGAGCATGTTTCTCAATCTTCTTTTTGTGCGTGTGTGTGTTGATGTAGCATTTCATTTCTTCTGGGGTTCGTGCTTCATCAGCTAGAAAGTGGTGTGTTGTGTCTTCTTTTCTTTCTGGTCTTCACGCTTAATCGACTACGAAGGCTTGATTGCTTCTCCCTAGAGAATGCTTGACTTGTGTTAATCTTGTGTTGATCTTCACTTGTGTCACTTGTATTGATCCCATGGAAATAAAACTCACTGAAACGGATATTTATCGCCCGGTATGAATCGGTTTCGACAGGGTTCTATATGATATAATAGCTGATACGTTAAATATAAGGAACAATTGAAGCTTTGTAAACCGTAATGGCGATACATAAAATTTTTTGTTGAAGCCGTTATGTATCCCGAAACCTGTATTTAAATCCTTGATTGATTCTCTTTGGACAGTGAAGTCATTATGGAGAATGATTACTCTTTTGATAGAGTTAGAAGTAGTAGAGTCCTCCTTGAACACAACCTCCTGAGAGACCTATCAGAATTTGGATGCTTGACAAGTCATATGAGGTTTGTGGGCCCATTTGGTAGGGGTGTGGCATGTTTTATGGATCAACCCATTTAGTGGATGTATTACACATTTATGCCTTGGATTTGGATTTGGGTTTTTTACTTCATGCCCAGACTCGGGCAATGGGAGGTCCATTCCGTGCCATTGGCCCAATTTAAATGTGTAGGGCCTTTTTCATGGTCTTATGGGCCTTCTATAATTTCTAAGGTGTGTAGGACTCTTTGTATAACTTTACAGGTGTGTAGGGGTGTGTAGGGACCTTTTTGTAAAGTTGAAAATTTTAGGGTTCTACAAAACTCGCACTTCTGCCTTTTCTAATAAAACAGCCTGTTCTTAAAAAAAAACTTTGCACCGCCAATCACTGATTTAACTGACCTATGAGAAGGTGAGGCAACTGACAATTTGACTTGGTATTTAAAAAGACCAAGATGTATTGAATCCTTGTCAAATTGTGTATATATATATTCTGGCCAAGTTTTGAATTGAAATCCTGATATTTTCTTCGTATTCAGAACACATTTTCTGATGCTTTCCATGCGAATTCTTTAAATAATAATCGCCTAAATAAAAAGACCATGTAGAAGATATTTCCTTTTATCAGACAAGACTAGGTGATATCTGCTCCGGCATTTGCTTTTTAAAGACAATAAAAGTTCCTTGTCAGGATTCTTATTTTTCTTGATTTTATCTAAAGTGTGTGTTCTTCTACATGCCAGAAAGGAGGCAAGCAGAAGCTGCTCGCATCAGAGAGAAGTATCCGGATAGAATACCAGTAAGATTTATTTTGATTAATGAAGAAAACTAGTACCTCATGGTTGTGTTACATCTCATGTATTCATTCAATTTTTATTTTCTCATATAATTGATCGTGCTATTTAGGTGATTGTGGAGAAGGCTGAAAGGAGTGACATATCTGACATTGATAAGAAGAAGTTAGTCACATCTGTACTTCTGTTACAATTCTCCTTCTATAAATCTATCACTTGAATGCAATTGGGTTGTTTTTATTTTTGTTTACAAGCAATTTTTTTTCATACTTGTTGCGTGTATTCTCAATGTGTGTAAACCTTATTATGTTTGTTTTATCTTTTACTTGAATGCAATTGGGTTGCTTATTATTTTGTTTACAAGCTATTTTTTTTCATTCTTGGTGCGTGTATTCTCAATATGTGTAAACCTTATTATGTTTGTTTTAGGATTCACAAATGTTATCTGGGTCCAGATTATTGTGCTTGCTATCATGTGATTAAGACTTTCTGAAAGCATAATTAATTTATTCTATTTAACATCCTCTTTTCATATGGATGATGTTTATACATTAAGGTGCCTTTTTTTGGATGCAAGAACATTGTACTATGACTGTGCGTAGTTATTATCAGAGTTTAAGCATATGAAAACTCTTAGTTCGTGTTTCTCTTTATCAGGACTTCAATGTAATCAATATCAAATTGTTGACCATTGGAAACTCTTCCAATTGCATATGATGCTATTGTTTGGTTCAAAAGTAGGAATGGAGGAATTACTTTTAGTGACTATAGGATTTCTATAAACAAGTTATGAACATACTTATCTGATGGTGCTCTTTTTTTCGGTTTTTGAAACTACATCCGAGGGCTTGCTTGTTAACAGTTTGTCATCACATGCTGCCATCTGCATATAATGATACTGTTTTGATATTTTGCTCATTTGGGGAATTAAAGTACTTTTGAAGAGCATAGTTTTCTGAGATAAGTTATCGAGATCCTTGACTGATGGTGGTTCCTTTATTTCCTTTTGAAACAATTTGGTATTCTTTTGGTCCATTGGATGAGCTAAATCCCAGGGCTTGCTTTTTAACAGTTCGCAACACACTGATGGAGTCAGGGCCATTTTCTATGTTGTATCAACATGGGTATGAGCGTCATATTTTAGTATGGGTAAAAAGGAAACTTTTAGAATAGTGATAATGTCAGAATTTAGGACATGTATGAAGTGTTGGATTCGGCAAACTTTAAGCATAATACTCATGAGCAGTATATCTAGTATTAATTCATACAATGATAAATATTACATGGACTCAGTGTGATATATTATGAATTCTATCTTATACCTGCAGAGAAGACATACATGAACATAAGAATTTCTTTTATACCACCTAGGAACTGTGTAGGAAGAAGTAGAACATAAACCGATTAACTTGTGTCATGAAATTAAGGAAAGAAAAAGAAAAAGAGATTCACCAGTGTTGCACCTGAATTTGGTTAAATGCCAGAATATTCTGTGCCGATACTTTATCCATTTCATCCATTTAGAACAATCCATGCAACATAGGTAGCGAGTAAGATAGACCTAGTTACAGATGATTCTTGACAAACATTGGATTTATGGAGTTGACACCAATGTGGAAACAAACATCAATTTCACCCATTTAGATATGTTCTTTTATTCAATCAAGTTCATAAATCCTTTTGCATTTAGATAATCCAGAGGTGGAAACGACCAAGATCACAATGTTTGACACTTGAATGAACTAAAGTGCTCGTGTTTGCATCAGTTGTAGTTGGAGGTGCACAGGTGATTTCTGCAACTATTGACAAAAATTGGTACATATGTAATGCATCTTTTCGATGCTGTAGGAGAGAATAAAAAACAAAGTAAGTCATTATGATTAAATTAGAGGACATTGATATAATATATAGACTCAGCAACAAAGATTCGATGATTAGGTTGACTACTGGACGTTTTAGTTGCACTCATGTTGATTTATTCCTTTAGCATGTGGGCCAATGAAGAAGCAGATTCATCTATCTGAAGGTGGTTTCTTTGGTCTTCCATTGATAACTGAGGCTTCCATCCCTGTGATTACCCTCTTTTCTTCTGTATTTCTGTGGATAATACTTTTTTTTTTTTCTTTATTACTTTGTATTCTAAAGATTCCTTTAAAAAAAAAGAAAAAGAAAAAAGAGTATTATTAATTATTTTAAAAAGAAACCATATCATAGGCCTCTATTTAATTTTATTTTTTTTTGTCAAAATACAATATGCATATATGTGGATAAATGCTTGTAATTTGCAAGTACCCTAATATATGCATGGATACAGTATACTTATGGATTGAGCTTCTACCTTTTATTAGCATATGTATTTGAGTGATGATATTAAACATATTCTCTAATGCTCTTGATGCACTTCCTCCTTATTGAGCTTCAATATTTAAAAGATTGCATAAATATCTATGTTATTAGCATATGTATTTGAATGATGATATTTAATGTATTCACTAATGCTCGTGATGCCCTTCCTTCTTATAGGTCTGTTGTTTCTGGCTCCCACTCATGGTTAATATGTTTCTCCAATTTTATAGGATTTACGCATAGATTAACAAATAAGGGAGGATTTACTTTCACCATTACACTAGTGAAATAACATGTTTGCTTGATTAGGTTTTTATCTTGTGACTATCTTCAAGTTTACTATGGTGAATCGAGATTCACCTAGTGCATTCCCCTAGAATTCATAAATTTTACGTGGTTGTTGATAGTGAATCTGCTGAGAGCAGTTTCACGAAGTAGGCTCTCAGCAGTTCAAGGAGAAAATAAATTTATTTGTTGATCTCAACCCAAGCTGATGTTTGCTAGATGATCCATAGTGATCATGTTTACAGTAGATTGTTTGCTTCAAAAGCACCGGATACTGCTGATATGCAATGTAAATGGTTAACTTTTCATAGGATTAAAGTTCATGTATCTTTGATTATTTGCTATCCAATTCTTATCTCTGCCTGTTTGAGAACTCGTGGATAACATGTTGAACATCGTTTAGGGTCTGAAAGTTCTTCCCTCTTTCAAACAATGACCAAGTTCACCTGATTTAATGTATAAAGAACTCTACATATTTTCAATTTCTTACCTTTCCCTTTATCTTTCTTTCCCCCCCCATGATAAATGCAGATATCTGGTTCCTGCCGATTTGACTGTTGGCCAGTTTGTTTATGTGGTCCGTAAAAGGATAAAGCTCAGTGCTGAGAAGGCTATTTTCATCTTTGTCAAGAACATTTTACCTCCCACTGGTGAGAGGAAATCCATTTACTGTGTGTTCCAGTTATGCTACTCATCCTATTTGAACCCCTTTTTTTTTTGCAGCTGCCATGATGTCTGCAATTTATGAGGAAAACAAGGACGAGGATGGTTTCCTTTACATGACTTACAGTGGGGAGAACACGTTTGGGTTGTTCTAAAATGCAATCAATTGAAATTTCTGTAAATAATATTTGGAAAACAGAAGGTGTAAATTCTCCTTAAGCCCTTAACTTTGATGCCCTATTTGAGACATGCTTGTCACAGACAGTTTACCTTCATACTGTTAATTTGGATCAATGGTGATATATTAATTTGATGCCTCCTTTGAGGACTTCTTCTGAGATGGAATTTAAATGAATGAATGGATCAATATTTGAATTATATCCTCAATCTTCCTTAGATATTTCTTATATATATATATATATATATATATATATTGTTTTGGAACTCGGGGTGTCCCCAACCCTTTGGGTCAGGACAAATCCCGATATTTCTCATATTGCTTGGCTCAATTGTGTAGATTTATTAGGTTTCTTAATGTGATTTTTCCTCCATTTTTACCGTCTTATTGTCAATTACAAAATCTATTCCACCCCCCCCAAAAAAAAAAAAACTCTCTGGTAACCTGTTGAACAGTGCCCATCAATCAGGTTGGTGGGTGTTCCCTCTTTTCTTGGAACTCAGAAATACGCATGGTATGCAGATCGCACTACACTATTTGTTGTTGATCTCTCGTGGCGTGAGGGAAGGTGGGCAACAAAAGAATTAGACAAAAGTCAATGGTGGACAAACCTAGAAAATGCAATATATTTCACCGGCTGGCCAGCTGTTTTGGTCGGTTGTGACTGGCAAGGCATGTTAGAATTTGTTGTAGTTTTTGTTGGTTGAAACAGTGCTACCTACAATGAGACTAACACAAATTTCATGTTGTGGAGATTGTTTGAGGTTTCTCATGGATACTCTGAATTCAGTAATGGGTATCTTCTGTACGTGCACATATGATTTGCAGAATAAGATCATTGAGAAGAATAAGAAGAATTGAACTTCAGATGCATTCAAACTGTAGGGAAAATGTATTTCTTACATTCCAATTCAATAAACAAGCAAATGCCCCCAAAATCCTGTTTGTTTATGGGTAGAAGAGATGGGACTTGTTCATTTGGAGGCATTTTTTTTCTGGCATTGGTTTTTGATCCATTTGATACCAACTGATGTCCCACTCTTGACCTTTTGTGCTCCCACCACTGCAGCTGCTTTGGCCTTGTCGAATCCGGCCGACGCTGCGCCCTTCACTTCTGCCATCTTCTTGTTGCTGCCGCCTTCTTTTTTTGCCTTGGGCTTTTCATCTTCTTCCGCAGCACCAATTCCACCGGCACCCCACTGATCAGCCCAGCTTGGTGCCTCATTAGCCATTGCTTCTTCTACCTTGTTCAACCAACCCAAACCATAAACTTAGTAATAAGCAAATTCATGACCAATAGGGAGATCAAGTAGAGCCCAATAAAGAGAATTGAAAACTCAAAAGAGGAAAATCACAGCTATATCAATTTGTGCACATGAGATGAATATGCATAAATCAGCAGAGGGACATCAGGAATATAGGTAGATACCTCCTGTTACTGTAATTTACAACCTTATTGAGAAGGCCTAGAGAGAGGCCTAAGGGGAACAAAAGAAGAAACTCTGGATCCAGTCTACACCTTGTGGAGGAAAAGGAATGGAGAGGACTACTTATTATAGAAAGTATATGCAGTGAAGCATTTTGCTGGTCAAGATTGGGAGAAAGAAGAAAATAATAAAAAGGAAAACACCCACTAGTCTTAAAATCTCTAAAATCCACAAAACAATAGAATTAGGATTTGGGATGTGGCCAGATTACAATTTGAACAACAATATCAAGAACAGTTCATTTCAGTTTTGAAACAGAACTAGAGAGAGAAGATAGAGAGAGAGTACCTGTTGAGGCTTAGAGGAGGAGTTTGGTGGGTGTTGATGAATTGACAGTTGTATATGGGGAGTAACTTAATAAAGGAGCTGGCAAAAAAGAGAAAAGAGGATACAGAGGGAGCTTTATTTGGTTAGGGTTGCATGTGGATGGGCTGTCCTCTTTACTATTTTAAGCAGTCACCAACTCACATTTCCACCTTGTAAAGCAATCCCATTTGGTATCTTTCCTTGCTTCCTTTCTAATCTTTCTCTTCCTCCTTTGCCCCTTTCTATCTTTATCTTTTTATTTCTCAATCACTTTCCTTTGCAGTTTGCCGTCCTAATAATAGTGACTCAGGAATCGTGCATAGACAAAAAGCATGTATGTTTCTTTACTTGTAATGTTAAAATTTTAAAGATTTTAACTATGAAGATAGATGTGCTCCGGTTGTACAGATAATTAGAGGCTTAGAGCAACCCAAAACAAGCCTTTGATCTCATGGATTCTATTTGCAAACCTTAGGCATGTGGATGCCTTAGGTTTGCAAATAGAATCCATGGGTCCGCCTATCACTACTCTTTTAGAAATTATAGAAAAATAGTGATAAAAAAAGGGAAATGGAAAATGGACTACAGGGTCAGCTTAAAAGCTGACTCTGTGATCTCATTGGTCCACATCCTCATTTTACCACCTATCAATTGTGGTTAAGACTCACTCACCCTATAGGGTTAAGTAATCTAACCATGGTATTTAGAGAAACAAAATTATTAACTTTAATTTATTTAAGCCATGGTTAAAGAGGTGTTAAAAGGGACATGGGACACTACGGTCAAATTAGAAGAGGATCCTTGCAGTCCTCTTCTTAGGACTCATAAAATTTGTATTTGTAACTATCAAGCTACCATTATCTTAAGGACATTTTATGGAGTTCGGATGGGTAACAACGCTTGTTGTTGTGTTGTTGCTGGTTGTATCTTAAAAACAAGTGGGGCCCTCCACTAGGCCTACCTTGTTGAAAGTAGTGCCCTTGATTTTCAGCCACGGTGCAACAGCAAGCATTGTTGCCCATCCGAACTCACATTTTATGGGTTGTTGGAATGTTCAATCGAAACTTTTATTTAATTTCATTTCTTTAATCAATTGGCGTGTCAACAAATTTTAAAACCAACATTCCTTTTTTTTAGAGATTAACTATCAAGAAGAGCTCCGGTTGAATAGTCAACCGGAACAACCCAAAAAGTGCTTTGGGAAGGGGTATTTATGGAAAAAAGACAGTGTTGAAACACACCCTTCTTTATGTTCATAATTACCAAACTAACACTACCCAAAACAATTTTTTGGGTTGCTCCGGTTGATTGTTCAACTGGAGCTCCTATTGATAGTTATTCTCTTTTTTTGGCCTCGGATTGTTTCGGCTAACCCAGAAACCCCTCTTGGGTAACCATAGAATAGGGGACATGTGACGTTAAAGAGGGGAGAAGTCATTTCATTTTCTACCCATGACTTTGACTTCTCCCCACTTGCTATCTCTCCTCCTTTATCTCAACACCTTATCGCCATGTGTCATATAGTATGGAGAAGTCAAAATCATTGGGCCCATGATTTTGACTTCTCCACCACTTGTCCCCTATTCTATGATTGCTCCAGATAAGGGGTTTCTGGCTTTGCCAGAGACAATCCGAGGCCTCTTTTTTTAATATCTTTCTCTAATGGGTAGCTAGAGCCACCACATCATTCCTCTTCAAATTAGCCCACAGACTTGGAGAGAAGGACAAAACCAGTCCTGGTCTGTTCCAGCATGGGTCAGACCTGAACGAGGTTAGGGAGATGCTCTTTCTGTCATGTAGTGTTTGGATCGGATCCATGATCCCTATTGTGAGGCTTTGATTTATGGCAAAAGATTAGCTCTGACGGATGCCCGAGTTGGGTGCTCTCAGGTATCCACAAAACATGGGACGTGTGTTTTAAAGGAGAGAGATATCAATGGGGGGAGAAGTCAAAATCATGGGGAGATAGTGAAATGACTTCTCCCCAAATTATCTCCAGTGCCACATGTTTTGTGGATGCTCGAGCCCCCAAAGCTAATCTTTTCCCTTGATTTATTTGGAAAATGCGGTTGGGAAGGAGCCACTACCATTTAACACGTGGCAAAAAGACTGGGTTGGCATTCCATTCAGTGAGTCTCCTCTTAAGAATTTAGGGCCTGTTTGGATGGAGTCCCTTATTGCACGGAACCTCTTATCGAATATCTATTCAATAAGAAGAGTGCTAAGCACAGACGCAAGAATGAGTGCACAATGTGGAGATGTTTGAAATTTTAACCGATGAAAAAAAAAATTTCTAGAGAGGTTTGACATTTGTAGCCACCACATTGCATCTATGGAAGATTGAGACTCGGGCTAGCTAGCATTTCTACGATAAGAAATATTAAATATTTCATGTTGAATGGCAGCCAATTTGTTAACAAAGCCTTCAATCCTTACTCAAATCACTATTAATACATGGAAGATTATGCCCTTACACTCTTAAACAAAATGGTCTTGTTGAGAGGAAACATTGTTAAAACGAGAAACACTTTTTGTCTCAAAGTGGGTTACTTGAGTAAATATAGCTTGAAGCTTTCTCCATGGCAGTCTATCTTATCAATTACCTACCCATAAAAGAGCTTTGAAACCGTTCTCCTTCTGGGGCTCTACTCAGGTCTCCACGATTATTCTCATTTCAAAGTTTTCCCTCCTCTCTTAGATATAATTAGAAAGACAACCTCGTCTAAAATCTATTTGATGTATTTTTCTTGGTTATAAGGAAAGATGATTTGGATAGTAAATATAGGGTATATTGAATTTCATTTACTAGAAATTAATTATATAAAAGAATAACAGTTACATTTTATATATTTTATTCTAGATTTATTTTTTGTACTATATCTGATTACTACTGATAATTTTGTTTTAACTTCATCAAACTACTCTTTGCATTGTATTATCGATTCTAAGCCCAGATAAATGATGAGGATTATACGTAGGTTGACAATTGATGTAGACAAAAAGTCAAGAAAATTTGCGACTTGAAAATTTCCCTCGCTCCTCTTTAAGTGCATTGGCCCTATCATGGTCCTTCAGGGTAGGGCTTGGGCCTAGCTAGTTTAGGCCTTTCGAGGGCTAGAGCTACACTTTTATAAGCAAGGGTCTTGCTCCATAAGACCTACACCCTGCCCTGGTCCTGCCTTTGACAGTCCTATCATTGATGCCAAGTTTTACTCCACCTCCTCCTCTCAAAGATCTCTTTACTTGAAACTGGCTCATTATACCCTCCATTAGCCATCCATGTCTCATCAATGCTACCTGCTAATACAGTAGCTGCAGTTGGAGACGGGCCCAATGTAATCTGCCATCTTTTAACATGGAAAGCAATCACCAGTACCTATAGATCAGATTGCTTTGCGTGACAGGCAACCCACCAAGTATGATATTGGAACTGCAAGCTCCCAAGCTTATTTGCAGTTCCACACACTTCGTTGGGATAGGATGATTCCAATTCGAAAGCTGTGTGTTGTGCAAAGTTTCTTGCATTCAGCTTCTTATGAATTCAGTACTGTACTCCGGGCCCTCATTCCACTCATACCCTCTTTCGCTTGTAAGAGGTACATGTGCCTTGACAGGAGTAGTTTGGAAATAGCAGGAAAAAGTTTCAATTGATAGAAATATCTTTCATTTGTATTGTAATTTCCAAACTAACTCTGCCCTAAGCGATATTGTTGGTTGATTTTCAACCAGAGCTCATGTTCATAGTTAATCTCTTAATTCTTATACCATTGCGTCTCGTCATGGTGCATGTTAACAGCCTGGCTAAAGCAAGTGGTTTCAGTAGCTGGACCTACTTGACAATTGGTTTAAGAGAGGATTGAAAGTGGGTGTTTGGTGTCAAAGTGGGTGTGTGCCCATAGATCCTATTCATAATTAATCTCAAGAATTTAATGCTCTTTTTAAGAATAAGAAAATACATTTTGCCTGTCCTTATCAGAATATTGTTATATGTAAGTGGGTATATCGCATAAAATATAAAATATAAGGCAGTTGGTTCCATCAAATATGACAAGGCTCGCTTTGTTGCTATGCGCTTCAATCAATAACATTACATTGATTATGATGAAACTTTCAGTCATGTGACCAAATAAATCATGCACCTTTAGAATTGTTCTTTATGTTACAATGACAAAGAACTCTACTATGCCAATTAGGTGTTTGCAATGCCTCTCTCCATGGTTTCCTAAATGAATCATGTTAGTCGCTTACATAAAGTTTTATACAGCGTCAAGTAAGCTCCAAGAGCGTGGTTTCAGTGTTTCAGTAATTTCGACCTCGTACATGACTTTCATTTCAGTCACCCTAATCCATTGATGTTTACACTTTACACTACATAAATCAAATTGCACACTCCTCTATGCTCCTCTATGTTGACAACATCATCCTCACCAGGTCTTTCTCTACATTGGTAAAATCCTTCATTTCTAAAAATTATATGTTGTCTTTGGTATGAAGGGCCTCCGGGCCTTCATTGTCTTGGCATGGAGGTGAATCGTACAAAAGATGGCCTTAGTCTCACCTAGGCTCTTATGCAATTTGCTCACCCACTTAGATGTTGATTGGGTTTGGCCAAATACCCAGAGGATATACAATCCACCAGTGTTCATTGACTACTTAGGCCCTAATCTTATCTCATGCATGGGCCAACAAGAAGCAACAAACAGTTTCAAGATTGAGCCCAGAACCTGAGTATCGCGCCCTAACAGTTGTAGCAACCGACACGATTTAGATATGTGGTATATTAATGTGATCTGGGCATTAATCTTTCATCTTCTTGTACATTTTTCTTCGGCAACAACATCAGTAAGTGGTGGCAAATCCCATCTTTCATGCCCAAATGAAGCATATTGAAATAAGCTCTCTTGGTACGGGAGCATGTTCTTTCTAGAGATTTATTGATGTAGAACATGTAGCTGGTAACTTTTGGAATCACTTAAATCAGAATAAATTGGGTTGGAAGCATATTGAAATAACTTCGTGCATGGTTATCATAATGACGTGTAATTTTTTTTGTTTCGAAACCATCGACAAGACCAAGCTCATTGTCTTGAGGGCACATTTCGTGGTCGTTTCTAGAGTCAAAATGATGCTTAAAGACAAATTTTCCTATTTTCATCATTTTAGTGGCTAATTTAGATTATGGCTATCAATTGATCGAATTTTGATCCGAATCCGATCCGATTAGACGGGATCCTAATCCTATTACAGATCAGTCGGATCCGGTACAGATCCGAGATCTTGAATCGGATTATAATTGGATCGGGTTTGGATCTATAGTGATTTGATCTGATTAGATTATATATAACAACAATAATATTTATATAATTTTACAAATATACTATACTGCTAATCATAATTTTTTTTATTAATTAAAGTGTTAGTTTTTAGATATATTAATGTTAGTGTGATCGAATTTGGGTCAGATTCGGGTGTCGGATCAATAATCGGATTCGGGTTTGGTTAATTCATGATCCGATGGATTCTTAATCGGATCGGATTTGGATCTAGCCAGATCTGGTCCAAATCCATTTACAACCCTAATTTAGTTTATGTCAGCCTGCTTGGGTAATAAAACTCGTATTTAGGGGTTTCTAATGTGTTTTGTCATTTTTGAATTTTGTTAATTTTTGAAATTTAACTATTTTAGGTAAATTGGGTTTTAGGAAGTAGTAATTGAGTTAAATTAAGAGTTTGAATGATGCGGGTTTATTAAGTTTTTATCAAATATAAAATTAAGAGTTTGTATGATGCGGGTTTATTAAGTTTTTATCGAATATAAAATTCAAGTTCTCTATTAAAAACTTTCTTCTCTAATTATCCTAGTTGTCTCACGGTTTGATCAACAATAAAAGACAGGAGTCCTCTCCATACGCTCCAGTGTACGTCATTTATGAATTTCATTTGTATCAACCATTCATTAAGTACCCAATCTCCTAACGGCCAAAGATTCAGCGTCATCAGTTTGTGAGGCTGGGATATTGGGCAATTCTATCAAGTCCAAGTGATTCATCTTACCTTAATTTAACACCATTGAATCTTGTAAATCCGTGTATAAGAAAGAGATTCCAAATCTGTAAGGATTGTAATCTTTGAGGATCATCCTCCATCATTATTTATACAAGAGACTAGAGAGTCTGCCAAAAAGCTTTGCTTTTCTTGAATGATTTTGAGAATTTTTAGTCAAGAACAAAATCCTCGAAAGGTAAAAGAGGCATTCTTTTTTTTTTTCATGGGAATTGACAGTTTAGTAATTACAAACATAAAAAAGGACAATATTTTTAACACTAATTTTTTTAAAAATAAATATCCGTTCTCAAATCATTTTTTATATTTCGAAAAGTTTATATTTATTAAGCCGGATTGTTATTGTCGATAGATTCAGAATTCAACATTTGTACTGTTAAAACTTTAGATCGAAGAAGAATATATCAAAGAACTTGAATGTGATCATCCTGAAAAAGAAAGGTGGCTTGAAGGAGGGATATTTGAACGATCAGAGGGCGTTGACCCCCCCTTGGGCTTAGATCCATAGTGCGTTCTCTCTTTTTACACCTACTTTTAAAAATGAATTTTAAGGCCTCCGATTGCCTTTAACGAAACCACAAACCTCTTCTCTCGGGCAATCATAGAAAAAGGCACAAGTGGTGGAAAAGTCAAAATCATGAGCCCCATGATTTTGACTTCTCAACACACTATGACACATAACAATAAGGTGTTGAGATAGAGGGGGAGAGATACCAAGTGGAGAAGTCAAAAATCACGGGAGAAAATGAAATGATTTCTCCTCTTTTTTAACACCACCGTCCCTTATTCTATGATTGCCCGAGAGGGATTTGTGGCTTCGCCAGAGACAATACCGAATTTTGAGGACAATTGCTTTGACAAGATATCGGCAGTTCCTTAAAGTGGGACCCACGTCACGGTACACGAAAGCAATGCAACGACGCTGCGACGCACATGAAAATAACAATGGCGCTGATGTAAAGGTGATTTGCCAAAAAAAAAATTGTCTTGATAAGACAGTTTTTGTCATTGGGATAGTGCTCCATTGTGCTTGGTCCACGAATAAATTGGCTGTTGCTGTGGGGCTCGCCAGACCAAATTCCCTCTAGCCCTCATCCCACAGGTGAACACATGTCACTTTCAATACTCTTTAACCTAACTGTGGTTTAGATTTACTAATCCCTCAAATTCAATCATGTAACTTAGTTTTTAGAAAAAATTAGTTATAAGAGTTAATAAAAATTAACTTGAGTTAAATGGCAATTAAAGAGGTCTATGAGTGAGGCCTGACGGTTTTAGTCTGACGAGGGCCAAAACAAATCCATTAGTTCTGGTTATGGTGCTCTTAAAATACCTAATGGCATGACACCATATATATATATATCGGTAATAATGAGAAAACTTCATTGAAACCTCAAGAGCTATTTCCAGAAACATCAGAACACATCAACAGGCCCTCTATGGGCAGGGAAAGGTTCTGTCCACTGATGCTTAGTTCAAGGCCTTCTGGGCCAAGTCATGGGCCATAGAATTGGCTAAACGAGAAATGAAACGGAAATGAACGCTTCCACAAGATCGGACTAGGAGTTTCATATCTTCCAAAATAGGATGAATTTCGGAATGGTACTCCTCCGACGAACCATTGAGATGGTGAGAGAAAAGGAAGGCCTCAGCGTACTAGAGAAGGAGAATAATCACCTCCTAACTGGTGGAGGGAGCAAAGAAGGCCTCTCGTCCCTCATTTCTTTGCCATATGACTTTTTTTATATTATCTTTTAATTGTAGTTAAGATTTACTAACCTTTAAAGTTAAAGCATCTAATTTAAATTTTAGAAAAAATTAAACACAAATGTTTCAAGGGCAGTTAAAGAGGCTTTATAATAGTGATGAGCAATATCTCGCTCATTGCTAGATGAGAAGATTATTGCTCATTAGAAAAATACCGATAACAAAGAACCAACAACCTACCAACACTTTAAAAATTTTTCTAATATAATAAAGATGAATGTGAAATGCTCATCTATAAAGCTCACTCGCTCTCTCCCTAAAAAATTAAAAATAAATAAATAAACATGAAATGCTCGTGTCTATATTTCCCAAAGATATCATCATGAGCAAGGCGGAACCATATGGGGCCCGTGGGCTTAAGAACCTTAGGGGTTATTTCCGCAACAAACTGGTATCAACTTGGTCCCTTTGACATGGGACTCCGAAGACTTGTACCCTTCATTTTTAACACCAACTTGGCCCTAATTTTTTTTAATGGGACGTAGCCTGAACCCCCATTGTTAGCTCCCCCTACAAGAGAATCCTGGCTCCGCCCCTGATCATGAGTGGTAGACTCAAGTTGGGAGGTTGATGTATATACCATACAAGTCGTCTACATTATTTCATTTTAGACGCAAAGGTTTTAAAGTCTAGCATTCATAGCGATTTTTGTCTGTGGGTAGCGGAGCTCGATCTTATAGTGCTAGTCTGCAACATAGCTATATAGAAGATATGGTGAGGTTTTTCTTTTAGGTTTACAAGAAAAAACAAGAATTTTATTGAGGTAATCAACATTCTATTCTAATATATGATAATGATGATAAGGATGATGATGATAAAGATAAAGCACATGATGACTTGCCTTCATGTAGATGGGTATTAGTAGAAGTGGGTTTGGTCATGTATGGATAAAGATGAACTGCTTAATATTAGGTAACTTTCCACCCATTAGCTATGAAGAAATTAATAATAGTATTTTTAAAACAATTTATCAGAGTCACAACACAATTCATGTGAAAGAAACAATTTCTATAAACAAGACATGTAATTGAAACTTCTAGGTTAATGAAGTGAAATTTGATAACAACGGTTTTTGTAGCTCAAGATTATAAATGAACAATATATTGATACATCGAACAAAATAGATATATATCCAAAGTTTTTAAATAATAAAAGGCTTGTTTTATGCCAATTGTTACTCGGATTAGAACATATCAAGTTAGGGAACACAAAAATTTAAGATTTTGAAATTTTAGGCAGCATATAATAATAGAGTTTAAATATGAGGCAAAGCTCTACTTCATAGCATTTGAGCGGAGCTCCCCTCTAGTGTAAATTCGGTGGCAATCTCATAATTGTGGAGAGAAATTTTTTTGCAAAAATGCCACTACATCTCCATCTCTCCACAATTACAAGATTTTTGCCATCTATACAGTAAAAAGGGGAGCCTTGCTCAAATGCTATGAAGAAGAACTCCTCACATTTAAACTCATAATATTATATGCTCTTATAAAATAGTAAAACCTTTACTTTTTATCAGTATTATATAAAATTATATCTGTCATATAAAATAAATTGCTCTTAGCTATTGGAAATTTGTTCTAGTGGTGCAACTTGCTTAGTCGGAAAAGACCACTAAAAATGACGTTTGTTTAGAAATGAGACGTTCTTTGGAACCCCTTCTTTTCACTAGCAATGTTATTATCCTATAATTAATTAAAGCAGTGATTTAGCAGACCCTGGGTCCATTTCCTATCTTACCCCTGTCCTCGCGCCCCTTTACAAAATGCGAACCAGGGGTACGTTAAGTGTTTTCCAATTAATTATCAAGCTTTATTTATATATGATTTCTTCTACGATTCCTTCCATGATTCATAGAAGTTGTGTTAATCATATTCATTGATTGTAAGTTTATTTTAAAAAAAAACATATATTCATTGAATTGTAATAAGATCATACATTTCATGTATTGAGGTTAAATATCAGTCATCTATTCTTTCACATTTGCCACCTTATTACATACGAATCCAAAAAACAGTTACAAGGGGAAATATAACACAATAATTAAATCATGTTCTATGAATCCCAAAAAACAAAGAAAAAAGCATCCCAGTTGAAGCTTTAGTCCAGAGAGTTGCAGATTTGTTTGAAGAGATGAACATGTTCATGCAAAAGAGCCATGAACACATCCACACCACCTTTCTCTTTGCAAGAAGGCACAAAGATTAGTAACCCTTCAACAGGCAAATTTGGAGGAAGAAAAGCACAGGGCCTTCCTCCACCAAAATCAAGATCATGAAATTGGAACCTCATCCAGCTATCCACCTCCAAATTCGGACACAACGAGTTCCCGATCTCTGGTGCCGTTGCCACCAACTCTTCTCCATCTTCCTTTGCAACCTCTCCGAAATCGATGAATGACTGAAAATATGAATTATCAATCCTAGTAACCGCCTCGTGGATCGCCTTAGCGACATAAGAGTGGCTCTCATACAGCAATTCCTTCACTCTCAACCTTGGGTAAGCCCAAAGCACCAAGTTCCCGAAATACTCCATAGGCACTTGTGGCTTCATTCGGGCTCGACCATTCACGGCCACCCTCACTTGGGTATACTCATCTGGTGCAAGTCCTCTAGCCTGTGTAATCTTCTTCCAAAGATGTGAAAGGAGGCATTCAAAAGTGCTGGATCTTTGGTTTCCTTCACTTACTTTTGATTTGAGCTTGTTTATGAAATCAGAAGAGAAATTCACGACGAAGTTCTCTATAGAAGATGAAAAGGTAGAGGTATCAAGAACAGTGCTCTTTCGGAACTCGATCGAACGGTGGTTAAATTCAAACTTAGGAGGGTTTCTTGGGACAGAGACAGAAGCTCGGTTATGGAAGGGAATTAGGTCGACATCTAGGCCACGCACTATTCTAGCCCATGAAATGTTGAAGGAGCTCATGGACTGGCCATCAGCAACACGATGGTGTGAAGTTTGGCCAATCACAAGCCCTCCACAGGCATAACGGTTGAGTTGAATTTGTAACAACTCTTCTATCCCTTCAACTGGAGGGAGGAGGTGGCTCATCTCTGTAGCTGGCGTGAATGGGAGCTGCTCGGCCAAGGTGGTCGGCACGAAGGTCTCGATTAGCCGGATTCCGGCATTATTAAGAAGGAAACAAGAATTTCCTTGCTTATCGGTCATGATCCGTCCGGCGAGGTGGGGGTAATGAACAAGGACTTTGGAGAGTCCCTTCTTCATGGCTTCATTAGAGGGCACTGGTGCCCGAAAGGCGTATAACACGGCGACATGGAGATCGAAGGCGGCTTTGTCGAAGATGGTTAGAGGTATTTGAGCATTGGAGATGAGATTTTTGGATGAAGAAGAAGCTTTCAAGATGGTACTCTTGTTTTTCTTGTTGAGTAATCCTATAGCCATTGCTAAGTTTTTTTTTTCTCCAAAAGAGAGACTCAAGAGCTTTGTTTTTGCCGAACAGGCAAGGGATGGTGTTCTTCAAAACTACTACTGATGGGGTTTATATAGAGAAATGAGAAGAGCCTCTCATCTTTGAATCTATTATTTTTTTCTAGTCTCCACGAGCGTTTTCTTTTTTCAGGGGGCCATTTTTCCCTTATCTCATTTGCTAATTTGACACGCGCGTTTAGAATTGCAGGCTAGTTTAATCCTAAAACGGGGTTTTTTTTTTTTTTTTTTTGATAAAACTAAAATGGGGTTGTTGGGTTGAATTTGAATGTCTGAAGTGAGAGTCTTCGGTCCCCTGTAATAATACTATATAAACTTATATGTAATCCTCTCTGGTCACAATCATCCTCATCCCATGAAGAAGTCAAAGCAATTAAAATAATCGTGCATGTGACAAAAGGTAACCGTTTGATTGCACCTTGCAAATTTTGACTCAGTGTTTTTTTGTATGTAGACGACATGCACTCTGAGTCAGTGGGCGGAAAACGGTAAAGTAAAATCTATTGAGACCGCGTTAGTCTTGGTGGTCTAAGGCCTAACGCGTCTCTCAGTAGCAGAGTCCTTAAAAAAAAGGCTCAGGATCCTCTCGAGTTGGAACCCCTAGAGGTCGTCACGTGTCTCCTTTGACATCCCTTAACCATGGGTAAGGTTCACCCACCCCTAGGGTTCACTAACCCATCCTTGGTTTTTTTTTATTTATTAATTATTATTTTTTAAATTAAAAAAATATTTTTAATATTAAAAAACTCTAAAAACAGTTTTTTTAATTTTAAAAATAATAATTAATTAAAAAAAAAAAAACAAGGATGGGTTAGTGAACCCTAGGGGTGGGTGAACCTTACCCATGGTTAAGGGGTGTCAAAGGAGACACGTGGCGACCTCTAGGGGTTCAACTCGAGAGAATCCTGTGCCTTCTTCTTGTTGCCAAAATAGGAGTTGTCTTCTTATATAACAATAGGATAGAGTAGACGACCGGAAAGTACCTAGCATTGCTTTAACAAAATAGCTCGGGTTTTAAAAAAGGAAAATGCTAATGAGATTACAAAGGGCTGAGATCACACCGAGACTGCGCATGTAATGCATGTATCTCAAAATTTCAAGAATAGATTTAGTGAAAATTTGAGATTCGTGTATCACAAGTACGGTCTCGTCCTTTTGTGGTCTAATATCAAAGCCTTAAAAAAAAAAAAAGCTTTTAATCCTGACCTCGCCATCTTTGTCTCGGGACGGTCTCAACTTTAGACGGTATCAAATCAAAATTTTGTGTTAAAGTATCAGGGTAATGATCCATTAACATCCTAGTTCTTATTTTAAGGCACAACATGAGAATTTAACCTAAAAGGCGGAAGAAGCTTAAACTCGTCGAAACAATGAGCCCACAAATTCCTTCAAAGGTTGATAATGGTAAACCATTTGATCAATATTAGCAGGATATAAGATATGTTAAAGTTGATTACGAATGACTCATCTAATGGTTAAGCTCATTTTGACCGCCATGATTACGGGGAAATGGGCTGATCGATGGTCTAAAAGGTGTGCTGAGCCCATACAAAATTCTTGTTGGTATGACCTCAATTTGTAGTCTTGTACATCAGAATTTTATATCCAGTTGGTGAACAGGCTAACATTATTTTGTTTTTTTTTTTTTTGGAAGGTATTACATTACATTATTTTGTTAAAAGTACTAGAGAATATTTTAACCCTAAAACAAGGGGCTGTAAGGAATGTTTTGTGCTTGATATGTGTGTTTTTGGTAGGCTCTAATCATTTTTCTATCTAGGTTAGGAGGGTTAGGACCCAAGGTGCAACGGCCACACTAAGACTAGGGGTTAGGGGGCTAGCACTCAAGGTGAGCACTCAACGGCCACACCAAGACTCGAACTCCAGTCACACCTCCCCAAAGGGAGACACGCAACCACTGGGACAGGCCGTGTATCTGGTTGATATGAAAATTGAGAGTATTCAAAGATGATATCAAAACTATATATTTAAAAAAAAATGTTTTTTTTGACGATTGGTGATGACTGGTTAAGGAGAGTTGCCTTAATAGAATTGAGATCTTATGGTGCGACCCACCCGCCATTTGGTGTCATTAAGACCTTGATCACGTCACAGGTCGGGAGGCCAGTCTCCTTCCCTTGGACTTTCCTACTTCATATGTTCAATCCTAAAATGAATCTAATTAAGTAGGGTAAGATTACCGACGTTTGAACTTTGTGCCCTCACACACCGTGGGATATATATATATATATATATATATATAGTAAAAGTGCAAGTGCGCGTATAATTTTTTCATTTTTAAAATATAATTTTGAAAAAAATATATAATTTTCATTTGACGTCACTCTCTTTATATTAAATAATTTTTTAATATAATATTATATAAATATAATTGAGTAATTAAATTTAATATTTCTTATATTAATTTCAAATTAATATTAGAAAAATTATTTATCTTTTCTTTGTTGCTCCCTGAGTGCCAATCCAGAATTTCTACGGTCCTTCTCATAAGGGTCGATCAATCAGGGTGTGGAGATTATAAGAAAATACTATTCATGGTTGTATTCCCTAAAATATGATAAAGTCCTAAACCAACTCTTCTTTCCAAGAGACTCTCATTCTATAGAAATAAAATCCTTTCATAACATATGGTAGAGTCCTAAACCAACTCTCTTTTAGGATTCTTCCCTAATATGGTAGAGTCCTAAACCAACTCTCTTTTAATAATGGGTCCCACATAATATTAAATAATAACTTAATTAAAGTTTGGTTATATTATAAGTTATGTATTAAATAAATCAAGTTAAATGGTATTTATGTCAAAGTAAAGTTTTGCATACTCCTTGTACTTTTATTAGTAGAATGAATGATATATATATATGTATATGTATATGTATTTGTATTTGTATTTGTATTTGTATTTGTATCGGCGCTCCGGAGGCACTCTCAACCCTATGCTAAATTGTATTTATACCTTTCTTTTTTGTTACGGAGGTAAAGCAACACCTAAAAAAACACACTCAATCAGACCTAAGGTTAGGTCAAAGATGCTATATGAATGGGTAAACTAACTCAATCACTCCAAAAGGCCCGACTAATGGAGGCTTGTTGGACTCTTATACTCCCATGCAAAGTCTAATACCCAACCGATGTGGGACTAAAGGGGAACCCATCCTTATTTGGTATGATCATGTGTTTTAGAGAGCCCTACTCCAACCAAGGTATGTATTGAACTATATAAGGATGCCAATTATAGCGATTCCAGTACTCCCGAAGATTATGTTCCGAACCAAATCGTCTGTGATATTTGGTATGACCTTTCCTGTGGTCTCTCGGTAGCGAAGCTAGACCTTTTAGTGCTAGTCTGAAACCTATATAGAAGATATGGTGAGATTTTCTTCTAGGTTTACAAGAAAATTTTGAATTTTATTTAAATATTCAACATTTTATTCGATTCTATGATAATGATGAAGATGATAAAAGATAAAGCAGATGATGATGACCTGCCTTCATGTAAAGGGGGTATTTTCATGCTAGTTGCGGTGGGTTTGGTCATGTATGGATAAAGATGAACCGTTGAATATTAGGTAACCTTCAACCATTACCTATTAAGAAATGATAGTATTTTTAAAACAATTTATCACTTGCAGAGAGTCACAACACATTTCTTGAGCAAGAAACACTTTCTAGCTATAAACATGACATGTAATTGAAACTTCTAGGTTTATGAAGTGAAATTTGACAACAATGGTCTTTGAAGCTCAAGAATACTATAAATGAATAGCATGTTGATACACCGGGAAAAAACATGTTTTAAAAACATGCATATTTGACCCCTTTTTGAATTGCTAGTATGCTATTGATCTTTTGTTGCCGAAAGCTACGAAAACCATTGTTGCCAACTATTACTCGGATTATGTATTGTATATAATAAAGATATGTAATGTTTTTTTTTTTTCCAATAATACGTTTTCATGGAACTAGGAGAAAGAGATGGCCGATGAATAGAGAGAAATGAGAGATGAATCCTGGCTGGAAAGAATAAATCTTCTTTGCTCCTAGGTAGAACCAAGACATCCCCTAGAACATGTTAGTTAGGAAACACAAAAATTTAAGATTTTGAAATTTTATTTAGCATATAATAATTGAGTTTAAACATGAGAAAGAGCTCTACTTCATAGCGTTCGGACGGAGCTCCCCTCCCCTTAGAACATGTTAAGTTAAGAAACACAAAAATTTAAGATTTTGAATTTTTAATTATCATATAATAATAGAGTTTAAATATGAGGCAGAGCTCTACTTCATGGCGTTTGGGCAGAGCTTCCCTTTAGTGTAAATTCGGTGGTAATCTCATAACTATGAAAAGAAAAATATTTGCAAAAATGCCACTACAACTTCATCTCTCCATGATTACAAGATTGTCTCCATCTACACATTAACAAGCGGAGCTCTGTTCAAAATGCTAGGAGGAAGAGCTCTGCATAAAATTATGTGTCATATAAACTAAATTGCTCTTAGCTATTTAAAATTGTTCCAGTGGTGCAGCCTTGCTCGTCGGAAAGACCACTAAAATTGACGTTTAGAAATGAGGTGTTCTCTTGAACCCCTTTCCCTCACTAGCAAAGTTCTTATAATTATCATGATTTTAGTATGGTTTCTTCTATGTTGGGACCACCGACACATGGCCTTGTCCTAGATGCGACCTGTACATACATATGTCTTAGGTGAGTGCTAGCACTAGTCGCGTTGGAATCTCCCCGACTAGTGCTGTCAATGGATCGGATCATGATCCGAATTAAATCCAATTAGAGCAAATATTGATCCGATAGTAGATTCATCGGATCAGAGAAGGATCTTGATTTTTGAATCTGACTGCAATTGAATCAGAATCTGATCTATCGTGATTCGACCGATTAAGATCCGATTCGATTATATGTTTTGCATGTATGTATGTATTTATATGAATAATAGAGTAATATTTTTTGAATGCATAAAATACTATGCTTGTTTTTATTAAAATTATTTATGAAAATTTCATTATTTTTAATATGATTAAAACTTAATTTTTGAAATTTGAAATTAAAGATCAAATTTGAATCTTGACTAGATAATTGGATTTGAACTTAGATTGACCAATCTATAATTCACGGATATTGGATTATGACATGATTCTATCCGAATTTGATCCGTTTACAGCCCTAACACCAAATATCTCAGGTAATTTGCCGCTCCTTCAGGCTTCAACTAGTCATGGCCTAAACGATGCACAAATATGATAATTGTAACCATCCAATGAATGGACACATCCCCTTGGCCTAATTTTTGGTAACCCATCTATATTATAGTTCTTAATCAGATGGTTAGCATTACTGTATATTTATTGGACGGTTTAGATTGATTAGCACGCATGCATCACATTACTACGCGACCTAGAAGAATCTAGGTTTCTCATGTTCATTGAAAAGGAGGATCCTTCCATGATTCATAGAAGTTGTGCTAATCATATTCATTGATTGTAATTTTATTGACAAAAGCATATATTCATTGACTTGTATTAAGATCATACATTTCATGTATTGAGGATAAATGTCAGTCATATATTCATTCACATTTGCCACCTTATTACATACTACATCCAAAAGACAGTTACAATAAGAGTAAGGAGAGATATAACTATAAAGCATGTTTTTAAGAACCTAAAGGGATTGAAAACAAGAAGTTCAGAAAATAAAGCAACCCCAGTTGAAGCTTTAGTCCAGAGAGTGGCAAATTTGTTTGAAGAGTTGAACATGTTCATGCAAAAGAGCCAAGAACACATCCACACCACCTTTCTCTTTGCAAGAAGGCACAAATATTAGTAACCCTTCAACAGGCAAATTTGGAGGAAGAAAAGCACAAGGACCTCCTCCACCAAAATCAAGGTCATGAAATTGGAACCTCAACCAGCTATCCACCTCCAAGTTGGGACACAACGAGTTCCCGATCTCCGGCGCCGTTGCCACCAACTCTTCTCCATCTCCCTTTGCTAGCTCTCCAAAATCAATGAATGACTGAAAATACGCGTTATCGATCCCAGTTACAGCCCCGTGGATCGCCTTCGCTACGTTGGAATGGCTCTCTTCCAGTACATCCTTCACCCTCAAGCTTGGGTAAGCCCAGAGGACCAAGTTACCGAAATACTCCATCGGCACGGCTGGCTTCATTCGGGCTCGACCATTTACCGCCACCCTCACTTGGGTGCACTCTTCTGGTGCTAGTCCCCTGGCCTGTGTAACCTTCTTCCAAAGATGTGCAAGGAGGCATTCAAAGGTGCTGTATCTTTGGTTTCCTTCACTTACTTTTGATTTGAGCTTGTTTATGAAGTCGGAAGAGAAATTTACGACGAAATTCTCGATAGAAGATGAGAAGGTAGAGGTATCAAGAACAGTGCTCTTTCGGAACTCGATCGAACGGTGGTTAAATTCAAACTTAGGAGGGTTTCGAGGGACAGAGACAGAAGATCGGTCATGGAAGGGAATTAGGTCGACATCTAGGCCACGTACTATTCTAGCCCATGAAATGTTGAAGGAGCTCATGGACTGGCCATCAGCAACACGATGGTGTGAAGTTTGGCCAATCACAAGCCCTCCACAGGCATAACGGTTGAGTTGAATTTGTAACAACTCTTCTATCCCTTCAACTGGTGGGAGGAGGTGGCCCATCTCTGTAGCTGGAGTGAATGGGAGCTGCTCCGCCAGGGTGGTCGGCACGAAGGTCTCGATTAGCCGAATTCCGGCGTTGTTTAGAAGGAAACAAGAGTTTCCTTGCTTATCGGTCATTATCCGTCCGGCGAGGTGGGGGTAATGAACAAGGACTTTGGAGAGTCCCTTTTTAATGGCTTCATTAGAGGGAACTGGTGCCCGAAAGGCGTATAACACGGCGACATGGAGATCGAAGGCGGCTTTGTCGAAGATGGTTAGAGGTATTTGAGCATTGGAGATGGGATTTTTGGATGAAGAAGAAGCTTTCAAGATGGTACTCTTGTTTTTCTTGTTGAGTAATCCTATAGCCATTGCTAAGTTTTTTTTAATCTCCAAAAGAGAGACTCAAGAGCTTTGTTTTTGCTAACAGGCAAGGGATGGTGTTCCTCAAAAACTACTACCGATGGGTTTATAAAGGGAAGTGAGAAGAGCTCCTCATCTTTGAATCTATTATCTATCTTTTTCTAATCTCCACGACCGTTTTCTTTAACACGCGGGTTTAATCCAAAACTGTGGTTGGTGGGTTGGATTTGAATGTCTGAAGTGGGAATCTTTGGGCCCCATCATTTTGACTTCTGCCCCACTGACAGCTTTTCCTCGTGTCCTCTGCTTTGTGGATGCCCGAGCTAAGAGCTCGGGTAGCCACCAGAGGTAATCTTTACGAATACTATGGCAAAAGATTACCTCTGGTGGTTGCCCGAGCTAAGCGCTCGGGCATCCACAAAACAATGGCCATGTGGCAGATATCAGTGGGCAGAAGTCATTTCACCTGTCTCCATCATTTTGACTTCTGCCCCACTAACAACTTTTCCCTTTAAAATGGCCACGTGTCCTATGCTTTGTGGATGCCCGAGAGCTTAGCTCGGGCAGCCACTAGAGATAATCTTTTGCTAATACTATGGCAAAAGATTATCTCTGGTGGCTGCCCGAGCTAAGCGCTTGGGCATCCACAAAAAAATGGGCATGTGGCAGATGTCAATGGACAGAAGTCATTTCACCTGTTCCCATCATTTTGACTTCTGCCCCTCACAGCTTTTCCCTTTAAAATGGCCACGTGTCCTATGCTTTGTGGATGTCCAAGTGCTTAGCTCAGGCAACCACCAGAGGTAATCTTTTGCCATAGTATCGGCAAAAGATTACCTCTGGTGGCTGCCCGAGCTAAACGCTCGGGCATCCACAAAAAAATGGGCATGTGGCAGATGTCAGTGGGCAGAAGTCATTTCACCTGTCCCCATCATTTTGACTTCTGCCCCACTCACAACTTTTCCCCTTAAAATGGCCACGTGTCCTATGCTTTGTGGATGCCCGAGCGCTTAGCCCAGGCAGCCACCAGAGGTAATCTTTTGCCAATACTATGGCAAAAGATTACCTTTGGTGGCTGCCCGAGCTAAGCGCTCGGGCATCCACAAAACAATGGGCATGTGGCAGATGTTAGTGGGCAGAAGTCATTTCACCTGTCCCCATCATTTTGACTTCTCCCCCACTGACAGCTTTTCCCTTTAAAATGGCCACGTGTCCTATGCTTTGTGGATTCCCGAGCGCTTAGCTCGGACATCCACAAAACAATGGGCATGTGGCAGAAGTCATTTCACCTGTCCCCATCATTTTGACTTCTGCCCCACTGACAGCTTTTCCCTTTAAAATGGCCATGTGTCCTATGCTTTGTGGATGCCCGAGCGCTTAGCTCGGGCAGCCACCAGAGGTAATCTTTTGCCTAATACTATATAAACTTCTATATATACAAATATAATATTTATGTAATCCTCTCTGGTCCCAATCATCCTCATCCAATGAACAAGTCAAGGCATTTAAATTAATCGCGCATGTGACAAATGGTAACCTTTCGAATTTGGAATGAGTGTTATTTTGGTAGATGACATGCACTCTTACCCTATGTTTGGTTGCTGAGAAAATTAGTGAAAACATGGAAAAAAAAAAAAGAAAATTAGATAAAACACAACTAAGAATTGTATTAGAAATATAATTTTTTTTTTTTTCCATATTTTCACTTATTTTCTCGGCAACCAAATATAGGATTAGTGTCTAACATAGCATTAGTGTCTGTGGGCGGATGGAAGGAAAAAATAAATTCCATTGTAGAGTCGTAGGCATACCCCTCAAATAAAATGCCTATAAAGTAATTCAATTCTATCTTCTTGTTCTATTTCTGTTTTTTTTTTTTAATTCCTTATCACTTATCACTTATAGTAGAACCATTCATTAGGTTACATTAGTAATGATTCATAAACCTACTAGTTCTTTCATGAATTTATCCGAAAAGCAAAAGGTCTTAATTCCGGGAAACCACTGAGGATATGAAACTTGACTACGAATGACGCGTCTAATGGTTAGGATCATTTTGACCGCATGATGACTGGGATATGGCCCGATGGATGGTCTAAATGGGGGTGCTGAGCCTATACAAAATTCTTGTTGGTAAGACCTCTCTTTGTAGTCTTCAACACCAGAATTTTATATCAAGTTGGCGAACAGGATAACATTGTTTTGTTAAAAACAGTATAGGATATTTTGACCCTAAAACAAGGGGCTGTAAGGAATGTTTTCTGCTTGATATGTGTTGAAATAAATAAAATTGAGAGTCATAGATGATAACAAAACTATATATTAAAAAAGAAACCAAATCTTCTAAACACAATATATTACTCAAAAAAAAACACATCGTTATAATCATTAAAGCGCGAGCTAACTATTTCAAGGGAGACGTGTAAACTAAGTATTATTAAGGACTGTGTTTTTTTTAGGGTACATTGCAACGTGGTTAGGCCGCAACCCGGTTAGAGTGTTAGTATATGTTTGGTTAATGCATAGTATTTAGAGCTTGGTTAAGGGTGGCTACGCGCCCACTGGGATCGATCCTTGTACCTCCCTCATAATGAGGGGATACAATACCACTGTTATCACCCCTTGAGGTTGCCATGTGTCCCTTTTGACACCCCTTAATTATGGTTAAGATTTACCCACTCATAGGGTTCACCTACCCATCCTTGGTTTTTAGAAAAAAATATTAATTCTTTTTTTAAATGTTTTAATATTAAAAAACACTAAAAATATGTTTTTAATATTAAAAAATGAATTAATATTAAAAAAAAAAAAAACCAAGGATGGGTGAGTGAACCCTAGGAGTGGGTGAATCTTAAGACACATGGCAACCTCAAGGGGTGATAACTGGATTTGCCAAATCCGATTATCAGCATAGAGTATTTGGTTTCTAAAATGAATCTGATTGGGGTAAGATACCGTGAGGATAGCCCAGTGGTATTGTATCCCCTCATTATGAGGGAGGTCCAGGGATCGATCCCAATGGGCGTGTAGCCACCCTAACCAAGCTCTAAATACTAGGCATTAACCAAACATATACTAACACTCTAACCGGGTTGCGGCCTAATCGCGTAACTATGTACCCTAAAAAAACCACTGTCCTTAATAATACTTAGTTTACATGTCTCCTTAAAATAGTTAGCTCACGCTTTAATGATTACTAGCGGGTGGCACGTGCGATGCACGGAGAGTGAAGATTGAACTCTCCCGTTCAATCACAATTGGCAGAAAGAGAGAGAGAGATTAGGTGGGCGTTAGATAAGGGAAAATATTTAATTGAGGAATCGTGCTCTATCCGAGTGCTATATAAAAGGAATACAATTATTAAGTTATGTGTTATCTTTAAGAATTTTAAAATTTTAAAACTCAATCAACGCCTCAGCCCACCAATTCTCACTTTAAGAGATTTAAAAAATAAAAATTGAATCAAAGCCTCAACTATTTAGTTATGTATTATCTTTAAGAGTTTTAAAATTTTAAAACTCAATCAACGCGCCCATTAATTCTCACTTTAAGATATTTAAAAAATAATCTTCAAACCTCTTCACGATGGTGGTAACTTTCCAATTCTCATTATAGTAGTGGAGATAACAATGTTCAGAAGGCATTTTTTGAGTAACATATTGTGTTAGAGAAGACATTAGTGGGGTCTGGTCATCTTTTTGAAGAACTGAGATTTGTAGATTTTCAAAGGGTAATATGCTAACTCCTTCTTCAAATGGTTTTCAATGGTTCGTAGAAGTGGATATAAGGAATTTCAGTCAAATCGCCGTATATGCAAAGTTCCACTAACGCAAAGGAGTTGGCAGCCTAACTTTACTATCCTAAATACATTGGTATTTGGTATAGAGTCACACGCGGATGTCGTCTCACCACTGAGTCATGGTTTGGCGAGGAGGATTGGACCTCATCATCAAAGTGGGTCCCACCGTAGTCCGTAGTTAAGAATGAGGGGCTAGGGTCCATTGATGATGATGATGATGAATGGTGCGACCGGTTGGATGGCACCAATCGATCCATTAGTGAGTTAGTGGTGCTACATAGAAGGGATGATGATCAAGTATAACATATTGCCAGAGTGCGGATCCTTTCCAATTGTGATTGAACTTGGGAGAGTTCAATCGCACTCACAAAGCCTCCTTTTAACTGCCCTTTTAACTCTTATTAAGAAGTTTTAAATTTTGGATTAATATTTTTTTTAAAACCAAGTTAGGTTGTTTAACCTTAAGGGTTAGAAAATCTTAACCACAGTTAATGGAATTAAAAGGGATATTTGTTGACTTGTGAGTGCAATTGAACTCACCCAAGTTCAATTGCAATTGAAAATGATCTCAACTCTCTTGAGGACACACAAGTGTGGATTGACCTAGGGATGGCGACTTTTTAAATGAGTGTCATTAGACTAAAATGGTGTCATTTGAGGTCATACTTGACCGCCCGGTGTTCATAATATTATTCGGAACAACAATCAATTGCAAGAGACGTTTTGCATCCAGCATGTTGTAAAAGATCACTCATAATGTTACATATGAAAAAAATGGTTAGAGTTAGCATTTATTATTGTCAAAAAAGTATAAACAAAGACTTCACTTTCTTTTGAAAGCTAATAAACGCTAAACTTAACCCTCTTTTTCCTATGTGACATTATGAGATATTTTTTACAACTATTGGCTACGAAATATCCGTTGCAGTTGATTATTAACTTCCCTTGCAACTGATAATTGTTCCATCATTTCATTCGTATTCAAATTAATGAAGATCAACTAAAATGTGGACGACAATTTTAGTTTATAGACGCATTTTGCCAAAAAAAAAAATGCTAATGACACAATTTAATTAAAAACATTTTCTTGTACCCATTTTGATCTAGGAATAGACATGGGCAGAAGAGGGTCAATCAAAGCCCGAACATAATCCAGATACAGTTAGGTTTGCATCAGGCCCATCATTATCTTTAAAAGTAAGGCCCGACCATAGCCCATTTGTGCTTTGGGTCTTTCATATAGAGCCCAAGGGCTATATCCGCATAGCAAACGAGCCCATTGGTAAATAACCACACACTTAGAAGTTAGAACATGTAATCAAAGCTACTGGGCTGAACTAATCAACTTGCCATTTTTACTTAAGTTTTGAGTGATGGAGGAGTTCGGAACTATGGGTGAAAAGGTGATGGAACGACTTTGGTGGGTTCATATCTGAATCGCTATGGCGGATTTGCTAAGGAAATGGAGAAGTACATAAAATAGCAAGGGAAGATTTGTACAAAACACAATCAACTATGGCACTGAGAGCTTCTTGAAGAGCTCAGCTTCCATCTTCTCTATTAAAGCCAACAAATTAAGATATGGAAGTGTAAGCACCCAATTTTTACACCCTGCTCACCTAAACCTAGGTCTAGCCCAAGCCTAGCCCTAGCCCAAGCCCTAGGCAAAGTCCCATGGGCTCAAGGCCCCTTTTCAAGTCCCAAATGGATAAAATTGTGGGCCCAAGCATGGGCCCATTAAGCCAAATCTAAGGTAGGACCCACACTACCTCTTTTAAAATTCAAATTTTGGAGCCAATTCCCAAAATGGAAAAAATATTTTTGCCTTCCCCACACATGTGGTGGTTGGGCCCAAAATGGGTAGTAAAATAAAAAATAAAATAAAATAAAAACCAAAAAATATAAGTAAAAATTTTTTTGAAAAAAATATATTCAAAAAGATAAAACAAAACTTTTAAAAAAATAATAATAAAAATAAAATAAAAATAAAAAATAAAATAAAAAATAAAATAAACAAGCACTGTTTATCGTCTTCCTTATGAAGACGAGGACACTGTAGCCACTGCCACTCCTGGCCCCCTGCCGCCCTGCCCTTCCTCCAGATTGTGTCCCCCACGCCTCTCCACCTCAATCCTTATCCGATCCCCACCTTCCCTTCTCCTTTAAATCCCCACAGTGGCCATTGTTCAAGAGGAGGAGCTTCTCTACAAAGTTTTCAAAAAAAATTTACAGTCCACACCCATCTCCTATCCCCACTCCACAAACCTTAGTATTCAACCATAGTCCACCCTTAGGCCTACTAGGAGATCCCCCATCCTCCATTTCAAGCTACCTAAGCTACGGTTCAAAAGAAAAAAAAACAGTGTCTTGTTTCTCAAGAAAATAAAAAACGGTAGAGTCATCCCCTCCTTGTTGGAACCGAATAAGTCATATCCCCATTTTCTCCAGCATCTAGGCTCGCCTATCGTGATCCCCAAGCATCCCACGACCTCGATCCGCCGCGTGCAGCCCCTCCTCTCACCACCGTAGTAGCTGCGACCACAGGGTATATACTCCTTACCCTTGCCATTTTGGTGTCCTTAGCATTGTAATGGACCCCTGGTCCTAATCCAGGGGTCACATATCATTTATTTTTGCTCTTTTCATTCATTACAGTAGCTAAACCGTAGCTGTTTGGGGGGAGCATTTTCTCCCTGGGCTGCGTGTTCACAGGCACCACCACACCTCACCTTGGCGGCTTCCCTTAGATGTCTAGGGGGGTCCTCAATCTATAAGGAACCCTCTAGACTCTCATTACTCAAACCAAACAGCCCCAACAGTGTCCTTTTTTTTCAAAAAAAATTCTGCAAACCCAGTTTTGACCAGCCACCTGTAACCGCTGTTTAACCCAAGTTAGACCCGGCCTTGCTCAAAACCGAGGCCATGGTTAGACTCCCCGCATACCCGGCTACCCCCTGTAAAATTTCAGACTTCAATTCATCCGTTAACCATAGTTAAATCGACCCCAAAGTGGGGTCGACAGTGTGAAAATCTGTGTGACGGGGTGACTTTGGGCCTCTGTAGGGCCCACATACGGCCTCCCCTTGAGCCCTATAAGGGACCAAATTGTTGCCCTCATACCAGGCTTCGCGACCATGGTCTCGGATCCCCAGGGGGTTGAGTCAATCAGCGGAAAAATCGTCACAAACTTTGCAAAAAAAATCTGTTTGGTTGTTTTTTTAATAAAATCGTCATTTTATGTGATGTGCAACGAGGCGACTTTGGGCCTACGTGGGGCCCACACCCGACCTCCCCTTGGGCCCCACAAAGGCTTAAAACGATCAGTGGACTTCAGGCTACCCACTGGTGGTCCTGGTTTTCCATTGTTCTCTCGTTAACCATGGTTAAACCCTCCTCAACTGTGGTTGAAAATGTAATATGTTTTTGGGTTTTTTGGCATTTGTTGGACTTTTTGGGGGCCCAGACCGGGTAGGAGGCCAGTCTAGGCCCTGCCACGGACCTTGGGCCAACTTTTGCTTCAGTCGACCCCTTAACCATGGTTAAACTTACCCGTGGTTAACATTTAACCATGGTTAAGCGGCCCATGACCTAGCAAAAATTCTGGAAAAATCATCAAAAAATCATAAATATTACATGGAATCCAGAAATGTCTTCAATTTCATTTTTTACTGTGGTTAAGACACTTAATCAGAGTCGACCCCATTTTTGACCCTTAACCACGGGTAAAAAATCCTGACCCGGAAAGAATCTGGAAAAATGCTCAAAAAATCCAAAATATTAGGAGAAACCCAAAAATGGTCTCTTTTGACCATTTAACCATGGTTAAGACCCTTAACCATGGTGACCTCCCCTCCTTAACCGCGGTTAAGCACCTTTGACCGTTGGGAAAAAATCTGAGAAAATCCCAAAAAAATCAGAAAAATTCAAAAAGACCAAAAAATCTGATATTGGACTTTTTTAACCATGGTTAGCACCCCTAACCAAGGTTAATCACCTTTCTTAACCTCGGTTAGCAACCCTAACCCTTGGTTAAGACACCCTGGGCCTACCGGGCCTCACTCCTCGGCCTACCGGGCCAAACCCTAGCCTACCGGACTCACCCTTGGCCTACCGGGCCCAATCTCGGCCTACCGGGCCCAAACTAGCCTACCGGGCTTCACCCTCGGCCTACCGGGCCCAACCCTACCCTATCAGACTTACCTTAGGCCTACCGGGCCCAATACCAAGCACTTGACCAACCCGGTCAACCACCCCTAGCCTCCCGGCTAGGCCCTAAGCCACCCTTGGTGCACACACACACACACCCCTAGCCTTGGCACGGGCTCATGTGCCAGAACTACGCTCGGTCTGATCTCACCTCTCTGTGAGTACGTAGGCAGCCCAACCCGGGTTCGACCCTAGTCTAGGATTTTCTCCTTCTTAGATTAGCATTTTCTTAAATACTTAAGGCATTTGATTTAAAATTGAGACTAGTTTGGCTTAATCCTAGCAAGTAGGGAACCACTGAAAGTGGAAGTGCCGGGGTGCCTAATCCCTTCCCCGGACTTAACCGAACCTCTTACCCTGATCTCTGATCACAGACCAAGACCTTATCCAAATCCCGGGGACTTATTCCTTCCGAATGAATAGGTGGCGACTCTTAACTCAACCCGTGAGATGCAAACCAGGGTTCTCCCGAAACCCGCGCTCACAGGAAGCATAGTAATCCCATATTATATAGCTTTATGTGGTAGATAATTCAGGGTCTCTGATATCCATGATTTGGAGGGTCTTAGAACAACATTATTTGAATATCGTCGATAAATTTTGCAACGCAAAATGCTCAAAGCTCTATCTTTATGCTCACATTTTAAGCCTCTTAAAACAATGTTTGTTTAATGCCGTTATGTGAACTTGTAATGCTAAACTTCTTCCAAATGTGTGTTGGTTTATTTTGTATAATCTAGCATCCAATTACCTGTCTCCCTAGGCTGCCTCTTCAAATTTTGCTAGTATTAATATGGTTCAACATCGAAAAATAATTTAAATGGGTTTCTTACTCATCTTTTTATCATCAATTTAATGGAATAGCGCATACTTCATGCTTGAGATCCACATCCTGCCAAATTTTGTTACAGGATACATAAGTTGAGCAAACTTCAATCGCAGCTATGCATGCTGATACCGCGTGTGGCTAAGGACATCTTGTTCCCATTAATATTCTTGTACTTATTTTCAAAATTTTGTATAAAAGCTTATTCTATTTATGCTAAATATGCTTTAATTTCATCAAACTAGAAAGTGATAGGCAAGTGTTTTGTTGTTTGTCAAAAACCTCTTAATTTACATTGTGTTAGCTGTCTTCAAGAACCATATTTCAGTGGAGAACATATAGCCTACAGCTTGAGGGGGGAAGCCTAGCTAGTTTGGCCCATATTCAAATCTGAAAATAGTTTTAAGATAGAAAAAGCCATTAGACTCCATTGTTTAGCTTGCAACTGTAGTCCACTTCATCAGGGAAGCTAACTATATAAACTGACTATGAACTTCTCCCATACAAAAGTAATTATTCGAGGGTATACGCCATCAATCTTGATAGAATATATCGAGCTTGAAATTACCTTAAAAATGCGACGAGCCCGTAAAAACTAGAGAGTTGGAAACATGAATTGCACCAACAAAGCAATGGTTCTCCATCTGAGATTTAGTGTTTTGAACTCAATGAATACTTGGTGTTAGGCAATACTGAGTTGGGAGTATATGACAAATGTTTCAGATCCTGTATATTGCAATTATGTTATGTGATTAATGTGCCACTACTTCTCACTGTTTTCTTTTATATTTTCATTAGGAAATGTAGTCTAGCTAAGTTTGAGCACTAACATCTACCTAAAAGGTCACAAACAAGTGTGTAGATGAGCCTGTGTTAGCATCTTCCCAGTGGGAGTAATCTTGACCTTCAAACACTCTGGCCACAGTTAAGAAAACGATATGGTTCCTTAGAAAAGCCCACCATTTACTAATCTAATAATCAAGGCTGAGCCCATTTTAATTTTAATTTTTTTACCAAGTTTGTAGACTATTTCGTCTATACCATATATATCTTATGAGTATTGTTTCTTCTTGTTTATGGGAGCAACTAGGGCTATACCAAATTAGGGGCAGACTGGGCTAAGATTCTACGAGATTAGGTTGGGTTTAGGTTCTATCTTCATTAAGAATTTGGGTTTGAGCTGAGATTGGGTAAACGTTAATAAAGTCCGGTTAACTCGGCCTAACCCTAAATTTAACAACCTTTTTCTTAGACTCAACCTACCTCGCATACTAAAACTCTTAGTCTGTCAATCTTGCATAAAAAAAAAAGGCAAAAACAAAGGACGGAGATGAGAGTTTAATTTCTACTTTCACTCTCCCTCTTTCTCTTCAGTTTCTACAGTTAGATCTACTCTCCAAACTTGGTTCTACAATTGGATACACTCTCCCTCTTTCTCTTCTTCTTTGGTTTTTATTGGTAAATAGAGATTGATAGAGTTACTGAGTTAGAGATTATCATGTGAAACTCTAGTTTTTCTTTTCTTTTCTTTTTTTGTAATAAAGGGTGTCCCAAATCCTTAGTTACTGAGTTACATATTATCATGTGAAACTCTAGTTTTTTTTTTTTTGTAATAAGGGGTGTCCCAAATCCTTTGAGGAAAGGACTAGTCCTTTCGAGTATCCGCATCAACCCACTCAGTATTTTCCCACTTACAAAAATCCAATCTCAGTTTTAATATATCTCTATTAAATTTTATCATATGTTTTAAGGTACACCATTACAGTACAAATAAAAAACTGATTATTGAGTTGAACATAAGCTTGGCTCACTAAGTTGACATGAACTCAACTCAAACTTATAATATTGTACATGGGCTGGATTTGGGCTTCATGTATTAAAATGAGTATAGGGTTGGATTGAGTTAGACTTGTGGATAAATAAGAAGGATGGAGCTCGAACTGACTTCAACTTAGCCAACCCGCCCATTGTATAGCGTTAGGAGCAACTGTCTCCTTGCCCTATATGATTACGTAATTTTAATTAAATGATAACTTATACCAATAAAGATAATGATAAAAATTATGGCTTATACCAATAAACAAAATAAAATATACAACAAGCTCTGTCTTTTTCTCCTTCAACCAGATACGCAATTCTATCTTCCTTTGTTCTTCATTCTTGTGTTTCATGTGCTTTTCTTTTCTGCCTTGCATGAACTAGATGCAGCGGCACAGTGCATAATCAGGAGGCATTTACTGTCTCAAAAGATAGCGATCACCATATAATGCTTTCTAGTCCAAAATAGATCATCATCTTCGTCCCCATTTGCTTAGCCATCACTAGAATACTGGCTTTGATACTTTCTTCTTTCCTAGTATATTACTATCCCACATTCATATATATATATATATAGAGAGAGAGAGAGAGAGAGAGAGATGGTATTCAACTATATTTCTCTTAAACACATGATTTGGAATTATAAGCTCATATCTCTCTCTTTCAAAATATGTTATATGCTGCATATAAAATACTAAAATCCTAACTTTTATTTTTGGAACAATCTAAGTGTCTGTAGTGGTGTTAGTATCCCTCATGAAAGCTTAGCATTGGAAGCTTGGGACGACGCACCCCTCAAGATTGATCCCGGAACCTCCCTCCTCGCGAGGGGTTACACTACCACTCAACTACTCCATTCAAATTTCATTGGTAACAACATTTCGTTTTTCTAGGAATCAGTTTTATAAAAATGGATTAATCCCACCTACTAATCAAAACTCAAAGAATTCTGTCATATTATAACATAATCGTTTTATAGGAATAAGTAAACAAAAAAACAAAGATTATTCCCCCCAATAAATCAAAACTCAAAGGAATTCTATTTCATATTACCTAAAGAAAATATTTCCAAAAAATCATAAATCAACCATATTTCCCCATCAATCTCTTTTTGGATTTATTGGTTGTTGTGGCTTCTTTATTTCTTTTTTTTTTTGGAAAGAGGCTTCTTCATGTCCAATACCTGCAAAAAGAAAAAAATATATAAATTTCAATCAGGAAAATATAAATGTAAGTACAACAATAAAACAAAAACAAAAAAAATCATTTTCCATTTTATTAAGAAAGAACTATATAGAACTTCATTACCACACTATTTTTTTCTCTCGTGATTGATTTTCGGTTAGCCACAACCCCAATTAGCAAGGTTAGTGGCAGGGGCAGAGCCAGGAATTTATCATAGGAGGCACATTTAGTTTAAGGGTGGGGGGTTCGGGAGTAGAGGCCCCGAAAAAAAAAATTGGCGACTAAGTTTGTGGGTCATTTCATCCATACATTTTGTTTCTCCTCGGAGTCCAATTCTAAAACAAAAGTCTTTTAACTCTAGTTAACAAACTTTAACCTTTAGAGTTAATTTTTTCCTTCTAAACACCAAGGTTAGGAGTGAATCTTAATCACAATCAATAGGTATTAAAAGGGACATGTTTGACCCGTGGGTTGTAATCGACTCCAAGGAGTCTGGTTATAACAGTATAAGATTCTAAATCCTTAGTAAACTTTATTTTATTTTTTAAAAAATCAAAAGCTTAGGGGCACCCACTTGAGATCGAATCACAGTCAATCGCGATTGAACTCGGGGTGGGTTCATTCACACCCACAAGCCAACCGTGTCCCTTGTAACCCCTATTAACTGAGGTTAAGATTTACAAACCCTTGATGTTCAACAATATAACTTTAGTTTTAAAAAAAATATTAAACTATAGTTAAGGATTTGTAATCCTTAGGATTAATATTTTTTAAAAAAAACTAAAGTTATATTGGTGAAGCCCCAAAGGTTAGTGAATCTTAACCACAATTAATAGGGTGAAAAGGGACATGTGTTGACCTGTGGGTGCCATTGAACTCTCCCGAGTTCAATTGCAATTGGCTGTGATTGGATCTCCATCCACCTCCATGCCCATGCTATGCCATATCCAGTAGGCCCTCTTATAATTAATATTCTATAATTTAATAATCTCTAATAATTAATAAATTTGTAAGGAACCAACTTGGTTTTATAGTGCATAATTAATAATCTCTTATACTTGCTTATTTAATAATTTTTTAAGAAAGTTCTAGTGTATTATTAATTATAAGAGAGGTTTTTATACTATATTAATACATAGTTATATGAATCCTATAAACACTTTATGATGATTTTGGCATCAGGAAGAGAAAGGGATAAAACTATTTTAGATATTTTAATTATGTATAATAAATTACCATATATAGAATAATTGTGTAGGTCTAAATGTGTTAAGTGACACAATCTTCTTTTTTGTATTTTTGATAGGTCTAAATGTCATTAACTTATTCAATAAAATAGCATAAAATCTTTTATTTTTTATTTTTTTTGGAGTCCTAGCATTATACATCTCTATCTACATGAAACTTATATAGAAAACACAATATATTCAAAAGAAATTATGAAAAAAAAAAATTTGATGGGCTAATATTGTGATTCTTATATATAATATTCTTTTATAATTAATATAATTTATTTCCATCAAGGTTATTAATTACAATAAGGTCTACTGTAATACATATAAAAAAAAACATTTTTTTCCAAAAGTTTAGGAGGCACGTGCCCCTGTCGGTGAATCCACCCCCCCCCAAGACTTGATCCAGGCTCACACGAGTGGCACCTTGCACACTCAACCAAAGGGGCAAGCATTGTCTTCCCTCATTACCACTTTGTCTAATTGGGTCATATATCTTCTAACAAGGATGGCAAAATAATTAAATATATAGTTTTTTTGTTTTTGGTTTCATAATATATGTATTTCCAAAAACGATTCCACTAGCTTCTCAAAATAAAAAATTGAGAGAGAGAGAGACAGCATGCACCGTATGAAATTAAAACCACCCGAACTTACCTCATGGGAGAAGAAGGAACCGGGTTGAAGTTTCATTGAAGTAGAGTTTTCTCCTGTATTTGAACTGCTAGGATTAGGTGCATTGGCATTCCAACTCCAAGGTGAAAGAAAAGAATTATCAGTTCTCAAGAACGACGTGAGTCGCGATTGGTCCACAGGAGAACGACCCACTGTATTCTGCTGCTGCTGTTGCACCGGGGGAGGAAACATGAACCCTCCTTTCATGTTGTTGTCCTGTTTGTTATTCATGGTGATTGAAGGTTTGGAAGAAGAATGGCTTATTTTCTGGGGTTTTTCCTAACTTGATTCTTGTGATTTTTCTAAGGTATGGAATGCTTTTGAGGCTTTTTGAACTAGTGTTTGAGAAAGTAATTGCATTAGATACTACTTAAATTGAATTAGAAACTAACTCTATTGCTTTCCTTTTTTCGTATGATTTCCCTTACCTAACTTACTGCTTTTAGTTTAACCTTTTTTTGGTATCTGTAGGGGGAGTTGGGATCCGGAATGGATTTCGTCTGGCCCTAGCCAGACGAAAACCGTCTTGTCCTCAATCCATAGGGATAACACGTGTCCCCTTTGACACTTAAACTGTGGTTAAGCTTCACTAACCCTTAGGGTTCAACCATGTACCATTGATTTTTAGAAAAAGAACATTATAAGAAAATTAACGACTGGAGTTAGGCTTTTTTTAACAATGGTTAAAAGGACAGTTAAAGGTATCTGTGAGTGAGCCAGCCGGTTTTGGTCTGGTGAGGGTCAGACCATATCCGATCCTGTTGGGATCACACTCAATTGCGATAACCAGGAAGAATTCAGTGGCAACCACAGGTTAAAACGTGTCTCTCTTAAATCTTAACTGTGGTTAAGATTTAAGATTCATAACCTTTTTAGGCTTTTTTCAACAATCTAGGGTTTTAGAAAAAACGAGGTTTTAAAAAAGACAGTTAAAGGGCTCTATAAGTGCGATTAAACTCTCCTGAGTTCAATCACAATTGGACATGATCCGGGATTCCTATAGAAGGAGTCCGGGTTCCATCCCACTCACAAAGCCCCTTTAATTGCCCTTTTACCTCAACTTATATGAAGTTTTAAGGGTTAATAACAAAATATATATTTTTTTACTAAAAATCATTGTTTATCTCTAAGGGTTAGTGAATCTTAAAACTACAATTAATAAGGGTTAAAAGGGACACGTTTTTTTTTTTGGGCAAGAGAGGGTGTCCCAAATCCTTCGAGGCAAAGACTAGTCCCTTCGGGTATCCGCACCAACCCAATAGAAATTTTTCGAGGAGTGGGAGTTGAATAAAGGGGCACATGTTACCCTGTGTGCAATTGAACTCGGATTGAATTTATTTGTTTTTGGTGACGGAGGGTGTCCCAAAGCCATCGAGCCAATGACTAGTCCATTCGAGTATCTGCACCAATTTACTCGGAATTCTCCCTACGAATACTAGGGTAAGTTGAGGAGTGGGAGTTGAACACACGACCATAGGGAGCAAGCCTGGGATGCTAGCCAACTGCATCAACCCCTGGTGGGTAAAGAAAATATGAAGGTATAGTTTACCTTTTCTCGGGTTTTGCCCTTTTTGGGCAATGCTACCTACCCTTCTTCTAAGAAAAATAATTCCCTCCTCATAGGAGTAGAGTGAGCCTTTTTGCCCTCTTAAAAATTGCCACGTGCCCACTTTTAACTCCCTTTAACTATGGTTAAAATTCACTAATTCTTAGGATTAAAGCATCCATCCTTGGTAAAAAAAAATTAACTACAAGGTTAAAACTTCTTAACCATAATTCAATGGTAGTAAAAAGGGCTTTGTGAGTGCAAGACGGCTCACTCCCCTCGACGTACGAGGAGGAGATTATTCCTCTTATTTTATTTTCACATTCTTTGAGGGAAAGACATGTTATTATCTTTCATTAAGAGAAAGACATGGGTCTTGCGCAACAGTATTTTGTCCACCCATAAAGACAGTAGATTGCAAAGAGAGTTTTCAGAGGGAGAGGGAGAGGAAAATGGGAGAGCAATGTGCAATAATAATAATAATAGTCTTTCTTCCAATTGTTGTGGAAAGTGTGAACAGAAGTGATCAATGCATTTTAGATGGAACCAAACAGCAGTTTTCTGGCAATTATGAATTAGAGAAATGTTTAAATGGAACAAAACAACACTCCTAGGAACAAATGTTATTTAGATTTGCAATTTTCAGCTCAGGCCCAAAAACTGAATCTCCAAAGCTTCCTGCCCAGCATTCTCTGCAACAATTGCTGATTTTATGGTTTAAAATATCTATGAAAAACATTTTTATACACTACTTTCCTGTTACCAACTTGAAGCTCATCAGCAGAGATAAAATGAGGCTTGGAATAATATTTGAAAAAAAGATGCAACAAGTAGAACTCTTTACCATTCTAGACATTTCCCAATCTTTCGTACATAACAGCATTTATATTAAGAATAGGAACCATCAATGCAGTTACATATCAGTTACATAAGAGACATCGAGGACGGCCAAATCTTACAAATTAATCTTCATCCTGAAATCAATGTACACGGCATAATCTAGTTCATTTTTCCTGTAAATCAATAGATTAAAATCTTGAACCACCGAAGAATAGTTGTAAATCATTCTTCCACCTGGCTCTTCTATGGTTTTAACTGACCTCTCTAAGTTTCCTGTTCATATAGATTTACCAGTGCCAGTGCCAGTTCATCAAGTCCATCGGTTCATGAAGAAAACTGAGAAAACAAGTAGCTCCACTGACTATTATCTTTCCTGGGATCCCCAAGCATCCCAAATAAAGAAAATTTCTTGAACAAACCCCATGTAGAGCATTCCATTCTTTTTTATGGTTAATCCACAATTAAGGATTGAAACCAGATCACATTTCAAGGTCTTGAACCCACGACCTGGATTGAATTCTTTCCCACCCTTCACATTAATTCTAAAATGTGGATTGGTGGTCTAAACAGAGTTCCGATAAATTCAAACAGTGGGATTCTCTCATGCAATGTATCTCCACGGTGGTGGGAAAATTCCGCAACTAGAGATAGCAGAGCCAGAATTACCTGTGAATGAAACAAATAGGAGTCTGATCCAGCCACCAAAGGCAAACACTTCTTGAACTCACTCAGCTCACCACCAGAACTCAGAGTTGCAAAGCCAGGTCTGGTTGTTGAGAGTCAACCATAATGCCTGAAGACTGCCTCACCGGAGACTCGGATGACTGGAAACCAATGTTCCTGAGCCGGGTTGTACAAAGCAGCAGCAGCACTCTGCACTTTGGGTGGACTTGAACTTTCTGTTGGTTGAAATCCTGTGGACCCAATGGACATCCATGCCCGGGCTGCAGCAGTGCTTGAATCATCTCTTCTTGAAGATGGGACTGAAGGCATAACCTGTGGAGTATTATCAACCATGGAATTGTTTGAAGATTTCATTTGATTTTGCGACTTTTCTGCTAACATTCTCATTAACTGAACTGGATCGCTAGGACCCTGCTCCGGATTTCCATGAGGAAAGTAATTCACTGCTCTGCTCGGTTGGTTAGAAATAAAATCAGAGGATGAACTGCAAACTCTATTACTATCCAAACCACTACTCATGGTTTTCCCATTAGGCAAATTTACAGCAACAATTCCATTGGTTTCTTGTTGCTTAAAGGGTACAGATTGCACAACATTCCTGTTCCTCGAAACCATCTCCAGCAACCTGGAAGTTGTCATTTCGGAACTATTGTTAACCTACTTCTGTTGAACAACATTGATGGGGTTCCCATTGGCTGAGGGTGAGCAGTTTAGCCTGACTTGATCTGAGACATTATCATCGGACTTGGAAAAGTTCATGGTTAATGGGTTCTGCTGCTGATACATGGCATTAACAACGGGTTTTCCTGCAAAACCAAACAAGCCCAGCTTCCTTTCTAAAGTAGGCCCACCAACGGGATGCTCTGTCGCAGGATTTGGGGTCACACTACACTCTGTCACCTCCATTGAATTTCTAGTTCTGAGGTTCAGATGTTGCAAACCCTCTGCAGCTTTTCCATCCTTTCTCGACTCAGCTGTACACTGCAAATTTGGACTATACGCAGGTTGTTTCAGGGTATGGTTTTCAAGCATTAGTACAGGGGTTGGCAGTGGCTCATATTCTCCAACCCACCCACGACCAAATTTGAAACCCACAGGTAGTGCCTGCTCAATCCTCGAAGAGGCGACTTTCCAAGCAACAGGTCCAAGAGTTGCAGCAAAAAGAGCAAGGCTCCTTGCATAGGAATGATCTGCATTAAGCCCAACCTGATACATAAAATTGAAAGAGGATGAGTAAAGAGATCAGGGGATGAAGGGGAGTAGTCATATTTTTGTTACATACAGCCACCAGCTGACTTGATCTAAGTGCATCTACAGCCATGTGGCGTTAAAAAGGCACTACAAGAAAGCTATTGACTAGCGACGGAAAATATCTATCTCTAATAATCGTTTTTCTGTCACTAAGAGTATTAGAGTCAAAAATATTGTCTCATCTCTATTCTGTGGCGATGCTCGCGTCACTAACGGTTTAGAGTATTAGAGACAGATTATTTCCGTCTTTAAGAGTATTTTACTTGTAGGGACGGAAATATTTTCGTCTCTAACACTTACTATTTAATAAATAAATAAATAATTAGTCCTCTCTTTCTCCCCTCTAGTGAGAGAGAAAGAGAACAAAAGAGAGAGTGGATAGAAAAGAGAGAAAAGGGGACCCAACAAATCTAATAGAACAAGAATAAGAGGAGAAACCATACATGTTCGAGCGTGGAGAATGACGAGGGCGAGGCTGCTGCTATGATCGGAACAAAGGGAAACTCACTCTCTCTTGATCTTACTTACAGATCTAATAGAACAAGGAACTAATTACTTGTAAAATAAATAAATAAATAAAAGAAAAATGGAAACAGATGGCAAATGGGATGGCTGGATGATAGATCTGCAAACAGTTGAACTACAGCTCACCGAAAAAGATGATCGGAGGTGGATCACCTCTCTTCCACAGATTTGGAATAAGGAATAAAGAAGAAACAAAATAGTAAAACAAAATAAAATAAGATAAAGAGGAAACATAAATATCAAGAGAATGGGATACCAAATCTAAGAAAGAAGAGAGCTACTAGCCGGAGGTAACGGTGGTGACTGGAGCTGGCGGAACTGGTATGGTAGAGATGGCAATGCGTGATGATCAGAGTTGTCCCTGTCGTGATCGCTGAAGGTGGGAGTGGAGCAAGGACTAGTGTTGCCATGGTGGTGTGGGCGTCACCGAAAGCTTGATAGAGAGAGGAATGATCTCTTGTCACCGGTGAAGCTGTTGTGAATGAAGATAGCCAAAAATGGGATGATGGAAGAAGATAAAAAGATAATTGTAACAATTCTCTCATTAATGGAAAGAGTGGAAAAGGAAAAGAGCGGGATAAAGAAAAAAAGAGGGAGGGAGGCGCAGGGGGGGGGGGGGAGGGGGGAGGGGGGGAGGGGGGGAGGGTTCGTAATTTTATTTCGCATCTTTAGAGACGGATTTATTTCCGTCCCTAATGGTCTTTTACAATTAGATACGGAAATAAATCTGTCTCTAAATTAAAGTAAATTTATTTTAAAAATGAATTAAATGTCAAATAAAGATTAGAGACAGAAATATTCCCTAACTAATAGTCTTTTACTATTAGAGACGGAAACATTTCCGTCTCTAAAGGTGAATTCATTTTTTAAAAAAAATTAAATGTCAAAATAAACATTAGAGACAAAAATATTCCGTCTCTAATGGTCTTTTACTATTAGAGATGGAAAGATTTTCATCTCTAAAATTGAATAAAATCTCAATACTAATTAGAGACGGAACATTAGTGACAACACTAGTTTCCGTCTCTGAAAGTGATGTATTAGAAACGGAAATATTTTCAGTCTCTAATGTTCCATCGCTAGTCAGTAGCTTGCTTGTAGTGAGGGGAGAAGATATCAAATGGAGAGAAGTAAAGTACAAAGGAGGAAATGAAATGACTTCTCCCCTTTTTATCGCCACATGTCGCTGCACTTAAGCTGGATTGTTTTGGTCTGGCGAGAGCCAGATCAAATCTGATCCCTACGAAAGGTTCTTCTCCCAATGCCTAACAATTTGGAGACTTGGAGTTGGAGCTTCCATTTCATTCCGGGTACTTCTTTGTTGCATGCTAGGCCTTTGTATGCGTCTTCTTTCTCATCCCTTGATTTTTTGATTAATTTTTGTGGGTTTTTCCTCTCTAAAGGTAATACTTTCAAAGGTATCCCAGACTTTTAATTTGAGTCTCTCGGAGGTGAGGTGATTAGAAAAGGGGACCATATCTTCGTGTTTTTAGTTGTGGCCTTCCTATGGATCAGGGTGTTCAAAGGCCAGGATCACTTGTCTTGTATGGATGTAATAGCTGTACAAGTAATCTTGACCTTCAAACACTCTGGCCACAGGTAAGAAAACGATATGGTTCCTTAGAAAAGCCCACCATTTACTATCTAATAATCAAGGCAGAGCCCATTGAAAAAGAAAAAATTACCAAGTTTGTAGACTATTTCGTCCATACCATATATATCTTATGAGTATTGTTTCTTCTTGTTTATGGGAGCAACTAGGCTATACCAAATTAGGGGCAGACTGGGCTAAGATTCTACGAGATTAGGTTGGGTTTAGGTTCTATCTTCATTAAGAATTTGGGTTTGAGCTGAGATTGTGTAAACCTTAATAAAGTCCGGCCCGACCCTAAATTTAACAACCTCTTTCTTACACTCAACCTACCTCACATACTAAAACTCTTAGTCTGTCAGTCTTGCATCCAAAAAAAAGGCAAAAACAAAAGAGGGAGATGAGGGTTTCATTTCTACTTTCGGTCTCCCTCTTTCTCTTCAATTTCTACAGTTAGATCTACTCTCCAAACTTGGTTCTACATTTGAATACACTCTCCCTCTTTTTCTTCTTCTTTGGTTTTTATTCGTAAATAGAGATTGATAGAGTTACTGAGTTAGAGATTATCATATGAAACTCTAGTTTTCCTTTTCTTTTCTTTTTTTGTAATAAAGGGTGTCCCAAATCCTTAGTTACTGAGTTACAGATTACCATGTGAAAATCTAGTTTTTTCTTTTTATTTGTAATAAGAGGTGTCCCAAATCCTTCGAGGCAAGGACTAGTCCTTTTGAGTATCCGCATCAACCCACTCAGTATTTTCCTACTCACAAAAATCCAATCTCAGTTTTAATATATCTCTCGTTTAAATTTTATCATATGTTTTAAGGTACACCATTACAGTGCAAATAAAAATCTGAATATTGAGTTGAACACAAGCTTGGCTCACTAAGTTCACATGAACTCAACTCAAACTTATAATATCGTACATGGGCTGGATTTGGACTTCATATATTAAAATGAGTTTAGGTTTGGATTGAGTTAGACGTGTGGATAAATAAGACGGATGGAGCTCGAACTGACTTCAACTTAGCCAACCCGCCCTTTGCACAGCGTTAGGACCAACTGTCTCCTCGCCCTATATGATTACGTAATTTTAATTAAATGATAACTTATACCAATAAAGATAACGATAATAATGATGGCTTATACCAATAAACAACATAAAATATACAACAAGCTCTGTCTTTCTCTCCTTCAACCAGATACGCAATTCTATCTTCCTTTGTTCTTCATTCTTGTGTTTCTTGTGCTTTTCTTTTCTGCGTTGCATGAACTAGATGCAGCGGCACAGTGCATAATCAGGAGGCATTTACTGTCTCAAAAGATAGCAATCACCATATAATGCTTTCTAGTCCAAAATAGATCATCATCTTCGTCCCCATTTGCTTAGCCATCACTAGAATACTGGCTTTGATACTTTCTTCTTTCCTAGTATATTACTATCCCACATTCATATATATATATATATAGAGAGAGAGAGAGAGAGAGAGAGATGTATTCAACTATATTTCTCTTAAGCACATGATTTGGAATTATAAGCTCATATCTCTCTCTTTCAAAATATGTTATATGCTGCATATAAAATTCTAAAATCCTAACTTTTTTTTTTGGAACAATCTAAGTGTCTGTAGTGGTGTCAATCTAAGTGTCTGTAGTGGTGTTATTATCCCTCATTAAAGCCTAGAATTGGAAGCTTGGGACGGCGCACCCCTTAGGATTGATCCCGGAACCTCCCTCCTAGCGAGGGGTTAGACTACCACTCAACTACTCCATTCAAATTTCATTGGTAACAACATTTCGTTTTTCTAGGAATTAGTTTGATAAAAATGGATTAATCCCACCTATTAATCAAAACTCAAAGAATTATGTCATATTATAACATAATCGTTTTATAGGAATAAGTAAACAAAAAAAATAAAAGATTATTCCCCCAATAAATCAAAACTCAAAGGAATTCTATTTCATATTACTTAAAGAAAATATTTCCAAAAAATCATAAATCAACCATATTTCCCCATCAATCTCTTTTTGGATTTATTGGTTGTTGTGGCTTCTTCATGTCTTTTTTTTTTTGGAAAGAGACTTCTTCTTGTCCAATACCTGCAAAAAGAAAAAAATATATAAATTTCAATCAGGAAAAAATAAAATGTAAATGTAAGTACAACAATAAAACAAAAAAAAAATCATTTTCCTTTTTATTAAGAAAGAACTATATAGAACTTCATTACCACACTATTTTTTTCTCTCGCGATTGATATTCTGTTAGCCGCAACCCCAATTAGCAAGGTTTGTGGTAGGAGCGGAACCAAGAATTTATCGTAGGGGGCACATTTAGTTTAAGGGTGGGGGGTTCGGGAGCAGAGGCCCTGAAAAAAAAAAAATTGGCGACTAAGTTTGTGGGTCATTTCATCCATACATTTTGTTTCTTCTTGTTTATGGGAGCTGTTGTCTTCTTGCCCTATGACTATGCTATTTTAAATAATATAATATAATTTTTCTGAAAAGTTCAGGGTACAGTTGTACACTTGTCCAATGACTATGCCCTATTAAATAATTAAACAAAATAGTTAAAAGATATATATATATACTATTTTTTTTTGAAAATTCAATGGGACATTTGACCTATGACTAATCCTCTACGGTTATAACCAAACTCCTTGGAGTCCAATTCCAACATAAAAGTCTTTTAACTCTAATTAACAAACTTTAACCTTTAGAGTTAATTTTTTTCTTCTAAACACCAAGGTTAAGAGTGAATCTTAATCACAATCAAGAGGTATTAAAAGGGAGATGTTTGACCTGTGGATTGTAACCATCTCCAAGAAGTCCTGTTATAACAGTAGAGGATTCTAAATCCTTAGTAAACTTTATTTTTTATTTTTTAAATCAAAAGCTTAGGGGCACCCACTTGAGATCGAATCACAATCAATTGCGATTGAACTCGGGGTGGGTTCATTCACACCCACAAGCCAACCGTGTCCCTTGTAACCCCTATTAACTGTGGTTAAGATTTACAAACCCTTGATGTTCAACAATATAACTTTAGCTTTAGAAAAAATATTAAACTATAGTTAAGGATTTGTAACCCTTAGGATTAATATTTTTAAAAAAAAACTAAAGTTATATTGGTGAACCCCCAAAGGTCAGTGAATCTTAACCACAATTAATAGGGTTAAAAGGGACATGAGTTGACCTGTGGATGCAATTGAACTCTCCGGAGTTCAATTGTAATTGGCTTTGATTAGATCTCCATCCACCTCCATGCCCATGCCATGCCATATCCAGTAGGCCCTCTTATAATTAATATTCTATAATTTAATAATCTCTAATAATTAATAAATTTGTAAGAAACCAACTTAGTTTTATAGTGCATAATTAATAATCTCTTACTCTTGCTTATTTAATAATTTTTTAAGAAAGTTTTAGTGTATTATTAATTATAAGAGAGGTTTTTATATTATATTAATACACAGTTATATGAATCCTATAAACACTTTATGATGATTTTGGCATCAGGAAGAGAAAGGGATAAAATTATTTTAGATATTTTAGTTATGTACAATAAATTACCATATATAGAATAAATGTTTAGGTCTAAATGTGGTAAGTAACACATAAAATTTTATGTGTTAAGAGACACAATCTTCTTTTTTGTATTTTTGATAGGTCTAAATGTCATTAACTTATTCAATAGAATATCATAAAATCTTTTATTTTTAATTTTTTTTTGGAGTCCTAGCGTTATACATCCGTATCTACATGAAACTTATATAGAAAATACAATATATTCAAAAGAAATTATAAAAAGGAAATTTTTGACGGGCCAATATTGTGATTCTTATATATAATATTCTCTTATAATTAATATAATTTATTTCCATCAAGGTTATTAATTATATAATATTCTCTTATAATTAATATAATTTATTTCCATCAAGGTTATTAATTACAAGGTCTACTGTAATACATATAAAAAAAAATTTTTGTTCCAAAAGTTTAGAGGGCACGTGCCCCCCCGAGCCCCCCCTTGGCTCCACCCGTGGTTATTGCCGGTCGGTGAATCACACCCTCCCTCCCGGGACTTGATCCAGGCTCACACGAGTGGCACCTTGCACACTCAACCAATGGGGCAAGCATTGCTTTCCCTCATTACCACTTTGTCAAATTGGGTCATATATCTTCTAACAAGGATGGCAAAATAATTAAATATATAGTTTTTTATGTTTTGGTTTCATAATATATGTAGTTCCAAAAACGATTCCACTAGCTTCTCAAAATAAAAAATTGAGAGAGAGAGAGCATGCACTGTATGAAATTAAAACCACCCGAACTTACCTCATGGGAGAAGAAGGAACCGGGTTGAAGTTTCATTGAAGTAGAGTTTTCTCCTGTATTTGAACTGCTAGGATTAGGTGCATTGGCATTCCAACTCCAAGGTGAAAGAAAAGAATTATCAGTTCTCAAGAACGACGTGAGTCGCGATTGGTCCACAGGAGAACGACCCATTGTATTCTGCTGCTGCTGTTGCACCGGGGGAGGAAACATGAAGCCTCCTTTCATGTTGTTGTCCTGTTTGTTATTCATGGTGATTGAAGGTTTGGAAGAAGAATGGCTTATTTTCTGGGGTTTTTCCTAACTTGATTCTTGTGATTTTTCTAAGGTATGGAATGCTTTTGAGGCTTTTTGAACTAGTGTTTGAGAAAGTTGAATTGCATTAGATACTACTTAAATTGAATTAGAAACTAACTCTATTGCTTTCCTTTTTTCTTATGATTTCTCTTACCTAACTTACTGCTTTTAGTTTAACTTTTTTTGGTATCTGTAGGGGGAGTTTGAATCCGGAATGGATTTCGTCTGGCCCTAGCCAGACGAAAACCGTCTTGCCCTCAATCTATAGGTTAACAGGTGTCCTGTTTGACACTTGAACTGTGGTTAAGCTTCACTAACCCTTAGGGTTCAACTATGTACCATTGATTTTTAGAAAAAAGCATTATTAGGAAATTAACTACCAGAGTTAGGGTTTCTTTTAACAATGGTTAAAAGGACAATTAAAGGTATCTCTGAGTGAGCCAGACGGTTTTGGTCTGGTGAGGGCCAGATAAAATCCGATCCTGTTGGGAAGGCAAACAAAACAACTCGCGGTTAAGAAAGAATTTCGATAACTAGAAAGAATTCATACCTTCCCAAAAAAAAAAAAAAACCTCCGAAGAATTCAATGGCAACCACAGGTTAAAACGTGTCTCTTTTAACCCCCGTCAACTGTGGTTAAGAATTAAGATTCATAACCATTAAGGTTCAACAATCTATTCTTGGGTTTTAGAAAAAACGAGAGTTTAAATAGGACGGTTAAAGGGCTCTATAAGTGCGATTAAACTCTCCCGAGTTCAACCACAATTGGACAGGATCCAGATTCCTATAGAGGGAGTCCAGGTTCAATCGCACTCACAAAGCCCCTTTAATTGCCCTTTTAACTCAACTTAACAAGTTTTAAGGGTTAATAACAAAATATATATTTTTTTTCCCTAAAAATAATTATTTAACTCTTAAGGGTTAGTGAATCTTAAAACTACAATTAATAAGGGTTAAAAGGGACACGTTTTTTTTTTGGGTAAGAGAGGGTGTCCCAAACCCTTCGAGGCAAGGACTAGTCCCTTTGGGTGTCCACACCAACCCAATCGGAATTTTTCGAGGTGTGGGAGTTGAATAAAGGGACACATGTTACCCTGTGTGCAATTGAACTCAGATTGAATTTATTTAATTTTGGTGACGGAGGATGTCCCAAAGCATTCGAGTCAATGACTTGTCCATTCAGGTATCCGTATCGACCCACTCAGAATTTTTCCTACAAATACTAAGGTACGTCGAGGAGTGGGAGTTGAACACACGACCACAGGGAGGAAACCTAGGATGCTAGCCAACTGCACCAACCCTTGGTGGGTAAAGAATATATTGAGGTACAATTTATCTTTTCTCGGGTTATGCCCTTTTTGGGCAATGCTACGTACACTTCTTCTAAGAAAAATAATTCCCTCCTCATAGGAGTAGAGTGAGCCTTTTTGCCCTCTTAAAAATTGCCACGTGCCCACTTTTAACTCCATTTAACTATGGTTAAAATTCACTAATTCTTAGGATTAAAGCATCCATCCTTGGTAAAAAAAAATTAACCACAAGGTTAAAACTTCTTAACCATAATTCAATGGTACTTAAAGGGGCTTTGTGAGTGCAAGGCGGCTCACTCCCCTTGTCGTAGCGAGGAGGAGATTATTCCTCTTATTTTATTTTCACTTTCTTTGAGGGAAAGACATGTTATTATCTTTCATTAAGAGAAAGACATGGGTCTTGCGCAACAGTATTTTGTCCACTCATAAAGACAGTAGATTGCAAAGAGAGTTTTCAGAGGGAGAGGGAGAGGATAATGGGAGAGCAATGTGCAATAATAATAATAATAGAGTCTTCCTTCCATTTGTTGTGGAAAGTGTGAACAGAAGTGATCAATGCATTTTAGATGGAACCAAACAGCAGTTTTCTGGCAATTATGAATTAGAGAATTGTTTAAATGGAACAAAACAACACTCCTAGGAACAAATGTTATTAAGATTTGCAATTTTCAGCTCAGGCCCAAAAACTGAATCTCCAAAGCTTCCTGCCCAGCATTCTCTGCAACAATTGCTGATTTTATGGTTTAAAATATCTATGAAAAACATTTTTATACACTACTTTCCTGTTACCAACTTGAAGCTCATCAGCAGAGATAAAATGAGGCTTGGAATAATATTTGAAAAAAAGATGCAACAAGTAGAACTCTTTACCATTCTAGACATTTCCCAATCTTTCGTACATAACAGTATTTATATTAAGAATAGGAACCATCAATGCAGTTACATATCAGTTACATAAGAGACATCGAGGACGGCCAAATCTTACAAATTAATCTTCATCCTGAAATCAATGTACACAGCATAATCTAGTTCATTTTTCCTGTAAATCAATAGATTCAAATCTTGAACCACCGAAGAATAGTTGTAAATCGTTCTTCCACCTGACTCTACTATGGTTTTAACTGACCTCTCTACGTTTCCTGTTCATATAGATTTACCAGTGGCAGTGCCAGTGCCAGTGCAAGTCCATCGGTCTATGAAGAAAACTGAGAAAACAAGTAGCTCCACTGACTATTATCTTTCCTGGGATCCCCAAGCATCCCAAATAAAGAAAATTTCTTGAACAAACCCCATGTAGAGCATTCCATTCTTTTTTATGGTTAATCCACAATTAAGGATTGAAACCAGATCACATTTCAAGGTCTTGAACCCACGACCTGGATTGAATTCTTTCCCATCCATCTAAACAGAGTTCCGATAATTTCAAACAGTGGGATTCTCTCATGCAATGTATCTCCACGGTGGTGGGAAAATTCCGCAACTAGAGATAGCAGAGCCAGAATTACCTGTGAATGAAACAAATAGGAGTCTGATCCAGCAACCAAAGGCAAACACTTCTTGAACTCACTCAGCTCACCACCAGAACTCAGAGTTGCAAAGCCAGGTCTGGTTGTTGAGAGTCAACCATAATGCCTGAAGACTGCCTCACCGGAGACTCGGATGACTGGAAACCAATGTTCAAGTCCGGAGGGAGTGTTTCCTGATTCTGCCTTGGCTGTGTCCGTGGACTAAGACCTCGCCAAGGAGACTGCACCTGAAACCTTGACAAATCAGCAGTTACTAGTTGAGGGAAAACCATCGGTTTGTTCTGAAACCGTGCTTCATTTCCACCTTGGAAAGCTTGTGGAAGGAATGCCTGTGGAGGGAATCTGTACTTCTCAGACTGCAATTGCGCCCCAGAAACAGGAGGTTCCTCGTGAAATCGCAGAATCTGTTGGGGGAGTTCCTGAGCCGGGTTGTACAAAGCAGCAGCAGCACTATGCACTTTGGGTGGACTTGAACTTTCTGTTGGTTGAAATCCTGTGGACCCAATGGACATCCATGCCCGGGCTGCAGCGGTTGCAGCAGTGCTTGAATCATCTCTTCTTGAAGATGGGACTGAAGGCATAACCTGTGGAGTATTATCAACCATAGAATTGTTTGAAGATTTCATTTGATTTTGCGACTTTTCTGCTAACATTCTCATTAACTGAACTGGATCGCTAAGACCCTGCTCCTGATTTCCATGAGGAAAGTAATTCACTGCTCTGCTCCGTTGGTTAGAAATAAAATCAGAGGATGAACTGCAAACTCTATTACTATCCAAACCACTACTCATGGTTTTCCCATTAGGCAAATTTACAGCAACAATTCCATTGGTTTCTTGTTGCTTAAAGGGTACAGATTGCACAACATTCCTGTTCCTCGAAACCATCTCCAGCAACCTGGAAGTTGTCATTTCAGAACTATTGTTAACCTGCTTTTGTTGAACAACATTGATGAGGTTCCCATTGGCTGAGGGTGAGCAGTTTAGCCTGCCTTGATCTGAGACATTATCATCAGACTTCGAAAAGTTCATGGTTAATGGGTTCTGCTGCTGATACATGGCATTAACAACGGGTTTTCCTGCAAAACCAAACAAGCCCAGCTTCCTTTCTAAAGTAGGCCCACCAACGGGATGCTCTGTCGCAGGATTTGGGGTCACACTACACTCTGTCACCTCTAATGAATTTCTAGTTCTGAGGTTCAGATGTTGCGAACCCTCTGCGGCTTTGCCATCCTTTCTCGACTCAGCTGTACACTGCAAATTTGGACCATACGCAGGTTGTTTCAGGGTATGGTTTTCAAGCATTAGTACAGGGGTTGGCAGTGGCTCATATTCTCCAACCCACCCACGACCAAATTTGAACCCCACAGGTAGTGCCTGCTCAATCCTCCGGGAGGCGACTTTCCAAGCAACAGGTCCAAGAGTTGCAGCAAAAAGAGCAAGGCTCCTTGCATAGGAATGATCTGCATTAAGCCCAACCTGATACATAAAATTGAAAGAGGATGAGTAAAGAGATCAGGGGATGAAGGGGAGTAGTCATATTTTTGTTACATACAGCCACCAGCTGCTTGTTCTCGCCCTCAAAAAGTGCAAATGTTGACTCAGTTCTGACCACCGGTTCATTGGATATATTGTAGGTTGCACGACGGTTCTCATCAAACATACACGGCTTCCTCCCAGATTTTAATGGGAACCCCTTCCCTAAAACAGAAAAGCAATCAGAGCAATTGGCAGCGACCAACCTGATAATGGTAAAGATACAATGCTTGATGCTTATTTGGCGGTAATATATAAATTTGGATCAAGGATTAAAATGTCAGACAAAAAACAAGTCATATCCGTGCCATAGATAGTAAGTTCGGGAATGATTCGCGGACAATTCGCGAATTACACGGTTGGGTCGTTTAACGATTAATTCAGATGTCCAAATCAAATATTCGGATGTATTCGGGGCTTTTTAAAACTTTCCGAATCATTCGTGCTGGAATTCGCGTATAAATGAAATTTTTAATTTTTTTAATCAGTAATAAGTACCAAATACCAATCAAATTTACCAAATCTTACACTGTGTGACACACCACAGCCCAAAAGCTGAACGGCAAAGACTCTTGGCCAGTACTTTTCAGTCTGTAGTACTGGTGTGTACGTACATGAGCTTTTTTCAAATGGAGAATGTGAAAAAAAAAAAAACTAGTTAGCCTACAAAACAGTTTGTGGTCATAAGCTGCAGACCAGCCCAAAGAGTAGCAATTTCTGAACTGATTGTCAATCAGCCCAACTTATCACATGTTCAGATTAATATATTGAGGTTCAAGGGTTGGCCTTTTGGACCCAATAGATTAACCTACTTCACACACAAACACGACAGACCACAATACCTACTTCTCACACACACGCACACTGACACTAAATTAATTATACTAACACCTCTCTGATTTGCTCCATTGGTAAGATGTATCCCCATTGGGGCAGAGGACTTGGGTTCTCAAGTCCAGGCGGTGTGGCGATTGCAAGACCCACCATTTGTACTAACCTAACCTAACTCCTAACCAACTTATTAATCTAGATAAATGATGCATACACAAAAAGAGTTAATTTTACTATAATTTAAATTTAAATTTATTTATTTTTATACATGCTTTTTATATATTTTTCCGAAATTTTCAACAGATTTGTGTTTGAGCCCGAATTATACTTGAATTATTCGCGTACCATACTTTTGACGTCCTACGTTTTTTTCGCCAAATTATTAAATGACAATTCCGAATTATACACGAATAATTTTCGCACAGAATTTTTGCCGTATACCGAATTACTAACTATGATCTGCGCTAGTCACCTCAGACTCATTTTAGCCCAAGATAAATGACCGTACTGTGAAATACCATATCATATGATAGATATGGTATCATCCAAGTCAGACGGTGTATCTGCTGAAACCAGCCTGAGACACCTGCATCCAACAAATAAATCCAACAGATACTCAATCCACAATAATAATGTCAGCTGTACCAGAGTCTTCTCAGTATCAGTTCGAATCGGATCCCGAAACTGAGAATCTAATCCCTGAACTTGACGCTTACTACCAAACCTGGAATCACATGTTATCCATATTTAAAGAGAAATGTAGGAAGGAACCTGTTTTTTTTTTTTTTTGGGGGGGGGGGAAGGGTGGGAGAGGAACCATTTATATCATACCTGAAAGATGCTCTTCTGCCTTCTCTGATTTATTATCAGTCAGGGAAGAATTGCCATCTACAAGCCACTCTAAATTGCGAGGCTTCTCAGAACCACCAGCTTGTATCGTGTTCGACAAGGTACAAGTGTCTACCGTTGTGGCAAGAGTGGCACCGGAAGAGAAATCGGAGCCAACAGGTTCCTGTACAATCCTGCACGAGGATTTTTTTGTTGGCTTCTTCACCAAGGAGTTGGGTGTGGTTCTGAACTCTGACTTGAGCACTGTCTCAGTGCATTCAATGTCACCCCTTAACCTCTCGAATTTCTTTCTCGCAAGCTCTTGTATGGAGCGTGCCTATTCAAAATAAATAAGTGATAAGATCAATACACCAAATAAGATGGCTAAACAAAGCAATGGCAAAATAATAACAATAATAATAATAATAATAACAGAAGTCAAAAATTTTACCTGTTTAAAGTATATGGTTTCTGGTGCATTATATTGCATTGCATTTGTGCAAATAAGAAAAATATCACCCTGCATCCAAGACAACTAACTTTAGAAGCCAGTACATATTAAAATCAAAAGCCAAAGGACGCTGTTTCCTCCTCGAACATTTAAATCCGGACAAATCAATTTATTCAAACAATGAAAAGAGGAGACTAGCATCACTGCCATGTTCACCATGGACCTCTATAAGCACTACATTAGTCGCAGCATCATACAAATGATTATTGCAAGAGGAAAGGTGGAATCTTAACTTGAACTTGGTCCTTAATATCAAATAACTGGGATCATCAAGCACTTGCTTAGAATAAAAGTCGCACATTCAAGGGAATGCATCTTTGTAAATTGTAACACACAGAATGTATTATGTAGATTTAATTGGCAAGTAAACTTGGAGTATAACTGTAGAAAAAACAATGCAACAAAAGAAAAACAAAGCACACCAAATTTCGTGGTTTGGCAAGAATCCTATGTCCACGGCAGACGATAGATTTTTTCACTATTTCCTATGGAAAATAAGTTTACAAATCTCTCCACTCTTTTCTGTTTTTCTCTCAAGGAAAAACCTAGCAAAAACGCTATTATATGTCAATTACAAAAACATAAAATTATGATATTGCCATTCGAGTTAACCCCTCAAAATTGGACCTAGGGAGTTGAGCCTAGCGTACAATCCAAATTGACGATCAACTAGAATGCAAGGCATAAACGTAACAATAATGCCTAGATTCTCCTATGGAGTAAACAAACCTACCATCTTACAACTATGGATTTGATATTGTAATTGACCTCGACACCATAGACTAGTATACAAGCCAATACATCTTACCATCACTTGACATTGAATATGTTTTCATTCTTGTGAGCTGGTGTCTAAGCTAATAACATCATACCATCACTGACTTGTCATTGCACATGCATTTGTCTTGCATTCCATATATTCTGTTTTAGTCCAACTTACTTTAAAACCCTTAGATTCAAAGAGTATCCTTCCACAATTTTTGTTATGTATTTACCCCCTCTTTAGTTTCATCAATTAATACCATGTCATCTGCAAATAACATATACGATGAGACCTCTTCTTGAATATGAGCCGTTAATTCATTGATAAGTAATGTACAAGGAGACGGAATCATAATAGCTAATCCCTATTCTAACTCTTTTGTCACAAGGAACTTGTTTGCCTAGCCGCCAATTGCTCTCACTATAGTTACCGCTCCCTCATGCATGTCCTTGATGGTGTCAATATATTTTTTTGGAACACTTTTTTTCCCTAACACCCACCAAATTAGTTTTACAAGGATTCTATCATACATATCTTCAAAGTTAATAACCATATGGATATCTTTCTTCTTCGCCTTAAACATCTCCATCAATTTTCTAAGATAGCCTCAATGGTAGACCTCCCTGCATGAATCCAAATTGATATTTGTTTCATCACTCTCTCACATAACTTCATAGTATGACTAATGAATCTGATCCCACGATAATTGATACAACTCTGGATATCTCCTTTATTCTTATAGATAGGTACCATAATACTCCTTCTCAGTACTTCGGCTTCCGGCATTTTCGTAGCCTCAAAATATTACTAAACAACCTTGGAAGTCAAAATATGTCAAGTTTCTAGTTCTTTGCTAAATCTCATATAAGGACCTCTTTTCTTAAACAACCTATTTAACCTCATCATTCCACCACCAAGTTTACGATAGACATTAATTGTGGATAGCCACAGAGAGAGATAGAGGGAGAAAGAGATTTATCCATAGGGAGCTGTATCTAATAAACAACTTTTTCACATGTTGAATAATTTAAGATAGATAAGAAAGAAGGGTGAACTGTTCCTTTTTTTTAGTAATCTCACAAAATTAGACATTTAGTGTTACTTTGATGTGGGGCAGTTATAATTCTAGTCTATTGCTTTCCCCTTTCTTTTGTTGTTTCTCTTTCCTTAGTTGTATTTTCCTTTTGGTTCACAGTCAGTGAACTTTTCTTCATTGTCCCCTGTATTCGATGCTTATATATAAATAAATATATACCTGATTATCGATTTTAAACAAGTAGTACAATATTAATCACGATACGTTTAAGGGGGCTATATTTGAAAAGCAGTTTTTGCACATATTTAAAAGTTTAGACATTACACATTACTAGTGCGGTGTCTCTTCATTCACAAGATTTAATTGATGAACAGTATAAATCACAACAAATACTCTATAATAGTTACTTGAAAGCATGTTGCTGGGTTATATACCACTACAAATAACTGAAACTTTCTTCCTAAATATGAAGTCTCCTTGTATTAACTCTATATTCCTATAAGTGTGAATTCCAATTACTCAATCAGTTGGATAACACACAATTTAACTGTAGTTATGGTCTTTGAAATGGAATAGAAAAACAGAATTTGTGTTTCAGTCCTCAAGTATTTGGAACAAGGCATTGATGATGACGATGAATTGGATACCAATCATTTTTTTTTCTCTAGAAGAAGCTGATTCTTAATATTAGCATGTACAAATTAAAGGGATGCAAGTCTGTGAGAGACCATATAATGTCTTGGATTGCACCCAGCTCACCACCCCCAACACACGAATTGGGGGTAGAATCATTATTAAGATTGTGAAGCATTAAACAGAATAAACCACTAATATAGCAGGAGATAACAATAAACATAGAAATCATCTAAATCAACATCATAATTAGTGAGAAATACTAATATAGCAGGAGATAACAATAAACATAGAAATCATCTAAATCAACATCATAATTAGTCAGAAATACTAAAGTCGAAAAAAAAAAGCCTGTATCATGAAAGGCCTGAGTTGTAAGTTAGGGAAGTCCCAACCCACATTGTTCAATGAGGCGCATCAAAGAAATCAAGACTACAATAGACAATTAATACCCATTACAGTCCCAAAATATGCAATCTACAGAAGAAACCACTTAGCCACATAATAGAGAGTTGTATACCTGAAACAACAAATAATCAAAAAATTCAAATTATGAGTACCCACCTCGAATTGTTCCAAGTTAGAGTATGCCCCATTTGCCAGCTTCTTTCTTACGGTTCCAAAGTCCATTGGATTCTCAATCACGTCTTGATAATCAGGAAGCTATGAAACCAGCAGAAACACAAACTTCAGTAAATTCTTATACATATAATATTTTTAAAACAAAAAGGGAAATTTCAAATTACATCTTCAGGATCCACAGGTTCTGCATAAACACCATAAGTGTCTTTCCTGCCAAATGCAAACCAAAACAAAGGAACATAAGAGAAGCTCTTAGCTTTACAGTTGAAAGAGAGATATAGAGAGAAAGTTGAGATTTTGTATCCCCTACTTCTGAAGTTTATCAAGAATCAACTCCAACAATTTGTTATCCGGCAAAGGAACCCCAGATGGATAATCCAAAGGCGTGCCTGATCAAATCAACGAAAAGAACCCAATACCCAAAATCAAATTAACATCCTAAAAACAAGAACAAAAAAAGAATTCCAAAAATCTAAACAAACCTGGAACAGAACCCATCTCTTTGGAATCCGCATTTCGCCCTCTTTCCTGGCAAAATCCATAAAAATCGAATCTTGAACTCCAAAAATCAAAAACAGAACAAAGATAAAAATGTAAATGTATAGAGCCATACAGTGCATATATCATATATGTGAGAGAGACAGGACAGGGACAGAGATAGACAGACGGAGAGTAGAGAGAGAGAAAGGTGGAGCTTGATTAGATTCTGTTGGGTAGTTTTGACAGTTGACCCGACCGTTAAAATCAAGGAAACCCAGACAGAGAGAATAATATATAAATCTAGACCAATTAGAAAAATCTGATTATCTCAGTCAGCTCAGCTGAACTGAGCTGAGCTGAGCTGGACTCCCTCTCTCTCTCTCTCTCTATCCTACCAGTAGTAGTGGATTGCAGACCTTACGAGCCCTAGATCCAATAGACCGTACATCTTCATCGTCACCGTCATCATCTCCGTTGCCGTTTCTGTCAAGTCCATCATCGCCGTCGATCTTCCGTTTCTTAAAGGGTTTATTACCGTCTCTGTACTCCGATGAGGAGGCAGATACAGCAGATTCCGGAGCAGACGCGTGGACCGAGTTCGCATCTCCCCGAGTTAGACTCGGCGACGATTCAATGCCACCAAATCCCGATTTATGAGGGAGTTTTAATACTAACTTCAGTTTCTTCTCTCTCCTCTCGTCTTCGTCGTCGTAGTCATCAAAGTCGTAGCTGTAATTCCGGCGCCGGAGACTCCGCCTGATGTCGTTCTCCCGTTGCCGTTGCGGCGGGTTCTGATCGAGTCCGGCCCGGAGGGCCAGATCCGCCTTTGACGGCCGGCCTTTCTTCTTCTTCGTGATCTTACCCATCTTTTCCGTCCCGAACCTCCGTCTCTCCCTCTCTTCTTTTACTCCATTTTTTTCTCTGTCGCTTGTCTTTTTCGACTCGCTTTTGTGCCGAACCTAGGTCTGAGGCTGAGGTTCGGAGTTTGGGGAGTAGCGAATGATTGTTTCTCCGTGAGAGACGGGACGGTGTTAGTAATGTGAGAGAAACGGCGTTAAGAACTGCCCGTTGCCCCGGGGTTGCCCGGGGACTAGTGTGTGTCGCTTTTGCTTGTTGCCCGTATTTACGGCGTTCCTAACTTTTGGTTTGACAATTCTAACCCAGTAGCCATTAAATGCTTTGATGGGAAGAACAGCGACAGCCAAGAAGTATTCAGTGGACACGTCATACGTAGTCATTACCTATATTCATTTGGTTTAATCCGGACCGTCAAAGTTGAGGACTATGGATGGTCGGGATCTTAGACTGTTTGTTGAAGTTTTGACCTACCAGAAAGTTTTAAGTGTTAGGTCTGATCCTGCGGGTCCTGATAATGTACTCGTAGGTACAGGAATCAGGATCGATGCCTGGGATGTAATGGAGATGGTGATGATAACGTACTCGTAGGTACAGGAATGAGGATCGATGTCCGAGTCCTGATACAATTAGATGGAGATGGTGATGGTGATAATAATGCACTTCTAGGTAGGTATATGAATCAGGATGAATGCCTGATATGATTAGATGGTGATGGTGACATATAGAGATATGCCTTCACACCTTCACACACACTTTTTGCCCTTTCAAGTCAAATAATTAGGACACACACACCGCCTCTCTTGCGTGAGTGATAGAGGTGTCGCCTTCCAAAGACAAAAGTTAGGACACCCCGCCTCTTGCGTGAGTGATAGGGGTATGGCCTTCGAAGGAGACGAGCAGCAAGAACTCTACGGTCCATGCTAACTTCTAATCGGCTGACTCTACTATCGTAGGTAAAAGATATCAGGTATCCTAAAAAAAAAATTTCAAATAGTTAGGACCAAGGTTTGAAATTTCGTAAAATTTCAGTTTCGGACAATCCCAACGATATCTAAACTAGGTTTATTTCGGAAATTAGATTTCAACTGAAATTTCAAATTTTGAAAATTTCAGAATTTTGGCCGAAATCTGATTTTTTTTATTTTTAAATAGTTTTTTTTTTTTTGTTTTTTTATAAAATTCTGAAATGTTTCGAAAGTTTTATTGAAATTTCAAAAACTTTTATATTAATTTTAAAAATAAAATAATAATATTTATATAAATATATAAAATTTTAATAAAATATTATTTTTTAACATATAAATATTAATTATATATATATATATATATAATTAATAAATTATTAATATTTTGGATTTTGAAATTTCACCGAAATCCCGTAATTTTTCAGGATTTCAATACAGGTTGGCCAGCTGAAATCTTCAAAATTTTCGAAATTATGGTTAGGGCACAATCGGGTTAGTAGTGTTTGTGTTTTATTATTAGCAATGTTAAGTCAACTATCCTTAACCCCGTGTAGCCTAGTGGCCTACGTACATATCGTAAATTGGAGGTCTCAAAGATCGATCCTTAGGCTCCTCTTAATATCAATTGTATGGGATGAAGGTATTCCTTTGCAGCATGTAGGACTAATATGACTCTTTACCAACTAAAAAGAAGTTGACTATCCTTCCCATTTACTTTTTTCATTTCTATACAAGAGGATAAAAAAATTATATTATTATTTATTTGACCCACCATTATTTTTTTCATCTTTCTTATTAGAAAAAAAAATATTGATGAGAATGAAATTAGAGCTTAATCTTTTTTTTTTTTTAGTATCATTATCTTCTATTTTCTTTGGGTAAGTGTCAATATCACTTACTGGGTAATGCATAACATTTGATATAGTACAATGGTACCCTTCGAGACTCTATCCGGGAACTTACTCCTCTGACACACCACCACTAAAGCCCATGGTGTGTAAAAGTGCCTTTACTTTATCTATAAGCCCTAACCCAACTTCCAAATTCGACACTGACCTTGAAATTCCATATAAATCCAAATTTTTTACTTTGAAAATTTTGTTTTTTTAAACTTGTTGAAAGGTAGCAACCCCTAGTTTTACACCTCTAATAAGAGTTTGGAAAAAATATGAATTCTACGCACGGGTTAGATTACTCTAAATCTATTTAGGCGCATCTCTTGGGACCTTAACCAAACACCATTATTAATCGTCAACTTTATTAAAGTGAAATCTCTTGAAATTCTCTAAGGTTAGGGTTGTCAATATGTTAGGCCAAACTTAGCCACGATGATTATGATATATGTAAGGATTTTTTTTTAAAAAAAAAGACCAACAAACATTTATCATCAAATTCACTTAGAGTGTGTTTGGTAACTCTAATCTAAATAGGCAGAGCTTATTTGAAAAAAGAACATATTTGAATTATTAAGTTAAAGTTTAATTAGAAGTCTATCTTTTTTGAAGTAAAGACTTTAGAGGTAAAAACTTTTACTTTAAAAAGTAGTTCATAACTACTTTTTTCTTTAGATATAAAATCCTATTTCAAAAAGATGTAGATATCCAATAAACCATCAACTTAACAATCTAAAATCCAAGTAATCACAATTTTCAAATAAGTTGTACCTATTTAAATTAGTGTTACCAAATAACACCTTTAGTCTTAGTGAACAATAACAGTCTCCATGGATGTTAACATTCCCATGCCGGCATATTTGGCGATAGTATTATTATTATGGAGGGAATGAATGACAGTTTTGCAAAATCAGTTTTTTCTACGCAAGTACAAGACTGCCACCGAGGAGGGGGGTAGGTAACACCCTCATAGTGTCACACAAGGGTAGTGTAATCTCTCTCTATATATATACAAATAGGATGATAACTATATCACACAAGGGTAGTGTAATCTCTCTCTATATATACATATAGGATGATAACTATATAATATGGGGATGAGCGTTCACGTAATGCATGAATTTTGTTAGGGAAGTGATTTAAAACTCTTTATAGTACCTACTATTGAAAGCTGGAATGTGGATTTTCAATCTAATGGTGTCAAGCACTAAGTGGGGCCATCATTTAAAGCATGTGAGGACATGGAGCCATTGGATTTTCAATCCAACAGTCGATAGTATGTACTATGGATTTTTTTTCTTTAGTTTTGTAAATGTGTAAATGTAGAGATGAGAAATTATAATTTTGTAATTATGGATAGAAAATGATTTTTCAAATACTACAACTACAACTGCTCCTCTATATTTACAAAACCACTACTGTCTTTTGATTCCGCAAATGATAATAAAGTTCACGCAGTGTGTGAACCTTATCAATTTCTTTTGTGAGTATATATTAGATAATGATTTGGGAATGTTAACATTTGCGTCGTGCATGATGCATGATCGTTAACTTCTTCAAGAATGCAAAGATTGGCGACAATAAATTACCCCTCTTTCAGATTTTGTTAACTAAGAAGTGAGATTTTAGAGTTGGAACATAATTTAGAAGACTTGAGCCTTGTACTCACTTAAAATAAGATAATTATCCTAATTTAGGATGTATTAATAATTGGACCAATATTGTTTGTACTAACTCAATATAGTGGTTTTCTTTTAACATCGTCGCTAGTCGCAATTGGTTGCTTTTTCTTTTATCTGATCTAATTGAGATCATCGGTTAGATGGACCGAAATCGTGTATTCCTAAGGAGATATGTGACAGGCCGGGTGGGTGTGACCCACATGGATTTGGATGGGTTGGTAGACCTGAGTTCTCCATGCAACTCATCGGTTGTCATCGGTTGCTGTTGGAGCAGTTAGAACGGTCAAATTCGTTGAATCTGGATTGTGGGTAACACATGGGGCACATTCTGCGACAAATCAAATATAACTATTATTTGGTTTTGAACATCATAGTTCATCTCTTGAAAACCATACATACAGACATTGCAGCTAATGTAACTTATAGCTAATGTAACTTATACGATCCTGCAACTCGGATGGTGATATGTATCAGGGTATTTGAGCTTTTAACTTTCCGTTGCTCCTTTTATTTGTTAGGGCAACTGCGTACGGGTGAGTCATGAGTGTGAATGTGAAGTGAGTTAAAAGGCTGACCATACACACAAATCATCACCACCCAACAAAAGCAAAAGTTCCAAAGCCTTGAAAACACATAATACCTACTAGTTCTTATCTCCTAACAAGTAGCATCTCTCCTAATGGAGAATGATTTCCTCAAACATAATTAGAATGGGAGTCTAGTTGATGATGACTATTGATTCACGTCCATTGATTGTGTGTAATAAACCTCCCCTTTGATCCTTGATCAAGTCCCTGAGAATGTGTGATAATTGAAATATTTACCCGTGTAGAAAAGATACTAACCATACTAATTGGGATTGCGGCCTAACCATATATCTTGATTTAAAAGAAAACTACTATATTGAGTTAGCACAGACAATATTGGTCTAATTATTAATACATCCAAAATTAGGGTAATTAACTTATTTTAAGTGAATACAGGGCTTAAATCTTCTAAATTGTGTTCCAACTCTAAAATATCACATCCTAAATTCTTAATCAGTCCTATTGTGGAATCATACCTTTGGCCTAGCTCTAAAAAGTATGTGTGAAACAGCATAGTCATATATAGCTCCATATATAGACATGCTCCAACCATCTATATTTGGTGGTCCTGATTCTCAGCACTTAGTGCCAAAAGATGGACGGAAGCTGGAAACTACTAGCAAGGGATTTCGACCAAGTTCAATCTCACATACGCCCTGCACAATCCCACTAAATCCTTTCAAATCAGTTTTCTTCATGGAATGTAGTATGTAAACCCTTTCTAATTTTCAAAACCTGTGTATTGTTTTTTTTATCTAACAAGATTTTTAATTTTTCTTTTCTTTTTTCCCCATAGAGTGTATGTAAATCCTCTCTAGTTTTCAAATTTTATGTACTATTTCGTCCAAGTAGATATTTAGATGTTTCTCCCCCTTTTTTTCAATACAGTTCAGGTCATGTAACAAATTTAAAAGCCACTACTAAAGCTTAACCCTCTGAAAAACTATACATCAAAAGAAAAGAGTAATTCTCTTCTTAGACAAGCTATACCTGTAATAAATTTTCGAGAGTTAAAGAAATGAAGATCGATCCACTGACCCCGGACAAACTTGCAATCAAACTCTTTGCACTTCATGCTCTAATAGAGTAAACAGTAAGATGGGCAGGACAGTAATATCAATGGGTCAGCAGGGAATCTAGCATTTGAAGTAAATAGACAAGTCTGGGAATTGGTTAGTTTCTCTCTCGAAATATCTCCAAACAAACTGGAAATTATAAATGAACTATATCCTAAAAGATTAAAGTTTTTCAGATTTAAGAACAAGCATCTTCAATACATTGAAAGCACTTGATTTAACTCATATAATCAACTCGATTATATGAGTAATGTAACTACCTAGCTTGGAAAGTTAATGCCAATCACTCATTATTTGCAGATCATCCTTACCAACCACCATTTATCTTCTCTCAAATTGTTCAGCTCAGCCTACACACATCCCACATTGGATGTGAGTTCCTAAGTTTTCTGTCACCTGCTCTTCAACTTCAAGTTAGGGACCACCCGTAACATTGCTACAATTATTATTCAGTCTACTTTACTTAATTTCAAGGTTAGAAACAGAAATTCTTCCAATTTCACCAAAAGTAACTCCTCCAAGCTGTGATCATTTTACCATCCATTAAACTCTGATAAGTAACTCTACTAAGCAAAGACAGAGTATAGATGACAGAAAAATCAGGTCAGAAATTTCTCAAATGTCAACGAGAATTAACCAGTTTCAAAGAGGGCATGATTTTAATTTTGATTGGTGAATCTTATGCCATTTCAAAAATTTAAACAAAATACAAAAACACTAATAAGGGTCAGCAACTAAAAAAAAAAAGAAAAAAAAAAACTGAGTTTACAAGCACATAAACTTGGGGGATAAAGGAAAGAAACAAGCAGAAATGAAGATAACTCAAGGCGACCTGAAGAGCCTTAACAAAACGATTCTCACCCCATCAAGCTTCCCAAATCCTTACTCACCTGCCCTATTGAACACTACTCTAGTATGAACAATTTTATACGTGAACAAATACGGGAGGAGATAGGGGCGGAGCCAGAAATTTTTCCTTGAGGGCCCAAAATACATGTTTGAAGAAAATAAATGGATTTTGTCGAGAATGATCAGGTGCACACAAAATATTATGGGGCTTGGGGTTCGGGCCCGTAGCCCCCGAGATTATTTTTTTTTGGGGGGGGGGGTGGCCTCACCCGGCCCCTGGTAGGGGATAGATTGGAAATCCTCAAAAACTCTTTTGTTCCTCTGACCACGAAATAGCAAGAGGAAAAACCGAATAAAATGTCTCCCAGGTGTTGGAATTTTGCCTAGAGTTCTAATTTAGGTGAACTTCTATTATGGAGTTGCCTCTTTGGGATTAGAATTTTGGAAAACCCTAGTTGGTTTGGGATTAGAATTTGGGAAATTCCTAATTGGTTTAGGAGTTTATCTATGCTTATAAATAGACGTAGAGTGTAGGTTTATTGAGCATAAGCTAAGGATGTGAGATGTAGGATTTCCAAGGAGAGCAGGTTTGCACTAATGGAGAGTCCTAGATTTAGCTCTTGGGAGGAAGAGTGTGCTCACGACTTATATTCGGGTTGGTATCCTTACACTTCAAAGGAATCGGGTTAGTTCATCCTTCGTACTTCAAAGGATTCGAGTTGGTATCCTTACACCTCAAAGGAATCGAGTTGGATTGTCCTTACACCTCAAAGGATTTGGGTTGGTATCCTTACACCACAAAGGAATCAGGTTGGTTCACCCTTACACCTCAAAGGATTCGGGTTTATCCTTTTACCTAAAAGGTTTCGGGTGTGACAGAATTCGGTATTCAGTTTTACGCAATCTCGCTCAAGCGACTGGCGGCGAGTTTTGGAATTTGGTTCTAATTCGGTTCAAATTTTGGTTGTGAGAAAGAATAATAATTTTGTGGGTTGTGTGAGAGCTATTCAAGGGCTATGTGAGAGCTTTTGATTTTGTATTCTTGTTGTTATTCTCTTTGTAATCTTCTCTATTACTAGTGAAGATTTTTCAGATCGTCTTTTGATCATGGATGTAGCCCTAGGTGGGTGAACCACATATATCTTGTGTTGTGGTATGAATTATTTTCAAATTTGTTTGTCATATTATATTCAAACCTCGTGATCGCATTCGTTTTCGCACCACAAATTGGTATCAGAGTAAAGTTCAAGGTTCAGAGTTGCATATTCAGGGTTTGCAAGGCTTTGAGGTTGCGAGGATTATGACATTTTTGAAACTAACATTCAAGGTGGAGACCTGAAGTTTGCATAAGATTGTTTTTTCGATTGATGAGTTTGCACAAGATTGTTGAAAGAAGATTGTTCGTGATTGATTTGATAGAATTCAAGTCAAGGTGGAGAATGTTAGAATTTTGCCTAGAATTCTATTTTAGGTGAACTTCTATTATGGAGTTACCTCTTTGGGATTAAAATTTTGGGAAATCCTAATTGGTTTGGGATTAGAATTTGGGAAATTCCTAATTGGTTTAGGAGTTTATTTATGCTTTTAAATAGGCTTAGGGTGTAGGATTATTGAGATAAGCTAAGGATGTGAGATGTAGGGTTTCCAGGGAGAGCAGATTTGCTCTCATGGAGAACCATAGTTTTAGTTCTTGGCAGGAAGAGTGTGCTCATGGCTTACATTCAGGTTGGTATCCTTACACGTCAAAGGAATCAGGTTGGTTCATCCTTACACCTCAAAGGATTTGGTTATCCTTTTACCTACAAGCATAGTAACAAAGTTTTCTAATTTTTTCAAAATTTTCTGTATAATATGCAATTTTTTCGTTGAACGATTAATTTCTGAACTTTTCACGACTTTCTGAAGGAAAAAAAAAGTGAATTTTTAAAGAATTTTACAAATTGTTCACGACTTTTTAAAAATGTCCCAAATAAATATCTAATATATAAAATATGTTTGTTTATATTTTAATAATTATTAATCTTATTTAATATTTTTTCATATCTTACCCGTTAATTTCCTAATTTATTGTCAATTTTTCCAAATCTTTTCCTAGACGAATTATTCTTGAACTCCAACTTGGTAACTATAGTCGGTATCATATCACATTCTCTTTATAATTATTAAATTTATTCCTGACTTTGCCAAAAAAATTCCAAACTAGACCCCTACCGTACCGCAACTTTGTTACTATGCTTTGGTATTCTATTTTCGCTTGACTCAAGCAACTGGCGGCGAGTTTCGAAATTTGGTTTTGATTTGGTTCAGATTTTGATTCTAAGAGAGAACAATAATTTTGTGGGTTGTGTAAGAGCTTTTGATTTTGTATTATTGTTGCTCTTCACTTTGTAATCTTCACTATTACTAGTGAAGATTTTTCGGATCATCTTTTGACCGTGGATGCAGCCCTAAGTGGGTGAATCACGCATATATTGTGTTGTGGTATGAATTATTTTCATATTTGTTTGTCGTATTATCTTCGAATCCAATGATCACATTCGCTTCCGCACTACACCGGGCACTATCCAAATTAATCAGAGACCAACAAGATAAAAAATTGGAAAGGAAGAAGGAAAGACTCAATCTACATCTAGCCGAGATAGGAAATACCCCCAAATTTCAGATGCAATAGGCTAATGCAAAAGCAAGTGATCAACAAACTCTTCCGCATGCAAGTACAAAAAAACAATTGGCCATCCTCTACCCTTTATTTTTCAAGTGGTCACAAGAATTGTATTCAAGGAAGCATTCCAAAGAAAGAAGGTTCAAAGAGGTCATGAATAAGGAGAAAAGAAAAGGAAAAAAGGAATTAATTCTTCAAAAGTGTTCCCCATGGTTACTGTCTTCACCCCAAGGCAACATCTATTCTAGGTCCTTGACCATTATACGAGCTGATAGTACTCTCTCCTTACTGCTGATAAAAAGAGAAAAACTGATAACATTCAAATATACATTAGAGCAAATGTTTATTTATGGTCATTCCCATGAATCCCTGTTGCTGCCAACCAAGGGAAGAAAAACTTGCTATGATCCTCAAGTCATTTCCTGATAGTGCCTTTTACTTTTCTCAATAAGTTGCAGGTTAAGTTTGAGTCATAAACCTTGCTAAATCCACAATGTGGACAGAACCATTACAATAGATAATGGTGATCATTTCGAAATGTTATACTGGAAAACAATAGCCACGGATGAAATTGCTAATGTATAAGAGTACTAGATATGAAACAATAAATTGCATGCAGTAATGTCCCAAGTACATGCTCTTCAGCTATCAATAGTAACATTGACAAATCTGTTGGTAAAATATTCAAGAAAAGGAAGGCGGGACAATTTGGGATAAGAGGATATAAATATTCATATATACCAAGACAACATTGTGCTCTGCAACTTCAGTTCTCGGTAAGACAATAACCAATAAAATATATCATGGACGGATACTATTCCTAGTTCCAACTCATGACTCCCATGCTTGCTCAATTATCAGGGATCATAAGAGTGTCTGGTTGTCATTATACATATCATCATAAATTAACTTATGGAAACAGATTCTGGAGTTTGCAATCCATGCCAGTATCACCATTATCATAACAATAAGATTTACAAAACAATGAGGGGGATTCACATTAGATGAAATGAATTGAGAATAAAGGAATCCTTACCTCTACCTGCCACATTGCATCTCAGAAGAAGCAATAAATTCTGATATGTATCTGAATCTGTATTCTGTGTGTCTGCTTTATAGGACATCATGGAGGACCAAATCTGAAACCACAGCAACTCCATAGGAAGTTCTTTCTGAACATATAAGTCATCACAACAACTCTTTAATGAAATCAAGGTTAAGCGTGTCCCGGATAATAAGGAACAAACCAAGAAGTGTAACAACCATGATCCCTGATGACATAATCTGCTGCTCTAGTTCTTGGGGGAGCTTTCTCCCACCTCTAGCTGCCTCTATGAGGATCAAGGCCAAGGAACCCCCATCTAAAGCAGGCAAAGGAAGAAGGTTTATTATAGCAAGGTTAAGATTGATCACAGCCGCAAATTGGTAAAGCCCGTCAACGTTCGATCTCGCGACTTCTGCACCGACTGCAATGATGGCAACGGGGCCTGCAACCTTGCTGGCTGACTGTGAGAAATTAAGAAAAGTCTGTCTCAAGCTATCCAAAATATTAAATGAGAGACCCCAGAATTCCCTTCCAGTGTAATTCAAAGCCTCCGGGAGATTCTTTGGCCTAACCTTTGAAATCTTGACATTTGGGGATAACTGAACTCCAATCCTCCCTGTTCCATCCGAACTCTCATCCGGGGTAATCCCAATTTCAAAATCCTGAGATTCCCTCTCAACCTTGAGTAACACATTCCTTCTAGGATTTTTCTTAATAACATCAACAAGCTGGGAAACTGAAGTAGGTATTGTTTTAGGCAATTCAATCCCATTAACAGCAAGAATTACATCACCAGGGAGCAGCCCATCTCGAGCAGCAGCAGAGGCGACTCGAACCTCCGGCACAAGCACCCCAGGAAATGCCTCTTGTACAGGCAACCCAACCGACAACACTTGAACAAAGATGATTGCATAAGCAAAGATAACGTTCGCAATTACCCCAGCCGAGATTACAAGGACCCTATCCAAGATGGGTCTGTTCTTGAGTAAATTTTTGTCATCAACAGGAATATTGCTCTCGGGATCATTATCAGGAAAACCCACAAACCCACCAAGTGGAAACGCTCTAATGGAGTATTCTACATTTTTTGCATTGAATTTAGCTAAGACTGGACCAAACCCAACTGCGAATTTACTTACATGGATGCCTTGGAGATAAGCTGCGAGGAAGTGACCGCCCTCGTGAACGATGATGATGGCTCCTAGAACTGCAACCGCCTCTAGAACAGATTGAACACTGTCGAAGCTTCCGAATCCGGGAAAAGCCCTTGACCGAAAAGAGTCACTTTTTCCTAGTGGGTATCTTCTCTTCTCACTGAAAAACTGGTTTTTGTAATGGGTTTGGAGATATGAGGAAGAACATAAACAATTACCAAAAGAAGAAGAAAAAAGAGATTTTGAGAAATGGGTTTGGGGTATGAGAGGGAATTGAGAGATGGGTGCTTTTGAATTGATTGATCTGATGAGTGAGGAGGTTGAGGGAGAGATTGAGAGGTTGATTATCATGGCTTCCTAGTTTTGGGGGTTTTGGAGAGGAGGGTGTACTGTGGGCTAATTGGCTAAGAGAAGAATAGATGGTAAAGAAAGATAGAAGGGATGAGGGATTTTGGATAATCCATAATTTTAATTTTGTGTGTGGATTTTCCTTCTCTTATTTCTTCCAAGTGTGTTTCTCTTCTTCTTGAACCATCTTTTGTTTGGTTTGAAATGTGTGATCCAAAACTTCAGAGACCAACTTATCTTACTGACTGTTACCTATAGAAACAGTGGAGGATTCGTTGCCGGTGGACAGTTTCCGTCACCAGAATCCGGTGAGTGGACTAACACATTAGTTTTTAGGGGTGTGAATCGCCCGAGTTCGAGCTTCAAAGCTTGGAGGCATGCTAGCCCTACTCTCGGTAAAACTCTACTCTCAGCTTCCACCAACCGCCTATCCATTATCAAATCAATTATGGAGGTTAAAGCACTATCTCTCCTCAAGAATGGACAAGTGATTAATGGAGACTGAGAGTAGAGTTTGATCGAGAGTAGGGCTAGCATTTCTTTCAAAGCTTATGTAAATGTGTCGGGCTTCGGGCGAGCCTATTCAAAAATTACTGAAAGTCAAGCCCATACTCAGCCCATTGCCACCCCATAAAGATCATGCTTTTTTTTTTTTTTTTTTTGTGAAGTATTAGAAACATATTAGGCACACACCTGAACTCAATTTTAACTTAAGCCTTTAATCACACACCTCTAAAAAGAAAAAAAAAAAACAGAGTTGCTCTCCAGCTATGTAATGTTTGAAAGCTGTACTTTATGTTGTAAGTTGTAACATATCTTATTATATTAATCAATTTGCCTAACCCATCTTGCCTTCCAAAAAAAATGTTTGAATTTCAAGAGCGAAATTGCAGACCTTTCTACCGAAATCAAAATCTATTATTTCGGCCTAAATCTTTATATTGTAATTGTTTTAATTAATTTTTTTCTATAAATAATCAAAATTCTCCAAAATTTCATGAAATATGCCAAATTTTTGTGGAATTTGTTGAAATTTTAGAATTTTGTTTTAAAAAATCAAAATAATAATATTTTATTAAATTAAAATTTTAATTAAATATTTATCAAATATTATAGTAGGATAAGTTAGATAATTAAGACCTTAAACACTTTAACTAACCTATTTAAAATAGAAAACCTTATTAATATCACGTATAACAACTTAATTGAATTAAATTACACAAGTTATCTACGTAACCTACTTAAATTAGAAAAGCTACCTAAGTAACCATTTTAAACTAAAAAATGTAATTTGTAGGACTCTTAATAAATAAGAAAATTCACATCTAGTAATTCCTTAAACTAGATAAGTTATCTAAGTAACCTATTAAACTAGAATCGCTATCTAAGTAACATATTTAAACTATAATTTTATTTTACTTATTCAAATATAAAAATTCCTGAAAAACAAAAAAAATTGAGATTTCTCACCAAATTTCAAAACTTTATTTCGCTTTATTATATTATTCAAAATATTTATTACAGTGAGATCTCGGCCGAAATACCAAATTTTCGGTTTCAATCCCCCAAAACAAAATTTCGGTGATTTCAAACCTTTTTTTTTTGGTTTGAGAGATTTCAAACATCAGTCCACAATATGAACAACGACCCAAATTTGGAGAGGGTCCTGAATGATCTTAACCATTTAATAAAGAGAAATGCTAGCTGTACTCTCACTCCGGTGAAGTGTCCTACTATATATATATATATATATATATATATATATTTTTTTTTTTTTTGTAGAAAATGAGGACACTTGTTAGTCTGGTAAAGGAAGTGAGGAGTAAAGAAATTGGGGCTAGTATTTCTTAGTTGCAAAATTCAAAAAAATTCATATTCTCCCTTCTTTGATAGTAAACCGAGATTTTTTTGTCAGGCTACTTGTGGGCCCACACTTCTTTTGTTATATTGTGTGGGTGAGAGTCATTTGTTATATTATGTAGTGAGAGTAAAGTGCTCCCATGTGTGTAGACCTTAGTCCACATCAATTAAGGAAGAGTTGGGATGAGCAACAGCGCTAGCTGTTGCATTGTTGCGTATTGTGCCTGAAAAATAAGGGGCTCATATTCAATAAGATAGGCCCCCACATCAACATAGAGAGGGTCCCACTTGTTTTTTCAGGCATAACCAGGCAACAGCGCAACAACTAGTGTTGTTGCCCATCCGAACTCCTTAAGGAAGGTAGGGTATGTCTCCTTAACTACTCCCACCATGCCTCTTTTTTTCGAAAGGTGTGTGATTGTGGCTTCGGTTGAGACTTGGTATGCGTGTGTGAGTTGTGTCTGCGTCTTAACCTATAAAAAAATATATATATTTAAATAATAATTCAAAAAGAAGAGTGCTAACCCCAAAACAGATTTCAATTTTTTTCCAAACTCTTTTTGTCCTTGATGCAACACCTATAGTTTGCTACTCATTTTTTAACTAAGTTAAAAGAAAGCAACATTTTTCAAAGAGAAAGTTCTGGCAAGTTCAGATGGACAAAAGTGCACGCTATTGTTTTGTTGCTCCTTTGTGTCTTACAAGGTGACCCCCACATTCAACAGTGCTTGGAACCCCCCCTCCCCCACACACACATAAAAAAGGATGGGCTCTATTTTTCTTAAGACACAAAGGGGCAATAGCACAACAATGTGCGCTGTTCCCCATCCGAGCTCTCCATATATCTTATTTTTACGTGTCTCTTCAAGGTCACTAGGTTAGGAGTTAGGTTGGTAAGATGGTGGCGACAGCCCTCAAAATTGAGTTCACTCCAACTAAGGGCAAGTATTCCCGTAACATTTGAAAGAAAAAAAAAAAATGGTATTTGGCAACACTACAATTAAGTACTTGTTGGTCAATAAGTCCTTATTCATATTTTAAAATTTTTTATTTGCTAAAAAAAAAAAAATTGAGTATAAGGTGGCATTTGGTAACACTATTCACACTATTCTAGATAGGTAGAGCTTATTTGAAAATTGTGTTTACTTGGACTTTAGATTGTTAAGTTGAAGATTACTTGGATGTCTTACATCTTTTTAAAGTTGAGATTTTAGAAGTAAAAACCTCTACTTTAAAAGTAGCTCATAGCTAATAGAAAAGAGATTTCTATTGAATAGATTTGATTATTTACATTGACCCTAAAAATGGTTTATATAGATTTAACAAGATAGACTTTTATGGAAAGTAAATAAATCTATTCTTAGCATTCCTAATCAAATCTAATCTACCCTTGATTGATACTAATCTAATATTGTGATGAGATACACTTGAATGATATAGTGTATCTCACTCACCTTATTACAATATCCTTCTTTATTCTCTAATACTCCCCCTCAAACATATGGGGATTGAAAAATCTCGATGTATTTGACGCCAGTAGAAATTCGTTTGACACCTTTTTATCTCCGCTTGACATCTTTGATATTTGTTGCATACATGCTTGTTTGCGTTAGTCAATTGGTTGCTTGTTGATGGATGTGGCTGAATCAAAAGGGCCTCTAATGGGCCATAAAGAAAGGCCTCTATAAACCTAAAAGAAATGTCTCAAATGGGCTTGAACAACAGTATCACTAATGAGCGTGACAGGTCTCAATGGCCAAGAATCAGCCTTGATGGGCCTAAATTGGGTCTCCATGGACCGAAATTATTGGTCTCTATGGACCAAAGAACATGACTCTATGGACCTAAATTGACCTTGTGGCCCTTTAAATATAGCCTCTATAGGCTAATAAAGAGAGCCTCTGGGCTTGAAAATGGGTCTTCATGGACCAAAAAAAAAGTAATGTGTATGTGTATGAGATACACAATATCAAAGTTCCAAAAAAAAATGACCCCCCCCCCTCTAAAACAAGTGCTCATCCTTTACCAATAAGGAATTTGATCAACGGGAGATCATGTTGATTGATCTCAACAGGCCAAAGCAAGGGACACGGTATGGACCTTCATTTGTAGTCTCATACAATGGAAGGAATGCCTGATTTCTGCACATCAGTCCTTGGAGAAGCTTATATCTCTCTGAGTCTCAGCTTGATGACAATTAATAAAACTCTTCTCAAAGCCGTTAGCAAGGGTCAAAGAAAGGGGAGCTGGAAGGTGTTATGTGTGGCAAGGTACAAGAATAAATGTCACAAGTGTTGAATTTGGCTCGAATTAGAAGAACACCAGAGGGGGCGATCGATTGCCCCTAGTGGCGATCGATCATTAGGCATGCGGTTTTTTAGAAAAAAGTGCGAAATTTAGTATTTTATGCTTTTGGAAATTCCTATTCCGATTGGGGGACTTTCTAATTATCTAGGACTCTTGTTTAAGCCTATATATACTTAGTTATGGGTCTTGGCTTTGGTATTTTGAAGATCAAGGAATGCTTTTGTATTGGGAGTAGGAGATAATAGAAATGATTAAAGCATACTAGGGTTTGGGAAATGTTTAAAGGATGATAGATAGGGATTCTTTTTTGAGTTTTCATAGAGAATGTGAGTTGAGTGTTTTTGTACTAGTTCCTCAAGGTTTCTATGAATAAAGAAGTGATCGAATCTTGACCTGTGGGCGTAGGCAGGTTGTTGCCGAACCACGTATATCTCTTGTGTTCTCTCGTGGGGTGAGAGACGTTGTTAGAGGGGCTGTAATAGAGGTTGGTATTGGTGTTGTTTGCAAGCTAAGAAAACAAGAAGAGAGATAAGAACTTCATGCCAGACGGGTGGCCACGAATTCACCCGCCGAAAAAAGCTTATTGAAAAAAAATCAAAATAGATAGTGGATCACCCACCCACTCTAATACTAGGATAGAAAAGAGATTTCTATTGAGTAGATTGGATGATTTACATTGACCCTAAAATAGGGTTTATATAGATTTAACAAGATGGACTTTTAAGGAAAGTAAATCAACCAAATCTAATTATTAACCTAATCAAATCTAATCTACCCTTGATTGATGCTAATCTAATATTGTGATGAGTATCCTTGAATGATATAGTGTATATCACTCACCTTACTACAACACCTTTCTTTATTCTCTAATAATAGCTACTTTTTAGCTTAGATGTAAATATAATTAATTAACCTTCAACTTAACAATCTAAAGGACAACTAAGCACAATTTTCCAATAAGCTCTACCTAATTAGATTAGTGTTACCAAATGTCACCTAAGTGATTAAGAGCCAATAAAAAGTACTTATTTATATTCTTAAAAAAAAAACATTTACTATACAAAAGTACTTATTAGCTTATAGTAATGTTGTCAAACACCCCATAAATCTATACTACTATTATATGTATAACATAGTTAGAGTGTTCTATGGATGTCACCTATGTCTTCCTCTTGATACCACATAAGACTCTTTTTCATTTGCGACGTCACATTATTAAACTAAAATCAATGATGAGACACACATATTTCTATCATGATCTTTATTTACTTCTTATCTTTCCTAGAATTTCTCCTTCATTATTTCTCTATTTCCTTGCAAACATTTGTCCTCCCTTCATTGATAGTGGTAGCTCTCTTATTAATGATAATTAATTAATATTATTATATTCCTATAATAATAGAGATTGACGTGAGGCCGAGCTACATACTTCTACAATTTCATATTAAATAATGAGTTTAATGTAAAATAACAAATTTGGTATGGAAAGAATCTATGTAACTTTATCAAATAAACATATCATATCTTAAATTTTATTTTACTTAATTGTTTTACTCTTTTATTTACTTTGCTATTTGTTTTTTCATTTTCTTTTTTTTTGGAACGAGAAAAGTTGGGGTTAAGGTGGACCCCGACCAGATTTATTAAAAAAGAATAAAGGAGAAACAGAGGGGAGGAAGAGAGAAAGAGGCCACCCTAGAGGCATACAAAGACCCCCCCCCCCAAAAGTAGCACCACACAAGGACACTGCAACAAGAAACAAGGCCCAAGCGCAACAACACAAAACACCTACAGCCCAACAACTAGAAGCCTCACGGCTCGTACACAGTCAAAAAATGGGTGCCCCATGACACTATGGGGGTCCCACTCGGACACAGGTCCTTGTCACAAGGGGACTCATAATCACCGACCTTCTGAGGAATCCTAGGCTTAAGGCGAGAAGTAGGAGGAGGAGGAGACATATACCCAAATAACTGTGGGTTAAGAAGGACCGAATCTTCCCCCTCACTCTCTGGAACAGCCATAATAGGCTCCACACCAGCATACTCCAAAGCCACTCCCACATCCCGATGCATCGCACGGGGTGTTTGCTAATATTCTTTAATTTAAGAAGGTATAGGCAAGGCCCTCAACTTTCGGGAAAAAATAAAAATAAGTTTTACACTATATTATTTATTTTAAGAGGGTATAACCATAAGTCTATCCGCCCTATCTTCAAAAAAAAAACATTCTTTACAAATGGCCGAAATGGCCCCCGAACTTTACCTTAAGAAAAACAAAACGTACTTACGCTAATTCACTTGTTCTGACTAGAGTTTTTTTTTTTTTTTGGTTAACCACAAGAACACAAACTATACCCAACACACCCACCCACCCATAAAGAAGCCCCAGGCCACAAGGCCATTGCACCCACACACGCTCTCTCCATTCATATTTAAACTCTTTGAGATATATAATGTACTGATGATTTTAATTATTAAATTAATAAGCCAAACTTGATCACTTTTGATTGTTATCTGGTGAATCTGATTAGCATCCATTATAGCTTCAGTGAGAAGTTCCATAGAATCCAAACTAGAAATTTCATATGTAATTTCCTAAGTAAATCAAAATTAAAATCAATATACTGGATCAAGCAACCAATTGTTAGCCTTGAATTAACTTGAAGAAAATTGAGAAATATGTCTCTGAAAATTCTGCATATTTCTTCTCATCTATTCATATGTAACTATCTGATTTATAGAGAATACAAGATAAACCTAATCTAGAAAGAGACAACATAAAACATGATAAATATCACCACTTTTTAAAACTAAATAGAGTCCTAGTTTATCTAAACTTTAATAGCCTCCCTTAAACTAGGATTTGCAAAATGTTATGTCAAGCTTCATCTTCAACTTGTTGAATATTTCATACTTGAGTGACTTATTAAAAATGTCAGCAATCTGTTCTTCGCTTTTGTAATACTCAATCTTCACATCTTCATTCTTCACAAGCTCTCAAATGAAGTGAAATCATATATCAATGTGTTTACTTAGACCATGAAAACCCGAATTTTTCATGAGTGTAATAGCCGAGCTGTTATCACAAAAATCGTACTAGGACCTGCTTGAACATAGTGCAACTCCTCCAGCATTCTTCTAAGCCATATAGCTTGAGTTGCACATGATGTCAATGATATATACTCCGCTTCGGCAGTTGAAAGTGCAATAACATCTTGGTTCTTTGATGACCAAGTAAAAGTACAATCTCCAATAAAGAACACATATCCAGATGTACTCTTTCTATCATCAACATCATCAGCCCAATCACTATCTGTGTTACAATAAGTCTAGGATCATTAGTACATTTATAAAAAATACATTCATCAAGTGTAGCTTTTATGTATTGCAAAATTCTTTTAGCTGCTTGTAGGTGAATCTGACTTGGGCACTCCATGCATGTAACGGCTAAGTAGTCCGACTCCATACACAATGTCCAGCCTTGTAGTAGTTAAATACCTTAAGCTCTCAATTAAGCACTTAAAATATGTAAAATCAACCAAATTTTCCTTCTTTGTCTTGGACAATTTCAAACCAGTTTCTGTAGGAGTTTTAATAGGTTTAGAATTTTTCATCCTAAACCTATTGAGAATCTCACTTGCATACTTCTTTTAGGAAAGAAAAATTTCATTACTTATCTGATTTACCTCGATCCCAAGATAATAACACATTAAACCCATATCTATCATCTCAAATTTTTAAACCATGGTTCTCTTAAACTTATCAAACATAGCAAGAGTATTACCTGTGAAGATAAGATCATCTACATATAGTGAGATTAACAATAGATCATCATGCTCATTATATTTAACATAAATAGCATGTTCATTAGGACACTTATGAAAGTCATTATCATGGAGATATGAATCAATACGAATGTACCAGGCCCTTGGAGCTTCCTTTAACTCATAAAGTGTTTTCTTCAGTTTGCATACATTGCCCTTTTCGTCATTCTTCACATATCCAATAGGTAGGTCAACATAAACCTCTTCTTCAAGAATTTCATTCAAGAATTCTGACTTCATATCCATTTGATGGATTTTTCATTGGTTTTGAGCTGCTAAAGCAACCAATATTTTGACAGATTCAATTCTACCAATAGGAGCAAATACCTCATGATAATCAATCCTAGGTGTTTGCTTGTAACCCTCTATCACAACCCTTGAAAGGCTCTCACACAACCCACAATTCTTTGTTCACTCTCTCAACTCAAATCTGACCTAAACTCGAATCATTTTAGGAAAAAGGAAACACAAAACTCGAACCCTTCAAAACCGAACCAATACTCTCCACCATGAGAGCACACCAAGATAAAGCCGTGTGAACACTCTCCTCTCTTAAGAGCTAACAAGGGCTTTCCATGGAAGATCTCCCGTTTTCCATGGAAGCCCAACCCACACCTCACATCTTGCTTTCTCTCCCTCTTAAGGTTCTTACTCTCTGGATTATCTCTATAAGCCTCCACCCGAGGCTTATTTATAACCACAAAACAATCTCACTCTAATTAGGACTTTCCCAAAACTCATCTCCATGAAAGAGGCAACTTCTTATTCCACATAGGAGTCTCTAAAAGCAACTCAAAATATTCAGCCTATCTAAATCGTCGACCACCGATCGATCGGCCATGCTTGGCTGATTGATCGCCCATGTTAGGTTTGCTCTAATTCGAGTCAAAAACCCCACAAATCTCCATCTTGGCGAGAATCCCATGAACACCCTTCGTTGTGTCATCTCGCTTTCAACAACATAAAATTTTCTTTTAATCTTGTGCAAACTCCACCAAATTTGCAGGAAAAACTCCACCTCGAACAACGGCTTCAAACATGTCATAAATCTCGCAACCCAATAGTCTTGCAAATCTCAAATCTGCAACCCCAAAACTCGAACCTGACTCTGATATCACTTGTTAGTTTTGAATTAACTTGAAGAAAATTGAGAAATATGGCTCTGAAAATTCTGCGTATTTCTTCTCATCTATTCGTATGTAACTATCCAACATATAAGGAATACAAGATATACCTAATCTAGAAAGAGATAAGATAAAACATGATAAACATCACCACTTTTTAAAACTAAATAGAGTCCTACTTTATCTAAACTTCGAACACCAACGGCTGAGGTTGAGTTATATTTCTTTTTTTTTTGGAAGGTTGAGTTATATTTCTTAAATTATGGGTCATCTAGATGTTGTTAAATCTCATCCCCAGTGTAGTGTGTGCAATGCAACTAGTGATATGTTCTAACGAGTCCATTACCTTATATTCTGCAGTCATTGGTGCGTTTTCTGAAATAATACTTCAGTTCCAGTAACAATTTCTCCAGTAGCTGTTTTACATATGAATACATATAACAAGGTGTCTCTGGTTTCTAATCCACTAAGAGAGCTGAGTTCCAGAACTCTCCACTCTACTATCAACGATCATAGCTCTCATACATTGTTGATCAATCTGGCATCTTGCAATTAATGAACTCAAAGGCCATCTTTTTAAAATTGCCACAAAAATAGGAACCAAAGTTCATAGAGAAGTTGCACTTCAAGGAATGTAAGGTCTCAAGAAACTTTTAGAAGGATACTCCATTTGGATCTAACATACCTTGGAGAAGATTTTAGTGAGCTTCAACAAACCTCTTTCACTAACAACTGAACATCCAACAGGCTTTCGCCATTTAGGTGATATTTTGGCGAATCTAAGACGAATTCTCAGTAAACCAGATTAATTCATAATGTCGAACTTCACTAACAATATGGAATTCCAGCAAGTGGTTAGAGAAAATAATCAGGTAGCAGACTTCCTACCCAAGAATCTTGAAGGAACCTTGGTAACAAAATTTTTATCGAGATGGATGATTTACCAGTGAAGGTAAAAGGCATGATTGACATTGATAAATCCTCTTTGTTTAATATCAGGTGTTAAGGTGGTTTTATGATCTGTGTTGGTTTGTTTTGGTCTAGGGGTTAGGTTTTATGCCCCCTATTTTTGTAACATTTTTTCCTATTAATAAACTAGTAGGGGTCCGCTAAACCCACCTCCACTACTGGGAGGCTTCTTCAAATCAACAAAACAATATGTTATTGATTTAGCCTATTTTTTAGGCGCTCCTGTGGAGTTCAAATCAATAGCTTAAAAAGCCGAAAGATTCACCATATTAACACATTTGCTTTCAGATTTTGGTCCTAAGCAATTCCATTGAATTGTCCCACATTGCTTCTTCTTTATCCCCAAACTACTGTAATGGTGCATGCTTCAGAAGGTCATTTATGGTCTGCAAAAAACCCTCAAGATGATAGAAAGTTGAATAATGGATTGGAATGTTGAAATGTGGATCCATAAATCAAAACCTCATTTAATTGCAATGCTTTTACTATACACGGATGATACTCAAATTGCTGAGTTTAACTTGGCTTTCATAGCAACTAAAGGGCATGTGGGATAGGGTAAGACTTGATGGCAACTAGTTACCAACCCCCTCCTCTTCAAATTAGTTAGTCAATATTTTTTCATTCGTGATAGAAAATAGAGTAGGATAATAAGATGTGATAAGAAAATATAGAAGAAATGATTCTATTGAATATTTGGATGAATTACATTGATCCTTGGCAGAGTAATAATATAGAATTACATCCAAAAATGGAACTACAACTAAATACCAATCTAATCAAATCTTACAAGACTAATGTAATCTAAATCTACTCGAATTCAAATCTACTTGTGATAATATACTATGTATCTTATCACATCTTATTATCCTACTCTATTCTCTATCAGATCGTAGCATCTTTAAGATAAATAATGCAAAACTCTCTACAATAAAAGACATGTATGCTTACCTAATCACCTTTATCCAAATAAGAAATATGTTCTTGATATAATGGTGTCGACCATTATTAAAGTAGCTAGCAAATGACAGACATCCATTTCACACTCAATCATGCAAGAAGAACAGTTAAAATTGTGAAGTAATCTAGATCAAATAACTTATACAAGGTCAATGCATGATTGGATTTGTGACCATCACATTTAAAGATATGATGCTATTGAAGCGGCCCACATTTTATTCACGGAAACTTCGCGATAAAAATCTCAAAGAATCATAGCCACTGAATTGATGAACTCTTTGGTTAACTACAGCAAGATAATGTAATAGGATGGTTCTTAGGGTTCTATACAAATATCTTACTTATACTATATTATTCCATTGCAATCATGCAAATACACAAAAATAATGTGTTGGGAGCAGGCCATTTGCTCTAATTGTTTGTGATCATCAACACAAGAAGAACAAGAACAAAAGGGTCGCTTGCAGATTTGGATTTTGTATCAGTGATAGGTTTAAATATGGAGCCATCAAACCCTAACAGGGAAAGAATAAAAAATTGAAGAAAATACAAAGATGCTACAATCCCTTTTACCAGATCCAAACGTATCTGCTAGGTGGGTCACCCAGTTTTGATATTGTCTGAGAGAAGACAAACGAGAAGGGAAAAGATAAATCTATCATAAATGGGTCCTCGTCAACACCCTTATAAAAAGGGTGCGGGGTTGGGGTTGGGGCCACCCTGAGGTGATGAACTGCTTATGCATCTCTGACGTTAATGCATGAAACCACTGTCACAAACAGATAAGACCTTACGTGATTATATTAAATGCTTTTCATGGTTTATTAATTACGAAAAAAAAAAGAAATGGGTCTTCTTCAAAACACTATAATTTATTTTTCATACATTGTTTTTCTTCTTCACTCTTTGTTGTTATCCGATATAGATATAAGACTTGATTTCACATGTTCCACAAGTCCTATGCCTTTTACCATATTAGTTAAGTTCGTATTATTTGGTATTAGAGCTAACCTCCACATCTTGGGTTCGAGTCATGGAAAGGATTACCTGGAATAGAGAGAACCGTCTCAAAAATAGAGAAAAAGGCTGTCTACTTGCCCTTAGAGTGAAAGCTATCTAAAGTGAGAGCCATCGAAAATATCGATTATAGATAATATGTTACAATCTTAAATAGATATAGAACTTGATTTCACGAGATCCATGAGTAGTTTTTGGCGTATTGATTAAGTTCGAATCTCTCTCTATCTTTAGATCAGAATGGTTGCAGGGGAATCACTAGGTCGGGTAGACGTGGGAGAATTTAATGCACCCTAACTGAAAGCATATGGGTTGTGGGCCTAACTGACGTCGCAGTTATGGCTCCCTCTACACCAGGTACCTTCAAAGGTACTGGGACATGGCTGATTCCTTCATCAATAAAATTTAGTACTATACATTAAATATATAGAGACTGAAAACAAGATTTAAAAAATGGATTTAGTGGTACCTCTTGAATTCTAATTTATAGAGGACTATATCCTGTGTATGCATTATAAAACGTACTTATATTTTTATTTTTATAATATGTAAAATTGCACTGGATTTATGCTCCATATATAGGTATATAATTCATCAATTACCTCTATAAGACTACAACAATGTGGCAGAAGATTAATACTATCCTCTCACTGTATGAGGGAGCCTATCCCCACCTAGGGAATCTGAGGCCAAAACTGACTTGATAGGATGATCTTTGCCATCAGATAAGTGGACCTTTATCTCTGACTATTCATCTATTGTATATGGCTTTCAGTTGACATATATCCCTATAAGTAATCAAATATTTCGATAAGTGTATAGGCAGACATATAATCTGCTTACCTATTTCCTTGATGTGCGTGGTTCCATGATAAATCTCCTAAATCATGCCTTTCTAACCTTATAATTGCTAATAATAGATTTCTTCTAATGAAGAGGTTCTTTCATTCATTTAATTTTTATTTTTTTTCTCTTTTCTTCCTTCCTTTCCAAGTACTAACTAGGAAGACTCAGAAGCCTGTGAAAAACTCCTTTGCAGTCCAATAAATGAGTCTCCCTACACCATTGAATGAGAAAATAAATGGAAAAATCGCTTTACTGACTAAATAATGGCAAATAATAAAAGCTAGCCAACCACTATTGATTTCTTCATTAGAAATTAAATTACACTTTCTAGTTATATTCATCACAATAATTCAGTAACTATACATATGTCTCTATGTATGTATGTGGTTAGGTGTGCATACATGTGTTTCATATATGAAAGTGGAATACTAATATACTATGCAAGAAAGATGAAAGCATCAAAGCAATATTCTAGTGTGTACTTAATTATCAATTGGCTAAAGCAAGTGAACATGAAGATGATCTATTTTGGACTAGAAAGCATTATACTGTGATCTCCATTTTTGAGGCAGAAGATGCCTCCCATCCATGCACTGTGCCGATGCATCTTGAATATACAACAGAGAAAAGAAAAGCCCAAGAAACACAAAAGGGATTGAAGAACAAATCACGTACCTGCAGTTGAAGGTAAGAGATAGAGAGTGTGAGATATGCAGGTGAGAGGAGATATTGACGCGGCTCAATCCGATCACATGGTTATGAATAATTTTAACCAAGTCATCAAATTGAGGCGCGCCAATACCTCCCTCTCGGTTAACACTCTATCTATCAGTTCTAGCAAATTCATTGATTGTCTGAGAAAGCTTTAAAATGCTGAGCTTCATGTGCAGTTCTTTAGAAAAACTCGAGAAATAGAGATCCTTACACATGGGTAGGTCATATACTTGAGATATGACCTTTTTCCTCTCCCAAAGGTAAACATAAACTTTTTATGAGTAGCCTTTCTTCCAGGGACCTAACTTATATTGGCTTTTCTCCTCCTGACTTCTGCTTCCAAAAGGGAAGCAAACAAAGAAAATTCACAGCCCCAAGAAACCAAAGGAGAGAGAAAGAGGAGCAGGAACAAGGTGTAGAGTAGAGTGTGTACCTCCAAAGATGCCAAAAGGGTTATATATTGATTTCAAATAGGCTCCATCTAAAAGTGAAGAAAAAGGTTTCAATAGGAAATCAGCTTAGAAACTCAAGTGGGTCCTCGTGTAATTATTCTTGGATTGACTTTTTGTTTTTCTTTTGAGTAGTAGTTAGTCCTAGGTCCCAACTTCTAAGAGATGGTCACTGATGTATGTTGTCAAGGTTACCACCCAGTTTACGGTATCCAAAGCTCAAAGAAAGGCACATGAAGAATCTCCAATCACATTGTTTTAGAGTAGAGACTTCCTGCACGGGATCAACTAAAAAAAAACACGGACTTCAAAATAAATTTGAATCCCGTGCATACATGCGCAGTCTCGGGCGGTCTCTACCCTGGACGGTCTTAAAGCTTTACCCTTCATAATAATGAAAAAGATGGGTGTTGACTCAACCATACCTACTAACTTTTGGTGTGCATGACTTGGCTCCACACACACCCAAGCAAATCTAAAAGCTGGGAGGAGGAAATTTCTAGAGTTAGGTGAGTAGGTGCAACCCCAGGCATCTCTCTCTTTGCTGAGACATTAACTTGGTCTCAGTAAAGGCATTAGAGCTTCCCTTAGTCATTGAAATTAATGTTCTCACCATCCCAGTTGACATCAAGGTCAATTGGAGGGTTAAACATGAGGACAAAGGTAGTTTTGTCGGCCTCCAATTGTCTCTGGAGAAGCCAGAAAGAGCTCTCGGGGTTCATACATTGTGCGACAGCTGGCAAAAAGGGGAGAAGTCATTTATTTTCTCCCCATGATTTTTGACTTCTCTCCCATTTGATATCTCTCCCCCTTATTCACCCACACTTATCACCACATGTCTATTTATGTGCGGAGAAGTCAAAATCATAGCCCCATGATTTTGACTTCCCCACCACTTGTCCTCTATTCTATGGAATCCCGAGACAAGCCCTTTCAGGCTTCGCCAGAGACAAGCCGAGGCCAGTTTTGTCAAGTGTCAATGTTTTAGAGCACTTCGTCACTTTTTTTCAGGTTTTTATATTTATATCGTGATTCCTACCACATTTTTTTCTTCCTATGTTTGTGGTCCGCATAAATAAAAGCATAGGATTCTCTTACCTCCAGTGTCTATCAAATATTTAAGGGTTTTTCCAGATTGCTCAATTTTTGCTTTTGTTCTCAAAATACGTACTTTATAAAAAAAATTTCATAATGCCCTTGTATTATTTTTTTCATAATCGCCTTATTTATGATGAAAAGTCCGAAACACCATTTTCATCCCACCAATACTTTTAAGAATGGTTTTGAAAAAAAAAAGAATTTACGTATATGCTTATGAGATTGAAAAAGCTTCTCACTCCCCTCATCTTTACATCTCACGAAGTTACTCACTCCTTTTCTCTTTAATGGATGTTTTAGTACAAATTTTCTTGGAAAAAAAATGAAAATTTGTTAAAAAAAAAAATTGTATTTTAACGAAGTTAATTTTTGCGCATCAGGTCGATACCGGTTGATACACCCTGTATCGATATTATTGATACTCATATTGACCAATATCGATAATACTGATATTCGTATTGACCCATATCAATACTCATATTGACCTATACCAAAAATATCGATACTTATTAACTCATATTGATACTCATATTGACAATTACCAATAATATCGATACGCATACTGTACTGTATCAATATTATCGTTACTGATCGTCTTCAACCTTGGAACACTATTAGTATCGATACGAAGTATCGACCCGATTTGTTAAGTATCGACCGCACAAAGTAAATCATAAAAAAAATGCAAAGAAAACACTTGTAAAATCATCAAACATGGGATTTAAGGTTTGAAATCATATATGTCGTAATTATAATCTTTTCTGAGTAAGTTAAACTAATTTCTTTTTAAAAAAATACAAAAATATTTGAAAATTAGTGTTTTTCTGTTAATGGCGTTTTCTCATAGTAGTGTTTAGTAGTTTAGTGTAGCTCTCTTGTGAAAATCTCAAAAACGATAGGTACAGAAATGTTTTGCACCTATACTCTTTTTTTTTTTGATTAAGCACGGATACTCCACTCAAAAGAGAGTGCATTAAAAAAGCCAAGTGTTGCTAGCATCATCCAATCAATTTGCCTATTTTTGAACAAGAAGCCAAAAAAAAATGAAGAAACTTTTTGTAGGCCCACTATTTTGTATGTTCTTGTCAGAAAATGAAAAAGTGAATGAGAAATAAAATAGACCTCGCATTACCCTGAACGTGAATACATGTGAAAAATGATACTTTTTTTTTTAATATATATAAACAAGTATTATCATTTTGAAAAACTACATGTGAATAGGGATATATTTATTATTTTTGAAAAATAGGTGCAGAGAGCAATATTTTTGTCATTTTAGAGAATATATATGAAGATTAATATTTTTGTTATTTTGAAAAAAATATGAAAAAGGTATTTTTATTTTTAAAATATATTTAAAGATATCCATTATGTCATTGTATAAAATATATGTGAAGTGCAGCAGTTTTGTTATTTTAGAAAACATGTGTAGAAGTATATTTTTGTCATTAAAAAGAATAAATGTAATGAAAAGTATTTTTCTCATTCTAAAATATGAAAAAAAGAATTGTCATTTTGAAAAATATATGTTTGAAAATATTTTTGCCATTTTTTACATACATATAAAGAACCAAAGAATGATATACGAATTTTATTATGTACGCAAAAGCTACTCCTTTTGTGTAAAATATTTACTTCTGAAAGATTTTATGCATATTCAAACATGCAAAAAATGACATTTTCCACATATTTCATTTGTTTCCCCCTATTTTACATTGAAACAAACAAAGCCTAAGTTGAAGTTCATTTAGGCTACATTTGAAGTATAAACTAAGGCAGTGGATGTATGATACTAGAAACCAGACATTATCAGTTGTGCTGCGTTTCACCCCAAAAATAAAATAAAATAAAAAATAAAAACTACTTCGTGTTGAGTTATTACATTAACCTCACTTGGATTTGAAGATTTAGATTTCACAAAGAGGTATTATGATATCATACTTGCCAAATCCAATAAAGGTAGCACTTTCATTGTATTATACTTACCTCAGGACTATTGTGATACCACCCTCAATTGATAGTGTTTCCTTCAGCAGTCTACCTTTTGGATGGCTCACATCTGTCAAAAAGAGCACTCACTGTCTGATCAAGTCCCCTGCTTTTGAACAGCCTGCAAAGTTGCAGGCAGCAGTTCGCGCAACATTCAGCTGCGAAAATCAGTTCTAACTGAGAAGATCAGAATTTATTGAAGAAAGTAAAAGTAAAAGAAAATGAAAAGAAATCAAATTCATTCACCAAAATCATATTGCATCTCTACTTGTTATGACAGCCAAAAGAGATCTGTGATCTCGTTCTTTCTCATCAACAACTATATTACATGGATGAATCAATATTGTTACACTACTCAAAATTACAGCAAAAATATTAATTTAATAACAATCTCAAAACCCAATGGCATTTCACACATGACACATCCCTACCTGTCTTCCCGTGTAGAAATATGTAATATTCAAACAGCATAAAGGTTGGGCCATTTCCCAAGGTCATAAGGATCGCCATAATAATACAATTTAATTCTGTTCGACAAAGATAACCCTGATGCCAATGGCGGAGCTCTGAAATCCGAGTCATCCTGTTCTGTTAGATCATCTGCAAAGGCCACAACATCTCCAAGAAGTTTGAAAGTGATCCGGCGAGCCTGTATTGGTCTAGGGAAATCAAAGTACATTGCTGTCCCAGCTCGAGCCTCCGGCAACCGATATTCCGCAAAAGTAACCATGTTGTGAGGTTCCTGTAAAATTATTGGTTAGAGTTTCATCCTTGGATTATCTTCTCGTTGGAATTGAAAGTCACATATTTATTCTCTTAGGCATGAAATTGTGAAAGACTTGCACAACTATTCAAGAGAGCTAGTACACTCGGTTTAACAAGTAGATCTCATTTTATATGTAGAAAATCTCTTGGCAAATAACAGGCAAACAACAAGAAAAACATTTATGAGTAATTTCAGAATCAATTGTTCTTTTTAAGGAAAAACATTTATGCATATGAAGTCATGGTGGTGTTTATGACTTGCTAGAAAGATATATCCAAATGTCAATTATCGTAGAGGCACAGTTAGATGGGAATTTTAAAATACCTTGAGTGGAGAAGGAACATTCTTCACTATAACTCAGACTATTTTCCCAACAAATCGGCTCAGAATGAATTTAAAGAAAAATATGCATAGAGATGTTGCGAAAGCACTTCCACTGTGAGCCTCTAGAGTGAATAATTTAAAATTTCATTTATACATAAATCTTTGGACATGTTCTCAAGTATTGATGGATGAAGTCATCTCGATTTAACTACTGTGCGTCAGCAAAATAAGCAGAGTTCTCTAAATCAAAATATTGTTTTGAACAGGTCGCTATTTCCTTTCAAAGTTGTTTTCTGCAGAGGTTACAATGCCTTAACTCTTAAGAACAAATACGGATAGCAAATACACCTAACAAGCTCACTTCACGTGATACCATACTAAACTGACAGTACAAACTAAATATCAACTGGGTTCTTGATGTAGGACAGCCCTACATGATGTAGGTAAAAAATATAAAATCTCCGATCACCGTCAAAACCAAGGTTTCTTAGAGAAAACCTAGAAAAACCTTCTGCAAGGGGGTAACCCATGGAACCCAAGAGTTCATAAAAGAACTCAAAGAAAAGTCAAAAGCCAATTCTCATTCAATAATTCAAAAGTCACCTAACAATGCTCTCAAAGCAACTATTTATAATAAAAAGAAAACCCTAAAAACTAATTTGAACCCTACATCTAAAACAATTTAAGTATAATTGTAAAATACCATATATATCCCTAATCTTCGTCACTAATTTTATAGTCAATATTAAAACTCAATTTTGACGTCCTAAACACTAAAATCTTAAAAATGTTCTTGAAATAACTATTGTAGATCTCAAAAATTCCTTTCCAACGCATCTAACGGATTCTTGATCTGATATTAGAATAGAAAGTTATGAATTTTTCAACATTAACCGCCAATCTGTAAAATTGAAAAACAATGACCTCTTTTCTCGAAATTTGTTCGTCGTTCTTTTATTGAATTTATTCACGCATCATTCTTTCTAGGTTGAAAAAAAACTTGACCACAAGTTTGCATCTTTGTTTTCAGCGAAATAATCTTCTTCATGGGTAGTTGGTGATGCAAACCGAAAATTCAAAAAAGAGGTGCAGGATCATTTCTTAATTCGAAACTTCATGTAAATAAAATGACTCAAAAGAAAACAAATTGTTGGATTCACATCCACAAGCATAATCTTCATCATCATACTTAGGTTGTAGATTTTGAGTCTGTAAATACTGGAGCTCGAATACATCAAGTTCTTCATTCATCTTAGCTACATGCTTCTCAACAAGATCCTGAATCCAATTTTCTACAATCATCATGGCAAAGCTAAACTCAACTTCAAGTTATAAACGATATTGAGCAACTTGTGTAAGCAATCGAATCATGTCAGGGAAGGCCTCGCTCCAATACCAATTGATGTAAACTGAAACGTGATACTAAGGAGAAGAGATCATTGTCTCTCTCCAAAAACCAACCTTAAATCAACAAGGTAAACAGAGAATAAACTCAAAAGAAATGAAATTTTGTATTAATCAAAAACTGAGAAACTACTCTAAGCAGTTACTTAATTACATCCCCAAACCTAATTTACCCAAAATAGTAAAATTAATAAAAATAGTAAAAACAATCTAAAAATGACAAAACTCTTATTTTAACCTTAACATGCTAAATTAAGATATTCTAAAACAAACTGGATTCCAAAATCCTAAGAATAAGTTAAAACGAAAACTTACTAAAAATAGTATTTTCTTAAAACTACGTTTTGACCCCCGAAATGGTCTTTTTGGGCGTGGAAACCAGCAATGAACTCCCATTTATTTTTACGTCGGAGGTCTTGTCGATACAATCGTTTTGAGTACTCGTGGGTTACGAGACGATATTTGGATAAAAAGTTATGGCCGTTTGAAGTTGGCGCTACATTTTTCAACTTGATTTTCTCTAATCAAAAAGCTGCTCGGATCGCAAACAATGTGGCCAATCTATTTTTTAAAGAGGTGGTGCGACTACACGGTGTGCCCAAGACGATTACATCAGACCAGGATACGAAGTTTCTTAATCACTTATGGAGGACCCTATGAAGGATATTTGATACTGCTTTGTTGTATAGTAGTGCCTACCATCCCCAAACAGATGGCTAGATAGAAGTGATGAATCGAACATTAGCGAATATTATAGGGTGTCTCTACTGGTGATAAGCTCAACAGTGGGACTTTTCTCTTGTTCAAGCTGAATTTGCCTTCAACAACATGGTGAATGGGTCTACAGGAAAGACCCCTTTCGAAATTGTTTATGGTCATGGTCCTAGGCATACACTAGATCTAGTTATATAACCAAAGCTTCCAGATATGAGTTCAACTGCTAACAAGATGGTTAAGAGGATTGTGGAAGTGCATGCAGATGTTCAAAAAAGGTTGGAGGAGAACAATGCTCAGAAGAAGGAGAAGGTGGCTAGCATAGGCGCCTAAAAGTGTTCAAGGAAGGAGACAGGATGATGGTTCATCTGAGAAAGGAGTGTTTTCCCATTGGGACATACAACAAGCTGAAGCACAAAAAGATAGGTCCCTACCAGATACTCAGAATGATTAATGACAATGCATATGTTATTGATCTTCTTGCAGCCATGGCGATATCAAAAATGTTCAATGTGTCAGATTTGTTCGACTGCCATGAACTGGAACCAATAAGTAACTCGACAGAGAGTTCTTTTCAAGTGGAGGAGAATAATGTAGAACAGGTAGCCAAGAACTTTTTGGAACATCGATATCAGAGGAAATCAAGTCAAAAAACGTGGCGCCAACTTCAAATGGTCATAATATTTTATCCAAATATCGCCTCGTAAAACCCACAAGTACTTAAAACGACCGTACCAACAAGACCTCCGACATAGCAATAAACAAAAAAGGTAGAGTCAGGGTTAAAATATAGTTTTGAGAAAAATTTACTTTTTTAGTAAGTCTTCGTTTTAGAGTATTCTTAAGCTTTTGGAGGCCAGATTGTTTTAGAATTCCTTAATTCACCATGTTAAGGATAAATTAAGAGTTTCATAGTTTTTGATTTTTTACTATTTTTAGTAGTTTCACTATTTCCAGGAAATTAGGGTTTGAGGATGTATTAAAGCAACTACTTGAAGAAGTTTCTCAGCTATTGATCAATACAGAAATTCGTTTCTTTTAGAGTTTATTCTCTGTTTACCTTGTGGATTCAAGGTTGGTTCTTGGAGAGAGACAGTGAGCTCTTCTTCTTTTTAGTTTTACGTTTCAATCTGCCTCAATTCTTGAAATACTATAATTGCTATTTCTCTGTCTAATTTCCATTCCACAAATCTGCTGCTCTAAGGTGTAAGGGTTGGCAGCAAGCATAGGAGCTCAACAAATGAATTTTATTCAGTCGATCCTCATTTAGGCTCCTTCCATCTATCTTCTCCATTGGCAAGGCGAGGTTTTCTTTCTCTAGTTAATTTTGAGTTTATATTTTACGTAGGCCAAATTGTGGGGATCAAAATCCAAATCTTCAAATTTCTCAACCATCAAGGTAAAAAGTGCATCTCGAATCTAAATAAAGAAAATGCTTAAAAAAAACTTTTCCTGAATATCCCTATACAACAACCATGGTTCAGATACGTAGTTGGATATTGGACCATATCGGATGGATACAGCAGAAAAAATCGAGATACGCTAACAAAAGGTTAGATACGCATGGAAAAATTTGGATACCTTGTACAAAACTTCTTTTAATACAAATATAAGTTAAAAACAAACTAAATGAAGGCCTCCAATTATATTTATAACCATTCATATGAAAGAAATTGTATAAGTTAAAAAATATGTGTTTACTGATAAACAGGTATGAAAATACAAACTATAGCCACAACTAAGTATAGGAAATACAATTTAAATATTAAAACCTAACATTCAATGAGTTAAATAAGAATGCATTGAATTACAACCATTAATTATTAGCTTGAATGTAAGTCTGTTTATGCTAAATTGTTATAGGTTAACTGGCTTTTTGACCTTGTAGATGATAATAATTTTAAAGACTAAAATATGATACTTTTTTTGTCAGACTTTTGGGTTGTGGTAATCTTGACATAGTAGAATTTATGGAATTTTAATATTTGAGAAAATACCTTACCAATTAAAAGTTGGAATTTTGACATAATCCCTAAAAGGCACTTAAAAGAGGATTTTGTTTTTGAACTAGAAAGTTAACTTTTTAATTTCAGGAATTTAAATCTAGGATAATTTTAATTGAATTCAAATGGAGAGTAAAACCTTATTTACATATAATATCTTAAGTAAATGAAAGTAAATTTTAGTTAAATAATTTGTGTACCGGTTTTGTACTGTGGATCTTAAGTGTAAATAGAAGGATTTTGTTCTTGAACTGGAAATTTTAATTTTTATTCTTCAGGAATTTGGATCCAATATATTTTTATTGAATTCAAATAGAGGGTATAACCTTATTTACATATAAATATCTTAAGTAAATGAAAGTAAAATTTAATTGAATAATTTGTGTGTATCGAGTTTGTGCTATGGATCCTAGTGTAATTGAAATAAGAAAAACAAATTTGAAAAATCCTTCGTATCGGGTGTATCGGTCCCGTATTGGCCCGATACACCTGATACGGGGTCAATACGGGGAATTTTTTTCAGCGTACCAGTGTACCCGGTATCTCCAAATTGGATATGTATCAACCCATATCGGTCGATACATACCAAAATTTTAAACCATGAAATAGAAAAACTCATCTGGTCACAATTTAAATAGAGTACTATTGTTCCCCTGCTGCAGCGCAGCCAGCATCACCTTCATATAGCCATTTAGTACACTCATGTTGATCTATTTGCAGAACCATCATTTGCTTACCAATCAGCAGTACAAAAACCACATTTTACTATCACAGAGATCTAAGTTCCACACAAACCAGGAACATAATAGCCTTAGTGTCTCCACAGCTCGAGATAAGAATCAACCTCTTCCCGGTGAGGTTTTGATGTATTGCAGAATATACATAATCGGAAATTATCTATCAACAATAGTGTGGCAGACCATCAGATAATATAATGTTAGATGCACATCTGATTACATCATAACAGGTATCCACTGCATCAGCACAATAGTTTATCAACCAAATATGCTTAACAAGCATGGATCAGGAAAACAGATAGATTCCTAAAGAAGCATACAAAATTCCAGCTAACAAGGTCAAGTAGACGAAGTTATACTAGATAGGGCAACTTAAATAAAGCAATATTAGTGTAAATGAAGCAGGAATACTTCTAAATACCTGGAGGGCCGATACTTGTATAAATAAGACTGCTGGAAGGATGTGCCTGTCTTCTAAACATGTTAATGAAGTATGCAAGATATTCCCTTCCGGAGAAGATGGTGAATGGGTAATTCGAGGCTTTATTGCACTGAAAGCATCGAGACGAAACCCAGCCAACAGAGGTGAAGCAGGTGAGAGATACTGTTCCAACACGCGATCATTGTCGGTTAATCTTTCAGCCTCAATTGGAACCTGAAAGAAGAAAAGGAAGTACTAATGACACCGCCCACAGGACATAATTTAATAGCTAGCAAATTGGGATTATGAAACTAACAAGACATAAGCATCAGTTATACCTTGCATCGGTTTAATTGTGGAGCTCTCTCCAACCAGGTTTTCAAATTTATCGTGCCATTGCCTTGTGCTGATGTAAGCCCCATCTCTTTTCTCACGGAGCTTCCAACTACTAAAAGTCTTTTGGCATGAATACATGGGTCAGTTTCAACTGGCCCTCCAAAAGACGCACGACGATCAAGTTGTGAGAAAGGGTTTTCATCTAGAGACAGAAGATTGATGTCTTTCCCTAAACTAACAGACTTTGAACCAGCACGCAGAAGACGTAGTGTTATCCAAATGATACGACATCGAATGGGATTCCGGAAGGTAAATTTCACATGCCTCGGAGTGTTATCCCCTCTACCTGATTTTTCCCATCCTTCGAAGGAGGATGTGATTAGGGATTGGACGTCCCATTTTCCCATGCACGACCGTTCTTCCTTATTTATCTTATTGCTGGCCCATATTTGCACCTGTACTAACAATAATGAGGGACTTATCAAAGAAAAATATAAAGGTAGCAGGAAATAAGAAAATCAGAGTGCAGAATATGAAAGAAAAGTTCCACTCATTGACGTAGTTAACTGTGAAAACCAGCATGCTAAAAATATAGTGTTAGGTAGACACAAATAAGTAGACATAAGAAACACATATACTATGGGGCAGAGAGCCAATCGATTTCTCCATAAACTGAGGAAAGCCATAAACTAATATCATTATCCAAAATAGGTTTAGTATCCACCAATATGACTGCTAAGTGGACATAATAAGCACAATAATGGAAAGAACTCCATTTAAAAAAAAACCTTACTTGAATATGATCTATGCTTATGTGATTAGAAGTCTATCAGGAATTATCATATGAGAGATGTTAAGAAGTCAAAATCCTAGTTTAAAACTCAAAACAGTCAATGACTCAAGAGACAAGACCTATTCCACACCTACAACTTCTTACAAGAGTTATTTTCTACAATTTATCTCCTCATGTCCAATAACATACACAAGGAACGGATATGCTGAAACGTGGAAAACAAAAATAACCAGATCGGATGAAGAGTAGCCTGTGAGTATTTTTTTTAATTCATAGTTGAGACAATAGACAGGTTTCACATCTGCATTTTACTCGTAAATATATACATATACAACTAACAGGTTAGAGGGATGAAAATTTTGTAGAATGGTCGTCCGACCTGTCAAAGACACTTCAATGTTTAAGCCAAAATTGGATTGAATAGAAACGTAGAGAAGTCAATATGTTCAAAGGTTTCAGAGTTCAGAAAAAGGATCCATTTGTCTCCTTTGATCCGTATATTTATAGGCAAATAAACCTCCAAGGGTCAATGCATGCAAAGGACGGTTGTGCATGTTATTCTATTTGTTGACAGTTCTTGGTATGGTCCACAATGTTCTTTCCATGTGTAGCTTTCTTAACTTACAAGTATTTAAGAAGATAATGATAGAGACATAATTATATAGTCATAAATCCATGTCTCAGCCATGTGTCAATGAAACTATAAGAACTCATTAATGTTTAGATCAGTGTTATCTAGTTCGCTACCTACTAGTGCGAACCGCGAACTGGTTCGAAGCGAACCAGTTTGCGGTTCGGTTCTTTTGGGTTTGTGAAAATGAGCGAACCTACTACCTGAACCCAATAGCTTTGGTTCGGCAAACTTTTTGTTTGGGTTCGGCAAATTTTTTGTTTGGGTTCGGCGAATTTCTTCTTTAAGTTCGGCGAACTTATACTTTTTCGGCAAATTTGTTTTTTGGGTTCGCAAACCGGCCATAAAACCTATTTTTAATGCTTTTTTATAAATATATATTAATTTACACGGTTAATATATATATATATAAGCAAACCAAGCTAGCGAACCAGACTAAAGAACTAAGCGAACCGAGAAATGAATTGTTTCAACCTACCCCTGACGAACCGGGTTCACTCTAGAAAGGCGAATTGCGAAACCGAATTCGAACCGACGAACCAGGTAACATTATTTAGACAAATAGCCTGTCCATATATCTGGGATAGGTCGGTCTTAATTGCTACAAGGTTTCGTCTTATTCTCAATTTGTCTTATATGAGTTGTCATTTTATTGAGTTGCCATTTACGAATAAACAAATGTCTGAGCTCTCTGAGCTGTGTCTGAGCTCTCTGAGCTGTTGAATTGAGGCTGACAATTGGCCTGGCATGATAATTGTAAGATCGAGACGGGATCGAATAGATGAAGTAAGGTCTAGACAAGCCTGAGCTAATCAACTAAGGTCAGGACGCAATCGGGCTGATGTACTAAGATCAGTACGGGCGGATCAGGCTAAGATCAAGACGGGATCGGTCTGATGACCTAAGATCAGGACATGATCGAGATGGGATCGGGCTGATGACCTAAGATCAGAACGTGATTAGGAAGGTATCGGGCTGATGACCTAAGATCAGGACGTGATTGAGAAGATCAAGATGTGATCGGGACGGGATCAGGCTGATGGCCTAAATTAAATATATAGAGGTCATGTTTGCACTTTATTTGTAAATATATACATATAAAACTATGACAGATAAATTAAATATCTATTTGACAACCATTTCCAGTATCTGCATTCACTAAACTAAAAGATGGGGAGTTAGATGCGTACGGTAGGAGTATCAGCCATTGAATAGCCACATGGACTAACAAGTAAGATCACCCCAGAGACGTCGGAAAGACAACCAAGAGCAATAGCAAATTCGACACAGGAGGTACTAGGAGGAGCTCTCCAATATGAATGTTGTAATTCAGAATCAAATGGAGCAAGCAATGACAAGGATGGTGCCGAGCCTGTTGCTGTTTCAACCTGCAATAACATAAAACCAAGTTAAACATCAACCTAAAATGGTAAAATCAATCAAATATCCAAATTCATATTTATCAATGAAATGATACAACATAGCATTTTTAGTCTTGTACCATACAGATCACATAAAATGGCCTTAATTCTACTAATAGTAGCATTTTCTCTCTGTTTTTCTTTTAAATTAATAAAACAGATGGAAGTCATCTGAATTTTAACACAACCAAGCCATAATGCAGATCTGTTGATGTGTTCAACTAAATACTAAACTTCTTAAAGAAGGACACTAGCGTTTTCCAAAAACATGTGTCATCGACACAAGTTGGACATTAATACCAGATACATGTTGGAATTGGCATAGATACTAGGGAGGAAATCTTTAATTTATCTTTCTCTGTTTTCCAGTATTAAAGACTAAACAATAATATTTTTTCTATTTGATCGGTAATCAAAATGCATATATTAAAATATGAAGAAGATTACAGGGTTAGTACAACAGGCAAAGACTTTACAAGTACATAAAAGCAGTTTAATGAGAAACAGAAATGAAACAACCCTAAACTGCACAACAAGGGAATGATCACAACAACAATCCTCCCAAGTCTTCCCCCACATGGCAAATTAATATCCATTCAAAGACAGCAATCGGATGCGTGAGCATATACGTGATGAAAGCGAGGCAAAGTCCTCAAAGACCCTCTTTTTCTCTCACACCATTCGATCCACGATAATGCTCCAGGAAGAGCCAACCAAATTTCCCCTTGAACACTGTCATCCCTTACCAGATTCCAATAAGGTAAGAAGTTGTGAAAGGAAGAGGAAAAGACCAGTCCTCTGGAGAGGAAATGCCCCCAGAATATAATATTTAGAATTTTAAATCTAATAAACACAACTAACAAATTTGCATGAGAAATATTATCATAATTGCGAGGGCATGGGCGTGTCAGGTAAGTGTCCAAGGCACGCATGCCTACCTGTGAACACATATCATTAGGGCTGATATTAACTGATTAGTAGGTTGTTCAACCAATTAGTAATGTGTTCAGATCGGCTCTATATAGTATATATGTGTTCAAACTTGTCTCGAGCTTCAACATTATTGCTCAAGTTGAGCTCGTCAAAAATCTCGTAAACTCGGGTGTGGCTCGGCTCGACTTTAAAAATTATTACAAAAATATGTTCCTTTTTTCTCATGTGGAAAAATTACATGGCTTTTTTGTAACAGCCAAACATTGAAAAATGGAGATGACATTGAAATGACAAAGAAAAACACACACACATATATATATAGAGAGAGAGAGATGAGAATATTTCTCTCATGTGGGATCAATGGTTTCAATAGGCGTAAAGCTAAAATAATATTTTGATTGATCTAGGTACAACAATAAGAAAATAATTATTGAAAAAAATATACATATATATATATATATATGAAAAGGCTTACCCTTTCACATATATATGTACGTCACCATAAATATCAACCATGACCATCCAATGACTAACGAGTCGAGTATCTATCAAGCCTAGCACATGTGTGCTCAAGCATAGCTCGTTTATTAATCAAGCTCAAAAATCATGTTCAAGCTCGGCTCATTTATTAAATGAACGAGCTTTTAACAAGCCAAGCTGAAACTATTTGCAAGCACCTTTGTCCGTTAACCAGCCCTACATATCATACCGAGGAATAAAGACTGAGCTTCATACCTGACACAGTTTGGAATGATACCACTATCAATCGGTCTCAATGTCTGACTCAAACAAGTCGCTGCTATATTTATTATTTATGAGTCCGTGAATAGAATGCCTAGAAACTGTATCAGAACCTCCAATATTGAAATTTAAAGGCTTCTGTAGTTAGGACGATTATAGCAATGTTATCAACTGGGCATCCAGGAAGAAGAATAAACTTAGAACTTATTCTATATCTTCAAGGAAATTCAGGATTCAGCCTCTTTAACATCCCGTTCTCTTTAGTCCCAAGGTCAGCCAGCGCGGCAGCGCCAAGGCAATTGAGTTAGCCAAAGACAGACAATGCCGGTGTAACCATGTTTCTCTTTCTTGCTCTTTTTTTCTTTATAGTTCTATATTTTTTGTAATCTTCCCTCCTTTCAAGCAATATATCTCATTATCAATCAAATTGAAATTGAAATTGAAAATGAAAATGGGTTTGTAGTTTCTGGGTGAAAAACAAAATAAGTTAGCCGGAAATGGTCTTCAGAAAACCATGCACAGAAAGTAGAATATGCAATGGCACATATGTTTTGATAAGGTTATTGTGAGCATAAGAACGGTAGACTAGTTTTAACTTATTTACAAAGAACAGAGTAGAAAGACCGCTATCTAAAATTAAACTGTGATAGTTAGGATGGGTAATAATTACATAACCAAGGCACACCCATGGATAATCTGTGAAAGATCTAATAATTCTGAACTCTGAAGATATATATCCAAACTATGCAAAGGGATGTGTAGTGACAAGCAAGAAAAAAAAAAGGAAATTGGAAAAAAATAATGCTTCTTAACAAATTAAATGCTGAAACCACAACACAATCAGAACCAAGACTTTACCGAATGTAGAAGGCTGGCAAATGGAAATTCAGCGAGTGACTCCTCTCCATTAAACAATTTTCTGAGGATCTCAACAGTTCGCTGACTATTGGAAGTTCTGTTAATTTCAGTAAGACAATCCCGTGAGGGAAGTCCTATCACCTGGTCCAAAGCTTTATGTGCTGCACTGTCTGCACGAGCACTTCTTCGCAAGCTAATCAACACCCTGACATAGTCCAATATCAATGCATCAAGCACAATTTCAGGGCAGCAAGATGTACAGATAACCCCATCCAGTGTTACTGAACGGTTTGTGAAGAAACCATTGGTTTGACTGCCATGGCTCGACCCACTGTGGCTCGATAAAATATTAGAGCTTGCCAGCTCCTTTGAGTTATAGCCGGCAAGCAGTAGAGCTCCCCTCCCAGCACAGCAAACTTTGCAAACTTTTCTTTCACAATGAGAACAAAACAAGACTGATGGTAAAGCTTTTGCAGATGAGACCATACACGACACATGTCCAGGTGGCTTAGTTTCAGCACGAACCTCACACATACCACCAGAGCAGGTCTCTCCAATCCCAGTAATATTCCAGAAGTCAATAACATCATCATCATCAACAGTCCCAAGACCAATGGCAGCAGTAACTTTGTCTTCAAGTGCAGCCTGCCCCAGCAATGCAAGGGTGTTTGCTAATCTGCATAATCTTCCCATGTAAGAATCAACAAGTAAACCATTCGGATTTATAGTAGCAGGATCAGTGCCAATTGATAATAAAGCCCTATCTCTTTCAGCAGCAGAAAGATTCAGCCGGAGGCGTTCAATTTCAAGCTTCATGGCTTCTATGAAGTTTAGCTTCCTTTCCTACAAAATAGAATACACAGAAGGTTGAGAATCCAGTCGAAATTTCATCAAGTTTATTTTTGTGAAATTCTATGTTTTATTTTATCCAGAAATATATAAAAACTATGAAGCAATGGACAATTGGACATACAACCCAGTTGACACGGAAACCACAAAGTATTGAATAAGACCTTTCATCGTATAAGTAGTCTCTCCATTTCGATCATGATGGAATGGTTAAAATAATGAAGAGGAGGAATTTAGAAATGCTAGCCACTATAACAAGGTTGATTCCATTTCTGGAAAGGTTTTAAAAGTCAATATCATGGGGAATATCACAACTCTTAATAGGGAAATATTGCAGGATAGATTGCAAGATGTTTTCGAAATAGAGGGATTTTCACCATTCAAGGGAAAAATTGTGGAAAAATAGGAAGAAAAACATATTAGGGAATTTTAGAATAAAAATAAATACATACTTAGGAATCAATGTGTCAAAAAAAAACAACGAACATAAAGATGCATCTGGAAGGGAAAAAGACAAGCAGGTGGCGGTGTATTAAGATCCAATATTAATATAATATATGCAAAGTGTCAATACATACAATAATAATATTGAAAAAATGCAAACTCAAATGATGGTCAACAAATACATAAGACTCCACTTCACAACAAGAGTTACATTAGAACCACGGGAGTAGTGGTCCTGTGGAGGCTCGAAATCAACGTCTTTGTCCTGACCAAGAGGGCGGTAGTACTAGTTCATCACCCCAGCTCATGTGATTTTGATTATTGGCATCTTGCTCAATTATTCGTAATGATGGAGAGAGTTGGATAGCTAAAGTGAAGAATTGTTTCCGGAGTGTTATGTGACTAGCGTATACCAATCAAGCTAAAAGAAAATTGTATAAGACAACGATAAGACAATCTATGATTTATGGAACAAAATGTTGGGCTATTAAGAAGTAGCGTATTAACAGAATTAATATAGCCGAGATAAGGATGTCGAGATGGATGAGTGGAAAAACAAGGAAAGAAAAGATCATAAATAAGCAAATTCAAAAGGATCTGAGGATAGCTCTAATAGGTTATAAAATAAAGGAGAGTCGATTGAGATGGTTTGGACAAGTTCAGTGAAGATCACTAACGGCTCCAGTAAGAAGTCAATTGGTGAAAATTGAAAGATTTGAATAAAGGGTAAGGTCAAAAATGACATGGATGGAATTAGTTATGAAGAGCAATGCTAGGTCCATTTTGGTAGTCCACTCTCCAGTAGTTTTTACTATTTTTATACAAGACAAGATAAATGTGATGGGACCCACAAAAAAGTGTAATTCTATTTTGTCATCTTGTACAAAAATAGGGGAGAGTGGACGACCGGAAAGTGGACCTCGCATTGCTCTAGTTATGAAAGATTTGGTAACTGAAGATTTGGCTTTTATTAAGCAAAACGGCGAAACCGGATTCATTTTGTCAATCTCAAAAATTTGGAATAAGGAATTTATGATAATGAACCTAGTCAGCATTAATATTAAGCATATAGATTAAAAATGTATGTAATTATTTGGTGAAAAAATAGTCTAGGGAAACAATCTCTCTAAGTCAGTCGCAATTTCCAACATTTCGACCGATATAATGCATATTTATATAAGAAAAAGCCCGAAATAACATGCAATATATTGTGCGACATTTCACCAATATATTGGTGATAAATTGTAGAAAGACAGTAACCCAGGGGATATATATCCCTACCTGCGATATGACTATTTCAGCTGCTATATCGATATATCGGATGAAATTTAAAACCATGAATTCAGTCACCCACAAAGAAAATAGGTCAATGAAGTATGAACAAAATACTGTCACTAACAATAAGTCAAAACTTAGAAGTACTTATATCTCACTGCAATACTAGTCTAGAAGAAAATTAAATTAAGAGCCACAAAGAAAATTGATGTGACGCTTATGGAGCTTTCTTGTGCAAGATCATTAAAAGGAATTCTTTAAATTCATACATGGCTTTAGAATGGGAAAATAGGAATTTAGATTATTCTATCACCTAGTTACTGCCCAAAAGTCAACTTCCCTCCCTCAGATTGCAAAGGTCCATAGTTCAAATTTTATTTTTAGATGGAATAATACATTTTGATGACTCGGAATTTCATGTTTTTATCTTTCTTTTGGGATATATCTCATTCCCATAACTTTGTAGTTCCTTCCCTTTTTAAATAAAATTCTCATTATTCATCAGAAGGAAAAAGTCAGTGCCCAAAAGCTAAGTTGTTGATTTGACACAACCAGTACAACAATGTATTGATCGATTGGATGGTATATGTAAGCACCCAATTTTTACACACTGCTTAACCATGGTTAACCTCCATTGACCATGGTTATGCCCGGCCAAACCCTAGTAGCCCTAGGTAGACCATAATCCAAGCCCTAGTAACCCTAGGAAGAACCTAATCCAAATCCTAGTTTAACCCTAGGTAGTGCCCTAAGCCCTAGCCTAACCCTAGGTAAACCCTAGACCTAACCCTAGGCCTAACCCTAGCTTAGCCCTAGTCTAGACCCTAAGCTAAAATCCCCTACGGGCTCGAGGCCCATTTCAATCAACAAAACCTAAGCCCTAGCCTAACCCTAGGCTAACCCTAACTAAACCCTAGGTCTAATCCTAGGAATAACCCTAGGCCTAACCCTAGCTTAGCCCTAGTCTAAACCTAAGACCCAAACCTCATGGGCTCAAGGCCCATTTCAACTAGAAGAACCTAACCCTAGGTCTAACCCTAGGCCTAACCCTATGCATACCCTAAGCTAAAAACTTTTGGGCTCAAGGCCCATTTAGCATTGCAATCCAGAAAACCCCCCCCCATGACCTTTTAGGGTTTTAGGGTGGGACCCACCTAAAAGAAAACCAAATTTAAAAAAGAAAAGGATTTTTTTTTTTCAAGTTTTAGGTACCCACCCTTGTTTGGCAAAGCCAACAAGGGTGTTGGCCCATACCCGTATATGGCTAAGCCCAAAACGGCAAAGTAAAAAATAATTTTTTTTTAAAAAAAAACATCTACTGTTCATCGTCCCTACCATTGGACCATGCATACTCTGTGCTGCCACTACAGCTCCCCTGCTCTCTCCTACCCCCTCTTATTTTCCCTCCAAAACTCCTAAATCAAGTCCCTTTGGGGTTAAAAGCCAACAAACCAAAGGGGGGGGGGGGCAGTCCCCTTTTCATGCAAAGCGACCCCTACCCCCCGTCGCGCACTAGCTACGCCTGCACCCACCATTGACCACCCAATCACATCCTTCATACCTCACCCTTATCCCTTCCCCCATCCTCTATTTAACACCCCCTTGCAGCCACGGTTTGAGGGGGATTCAAAAAAAAAAATTTACAATCACCTCTCATTCGGCCAGCCTTACCTTAACCCCCTTTAGTCTTCAACCTCGCCTCTAAGATCACCCTTAGACTCCCTAATAGCTCTTCAAACCTCACAGCACCACCTATAGTCATCACTCATCTCCACTGTACAAAAAAAAGAAAACCAGATTTTTTTTACAGTAGCCCAGCATCCAGCCCTTTCCCCACCTTCCTTAAGCACCTGAATCCCATCCATCTAGGTCTTAGACCACACCTTGACCCTCGTGCACCCTCCACCAGCTCACCCCAGGCAACCATCACCGCAGCTTCAAAAAAGAAAAAAATTTCTGAAAAACAGAGCCTACCCAAGCTCGGTTCAGACCTGTTGCAGCCCTCGCCCCTTACCTCAGTCCAATCTAGGGGCTGTCTTGATCTCTCCACGGTCCCCAGACCTCTTTGCAACTCCCAAACTCCTCACAGCAGCCTCCAACAGCGGCATTATCTTGCTAGCCAAGGGTATATACGCCACCCCCTATTTTTTTTATTTAATTGTTATCGCCATTATAAGGGACCCCTAGTCCCATTCTAGGGGTCCCATTTTCCTTTATTTTTAGTCTCAGTAGCTTGCATATGCTGATGACAGGGAACCCCCTCCATTTTCCTCATAGATATGTAAGGGGGTATTTCCTTGAGGCGTGGCCACGGTTACCACCCCCAACCATGGCAGTGCTCCATAAGACATCTGGGGGGTCCTCAATCCATGAAGAACCCCCTGGATTATTAATGGTTAAGCACCACAGTACCCACAGGTTTTTTTCAAAAAAAATTTCAAAATATTTCAGTTCAGGTCCCCTACATGTAACCCCGGTTTAACCATGGTTAGACCAGACCCTGGTCGAAACCAGGGCCATGGTTAGACTCTCCACACTCCTAGCTACCCCCTGTACGATTTCGGCCCCTACCTCCGTCGTTAACCATGGTTAAATCGATCCCAAAGTGGGGTCGACAGTGTGAAAAACAGCCCAACTGAGTAACTTTGGGCTTCTGTGGGGCCCACATCCGACCTCCTCTTGGGCCCCACAAGGGCCCAAATTGTTCCCCACATGGCAGACTTCGTAACCATGGTCTCGGATCCCCCAGGGATTGAGCCAAACCGCGGTTAAATCCACACAAACTTTGGTAAAAATGTCGTTTGGAAAATCGTCATTTTATGTGGATTTCAATAGGGCAAATTTGGGCCTCTGTGGGGCCCACACCCGACCTCCCCTTGGGCACAACAAATGCTCAAATTGCTCCCTGCACTTCAGGCTACCCACTAGTAGTCTCGGTTTCTCATGGATCCTTTGTTAACCATGGTTAAACCCACATTAACTATGGTTAAGTGTAATGAAATTTTTGGGTTTTTTGCATTTGCTGAACTTTGTGAGGGCCCAGACTGGGTAAGAAGCCAATCTAGGCCCTGCCATAGACCCTGGGCCCACTCTTGACCCAACTGGACTCTTAACCATGGTTAAACTCACCCATGATTAACCCTTAACCAGGGTTAAGCAGCCCATGAACTCAAAAAAAATCTGAAAAAATCATCAGAAAATCACAAATATTCCCTGGAATCCAGAAATGTCCTCTGTGACCACTTTCATTTTGGTTAGAGCCCTTAACCATGGTTAAACACCATGTTTGGTTAACTTTTAACCATGACTAAACAGCCCTTAACCAGAAAAATCTGAAAAAATGCTCAAAAATTCCAAAATAATCTGAGAAGCCCAAAAATGGTTCGTTTTGACCATTTAACCCTGGTTAAGACCCTTAACCATGGTGACCTTCCCCCCCTTAACCGTGGTTAAGCATCCTTAACCACCGGGAAAAATCCTAAAAAAATCTAAAAAATCTAAAAAATTTAAAAAGACCAAAAATACTGATATTTGAATTTTTAACCATGGTTAGGACCACTAACCATGGTTAATCACCTTTTTAACCCTGGTTAGCAACCGTAACCCTCGGTTAAAACACCCTAGGCCTACCGGGCCTCACCCCTTAGCCTACCAGGCCTACCGAGCCATACCAGCCTACCAGGCTTCACCCTTGGCCTACCGGGCCCTACCAGGCCTAACCCAAGCCTACCGGGCCATACCAGCCTACCGGGCTTCACCCTTGGCCTACCGGGCCCAATCCTAGTCTACCGGACTTACCTTAGGCCTACCGAGCCCAAACCCAGCACTTTCACCAACCCTGGTCAACCAAACCCTAGTTTAACGGACTAGGCCCAATAGCCACCCTTGGTGCGCACACACACACCCCTAGCCTTGGCACGGGCTCATGTGTCAGAACTATGCTCGGTCTGATCTCACTCCAATGTGAGTACGTAAGCAACCCAATCCGGGTTCGACCCTAGCTTAGCTTTTCTTTCTTACAATTAGCATTATCTTAAACAATAAGGCATTTGATTAAAATTGAACTTAATTTGGCTTAATACTAGCAAGTAGGAAACCACTGAAAAGTGGAAGTGCCGGAGCGCCTAACCCCTTCCCCGGACTTAACCGAGCATCTTACCCTGATCTCAGACCGCAAACCAAGACTTTATCCAAATCCCGGGAACTTATCCCTTCTGAATGAATAGGTGGCGACTCTAAATTCTCCCCGTGAGATCAAATCAGGGTTTCCCCGAAACCCACACTCACAGTATACACACTAAAATAGTAAATTAAAAAATAAAATAGTCAACATAGATGTCATTTTAACTACATGAGTAGGGGTGTCAATGGAACAGACTTGGGCTTGCATTTTGTGATTTGGAATAAGCTTCAAGCATGGCCAATTTACAAGAGGTTTTTGTGGCCCAAATAGGGCCCCTTAACACCCCTCCACATAGGACTATCAATCTGGCCCTATGATGAGGGGGCCTAGCCCTACCCGGCCCTTCAAAGCCTTCAAAATAGAGCCCTTTTTTCCCTTAACAAGGCCCTAGGGCCGAGCCCTATTTTGGAAGGCCCTCTTGCTTGAGGGTCGGGCTTCGTAAGCACATGGCTTGGCTTGGCCCGGCCTTTCATTCTATATGCTATACCATATATAATAAAATAACTTAAAAACTTGTTTGAACCTAAGAGGCTAAGCCTTATTGTGTGCATGTATAACATACTAACACTGTAGTAGTATAGTGTAGTATCTTTTATTTTAGAGGTAATCAAAATCTTCATTAAATAGTTCAAGAAGAGATACAAGGATTCACAAAGTGTGAATCCAGAATAAACAAAGAAAGTGAACAAGTGATAGAAAAAGCAGACTATAATCACAGGCACCACAAACGGTAATGAAGACGACAGCCATTAGGTAGGGGACTCTAATGCCTCCAATCGAGATGTTGCTCCTTTGATAGAGAACCAATCCACAAGGAACTAACTAACCCTCTTGATCATGCAGTCCGTAGGAAAAGAGGTGTCCTTAAAAATCCGTCTGTTTCGCACTTTCCATATAGACCAAGATATAGCCCCCGAGAGGAGTGCCCACAAATGATCCAAACGAGGACCCAATGAGGTCAACTGCCAACAAGATAAGAAGCTCGGGAAGGAATGGGGAAAAACTCATGCAGCTCCGAAAAAAGCTAGAAAATAGCTTCAGAGGGTGGACACAGAGAGGTAGTGTAGGAGCAAATGATCGATTGATTCCTTTGCTGCAAGACACAACACATCTATTTGGGATGATCCAACCTCTGCTTTGAAGATGATCAACTGTCAAGATTTTATCTAGAAAAGATGTTCAAAGAAAAAAAGACACTTTGGATAACATGTATGCATGCCACACCACTCTAACAAGGCTAAGTGGAGATAATCACTCCTGGCCCGCAAGAAGGATCTAATAGTAAACCAACCTTTGTTTTCCCTGAACGACTCTCAGGTATCCCTAACAGTAGGGTTTGAAACCACTAACTCTAAACGCTCCCTCTATAACAAAAAACTCCATTATTTTTAAAAATTCGCAAATTGTTCGCACATTTTTGCTTTGCCGAATTATTAGATTCCCGAATTATTAGTGAACTATTCGCGAATTTTCTGAATTATTCGTGAATTTTCCGAATTTTGCAAATTTTCCGGATTATTTGTTATTCCCCAATTATTTTCTCAAACTTGGCAAAAAAACTATTTATTTTGTATATTTTTTAATCAAATTTTTCGATATATTTTTATATTTAATAATTTATTTTTTCTGGATTTTTCCTGATTTTTTTTTAACTTGACCTCTGCTAAATTATTTCTGAACCCCGACTTTGTCACTATGAACGCTCCATCAGGCTAGCAAAAGTACTCACCTCACAATCTTGCAAAGGTTGCCTAAATCTAGGGACCCAAACTACCGACCTGCCCCTAATCTCAAAAAAAGATGATACCAACCCTGATTGGTTCAAGGAGAGCACAAATAACGCATTGAAATCCTGTTTGAGAGTGTTAGGGCCACACCACAAATCGGACCAAAACTTTACCTCCTCCCCATCTCCAATGACAAATCTAGTATGATTGTCGAAATTGGCCCTAGAGTTCAAAATCGCTATCCATAAACCCACCCCCGTGTGGCTTTGTCGACCCTCTCGGGGACCATCGACTACATTCCCCATAACGTGTAGTAATGACTTCTCTCCACAGATTGTTCCATTCCTCCCCATATCACCACAACCATTTACCCAACAAAACTTTGTTTACGACTTTAAATGCCTAGAGGTTAAGGCATCCAACCTCCTTGGGGCGACAAACCAAGTTCCAGCTTACTAAGCGGAACTTCTTAGTGTAGACCTTTTCATTCCAAGGGAAGTCCCTTCGAATCCTCTCTAGCCTAGTTACCACCGACAATGGAATTGAAAAAAGGGAGAGGTAGAAAGTTGGAAGGCTACAAAGAGTGCTTTTAAGAGAGTTAGCCTTCCCCCTTTCAAGAGAAAGTTGGACGTCCAATTCTAAAGCCTCTGAGTGAATCTATCTAAACTAGCTCCCAAACCGAAGAAGATTTGAATCTGGTGTAACGACCCGGAATTTTAATATAATAAAATTATGTGTTTATGGGTCCTTAATGGAGGTTAATTAGTTAATTATTTGTTAAATTAATAAAAAGTGAACTTTGCTCGGCATTGAAGTGCACCGAGGAAATCTCAGTATCGTTTAGCGAAATTCGCACACAGTGTGTCGGTCGACTGCCGGGACACACCCCTACCGTATCGGTTCCGTCATGTACCATTTCACGGGACCGCGGGGCCATTATGTGTGATAAAATTGAGAAAAACGGGAATTTTTCATACTTCCAGAAATTAAGTAGGACCCAATATTTGTTAGAGATCCTAATAGAAATCCGTGCGGTTGGCACTAATGCGTGTCAGTCGGCCGTGGGGACTAATGTCTATCGTCTCAGGCAGTTAGTTATCTCAAACGAAGAAACGGCAGCCTATTTTGTATTCGAAATAAGGAAATTAGTGGGTTTTGCAATTTTCTTCCGGACTAAAGTGTAGCAGTCAGAACTCAGTATTTTTCCCCGAAATTTTTACAGTAGGTGTCGGACTGCTCCAAGTTCGGTCACCTAAAGTTGCGTCAAAATCGGATGTCAGTAAGTAGGATTACGGAGGCCGTATATGCGAGAAAATACGGAATAATAGTCAAATGGTCAACCCGTTGACTTGGTCAACGGGGACCATTAATGGTGGTCATGTGCATGGCACATGACCCTTGCATTATAAATAGGGGGCAGCCCCTTTTAATCTCACGGTTTTGCAACAGTGGGAGATTTCTGCCACAACAGATTTTAGAGAGAGAAAGTGAGGAGAGAGAAAGGAAGAGAGAGAAAGAAGAGAGAAGTGGGTCCTTGAGGTTTTTCGACGTCCCCGACGCGTTGGCGGCGTCCGATTTTCTCTCCGGCGTCTCGTTTTGCGTGTAGAGAGAGAGAGAGAAAAAGGTAGAGAGAGAAAGTGGAGAGAGAAAGTTGCATGCGCTCAACCCCGGGGTTGATCGTCGTTGGGAACGCGTTGGTGACATCCGTTTTTGCCTACGAGGCCTCGAAACGCGTGAAACAGTAAAACCCCTCTCTTTTCTTCTCTTTTTCCGCTTATTTTGCTATATTATTCCATGTGATGTATATATATATCTTTTGACATGAATGAAAAAGGGGCGGAGACCCCTATGTGATGTTGTGATTTTATGTGGTCCCTCAGGGAGCCCAGATCGGGTCCCGGGTAAATTGTATCGCCACTCTAGGGTGACGAAAAGTTGTTTTGAGGCTATGGAGACATCCATTAGCTTGAAAACGTTCCCTAACGGGACGATATGTTACTGGAGTTAGTTCACGGGCGCAAGGCCCAAGTATTTCAGTTAATCAAGCGAGGCTTGGGTTAACTGGGGTTAACCTGTGGTTAGAAAATCTAACCAGGGTTAAGTATAGTATGTGGTTCCTCTTTGGCTAGGTCAGGAGAGACGGTGTCCAGCATGGCCCGGGGTTCCTCCGTGACTGATAGTCGGGAGATGTCGGTCTGTTTGTCTAGGTCGTCTGTGGTGCCTCTTGGACTAGGTCAGGAGTGGCGGTGTCCTGCATGGCCCGTGGTTCCTCCGTGACTGGTAGTCAAGAGATGTCGGAGTCCTAGGGAGTTTAAAGTGGCTAAACATCAGATAGTGTATAGTCCGTGGTTCCTCTCTGGGTGGGTTAGAAGATGTCGGCACCGTGTCTATCGGGGTCCCTTCTTGGTGGAACGTCAGGAGATATCGGCATTGGTATAGATGTCGGGGTTCCTCCATAGACTAGCCAAAAGATGACGGTAGGCAGGTTGGTCGGGGTTCCTTCATAACTGATACCCAGGGCGATGGCGGCGAATACAGGGTAGATGTGGCCAGTCAATTGAATGGAAAAATGTTCTTATTGGGTGAATGCCCATGTTGTGTGTGTAAGCTTCAGATACGAAGTGGTCTGAGTTGGTATACTCAGGGTTAGTGTATTTGTCTGAGTTGGTGGACTCATGGTTCGGTATAGAATCATCGGATTCCAGGTGAGTTGGGTTGGTATACCCAAGGTTTGGTCATGTTCAGGTGAAAGCCGGAACAACGTGTGTGAGTCTAAATGACTCAATGTATTATGGTTATGATTTAGAGACTTTAAGCTAAACATTTGTGGGCTGTGGCCAATTAATAGAGTCTTAGGACTCGAAATGAAACATGATTGATGATCGAAACGATAATTTGGTAATATAATACATTCATAACTGAACCTCATAATTAGAAAGTAATGTGAGGTCGGGAACCTCTGTTAGGGTGACGTAACCCTAAGTGACCTTGGGTCACAATTTATTATATACTGTTCTATTTTACTGTAACATGCAAATTGAACTGCTTATTATATCATTATTGATGCGTGTTATTATGTGGAAAATAGTTTAGAAGGATTGTGGTTTTATTGGGCTTCATAGCTCACTGACTTTTTGTGTCAGCAGATCTTGGAGCTGCTGACCAGTAAGTGAAAAGTCTCTGCACATTTTGGAAGCTTGTACAAGTTGTACCTGGCGTGATAGAGACGCCTACTTTTGTAAAACAAACTTGATGTAAATAATACAGGTATATAGTTTGTATGATGATTATTGTGATGACAGGTGTTATTTGCTTTTTGGAAGCATTTGATAAGTGTTCAAATTTCCCGCATTTTCGCAGGTAAAGTCTTCCGCTTGCATGATTTGACGAACGGACACGCGTCTCGGAACTTGATTCCCTAGGCGCGGGTTCGGGGCGTCACATCTGGCCCCAAGGGTAGGTCAAGGAATTTGATCAGAAGGGAACCAATTTTGCATCCTAGACACACGGCCAACTCTTCTAAATTAGGGACCAATCCCACGGCAAAAATGTGACTCTTGAGGAAATTGATTCTCAGCCTGGAGACAGCTTCAAAGCATTTGAACATAAATCTAATGCTAAGCAGTTGGTGAAATGGAGCCCCAAGGAATAAGAGTGTGTCATCCTCAAATAGGAGATAGGAGAGTGAAACCGGAGGGGTGCCAATGAGAAAACCATCCCAGATCGAGTGAGAGGCTCTACCAATCAACCTACTGAAGGCTTCGGTGACCATTATGAAAAGGAAAGGAGATACGGGGTCCCCTTGACGTAAGCCTCTAAAGCTTCGGAAAAAAAATAAGGGGTACCATTTATCAATACCGAGGAGGCAGAGGAATAGCAACATTTCATCTAAGCACGCCACTTTACTCCAAACCCCATACGCCCAAGCATATAGTCTAGAAAGGCCTAACTCACGTGAACATATGCTTTCTCCATATCAATTTGCAAATAATACCTGGTTCTCCTTTCTTCAGCCTATCATCCACACCTTCATTAGCACTCAAAATGCCATCAAGTATTTGGCTGCCTTCCACGAAGGCTCCTTGCTCTAGGGAGATTATATGACTCATAACCTTTTTAAGTCTCACAGTCAATACTTTGGATAGTATCTTGTAAACGCTGCTGATTAGACTAATAGGTTTAAAATCTCAAATATCCGTGGCTCCAGGCACCTTAGGAATAACGGCGATGAAAGAGCAATTCAAAACTTTATCAAAGGAGTGCGATGTGTGGAATTCATGGAAAACCTTTAGCAAATATGTCTTGATAAAGATCCAACATGTTTTATAGAAAGCAATGGAGAAGCCATCAAGCCCAGGTGCCTTGTCGCCCTCTAACTTTTGTATGGCTTGAAGAATCTCCTCCATAGAAAATGGGCCCTCCAGTTGTGCCCTCTCCTCCTCAGGGATACTACTAAAGTTCATGTCATCCAGCGTTGGTCTAAAGGGGTGATCTTCCTTATATAGTTGTTCATAAAAGGAGGCTCCTTAGATAGTTGTTCGTAAAAGGAGGCAATAAGGGTACCCCTCTCTTCTACATCTTCCAGACATGAATCTCCTATCTATAACCTCAAAATATTGTCGAATCACCTACGTTGATTGGCCACCTTCTGGAAATAACTTGTATTGTTATCTCCCTCTTTCAACCAGTCAAGACCTTTGTTTCCAGCTTATTTCCTCACATCGCAGAATGAGACAAAGCTCGTCCTTCAACTTCTTCCTCTCCTGAAACTCAGGGGGCAATAAGCTTGAGCATTCCTCTTTCAGATCCAAGGCAGCAATATTTCCCTTAATTTCTTTCTTTTTGGCTAAGTATCTTTTTAATATAGAAACTTGTAATGTTTTTTCTTATTTTATTAAAAAAAATTAATTGAGGCTAAAACTTGGTGTGTGTATGTATAACGTACTAATAGTGTAGATTCTTCCTAGAATCTTTTTTTTTTGTCGATAATCTAAGCAATTATATAAATAAAGAGAACAGATGAGCAACAAAGGAGCAGGAAAAACATGATTCACGAGGTAATGAACCAATGTGAGAAACAAAAAGAAAAAGGACAAAATACACCATGCTAGCCCCTAAAATTTGCACACAACGGCAATGCAAAAACTCGGGAAAGCACCATGCCCAAGCTCACCCCCTCCAACCTTGCTGAGAACAGATTCTTCCTAGAATCTAAATTGTTACTACTTGTAAGTTGTAACCTTTATACAACCCTCCAAACCCCTCCGAGGGCTAGGGCCTCATCCCAGTGAATGAGGGTCAGGCCCGGTATGACCTAGGCCAAGCCCTGCCCTGGATCGACCCTTTTGACAACCCTACCTCCACATGAGTTGTCATATCGATAAATGCTGAAACAACCGAGCCAATCAGCAAAACCAGAACAATTAAGATCGGTCTTTAAACCATAGTTATTAGAGCGAGAAGCATAAACGAGAAGCAAAGCGCAAGCGATAAGCGGGTAGCGAGGCTCAAAAAAATCTTAGGAAAGGGGAAGCGAGAAATGAGATATAGGCTCCTCATTCCCATTATGTTATTATGGGCAACTACACCTTTAATTTTATCTTACATGAGATTTTTGTGGAAAAGTAGATGCCTTAAAGTTCCAAAATCCAAACCGATGATACTTGCTTAGAGTCTACACCCTAGGCTATAGACTGTGATCTATCACATCACTTCATACATACAGCTCTTTTTGACTACTAAATGAGACGTGATGGAAGCAAGCTTCCTAGGAAACGAGTCTATCCAAGGAAGCAAGCTTCTTAGGAAGCGAGTCTGGGAAATGAACTTCCTTGGAAGTGAGCTTCCCACCCTATACATAGCTTCCCTGCAACTATGCTTTAAGCAAAGGGCAGTATGCATATCTACAAAATTCGAGAAAGAGCAACACCAAGTCAGTACCTATTACTCATTAGCAGCCCGATATCGTGATTGCCACAATGTTAAGCTTTATTTTAATTTTTTTCCAAGTTAATGTTTCATTCTCCTTCTTCCATCTACTTGTGCAAAATTCGCAATGCTTGATCATTTAAAAAACTAAGAGAGTGATAGTTGAACATTGTATTATTTATTTATTTAAGACTTCAACTAACAGATTCCTGACAAAATAATTCTATGAATGGGCAAAGGTATGCTCTTTCTAATAAAGCAGATGTAAGTATATGCTAGAGGAAATCCTCTCCCTTATAAAGTGGTCAATTTTATTGGATAATAGCATCAATGCTTAGATAACTTAAACGAATCGTCACATACAAGACTAATATCACCTAATTTCATTTTGCCATGTCAATTAATGTTTGAAGTTGTTTGGTCAAAATCCAATTCAAGATGAACCTTACTCAAGGACTTGTCTTAGAGCTTCATATATATTTGTCAAACATAGTGATATTTCTCATCTGAGCAGCATAACAATTAGCAGAGCTAGTCAAGCATGAAAGGAAACACTCAAATCTAGCAGGGTATAAATCTAACTAATAACTTTTGATTGCAACTAAACTGTCAACTATTGCCTATCAGCAATAAAATTGAATGTGAAACAAGAAAGAATTGCATAATACATCAGGAGGAGACTGAAGCTATATGACAATAAGCAACTTGGTCATAAACCCAAATAAGAAAAGAAAGGTGAGGGAGCATAAATATTAGATCATCACAACTGAACAACACATTGAACACTCTGAAAAATTGTGAAAAATAATTTCATAGAAGTACTATGAGTTGACATCATCAGGATGAAGCAGGCAAAAAATAATGAATCAAGGCAAAATTTAGTAAATATTAACATACCATATATGGACCAGTCAGGGCTTTGACGAAATTTATGTAGTGCTGGACACCATTGCCTGTAGGTCTTCCATCTTGTGATGAGGAAGAAAATTTGGAATCTTCTTCTGGAGCCCGGTATTCAACTACAGCATCATCAAGGAAATCAAGCAAGTCCCCTCCCCCAGACCCCACATTTTCTGTCGCTGGTTGAGCAATGGAATCTGACAACATGTTATCTCCAGTCAAGAGGTCTACCCAGAAACTGGCTGGAGCATTTGGCTGCCCTGATAGAAGCATATTTTCATTGGATAAGGATGCACCAATAAATGGATTGGTATCTAAACCAGAAAGAAAAGGGTTGGCATCTTTCTGAGACTTGTTAACATGCTCACAGAACCTTGCACCAGGGCCTCTCTTAGTAAATATGTCACTCCAAGGAAGAGAAACTCCTAATACTTCAATCTGAGACAAGATTCGCTATAAAATTAATTACGCAGCAGCAATTACAGATATAGGGGGGGAGAAAAAGGCAGCACAAGGAAAGAGGCATCTGACAATAATTTTCAACCCATGAAAATTCTTGATCAAAAGATGAAACCATAATATATATATATATAAAAAACAGAGTCAGCCTTACATACACAATGCACCCGCATTATCCAGTAATATCACTCATGGGAATCAGGAACATGACGTTGGATCACAGATCCTACTCAAAATAGAGCACAATACCTTAAATACTTCCATACTAGCACTACCTTTGCCTATGTTCTTAATTGAGATTAAAATTTCCACATGCAACAAATAACTTCTCCACCATCCCAGAGAACTTAAATAATCAAGGAACAAAATACTAAAATGAATACAAATTATATTTTTCTACACTTTAACACATACAACACAATTTGAAGAGCAGAACTGAAGAGATAAATTCTCATTGCGTAAAACTGGATCAAATTCAAATGTATAACAATGAATTTGGCAAGTTGCTCCTCATGTCCTTGAGTTAGTCCTTTCTATAATTTTGGATGTGTGTAGAAACATGCAAACACTCAACTCAAATTTCGAAGAATTTATGAATCATACTACCATGCGTGTAATTAATCTTAGTGAGAGTGTTAAATGACTATAGACCAATGTTTTAAAACATCAAGGCATGAGGCGAGGCGTTAAGACCTCAAGATGCGTGAGGCGTAAGCCTCGAGGCATGAGGAGTGAGCCTCATAAGAAAGCTTCATGCTCTCTTATTTTAACAAATAAATAAAATATAAGAAAAAGTGCAAAAAGATTCAAAAAGTTAATGAAAGATTATAGTAAATATATATATATATATAGAGAGAGAGAGAGAGAGATACCGTTATATATATATATATAACTATATGTATACAATTATATATATATATATATATATATATATATATATATATATATGTTTACAGTTATACATATTCGTGTGAGTGCACGCTACACATAGGAAATACTATATAAATTAGTTGAAACAAATAAAAAATTAAAAAAACGACATTCAAGTATCAGATGTGGCTAGAAACCTAATTTCAGTTAATGTATGAGATGTACGTCATAGACATAAAGCAAGTTTCAAGGCATGATACTAATGCCTCATGGGGTTTAAGCCTCATGGTTGAGTCTCAAGGCATTTTCCTTAAGCCTCGCCCCGAGGCGTAAGCCTCGAGGCGTAAGCCTCACACGCTTTTTTTTAAAAAAAGCTATAGACCATTGTACTAATTTAAAACGTTCTCTTCTCAAATTAACGAGATTTTGCAAATCATACTATCATGTTTTCAGTTCCTAAGTCCTAACTATTTGGGTTTCGTAACATGAATGTTGTTCCCTCATTCTACTGTATCAGCGCATATCTCCACTTAAAAAAATTCACTATCACCGTCTACGTCCTTTAAGGCATCCTCCTCACACTTTTAAGGCCTTCAACCAATGACTTTCCAATTGCTAATCATTTTCATTGAAGAAATTCACACTAAATGTCTAAAAAGTTTCAGATTTCTCTTATTTTTTCTTTTTTTCTTTTTTTCTTTTTGTTATTTTACCTTCTCCATAAGCCATTGTATTTAAATTGGCAAATTATTAAAAACTGAATAAATATAATCATACTAGTACACTGCCTTTCTTGGGTGTGAGGGTGTTAAAGAACCAATATCCATGACAAATTTGATACCCATACCTTTACATTGGTAACAAAAACAAGGTTTTGAGAAGGAGCTTTGATGTACTTTCCTAATTAAATCAAAACATCTTATATTAATATTTTGCAAATATTCAGCACTACGCAAGTACTATTTATACTTCACAAAGAATCTTAAAATTATCCCCCGATAATGAGTCTCAAATTTGAATATTAATTATTTTAGAATTTGACAAGTGGCTAACAATGACTTTGACAGACTGAACAGTCGTGTTTGGGAAACTTATCTTATTGCATCCTGGACCTCCTACTCCAATGAAATCAAGCCATTGTCAATAAGAGATTTGTTTCTGTAGTTCACAATAATTACGTTTATTCTCACATTTTTCATCTGAAATACAGAATATTTCAGACCATGAAATTGCCACAAATATGACAAATCAGATGCACTCTATATAGTTAGTAGTGAGTGAAGAATATAAGACGAATAATGAACATATTTCTAAAATCAGCGTTGTACCTCACCAAGAGTTATAGGGGTTCTTCCAGAAACAACAGGATAGAATGTAAGTGCAACCACACGAGTAAGAAAGTCCAACTCTCCCTCCAATTCTTCAAAATCATACAATAACGGAAGGCTAGATGTATCTTGAGCATGACGGCGTGCACCTGCTCCAGTGACAGCCATATCTTCTGGACTAACTGGGCCTGCTAAGGGTATCGAAAGGTTTGTCCCATTTAAACATTGTGGTATAGAAGCTCCCTGCACATGCCAAGCAAATAGGTATCAACAAAGTCCAATAAGGATTAAAAAAAAAAAAACTACAAGCACTGATCTAAATATGAGATGTTCCATTAAGTAAATTAAGCCCATAAGAAGAAACGGTAGCAAGTTCATCCAAAACCTGTCTTACTATAGCAAAGAAAAGTAAATTAGTTAGTAAATTAACAACTTTTTTTTGGATAACTAAGATTACATCAAGTATAGAAGTAAATTAAAGGGTTGGGAAGAGAGTTTGCTATGTACTATTGGATTGCCATTGTTGTTTGCCCGAGCTTGTGATACTTGTAACTGAATCTATAAGCGGCACAGGGCAGAATGGACGAGAAAATCGACAGAGGAAGAAAAACCTCTTTCTATTGCCATTCCTTTCTACTTCTATATTGATTCGTCGGTGGGACAGCAAGCCTCATTAATTCTCGGGTGTACGGACTACATTATAGGGAGGGTGTTATACATCATATGGACAGGACAACCTATAATTGATGGGTCAGGTGCACTACTATCAAAGTAAGTACTGCAACCAGAAATGAGATATTATAAAGTATAAAGAGTCGTTCTCCAAGCATTCTTATGTACTAATTCAAAATAAGACCCAAATAAATAAATAATATGCCACTTCATTTGTCTCTCTAAGCGTATGAGACAGAAGATTAGAGTCCGTCTTCTAACCAACTCTAATGTGTGTAATCACGTTTGCTTATCTCCAAGGACCTCCGTATTTCTACTCGGCCCTAAGTTATAGCTCCTGAATAATCCTCTTCACCACCAATGAGTTGTTCAAATGTTCATTGTAAAATTGAAGACCTTAAAAAAGAGCTCTAGTCTGTGTCTCTTTGGAATTCATCACACCTACTAAACCGAAAAACACCTTGTAATTTCAGTAATTACATAAGACTACCTATGATGGCAATGCCCAGAGCAAGGCATTTATATCAAAGTTTCCCAATCCAGTCTTCTACAAGTAGGCATAATTCCAATACCAAATCTACCACTAGAAAGAATGTCCCTGCCTGCTCAGTGACCTCAAAGAAAAAAACACCTTCAACAATGTCCAGCTGACTTATGAGTTATGACTTATGAGTGACATGGACACTTCTAAAACCGTTGTGTGGAAGATGCTTCCTAGGGCTACCTATTGGTGCATCTGGGAGGAGAGGAATAGAAAGGTCTTCGACAAGCAGTCCCTTCCAATAGACAAAATTTAAATTTGGTTGTACATTACAAACGTCTCCTTTCTTGGTGCTTTATTAGGAAGGACCCTAAAAAGTTGGGAGCGTCCACCTTTCTCTTTGGCTAGTGTCTTTGTATCATTTGGGGGGTTTCAATTGTCCTAGGTCTTTGTGTTTCTATTTGCTCACTTCTTTCAATATTACCTAATATAATTCTTATTTACTGATATATAAAAAAAATGTCCATAAGGAACACTTCCAAAATTAGAAAAGAGGGTGGATTCCCACATAAGGTTGAGCTCCACAATTTCTTTCCACCCTTCTAAAACATTGATGATTAAAAAATAACATATTACTAAGCACGAGCCTCAAACAAAGTTCATGCAATTTGACAATACGTACCTTTCGACCTCCTAAAAACAAATCCTCTCATCGCTTCCAACTTTAAACTAATGTCTTCGCTAAACTCATTAAAGTTTGCATAATGTCTTCCAAAACTCCCAACCCATACATTTAAAGTATTGGCATCGGAGGTGAGTATCAGTAAGTCTACTTTAAGAAACACATCGAGAATATAAAACTACGTGTTGCCAACCCGAAAGATTTGGGATAAGGCATTGATGATGATCAAGGATATGCACGGAAACACAGAGAAATGCCGAAAAATTAAGAAAAGAAAGAAACACATGGAAATGTTTAGCATAACTTGTTTTAATCCCAAGATGAGAGATAAGTTTGATAGATAAAGTACAACTTAGCAATATAATCATCCCTATAAATATAATTAATACATTGTCATATGAAGAAAAAAAAGTTGCACTGCATATATAGACAAACATAGCAAATAACACATGTTTAAACAACTACAACCATATTTCATCAATAAAAACAATATGTTTTAGGAGATTTATCATTATCACCCCAACTCTCAACTTTGCACTCTTCCAAGAGTTAGCCATCAGAATGGACCGCAAAGTTGCTTTCTTGACTCCTTTTGTTTATCTGTGTGCACACATTGAAGATGTTCCCTTAATGTGTTGACCATTTCTTAAGGTCACCACGCGTATGTACACACATTAGGATTTAAGATACCAACCAGCTAAAGATTGCTCCAAAAAGTTTATTCAACCATAATAAAACTGCTGCCCGCACCATTTACACCTCGTCCAAAATCTATTTCCTTCAATAGAGTCTTCATGCAATCATCCGATATCAGGCAGTGGTTGTCTTCTTCATCTTTGAAACGACATAACAATTGAGTTTAGAGTTGTCAATGGACCGGGACGGGCCTGGACCCAATAACCTGGGTACTCTAGCATGCTTCAAAAGGGCCCAATAACACTTATATGAAGCTTTAAAAACCAACTCAAAGCACCTAAAAATGCCACAAAAAATGTATCCACTTCCTCCACTGATGCATCTAAAAAACAATTACACCACCAGCATGTTAAAGTCTTCAGAATGAGAGACCATGGTCCACTATCCCCACTCTAAAACACATAATCAGTCCCAATGCCTCCACCGTCTTAAGAAATTTGCTTCTAGCCTCCATAACCAATGGTAAGGGGAAAGGAGAAAGGATACCTCCTTGTCTAAACCCTAGTGAGTACATAAAGAACCTCACAAAGACCATTAATAAGACTAGAAGAAGAAACCAAACTAATACAAGATGACATCCATCTCCACAAATTTTCTCTGAATTCCACTCCCCTCAAAGATATTCGACAAGATTCTAAAGTCCAAACTATGGCCATGATCCTTTTTGTATCCAATTACACACCTACCTTATATTAAGCTTTTAATTCTCGAGTCTGCATTAGCTAGCAATCAAAATCAAAGTCAATACTGTCTTCCTTTCATGAATATGCCTTGGTTAGGTCCAACCACTAGGGGAATCACCTCCATAATCCTTTCAAAAGAACCTTGACATAATCTTGCAAAAGCTTCCAACAAAACTAATTTCCATTGTTCTACCTTTTAAGTTGAGAACAATTAGCATTTTTAGAATTTGTAATTCAGTTCTTGAGTTTGTTTTATCCCATAGAACAATGTAATTGAGATAAATTAGCATTCCAAGTTGTAGTGATCAACTAGCCAGAATTCCTATGTATAAGATTTTATTTACATTCTGATGGTAAATTTTGCCATATAAGATAACTAGGTTGATCCAAATAAACTCATCATGGAATTACTTTCCTGCAAAAGAGTAAACTGCCAACACAAAAATAAATAAAAACAGAGTAAAGCACCACATAGCAAGCAAAGCATGTTTGTTTTCAGAAAAGTTGGTCAATTTCTGGTTCAAGGCACAAGAATGGATCAGAACTAAAGAAATTCAGCTCTTCCTCTTCTGTGTCGGATAGATAAGTACCATCATTTCGCCATAACAAGAAAATAAAATCACGAGCGCAATAACAGAAATATAAACATAAATTCACAGAGCATGATATATAGAAAAGATGAAAACGGACCTCCAGGACAAGTTTAAGCCCATCTAAATTGCGCCCTGTCCTTACATCAACTGTTCCTGGAAAAGTTGAATCATCTGCACCATGTGAAATTGTGAGAAGAAGCTGACAAACATGGCAAGGCTCGCCAAGATAAATAAAAAGTTCGACCACATCTGCAGCCTGTGGACAAACCTGTGAAAAGAACACAAATCTGAATAAGTAGAAAACAATAAGCAAAAAATATCAGCACGAATGAAGTTAAGAACTGCAACCACAAAGGGGCATTTTTTTTGTTGGTATTTTTGTCTTTTGAGATGTGAAGGAGAATTGATGTACCCATATTAGGTCTTTTCTCTTGAAACTCAGAAGACTGGCTTCACCATTGGAACTTGGGAACATGTTGGCAACTGGTTTCAGAAAGCAAGCAGATGGCCGGGATAATACCTGTATTGATGAGCAATGACTTACCAAATAATGCCAAATTGCAATATCTAAAATCAAAAGTAGAGTGTAAAACCCTAAGAAAAGGAATTTGTAACTACAAAATTCTGAGACAATAGAAATACTCAAGTTCATCCAACGCATAACTGAATTGCTATTGTACATTCCAGAACAAGAAGAATTGTTTATACAGTAGTACCTCTAAGCCCTAGGTACAATGAAATTGCAGAACAAGATCCATATAGCTGACCATAAATAGCCAGGATATGGCTCTGACGATGATGATGTGTGGTATCCTTGAGTGAACAAGTACACAAGGAAGAAAGACAAGCAACTTAAGTGATGGTACAAATTGCCCATCCAATTGGTGCATAGATATCAATAATGTGAGCTTCTACAATAACGCCATTATGTATTTCTTCCAAGAACTTTAGTAAGAGTGTCAGCAACTAATCTTCAGGTTGGTTCAAGTTTGGTTTTATTGCAATAAATATCCACTATTTGGTTAGGTGGCTAGTTGTTTAGGACGTCCTGGGCATTTTGCTTATGCCCTCAACAATGTGAACAACCCACTAAAGGGTAGGGGTCTTATCGAGCCGATCCGAGCCGAGTAGTGGGATGTTCAAGCTTGTTTATTAAGTAAATGAGCTTGAAAATCAAGCTTGAGTTTGGCTTGTTTACTAGATAAATGAACGAGCTCGAGCTGTTCACGAGCACCTTTGCTTGATAACCACCCCTGCTAAAGGGCTTACATATCTCAGATAGTTATATCTTGTGTTGCACCGGGTCAGACTAAACCACAGTCTAGGGTTTGGTTCCCGGCTCCCGAGTCTACCGATCCAAGCGGTCACTCTGATTCGGATTCATTAATATTAGTTGCAGCATGGTCTTATCTTTTGATAAACATGCTTGTATTAAGAAATAGAACAAGACTAAGGAAGACATCAAAGGATAAAAAAACACTCTAAATTAGGAAGATAGTGCATATGTACATGTCACTATTTACACCTCCTTCAGCTAGAGTCAGATATTTCATCCATGTTGATGGTACTTGTATAAATTGCACCCCCAACCAAAACACACACGAAAAATGCAACATAACACCCCAAACAAAAGAAGAAACACACGCACAATGCAACATATCATGATATTTGGTCACCCCAAACAAAAAAGAATAGAAAATTAAAATCGACACACCCCTATAATGCAAAATATCACGGTATTAGGTCGCAACAAACAAAAAAGAATAGAATATAAAGTTGACATGGTCCGATGACCAAAACACATATAGGATGCAGTTTCCAAAAAGAAAACTATCTAAGAACCAGTGACAGTCAAGATGCGAGCTAGTGAAGTGTAGGATATTTCACTTATATTTTTGTCTTTCCTTTATGTCCTATAGAGTGTAATAGTGGTATACTATTAGCATTTATTATAAACTATTTTTTTTAGAGGAATCTATTAGCATCTATTATATACAATTATTGTAACATAGTGGAGAATAAATAATAAAGAATGGGACAGAGACAATTAATCTCTCTCTAATCTTTCCCTAATTTCTTTTCTTCTTCTTCTTTCTCTTCTCTTCCTCCAAAACCCTAGACCATAAAACCCTAGATCTAAAACCTAAAATTTATCATATTCAAGCAAAATTGATATCAAAGCCTTGGTAATCAAATGAGGAGTTTTAGGCGAGGAGTTCAAGGCAGGCAACTTGCGGACATCAATAGTAGTACGGTACTAGCTGTAATGGATGCTTATACCAAGTGATATATCATATTTTTAAGAGAATTGTAGTGATTTTTGTGGAATTTTTGGGAACTTGGAGAAGTTTTTTTTATGGTTTCTTCAAAAAAAATCAAAGAATTATCAATTTGGGAGTTTCTTTTTTTATGATCTAAACCCTAAAATTTATCATATTCAAACCAAATTGATATCAGAGCCTTGGTAATCAGGCGAGGAGTTCAAGACAGGCAACTTCCTGACATCAATAGCAGAATGGTATAGTAGTACGGTACTAGTTGTAATGGATGCTTATACCAGGTGATATATCATCTTTTTAAGAGAATTTTAGTCATTTTTGTGGAATTTTTCGGAACTTGGAGAAGTGATTTTTTTATGATTTCTTCAAAAAAATCAAAGAATTATCAATCTGGAATGTTTGAAATAAGTTTCTTGTAGAACGAAGGAGATTTGAAGGTGTGGTGATAATTGTAGTAAACTTGATCATTGTCAGAAAATAACATATCTTACCCTCGTCCTTAACAAACAACATAGCAGACTGTGACCATGTTAGAAAATTAGTCACATTTTTTTACTATAGTAGTTTGGAGTTTGGGGCGTCACTTGGACCCACCACCATACTCCCTCCCCCATGCTCAGGGATACTAGAAGACTGGCTATCAGCTAACCTCTGACTCATCTGCCATGCTACACATAAGGTTGATTTACACATATCAGACCAAGGCAACCACTAATTCTCAATCCACCAAAAACAACAAAATCAGGGTTTCACAATCCTAGATTCACTCCCCGAAATTAATGGAGAGGTCTCGAGCAGTTAAAACATCAACCCAACAGAGCATAAAGTGTCTCATGTCGACATAACAACACAGAGCTCAAGTTGATGTTTGGGGGCACTGCACGTGTGTATTTTACTTTGAATTTTTTGACTGTAAGTCATATTACCAAATCGTTGAATTGTAGTATCACTTTCTTTCCCTCTTATTGTGTGTTCCAGGACACAAGGAGGATTGGTACAGGGCCATGAGAAGCAAGGATTATATCTATTAGCCCTTTATCCCATTTGCTTCATCAGTCCAACAGATTTTTCATGGAGTTCGGAGTATTAGTAGCCCGTCGGAGTTGTTAAAGTAGCATAGACGTCTTGGCCACCCATCTTGTTTTCTCCTCAGACATTTATTTCCCTTGCTATCTCTATCTAGGTCTATTTTTTCCATTCAGTATGAAACTTGTGAATTTGCAAAGCATTGTCGAACCTCTTATCCTTCTAGTGGTAATAAATGCAAATCACCATTCTTTATTGTGCACTATGATGTGTGGGGTTCATCCTCAGTTGCTTCTTTATGTGGTTTTCGGTATTTTATTTTTTCTCTCGTGCCACATGGGTTTACCTACGTAAATCTACAAGTGATGTATGCTCTATTCTTAAATCCTTTCACACAATGATAGTCACTCAATTTGATGCTAAAGTTTAAACTTTTTCATTGTCATAATAGGGGGATATATGTTAGGGAGTTTACAATCTTACTTTGAGTCTCATGGCATCATTCATCAAACCTCGTGTGCTAGTACTAAGCAAAATGGTGTAGTTAAGTGCAAAAACTGGCATTTATTAGAAGTCACTTGCTTATTCTGTTTGCTATGAATGTGCCTAAAGTTTTTTGGTCTGATATAGTGTTGACTATTGCTTTCTTGATTAATCATATGCCCTCAAGAATCTTGGAGTTGAAGACTCCTGTGAATGTGTTGTCTCCTTCCAACTTATTTATTTCCTCTTTAACCGAGAGTTTTTGGTTGTATTTGTTTTGCTTACATAGCTCGTTCTAAACGTACCAAACTTGATCACTCCCTATTAATCTTTTGTATCTATGGATGCTACTTTTTTCAGTCTACTCCTTATTTCACTGACAAGAAGACCTCTCTTCAGGAGGGGAGTACAAAAGAAGAGATATCTTCCCTTCTGAATCTTGTTCCTTCTCACATTTTTTTTACAGATGTCATGGTAGTAGTGATAGACAGGGTAAGTGTGAAATCCTTGTTAAGGAGGAAAAAAATTACAAGTGTATACAAGAAGGAAGGAAGGAAGTCATTAGTAAAGACCCTCATGAGCCCAACAAGAAACCTCTTCAGATCCAGGTAATATCTTGCTTTCTAGTCCTAACATTATTGATTCTGATATGCCTATTGCTCAAGAAAGGTATTCAGTCTTGTACTCAACACTCCATTTCTAATTTTATTTCCTATTGGACGTTGTCTTCCTCATATTGTTCCTTTGCCTTGGGGTTTTGTCTTGTGTTTGTTCCTTACAGTGTAGCAGATGCACTCTCGCAACCAGAGTAGCGAAAGGCAATGGAAGATGATATGCATGTTCTTGAAAAGAATAGTATCTGAGATATGGTTTACTTACCAAAAGCAAAGAAGCCTATTGGGTGCAAATGGGTGTTTACAGTGAAATCTTGATCAGACAGATCAGTTGAAAGATACAAGGTTTGTCTGGTTATTTTCTGACAATAACTTTTGGTTATTTTCTAATTAGAAAAAATGTTGAGTTAATTTATAAATCTATTATTCATAATAGTATATTTGATAACTATGCAAAACTAAGGGCCTGATTTGCAAAAGCCCAACATTTACATACATCGTATACTTAAAAGAGGAAAGTAAACAAACAGAGAGAAAAAAAAAAACGCAGAAGAAGGGATGAAGGGAAAGGGGAAGAACCGAAGAGGGAAGAGGGATTACGCGACTTCGGCGACTCCAGTTGCAATCGGCGATGACAAAAAGTGACGACAATGGAGGCACTCCACTCTCACAGGTATTTACCCTCTGTCCCTCTTGGCTCTTGCCTCTTCTTCCTTCTTCTTTGATTCTTTCTTCTCTTCTCTCAAATTTTAACCTCTTTTCCTTTTTTATCTTCTAAATCAAAGATCAAGTCTCAAACCATTTTCCATTTTTTTTCTTCTTCTAAATCAATGGCCGAGTGACGGAGTGAGGATTAAGATTGATTTCAGTCTTTGATTTCTTTTGTCTTTGGATGGATGCTGCATGCACACCCCAAAAATGGGGAAAAAATGAGATTCATGGCTTTCGGTCAATTTCGGTGAGTTATCGACGATATATCGTCGAAATCGGCGATATGTCGGCGATAACTCACGATATCATGTAAAATTTGTTTAACAGCGTATAGATACATCGGTGGTGACCGATACCGACAAATATCGGCGATATATCGCCGATATTGTCGATATTACGAACCTTGATCACAAGCTTAGTATAGATAGTGGGGAACACCTATTGGATATAGGAAGTTACCAGAGACTTGTTGGTTGACTCATCTATCTATCTCTCACTAAGCCAGACATTGCTTATGCAGTCAGTGTAGTTAGTCAGTTTATGCATCGTTCGACCACTGAACATCTGGATGCAGTTAATAGAATCCTCTGCTACCTAAAGTCGTCTCCTAAAAAAGGTTTGTTGTATACCTACCATAGCAACATACAAGTTGAAGCCTACACTGATGTAGATTGGGTTGGCTACGTTTCAGATAAAGTGCTCTAATTTAGAGTACTCCATTCTAATTGGAAGCAACCTAGTACATGGAGAAGTAAAAAAGCAACATGTGGTTTCAAGGTCAAGTGTTGAAGCATAACTTAGAGTCATGGCGCATGGGATATGTGACCTTCTGTGACTTCGGTTTACTCCTGAGTCCTGTTTGAGTCTGGACTCTCTAATAGTGGTCCTACGAGTTTGAATTGTGATTGTAAGGCATCAAACAATAAGGCAACATGACAGAGCTAAGCATATTGAGGTTGATCGTCACTTCAACAAAGAGAAGATGAAGTCGGGTTACATTTGCACTTCATTCGTGGTCTCAAGATCAGTGAGCTAGTGTTTTGACTAAGGGTCTTGGTGGTTCTTAGTTTCGTAGTATTGTTGTCAAGTTAGGCATGAGTGATATTTATGCAACAACTTGAGGGGAAGTGTAGAATGCTTCACTAATATTTATGTCTTATACAGTGTGATATTGGTATACTATTAATATGTATTATATACTATTAGAATACCATTAGTGGAGTATAAATGATAAATAATGTGAGGGAGGAAAAATTAATCTCCCTTTAATCTTTCCCTAATTTTTTCTCTTCTTCTTTCTCTTCTCTTCCTCCAAAACCTAAGACCATAAAACCCTAGATCTAAATCCTAAAATCTATCTTATTCAAACCAATTTTAAGTTGGTAAAGTCTACGAGGGCAATATCACAGACCTGGGTTCAAAACCCGTTTCCACCCTTAACCACTAACCTTCTTGTCTAAAAAAGGAGAAACTAGTAAACCTAGAAACAACTGCAATGTTTTTCAAACTTCACTTATGCCGTGATAGGTAAATCTTGTTTCTCACTTTCCACTACCATCCTACCAATCTCGCACCCCCTAGAGAGCAAGGTTTGAAATTTCGACGATATTTCACTATCTCGCACGAGATATCTCAATCTCGACGAGTTTCGAAATATCTGAACCATGTATTTTAGTTTTTACAAAATTTAGTAAATTTCGATCAAAATTTCGTATATTTCGACGAAATTTCATATATTTCGGTTGAAATATTTTCTACCGGTTTTTTTTTACATTTTCTTACACGGTTTTTATACAATTTCGTATATTTCGACGAAATTTCGTAGATTTCGGTCAAAATATTTTCTATAGTTTTTTTTTTAATTTTTTATTTTCTGTAGTTTACTTATTTATACTTAAGTTGTAACGGTCATTTACAAAATAAAACTTATGCTATAAAATAATAATTTTAAATGCCTCTTTATAAATTAATTTTATTCTTATCTATATTTCAAAACCCTCCCTTAGATTACACTAATTACAATAAAAAAAAATTAAAAAATTGCATAAATGACCATATTACCCCTATGTTGCAAGTATTAACCTAATTATATTTTATAAATTAAATATTATTTAACTATTCTTAGTATTGATTTTTATTATACACTCAATAAAATATTCATTAAAATATTTATACAATATTTTTAATTTTAACTATTCTTAGTAATGATTTAACTATTCTTAGTATTGATTTTAATTGTATTTGAATTAATTGTTATGCTTGATTGAGAAATGAATGCAACTTTTTATGTAAGTTACATTAATATTAATGAATCATACATTGTCGTCAGCATCAGCGCACGTCTTTGGCTCCCTTCTCATTGCATCTCTTATATACATTATTGTTTTTGTAATTTTTTTTATTCTCAGATGTGTATTAACATTTATTTTAACATTTCCTTAAGTTTCATTGAAAAATTTCATGTTTTTCACTATTTTTTTCAAAATTTTCCTCCACGTGCGATATTGTTCCCTCGATATCGATATATCTTGCAAAATATCCTCGATATATCTTTTTTCTATGGCTCGAAATGACATGTGAAATCGAAATTTCGAACCTTGCTAGGGAGAGGGGGGCTCCCTCTTTCCCTCCCTAATGTACATATCTTCAATATGCATGGACATGTGTCTATTATATGCATATGCATATATGTACGTATTTGTATGTATATATGAAGGCATTTGTATGCCAGTATGTTATTATTTATGTATGTATTTTTAACTTAAGAACCAATAAGAAAAGCATACTTATGTATTTGGATTTTGGACACACATTTTGAATCTCATACTTTCTTGGTGTGATGTTCAAAATGACCTTGCAGACCTAGACTTGGTCTCTTTTCTTGCTTTTTGGTAGGTTTTGTGATGTAATTAGAGGTTGATAGGTTGGTGGTGATTTGATCTCATCTCTTTTTTTTTCCAAGTTCATCAATTGGTGAAATGCTTTTGTATCTTTACCCTTTTTTATTGCATGATCTCGTTTTACCAATCAAAAGACCCAAAAAAAAAGAGGAAAATCTCAAATCAAACTTGAGGGAGGTATGCCAAACAGCCCACGTATGCTACCAAAATGAATTAAAGCTGAAATAGTTTTTTATACAGAATGTAGAATACAGTAATTTTATTTCGTTGCAGCATATCAACGTCATCTAATTTTACATGCCAAAAACTACCTTCGGTGTTTCTTTTGCAGTAATAGTACCCTCAGAAAGTCAGAATATTTGATGCACTCAGACTATAGAATTAAAAATCTAAATATAATGTTGACTGTAACCTGACTATCATAGTAAACTTCATGGGTAGAACATCAACTCCTAGATTAGCTAGCAATCACATAAACCAATTGACCACATTTTCTGCTACAACATTCAGTGGTTTTCTCGCTTCACTTATTACAAGGACTGATCGGTCTGGCACTTCATCCAAATACCTTTTTTTTATTAGTAAATAGCATGATTATATATAATAAAGATGACAAAGGAAGCCTACATCACAAGGTTTACCAATGGTAAACCAAGGATAGTTTGTGCTGCATCCAAACTTAAAAATAGACAAGGATAGTTGTGCTGCATCCAACAAATGGTCTTACATACAATAAAAATAAAAACTACACTTATAGACAAGGATAGTTTGTGCGGCATCCAAACTTAAAGGAAAACAACCAATGATCTAGAAATAGGAAAAGCCTAAATGTGTTAGAGAGGCATAGAAAGTTCAAGCAAGCAGCAAGCCGCAAGCCGCAAGCCGCAAGCCGCAAGCCGCAAGCCGCAAACAAGAAAATTGAAGCATATATATATAGATCACTTGCCAACTTTAGACAGCAGCAAGCTTTTGGAGTTCAGCAACTTTTTCACACTCAACAAAATAGTTGCAATATTAAATCATTTCTAAGGAAATATTAAATCGTTACCAAGGAATTGTTAAGTGTAAAGTGTAAACTAATGGTAATTATGAAAGCCACAAGGGCTAAATGCACCCAATGTTTATACCAGGCCAAGCCACATGGAAAAAGAAGCATGCAACAAAAGATGAATGCACTACTATGATAGCCCATTCAACAAAATAATTATCATGACATACTTTTAAAGGAGGAACAGGAAGTGACGGAAGATGCTTGAAGAGCCTCATTCCAAGAAACATCTCCAATTGCTTTTGACGAGAGCTGTCAACAACTGCATTTTTATATCTTCTCTGCAGAGTGATCTTCATATTCTGTGCAGCAGAGAACTGCATAAACTTGCCAGCTTCTTCACTAAATATACTGAGGATCTGGCTATGCATAGCTTTAGAACCAGTATAAAGTGTAGCATGAATATCACCAGCGAGAAGAAAAAGATCAGCTAGTTGAGATACTGGGGATAAAATTGTTGATCTTTTGAACTCATCAAATACCATATCGAATCTCTTCCAAGGTTTATCTGGACATGGGTGCATCCAAGTTGTAGTCCTAGTGTTGTGATCAATATAATATGTCTTCCCTGTTACTGCATCGGAACGTTTTTCCCAGCCTGGTGGCAATGGGGCAGTATATCCACCATAATTATTTATTGACTGAGAACCCAATGCCAAATCAGTATCAAGTGATATCCCTAGACATCGACATTGCTCTACGAAAACTTGGAGGGAACCAAAATAACTAGCGGCATTGGTTCTATCCAAAGAATCTGCGCAGTTGAAACGTATCACTCCATTTTGATTAGATCTTAAGCAGAAGGCACCTTCAAAGTCATCATTATAGATAATTTCACCTTTGCAGTCCTTAATTCGCTGCCGGGAAGGTAGATAATCCCCTTCACAAATGCCAATAGATATTGTAGGTGCTTTTAGGAATTTCCAGAGCCCTTCAATTGTTTGCTGTTCACCTTTTAATTTTATACTGTTATGCCAGTCATAATTTATTAAATGAATCCGAGTGTAAGGAAGTTTTCTAGTCGATCTGATATAGTTCAAGGATTCCTCAAAATGCTGAACTAAAATGGATTCTGACTTTCCTTCTCCATTTCTAAGCAAGTTGATACATACAATTGGAACCAAAGGGTTTTTCTTCTGATTAACTCCAACATTCACATCTAAATTGCGAGCACCATATCTTTTACTTAACCTCTGATAGTACTGCAAACTTCCTCTATAAGGATCACGATCTGAAACATAAATTTCTGCTTCTGCAGCAGTGATCTTTAATTCTGCACCCCACCAGATAGGTATAGTGCCCCGTCGCCAAATGTATGTGTTGAAAGGAACACTTTGACCAGTCTTCTTAGGAACCCATACGAGTTGCTCACACTCCACTTCATTTCCTGTCAAAAACCGAGTCTTTTATGAGTTAAATGGAATTTCATTTTATGACAATGCACTGGTAAAATACACCACAGACCATAAAAGGATTGTTTGGCATGTCAGCGAGGTAAAATGGATAAAAAACAATGGTACGGATTAAGAGAAATAGATTTGCATTAATAAAGAATGGGGAACCACAAATATGTACATACATGAGATACAAAATGACAATAATATTATCTAAGCAATTTAAAACCGCACAAGCTTACCAAAGAGGGATGGCACGAGCATTTGCCAAGAAGGTCCGACCAAGAGAAATATTAAGATCCCAACATATATAGAAAGGATGAGAAAATCATGAAAATAGAAACCAAAGTACAAACTTTACTTTCTCTTAGGGCCTGTTTGGATAAACTTCTCCAAGGAGAGAAGGACTTCTCTAGGAGAACTTTCAAGAAAAGTAACTTTCGAAAAATGTTAAAATGTCAACTTTCTGTGGAAGTTTCCTTGGGCTAGCTTCCTATAAAAGTTATTTTTCAAACTTTTACTGACTCACAGGAAGTCAAAAGTTATGCAGATTACCAAACGTGATTTCTATCGACTTTTGACATTTTTTGGAGCCAAAAGTCGATAGAAGTCAATTAAGAAGTTTATCCAAACGCAATCTTAATATATGTGCCAAACAAAGTCGCACCAGAATGAGAAACTAGGAAAGCAAAACAAGTATGTCCAAGGACTTCTCAGAAATTAAAAGATAATAATAATGACAATAAAATAATAAAACACAAAGGACCATCCCCATTACATTCCTCAAAACTTCTCCATCTTGATCCTATGTCGCCATTGGTTGCAAGCTCAATTAAAAATTACAACTAGAACACTTTCCACAGAATCATTCAACAGCTCACTTAGATAGTCCCCACTTACCCAGCCCATTAAAACTTCCCTCAGTGTCATTCAGAAGCTTCACTAAGATAGTCCTCACTTACCAAGCCCATCAGATGCATCGCCCTGACCAGGATGTTTTACTGAGCTTTTTTAACAAATTTTGCCATGAATTAGTAGACCAAATCCATGAAGTTATCCAGCTCAACATATCTGTAAATTTCCATGGCTCGTTATAAAGTCCCAAACAGATTTAAGCTATTCCCTAGATCAGTTTGGCCAAGAGGAGTGAAACCTGCATTGTGGGATATATATGTATATATATATATATATATATATATATAATGAACAAGAGCCACTTATATTGCGATAGAATAACAATCTAGGTGAGTAACCAAAATTGTTGGACTTAAAGCTAAAACACCAATCCCTACCAAACATGTCAGTCGCAAGTCTGTGGATTCACGGTAATGTAACCTTAGGATATTAGTAGACCACATCCTAATAACACAAGCATCTATAATCAAATACAATGTAGAGAAAACAACCATACAAACCAAATAAAAGGAGCAATATGCAGAGCTGAAGTTTAAACAACACATTTCAGAAGATTCCTAATGTTTCCTACAAAACGTTTTTGTTTCGATGATTACCAACACGGAACCTACTTACAACATAAATACAATATTTTTCAACAATGTTTTGGTCAACACGTATAAAAATGTTAATCGGACAATAACATTTTGATCCACATGTGTGAAATTCTTGACGCTTCCCATCTTTCAACTGAGTCCATTTTCTAAGTTTTATAGTGAAAACCAACCGCTCCTTTGTGATTAATCGTTTTACTATAATATTTTAAAATTATCCACAATCTTTTAATTATCAATTAATCAAAATGGAATGGGTAACTCATATAAGCGTCAATCATTATTCATTAGTGATTAGGAACATCAATGGGTTATTACATTTATCAAACTATTTCCATTATTAAAATGTCAATATTAACCTTTAAAATGAACAATATCAAATACTATTTTGATTAAAATTTACAATATAAAAACAACTCAGGGAACCTTAAGATCACATATATATTTTATGCACTTTAATTATATTTCCATGATTAAAAAAATAAAACTTCTTAAATTGAAAAATGATATTTTAAGCCAGGCCGTAAGTTTATGTGGATATGAGTTTTATGATTCATGAGATGCGCCCATTTTATATTATTTTGGAATGTATTTCCTTGTAACCATGACTATTGACCATTTATTATGTGTAACTCTGACCTTTTTATCGATGTGTAACTTTGACTTTTAAAGCTTTATTATTATATATGCATGACAACTTATGTCGCTTGTTATTTATCTCATTTTTCGCATTTGAAATGTTGTTTTTTTTTGTTTTAGAACAAGTCTTGAAGTTGTGTTGATCCTTACATTATCATTTCCTAAAATATCAATGTATGTTTATGATTTCCATAATGTTTCCACAGTTTCCAAAACTTGTACAATATTTTCATCAACTTCCAAAAATTTTCACAAAACGTTTTGATGCGGACATCGAACCGTTTGATTTTGTTTATGATGGAGATCCACCGTTGGATTGCGACTTGGAGGACGATCGACCGTCGGGTCGAGAGATGGAAATCGGAGGCCGAGATCAAGCCATAGATGGGCACGGGCAGCCATAGTGGCTGTCCCACCCCTTTAGTTATTTAGTTGTTTATTTTTTCTAGTTTGTTTTTACTTTGTTTTGTCCGTTATAGTTAATTTATTATGAGAACATAATAAGGGTAGTTTGGTATTTTTTTTTTTAAGTAGGATTTTATGATTGTCTATAAATACTCTCTTTAGAGATTAAAAATTTACAGTATTTTTATGAATGAAATATGAGAACCTTTTGGCTTTTAGAATGTCATATGATGGGAATGGTTTGATGCCATGGTGTGATGCCAATCTTGGAGTGATTCCAAGGTAATCTCCTCTATCTATCTCTTTTCTCTCTTCTTTCTTTGTTCTTTATTTTCTGTTTTCTTGAAAAAAAATATATAATCATCAAACCCTAGATCTATTCCCCACAACTGTTTTCAGTTTTTTCTTAACCCTGCAGTTGTCGCTAGCCCTTCCCCTTGAATTCCTTCACAGCTGCAAGTCTCCCCCTGCACTTTCCCTGCAACTGCAACCTGTCCCCATTCATCTCTTACTGCCATAGGCTCCCTAAACCCCTAACCTAACTGCTGCATTAATCCCAGCCCTACATCATTGTTGTCTAACCATATGCAGCCTCTGATATAGCTGTAATAGTCCAAACAACCTTCTCCCATACCTACTGCAAGCCCCAATCCCCTTTCTCCCATCAGCCGTACCACCCATTTAACCATTAACTTGTTGTCACATCACCCCAGACCTGTCCCCTTGCTGTTACACCTGTTCCCAGTCAACCCTATTGACTACTGCAACCTCCCAGGCCTTTCCCAGCCCTGCTGACCCTATCCTACAGCCCTACTATTGTTCTCCTTCTATCCAACAACCCTATACCTACTCCCATAACAACCACAACCTATATTGTTTACTGTCCAACCCCTAACAGCTCCTTTTTTTTACTGCTACAGCCATTCAACCTTTGCCTTAATGATGCTACAATCACCTTAGACCTATCCTATTACAACCACAACTCTCCAAAACCATAATACAACAATTCGAAGCCCTAAAACAGCCACCCAAACCTTTGACCCTAATTTTATAATTCTTTGCTATTGCTGTTGGGCTTTGTTCTTTCTGTTGTGATTCAATTACATATTGTTTCAAACCCTAATTCACATAGATATTACAATTCATAACCATTGTTGAGCCTAAAGGACATTTCTTGAAATCCTCAATTGAACAAGGAAATCACATTGGTTATTGGTCTGAAATCCCTAAGCTAGTGGAAGTTCTCACTTGCATTACGATCACCCGATCAAATTTGAAAGTTCATTATTGTGGGATTGTGATTGACCTAGGTTGTTTAATAATTCTTATTTGATTATCTTTTGAGTAAAAGTGTGAATCTTTATTGTTTATAAGTCTTATTAATGCTGCAATTTCAAATTCAGATCTCCAAAGCAATCATCCTAGGTTCATTGCATTGTCCTGCATCACGTTTCCATTTCTTAGGTAAGAGAAATTTATAATGAAACCAAAGCTTAAAACCTTACTTGTGGGTATTGATGCCCAATAGTACGAGCAGTATATCTGGGAGTATACCAGCTAGTGCCATAGCTACATGCCTTAGGTGCAGTTTTGCTGCTACCTCAAGCAGTAGCTTCATCAGCCTCTTCATAGAGATAGGGATGATGACTTTGAGCCACATCAGAACTCTCTGTGGCTATGAGTTCTGACTTGGTAGTTTATGGGTGTTATGATCAAGGTTCGAAATAACAGTATGGGTGTTATGAACTTATTATGTGATTAATATTCTGCTTTTATTAGATGTATTACTTCATGAAACACTCACTTATGTACACCACAATTTGTCAGTTTTGGGCACGCTCAAGCCACCGGATGCAAATCTTGACATTATAGATATAATGCATCTCACTTGACATGAATATCATATTACTACTCTATATGGTTGTGTTTTGTTATATATGAGTTCTAAATGTATATTTAGCTTAATTAATCAATTCCTAAAGTTCCATCTTAGATTTTCAACATTTTCCCAATGTTTCTTACATTTCCTTTATTTTTCCTGTGTTTCCTTAAAATTCCATAAGCATCCATGAAATGTTTCCGTAGTGACCGAATTTTACACCGACGCCAAAGTTTTAAACTTTGCCTCTAGCAAACGATGATGGCAGTTAACTCCCTCTAGAAAAAGGTGCAATTCAATTCAAAAGTGATATGGATGGTAAGAGCGATGTTACCTGTGCTAAAACATGAATTTAACCCTCTGGCCAAATAGCGAGTACCAGGGTGCAGCCTGCTACGACGAGCTGTGAGAGCAACTATCCCTTCTTGCTGACCTAAGCTTCCAAAACTTCGACAATCTGCAAACCCCTATTTATAGGTGTCAAAGAAGTGAACATTAAGAACATGTTATTTTTAACATAATCATAGACAATATTCAGATGGTATCTGAGTACTAGGAGGTTGGGCATTTTATCATTATCAATATGAATTAGAAAGCAAAGTGTAACTGAAGACATAAATGCACAGAGAACGGCAGCCGAAACTCTAAATAAAAAAAATGAAAATTCTATTTTGAATTCCTTTTCTTTAGAGAGAATCCGAGGTGAGGTGAAAGTGCGAGACTTTTATATGTATTGTATAAGAACAGGATATGTCTATACTATATCGAAAGAAAATTGAAGTGTAATGTAAATAGGATTCTTGTCGAGGAATCTTGAAACGAGACATGACCAACTGGAGAAAAGTAAAAAGACTGCACAAAGTTCATTAAATATGAACTGAACTGAATTAAACTTGCGAGTAAATTCTAGATAAGAAAATATGTCTAGGCTCGAAGCTCGGTTCAGTTTGAGCTCAACTCGGCTTGACATATTTATAATATAATAATATTATTATTATTAATTAGTAACATTTATATTATTTTAATGTTCAAAATATTATAAAAAATATACTTATAATACTAATATACTATTTATAATATATATTCTTAAAAATAAAATAAATATGTAACTTTTATGTTTCAAGCCGAGCTCGAGCTGAGTTAAGCAAAGCTCGGTTCGAGCTTGAATCAATTCCAAGCCGAGCTTCGAGCCTAAGCCGAGCTCGAGCTTGGCCCAGCTCGGCTCGAATACACATAACACACCTACTCTGGGATATGTTGGAGCACCTAGAATCAGTCGAACAAATTGGATTTGGTGTCGACAAAGCCAAAGTCTAGTTCGGCCATTGGCCTTCTATCCATAGTTACCAGAGCAAGAAGTGAAATCAAGAAGCAAAGCAAAAGCGAGTAGCAGGAAGTGAGACTCAAAAAAACCTTAACGGGAGGCAAAAGTTGAGATATAGACTCCACATTCTCATTATGTTATTTATAGGTAACTATAACTTTGATTTTATCTTACATGAGATTTTTGTAGAAAAGTAGGTGCCTTAGGTTTCAAACCGATGATACTTGCTTAGAATCTACACCCTAGGCTATAGACTGTGGTCTAACACATCACTTCACACATATTGCTCCCTTTGACTACTAGATGAGACGTGATGGAAGCAATTTTGTCCAAGGAAGCGATTTTGGGAAACGAGTTTCCCACCCTATACATAGCTTCCCTACAACTCATAAGCGATTTATGAGTAGCTGGTTATGCCTTTTGGTCTTACAAATGCTCCAAGCACTTTTATGCGAGTAATGAATCAGGTATTCCGACCCTTTATTGGTCAATTTCTAGTTGTTTACTTTGATGACATACTTGTACCTAGTAAGACCAAGGAAGAGCATATTCTTCACCTTCAACAAGTAATGAGGGTTCTACGTCACGAGAAACTCTATGTCAACTTGAAGTAATGCTCTTTCATGAGTCAAAGTGTTACTTTTCTTGGTTTTGTTGTATCTTCAAAGGGTGTTCAAGGTGGATCCAGACAAGGTGAAAGTTAAACTTTATTGGCCTATTCCTACTTTTTTTTTATCGATAAAGCAATGCAATATATTAAAAGGAAAGAAGGGCTCCAGAAGAATCCCGACAATATATTAAAAGGAAAGACTAGCCTATTCCTACTACTCTTCATGAAGTGAGAAGCTTCCATGGACTAATTTGGAAAGAAAGGAATGGGAGAGTTTTTGAGAACTCCTCAGCTCCAGTCTCTCATATTCAAGCGCGTATCCGCCTCTTGATCAAGGCCTGGGTCTCAATCCAGGACGGAGGGACAGATTTGGGATCTTTGCTGGGATGACTGCTACCACAGATTTGGGACACTAGTTTATTATTTTCAGTTTACGCCAGTGTAAACTCATTTGTCTTACTTTGCTTCTTGTGTGTACTCTTGTTCATTATATATATATATATATATATATATATATATATATATATATATATATATATATATCTGATTATCGATAAAAAAAAAACAATGCTTTATCGGCAATACATCAAAAACTTCAGCACTATTATGGCGCTTATCACCAATTGTATGAAGAAATGACAATTCACATAGTTCAAGACCTCAACCAAGGCATTTGAGGATTAAAAGGAAGATGACTGAAACGCCAGTGCTACAACTTCCAGACTTCTCTAAGGTGTTTGAGGTGGCATGCGATGCATCTCATGTAGGCATAGGAGGAGTCCTAAGCCAAGAGGGGCATCCTATTGCTTATTTCAGTGAAAAGTTAAATGATGCAAGACAACGATATTCTACTTATGACAACAAGTTCTATGCGGTGGTTCAGACTCTTCGCTATTGAGTATTGGCGGCATTATTTGATCCCTAAGGAGTTCATTCTTTAATCAGATCGCCAAGCACTCAAGTATTTAAGTTCTCAGAAGAAGTTGAATAATAGGCATGGCAAGTGGAGTTCCTACAAGAGTATAAATTTGTTCTTAATCACCGTGCCAGTATAGAGAACAAGGCGGTCGACGCATTGAGCCGGGTCATCTATATTTTTTCACTCTATGGCGGTAAAGGTTATCAGGTTTGAACAGCTAAAGAGAGACTATGCAATATGCAAAGATTTTGGCATTACCTATGCTGAAATCATCGTTGGACAGCAAAATGAGTACCGTGATTTCTCTATACATGATGGGTACTTATTCAAAGGCACGTGTCTTTGCCTACCCAATACTTCTCTTAGGGAGCATGTTATTTGGAAATTACATTCATGGGGAATAGGTCATTGCCTATTCCCCACTAAACTTGGCAAGATCTAAGTACGGATTTTGTTCTTGGTGTGCCTAAGACTGTTAGGGACCATGATTCTATATATGTGATGGTGGATAGATTCTCTAAGATGGCGTACTTCATTCCTTGTAGCAAGACATCTGATGTTGTCCATGTTGTCAAACTCTTCTTTAAAAAAGTAGTGCGTCTTCACGACCTGCCAAAAACCATTGTTTCTAATAGGGATGTCAAATTCATGAGCTATTTTTGGAAGATCCTATGGAAGTTGTTGAATACAAAGCCTCCAATACTCTTCTTCTTTTCACCCACAAACAGATGGACAGACAGAGGTGATAAATAGAAGTTTGGGAGATTTGTTGCGTTGTTTGATTGGAGAGCGTGTCACTAATTAGGATCATATGTTACATATAGCTGAGTTTGCACACAATAGTTCTGTTAATAGAACTACGGGCCAAAGTCCTTTTGAGATTGTTACTGATTGCAACCACACAAACCAATAGACTTAATTCCCCTACCACCAGAAGCAAGGCCAAGTGTTGAAGTTGAAGGTTTTGCTTCCCACATCCGTGAACTTCATGATGAAGTGCAAAGGAGGATTGCAATCAACAATGAAACATACAAGACAAGGGCTGACTTCCATCGCAGGTTTGTTGAATTTCAAGAAGGGGACATGGTGATGGTACGTATAAGGTCAGAACGATTTCCAAAGAAAATTTTCAAGAAGTTGCATTCTAGAAGGGCACGTCCTTACAAGATTTTAAAGAAAATTAGCGCTAATGTCTATGTTCTAGAGCTGCCTGACAACATGGGTATTAGTCCTATCTTTAATGCAGAAGACTTAACCATATACCATAGGCATCATGATGATTCTCAAGCTGCAGGACAAATTGTTCACTTACCACCTATTCATTAAATTAAAGACGACATTGAAGATGTCCTTGATGATCAGGTTGTTTGTACTAAGAATGATGGTTATTAAAAGTATCTCGTCAAGTGGAAGGGTCGTCCATTATCAGATTGCAAGTCGATCACTGTTGATGAGTTCCAATGTCTCAATCCAAACTTGTATGAGCGCTATCATTCCTTTCACTCGCCAAGGTCGAGTTCTCTCAAGCCGGGGAGAGATGATAGGGATCAATCTCAGCCCGTTAAAGTTTACAAGAGGCGGAGTAAAGGGCTGAATAGCCATGCCTAAACTTTGATTTGGTGGGACGGTAATGAAGTGGGGCCCACATGGGAGCTTTCTTAGTAGGGAATCCACATGGGAAGTTTGGGCATTGCAATTAATAGTGGGCTGTTGGATTAGTTGCGGAATCCAATTGTTAGTCCTTTGTTTATGTGTTCTCTCTCTTTTTATTGTAATTGGGATAGTTTAGTCACTTCAGGTTTATTTTAATTTATAGGACAAAATTAGGGTAGGACAGAATTAGGTTTAAAAATAGATAACATTATATAAGCCCTGTTTTGTGTTTTTTTCCCAGCAGAATATGTAATAGAAAGCAGCTCGTTTTTTTTTCTCTTGGATGTGTGAGACTTCAAGAAACCCTAGGTGCGATTCCTAGGATCCTATTGGTGTGATTCCAATAGATCCATCTCTTCTTCTTCTCCACCCTTATTCTCTCTGAAATTTCTGCAGTAATCAGAGCTTGGAATGGAATGCATCTATTGACTAACATCAATATTGGGTTTGTTCGTACTTCCAAACCCTAGGTTCTTCCCTATTCTATTTGTAAGTATTTCCTCAACCCTAAATCTAAGAAAGCATTATTTCCTCTAAAGGTCCTACATCAAGTGTTGTCAAATCTAATGCAAAGGCAGAATATAGAGTTATGCCCATGCTGCATGTGAACTTATTAGATTGAATACTTTTATGCTAGAGATGGGGTTTAAGGTGGACGGGCCTATGAGATTGTACTGCAACAATCAAGATATGTTTCCCATTGCAAACAACCCGGTATTTTACGAGGACTAAATATATTGAAGTGGACCGCCATTTATTTGAGAAAAGATTACCAGGAATGAGAGATCCACTCCACATATCAAATCCGTGAATCAGCTGGAAATTATGTTCATCATGTCACTTGGGCATAGCAATTAGATAGGGTCTATTTCAAGTTGGGCATTGATAATATCTACACTCCATCTTGAGCGGGTGTTGAATCTGTTGATGTAATCATTTAGTGTGGTTTATTAATGGCAATAAGGGAAGTAACCAATATATAACTAAGTTGGGGGTGATTTGAATCTAATGTTTTATATTCATTAATGGCATTTATGTGAGTATATATGTGTGTGTGCGTGTGCACGCGCCTACATGAGGAGAAGGAGAATCACGTAAATGTCGCAAGATTTAGCCAATATTTTAAAAATGTCGCAAGAATTACTCAATATTGTTGGTTTGATGAATTTAAAAATTAGTGATATTTATTACTATTTTCTGTATTTTAATTTACCGATAAAAACCCAAGAATGAGATTTGTAACACTGCATCATGCTGATTAGAAAACTTCAGTCATATGCAAAAAAAGCTGTCTCCCTTGGCTTTAAGTATGTACTAGGTGGTTGTGCACATGCCTTCCTTAAATCGAGCTCGCATCTACTTTTCATGTTTAATGTTAAGTAGTTGGTTGTGCACGTGTAAGGCACGTACAAGCTAATCTAATAAGGTGTATCATGCGAAACAAATATTAATGGGTATTATGGAAATAAAAGAAAGGGGTATTATGAGAAACAAATCTTTCGAAGTGGTATTATGGGAAATAAATATTATAAAGGGGTATTATGGGAAACAAATCTTCAAAAAGGGTATTATGGGAAATAAATCTTCATAAGGGGTATTATGAGAAATAAATCTTGAAAAGGGGTATCATGGGAATAAAAAAATCTTAAGGGGTGTTCTAGGAAATAAATCTTGAGAAGGGGTATTATGGGAAATAATTATTGAGAAATGGTATTATGGGAATAAATAAATTTAAGACTGGGAATTGTGAGAAACAAATCTTAAGAAGGGTAATTATGGGAAATAAATCTTAACAAGGGGTATTATGGGAAGTAAATATTTAAAAGGGGTATTATGTGCAAATTAGATATATGGGTATTATGGGAAACGGATATTGAAAGAAATTGTTTTGCCGTTGTGTGCAATCTCAAATAGAGAAGGGAGTTAGATGAAATTATGACAAAAGGTATCCCAACAAAATTATCAAAGGAGGGGTAAACCTTCCCTTTTATAATAAGGTAATAGATACAGAAATAATAGAATGAAAAATGTCTAAAATCATATAAGCATATCAAGATATATTATAGGCAATTAACTGCATTGGGTAAACATCACACTGATTAGAACACTTGACAATCATATGCAGAAAAAGCTATATCCCCTGGATTTAAGAATATACAGAAAGACTGGGATGAAAAATATCTAAAATAAGATAAGCATAACAAGGTAAAAAGTATGAAGCAAAACCTGCAGAAGAATGACGCAATGCTGTAACAGCCCAATGTCTTTGAAAGGCATTGAAAACCATCCATTCCAAACAAATTCGTCATCTGGATTCTGCAAAGGCATAGGGCTTGGAAAAGGTCGAGTAATATCCCTTGTTTCACAAAAATAGTGCTTCCCATCAATGTCAAGCTCGGCCAAATCTTGAATATTTTTTACTTCCCCTTTACCCTGGGGTTGAGAATTTTGAAGCGAAATTTTGATCCATTGACTCTCGGTCACCGTATATACACACCCTCCACCAGGTAAATTTGGTATGCTTGGAGCCAATTTTGTTGCAACTAGAAGTAACCCAAAGCTTCCAAGAGCTGAATAACCCAATATAGCCCTGGCATACGTTGTACTCTTACACAGCCACCTTGATCCATTTGTGATGTAATTTAAAGCTTCATTTTCAGAATTGAAAATGTCGTATCCCAGCTTCCCATGGTAGCAAAGTGCTCCAGTTGTTGGATCAACATAAATCACCTGGGAGTCACTCCTAGTCGACAAGCTTACAATGATATATACTTCACTAGAATCAAGTGTAATGACGATGACAGAGGTGTCCCTTGAACCACCAACTGCAACAAACAAAAAAATGCATGAACCATGGAAGTACATGAAATCAGAAGTGCTTCAACTGGCGCCAAAGAAAAAATGAACCAGGGAAGTACAGGTACTTCTAGAAATACATCATAAAGACATACATGCTAACTGCGGAGTGACCACCTCAAGTTATTTAATTATTTTCTTTTTTCAGAACGGTGAAATTTTAAAGACAAGAACAAACGGACGTGTCCTTAAATGAATATATCTCCAGGGAAGGGAGAAGTCCTTTCCCATCCAATGATCACCAAGAGGGAGTCTCCTTCTATCCAGAATCCAGATTGTAGTAGGTGAGAGTTCAGAAAGGCTATTAACTCCATTCCGTAATACTTGGGACTTCAATTTGTATCAGAGATAGGTAAGCAAAGGAAAGTAAACACACAAAAGGACAATAAGTATGAAAAAAGTATAAATGAATCCAAATATCTAATCCATAGTTCGAAAACTCGGCGAGTCACCCGAGTAACCCGGCCAAGTTACTCGACTCGATTGAATTTCGAGTCGAGTCACCTCAAAACTCGAAGGAGACACTATTTGCCGAGTTACTCGAGTGACTCGGTCAAGTCGAGCCGAGTTTTTTGATTTGCCCGATTAGGTCGAGTCACAGAAGAGTTTTTTAACCTACACTAGAACGTTACACTATTTTTGCATCATATTTTTCTTGGGTCTACAAAGACAACCTACCATGAGTTCTGTTAAACCTAATTTTTAGGTTTGAGGCTGTAAAACCAGCGTACTTGAGTTCTTTTAACCCAAGTTTTTCAAGTTATTACATGTATATTCCGAGTTGGACCGAGTCGAGTTTTTTTTTAGTTTTCCGAGTTACTCGACTCGGCTAACTTTCGAGTCGAGTCCAGTTTTCAGGTTTTTGAACCATGATCTAATCTACACAAGGATGTCCAAGGACATGGGAAGGATAAATTCTGGTTAATAATTTTTATTGTGTGTGTGTGTGTTGGGGGGGGTTCTAGACTCAATCTCCATGACGTTATTACGCCTTCAAAAGAGGCAACTGATCAAATGGTCAGGATCAACCAATTGGTTTTGGGCCCTGGAAAATTTGAACAGATGTATAAATTTGAGGCTGGGGTAAATCAGCATACTGTTTTGATGGTACGTCTTCCTTATATAATATTTGATTGTTTCCTACACTGGTGCATATAGAACTTTTCCTCGTTTGCATACATATTGATGTGTACAAGTCCGAAACTTTTCAGAAGATGCATATGGATGTGTACAACTCCGATATTCTTAAAACACAAAGTAGTCTAGTCTCATCATAGAAACAACTTTCAAAAGGCTTACCAGGAGATTCCATATGTGTAACAGGAATGGGTTAAATAGTTCCAAAGAGGCTTCAGGTTGATGATCCCCGAGTGGAGCAAACCAATAATACAATGAAGCGCAAAGACAGCAAAGAGTAAGTAGAAATACAAAATGGTTGGTAGAGGCTCATTTTGCCCAAGACTTTGCTTCCGTGGGGAGGATAGGATCTGCAGCAGTAGTCACCATATAAAACTCTGCTCTCTACCTGAAAGACCAATCAACTCTCACATTATACTCTCAATCCTTCATTGTCACTAAGCCTTTCACTTGCTCAGAAACTTTAAAAAAAACAGAACAAAGTTGACGAGCAAAACTAGTGCAGCTTCCACTAATGCATAAGATTGGTTGGACAAACAAACCAAAGAAGAATTACCACATAAAAAATGGCGAAAAAATCCACGAACAAAATATCAAATTGTAAATATCCACTAGCGTAATGGACTTTCTACCTTTTTTGTGAATAAAACTTCTTCTTACTTTTCAAAAAGAAATTGTAAACATCCACAACAGAATCTACAAGCACCAGGCCACAAAAAAATAAAAAGTAAAAACATGTACGCAAGGTTAGAAACATTTCTAGGGATATAGACTTGTTTTCTTACACTTCTGCAGTTTATTAATGATACTAACTTAATTGTGGTGATTAATTCTATAACAAGAGAATTGTGTGTTTTTACGTGCAGTTTGCAGGCCCCCCTTTCAAATATTTTATGGCGTGATAGAAATCCCAGAGTTGTCACTTCAATGGTGTAGCATTAGATCTTGAACGGGACCAGGCTGCTTGGGACATTTAAGACTGCTCCAAGCCAACAGATTTGCCGGAGCCAGTAGTCATATGATCGTTTCCAGGCAATGTAGATGGCATATAGGGGGACTCATGGCGATTAAATTGGAAATTTTCCAACTCAATAGAGGTGAATATCATATCCGGAAAAAATAAAACTAAAAAGGGAAAAAGAAAAAATAGTTTTTACCCTTTTATCATCTGCAACCAGATCATAGGTCAACCTAAGGTATAAAGTATTGTCCTTCACAAACCAAGAAACACTTTATGTCAATTAACATGAATGCAGGAAGTCCAATTACTTCTCACCTAAAGAACAGTGTAATCCACATTCTTTTAGGGGGAGTCTCACTCAATGAGGAGAACCTTCTTAGCCCTACTGCATTTCCTGATATTCATGTTTCCTCTACCTTTGTTTCAAAGCTAGAGGAGATGAGAATGCTAAAAGAATGGCTGACTTAAGGATGCATGAGAGGGCAAAGTGGGGGAGCCTAACCAACCTGATAACCACTCGCCATAATGCTACTTGACACAATGATCACCCTTCTTTATAACTGTCACGCCCCAAAATCTTACACACAATATATCTCATATTTGTGTAGATCCCGAGGCGCGAACCTGGAACATATCCCAAGGCAATGGATAATAACTACTAATTTAAAATCCATTAACAGATGCATAAAGAGCAACTAAAGTTAAAAACAACAAATCTAGTGCATCTAAACCTTTAAAACTAAAAGCTCACGACAATTCTCTCATCTCAAATAAAGTCTAACAAAAACAGAACCTTCACTAAAAGCTACGCCCTCGGTATGACTCTAAGTTCCTCTTGTGTCTCCTGAAAAGTATCACATAACAAGGGTGAGCTTTTGGCTCAGCAAGATAAACACATCACATGCAGCAATTTGTAATAATGAAAAACTGTAAACATAAATTCAGATCGAATATGCATTTTCCTTTCCATTTTATTTCCAGTTTATTACGGTCTTTTGTCCATAGGGTTCTCACGGAGCTCACCATATTGACAACAGTTTCGGGTAGTAGTCTGTCTTTAAGGGACCCTTAGGCTCTCACGAAGCTCACCTAAGATTGTCACATTGAGGAGAACATATTTCCTCAATTGGGATCGCACGTAGTTCACCCTCAGACTTTAGACTTAGAGAGCCTCTCCTTCTCTGTACGTCATCCCTTGGCTTTCTTTTCTTAATTCCTTAACAACACTCTCTTTATTATGGCATCCCATAGCACCATAATAAAGAGGACAATTAAAACATGCATAATAATAGTTGTTCGACATGCGAGATAATAGAAATCATGCTTTCAGAATCATGTGAGATAAACAATGTACACAACATGCGAGTAGAGCTGTAAAATGTCATTAAAAGAAACCCTTTATAAATTAAACAAATATTGTGATTTTATTTTATTTTCTTTCTTTCGTTTCATTATTTCATTATTTATTAGTAACTGATTTATTTATTATTTTTATTCCTCTTCCATTTATTTTTATTTATTTATTTATTTATGTTGTACACAAAACTAAGGTCGATTGGGCACAACAGCCCAGCCACGATTGATCCCAGACACGATCACGAGTTTCTCCTCAGAAATTCTAGAAAACTCTTCCTTTTGTCTTTTTCTTCAAGCAAAAATTTTTCCAACACCTTAAATCATTATTCTATGATTATTACCAATAATCTATTTCATTTATATCAATTTCGATTATCAAATCATAATATTAAATTAATATTCTTTTTTTTTTCAAACCCCTTTATTAAGATTTATGCTCTCTTTATCAACTCGTTGTTATTCGTAGGTTTTGTATAGATCTCTACCCCTAGATCCAACACAAAAATAAATTAAATTACATTGATCGTCGATTAAAACAATAATGAGAAACCCTAAATCTAGGGGAAGGGTTCACTTGCCTAACACAAGTTCCTTACGAAAAGTCCAAGACACCAATCTTTGCAACTCTGGATGTCTCTACGATCTTTGAACACCAATAACTCAACACCAAAGCCTTGAAACTTCTCCAGCAAGTTTCTCTTCTTTTTCCTTTTCTCTGCCCAACTTCTATTCTCCTCTTTAGGTTTTGCTAAGAATTATCGTTAATTAGGTTTAGCTTTAACTATTTATACTTATTTAAATATTAATTACTTTTATGCCATTATTAAGTCTTATTTGTCTACAACCTTTTATTTAAACTTAATACTTGGTTTATTCTTACTCCAATTATTTTATTTTTTTTATAAAAAAAAAACCCTCAATTATGATTATAAAAATTAAGGTCACTACAATAACATCCCATGTCATTTTAGTAATGATCGCCCCCAAGAAGTATGAGCTTCCCAGTACAGACATCAAAAAAAATCTATTTTTCCTATCAAACATTGTTTGCCTCATAGAAAGGCGTTGATCTTTGCCTCCTCGAAGGCTTGGATTTGGAAGCACTATGGAGCCTTGAAGAAGCATTGGAAAGAAAGTTATGAAAGAAGAGATGGATCCATCAAGTTGAGAACGTGTCTAGCAGCAAACTAGAAAATAACCTTCTATTTTCATTATCACTAACGAAAATTTTGTTAATTAAGAAAGAGCTAAAGGAGATGTAGAGCAAAGAGAAGAAAGGCCAAACCAAGAAAGGGTAGGCTAGAAGAAAAAATAAAAATACAAAAGATGTGCAAAGGAAACTCGTTTCCACAATATATCAGCTTTAAAAACTGCTTCCTCCGTTATATAATTCACCAAATCATTTACCCAAAATGACACCCAAGAGACAAGATGTTCAACCTAGATGCTAAATCTCGGAATTCTCTAGTGATGAGTGAAATCCTCCCTTGCATGAATCCCAGGGTAAATGACATATTTGGCAACCGCAAAATTTCTAGAAATTTTGCACTCTGGAAGAGACATCACCTCAACTTTGTAGGGATCCTCTCCGTCAATTGGGCCTAGGAACACGTGGATAACTCGACCCACGTTTTCTCTAAAGACACCAACAATCCTAGAAGGGATCAATATCTCCAAGTAGGCTTTGAACTTGGTTCAGAATCCATGAATTCTCAATCCCCTAGGGTTAGACTTTGAACTTGGTTCAGTACGTAAATTCTATATACCCTTTGGTTCAACTTTGGATTTGAATCTCTTCATGTCCCTTTGTCCCCAGTATTGGTTCATGACCTCGTGAACTCTGTTCTGTTTTTACTTTTGTAACTCTGCTTTTTTCTTCATATAATAATATTATCAATCTAAAAAAAATCTCATTCATTGCAACGAAGAAAAAGTGAGTGAACCCCATACCTATCAGAGACTTCAGAACTAATGCAACTGACAATCGCTAGAGCAGATTAGGCATTACTTGTGGGCCTTATCAGCTAATCCATTTCAATATGTCGACTACTAATCTTCAAGCTATTCAACGGAAATTTCGGGTAGCCTTTCATGCAAAATGCATGGACTTTCCAGGTTATCACTTTTCCAAACGAAATTTAGAGATGGGCCTTTCAGATAATATACACTTTTTGGCAGTACATGATCATGTAAAGAAAAAAAAACATTTGGTTGACAAAATTTGTGGTTTCATGAATGTTCTTCAGTTGGATATAAATAGGAATGATTGATTTGTGGATAAAAGCCAACTCAAAAATCATATTCCAACTTTTATGGTATTAAGGATCCCCAGTCGATTGTTCTTTACAGAAATGGAGTTGATTAAGACACTGAATATTAATTAGTCCATACATTTGAAGGAGAGGACACTGAAACTAGCAAAGACACCCATGAAAAGAATATGTAATAAAGCTAGTCAAAGTCCCTGCAAAAATAGCAATAGTCTGTTTTGGGATTGAATAAAACCATGGGATAAAAATAGCGCACAATGGGTTGCCATGCGAAGATGTAACTTGTAAGCTCCTGTTTTGGAAGATTAGTGTCTAGTGAGCTTCACTACTTCAGGCAACAGAGACCGCATTAAGTAAGGCATGATAGTTGGCCGGTGGTTAAGGGTCTAAGAAGAATTGAAGTGGACCAACTACCAAAAGACTACGGACTACCCACTCAAATAGGATACTAGAAAACTCAACTCCCGAATAGGATATCGTACCAATTGGATGCCAAACTTGTTGTTTCATGCATTCATGCTATGTAATGCCATAGAATCGGCAAGAGATAAAGGAATTGGAGAAGCCCACACCAACTTAGACTTATAACTTGCCCCCAGAGGTAGAATACAATGTCGTGAGGTAACCAAATTTACAGCCAAGACAAGCCACCAATTCTGACAGGTTAAGAACTTCACCCACTCCAATTATTTGACTTTTTGAGAGGTTGATTTTTAAACCCAACACTGCCTCAAAACACCTAAATATACATCTAAGATGGACCAAGTGGTTGCAAGATGCGTCACAAAATAATAAAGTATCATCCACATATTGTAAATGGGAAATTGAAATATCCAAATTTCCAATTAGGAAACCTATCCCAAATGACTCAGCGGCTCTGCTAATCATTCTCCTTAGGGCCTCAATCACCAAGATAAGGAAGAAAGGGGAGAGAGGATCCCCTTGACGAAGACCTCAAGAACTCCAATAATACCCTATAGGGCATCCATTGACTAGGACTGAAAAAGAAACTAAGGAAAAGCAAGACCTCGTTCAGTGCCTCCACATTACTCCAAATTACATCTTGCCCAAAATATAATCAAGAAAATCCAATTAACACGATCAAAAGCCTTTTCCATATTTATCTTACATAAAATACCTAGTCCCCCCAATCTAATTCTATCCTTTAGATATTCATTGGCAATTAGATTCCCATCCAGAATCTGCCTACCTCCCACAAACGCTCCTTGAGGAGATAATATGACGGACTCCATAACCAATTTCATTTTGGAGGCTAAGACCATGGTTTAAAAAATCGACACGTTCCTAATATTTCCTACGAAACGCTTCTGTTTCCTTTGGGTACCGACACGAAATCTACCTCCAACATCAAAATTACAGTATTTCCCGTTCACATTTCCTATTGTTTCCTACGAAACCCTTCATTTCTACATGTACTGACATGAAACCTACCTGCGTAGTATACTCAATTGACACCTTTTGGTAACTTTTGGCAAAAATGTGTCGACTTTGGTGGCAACTGAACTGAAGCTCCTGTGTCGTATAAATAGTACAAGACTTCCTGACATATTTCATAAAGTTTTGGTTAGCTTCGGTTGATTTTGTTTCATGTCTGTCAAAATAATATGTATTTAGTTATAAAATGACTGAACTTTGGTCGAAGTCTACCAAAGTCCACCAACACGGCCTCAATAATTGAGACTATAAAAATAAAGACAAAAAGTTACTTATAAAAAGTAGATTCATATAGTTAGGATACAAATATTATCCATAGCCAATTCATATCTAAATTCATTTACTCGGATTATTATCTGAATAAGTATACGGCAGAGCAAATTCGAATAGTACTTTTACAATCCGTTTATAATCGGACACGAATTCGAATATTGATGTCTGATTCGATAAATAACAGACTAGTTATATAATATATGACTATATGTACACATAATATATTACAAGTCATAAGACTAAAATACCCTTTTAATGTGTTTTTTAAATAATTCTAAGACATTAAATTTTTATTTTTCATATAAAAAAGAGTAAAATAATAATTTATCATTTTAATAAATTCATATGTTTTTTTTACATTTTTGACATTTTTTCTTTCTTTTAATTTTTATTAAATAATCAGATAACTCATATACAATTTGAACTTGAATATTTTAATCAAAGTCGAATACGAATACTCTATTTCACTGTCTGTCAGATACTTAATCGAATTCGGAATTATTTATATATCTCTTATTTACCAATCAAAAAAAAACTTAATCAAATTCGGATAGTAGGATATGTAATCGTACACGAATTCGGATATACGACTATCCGCTTATAATTCACTCCATTTCCAGCTCTACCTATAGTACAACGGAGCATGTGAAGCTTTGGAGGGGAGTTTTTCTTTTAAAATTTGAATTTTGCTATATGAGAGGAGATGTACTATAAATCATTGTCCAAATTGTTGAAAATTTGAGATTTGGGGAAGAATATCAAAGAGAATTAAAGAAGATTTAAGGAAGAATATCATTTATCCATGGAGTTTGTTTCGAGAAGAAGTCATCAAAGCCTTCTCTAAGATCAAAAAAACAAGGTCCATCTTTCTTAAAGATCTCTTATGTATTTTTTTCCTCTGCCATCTAATAGTAATGGTCTACATTCAATTCTAATAAAAGGCGAAATAGCACTTTGATAATATACCATGCTTCGCAAACAGTTTTTATAAAACTATTTTACCCTTGTATCAAGTTAAGACCACTAAAAAAAGCATGTATAGTATAGTTTAAAAGAGTTGACAATAGAGAGAAATACAACTAAAATGACTATATTCATGCGAGATATCACGTCACTTAACATGATTCTCACATTTGACACTCTAAATGCTTGCATAATGTTATGTAATGAATACTAGATGTAAATTTATGCTTAAGTATTCAATTCCTAAGGTATCATCTTAGATTTCTAACATTTCCCTAATGTTTCCTAAGTTTCCTTAATTTTTACATGATTTCTTTGTACTTTCTTAAATTTCCATGAAACTTGTCAACTTCCTCAGCGACTAAAGCTTAGACCAACTCCGAAGTTTAATGTCTTGGTTAAGATTTTAGATACAATCTTGTAGACACTACCTAACAAACTAATAGGTCTAAAGTCCTTCAAATGATTTGCATCAGGAGTTTTCGGACTTAAAGAGATGAAAGTGCAGTTTAGAACCCTATCATATCCAACAATTGAGTGTAGTTCCTAGAAAACACTAATGAGATTAGATTTAATAAAGGTCCAACATTTTTTTGTAAATTTAAATAGAAAAACCATCAAGACCTGGGGCTTTGTCTCCTTCCATGTTTTTGATCACCCTCAAGATTTATTCTTCCTCAACTCAAGGCTATCTCTCTGCTCATCAGAGATGAATGCAAAAGGTAATCCATCCAGTTTGGGCCAAGAGCCCTGCTATTCCTGATATAAGTGAAAAAAAAAATTCCAACATTGACTCTATAATCTCAATTTCCTTTTCTTTCCACACCTCTCCAACCTTTAGCCTTGAAATACAATTGAATTTTCTCCTATAATTTGCCACTTTGTGAAAAAATCAAGTATTTATATCTCCTTCCTAGAGCCATTGTACTCTCGATTTTTCCTTCCAACTAATCTGTTCACATTTCAGCAGACAGTGAAGCTCCTTCGAAACCTCTCTTTCCTTCCTCTCTTCTACAGATAGATGGCCTCCCCCTTAAAAAATCAAGCCTTTCAATTGCCTTAAGAATTGTCATTTTTCTCAACAATACATCCAAACACTTCTTTACTTTGAGCTTTGATTTCACGGCTTTCAACTTAAGCTCAAATATGGTACTAGGGCAGCACCAAGATGGAGTTTTGCCAAACCTCCTTCACCACTGAAAGAAATTCAGGATTTTCAAACCACATATTTTCAACCTTAAATGGCCTAGGACCCCTCTCTTTACTTTCTACCTCCAAACATATTGGGATATGGTCCAAAGTGGGTCTCGGAAGGGCAACAAGATTAACCTTAGGGAACCGATCTTCCCATTGGTTGCAAATCAAGAAGAGATCTAACTTACTCATCACCGGGGATTCCTGAAAGTTAGACCATGTGAATCTAAGAACGGCTAAATAAGAATTCAATTATAAGAACCACCATTAAAGGGTTCATTTTTCTATGAGGGTAAAAGCTCCAAAAAAATGTTAAGGAAGACCAAAAAAAGAAACAACAAGAACAAAGAAAACTAGAAAAGTATCTCTTGGGCTCTATAGAGAAGGTAAAAACAGCAACTCTAATTAACTTAAATATCAAAAAATATATTTGAAAGTCATGAATAACTGAACATAATGTAAGAGGTTCCAATTTAGGGCAAACGTAAGTTCATTGCTTACACGTGTGGGTGCACATGCATCGCAAATGAACATTTTTCAACTACTGGTAATTCTCAAAGCTTTGAAATCTATCCCGGAACTGTTTATTCGGGAAAAAAAAACAAACTACAATTATAATTTAGGGTGAACGTAAGTTCATTGTTTACACGTGTGGCTGTGCATGCATCGAGAATAAACATTTTCCAACTAATTATAATTCTCACAGCTTTGAAATCTAACCTGGCACCATTTCTTCGAAACAAGAAAATCTAAAACAAAATAGTAAACAGAACTATAGAATCATAAATGATTTATTAAAGAGAAAAATAAATCCCAAGAAACAAAGTAACGGAATTTCACATGATTCACAGGAGGGAAAAAAAGAGCAAATCCCAAAAGGCAGAGTAAAAGAGTCCCACATGATTCATGAAAGAAAATAGAAAGAGAAAGCAAAATATCCTATTCAAAAGATTGAACAATTGTAGCTATAAAAATTCCAAAGAAATATTCTCCAGGCAATAAATCAAAGATTGAAAAAACTGAGTAAATCACTCCAAAGATTAACGGGAGAGACAAATACATAGAAAATAAACCCATTACCACCACAACAATGCTAACCATATCCAACTTAAGAATCGTGACAAATTGCAAGCACCACAGAGAAACAAAGTTGATGAAATCGCACCTCGGTCATCATAATTCAAATAAAAAAAGAAATAAAATTTCAGTAATCTAACCAGAATCCCGAACAAATTCCCTATATCAAAGCCTCTACCTCCCATCAAAGTAAGATCCCCGAAATCATAAGCACAAAAAAAACATGGATATAAAAGATCAAAACGAATCGACTATTCTAAATAATTTTTAAATGCGTAAATTGCAGAGAATTAGGAACAATACCTGAGAAAATCAAATAATTAACCACCCAGAGAGCTGTCTCCCGAAATTGGGTACTCTATGAAAACAAAAACAGTAGATTTTAGGTCAAATCGACGAGATTTTCTGATAATGGATCGAGAGATGATGGTCGAAGCTTAATAGCTAGAGAGAGAGGGGGATCGGATGAGATGGATGATTACCTGAGCTTGTTTATCGTCGGAATACGATTTGAAAGGGACCGGAATGATGTCGGACGGTGGCAGGTCACCGGAGATCGGAGCGAACGACGGCGATAGGATGGATTGGGGGTTTGAGAAGGAGGAGAGAAAGAGGTGGTGGAGAATACGAAGGGGTTGCAGTGCTGTGTTGATTATGGGATGAAAGACGTAAAAGAACGAGAATGTAGAGGGTTCTGCGTAATTTCAAATACTTGAAGGACTTTTGGAAAAAGAAAACGCTCATAGGAAAAGTCGGTTGAATGATTTATTCATGTTTGGTAGATTCTATATCTCTATGGCTCTAGATCGGATGGTTGCTAGGCGGGGTGCTTGGTATCGTTCCTACAGAGCGATTTCTTGTCCTATTTCTGTGAACGTATTTGTTACGGCGCTTTACTTTTGCAATGGGAACAGTTTTTAAATAACAAAAAAAAGTTGATCTTCCTTACAAAATAGAATGATTTCTCTCGGGCCTAATAAATTTTAAAATAAATTGAATATTAAAGAGAATTATATTCATGAGTTATCCGTTTTTAGAATCATTTTGCCATCTACTAAATGTATGTCACCTACACTAGGCCTCAAAGGCCCTTCAAGAAAATCTTGGCATAAGCTCCACGAAATGTCTAGGCTTTAGGCCTACAAAGACCTTAAAAACCTAGATTTAAGTTTAACAATTTAGGCTTGTTGGAGCAGTAATAGTGATGGTGTAGGGCAAAGACCGTCATGATGGGTCGGAATGACCCGAACATGAGCAAAACAATGCCTATGTTGTGCTTAAGTATGGGGCCTATGTTGTGCTTAAGTATGGGCAATGCACTATGCAAGCACTGACCATGTTTGGTGCAAGGTTGATGTCTGGGGCTTAGTATACAGACACTACATTGAGATTGAAGGGGCACGAAGATTTCTTGATGCTGGGTAATAGTTACTGCCGATTGGGCAAGGTTCCCATAATGTCTAGTGGTGTGCAAGCCATGTTAGGCATTTTATCATAGGCATGGTGTGAAAGTGTTATGGGCCCTCATTGCATGGGCTTTGGCTTTTCTCTAGCGAAGCCAGAAAGGGCTTGTCTCGGGGTTCCATAGAATAGGTGACATGTGGTGGTGAAGTCAAAATCATGAGGCCCATGATTTTGAATTTTCCAGCCATAATAAGACTGTGGCGGCTTTTCTCTAGCGAAGCCAGAAAGGGCTTGTCTCGGGGTTCCATAGAATAGGTGACATGTGGTGGTGAAGTCAAAATCATGAGGCCCATGATTTTGAATTTTCCAGCCATAATAAGACATGTGGCGAAAAGTGTGTGAGAATAAGGGGGAGAGATATCAATTGGGGAGAAGTCAAAATAATGGGGAGAAAATGAAATGACTTCTCCCCCATTTTCGCCAACTGTTGCACAATGTATGGAACCCCGAGAGCCCTTTCTGGCTCCACCGGAGACAATCCGAGGCTCATGGCATGTGGGGACGAGTTTTAAAAAGATTTTTTTTTTGAAGTGTTGGTCATTGCAAGTTGAGTTAATTGTGAAAGGCGGTTCGTATAGATTTGATTTGATGTATTACTCCAACTAAAGGTTAGTATGATTGTATCAGCAATGTTGATACTGCCTTCTGGAAATGGGCGAAAGTTCTACAATCTACCACAAAGAGGAGGGTCAACTCTGTGGAAAATTCTGTGGAAACTCTGTGGAAAATTGGCAAGAATTGGATCTCACCAAAAGCGGGTGATCGATCCCCACTAACAATTCTTGCCAATTTTTCACAGAGTTGACTCGGGATCGATCGCCCAAAGTGCCGTTTTACGGATTTTTTTAGAAAATTGCGGATTCCAAGTCTTTTATACTTTGGGAAACTCCTAATTCGAGTGGGAGACTTTCTATTAGTCTAGTACTCTAGTTTTAGGCTTATAAATAAGGGGTTATGGGTCTAGGGTTTGGCATGGTCGTGGTTATGAGAACAAGGTGAAAATTTTGGAGAGAGTGAGATTTGCTCTCGGGGAGAGTTTTAGTAGTTCTCATAGGAAGTGGGAGATAATATAAAGGGTTTAAGCATATTAGGGCTTGGGAAAATGTTGAATGAATGATAGATAAGGATTGTTCTCATAGTTCATTGAAAAGGTGACTTGAGTGGGGTGTACAAAGGGCTCTGGGCTTGGGTTAGGATTTAATCTGAGAGGAGAGTAAATATTGTACTAGATTTCTCAAGGTTTTTCTAAATAAAGTAGAAGCAATCAAATCTTGACCCGTGGATGTAGGCAGGTTATTGTCAAACCACGTATATCTCTTGTGTTTTTCCTTGGTGTGTTGTTTGTGTGTTTGTTTGTTTATTATTTTCCGTTACTGTTATTTCTCTAACAATTGGTATCAAAGCTACAGGTTAGTTTGGGCAACTTTCTGTGATTGAGGTTTGACGGAAAAAGGGTTTCATTCTACTGAAATAGTGCAAAATGGATGCATACTTTGGAGATGATCTTACAATCTCCAATAGTATGGATATTCTTCTAATAAAGTGGTTATTGGATTTGAGAGCTTCGTTCGACGGAGTGGTTTGGACTTTGGGAAGAGTAGCCGATGTCCATAAGTCGCGATGAAATCTAATTTCACTTGCCCAATGATACTCTCTTAGGCTATTGCTACACAAAAAGAGGTGGAGTATTCAAAATAAAGTGGGAAAAGTAAGGATCATTTGTTTTGATAAAGGGGAAGAAGTGTAATGATGTGTATCTCTTGGATGGAATACAGGCGTAGGTGGAGCTACTATAAGGTTTGCAGGAATCAGAAATCGGGTGTTATACAGTAGGTAGAAAACTCACCCAGGGTCTCTTTTTCGCAACCTGGGCGGATATGGGTATTCTAGTGGATTTCTGAAAGAATGGAGATGGTGAGGTGCCTTTGGCGGAGAGGATGGGTCAATTTCCTCGTCCGGGTTCTTCTAGAATGGAGGAGGGGTTTTTAGGATATCCATGAGTATTGACTAGGTTTTATCGAATCCAGTGGAGTGCTTTCCGAGGGGGTTCGAGGGTGTGTAGTTGGTGGGTCTCTTTCGAAGATGGTGTAGAGGCGGGCTAAGTCAAAATGTTTTTTTGGTGGGTCTCTTTCGTAGATGGTGCAAAGATAGGTATACTAAAAGAATATTTGGTGGGTTTTCTTCGCAGATGGTTCAGAGACGGGTAGACCAAACGATTATTTGCGGTATTTGGAAATTGGCTTGCATAATTGCAAACGGGGTGATAGAATTTTGAGAGAGATTATGGTTCGAAGTGAAGGTGCTTCTCAGATGTGGGTGATGCGGTGATCTATCTTGAAGGTTTGCTTGTTGATTAGCAAATTGGTTCTCTTGGTTGCGGTGGTGTCACAAAATTCTCGCCAATATGAAGATTTGTGGAAAATTGGCAAGAATTGGAGCTCACCAGAAGTGGGCGATCAATCGTCCTTAGTGGGGATCGATCGCCCGGAGCATCATTTTGCAGATTTTTTTTCGGAAAATTGCGGGTTCTAAGTCTTTTATGCTTTGAGAAACTCCTCATTCGAGTGGGAGACTTTCTATTAGTCTAGGACTTCGGTTTTAGGCCTATAAATAGGAGATTATGGGTCTAGGATTTGGCATGGTCATGGTTATGAGAAAAGATGAATATTTTAGGGCTCCCGGGGAGAGCGGGATTTGCTCTCGGGGAGAGTTCTGGTAGTTCTCATGGGGAGTGAGAGATAATATAAAGGGTTTAAGCATATTAGGGCTTCGAAAAAGGTTGAAGAAATGATAGATAAGGATTGTTCTTAGGGTTCATTGAGAAGGTGACTTGAGTGGGGTGTATAAGGGACTCTGGGCTTGGGTTGAGATTTAATCTGAGATGAGAGTAAATATTGTACTGGATTTCTTAAGGTTTCTCTGAATAAAGTAGAAGCAATCGGATCTTGACCCATGGATGTAAGTAGGTTATTATCAAACCATGTATATTTCTTGTGTTTTTTCTTGATGTGTTGTTTGTGTGTTTGTTTATTTATTTTTTTTGTGGGTGTTATTCTATTATTTCCCCAACAAACTCAACCTTCCCTTGTGGTATTTTTGGGCCATTTAGAGATAAAACTATAGATGAAATTGAGGATGAGCCTTAGGATCCTAATGTGAGTTTTAGGGTCTCCTTAAATGGTCAATAGTGCATTCAGAGAGTGCAAAAGGGGTCGAGCTTCCTACACTTCACAAAACCTTCGGGCGGGAGGTTCTTATCTGATTTTGGGCTAAGTGTACGTTATGCATCATAATTGGTCATGATGGAGTGAGTGGGCTATATCTTGAGATGTTAAGGATTGAGTATACCCATAATGGGTGCTTGTCTTTGGTGTGGTCAACCTTATGGGATCACGAATTGCAGTATGCCAAGTTGTGGGTGTTGCTTTTGGTGGGTTGTGCTTGGCATGATAGGTTTTGTGCGTATTGTGGATGTGTTACAGGATGTGAGTTGCCTTGAGATACTTAGTTATGGAAGAGTTGCCTTGAGATACTCAGTTATGGAGGATCGTAAGGCCCTTAATGCTCGGTCAATGGGGGTAGTGATACTCTTAAGCCATCCATGTTGTGTGGAAATGACCGATGGTTATACTCGAGAGTATTGGGCCATGTTAGCTTAATTCTCAAGCTAAAGAGCTTTAGAATATTAGGCTTGGCCCAACCCTTGGACTTTAAGGGGAAAAGCCCTATACTTTGAGGGCCTCAAAGGTCCGGGTTGAGCTCCCTCACCATGGGCTGGTTTGACATACATAGTCATAGGTGGTTGGGTAAGCCAGTAGTGTAAATTTGGGCAGTGTAAAATTGGGTGCTTGCACAATTGACATAAGAAACTACGTAAAGAATTAAGAGAATTGCTAGCCCAACTGCCCAACTAAAATGCATCATCGTAGAGGTCCAAGATATTCTTTCAATAGTTCAATATCTACCTCATTAATTACATTTCTTAAATATCAATTAGCTGACCTTATTTCATAAAAATGCAAACAATTCTGTAAGAATTACAACATACATTATAAATCACTAGCAAAAACCCCATGCAAATGCACGGGATGTAAAGAAACATTGAAAATGATTTTTTTATAAAAACATATAATATTATTTAAAATTAAATTTATAAATTAATCTAATTGAATTGATCCCCTGAGAATTCGGGAAAGTAAACTAAGGATTATTATGATAATCTCTATATAGGTCATTGATGCTATCACTAAATGGAATTTTCATGCATTATGGACTTGCAAGTAATTGGTGATTTGATGATGAATTTCACTCTTGAAATTGATAAGAATACACTTAAAAAGATTTTCACTACATGTTGAGTTTAGTGGGGTTAGTGTTTGAAATCTGAGATTGGATTCTTCTATGTTTAGAGCTTTTAAGATCAGGTATTGAAATCTCAAATTGAAGTACCCGAGTGTTTTGTAAAATACATTGGACAAACTGACCCCAAGATACATTGATTATTCCATATTTTCTTGGAAGATAGTGTGCCAAAGGATTCTTCATGAAATTGTAGGCATAACTCCACCTAAAATGATTTTTAGTACTATTAACACTTACATCAAACATTTCATTATTTTCATGTACATGAAATAGATTATTAAATATGAAAACTAAATGCTCAGACTAAGAAGAACTCTAGAACACACATAAATAATTAGAAAAAATAACACTCAAGTGAAGAAAAAATTTCACTTGGGTATCCTTCATCATCACCTTTTTTTATTACAAAATGTCCTCTTATTGAATCGCCCAAGCATATGAAGTACAATGCAAGATATAAAAGAAGCAAAATATGTATCATAAGATCTCATATGGACCTTTTTTTCCTTCGAGTTGATTGATATTGCTATTAATTAATAATTGAATAGAAAAATATGTACCTTGTCTACATACTCAACCTTCTTATGTACATGGAAAATCTAAATATACAATTCATTGTCTAGTCTTCTTAGTGTTTGGAAAGGGCTTGCTTTTCTTTGCTTGTGAATTTTCCTTTGACACTGACTCAATCTTCTTCTAACATGGAAACAAAATCTACAAAATAAAAAACCAAAATAAGAAAAGAATTAATATAAGAAAAAAAAAATCCATATAAACCTCACAAATACTTTCGAGCTTGTGAAACTTGCAAAAGTTAAGAGTGGGAAAAAAGGAAGAAGAAAATTGTGCAAGATTTTGGGGGTACATTGTTCATTAGGCACTAATAATGGAGAAGGCATTAAGGAGGAGAAGATGAAGTGAGTTAAGGAGATGAACCGTATTGCAGTTACACTATAGATTAGAATAATAACAATTAGATTAGAATACCAACGTAAGTGGCTGCAATTATAATATTTTAGTATTAATGCCTAGTTTTGAATTTTTTGTACTAAATAGCATTTAAAGAGGAAAATTAGGAGAGAGGAAAATCAAGATTCAATTACATATTAAATAATAACAATTAGAGAAATAAATGAATTTTGTTGAGCAGTGCTTAGCAGACCCATGGGTCCGTTTCATATCTTACCCTTGTGTCCTGGTGACCCTTGTTAAGCTTAACTAAATTAAAACTAAGATTTAAAAAAAAAACCATTGTTGGATTGCTTAACCGGGGTGAGTGAATCTTAACTGCAGTGGGTGGGTATTTAAAATTTGGGGCATGGACCAATGAGGACTTCTATTATAAAGTGAGAATCACGGGACGTCAACTATTTTCCAATTTTATTAACTAAATGACATTTAAAGAATGAATAGGAGAGGGGAAAATCAAGAGTTGATTACATGTTAAATAATAACACTTGAAAGAACAGGAAAATGAAAATAATTATTGAAAGAAAATAAAGAATTATAACTTAATTACTAACTAAGAGAAGATAATAGTAGATGTCATGCTTGGTATTCTTATTTACTAATTTAGTGGGGTTCATAACCCCTTCTCATAATAAGGGATATTTATTATTAATTAAGTAGGGTTTAAGTGAAGTAATTAAATGAGAGTTGACACATGACAATAACAAGAAGCAAGAATGGAAGCTTATGAGACATGCCACGTGAAACCAACCGGCATATAGTATTAGTATAGATAGATAGATAGATATGTATAAAGAATTAAGCGGAGTGCTACCCAACTCGTCTTTTCTACTCTCAGCAACAATCAATTGTCCATTCTCTTTTGGAGTGCTAGCCATACTCTCAAGCCTTTCCTATTCTCGGCCTTAGCCAATCTCTTGTTCATTGTCACTATTAAAAGCATTGTAATCTTGAAAAGGTTTGTGTTTTAAGAGGAAGAATGAACTGGCTGAGAGTAAGGCTATAAACGAAACAGATTCGATACAAATTCATATCTGATTATATATTCAAATATTCAAATCCGAATAAATATATGTCAAATAGTGAAATATGATATCCGTATCTCACTCCGATTAAAATATCTGAAATCGGATAGTATCCGAATTATCCAATTACTTTTAAAAAATAAAATTAATATTTAAAAATTATAAAAAAATATATTTTAAAAGTTATATTAATTTTATAAATTTAAAATTATATATATATATAATCAGACGAATATTTATTAGATCAGATATACCTATATCCAAATTTGTATCCGATTATAAGCAGAATTCGCTCCACCGAATACCTATTTATTGACTAAAAGGATACGAATATGATACAGATAATATCTGCATCCGTTTACGGCCCTAGGTGAGAGTAGGAAAGGCCTGAGAAATAGGCTAGCACTGCTCAAGAATTGAACATATAGGGGCACCCACCCTCTCTTACCCTCCATCTCCACCAAAAAAAAGTAGTGATAGGCGGACTCATGGATGTGGTGAGCATTTTAGAAAGGGTAGATGCCTTTGGTTTGCAAATGGCATCATGGGCGTTAAGTATTTCCCTAAAAAAATAAAAATAAAGAAATAAATGCTTCAGCTACGAGGTGTGCGAAAAGGATTGCCCCATTTGCCTGTTCAATCCTCTCATCCATGGAAAAATTGAAAAGATTGGTGAATCAAATTGCTTACACCCCTCCACAGGACCTCTCCAAACTCTCACCTCTCGGAAGAACTCTCATCCCTCTTCTCTCATTCGCATCCTCTCTCTACAGAATCGCACTCATCGTCCGTTTCTACCTCTTCGACATTGGTTTCTTTCAAAATCACCGGTAACTTTCTCAACCTCTCCGTCTCCGTTGCTTCCTCTCCATCTTTCTTTTGAATTAAAAAAAAAAAGAACATTCTTTTTTTGAGATTTTCTTTTGAAGATTGCCGGTGCCGGTCGTCAGCGTCGGGAACTTGACCTGGGGAGGAAATGGGAAGACACCCATGGTCGAGTTCATCGCTCTATGGTTCTCCAAGGCTGGAATTTCTCCTCTCATCCTTACCCGGGTAAGAATGTTCCAAACATCGAATTACCATGATTTTCTCTTCCATTAAAAAATAAATAAAAATTTCTTATGTATTGCTTTGGATTTCGAATATATTGGGTCAGTTTGAATTTTACTTCGTTGATTTGAAGTGGGGTTGTTTTGATTTTCGACATAATGGATTATTCAGAGCTGATTAATTGAAACTTTGATAGAATGGAATTCATGTAATTTGCTTGCTTGATTTGGTTGGGTGGATTGATTTATGACAAATAAATAGATTAAACTGATCTTAATGGATTTCAATCTCCAAGTCTATAAATCTGTTTCTATTATTTTGTTGAAGCAATTTGCAGAGCCTACTATGCAGTCAATAGCAAATTGAAGATTTCGATAAATGAAACAGAATTCTTTAGAGTAGGAGAACTACTTCTGGAAGAAGCTTACATCCTATAACGTTGAGCCTGCATTAATAAAACTAATGGAGTTTCTTCTAATACTTTAGGAACTATTATAATGTCCGGAGCAGTTTTCAGTTGCTGATACAGTTGGATTATTTGGTAATATTCATTAGATTTATTCATCTAGCAGGGCTATGCTGGTGAGGATGAAGCTAAAATGCTTCAAAGGCATCTTCATGGGGTGTCTGCAAAGATTGGTATAGGTGCCAATCGGGCTGCCACTGCTGCTTGCTTTTTTGAAAGATATGGTTTCATGGATCCCCGTAGTAGTGTATGCCTTGAAAAACTTTGTCATGACCAGAGAGTGGAAACAGGTTCCAATCTAGACAAAATCAGTGCTGTTATTATGGATGACGGAATGCAGGTAATAATTTGTCTTTCTTTCTTTCTTTATTATTACTATTTTTAAAAAAATACGGTTCCAGTTCAACAATTAAGTTGCAGTTTATTTGTCTTAAATTTAAACATTCCACTTCTCTTCACAAGGATTCTCTATCCAGCCAAAGATTATCCTATAATCTCTTAATCTTATAAATTATAACTAACTATCTTCCACGAGTTGTTAATTTCTCCTACTGCTTTAGATTCCCTTCTTCAAAAGGAAATGCATGTCTTCTAATTGCCATGCACTGAGCAGGACAGTTCAGACAATGTTTACTCAAATGCTATCTCCTCTTCATGAGTTATATTTTTCTAATTACTGAACTCTTGAAGCCCAAAAGTTTATTCATAAAAAATGGGAGTTCTTGTTCGTAATTTATGAATTATATTTATTTTGAAGACAGCACTGGAGCTTGTGCCGCAATTTGGAAATTGTAATGGTAAATGGGATGATGCCATGGGGAAACAGTCAATTACTTCCACTTGGACCTCTAAGGGAACCTTTGACTGCACTTGGACGAGCAGATGTTGCAGTAATCCATCATGCAGACTTGGTATACAAGACTGACCTTTCCCAGTTTTTTTTTTCTTTTATTTCCTTCTCCTTTTTATTCCCATTGTGCTCAGTATGTTTTGATGCACAAGAATTAGTTTATCTTATGATGATATTTTCTGTAAGTTGCTGCTAAAACAACAAGAACATCTTCCATTTCCCTTAAATAAGTACTATATAGGCATATTATCTTATTTTTTTAATCCAGGGTGGTAGTTGGTTATGATCTTCCTAGTAAGTTGTGTAGCAGAAAGAATAGAACGAAATACAATGAACTAAACTTTTTTTTTGCTTGAGTTTTCATGCAGGTATCGAATAAGGACCTCAAAGATATTGAGTTAAGAATGCAAGCAGTCAAAGAAACCCTTCCAGTTTTCTTCACCAGATTGGTTCCGTCACACTTCTTTGAAGTAGAGAACCACTATTCCAAATTACCATTGAGAGTGGTGTGTAATATGGTTGTATTATGTGTTTCTGCCATTGGTTTTTCAAATGCCTTTGTGCAGGGGATTGAAAAGGTATTCATTTCTTCAATTTATTTTTTCAACGCTGTTATTTAAATTGTTTAAAAGGTTCAGTTCTATGGTAGGAACATGGGTGTTTAGTTATTCAGTTGCTTTTGCAATTGTCCTAAAAATATCCTTAGTGGGGTCTTCCTTTTGGTGTGAGAGATATAGTGGATGCAATATTGGATTTGTTTCTTTTAGTCATATCTGATGGAGGATACCTATAATCCTAGATTAAGCAGGCTATTGTTCAACACTTCAACTACTGACCAGCCTATGAGGTTATCTGGATTTTGAGTCTTTGGTGGAAGAAATGCCCAAAACAGTTTTGTCAGGAATTGTTGGATGTGGTTCCTTAAACTTTCTCCAATCAGGAGGTGTTTGTCCTACTGATTTCTGTAATAATGATTGTGTAAACAAAAGTAACAGCGTTAGTCTAGGATAAGTGGTCAGTTGGAAAGCCTTAGAAGGCCTATTAGTTGGATGAATAGCTTGTAGAAAATCATCATCCAGTGTTGTTGTGTGGATTTTGAGAAGCTCTAGACATGTTATGTCCTGTTCCAAATTAATATTTTGTGGAGACAGATCTTGGATGGCATAATTTGTTCAATGATATTGCCAATGCACCAGGAAGAGTGGGGGTTACTAGCGAACACTTGAATCGTGGGAAAACTAGTGTTTTTATGTAAATATTTTCTGTATTTCTCTTTCCTTTACTGGGTTTATTTCCCCCTTTTTTCTCTAATTTTTTTTTTGATATGCAATTCTTCTTTGTTAATCAAAAAGTTATTGATCCAAAATAAAAGACAATGAGAAATCTAACTCGGGAATAGTTCGCTGTAGATTGGACCATTATTTGTTGATCGACTGGACTTCAATGACCATCACTTATTTCAAGCCAGGGTGAGAAATTTTTTCATCTCTACTCTTTGCATAGGTGGGTTCACGTGCATGCATGGCCATGCTATTGTTAGACTTAAATGGTACCTTGGATTTCCTTGTCATGTAGCTGCAGGGTCTTATTTAAAAGTGTTCACTCTCACACTATCTGTTTAAGGTCTAAATTAGATTTATTGTTAAGAACATACAGCTGATACAGTGTAAAAGTAATAGTGGATATTGCATTTGTATCTTGAATCATGTGTTAATTCATTATATCAAGTTTGATAATGCCATTTTATTGTCAATCAATCTAGGATATTGAGATGACCAGAGAGAGGCTTAGAAAACTTCATGACGAGTTTGGTGCCAAGCCAATTGTTGTGGTGACTGAAAAGGTGTGTATTCTGAATCATACGGGGTGGTTTAAGGACATGCAGAAAAACTTTATTTACCATATCCTTTTTTTTGTCACCTACTATGGTCCGTCGATTTCATTTATCTAGGGTTAGTTGTTACTGTTAGTGGGCTGGCCCTCCTGTCACACCATCCAAGGGGAACTTTTACTAATTCTTGGGAGTTCCCTCACTTGGAGTTGAACCCAGGATTTCCTCCTACTGAGGGGCACACCTTCGCCATCCTAGCCTGAAGAGCGGGTAGTTGTTTACCATATCTTACATTGTTTGTTTGAAGTTCACACTCTCGTTTTGGTATTTGCTTTACATCATAGAGCCACTAGTCTCTTTTTAATTAAACAGGATTATGATCGAGACCCAATAATTTTAAAAGAGCTGGCTCCTTTTAAAGTTTTGGTACTCTGTTCCCAATTGCAAATCATGCCTTCTAGGGGACGCACAGAGGAGTGCTTCAAGAAGTTGTTGAAGGAAATTCTGGAAATAAAATTGTCTGAGGTAAACTAGATCATGCTTTGAATATGTATGGTTTAAATGTAGTTTTCTCCATTAATGCATGACTCGTTAATAACTTGTTTGGTTTATTCTAAGAGGTATGCTCAAGTCAGAGTGGCACCAGATGAGCTAACCTGTGTTCAATGGTGCATATGCAGAAGGGTCAGACTACTACATAATGGTTCCTACAGTACTGAAGAGCCACCTTTGTCCAAAGGTGATCAGAAAAGTATGGTGAACAGCCTATAAAAGGGTCCAATGCTAGGACGATTAAAATATTCCGCCAAAACATTTTTCTGGTGTAAGTGATTACCTAATCGGAGCCATCAGGTGGACGGCATTCAAGTTGCCAAACCATTAACGCAGATTGCATCACATATGCGCAATTGAGATCATGCTTTGACACTTGATTGTATTGGTTTCTTTACACTCTACTCTTTGGTTTTGTGAAGGATATTAGTTTTTGGATGTTCTTCAGGTTGCTATCTTAAATCTAGAAAGATGAATACTTGATTTTTGTGGAAAACTAGTCCATGAAATAACAAAATGGATTATCTCCGAATCCATTTGAGATGTTCATACTGTGATCGATCTGGCAGATCATTCCCTTTAACTCATTTGAGATATTCCCTCAGGATCGATCCCATTGCATCCCCTGTTTGAGGAGCGCAACCATATCACCATTCCTTGAGGGTGGCGATGAGTTTCTTCTGCCTCATTTCCTTGGGCTTCTGTTTTCTTTGAATCATAAGTCATAATGAGAATATTTATTTGTTGAACAGTTGTTCATATAATTTATAATGTTCTTTAATCATACCCTTTGTAAGGTAACATGAATGGTGAGGAACTGGAGAAACAGCAGCGAATAATTGTTCATAACAGTACAAATGTTCATTCAATGTCTTTAAATAATTGTGCCATTTCATCACTAATTACCTTACCATGTCACTTAAACTGCAAATGTATATTATGCCATTTATACTGGTGTTGTCATTCTCTTGTGTTTGTTTCAGCAGCTCTTTCAGCCAGCTGAGCTGTCTCAAAGACCAATCTAAACCACCCCATCCATGCTAAGTAAAACAGAACTTATCTAGGGCACAACCCAAACAATTAACTCGCTCCGCCGATCATGATTAACTCACTCGCCAATCATAATGTCACTCGTTTTTTCTGTGAAATCATTTTCTTCCAAGTTGAGTGTCAGGATTTACATTGTATGCTACGAACTGTATGGGCAGGGTTCCTAAATTGTATGCCCAACTTAAACCTCAGAATTTTCTTAAAGTAAGAACTAATTTTCTTAAAGGAAGAACTGATTTTTTTTTTTTAAAAGCATGTCTCAATTATGAGGCTCTGTTAGGTTTAATACTTTTTGGGCGAAAATATATATTGGGGAAGATACTTTCCCTATAAATATTTGTGTTCATGCTCCTTGGGGTCAACCAGAAAATAGCCTGGAAACTGCTCATTGCGCCCATGGAAGTAGGGTTGTCAACTATCCTGTAATTATCCATATATGATTCGTATATGAATTCATTTACTCGGATAATTATCCGAATAGGTATCCGGCGAAGCGAATTCAAATAGTAATTTTACCATTTGTATAATCGGATACGAATATGGATATTGGTATATCCTATTTGATAAGCATCAAACTCATATTATAATACATTATTATATATATTTAATTATTATATTATAAGTTTACAAAACTGAAGTAACCTTATAAATATATACTTTTTATATAATTTAAGACATTAAATTATTTTTTTAATGTAAATGAATATAAAATATTAATTTTTAAAATGAAAAAAAAATGTTTTAATATTTTTTTAGCATTTTTTCTTTTTTAAAAACTTTTTAAAAGGGAAATCGGATAATTTGGATATTAATTCGCATTCGAATATTTTAATCAGAGTAGAATAGGATGCAAATACCATATTTCACTATCCGTCACATATTTATTTGAATTCAGATAGTCAAATATGTAAATGGATATGAATTCGGATATACCTTTATCCACTCCGAATTCACTCCATTGACAGCTATACATGGAAGGCGGACAGCCAGAAACCTTCATGTGAAATGGTGCATAATGTGCCCATAAGAGATGAACCTTAGTCACTAAACTCCCTAAGATCAAGTCGGTATCAAATAAACATATGGTAATACCCCTTTTAAATCAAACATATTGGAGAATAGTATGAAGTATTCTAATAGGGTGTGATGAGATACATACCATCACATCACAAGATTGCCTATATCTATTAGATTTGAATAGATTAGGTTAATTAGATTAGATTAGATTAAATTGTGATTGGATTATGTTTCTATATGTAAATATTTTCCACATCTATATCAACCCTAAACCCTAACAAGGGTCATGGCAAGATCGAGGCAAGCGGTGGCGCCTATTGCTAGTGCTTCCATCAAATGCTGTTGTTGTTACCGTTTGCAACCAAAGAAAGCTTTGGTTTCTAGCCAGAGAAAGCTATGGAAAGCTGCTATCTTAGCATACCAAATTTGTCCCAAGCCGTTGCTCACTTGTTGAAAATTGTTGTACGTTCCTATCACTGTTTTTAGTGTGGGGCTGCACGTTCCTCCAATCTCCTTGAACGCTTCTATTCCTTTTTGGTTCTTTGGATTGGATATTGTGTAATTCAAGTACACATATCACTTTGTTTGAAGTGTATAGACTTATTCCTTCATCCAAACTTACCGTCCAACCCCTACCTCTCTTTCTTTGGTTCAACAAAAGCCTATCTTTTAATGCCATTAAAGCCCGTTCAGCCCTTTCTTTACTCATATTATTGATCAGTTGAGCCTTCCTTGCTCCTCATCACCTGATGGTTTTGCTCATCTTCAGCCCACTTGTGAAGTAGATAGTGGTTCATGATCATCCCAAATATAGGCTCATTATTTTAGTCTATATAGACTCTTTCAGCCTATAGAGGCTAACCATTTTTGGCTTGTAAAGGCTGGTATTCTTGGCCTAAGAGGTCGATTTCAAACCTTTTTTAAGACTGATTTTCTTGCCCATTTCAGGCTCCTTCAACGGGTATTCAACTTTTAAAGCATCAACTTTGGACAACACATTCAAAGAAACAGATATCATAGCATGCAGATTTTACAATGGAAAACTCATGAAGATTTTTCTATCCCCATGAGTTTGAGGTGGAATACTGGAGAATAGTATGGAATATTCTAACAGCTGGGATGAGATAAAGACTATCACATCACAAGATTGCATATATATATATATAGGGAGGAGCCAAATCATCTACGGTGAAATCCGGTTATCACCCCTAGAGGTCGCCACGTGTCTCCATTGACACCCCTTAATCGTGGGTAAGGTTCACCCACCCCTAGGGTTCACCCACCCATTTTTGTTTTTTTTTTTTTAATATTAATTCTTTTTTTAAAATTAAAAAACTGTTTTTAGAGTTTTTTTTTATATTAAAAACAGTTTTTTAATTTAAAAAAAAGAATTAATATTTTAAAAAAAAAACCAAAAATGGGTGGGTGAACCCTAGGGGTGGGTGAACCTTACCTACGGTTAAGGGGTGTCAAAGGAGACACATGGCGACCTCTAGGGGTGATAACCGGATTTGATTTGGCTCCATATAGGGAAGGATATTAATGAGCCATGCTAAAAATAAAAAAAACTAATGAGCCATGTTCGTGGTCCTTTTAGAAAGATGACATGTGACAATCTTTTTTTAAATCCGATGGTTGGATGTTGAGGAGGGTCCATTGAGAGACACTTGTAAAAAAATCAGTATGATCGGACACGTTTAGACCATTCGATTAGACCCTAGTTTATCAACATTAACCCCTTAGGATTCACTAGACCCTATCTAGGTTATATAAATAATTAATCTTTTCATCTCCAATCGGATCGTCTATAAATGTTTGATCGAGTTGATTTTTTGCCATTTTCTTTATAATAGCATATATATACTATTATATATCTACTACTATAAAGAAAATGAGAGGGTCAAAAGTGTTAGTTGATCTATGATATATTGAATGTCAAATTCATTGAATTCATGCTTTTTAATCATGACATTTCGTCTACTATTTTATATTCATGAGGACTAGACACCCACGTGCAACGCACTGTCTTCCGCTAGTATATATGTTAGAATTAAATAGATTAGGTTAGATTAGATTATATTGAATTGTGATTGGAATTTGTTTCCATATTAAAATATCTTTCACATCTATATAAACCCTAACAAGGGTCATTGTAACATCAATCCAATTATTAATAAAATCAAATTGTTTTCAAAACATAAGTAAAATGACACATCTTAAAACTCAAACCGAAACACCCCCCCCCCCCCCCCCCCAAGCATGAACACCACATGTTTGGAAAATTTTAAGGGGTCTTAATTTTGCACATGCACTTCTTATGTTAGGCATTGTTTTTCGGTCCCCACTAGGCCACAACTGTTGTATGTATATTTATGCATAATAATATATTAATTTTCTTAATTAAGGTGCTCTAAATAATCTCTCTAATGCTTTACAATCTCTCATACTTAAAAGACCGGAAGCTAATAGAATTTCTTACTATCACATGAATCATGCATTCAATATTCTCTAGACTAATACTTCTCGCGTGATGAATCACATTATTCATGTTGTGAATAATCCTCTCTTCCTTTTGTTGAGGTATATATAGTTCAGTCTAAAAAACAATCCAGTATCGATACTCAATAATGTCACTTGCTAATTATATTTCAATTTGTGTGTTTTGAAGTTCTTTTACGGGTTACCTTTTGAAGTTATTTTTGGGTATAACAATTATTTATTGGTAGACTATATATATATATGAAATATTGGAGGAAACTAAAGTCCACAAGAATAATGAACCACCTAGCAGATTTGCCTAAGTAAGCTATCTAATTATTCAACCTTATTCCCGAATGAAAAAAAGCATATGTTTATGAAGTAGAGCCGTCAGATTAAGGTAAGGCTCTCATCTCTCACCATTGCCAACCTTTCACAAGACATGATGGTCGACCTTTTCTCAAGACTAGTCAAAAATCTTAAGACTAGCCGTCAAAACTCTTGTGCGATTTAGGAGCGTTTGCAAATCATAGCATTCTTTTAATAGCACATCTACACTGAGATCACAACCCACAACCAACTCTTATCTCTCATAAGAAGGTTTCCTAAGTTATCCCCACAATCCATTCCTTTTGAATGATTGGTACAATATTGTTCTTTCTATTATTATCACACACAGTTTCCAAAAACCAATTGAATCCAACTCATATTGGAGTGCAATCAATCTTTGTAATCATCTCAATTCCTTTATATAAAAAACACATCCATATTGACTGGTGTGTGGTGAAATTCTCCAATACGGTTGTTAGACCTTTTATGGTATCAGAGCTCTCAAAGAGCTAACACTCATTTTGACCCATTTAGAGTTATGGCTTCTTCAAATAACTCGTCCTCGTCCTCACCATCACCATCACCATCACCATCTCAACTTCTACTTGGCAGCATCTCACACCTGGTTTCAGTCAAGTTGGATCGCACCAACTACCTACTATGGAAGACACAATTTTTATCCATTCTTTGTAGCAACGATTTAATGGGTTACGTTGATGGGAGCAATATCTACCCTACCAAATTTATCCTTGACTCCGATCAAAAGCCCACCACTGCTCTCAATCCAAGATATGTGGATTGGCAAATATGTGGATTGGCAAAAACAGGACCAATTTCTACTAAGTTGGCTCATTGCAACTATGAGTGAGTCCGTGTTAACACAGGGCACGCATAATGCAACTTAAACAACAGTTGCAATTGGCTAAGAAAGGGGCTCTCTCAGTCTATGATTATCTCCAACAAATGAAAACAATCTCTGACAACCTTGCTGTTGTTGGTTCCCCTGTTGACGAAGATGACTTCGTCCTTATGATTCTCAACGGACTTGGCCCAGAATATGCTCCGTTCAAAACCTCTATTACCACTCGCTTAGATCCAGTTGGTGTTGATGAGTTATATGGCCTACTCATCAGTCAAGAAATTAGTCTTGAACAAGCTGCTCCAACCGAGGCACTCACATCATCTCCTACTACAGCCTTTGCTGTGCATGGGGAAGGCTGTCAACAAACACGAGGTCGTGGTGCTCATAGATACCGTGGTCGAGGAAGAGGTTGTGGACACAACCACATCAATAGTAATGATCTGAATCGCAAATCTCGCATCACGTGCTAGATTTGCAATCGTCCAGGCCACTCTGCACTAGATTGTTATCATCGCTCGGACCATACCTATCAAGGACGTGGTCCACCACGCCATCTAACCGCAATGCAAGCTTCACTTTCTCCAACCGACAATGATCAATCTTGGTATGCAGATACCGGTGCTACAAATCATGTTACCTCAGATCTTGGCAACTTGTCTCTCCATTCGACATATAGTGGCCCCGATCAAGTCATGGTGGGAAACAGTTCAGGTTTGCACATACACCATATAGGACACTCCTCCCTCTCCACCCACTCCAAAACTTTCAGTCTTACAAACATTTTACATGTTCCTCAAATCATTCTAACCTCCTTTCTGTTCAGCAATTTGCTCAAGATAATGACTGCATTTTTTAATTTGATGCCTTTGGTTTTCTTGTAAAGGAACAACTCACAGGGAAGATGCTTTTCCGCGGCACAATTAAAAATGGACTCTACCATCTCCCAGTCTCAGGCCACCACATCCAGCCCTCCTTACTTCCTCGTGTCTTTGTTGGCGAATGCGTCTCTTCTCAACTGTGGCATCACCGACTTGGACACCCCAGCCAGCGTGTGTTGCGATTTCTTCTTTCACATCAACGCCTTCCTCTTCGTGGGTCAACGAAGATCTCTACCATTTGCACGTCATGTCAACAAGGGAAAAGCCCGCGCCTTCCATTTTCACTTTCATCTTCTAAATCTCATTCTCCTCTTGAATTACTGCATACCAATGTCTGAGGTTATTCTCCTGTTCAATCAATAAGTGGTGCAAGATATTATTTACTAATTGTTGATGATTTTAGTAAATACACTTGGCTTTATCCAATGGCATCAAAGTCTGAAACATGTGATATCTTTGCTTCCTTCAAATTGTTAGTTGAAAATATGCTCAATGTTACTATCAAAGTTGTTCAATCTGACGGTGGTGGTGAGTTCACGAGTCACCGGTTTCACACCCTTCTCCCTTTTAATGGAATCACTGATCGGGTCTCATGTCCATATACTCTAGAACAAAATGGAGCTATTGAACGTAAACTTAGTGTGAACATGGGATTTTCCTACATACTTTCACATTATGGTTTGACTAAGAGCCGCCACCTATTCATTCTTAGGGATAGGTCCCGGGTGATTTGGATAAGGTTTTATGGTCAATTAGATTAGGGTAAGCGGTTCGAATAAGCCCTGGGGAAGGTGTTAGGCACCCCAAGACCCCCATTTGATAATAATTACCTACTCCCTAAACTTAAGTCAAATTTAATCTCAAAATTTAATTAAAATGTCAAAGTATTCAATCAAGTGTTAATCTAAGAAATATAGAAAGCTAGATGGGCTAGGGTCGAACCCAAATAAGATTGTCTACGTACTCACCGGGTGAGATTAGACCGAGCGTAGTTCTAGCACATGAGCCCGTGCCAAGGCTAGGGGTGTGTGTTTGTGCATAGGATAGTCAAGGGTCTATCCCGGAGGCTAGGGTTTAGTTGACCGGGTTGTCAAAGTGTCCAATCCTCACATTGAGGTTATATGTAAGAGATAAAAAATGTCCAATCCTCAGTGACATTTATATGTAAGGGATAGAAGATTCGGCTTGAATTAATGAAATAATAGAGAAAACTAAATACAATTTCTATGATTAGTATGATCAGATTGGTGTCACTTTAGTTAATTAGTATGTTATTTGAATGGTTCTCATAAAAAATTATTGACTTTTAGAATTAGTATTATAAAATATTTTTAGTTACTTAGATTAATGATAAATGTGTTTTGAATTCATTATTCCGTAGTGTTACTCTTATTCTAATATGCATACACCCACATTTTAGTAACAATACATAAACATTGATTTTTTTTTGGGTAAGGAGATATCTATTTCAAAAAGATGACATAACCAGATAGAAATCAGGCCTAGAAGGAAGAGCCTCGAGATCATGAGTATCCATAAGAGGTACAAAATTCTCAATGCTTTCTTGAAGAGCCATCTGAGCAAGTTGGTGTGCTAGAGCATTGGCTTCCCTTAGAATAAATCCAAACTTCACTATTCGACAGTTGTTTTTTAAGATGTGAATATCTGCCTCTGCCAAAATGGTCTGTATGTCCCAGAACCCCAATCTGAAGCTGTCGTTTAGAATGTCTATGACTACCGTTGCGTCGTATTCAATGAGCACTCTATCCCACCTGAGATGAGACGCCATTTGAAGGGCCAACTTACATTGATTCAATAGGTATTACGTACAAACCAGTCTATGGGTACTCCCAAATATATTCCCGTCGTCTATAGCTAACCAAATGAAGTTATATACTAGATTTACAAACATCAAATGAGTATTGACATTTGGAATTACCATTATAAAAATACTTTCTGTTACTAAGATTAAAATGATTAATGATATGTGATTTGAAAAAAATATTCTTATGTTGTTACTCTTATATTTTAGGAAGAGGGATCCTAGTGAGGGCATTTCAAAATAAAAAATTAAGAAATATTTTGGGTATAAAAACTTGAGGGACATTTTGGATTAAAAAAAATCCTGAGACACGTTGCTTATTGAAATATGATGTTGGGACATTTTAAGAATTAAAAAACTTTAGAAACATTTTGGGTATAGCAAAGAAAGGGGACGAGCGGTGCCTTGGCGAGACGTTCTTCTTTCAGAGCATTTTGCTAAGAAAGCGAAAAGTCTGATTACGCCACTGAGGTCACCATGTATCCCTTTTAATACTACTTAATTGTGATTACGATTCACCCACCCCTAAGATTCACCTACTTATCCATGGTTTTTTTTATAAAAAAAATTAACCTTAAAAGTTAGTGAATTTTAAAAGAAATTAATATTTTTTTTCTAAAAACCAAGAATAAGTGGGTGAACCCTAGGGTCGGTAAATCTTAACTATAACTGGAGTCCCGTTACGCCCTTGAGGTTGCCATGTGTCTCTTTTGACACCCCTTAACTGTGGTTAAGATTCATCTACCCCTAAATTTATTTTTTTTTGTTGGGTAATCCTAAAGTTCACCTATCTATCCTTGGTTTTTTTTTTTTAAATATTAATTTTTTAAATCCCTAGTTAAAATTAGGGTTAACTTTATTTTTCTAAAATCGAAGGATAAGTGGGTGAACCTTAGGGGTGAGTGAATCTTAACCACGGTTAAAGAGTCTTAAAAGGGACACATAGCGACCTCAATGGTGCAAGGAGTCGGGTTATAACCATAAAGAATTTCAAGCCTAATAATAGATGACTAAGGGGTAGTATGAGAATTAAGCAAATATTTAATTAAGTGTTTGTCTTACAATAATTATGATACAGGTAGTTCGAGAATTTTACAAAATTTCATCTACTTTTTTAAGGGATCATTATATATAAGTAAGAAAAGGGATCGTTACATATAAGTACGAAAGAAAAGATGAAATAAGAACAAATGGTAGTTTTGAAATTACAAAAGATTCGATCAACGTTTTGAACATAGGGTATCCTCTTTATATTAGTAAAGATACGTATATATTTATATTTTAGTAACAAAACATAGATATAGATTCAAAATGTTCATGTACCTCCATATCCGAAAAACTAAACAAAGTTATAGAGGCAGTGGTAATCATAAACTCAATCTGGGTAGCATAAATTCTATGTTGATGGATCAGCTGCTAGTTGACACATGCAAGCCCTGTCTAGGTGGCATCTCTTTCTAGAAGAATGCTAAGGTGACTCCAGCCAATGGACTTGCCTCTTGCATGGCCATTGATCTCCTCCCTTTAAGGGTACGTGTCTAAATCTCGGTTAAGGTCGGTGAGGAACTCTCCAGTTACCACTGGAGAGGATCACAAGTCTAATGCAAACCACACATGGTAGAGCATTTGGGTGCAACAAGATGGATAATATAATAAGAGTATCACATAGATATTATTAATTTTTTTGATTTGTCTAAAACAAGTCCTTTGAACATAAATCATGTATCCTTGTAAGTCAGCAATCCTAACTTACCAAAAAAACAAACCATCTACACGCTCTAGGGCTTTTGTGTGTTGAATTCAAGTAGTGTGGGGAAGGACAGTTCTGGACCCCTGGTCTCTGTCATCCACTAGAATGGGGAATGGAGATCTAATCACACTAAATCAAGTCCAAACCAAATTTCCGTGGGCGCAAATTAGTGTTTGATAAAATAAACACGTTATAGGCATCCCCTAAAATAAAGACTTCACACTAAATGCTCTACATATCACCTAGATAGCTGCAGCAAAGCTGACTAACAACCGGGAACCGTTATCGGACACAACACTGACTCTTCTAGTGAACAGCGCTTTCCACTAAGTTGTAGCCTTGTAGGGGCCAACCATTGGCCTCCAAGATCCTGTCCTCAGTAGCTATGGAAAGCATCTTTCTAATTCTTCTACTAGGAGATAGATAATATATAGAAATACCATCCGCAAAACATAGTCTAAGTTATATATGGACAACCAAATCACAATAGGCATACTGTTTACTGGGTGCTGATAGAACTACTTATTCATCTAGTGTAGTAGTTGGAATTATCAGCTTTGGGCGTCATCCACATTGTGAAGCTTTACCATTACATGATCATTTTTCCTTTTGCAGTTCCTTCAGAAAATCTTCATTGTCGACCAAGACCTGGAAATAAACAGCAAGAGAATGAAAACATGAGCTAGGTAGCAATAGAAGGTACAGATGTCCTACATCTGTTTAACAACCAGGTGAACAATCCTCTCTAAACAAAAAAAAAAGAGAAGAAAGTTGACTCTGATGTCAGCACTAAAAGCAGGAAATTAACACATGACAAAAAACTAAAGCCATTGGCTTTGGGGATGACGGAAGTTATACATCTCATCAAACATATTACCGGGGCTATTAAAGTTATGGACCCGATGAAGCGCCAATTCTGAGTTTGATAAAAAAAAACTGGTTTGAGTACTTGAAGCAACTAAATTTTTACTGTTGTGCTTAGTAGAATTTTAACAAATCTAAATGATAACTATAAAACCATAGCAGTAAAAATATACGAAAACACCTCTAAAATATGCTGAAAGACCACAAAGGTGTACTGCAGTATAGTAAAGGTCGTTTTATTGACAACAAGAATGTGACCTAGGAGAAGGCTGTCTTCAATCGAGGATATTGCAATGTTTCAAATCCTTAATTGGTGAGATACCGTCTCGTTCAGTGACTCAAAAGTGCTCTTCGGTATGGCTTATATCCTAGTCTCTGTTGGTCAGCTTTTCGGGATATCCACAGAGAATCTCACAGCAGCTACGTTTGGGGAATTTTACGCCTTTAATATATATCACTAGCCAATATCAACATTCTACAGGTTGAGCCAAATATCAATTTTCAGGACCAAAGGAATAAACTAAATTTCGCATTTACTTCTATGCCATTCAAATACCACAAATGAAGAGGCATGTTGGTACTGGAATAACTTACCGTTTTCCAGCCATCTGGATCTAGGAAAGACGTAATTTTGGTGTTGAGTCCAGGAATCGGTCCTGGTTGTCGGGTTATCTTTCCTCCCAGCTCTTGGGTGACCAGGTTAACAACCTCACCACTTTTGTATACATCTTCAGTACTTATAGCAATCTAGGAATGGATGTTGCATTTATCAGAAAAATTACGGTGCTTTGGAATGAGAAGAAATTTCCGAAAAGATAATTAGCTAACCTGTGCATATGCATTTCCTTTGGTGTACTCGGTCACACCATAATTATACGTCAACTCCAGAACAGTTGTCTCGTATTCATCTGCATACCCCATCATAGCTATAGAATACTGTACAGTACATGCAACAGAAGAGAGCGGACGGATGAATACATTTTTTTTTTTAAATGTCAGAATTTCCTGGATGACTAATGTCTCCTGAAAACCAAGAAATGCTCATCTAAAAAATCATAGTAATATTCACCTTGTGTTCAGGTCTATCTATCTTTCTTAATAGTTTCATCCCTAAGGCCTGCATAGAGGGAGAGCCAACATCAAATGATAGACGAAAGATAGATTTAGAGAACATATATTACTTGGAAGCACGGAGAAGACATAAAATGTATAACTTTGACATGCTTATAACATACAAGATAAATTGTCAGACTCCAATCATCACATGCCATAATTAGTTATTGCGTTTTCGTAATTTAACAGTCAAAATTAGGATTTAAAAGCTCATAGTATATATAGATTTACCATACATGTACTTTATCATTTGCTTATATGTACTGCTGCCAACTCGTATGTTGTTCAATTTTCATTGTAGGTAATTGGCCAATAAATTGGACATTTCATTGGCCATGTCCTTTGGGGAGTAAAGGAAATTTGGACTTCAGTAGCTAAGAGTTTCTGGTAACGGGCTTCCAGTATTCCGATCCTAGGAGGATTTCACCAGAGACAGGACAGCTGGCTTCATAATGACTTTGCCACGGGTGAGTACAGGCTTTATTTTGAGAAGGTAGCTGAATGGGGAGGTGACCTGGCACAGGACATGCTCCTGATTTCTCAATTAGGCCAGCTGTTAAGTCTCTTTTGTATAGGTTCAGCAGAGGTTTGATTTTCATCGCTGTTCTATGGAGGGAAAAAATGACCAAAGATAACAACAGTTTACCTTTTCATAGAACTTGATAGCGCGATCCAGATTGCCCACACGAAGCATTACCTGACAAAGTGATGACCAAAGATAACATTAGTTTAAGTCATAGAACTTGATAGAGCGATCCAGATTGCTCACTCGAAGCTTTACCTGACAAAGTGGTTCAGGAGTGGGGCCCCTTTGGATCAGCTCAAAAGAGTAGCCATCGGGATCCTTCACAAAAGCAATGACAGACGTTCCCCCTTTAACTGGACCAGGTTCACGTGAGATATTGCCACCCTTGGCACGTATCTCTTCAACCATTTTATAGACCTGGAGGTCCATGAAGTTAAGAATCATATTCCACATTATGCAACCTAAATCATGTGTTTAAACCTTAAAAAAAGTATAATTATACATACATCTTGAGTTGCAATTGCGAAATGTCCAAATCCTGTCCCAATGTCGTACTTTTCCACTCCATAGTCTGTGGAGCAATATAAAAGTCAGTTCACAGAAGACTATGATGAAATAAAATAAAGAACTACAAGTCACCCTTAGAAATAATAATGAGATAATGTTTAGTCATTTGTAATTATATTAGTTGAGCACTTGAGCTCACCGGTCAAAATAATAATATTATTAGATGAACCCAAAATCACACCCGTAGAGAATGTACAACTCCATACCCATTTAAAGTAAGGAACCATATACTCTGTTCTTCCTCGAGTTTTTCCTGTGGCCAGAGTTTTTGAAGGCCAGGATCTCTCCAACATGTGGTTACAACTGTTAAATCCGTATAGGCGGATTGATCCTAGCCTTCCAACACTCATGGCCACAGGGAAGAACCTAGCGAAGAACACAGACGATTAGCTTCCTTAAAGCAAGGCTTGCAAGTATTGTAGAAAAAAATTCATTTTTTTTAGGTAATATGAAGATATTGTTCAGTGACTTTAGTCACATGACTCACTGTTAGAAGTGCCAATGGTGATGCTGACTCTTTGGCTAAAGAGGGTTTCACGAGGCTTTCACTGATATTATAAGCTCTATCTAGCTTCCTTTATTTCACTTGTTGTTCAATATATAACCATTACTCATAAAACAAAAGGAAAAATATACAAAACTACGAGTCAAGATTAGTGTACAGCATTGCCTGAACAGGACCCCCAGCGCCAACTAGTGTTTTAAGAGGCATGTTAGCTTATGCTTCAAAAAAAAGGCTAGACTCGAAGAAAACGCTCCAAGGCTCAACCTTGAGACTTACGCCTCAAAGTCTGGCTTGTTTAAGGCTCGCTTCATGCCTGAGGTGTGTGCCTCATACATAATCCAATAATAAGGTTCTAGCAACATAACCTTTTTTTTTTTTTTTTAATTCTTTATTTTGTGACTCCTTCACAATTGTATGTTGGAATCCATAATCTTAATCATGAATTGATGTTGGGCACCATCTGTCTTTTAATATGTATATATGAACACAAAAGTATATCCAAATTGAAGTGTTTGTTTGCCACTCCTAGAAGTATTTTTCTATATGAAGGTTGAATCATTTTACGTAGTATTTCCTATATATATATATATATATATATTACTATTTCATTATTTTTAAATCTCTTTGCACTTTTTCTCTTATCTAATTAATTTTTTATTTAAACAATGAGGGAGCACAAGGCTTAAGGCTCATGCCTTAAGGCCATACCTCACACATTTAGAGGTCCCAAGTCCCAACACCTCATGTCACGCCTTCACATTTTAAAACACTAGCGCTAACATCAGAGTATAGGCAAACCGCACGTTAAGGTGAGGTCAAGGCATTAAACTTCAGTTTCATTATAAACTTGGTTGCTAAGGAAGTTGACACGTTTTGAAAAAGTTTAAGGAAGTTATGTAAAAACTAAATAAGTCTAGGAAACTTTAAGGGAACATTGAAAATCTAAGATAAAACTTTAGAAATTCAATACTTAAGTATAAATACACATCTAGAATTCATTATATAACTGATGCAAGCATATAGTACTCAATGTGAGAATCATATTAATTGACATGAGTTGTCTGCTCGTTTGAGTTATAATTTCTTCTTGATATTTCTCTACATTGTCAAATTTTTTAACTATATTTTATTCTCTTTGTCATATCAAGTGAAGGAGATATGTATTCTCTTTATTTTTCAATAATTATCCATGTTAATTGTTTTAGAAACCTGAAAAAACTTATGAAAACACATTAAAGTTGAATAATTGAAATTCAATTTAGTTTCTAAACCTATTTCAATCTACAATTAATGAGCTCAATATTTTTACATGACTAAATCAATATGCTAAGATCATGAGATGGGTAGTTAAATAATTTTTAGTTAATAAAATATTAATAAAAATTTATTTAATTTTCTAATGTTACTAAAAAGCCCTTATGGGCATAATATACTATAACAAAATTATTAGATTAATAAAATTATAATTTATAATAAGGTTAATGTTACCTACACTCTAATAATAAAATTATAATTTCTAATAAGGTTAATGATAGCAACTCTCATTTAAAGCTAATTATATTTATAATAAGGTTAATGCTAGGAAGACATGTCTTTCCTTATGAAGAAAGTAAGTTTAAAACGAGTGGATCTGGCATTACCCTTTTAAAATAAAACTTAAAAGCCCTTCAATTTACAGATTTACACTCTGGTTAACTTGCACCAAAGTTTTGTATTTTCTCAACACTATTTTTTTTGTTTTGGTCTAAATTTACTGAAGTTCACTGAAATTTACCATGAAATCCAGTATTTTTAAAATACAAGTGGATTTCGCTTCGGACACCACGGAACTTCAATGGAATTGAGTCGATTTTTGTCACCATAGGCAAGGTTCCTAGTGGCTCCTAGGCATTGTCAGTCCCACACCGAAGCCTTCATGACAAAGGCGGTTTCCCGATACCCACATAAAATTAAAAATTACTAACGAAAAATAATAAAAATAATTCTATAAAACCAAACAAACAATTTTCTCAAGGGCTTTCGCTATTAGATCTCTCCCGCTAACTATGCCTTTTTTTTTTTTGCAATAAGATCCTGGTCTTGTCTATTTTTAATTCTGAATTTTAATCTTTTTATTCAATAATACCGATCAAAAAAAATTCTTTGCTTTCAATGACATAGTATTTTCAGTTTTTATAACTTGCATGAATAGAATTCTTTGCTTTCAATGACAAATAGTATTTTCAATTTTTATAACTTTCATGAATAGAATAAATTTTGGTCACAAAGGCATTGTTTCAATGCTTTGACTACACTAGTCAAGATGTAAATGTAGGATAGTAAAATAGGGAACGCTGAAATGAAATGGTGCACCCAAGAAGACCAACATGGCACAAAAATAAAACTCATTAAATATCGCCCATCAGAACAATGGACTCATAGTGGGTCACAGATTTGTTCGCCCAAAAAAAGCCCTCACATTTCAATGGTCAGGATATCTGAATCGCCATGAATTGGCTATCCTGGATGCCTAGGTGGGTTTTACTTAATCAACTAATTATAAAAACTACTCAATGTAGTAACAGGAACATATAAGTGAAGAAATACATAGAAATTCTCATATAAAAAAAATGTCTGAAACATACTGTATGTCAACTCCACTACGAAATGGGATTCTTCTGGGCCAAACCCAAGAAACGCATTTGAGTATTTCTCTTCTGGAATGTCTCTTTTCCTCAGCAACTGCATCCCGAAACATTCTGTGTAGAACCTGATGACATATGAAAGTGAGATGAAACACTCCAAATATCTAAAGGTGGCAATTGGATTGGGCTGGCCTGAGGCCCCAAAGCCAGAATGTTCGGCCCGAAGTTTGGGGCTGGGCTGAGTTTGGACTAGAATGTAGGCTCAAAGTAAATTTTGGGCTGAGCTTGGGTAGTGCCCATAGCCCTAGCCTGAACTATATATATGGCCCAAATCTCGTCCATCCATTCCATTCTTTATCGAATGATATCTCCCTCCTTTTGTTTTTGATAGGTATGATATCTCCCTCCTTAATCCTTATTAATAAGAAAAATCACAATCCTTCTTCATTCTTCAATGTCAATGATCATCTCTCTTCTGTTTAAACTGTGATTTTATGATGGAATTCATGACAAGACTTATTCTTGATCTAATGACTCTCCTTAATCCTTATTAATAAGAAAAATCTCAATCCTTCTTCATACTTCAACATCTCCGATCATCTATCTTTTGTTTGAACTATGATTTTATGATGCAATTCATGGATTCAGTGTGCTAGCCTGAACTCCGCCGAAAATCTGCTTAATTTGGGCCAGTTTAAACTCGGCCCAAAACCCGACTTTATTTGTGAATCCTAAGTAGAGCTTGGGCTGGGGTGCTCAAGCTGAAATTGGGTTGGGCTGAGCTTAAGATTTTAAACTTTGGGCTGAGCTTAGACTAACCCCAGCCGGGCCCGATTGCCACCCCTACAAATATCTGAATTGCATAAGAGATCATGTTCAAGGTGAAAAAGGCTTACTTAATGGTTCGATCAAGATCGCCAACTCGATACACAGCATGTAGGCATCGGCGCTTATCTTTCTGTACCCACTCCAAAGCATTATCACTTGGAACAACTGTCGTAGCCTCAGCCATACTCAACTGAATGCAATATTTCCCTATTTTTATTCACAATCATGTAAATATCAGCAACAATACATTTTTACACAAAATTTTCACTACATACAAATCTGGGCAGGCATTAGTTTCAATCATCTAAGGATTAAAGAATGTTCAAGAGTGCCTCCATTCAACTTTTAATACACAAACTGGCATCCAACCAACCAAATGACATACCGAATCAGAAATAAATAATTAAAAAAAATTCCAATGTCCAGGAACATGTGTTGCCAATTTGACTCACTGGCATGCCCGATACATGCGAACTCAATGAGTTTCGAACAAACTGCGAAATATGACACTAACAAACCGATCTGGTGCCATTCTACCCTATTAATCCCCAATCAAAACAAACCCACGTATTGATCCACAGATCTAAACCAGTATATGTGGATCTGTACGGGGTTTCAACGATAAGCATTAGTTTCAACCATCTAAGGATTAAAGCATGTTCAATACTGCATCCATTCGATTTTTAATACACGAGAACTGGCACCCAACCAACCAAATGAAAACTAATAATAATAAATAAATTATATGAGTTTCGTATATAATTGTGGTGCCGATTCGACTCACTGGCGTGTCGAATTCATGCAAAATCATTGAGTTCGGAACATACTGTGAAATCAATCTCCCCCCATTAATCCCCAATCAAAACAAACCCACGCATTGATCCTGATGCACAGACCTAAACCCGTGCATATTGATATGTGTAGGGTTTCAATCGAATTCGATCTAGCTCGATCCGAGTCGAGTCGAGTCGACTCAACAGGATTTACGAAGTCCAGCATATACAGTTGAGAATAACAAACAGATGACATGGAAAAAAAACCCGAATTTCAAACCTAAAAGCATGAGAAAGTGAACAAAAACCCTAATCTACACAGAAGCTTTAGAATGGAGAGAGAGAGAGAGCTTACCTGAAAGAAATTCAACAGAAACCCTAAATGCTAGTCTGGGCAGTGAGAGCTGTTGCTTTATATAGCCACCCGTCTTATTTCTTTCTGAATATTTGAATATATTAATCCTTCTCGGATTAAATGAGATTTTTGTGTCGAAATGTACTGTACTTTATAGTTTATCCTATAAAGCATCTGAGGTGAACTGGATATTTAGTTTCTTAGGATACGTGATATGATGGACGTACGATCAGTTAGTGGCCAGGAAGGATAGAGTGTTTATCTTCTTACTGTTCCACACAGTATACTTTCTCATTTCTCAAAAGTGACGTCATCTTTTCCATGTTTCGTTGGTATCAGAGAAAGGAGACAGTGCCACGTATTGGGTCCCAAGTTTGGTAAAAGTTGTGGCTATCCGGTTGTTACCTTTTTAGTGCGCCATGTTTGCTTCTGTGTGGAAAAGAATACAGAATATCCTTTTTAAGACTTTGGTTATGATGATTAATGCGCGTGGGAAAGAGTCCAGATACATGATGCGCGTGGGAAAGAGTCCAGATACATTTTTTTTTTTTTTTGCGTTATTATACCGCATTTAAGATCACGGGCTGTAAATTCGGGCCTCCGACTAGGGTACCTAGGTCGGCCCTGTCCTCTGAAGCCCAAAATAGATTTTTGTTTTTCTTTCAGAAACCTCGGGTAAGACTCAATATTTCAAGACCCTCTTAATTGAGAGCCGGACTAGGGCTTTGCCTAATTTTGCCCTCTACATTCACTCGTAAGTTGTGAATTTAATACTACCAAAAACTCGTGCAATGCTCAAGATTAAATGACATGAAACCAAAGAACAAAAAAAAAAAAAAAAGGCCGAAGGGAGTCTCTAGACACATTTCCTAATAAACCTTAACATTCAAATCCGTCGATTAAATTTTAAAAAATAAAGAATGAGTCATCCCATTAGTATCCTTCTGTCTATAGTCTCTATACATACAGAAGGTTAAGGGCTCCGGAGTCAGACCCACCATTTGATGCCCCACACCAAGATCTCTTTAAATGGTGGGTTCTGATATGATGGGCGGCCATAGATGCATGGGCGCTTGCAATAGGGAAATGCTTAACTTATTGCTGCATTTAGACTTTGTGCAGTCCTTAATACTTACTGGTTCAGGCCCCTTTTTACCAAACATCAACTGTAGTTAAGATTCACCCACTATTAGGGTTGAGCAATCTTAACCTTAGTTTTTTTTAAAAAAATATTAACCTTAATTTTCTTGAGCTTAACTATATTTAAAGGAGTGTTAAAAGGGACATGTGGCCATGGCATTTGACTACATAGTCTAATGCGTGGTGTGCTAATCACTATCCCTTTGCAATATGTACCCTTACAATGTTTGAATTGGGACAAACATAGTCACAAAATAATAATTCCAACAAAAAAGAAAAAAAAACAATTAAAAAACATGAATAAATTCATACTAAAGAGTAAGTAAGCAAATCTTGCAAGTGGGTCCCGTCTTAACAGGTATAAGTATACCCGACCATTCTTCACACAACAAAATACTATAAAAGTCCCCATCTCTTTATCTAAAAAAATAGAGAACCAAAATAATAGAAATTTGCATCCAAATTTCTAACTATGACACAAGCTATTTCAAAAATCCTACAACGGACAACTCTATCAAATCATCACATTGAACATAGTGATCGAGCCTATCAATAGTGATCAAGTCCCAAGGAAGAATAAATCCATGAGTGTGCAACTTAGAGTTATTATAAGCATTCCTCTTTTTCCATTTCCTAGTTTAGTAACGAATCTACTCAAAAATAATAATAGAATCAACATACCTATAGTAATCATAGGAAGGACATAACAAACAAATTGATAGCATCCCAACTACAACCGGGTTCTAATAATTAAAAGAAAACAAATAATGCTCTGTTTGTTTCAATGTAAAATAGAAGAAAACAAATGAATTTCAAGGAAAATGTCTTTTCCCGTATTTGTTTTTCTAGGACAATTGACAATTTATATGAAACTAATTTGTTTTCTCCTATTTGACATCAAAACAAACAAAGCATAAATGTAAGATATACTATATACTATCAAGAGGAAATATATATATATACATACAACATTTGCCAATTCTCAGACACACTATATGTTATTAAAAATTCTAGGGAAAAAACTCTACAAAGAAAAGTAGGTGATGCTAACATTGCATAATTCCGTAGTTTCCATTGATTTCTAAAATAAGATTTCCAAGAAACAACCGAAAGGAGAAATTAAAAAAAACAACCTCATGTTCATTCCCGTGATTTTTAAAGCAAGTCCTCCGAAAGAACTGACAATGACCCTGACGCTCAAACCTACACCTAGTCTCATATTATTTCCCTTCGACTTATGATAGTACGATGAGAAATGCCCCACTATAGTAAGACGTTTGATAGAAGAACATATTTCCCTTCCACGTGAACGTACAGTGAGAAATCAACAGGTGCAGATGCTCAAATATAGTTAGATGCCCGAATGAAGAATGGTTGGGGCAGTTGAGAAAAATATCCCGAGTAATAACCGGAGTAGGACCAAACTAATTGATGCACAGGTAAGGAAACATCGGAGCTGAAAAGGGATTGATCATAAGAGTGGACTAGCATGCGGGGAGGGACAGAATAGAGATGAAAGTCAAGAAGATGGGAGTATTATGTTTTAAGATAGTAATTAAGAATTAATTTATGATTTTTTTATGCACGATAGAATCGTTTTAAAGGAAAATTCTACGTTTGGAGAGAAAGATGGATGTACTGAAGCTATGAGAAGACAAACGGTTACAACTACATGGAGAAAGATTTGATGATTGATGGGAGATGTGTACATTTAGGTTGAGAGGTGTGAGAAGGGAGAGGGAAAGGAGGTATGTGGGTTTTGGATTGTGAAATATAATCCATCGAACCACTTCATATTATGCAAAGAGGGGTGAGAAATGACATGGCTTGCTAATTGAACCGACGAAAGGTGCTTAGGGAGGTGAGAATCCGGATTGCAGAAGAAGAGGGAGAAGGGCATGGGGATAGGATAAAAGGTTATTGAGAAGGTTAGGAGACGCACCCTTAGAGAAGGAGATGGGAGAAAGGAACAAGAAGTTAGTCTTACTTATTCGTTTTGATAGTGATTACGTATTGATTAAGAGAAGAGGGTATTGAAGCTTTTGTCTAGTGTCACATCAACAAAAAAAACTTGGCAGTATAGTAGTAGATAAATAATATATACGACATACTAAATCTATAATATTGATTTTAGTAAATAAAATCACGTGTTTGAGCAAAGACAAAATATACGCCCTGTGAGTGATATTTTGGTGGATATGAGAAAGCATGAGTTAGATGCATTGTATTTGAGGGAATATGACCAACACAGTTGAAGCTAAGGTCCTCAATCCTATTTGTAGCCATGTGATTCACTTAATAATGATTTACTTAAGTAATTTCTTAAAAGAAGAGCGGTTTATGCAAGTTAATTTGATGAGAATCTCATCACACTTTTCATTTATTATATCTTATTATCTCCAAAAAATATCTCATTATTTACTGAACGTCTTATTATAAGAAGATGACTAACATGAAGGACTTGTTATGAAAAATGTTAGGTTAGGAATACATTATTAGCCTACATACAAAAATTAATATAGTTAAAACTCAAAAGTATGAATAGAGGACAAGGATCCATCTACATCATTCCTCTTCATTTTCATTGAGATTGTCGAATGGTGTAGATAGTATTTTCAATATTATTATGTACTAGCCCAAATATTCCTCTTTAACTAGTGTTATACACTAATTTATAATTGACATTATTATATTTGTTTTCGGACAAAACAAGTCTAGTTCTCACCAATGAACAATATGACTTATTTTTAATAGTATGATTCAAATTAATTGAAGTGATAGTTAATTTTGATGTGGTTAATCTATTTGTCTTTGTTAAAAAAAGTAATCTACACACAAACAATAATCAGAGCCAAATTTTAAGGATCTACCCAAAATCTAGCTTATGGTCAACATCCTTGATGAAGATCTTATTTACACCTAAGATAGTGAAATTTTCAATCATGTAAACTAGTGACTTATAAAAATTTACAAAAGTTGAAGACAATAAAAATAAAATTTTAAATTAAAAGGGAGGAGGGCTGACTGTAATGACTTTAAATTTCAAAATTTATTTAGTAAGGGTATTTTGGTAATTTCCTAATCTATGGGTATTTTGCTAAATATCTCCGTTGAGCATTTGGCTATGAGTAATTGTTTAACCTAGTGCAGAATAATTAAAAGAGCATAATACACTAGAGGATTTATCTCGGGCTTGTAATAAAATAGTATTAGTAAGGATATTTGGGTATAAGCATAAATAAGGGTTTTGGTATAAATAGTCAATGTTAACCTAATTTACTCATTTCTTAAAAAACCTAAACTAAGAGAAGATTGGAGAAAGAGGAGGATCTAGGGTTTAAAGACCCTTGTTCAAGCTTGGAGCTTGGGATTTGGAGCTCGAGGATCAAGTTTCTCACCAAGGGAAGGTCGAGCTCGTGGAGCAAGCCTCTTGGGGTGGTTTTCACTTGAACTATCATTAATATTGCACATCGGATTGCATGTGTTGCATTTGTTGTATGCGTTTATCTTGTTGGGCTTATTGCTCACTCATGCTATGTTGATATTTTTCAAGAGATACTTGAAGGACATTAGGAATTTCCAGAAGTTGAGTAGCTAAGAGAATATTCCCTCTTTGTCATTTTGGAGTTGAGAGATTGTGGTGAGAACAATCGAAAAAAACTTAGAGACACTTCTTTTATTTGTTAAAATTTCTAGATATGCTCATTATACATATGCATTTGAATGATTTTATTGTGATGAAATTCATTTACCTTCGGGGTATGTCCCAGGTTCATGCTTATGAATATATACAAATATAAGGTATATTGTGTATATGGTTTCGAAGTATGACATTAACGTCAGATGGGTAACTGGTGGTGTTGTATGGAAAAAAATCACTCTTCTATTTGCCCATGGCCCTTGAGTGTAGAGCTTGGGCCTAGCTAGTTTAGGCCCTCAACGGGCTAGGGCTGGCCTGGTAAGACATGATCTAGCCCTTTGACAACCCAAATCTGGTCCTACCTCATTCCACCATTCAATTCATGGGTCTCAAAGGCATTGAAAAAGGGATTAGGGGCTCTATCTCTTCCATCCAAATCTCTTGTTGAGTGTTTGTCGTTATTTTTGTTTGATGGGTTACTTTATTTATCAATATGTTGATGAACTGAAAAGCAACTTCTGAAATGTTGCGTCCTAGTTAATTACCCGTCCCCAGTTGGGATGTCGAAGTTGTGCCATGGGTTTGAGATGTGTTAATTGTGTCTTTTATTCTGTCAATTAGACCTATTGTAACACAATGACCTTTAATAGGTTTCACATATGCATATGCATGAAACAAGCTCATGCTCACAATAATACAAAGTACTAATATGAAACTTTTGGAATTGACACTATTATCGTTCAAATATGTGATTATCACCTCAAAAGAACTTTTAAAAAAAAATTGACCAAGTTAACATAAATACATGAGATTTGGATAGAGAGCCTCGATTATGGACCAAAGAAGGTATAAGACACTCACATCCATCAATGAAGATGGTTACTTACATTTTCTATGTTATATAAAATTATCTCTTAGAATTTATATGTTAAATAAGGTTGACATATTAGTTGGTTACTTAAAGGTAATAAATCATATGTTCTTTTTTATGCTTTGTGGTGACATAATAAGTCACCCTTTCGAAATGAAAGACTTAAAGAGCTAGAAAACATCCATATATACTTAACCATTTATTGAAAAAGAAACTTAGATAAATAAATAAAAACTAAAGAAACCACCTAAATAACATTTTAAACCATAATAATTGTAAGTGTAAAGAGAGACTTTTCAAAAGAAATGAGAGGTTACTTATGCTTTGAATTTGATGAGAAATACTCATTTTTCTCTAGTCAAACAAAAGTAATAGGAATTTTTTTTAAAATTGCTCATGGGAATATAGGCTTAAGAAGGAATAAAGACCTTGAAAATGGAGGCTCTAATGCCCAAAAGTTCACTCCTCTCCTCATTTCATGAAAAGGCCATAAAGTCAACGAAATGTTCTCTAGATGGTCCAAATTACCTCAAGGGAATGTCGGTTTGCTATCCTAATTAAGTTTCAAAAGAATAAAACAATATAGAAAAGGGATGCGAATTGAGATATGAAGTTAGAAGGAGAATCAATTAAAGTAATAAAAAAAGAAAAGAAGATTAGATGACATATTTACAATTATAGATATTTTGATAGCATGTTTATAATTGTTTATTTTAAAGTAGTTTAATTAATGAACTTGTGAGGTACATCATTGTCCAAGTAAAAAACTAAGAAAATAAGAACGCGCGCGCGCGCGCACACACACACACACACATATATATATATATACACGAAAATTCCACTGTGCATGTAATTGTTCAAACCAATGACAAACTACTTTTTTATTCCTAAAAAGGTATTGTCAATTAATGTCATTGATCCAACCAGTGATACCCCTTACTCCACCGAAAGCATACAATTCAACATCATTTGAGCCATAATTCAAGTGAAGGATTTGACATTTGTTGAAATGATGATAGTGGTACAACTACCCATCATTAACCATTTTTTTAACATTACGTCAAATAAAAGTTAGTTAGACATAAAATGCCGCCACTCCTTTCTAAATAGGCCTTTTTCTTTATGGAGACTTTATGGCTTTGCAAGTATGTGGCAAATGAGTGGAGTAGTTTACTCATGTATTTTCTATTCACTCGGGGAACATGAGGAAGGGAGAATGAAAATTAAAAAAGATAAAGCAAGTAGAAAAGTAGTTGAACAAAATCATAATCAAGTACTCCTAAGTTGTTGGACAACACTTAGTAGATATTAGCAAAGCTTTGACATGTTGAGTCATCCTCACCATAAAAGACTACTTGAATTATTTTAAAAATAAAGTAAAAATAATTCAAGTATTATTTTTACATGGTGACCTGATGAAACATGCAACTACTCATACATTTATACATTTCATGTCCTATTATTTTTCTCTGTTATGATTCTTTTTATTATAAGTATGAAATTAAACCACCAAATATATGGAACAAAATTTGGGATCATCTTCTTCTATTTTCCTCCATCAAATGGAACATGCCAAATTTACACTTTTTAGTCATGAAAAATCGAGCATCCCATTAGGGTAAGGTATCGATTGTCCACTTGTCATAATATGATAGATAACGTAGCATTAGCCTCCACGTTTGGTTGTCAATGATCATTCATAGAGCTTTGTGTATTATTTGAAAGCCAAATATAAATATAAATAGATGAGCTCATATGCCTTTTCTTTTGGGAACTAGATGTATTGTGTTTTTCATATCTTGGATTCCAATTCCCATGAGACTACTTCAAATGCTGCAAAATGGATGATTTCAAATCTCATAAAAATGATAATACTTCATGAAGGTAAGAATTAATTTTGTTAGAAACCTTGACAAAGGGACTCAAATTTCCTAACAACTATCATGACAAAATGCAAAATACAAAGTTTTATAAGTCTCAGCAAAAGAATGGGCCCTTAGTGTACTCTATTCTTTTTCTTAAAGGGAAAATGACATGAATTTTGTGCCCTAATTTGCTCTTTTGGTGGGGTAATGTATAAGTTGTTACCAAGCATTCATTTAAACCCGCACGGGTAGCTTATTGGGTTTTGGTATTGGGAGAGATCCTCAAGGTTTCGACTTCAACTTCTCTTGGGCGCACCCGATGCACGTAGTTTATGGGTGATTACAAGCATCCGAAGGGACTAATCCTTCCTTGTCAGGGTTGGGGCAAATACGGTTAGGCCACAATCTCAGTTAACTATGCTGTTTATTCGTTATAAGTTAGATGCCTAACATTTTAGCTATACAAAACGGTTGACTTTTCAATTGTACACCAACTTGTGGGAACCAATCCCTCGAGGTTTGGTGAAATTGTAGAAACCTCCCATCTTGTTTATGAAATTACATTGCCTCCCATCCACATCAATTGTAGGTCCCTTCTGTTAGTATGCCGCTACTGAAATAGAATGAATTTTGATTGGGTAGTGATTAGAGGACCCCGCAATCGACTATTTAGGGACCGTTGTGTCCATGTGTCCTCCCTTTTAACTATGATTAAGCTCAACTAAATTGAGATTAATTAGATTTTTATTAAAAAAAATAAGGTTGGATGGATGATCCCTATGAGTGAGTGAATCTTGACCACAATTAGTGGGTGTTAAAAGAGGGGCCGTGGATTAATGAGAATCTGACATTTCGTTATATAGCAGAATGCATAGTCCGTTAAGCAATTTTTATTTTGATTATGTCATGTCCTTCTTGAAGTCAGTCTACTTGATTATACGATGTCAAGTACATTGTTAGACATAAAATTTGTAAAACAGTATCATCCGTTAACAACGTCAACTTAACCAAGTGCAAAAACAAGAGGAAATTTATGTAATTTTGTCAAATGTCAGGGAGGGCAGTGTAATTTAAAAAACCAGAGGGCCAAACCTTATGCGATGTTAGTGTAATTTCAGAAACAACAGAGGAAGTTTTTGTAATTTCACCAAACCCAAAGAAGGTCAATGTAATTGACCCTTAAATTTTACAAGAACCTCTTAGCTAAGAACCTAATAGTGAATGATGGGTTTTACGGTTTCACCTCGACAATGAACTGTCGAAAAATGTGTTGATCTTGGGAGTTCCTCAACCTTAGTGTCATACCGTATGATGGCCTTTGGAATCTGTATTGTTGGAATTTCACGCTGGTCGTTTCTTCCACACCAAACATGGTGCGGAACGTTCCACATATGATCCCACTGTGAGCCAACATCTACGATTCTGATTGTGACTCGTGAGTCCCGTGACTTTTACAACAGTACACCGGAGCCAAACAATCGTTTGGGTTGTCAGTTCAGCAGCTTCGTCTCCTGTACGTTCTTCACGGGCTAAACTCAGCTGTGCATTGCCTGACCGTCCATCCTACTCTTTCCCCTTCAAGGTAGACAAAAGTCCGGTATTCATAAGAAGCTGCAGATCCGTATTCTCTCTTACCTGTATTGTCCACACTCATTACTTACATCATACGGTTAAAATTAATCCAATTGGGATGATTTTGCCTTCAGTAAAACTCTTCTCTCTGCTTTACTCTGTACCATATCCAAAATATAATAATACACTTACACTCGACGCTTTCAAATGACTAAAACGTCCTCGACACTTACCACGTATTGCCGTATTGGAAACTTCTTTGAAATATTGCAAGGGTGCTTTCGTACTTTCCTTTACTATGTCGAAATTCCTGTCTCTTGGATGAGACTTGAGAGAAAATCGATTCCCCAGTGAAAATCCAGCCTGTAAAGCAAACATCTGTAGAACAAGCCCTCAATTCGTAATAAAACTACGAAAAGACCACACGCTCCGTATTTTCTTCAGCTGTTGCACCAACCCACCAAATCATGAAGGAGAAGAAAGGAAAAAACTAAAAAAGGTCTTATCTCGAGTACCATATGCTGTCGTTTCATGAGGGTATTTTGGGAACTTTCAGGAGGCAAAAAAGGGCAAAAGAACGGAGATCGAGTTCAATCAAAAACAAAATCCAGTGAGGCTGAAGGAACTATTTTTGGATCTGTTCGATTAATAATTAGAACTCGAAACTCCATTCAGATTTTCTCTCTTCCTCGTCGATCAAAGACCCAGAAACGAAGATCTCCGAAGATAATGCAAGGATTCTTAGCCGAACCAGACGAAGACGAAGACGAACTAGAACTCAAAGTATCCATTAATGGCGGATTCTAAGCTTGCCACTCTTGTTACTCTTCTTTTCATCTTCTCCACCAAAGTTTTGACAACAACAGGTAAACCCCATTAACAGAGCCTGATAAATAACATGATTAACACACAAAGACTAAGTCTTTCTCACATCTTTCTCTGTTTCATCTGAAATTTGTTGCAGCAGAAGAAACAGTAGCAATAAAGAAACAACAAGATCAAGAACAGCCTTTTGTGGGAGTAAACATAGGCACAGACGTCTCAAATCTTTTATCTCCGGCTGATCTGGTTTCATTTCTTCAATTACAGAAGATCACCCACATTCGTCTCTACGACGCCGACAGTGATATTCTTCGAGCACTCGCTAAATCCCAGATTCGCGTCATCGTCGGTGTACCCAATAACCAGCTTCTCGCTATTGGGTCCTCGAATGCGACTTCTGCCGCCTGGATTGACCGGAATGTTGTGGCGTATTACCCGGATACTCTCATCGCCGGAATCGCCGTCGGCGATGAGGTTTTGACGACTATACCCTCTTCAGCTCCTCTTCTTTTACCAGCAATTGAGTCACTTTACAATGCTCTAGTCGCTTCAAATCTGCATACCCAGATCAAGATTTCGACTCCTCATGCTGCATCCATCGTTCTCGATCCATTTCCACCATCTCAGGCCTTCTTTAATCAATCCCTAACCCCAATTCTCCTCCCTTTGATTCAGTTCTTATCAAAAACCAGTTCTCCTCTCATGATGAATCTCTATCCTTACTATGTGTTTATGCAAAACAAAGGGGTTGTGCCTTTGGATAATTCCCTCTTCAAACCCCTAACCCCTTCTAAAGAAATGGTCGACCCCAATACTTTACTCCATTACACTAACGTCCTCGACGCCATGATTGATGCAGTGTATTTCTCCATCAAGAACCTCAACATCACAGACGTTGTAGTTCTTGTTACAGAATCTGGATGGCCTTCAAAAGGGGATTCTAAAGAGCCATACGCGACCATAGACAATGCAGATACATACCATTCGAATCTCATTAAGCATGTTTTTGACCGAAGTGGAACTCCATTACATCCTGAATACACCTCCAGTATTTATATTTACGAGCTGTTTAACGAGGATTTGAGATCTTCGCCGGTATCGGAAGCAAATTGGGGGCTTTTTTACGGGAATTCGACGCCGGTGTATTTGCTTCATGTGTCTGGAAGTGGGACTTTCTTGGCGAATGATACGACGAACCAGACGTACTGTGTGGCCATGGATGGAGTGGATTCGAGGACGTTGCAGGCGGCTCTGGATTGGGCTTGTGGACCGGGTCGGGCGAATTGCTCGGAGATTCAACCCGGGGAGGATTGTTACCAGCCTAATAATGTGAAGAACCATGCTTCTTATGCCTTCGATAGCTATTACCAGAAGGAAGGGAAGGCTGCTGGGTCCTGCGATTTTAAGGGCGTCGCCATGATCACCACCTCTGACCCAAGTAAGTGCTAACATACGCCGTGGCGGAGTTTAATTTAGGTTTTATTCTTCTTTGGCTAGTGTGCACGATATTGATATAATGCGCCCATATATAAGTCCTAAAAGGAAGCTTGAGAAGATGAGGACCCATAACAATACTTGCAATGCTCGAATTCTGTCCCTTTTTTTTTTTCGTTTTTTTTTTCTATGTTTGGATATTCATCATCAACATAGACCCAATGACAATGAGAGATGCTAAACATACCCTCAATATTCTAGGCTTCTAATGTGTGCTAATTGAGCTAATGTGCCGTTTTTTTTGGGCACAAAGTAAAATGTCTCAAATATGGCTGATTAACGAACTAAGCTGCCCAGCTTATCTGGAGCTTGATTTTTGAGCTCGTTTAATTAATGAGCTGAGCTGGAACATCCCCTCCCACTACTACTTGAACACACACCCATCTACTCAGCTTGTTAAAAGTTTGGCCCGATTATATATATGCTCAAACCTACTAAAAGTATATTTATTATTATAAGGATTAATAATATATAATGTATTTTATATGATAAAATCTTATTTATACAATTATAGACTTGTACTAAAATTCTATGCAGCACCGTAATTTCTTTACCCATACACAAATAATAAAAGTAAAATTTTCACCTTATATAATATTAGTTATATTAGGAGTTTAAATATCATGCGGAGCTCTGCATGTGTGGAGCTCCCGTTTAATGTGTAATTATTGATAATTACACATTTTGCCCCTGACAGTGTAAAAATAGGGCTCCGCACATGCAGAGTTCTGCATGAAATCCCTTATATTAAAAACTCGACCTTGTTTATTTAATAAACAAGTCAAGTACAATCTTGATTTCTGAGCTCCTTTAATTAAGGAACCAGCTTGAACATCCAAATTCATCATAGCTTGCTTCAAAGAAGTGAAGATTTTCATTTGTTTTTAGCTAATGTGCGTCGAGGTGGAGATTAATGTGATGGAGGTTTGTTTATGTGGCAGGTCATGGGAACTGTATATTTTCTGGAAGGTGAGAAAAGGCTGGCTTTTGGTAGTAGTACTTTGATTCTTTTCTCACAATAGGCCAAGACTCTGGCGTGGAATTTGGAAGAATCGGTTAAATTTATATTTAAGGTTTTGAAATAATGGGTTTTATCTAAAATGCATTGTTATTAATGTGTGTGCAGTAAGAAGGTAAGCAATAAAACGAAGGTAGTAAGCAACGCTACGGAAGCGAGTGGTGCAGAATCGTTGAGATTCAGAAGAAGAATAAGCGACAAGGGTTTAGGCTTTTTCCTGGTTTTGTATGTATTATTTCCCTGTTTTTTATTGCTTCTTATGACCGACCGCCCGATGAGGTAAAAGTAAAAGTAAAAGTTGTTTTTGGATCGGTGAGAATGCGGTGCCAAGGGGATTTGAAAGTGTCCCTCTCTCTTGTATCCTTTTCTATTCTATTGTAAACATGATTGCTTCATTTCAGTATACACGATTAAAATGTTTTGGCGGGTGACCCCTTTTTGAAAAGCTATTTTCAATTTGTAAAAAGCAGCTTGAAATTATTTTCTGTTACTATATAACGGGAAGGTTGGCTATTTTGCTGGACTGCTGGGTGTCAACTGTCAAATTACCGAATTCGGCCCACAATGGCCCGTGCAATGGGGAGGGAGGTTTCTGTAATTTTACCAAACTTAGAGGAGGTCAGTATAATTTATCCAAAAAAAATTACAAAACCAGTCACTCTGACATAAAAAGCTGTATCTTCAAAGCACAGTGATTTGAAAGATTTGAAATATGTACGTGATTCTGGACGCTGTCACTTGCGGGCTCCACCTAAACATTTTCTAGGTCCACATTTGGGCGGATTACCTCTAAGCAAAATGTATCCACACTCGGTCACCCCTCTTCAGCCACCAGTACCACTCTTCAGCTCACTGGAATCTATTTCTATTAAGTAATAACATGCATACCTTATTAGCTTAGCTCGTCATAGGTCTTTGATACCTATTAATTGTGGTTAAGATTCACACACTTTGAGTTTAAAAAACCTAATTTTTGTTTTTGAAAAAATTAACCAAATAAATGAGTAAATCATAATTATGAATAATTTTTAAAAAAACTAAAGTTAGATTATTTAGTCCTAATTATGAGTGAATCTTAATTATGATTAATAAATGTCAAAGAGGACAAGTGATGAGCTTGGGAGATGTGTACCACTTAACGGAATGTGCGATGCATGTTATTACTCCCCCTAATTAAATGCCTTCTAATACATGTGAGGTGAAGAGCCCCTGGGGCCCAGGGGGGCTGAAGCCCCCCCCTCAACTTTTGGAATTTTTTTTTTTTTGCATAGTGTAATGTGGGTGTGGCTTAGGAGTAAGGGGAAAGCCAGGTGGTGGTGGAAGATCTAAGCCCCCCCTGAAAATTTTGAGAAGAAAAAAAAAATTATATTTATATAATTTAATTTAAGATGGTGTAGGCATATGAAAATGTTTAAATTGCCGGTGTTTTCCATCATGTAATGAAATGGCCGGTCCTCATTGGTCCACGCCCTTCTTTAACACTCACCAATTGTGGTTAAGATTCACTTACCCATAGAGTTATTTTAGAAGAAAAAAACAATAAAAATCTTAAATTCTTAAATTTAATTTTGATAAGCTTAATCAGGGTTAAAGGAGTGTTTAAAAGAAATACAAGGACACGACGGTAAGTTAAGCAATAGGTCCGCTAATCATTACTATTCCAAACTATATTCTTTACTAACGGACAAAGAGACGAGATGACTCACACCTCACCATTAGCCCCTCCTGGCCGAAAATCCTGACTCCGCCCTTGGTGAAGAGTAGTGCCCGAATGTGAATATCGGGAAACTGCCAAGAGGTAATCCGTTGCCCATCAGATATTTTTGGCACTGTTTCTTCCCCGACTTCTAGTCTTTTGGGTGAGGCATCTCTCCCGGATTCCCTTCACGGGAAGGACACTCTTGTTCCTACCTTTTTGGCCCACTCTAGGATGTTTTCCTTAATGTTTGTGGTCAGTTGTAGCCCCCCTATAGGGTGTTGATTATCTGAATTGCTTCCATGTGAGGGATGACAAAGGGTAGGGTATGATCGGCTATGGCAAAAACTTAGCTCGATGGATCCGGGCGCTCGGGCATCTACAAAACGTGAGACGTGTGACATTTTAAAGGAGAAAGATATCAATTGGGGAGAAGTCAAAATCATGGGGAGAAAGTGAAATGACTTCTCCCCCAAATTATCACCAGGTGCCGCCACATGTTTTATGGATGCCCGAGCGCCTAGAGCTAAGTTTTTGCCTTTTTGACTAGGTTTGATTATCACATTTACATAAGCTTTGAAGACCGAACTCGACCCAATTGCCACCCCTATAATGCATATATAGAAAAAGAGCAATGCTATACTGGATGCACTTTTAAACTCTCACTTAGGTAGTGACATGTGTTTCAATTTTTCCGTTACCTCTATAATTGGTTAAACCTAAAACTTTCCTGATTTGGGATTTACTCCACCCGAGACTCGAGTAAAATACTCTAGCCTAGCCTCTCCAACCCGCCACATGTCTCATTTAAGTTCTTTTAACTTTGGTTAAAATTCATTAATACTTGGTTAAAATTCACTAACTCTGGTACTCTCTATAACAAGGATTAAAACTTTTTAACTAGAGATAAAAATGTGTTAGAGGCTAAACGGGAATAATTCCAGACTCAATAGTGAAAAGGCTTTACCTAAACATATGATAAATCATTTTTTTTTTTGGTTCATGATATACAATTAGGCCGCAACTCTGATTAGTATGGTTATTACATGTTCTATTTTAGCAAACGCGTGAATATCTCAACCATCATACACCTCTCAAGACTTAATCCCAGATCAAACTAGTGGTGGACTACACACCGGTTATTTGTTCAACTTGAGTTCATTTTAATAATTAATCTCTATACTAAAACCATACAATTAAAGTTAGGGTGGTGTTAAGCGCACCACCTCAGCGTAATTTCATCTCTATTCAACACTTTATCTTCCAATCCTCAATTGCAAAGCAACAAAGAGAGAAAAGAAAATAAATAATTTGTAGTAATTCTCGCATGCCCCTCCCAACAAAAAAAACCTTCCTTCAATTCAATTATATGGAATAATATTCAAAGCTCATTTTTCAAATCTTCTCCTCTGTAATTTATATTAAAAAAAACACAAAAAATTATATTTGTTCGTTATAATTTCCATTGCCAACCATGACAAAAGTCTTACCCTCCACATCTCATTTCTTTTTTTTCCAAGCTCCTTATCGTAAGCATCCACACTCAATGATAGCTAATTCCATACTCATCATTTCAAGACACAGTACTAGTTCTTAAGTAATAATTTCAAATCGCCTCCTTTTGTCGAAAAGAAAGATGGGACAATTTTTATTTATTTAATTTTGATTGATAAATGACGAGAAGTAATGTATATTAGTAAAAACGAGAATAACCACCAAACAATAAATTTCAAATAGCAAGGGTAGATTTCTTCGTATGCAATGCCTAGTTATTGACAGAGTATTAATAAAATTTATAATTGTTGGGTGCGCTTAGCACCACCCTAAAATTATCATATGACTACAAAGATATTGTAATACAAAATTAAAAATTAATTACAGATTAGAAAACTCAACCAAGCCGAGCTATTCTTGCTGAAATTCGGCTCATTTATGAGTAGAGATTGTTATGTACTTCTGTTAGCTTAGCTTGGCTGTAGGAACCTTAAGTATTCCATTAACTATTGGGTTCTGATACATCTGCTAGACCATCATGAACATAAATGGAACAAATCAAACGGTTAGAAACATTTTATCATGTAGGACTTTTGACCTTGTAGAACTCTCCATAAGACCCCCTTCAATCAGACGGTTCTAAGGAAAATCAGACGGTAGAACAAAGCCGTCTATAGACGAAGTAAAATAGGCGGCAAACGGTTTAAATGGCTCATTTGGCTTCACTTCCTAGCTGTTTACTCTCTTCCTTTCTGTTCAGAAACCCTAGAAATTCCTCTGTTTTTCGATCAATCTCAATGGCTTGGACTTGCTCGAAGTGCACTTTCATCAATCCTTCATTGCAGAAAACAAAATGCCAAATCTGCCTATCTTCTTCTGCATCTTCATCATCTCCTCCTCCAACAGAGAGCTGGTCTTGCAAGGCCTGTACTTTCTCTAACCCATTTAGCAGGACCGATTGCGAAATCTGTGGTGCAAGATCACCGGCTTCGTTGATTTCGACCTTCGAAGATTTGGATGCTATAGGTCCAGATGAAGAATTGGATTCTTCGGTTGGGTCTGTCTTCTGGCCTTTGCAGTCCTGTAAGAGGAAGAATAAAGAGACTGTTGATGTTTCCGACGATTTTCCTGAATTGGGATTGTTCCGAGGCGTGAAATCGGCAAAGAAGGCGGAAACCGTCTTGGGTTAGTTTTGTTCTTGTGTTTTTTGATTGAAACCCCTTTAGTTTTCTTGTTGTTCTCTGATTTCTTGTGTGGGGTTTTTATGGGTATGATGATATTGATATTTTCCAGTAGTGAAAGTGGTGAATATGCATAATGGGGAAGTTTTTCTGCTTATTTCTTTATCTGGGTTGTGTTCTATGATTTCAAGAATGGGGTTTGAGTTACCGATAAAAAAAAAAGGAGTTTGAGTTGGGAAAAACACAATGAATAGAAAGGGTTGAAGATTGATCAGTTATAGGTCTTGTATTTTTCCTGTAATTATAACGTGATAGTGCCTCTCTTGGGTTAGTATTTTTTGAGGGTTTCAATTATAACCTGTAAATTGTCATGTTTCTCCTCGTTTTTTCCCATTTCATTGTTTTGATTTGTTGGGTTTTATGATTTTGTTGTTTTCAGCTCTTAATGTGGTTATGGTTTTGAGGAAGGGAGGGAATTCTAGATATATGAAGTTTAATGATCTCAATTTGAATGCAAACTGTAGTTTTGAGTGGCTATATCATTAACTTGTTGAAAATTGAAATGCAAGGAATTGACTAGTGATGACAGAGGTAGAAAGAGTGCTTTTGTATTAAACTTTCAGGTTGGATGCCTTTTCTTTTTATCCACTGGTGTTTTATAAATTGACAACGTGTTTTGGGGTTAATTTTGGAAAGTTCATTATGTGATCGCATAAATTTACCGCCTTTCCTCCCCTCTCAACTCTAGGTATCGGAATAAGGTCCGAGAGTGGAGGAATAACGCTAAATCTATTTTTGAGAGTCGCCACCTACTTAGGGGAAGTAGGATCCCGAAATAATCCAAATGAGGGGGGTCTACGGTCCAAAATAGTCTAGGTAAGAGATCCCTTTAGGTCCTGGGGAAGGGGTTAGGCACCCCAGGACCTCCATCCGATGACGGTAACCTACTCATTAGGTCTAAATCAAACATAAAAAAAAATCACTTAACATTTCCTAAAATTTATTAATTTTGCTAATCGAAATCAAAAAGGGGGTGTAAAAAAGTTTATTTTGGTTGGGGTCGAACCCTGATTGGGCTGCCTACTTATCCGGTTAGTCGGAATCAGACCCTCAATAGTAGTTCGGGGTCCGTGACTGTTTTTATACTCGTTTCGGAGTGTGGTCACTTCCAACTCGGGTTTGAGTTGGGGGATGTGGAATTGAGATTTATAAATCTCATTCCGGGAGATGGTCGCGTGGCTAGGTGCTCGTGGGGGAGCTCTAGGGGGCGTTCATTTATTAGGGTAAATCCATTTTGAGGGTTTTTTTTTTTTTTTTAAAATGTTTTTGTTGCTTTTGTATTTTCCGATTTTTTTTGTATTTTTTTAATTTTGGCAAGTTTAACTAGTTAAAACTAAACTAAAGGCCCAAGGTAGGCAAAAGGAAAATAAAGCCTAACTTAATTAACTTAAAGGCAAAGAGCAGGGTGGATCGAGCGGCCTTAAACCAAAAGAGGCTATGGTTTAAATACGGACCCTGCTCTAGGTCCCAAGGGAAGATAGACCAGTACCTTTAATTTATTTTAATCTTTTTATACTTTTTGTTGTTTGTTTTTTTGTTTTTTTTCTTTTTAAGACTAACGGGATGAGCCAATTATTAGGAAAAACTACCTAAGTGCCCAATGTAGGCAAAATAGGAAAAGAAAATCGTAGCCTAACCTTATTGTACATACATGCGTAATACATACATTCACGACAAGATAAATGGGCTCAAAGAGAAAGTTAATGGGCCAAGGCCCATTGACCACTAATGGTCAATTGGCTTTGGTCCACTATCTTTCTAAGGCCTCGATAAATAGGCCCAATAATTTTAAGATTATTCCAGGGACTTATGGGCCTTATCTCACTAACATATGGCTCAATCCGAGGGCCCAACAGATTTAAACTACTCAAATCATGAACTATATAAGCATTATACTACAACAAAATAGAAAAGAGGGAGAAGATATACCTGCGAGGGTTGTCAGGGGAAGTTGATGACGCCTGATCAAATAGAAGAAATGCTCTATCTCTTCCAAAATTAAGAAACAGAAAAACAATCCACAGAACAATGGATACCAAAATAGAACAAAAGCAAAATAAAAGGTAAGAGATAGAGCATTGGAATGGTGCCTTCCCCCTGTAACTTGCTGAAGCTGAGCTCGCCGGAGAAGATGGTCGGCGCCAAGAGGAGAGAAACGATCGGCGATGGAGATCGGAGGTTGACTGAGACCGGCATCTGATATTTACAGAATAAATAAATAAATAAATAAATAAAAAATAAAATAAAATAAAATCAATAAGATCCAAGATCCAAAAGAGGAAGAAGAAAAGAGGAGAAAAACCAAAGAAGGAAGATCGGTTACCTGATGACCGAGGATTAGCCGAAGGAGATGTGTTAAACTCGGTTGATCTGCAACCAGCGATGATCGGTGGTTGACGTTGAAGCTGCTGCCGGCGTCGGTGTTTGGGTATGAAGACGGAGAAGAGCTCCAGTGAAGAGGAGAACTAGGAGAGGGAGAGAAATTCGCTGCTGAAACGGTGGGGACGCTGTCCTCGCCGTTGGACTGAGATCGGGAGAAAGAAGAGAAGGAGAGGGTAAGGGCCGTTCTTCTCAACCGAATGGGATTTTTTGAACCCTTTCACTTGCTTTATATAAGTAATAGTAGTGGGCTTATGGGCTTTAGGGTTTAAACCTTTGAGGATTTGGGCTTAGGTGGATTTGGGTTTGGGATTTTGAAATTGGACTCTGGCTTTGGCTCATGGGTTTTAAGCATGGGGTTCCTCTTTCCTTCTCCCTAAAAATAAAATTAAAATTACTAACAAATAATAATAAATAATAGAATAAAAAAATAAATAAAAATAAAACTCAAATAATAATAATAATAATAATAATAAATAAAAATAAATAAAAATAAGAATAAAAAGTAAACAAGATTTTAGGGGTGTAAAAATGGGGTGTTCACAGTTGCCCCTCTTTGTCGGAAAGTGCTAGCAATTGAACGACAAAGACTGAAACATCGCCATTTTTACACACGAAAATCCTGAAGAAACTTATGAAAATCAAATATAGAAGAAAAATGGAACTAAATTCTAACCCTAGTAAACTTGCCAAAAAGAAAAAGATGGAGTGATGGATAATAGTTTATTGCCTCATCGCGGAGGACTGCTGGGGAAATGGGTGCACATAGAATATGGATTGAAGGGAGCTCGCGAATACTATTGCACGGAGGGTGATATAGTGTTCGAAGCGAGAGTACTGCGACATGAAAGTTGAGGATGAAATAGATGCCATGGGTTGAAAGGAGCTCATGAACACTGCTGCATGGAGACTGATATAGTGTTCGGAGCGAGAGAATTGCTTACGGAGAGCTGAGATGCGCACGGAATGCTGGATGAAGGTGACAACACTTTTTCATGTCAGCTAGAGATTGAATTGATGGATGACAACACATTTCGATGTCGAACGAGAAGAGATTGAATGACAACACATTTCGATGTCAAGAAGAGATGAAATGGATGACAACACATTTCGATGTCAAACGAGAAGAGATTGAATGACAACACATTTCGATGTCAAACAGAAGAGATGAAATGGATGACAACACATTCCGATGTCCACCACTCTGAGCTGGATGACAACACATTCCGATGCCAAACAGAGGAGATGAATGCAAGACAACACATTCCGATGTCAAGCAAACGAGATGAAGTGGATGACAACACATTCCGATGTCAACCAAACTGAACTGAATGACAACACATTCCGATGTCAAACAGGAGGAGATGAATGCAAGACAACACATTCCGATGTCAAGCAAACGAGATGAAATGGATGACAACACATTCCGATGTCAACCAAACTGAACTGAATGACAACACATTCTGATGTCAAACAGGAGGAGATGAATGCAAGACAACACATTCCGATGTCAAGCAATCGAGATGAAATGGATGACAACACATTCCGATGTCAACCAAACTGAACTGAATGACAACACATTCTGATGTCAAACAAGAAGAGATGAATGCAAGACAACACATTCCGATGTCAAGCAAACGAGATGGATGACAACATATTCCGATGTCTACCACTCTGAGCTGGATGACAACACATTCCGATGTCAAACAGAGGAGATGAATGCAAGACAACACATTCCGATGTCAAGCAAACGAGATGAAGTGGATGACAACACATTCCGATGTCAACCAAACTGAACTGAATGACAACACATTCCGATGTCAAACAGGAGGAGATGAATGCAAGACAACACATTCCGATGTCAAGCAAACGAGATGAAATGGATGACAACACATTCCGATGTCAACCAAACTGAACTGAATGACAACACATTCTGATGTCAAACAGGAGGAGATGAATGCAAGACAACACATTCCGATGTCAAGCAAACGAGATGAAATGGATGACAACACATTCCGATGTCAACCAAACTGAACTGAATGACAACACATTCCGATGTCAAACAGAAAAGATGAGATAACTTGCTGGAGATGTACTTGCTTCCTTGCTAATCCGCGATCGCAAGAGACGTTGCTTGCCACGAGCGAGAGAGAACTGTCTTAGTCAGACCATGAGACCCAAATTTGAACAAAAATTTAGAATTTCTTTTTCTTTTGAAGATTGTAGATTTTATTTTGAAAAATGGCTTTTGAAACCATGTGAAATACTATACTCTGCTTTCAAGTTTGCATGGGAATTGCCTTTTAGATATAGCATTTGGAGATCGTGAAAACATTTGGTGTTTTTGGACAGTACAGTATGACCAAGAGAAAACAGGACTTTATTGATCATTATTGTATAGGATAAGTAAAACTAAGTTTGGTCTCACCACGTGCTATATTGGCACTACACAGAGTCTTGTGAACAAATGGATTGTTGAGACAAATCTGATTTGCTTGAGAAGTGAAGCGCGCATGGTCTTCTACAGATTTCGCTATTGAACTGTTTTTCAACTTTTTCCCTTTTTTGCCCTTGGAATGACCAAGTCACGGGTTTGCATAATTTTTGCGCGATGAGGCCGTTTCCGGTTTTCACTCACGCCTGCGAAATTGATCAAATTATTTTCTCTCTTTTGCCCCTAGTCACAAGACTAGAGCTGGGGTTCGCATGATTTTTGCGCATTGAGGCCGTTTCCGGTTTTCACTCATGCCCGCGATTTATTTTATATGGAGGCTTTACTCCCTTCATTGCCTTGAATGCCAATGTTCTACCTCGGATACTATTCTGATGATTGCTTGTACTCTCAGTCTCTAAGGGATCTAGGAGGACTTGAGATGGGACGAAACGTTGGCTGAGGGGACTAAAAGTTTGGGACATCCTTTCTGCTTATCGGAATTCTGTCTTTTCTTGAACACCTCTTGATTGATTTTTTTTCTTTTTCTTTCAATCAACCTCTCTATTCCTGTTTTTTTCTTTTTTTTTTTTTTTTTTTTTTTTTTGAATGTTTTTTTTTTGAATTGGAGCTACTTTGTCCAAATGGTTTGAAAATTTGACCGCACCTGATTTCCAGGTTGCCTACGTACCTTTTTCAGGATCAGGTCATGACGTAGTTCATAGCAGACTAAGTGCAAGGTGTCCCGATAAAAGGTTTTTGAAAGAGAGGTTATCAGGCTCGAAGGGTTAACTAACGAATTTTATTGATATACTGTAGGTGTTACATGATTTATAGGGAAAACAGGTGCCAAATACGGCCTCCTATCATGTCCCAAAGAAGCTAAGAGTACAAGCAGTTCTCAAATAGGACCCTAGGCATAATACTTCTTAACTTTATCTACGTTGATTGGCTTAGGAAGGTCCTCATCATCCATACGTCCAAGTCGAAGGGCACCTCCTGAGAACTTTTCCCTGACAATGTATGGGCCTTCGTAGTTTGGTGTAAATTTCCCTCTCGGATCTGGACGATTTGGCAACAATTTCCGGAGAACAAGGTCACCAACTTCAATATCTCTATGCTTGACTTTCTTATTGAACGCTCTAGCCATACGCCTCTGATAGGCTTGAGAGTGATCTATGGCTTTCAGTCGCTTTTCTTCAATCAGATGCAACTGTTCATATCTGACTTGTGCCCATTCTGATTCTTCAATTTCTGCTTCCATGAGCACTCGTAATGACGGAATTTCTACCTCAATAGGCAAAACAGCTTCCATACCGTATGCTAAGGAGAATGGTGTCGCACCAGTCGAAGTGCGAATCGACGTTCTGTAGGCCATGAGTGCATATGGGAGCATTTCATGCCAGGCAGAATACCTAGTTGCCATCTTCTCGATAATTCGCTTCATATTTTTGTTTGCGGCTTCGACTGCACCATTGGCTTGAGGTCTGTACGGTGTAGAATTATGATGCTGGATTTTGAATCTCTGGCAAAGTTCAGTCATACCTTTGTTGCAGAAATTAAGAGCATTATCTGTGACGATCTCATACGGAACCCCATATCTGCAAACGATATCTTTCTTGAAAAACCGCTGAACAACTGAGGCTGTGACATTAGCAAAAGAGGCCGCTTCAACCCATTTTGTGAAATAATCAATCGCAACAAGAATAAACCGATGACCGTTTGATGCTTTCGGCGTGATGGGCCCAATGACATCTATGCCCCAAGTTGAGAAAGGCCAAGGTGCAGTAAGATTGTGCAATGTAGTAGGTGGTGCATTGATTCGGTCCGCGTAAATCTGGCATTGATGACATTTCTGAACATGACGACAGCAATCGGATTCCATAGTAGTCCAATAGTACCCCAATCTAAGAATCTTCTTTGACAGCATTAACCCGTTCATGTGGGGACCACAAACTCCTCCGTGAACCTCTTCAACCACTTGTGCTGCTTCCTTTTTATCAAGGCATCTCAACCAAATCAAATTGGGTGACCTCTTGTATAACACTCCTCCTGAGAGAACAAACTGAATAGAGAGTCTTCTGATTGCTCGACGATCTGTTTTAGTGGCTTCCAGAGGAAAAGTGCCGTCATCCAAGTATTGCTTGATATCTGTGTACCATGGCTTGTCATCTGGGCGCTCTTCTATAACTAGACAATAAGCTGGCTGGTCTTGTTGCTGAATCTCAATAGGCCAAATTAGACTTCCTTTAGGAAATTTAACCATTGCAGCTAGGGTCGCAAGAGCATCGGCGAATCTGTTATGCGTCCTGCATCTGTGATTGAAAGTGATTCTCCTGAACTTAGTGATAAAAACATTAAGGCATGCCAGATACGGAATCAACTTTTCTTCCTTGATTGCCCATGACTCATTAGCTTGACAAATTACCAGTGATGAATCACCATAAACATCAATCTCTTCTATGCCAATACAATGTGCTTCTCTGAGTCCAGCTATACATGCCTCGTATTCTGCAGTATTATTTGAACATCTGAACTTTAGCTTGACTGAGATAGGAAGATGAGCTCCTCTTGGCGAGATTAAGACTGCTCCTGCCCCATTCCCGTGTTGGTTTGCGGCTCCATCAAAGTACATCTCCCATCCAATATAATCAGGATCTTCTGGTTCTAAACTTAGAATAGCTTCATCCGGAAACTGGTCATGCACTGAAACATAGTCGGATGATGGGTTATATGCCAAATGATCAGCAATTGCTTGCCCCTTGATTGATTTCTGTGTCATGTATGTGATGTCAAATTCTGATAACATCATGAGCCATCTGGCTGTTCTTCCTGAAGTAGCAGGCTTCTCCAGTAAGTACTTGAGTGGATCCATTCTTGATACCAAAATCACAGGATAGGACAGTAAGTAATGTCGTAAGCGCTGGGTAGCCCAAACCAATGCTAGACAAGTCCTCTCTAACGCATTGTACTTCTCTTCGTATTCATGCAAACGCTTACTGATGTAATAAATGTCCTGTTCCTTTCTGCCGGATTTATCATGCTGAGCTAGCACACAACCCATAGAAGTTTTTTGGATGGAGATGTACATTAAAAGTGGTCGTCCGGGTGTCGGAGGGACAAGCACGGGTGGATTGAGAAGATATTGCTTGATCTTATCAAAGGCCTGTTGACATTCATCTGACCAGACTGTCGGCACATTCTTTCTAAGCAATTTGAAAATCGGCTCACAAATCGGAGTAAGCTGTGCAATAAAACGACTGATATACTGAATCCTGCCCAGAAATCCTCGAATTTCCTTTTCTGTCTGAGGTGCAGGCATCTCGATGATAGCTCTTGCTTTGGCTGGATCGACTTCAATTCCTCTTTTACTGACAATGAAACCAAGAAGTTTTCCTGACGTTGTTCCGAACGTACATTTCGCTGGATTTAACCTTAGACCAAAGACTCTGAGCCTGTCACATAATTTCTTCAAATCTTCTGGGTGATCTTTAGCCAATGGGGATTTGACAATCATGTCGTCTACATAAACCTCTGTACTCTTGTGCATCATATCATGAAATAATGCTGTCATTGCTCTTTGATACGTTGCCCCTGCATTCTTAAGCCCAAATGGCATTACCTTGTAACAGAAGGTGCCCCATGGGGTAATGAACGAGGTCTTTTCCATATCCTCTTCGGCCATTTTGATCTGATTATAACCTGAGAACCCATCCATAAAAGATAAGGTTTCATGTCCGGCTGTGTTATCGACAAGGATATCTATGTGAGGAAGTGGAAAATTATCTTTTGGACTGGCCTTGTTCAAGTTTCTATAATCAATGCACATTCTGACTTTGCCATCTTTCTTAGGCACAGGTACGATATTAGCCAGCCATTCTGGGTAAGTTGCCACTGCTAGAAATCCTGCGCTTATTTGCTTCTCGATCTCCTCTTTAACCTTCTGAGACCATTCTGGCCTTAACCGCCTGAGCTTCTGCTTAACTGGTTTTACCTCTGGGTTCAATGGCAATCTGTGGACTACTAATTCTGGATCAAGGCCGGGCATGTCCGCATATGACCAAGCAAATACATCAATGTAACTTTTGAGGAAGTCAATCATAGCGCTCCTTTGCTCAGGACTCATTGTAGTGCCAATCTTCACACACTTAGGATCATCTTCGGATCCGAGATTTATGGTCTCGGTGTCCTCCTCATTAGGTTTACATATCCCTTCGTACTGTTCAAGGAGGTCGAGGATCTCTTGTGGAGATTCCTCTTCTTCCTCTTCGTCATACTCTACTTCTAAAAGTTCAAGATTGATTTCATGATTTGAATTAGCTTTATCCTGGGCAGTTCCCTGGCAAACCAATAAGCTCGGTCTTAGTATTTGAGTGTTGTTCTTTTTTTTTTTTTTGTTTTTTATTTTTTTTATTAGATTTTTAGTGACTTCAGATCACTAAGCCTTTTTTGAAGACTTAGGTCATACCATCATGAGCCAAAATTTTATATATATACAAAAGGAAACAAGTCTTGAGACAAAGAAAATGAATTTCATTGATTTTCTGATGTTTTCTAATATTTACAAAGATGCGTAAAGCAGAAGACTATTGACTATTTTGAAATGACTAACTAAGCCGCCTAGAAAATAAAATTTTGGTTTTTCTCTTTTTGACCTAAAGATGAAAAAAACAAATAAAGAAAAGAAACTGGGTCATGGTCTGACTAGTCCGACCTTCTTTCCCTGCCTTCCTCTGGCTGCTTCAATCGTGATGGGATCAGTCCACCATACGAGAGGAGAAGAACTGACTCGTATGAGCGGAGCAGAACTGGATGATGCTTGCGATGCACTGGAGAGGGTGCACACTTGTTCCTCTGCCACGCAATCAATCTGGACTGCATCTTCAACAGCGAGTTCTTCAAACAACTGGGCAACTTCGAACATTTCAAGAAACCTTGCAGGATCATCCTTTGACTGAAATTTGGGTGCAGGGTTGACAGTTGGCTCTGGGTCTGTTTCCTCAAAAGGAAGGTTTTTATAGATTTCAAAATCAGATGGCCTGGGGGTACTGGTAGGAAAGGTAACAGATAGGGGAGGTGGAGGCATCGACTTCACTGATGATTTTCCTTTAGTCAGCTTGTTCAAGAAATCTTCCAACTCTGGTTTGTACCCTATTTCGAAACGAGGTGTGTAGCGAGGTGCTACATACCGTTTCTTCATTCCTTGGTGGTGGGCGCCCAAACCCAAACCAGGTCTGTACTTCATTTTAGCCATGATCCTCACCGCTGCCGGTATATATTCGTTTTTCTTGCTTTCCAGCTGAGCAATACAAGTAACCTCCTCAAACTGATAAGTCATAAAAGCTGCCCCTTGTCCCAATTCTTGGACATCCCCAAAGGAATTTGCCAAAGACTCCGTCGGAATCACAATCAGTTGATCACCTTGAATGAACTTAATCCTCTGATGAAGTGATGACGGGATGGCTCCGGCCATGTGGATCCACGGCCTTTCAAGAAGAAGAGTGAAAGAAGCTGGCACATTAACTACTTGAAAATTCGTCAAGAATTCTGATGGTCCAATAGAAATGTTTAAGTCGACATCTCCCAAATTTTGTCGAGTTGAATTGTCGAAAGCTCTAATTGTCATAGGCCTTTTCTTGACATGACTGATGTCCATTCCCAAACCTTCCAAAGTAGTTAATGTACAGACATTCAAACCCGACCCATTATCTACCAGAACTGCTGAAAGTGTTTTACCCCTGCACTGCACTGAGATGTAAAGAGCTCTGGTATGTTCCTTATCACTGTCCGGGATTTCCTCTTCACTGAAGGTAATGGTCTTTGGTTCCAGAATCTGACCTACCAGTTGCCCCAAACGCTCAGGTGTTATATCCTTTGTGACATGAGCATTATTGAACACCCTAAGCAATTGCTCCCGATGATGCTCTGAAGTTAAGAGTAATCCCATCACTGAAATTTGAGCCGGGAGCTTTGTGAGTTGATGGGCAATATTATATTCCTTCGCTTTCTCCAAAATTTTCAACAATGCAGCATCTTCTTCTTTTTGTTGCTCAGGATTTAGACATTGCTCTTTGCCCTTGGACTTAGGCAGCTCAACTTCTGGTTGCTGGTAAATTCTTCCTGACCTGGTTATTGCAGTGATGTTTTCATTGTCTAGAATGAGAGATGGAGGGGCCGGTAAACGATTGAGGGGATGGATTGGTGCTGGAATGTATGGAATTTGAACTGGACCTTTACCAAGGGGTCGTGGAGATGATATAACTGGGATTGTAGGCCAATCAACAGGGCAAGGGATAGTATAAACGATCCTCTCTTCTTCAACAGGAATAAAAGGGATTTGTATAGGGCGCTGAATGGATTGAATAGTAGATGAGTGGACTGGCAACATGTGGGGTATTTGGATGGGTTGAATAATAGGGGATTCGGGAGATGACAAAGACTGAGGATATGAGATTCGAACGGGGACTCGGTACGAAGGACGGATAGCATCATCTGTCTCTGACAACCCATCAATCTCTACTATACTACCATCAGACTCGTCCCCGCTCAGGAAATTAATCTGCCCTTGATGTGGGGGAAGAGGAGCTTGGATGATGCTAGTATTCCCAGGGGCGAATTCAACTTTGCCTTGCTCTAAGAGATCTTGAATATCATGTCTAAGAGTGTAACATACATCTGTGGCATGACCCGGGCCTCGATGATATGCACAATAATGATCTGCATGATAATTTCGATTTTGCTTCTCAACTGGGATGAGAGGAGTCGGCCCCTTCAGAGTTACAAGATCCTTTTTGAGGAGGAAAGTCAGAAGCTGGCTTAAAGAGTAAGGTAAGGGAGTGAAATTTCTCTGAGGGTTTCTCACTGGCTGACGCGCCTGTTGATACTGATTTTGCCTTACCGGCTGAGGATTTTGAGGTTGAGGAGGTTGTCGAATCGGTGGAGCAGGCAACATCAAGGGTGCACTGGGTACAATCCAATTAACTTCTTCTCTTTTCCTGGTATCCTTTTGCCCATTATTCCTGTTAAATGGAGCACCTGACCTTGGAGGTGTATGGCTAAGACTGGCATGTATGGTACCATTTTTTACAGCTGTTTCAATTCTTGCCCCTGTTTCGACGATTACCTTGAAATCAGTGGCCGGCAAAGTTATCATCAGTGTTGAATATGGTTGCTTTAGGGTTCCCAAAAAGGTAGAAGCCATTTCTTCCTTTGATAACTGCACTGATAGTCTTGATGCCATCTCTCTCCACCTAGCGGCATACTCAATAAACGATTCATTATTCCTCTGGGACAGTTGCTCTAGATCGCTCTTTTGAGGGAGCACCTCCAAGTTAAAAGAAAACTGATTGATGAAGAGATCGATCACATCCTGCCAACTGGTAATTTGCTTCTTGTCAATTGCAAGCCACCACCTGAGAGCGGCATCTTTCAGACTTTTCTGGAAATATTGGATAAGATATGATGGTTTATCTCTGTAGGCCATCATATCCCCCACATACAACTGTAAATGCTCTTTCGGACATCCTTTGCCCCCGTATTTAGTGAATTCTGGAACTCGAAAGTCAGAGGGAACCAAAGTATCAGAAGAGAAGAGTAAGTCATCCAGAGTTATCCCTGTAGAGGAGGATGATGCCCCTTGCATTTTTTTCATCATTTCTTTCAGCTGACGAATTTCTTCTTGTTGGTTCTTTAGGGACACCAACAACTCAGAATCCTGTGGCATTTTTGGATTGTGATGGTCATAATGCACAGCTTCACCAGTTTTTCCATCGAATCGGGTGTAGTCAAAATCGCCATCCTCACCCGGTTGATCATGAAGAGGGTTGATAAAGGTAAAGTTTGGAGCAGGAATCTCAACCCTAGGTTGATCCGGTTGGAAAGGTCTAAACCCTGAATGGTCTGGTTGATGTCGAAAGGTTCCAATTCCGGGTGGGTCTGGCTGAAAACTTTCAGGCTGGAATGAAGTTCTGGGTTGTTCGGATTGAAATGGCCCGGCTTCTGGTTGGTGAGTAGGTTTGTTAAGCTGTAAAGCCATCAAAGCCTGCAAGGTTTCCTGAATGCTGTCCAATTGGGCTTTCATCCCAAGTATCTCCTGGTCGTGTGCTTGTACAAGCTGATCTGTACTCGAATCCAAACGATTGTTGAGGGCAGCCATGTCTGCTGAACTTTGAGAGGACCAATCTGCGACTTTAGGACTGTCCAGATCTATTATCGCAGCTTGGGCAAGGGCACGAGATACGAAACGAGTAACAATTCGCTGTTTCATGCAACACTGAGAAAGATGTAGCGATTAAACATGAATGCACGATTTGACAGTAAAAAGATGAAAATCACTTCTTTATATATGCATGTGTTTGTGTGATTCTAAGACAACACTAAACCAAAAGAAAAAATAATAAAAAGCAACAAAGGACAAATAGAAAGACAAAAAGAAAAATGACCCAACCCTATACAGGTCTCTCAGGAATAACAAAGTCGGGAGGCAAGGGGTTGCCCCCGAGGTCTATCACTTGTTGATGAAGGATAGCAATCTCATTTTCTAGCCTGTCCACCGTGCCTGATGCGCATTGAATTCTGTAGTCGAACTCTAGAGCCTCGACCTGAGCATGATGTCTGACTGCTTTCAACTGTTCTTGATTCTGACGGAACTGGATTTCAAACTGGAAAGACTCCTCAGCATCATCTCTTTTCCTCTTTTGAAACTCTCGGAGTGCTTGCTCTAGCTGATGTTCCTTATCACGGGCGAACTGACGTCGATTCCCCAGGTCACTTTCTTGTTGTCGGAGGATCTGTTGCGCTCTCTCCAATTCCTCAGTATCTCTCAGAATCTTGAGTTGGATCTGCTTTAACTGTTCCTCCTTCCTGCGGACTGCCTGATATTCCCTTTTCAACTCAGCTTCATGTTGCCGGTGTGCCTGTTGCGCTGACTTGAGCTTCTTAGTATCCCTTAATATCTTCAGACGATTTCCTAGGAAAGCATCTTTCCACGGCACCACCACCTCAGAAAGGGGAAGGCTTCCTCTGGACGGTGCTGCAACTGGGGTGAGCAATTCTGCTGGCTTTGGCATTTCTGATTGTATGTCCGGGTTCTCCAACCATAAATCATATTCTTCTTCAGTCAACGGTTCCCCAGGTCCAGATTCTACTATGTCATCTGGAAATTTTCCCCTTTTACATCGTCTCCATTCAGTTTGGAAACGCCTTTCTAGAAGTTCAGCTGCAGTAGAGAAAACACAATAGTCTTCCGCTAAATCATCGATCACTGGGATAAACTGTCGGTATCCAAACTGTCGGAGTACTCTGAGTGGAATGTAGGGTGAGGATCCAGTTATACCAGCAAGAATTATACACCTTCTTCCAAAGGTAGTTAAAAGAGGAAGCCTTCGTTTGTTGATTACGAGCCAACGACACTTCCAAATTATCTCGTCTTCTGATAACTGCTGAAGCTCTCTGTAACAGTCTTCCATTTTTTTACACACAAGCTTGGATTGGGACTGGCTAAATTTTCGCACTATGTTCCGAGCATCATAAGCAAATTCTGAGGGCACAGTAACCATTGATGGTAAATGCTCGATCAACCATAACTGTAAAAGAGATACACTGGCGTTGAATGTCCCTTTCCTTTTTTCACTGCTATATTTAAGACCCCTAAGAAGCTCTCCCAGGATCATCGGGACGACTGACCCTCCACTACGCATGTCTTTGACTACCCCCACCAATACAGATTCGGCAATACTGAGGTTTTTTGGAAAGATAAGCTGAGCTAGAACAATCCATGTAAGAACATTGAGTGCTGACTCGGATTCAGCTTCAGGTGCACTAGGGTTCCACGAAGGTCTATACATATCCCACAACTTGTTCATTTCAACCCTTGAGTAAGTACCCTTGGCATTGTTGGGTAATCGGTCAGGCTTGATATGTAAGAACTGCGCAAGTTCATGCTGGTAATTTGTTCTGTAATGGGGTAGAATAGCAGGACCATCAATATCCAGCCCTAAGATGCGTTCGACTTCTTCGATTGTCGGACACATTTCATTTTTTCCAAAACGGAAAACTACACTTTTAGGATCCCAACAAAGAATCGCCGCCCTGACTAAACGCCAATCAGGATCAATCAAAGCAAGGTCTAAAATATTTCCCACATGGTATCTCTGCATCCACACTAGTCGACGGGCAGAGTTAAGGCCTTGAGCTGAACCTAAAATTGTAGCTGTGTCTCTGAGTTTGGCATCACAAATAGCACGCATCTCCAATTTGATTGAAAGACCTAGGCCTCCCGGCCTAATTATTCCTGAAGGGCCTGCCATCTAAACAATAGTGCACAAGTGAGACCCTACGCAGGTGCTACATGATGATGCAAAACTTTAGAGAATGTTTTCGTTTTCCCTCTTTTTTTTTTTTTCTTTTTGTTATTATATTTTTTTTCATGTGGCATTACATATGTAAACTAACAGGATGGGTGGACAAAAGCCCAGTCCAATAACTTGGGTTTCCAAGACCTATTAGATTAAGGTAATAAATGAATAAGGGGATATCCATTTATATCTGGATTAGGAATCCCATATGTAGTGTCACGAAAGAATTTTTTTTTATTTTTTTTTATTTTTTTTTTTATTCTTAGTCAAGACATACGTAAACCAATGGGGTAGGTATAGAGGTCCAACCTACTACCTTGGGTTATTGGAAACCAAAGCCCATTAAGTTTAAAATAAAAAGGGATAAGTGAATACCCATTTATTATTTGAGGTTAGGACCCCCAGATGTAATGATTTAAAGAAGCTGGTAAGGGGTTTATTCAATCACACATGGCTCATCAAACATGGTTCACACATGCCCTCTTTCTTGAATGAACATATGGGTACAAAAAGATACCCTAATATACAACCAAAAAGGAGGGCGGGTATAGGTTATAAGCAGGATAGGATTGGGAGAAACCATCCTAATCTACTGCTTATAAACTATATCACAACCTAATCTATATGCGTATGCCGGGGTAATGCAAGGTGTTCCTAAGGTGGTTGGGGGACGCTTGGCCGTATATGCGACTCCCAAAATGGGACGATTGGCGCAAGTGGGAGAAACCGAATCCGTTTCTACGGGTACAACCCATAAGGCGTGATCCAGCTGAACTCCACAGATCAGAAAACCCCTGGCACTGAAGATACGTATCAAACAGCCGTAGGCCCCATAGATCCAACTAATGGTTTATAAGGTGATTACACTAAAATGCAATGAATGTGATATGCACAGGAACGAGAAAATAAGAACATACCCACAAAAGAAAGAATTAGCAAAAGAATAATTGTTTTTAGGAAATGATTAGGGATTTAAAAAAATGTTTGGCTTTTACCTAATTTTCAGGTTGGATCCTACATTCCCCAGCAGAGTCGCCAAAGCTGTGATCGCATAAATTTACCGCCTTTCCTCCCCTCTCAACTCTAGGTATCGGAATAAGGTCCGAGAGTGGAGGAATAACGCTAAATCTATTTTTGAGAGTCGCCACCTACTTAGGGGAAGTAGGATCCCGAAATAATCCAAATGAGGGGGGTCTACGGTCCAAAATAGTCTAGGTAAGGGATCCCTTTAGGTCCTGGGGAAGGGGTTAGGCACCCCAGGACCTCCATCCGATGACGGTAACCTACTCATTAGGTCTAAATCAAACATAAAAAAAAATCACTTAACATTTCCTAAAATTTATTAATTTTGCTAATCGAAATCAAAAAGGGGGTGTAAAAAAGTTTATTTTGGTTGGGGTCGAACCCTGATTGGGCTGCCTACTTATCCGGTTAGTCGGAATCAGACCCTCAATAGTAGTTCGGGGTCCGTGACTGTTTTTATACTCGTTTCGGAGTGTGGTCACTTCCAACTCGGGTTTGAGTTGGGGGATGTGGAATTGAGATTTATAAATCTCATTCCGGGAGATGGTCGCGTGGCTAGGTGCTCGTGGGGGAGCTCTAGGGGGCGTTCATTTATTAGGGTAAATCCATTTTGAGGGTTTTTTTTTTTTTTTTAAAATGTTTTTGTTGCTTTTGTATTTTCCGATTTTTTTTGTATTTTTTTAATTTTGGCAAGTTTAACTAGTTAAAACTAAACTAAAGGCCCAAGGTAGGCAAAAGGAAAATAAAGCCTAACTTAATTAACTTAAAGTCAAAGAGCAGGGCGGATCGAGCGGCCTTAAACCAAAAGAGGCTATGGTTTAAATACGGACCCTGCTCTAGGTCCCAAGGGAAGATAGACCAGTACCTTTAATTTATTTTAATCTTTTTATACTTTTTGTTGTTTGTTTTTTTGTTTTTTTTCTTTTTAAGACTAACGGGATGAGCCAATTATTAGGAAAAACTACCTAAGTGCCCAATGTAGGCAAAATAGGAAAAGAAAATCGTAGCCTAACCTTATTGTACATACATGAGTAATACATACATTCACGACAAGATAAATGGGCTCAAAGAGAAAGTTAATGGGCCAAGGCCCATTGACCACTAATGGTCAATTGGCTTTGGTCCACTATCTTTCTAAGGCCTCGATAAATAGGCCCAATAATTTTAAGATTATTCCAGGGACTTATGGGCCTTATCTCACTAACATATGGCCCAATCCGAGGGCCCAACAGATTTAAACTACTCAAATCATGAACTATATAAGCATTATACTACAACAAAATAGAAAAGAGGGAGAAGATATACCTGCGAGGGTTGTCAGGGGAAGTTGATGACGCCTGATCAAATAGAAGAAATGCTCTATCTCTTCCAAAATTAAGAAACAGAAAAACAATCCACAGAACAATGGATACCAAAATAGAACAAAAGCAAAATAAAAGGTAAGAGATAGAGCATTGGAATGGTGCCTTCCCCCTGTAACTTGCTGAAGCTGAGCTCGCCGGAGAAGATGGTCGGCGCCAAGAGGAGAGAAACGATCGGCGATGGAGATCGGAGGTTGACTGAGACCGGCATCTGATATTTACAGAATAAATAAATAAATAAATAAATAAAAAATAAAATAAAATAAAATCAATAAGATCCAAGATCCAAAAGAGGAAGAAGAAAAGAGGAGAAAAACCAAAGAAGGAAGATCGGTTACCTGATGACCGAGGATTAGCCGGAGGAGATGTGTTAAACTCGGTTGATCTGCAACCAGCGATGATCGGTGGTTGACGTTGAAGCTGCTGCCGGCGTCGGTGTTTGGGTATGAAGACGGAGAAGAGCTCCAGTGAAGAGGAGAACTAGGAGAGGGAGAGAAATTCGCTGCTGAAACGGTGGGGACGCTGTCCTCGCCGTTGGACTGAGATCGGGAGAAAGAAGAGAAGGAGAGGGTAAGGGCCGTTCTTCTCAACCGAATGGGATTTTTTGAACCCTTTCACTTGCTTTATATAAGTAATAGTAGTGGGCTTATGGGCTTTAGGGTTTAAACCTTTGAGGATTTGGGCTTAGGTGGATTTGGGTTTGGGATTTTGAAATTGGACTCTGGCTTTGGCTCATGGGTTTTAAGCATGGGGTTCCTCTTTCCTTCTCCCTAAAAATAAAATTAAAATTACTAACAAATAATAATAAATAATAGAATAAAAAAATAAATAAAAATAAAACTCAAATAATAATAAATAATAATAATAATAATAATAATAATAAATAAAAATAAATAAAAATAAGAATAAAAAGTAAACAAGATTTTAGGGGTGTAAAAATGGGGTGTTCACACATTACACTAGCAAAATCAATATGGGATGCACATATCATAATTTTGGAAAGTTCATTACACTAGCAAAATCAGTAAGAGATGCACATATCATAATGTCCACCTTAGCTCAAGTACGTTTGTAGTTTACAATTCTTGTCATTTTGCAAGACAGTGAGAGAGAGATATTGACTACTCTGTTCATATAATTAGCTGTATTAGTTTGCAATTCATGGGCTTGAAGTGAATCAGGTACGGTGCTGATATGAATAGCGTTTAGTATTATTGATTGATGACTATCTACAAATAGATTAACTGATGATGTCTTAAAGTGTTTTGTAGATCATATAATTCTGTCTTCGGCTTATTGTGTAATGATAGAAATTTCTGTTCTAAGTTTTGTAATTTTTTGACTGTTGCTTCATTTATTTATTTGTATTTTGTAATAATAGATGGTTTTGTTGGTTGCACATTTTAAAAGGAAAAATTGCACGAATGGCAGGGGACTCTAGTTCAGATGTCGGTTTGAGTGCATTGAAAATTTTAAGTTATAATGTTTGGTTCCGAGAAGAACTGGAAATGTATAATAGGATGAAAGCACTCGGGGACCTTATTCAACAGCATTCCCCAGATCTCATTTGTTTCCAGGTTTTGCTCATCTCTCTTCATCTTGTAATACCACCGAGTCCTCAGGGAATCTGTGTAGTGATGATTATTCATGATATTTACTGTGACAAGATCTACTGTGCAGGAGGTTACACCGAATATTTATGACGCTTTTAAAAAATTCAGTTGGTGGAAAGTATATCGTTGTTCTGTTTCAAATGAGATGGCAAACACGAGACCATACTTTTGTATGCAGGTGAGATCTTGATAACCGCCTATTCCGAAACATTCTTTATGTCTATTTGCTTATTACCATCAGGATTATGGAACTCTAAGAGTTGAAGATGGATGGTAAATCTCTCAGTCCAACCTGATCATTCACATGGCGTGCATGAAACGGAGTGGGAATTTCCATTTGATCTGACCTGGCCAGATGATCCTAACCATTTGATCTATCACATACTTTTGTATGCCAGGAAAAAATTACTGAATGTGCAAAAATGGATTCTGTCCAGACTAGATAAATGAAACCATTGAATTCTTAATTATCTTATATTGCAAACTTATCCAATGCTTCCAAATCCAATTATTACTATGATGTTCCTTGAAGTTCTTATTTCTCCCTTCCGGTCAAGCTTATTTCCAAAATCAGCCATGCCACTCTTCCTTGACTTTGAATTTCTGGTCCTTGTGCATGTTGTATTTTATTCGCCTTAATTTGTTTCGGATGAGTTTGTCGCCAAGAATGGATATTGAGATTGCGACTTACGATCTGACAACATTTTCAGTTAAGCAAACTACCTGTAAAATCATTCAGCTGTAAACCCTTCAGCAACTCTGTAATGGGGAGAGAACTTTGCATGGCTGAGCTTGAAGTTAGAATGGGAAAAGCATTGGTTGTTGCCACTAGTCACCTTGAGAGTCCCTGTCCTGCCCCTCCCAAATGGGATCAGATGTACAGCAAGGAACGCGTAGCTCAGGCAAAGGAAGCCCTTAACCTTCTCAAGCGTTCTCCAAACGTAATATTTGGCGGTGACATGAACTGGGACAACAAGTTGGATGGCCAGTTTCCTTTACCTGATGGCTGGGTTGATGCCTGGGAGGAGTTGAGGCCTGGAGAAAATGGATGGACATATGATACCAAGTCCAACAAGATGTTGTCTGGTAACCGGACACTACAAAAGCGATTAGATCGATTTGCCTGCAACTTGCGAGATTTCAAACTATGTGGAGTTGATATGATTGGGATGGAGGCAATACCGGGTCTCTCTTATTGTAAGGAGAAGAAAGTAAAGAAAGAGTTGCAGAAGTTGGTGCTCCCCGTTCTGCCTAGCGATCATTATGGCCTGCTCTTGACAATTTGCAGCCGGTAACAATGTCGATTTGACAAGTAAAATAGAAGCTCAGTGAATTGATATCTTTTTTTTGTAGTGCTGCCATGGTTGCTACAATTTTGTAATGTGCAGCTTTTTTGTATGGTTGACAAGCTCGGTGTGAAGGGCTTAAGACTGGAGTTTGCGTCTTTTTATCTTGCGGATTTTTGTGGAGAGGCATTGTATAGGTCTATTTGTATGAAACTTGTCGGATGGAAATTGCATACAATCAATATTACTGCTAGGTTGCATTTCTTCTGGAATTTCATTTGAGTAGTAAATGCTTCTTATCATTGCAAGTATGAAATTTTTCCCAAAAGGATCTTACAAGTAACAACATCAATTGTCAATAACATTAAGTGGTATCTGGTCAATCATGGGTCGGCGGAAAGGCAGATATGGTGATAACTAACAGTTTACATAAAAAGGCTAAGGAATCAGTGGCAACTAAGAATCGTATTAAAAACCTAAAATTTTCTTTTCTTTTCTAGGTTTTCACCTTTTTTCTCGACAGCCAAACATGTCCAGGTAAAAACATAGAAAAGTATAGAAAGTTTTAGGTTTCTAATACAATTCTTAGTTGAGTTTTGTTCAATTTTCTTTTCTTCTCTCTCTTTTCACTTATTTTCTTGGCAGCCAAACATAGGGTTAGTTTCTTATGAGAAAGGAAAAAAGAAAAATCTGCATCCATTGTCAACTAATAATCCTAATGTGAATTTGTACTGTGGACTACTCTGATCCAGAACAAAGATTGTTGGTGGCCCCTCCTTTAGCGAAACAACATACAGTTGAGTTCTATTAGTGAGGCTATTTACCAAGGAGTTTGCCAGCTTTGGGGTGCTGGAGAAAGAGAATTATAACATGAGTGCGATTTTAAATTTGAGGAGGCCATGGCAATGAACTTTATTTCATTAATAGGCACTGAAAATGCTCCAATATCAGATTGAATGCTAGCTTACTCTGGAACTTCTTGGAATATTACAATCATTTGTTCTGCAGGAAATATTCCTGTTGTTTTTTCAGTCATTTTCACAAATCAAATTGAAGCAGATTCTAATCAAAACCTCATGCTCCATCTTCATTCTGTTGCCCACTCAGACCTCTCAGATGTTGCAGGAGCTTCCATCCTTACATAATCATAGAGTATTCCGCTGAACACATATCCTCCCCTGGCCTGCGTGAGAAATATGGTATTATCTCCCTTAACCAAGAAGGATGAGGAAACATCGACGTTGAAAAACCGGTACCGTCCATGAATCCCATGGCGACAAATCGTATTATCTGTTCCTAAATTCGACACTTGAAACACCAGGTGGTCCAAATCCAGATAATTCACATGAACCTGTAGTTGAACGAAGTGTTAAAGCAAAATCAGGGAGAGCCCACTTGTATATTCTAGAGTCTTTACCTTAAGATCAGAATAGGTTGCTGATGCGATGGCCAACCTCAGCTTGTAAACTCCGCTTATTACTGAATTGAGATTAAATGTTATTTTCCATGTTGTCGGAACATACTTTTTATCTGCTCCCCTCCTGTAATAGTTATAACCATTTGTGCTTAAGTTAAAAGGACTGCAGTATTAGAAAACAATTTTGGTCAGGACTCCTAGGCTCTTAAAAACACTTCTGCTGTTCTTACTGAAGAATGATCAATGAGTTTCAAGCCTCAACAATTACACTTTGTTGAAGGTAAACTGATCATAACCTATTATGAATTGTCTATTCCAATGAAACTGTTTGTTCTTAAACCAAATGTTCAAGTGAAAGAATCTCATTTTCGAAGTATTATTGAAATGTATGTTGATTAAAAGAGAAAATAAAGATGACATTAAATTCTTATAGAGGATGGGAAGGAGAGAAAGAATCAGGCTACCTGTTCACTTGAGCAAAAAACCAATCCTTTTTTGAATCATTGACGCCTATCGTGAAAGTTTGATCAAATTCAGGGTGTATATCTGTGTATCTGTCCCATAGGCCATATTGCCTGAACCTGTGTTTTATAATTAAGGAAATTAGATAAACAACAAGTAAGCTCAATATAAGAAGAATCAAACACATGCTAAAATTATACTTTGAATAGATGATTAGAGTATGCATTCATAATAGAGAGAAACAACATATTGATAGAACTTAATATGAGAAAAAGAAAGTAAGAAGGAAGAAATAACCCTCAACAATGATTTATGCATTTATAGCTTTATACATATACAACACTCCTACAAGTACACAAGAAGTTCAGTTAACAGGGCTACTGGTTTTTTCTTTGATTTAGATTTTTTTTACTATTCTGAGTGCACGATGAGAATTACGTTAATTTACCAAGCACCTTTGACAGTAATGCATGGATTTCTTGACAAATCTGGAGTTGAAATGAACTGAAATGATGAAGTTGAAATCAATTTCTTTCTTTCCATAGATTAAATTACTTCATTTTCTGATAAAAGGACATAGCTGGGACTCTCTGTAATCTCATGCTTAACTAGAATTCAGCTCCACCTTGTCATGCTAAGAAACCAATATATTATTAAGTACATTTGATGATTAATGATTATATGAGCCTGATGAAAGAAGTGATATTCAGAACAGTGACACATCCGGATATGAATCGAAGAGCTTCTCCTTGAGCAATATATAATATCATTATATCAAAGGAAATAATTGCTTACTTCTCAGGGCTGTTAATATATAACTTGTTGACATATAATGGATTCACATCAGGAACGTAGTAACCAATGGCAGAACGATCTGGGAAACCAATCTCCCATACGGTTGGACCATCTCGGGGGGGAACATAGGTCAAATTGCCGAGTTGTGTTTGTGACCCTAAAGAATAGTAACAATCAATATACTTCAAAATTTCTATATGAATAATAAAAAAACACCATCTTCATACAGGTATGGATTCACAATGTAGGTAAGGCTGTTAACTGGCCAAGGAACATGATCTTCATATGGGTATGAATTCACAATGTAGGTAAGGATGTCAACCGACCAAGGACCGAGCAGTAATTTTTGAGTCGTAAGTGGGACCATGAGGTGAAGGTTCCCAAGCCAAAAGCCTATACTCCCATGCTATAATTTTTCTTTGGACTTGAATTTATACAGTCGATGAAAGAGGAATGATATAAAAGTACCGGAGGAGATGGTAACAAGTGCTTTGTTGAGGTAATCGCCGATGAAACCAGGAACCCAGCCATGAAGGCCATAGACTCCTGGGATAACATTGTTGATGGTGAATGCTCCATTGGAATCTGTTTGTACCCAAAACTGATAATCCTGCATGCACAGAAAACCATGAATATTCGCATTAACCATGGAGTGCACATTCGTATAATACTCATAATTATATCAGCATAAGCCATAAGGATGTATTATGGCAAACACACAAAATAATAATATAGAAACATTAATTCTCTTGAACCAAGCTGGGACTACATTGGGGCCAAACTGAACTGCTCGAGCTTCATAATTTACAAGGAAATCTAATATCTGTCTTATTGACAATAATCATGTTTTCATTAATGCTAACAATTAAATCAACTAGAATAATTCGTAACCATATGTATATTGCATTCTATTCAAAGTATCAGAAAAATAGAGTGAACAGTCTAGGCAGAAGTCCCTAAATTGGATGTTATGATCGAGTCGGGTGACCTTAGAGATCTCCTTGGTGGGAGCCATGACATGATGGAGTCATCCTCTTGCATTTGGCTGCTCCTCCCTCTCTTTTTTAGAGAGGGTTGTGTGGAAGCTGTAGTGCTACCAGGGTGTGTGTTAGCGTGTGATTGTGTGTGTGTAATGTTTCACTTATCAAAAAAAATAGTTGGGGTTCTGGAATTATTCATCTAGGGAACATTTCGGAAAAAGATTGGCAAAAGTCGGAAAATTTGAAAAATAAATCGGATAAATGTTAGGCAAGATATAAAAAGTAAAAAATAAGATTACTAATTATGAAACATTATTATAAACACATACATTTCATATATTAGATATTTATTCGGGACTTTAAAAAAAATTCATGTTTAATTCGTAACCTTTTGAAAAAGTTTCAATTTTTTAAAATAAGTCGCGAATACTTCGTGAATTAATCATTCGACGAAAAATTCATGTATATTAGGGACTTTTTCAAAATTGGAGAACTTTGTTACTATATTCACTTGTTTGAGTATGATGTTCATAGATTGTAGGAACAGTTGCTATAGATCATCTGTTTTCATTATAGACTAAATATAGCAATATATATTCATAACTACCTTGCTTTCTATTTGCCAAGATCCTGCGGTCTTTGCAGCTGATAGGCCAACATAGGCATATTTAGCAGGTATTAGAGCTCCAGAAACAAATCTGCGGATAGATTTTCAGCTGTAAGTTCTGAATTCGATAATGGTACTTAGAAGGCATGAATAGTAAACATACATATGACAGAAAGCTGTAGAAACAAAGTATCCAGATGGAATTAGCATACAACATTGTTGAAGAGCACTTGTTAATCAGTTCTTATGTCAGAGAATAAGTTATTACCTATCTTGGACAAATAGTCTTCCTGAAGCTGAACCGCGTTCTGTTGCAGTAAGATAGTAGGGCGAGGAGACGAAATTATACGGCCATATTGTCTCTTCATACAGCCTCTAGGATGAGCCAGAACAAGAAAACAAACCCATAAGCAAAAGGCAGCATATACTTGCAGTTAATGAAATATTACACTAGTAGAGTCTGTAGTGGCAAAAATCAAAAACTGTGTTAATTCGAATAAGAAAGTACCTGCTTCTTTGCATCTATCCATAAGTTGAATGCATTTGATAAATTCGATGTCGAATTAAGGTATACGAAGAAGGGACCAAGTACCTTTCTCCAGGTCTCTCCCTCTTCAAAATGAGTAACCATATCCAAACCAATATAGTGAGTTCCATGACACATCTGCTACATTCAGAAAATCAGATATCTTAAACTGGATCAAAAATCTAATGTTAGATAAGCTGGACTGGTGTGGACAGTGAGAGACTTACAGCGAGGCAAGTTGGACCGGTGTGGCAAGTGAGATTTTGCTTGGTAGGCCCACCATTGCGGAACTCATGGCTGGGGAAGATGACCCAGAATCCAACAACAGGGCCGGAGCTTATCCAGTCATGAACTCCACCATCCTTGTTATCCATTGAATACTGGTACTTGTCATCAACCTGCATTCACCCGAATACAAGATAGTCTAGAAATCCCTTTTAAGTCTCACTGGTTTTTGGAAATTAAGGTGTTCTAACATGTTTTTTCTGTAAGTGCACCTGGCCTTTGAGATCTGGATTTATGGGATTAATAAGCAAGACTGATTCAGGTACAATCAGCTGTTCGCCTCTACCCCGAAGTAGGTCCTCTGGCATCGGCATTATTCTCTGTTTCTCATCTGTGATTGCAATATAGTGGAACCTAGTCCAATCAAAATAATTCAAGCATAAACATGGCTCATTCTTTGGCTTTTTAGATATGAGATGCTCATACAGAAAAACAAAGTCAGTCAAGCATATGGCTACGAAAAAATGAATAAAAATTTGAAGAATTCAGAAAAATATGAAAATAATAATAAATAAGATTAATGATTATGAAATACTATAAACGAATATATTTAATGTATTAGATATTTAATTGGGTCTTTTTAAAATTTCGTGAATAATTTCTGTTTCATTCGAGAAATTCACGACTTTTTAGAAAAATTCACGTTTTATTTTAAATAGCCATGACTATTTTGTGAACTAATTGTTCGACGAAAACTTAGCAAATTATTTGGACTTTTTGAAAATATCAGAGAACTTGTGACATGTTTTTCATTGTTGTTTATTGAAACATATTAAGTGAAATATCAAATATGAAGAGAAAATTTTACTTTTCCCTTCTCAACCTAAACACCATCCTCGTCTGTGCTAGATCAAAAGCAGGAGATCCAGAAGGGCGTTCATATATGGCATAGCAGTGGAAACCTGAAATGCCACTCCTCAATATGTACCTGCAAAAATTAATTACGCACAAGATCAATATAATTCAAGACTATTACACAACAGAAAACACAATGCTGTTTAGGAATACAAGACCTCTTGTCAATGCTTAGCGGCAATCTGACGCCTCCAACTGAGGGATCATAAGTAGTCCTGAACGAAACCTCGACACAATTGTTACTTGAATTAACAACACTATATTCTGTCCCACTGAGCCTGTTAATACAAGGAAAGAAGCTTCAATTCTACTTTCTATCATCACAATCTTATACTGTTGAGCATACTGTATTTATGAAAAACACACATTTGATATCTGTCTTGGCCCCCTGGCATGTTCCAGTTCATGTCCCAATATCTGCACATTTTTTTTCAAACAGTATTAGCAAGAAATTCGCTGTCCTAGATAGCAACTACAGTCTATAAATGATATCACAGTGAATTTCTAGTACATGAAAATGTTGGGAAAAAATCTGTTTTGGAAAATCTGGGTGTTTTGGGAAAACAGTTTTTTATAAACTTTAACCCAAAATATAAGTGGGACCCACAAGGACTTTGAGGCGGATCCAAGTGGATCCGTGTTCTCCTCCATGAGGAGATTAACATGGTACATTTACTTGTCCAAAACAATGAAGTGGTGAATGAGAAATTCATCTCAAAGTAGGCCACTTGAACATGTATTGTAAGTTGAAGAATGGTAGAAAAGAATAGTCCCACATTGGAAAACTATTGAAATCATAGTGTGGTTTATATACTACTACCTTGGAGTTAAGGGTGGGCCCTTGGGGCACCCAAATTTTGCGAAGGAGTGAGCCCATGCTCTAAGGTAGAACCACCCTCTCGCGCGCGCCGCCCCGACCCGGCCCGAGTCCGGTCCGGCCGGCTGGCTGGTTTGGTTGGTTGGCTCTTGTGGGCCTTTAGCCCAAGCCCCTATATGTGTTTTTTATTTTTGCTGGACCAGAGCCCATTCAACTTATTCTGTTTTAATCCAACAGTCATGTCTGTTGGATTTAAACTGAAACACCAATTGCTGGACCAGAGCCCATTCAACTTATTCTGTTTTAATCCAACAGTCACTTATTCTGTTTTAATCCAACAGTCATGTCTGTTGGATTTAAACTGAAACACCAATTGCTGGACCAGAGCCCATTCAACTTATTCTGTTTTAATCCAACAGTCATGTCTGTTGGATTTAAACTGAAACACCAACAGACATGACCTTCTGGACAGTCTCCCCCTTCAATTATTTAAGGCATTCTGTTGCATTTTCTGAATAACGAATTCCCCCAGATCTTCTGCTCCCTGGTTTTTAATCTTCTTCTGCATTCAGTCATTTGCAATTTCCTGCGAGAGAGAATACTAAACATCAAAGGTTCGCTGTGTCCTTGGGTTCCTAGTGGTAGTACCCAGGACGTGACTGTTGTATCTTGGGAGACATCTTGCCGTAGGCCGTGACCACTTGTGCGGGGCAATATTGTCTTAAGGACATTGAATTCAATTCAAGCCTCAGTCCCCTCAAACAGTAAAGTGCACTACCCTGTATTTTTGTTCTATCTTATATTGTGTTCTGGTATTGTAGTTGGCATTCTGTATTGACCATGTTTTCAGTATAACATACCGTAACATTTAATGTAAATTATCCAACAGAAAATGACTAGGACCGATCATCCGAATATGTCCCATACAGGACATCCCCACTCTAGAAATCACCCTGATCGGATATCCCATAGCGCTCCTCTGGTTAGTGTCATTGATTCGCGCTGATTTTGGTGTCGGAAATCTTCTAGATGGGAATCACTGAATGGTGGGTGACCCTCCCCATAATGAACACAATGCAGTGTTAGGCCTTTTATTAACAATGGTTACAAATGTACAATATGCAAATCAACGAGGATACTAGAGAGGAGAGAATCCCAATACAAAACCATGAAAATTTAAAGATCTTTGAGTTTTCTTTATGTAATTACCCTCTATTAGATTCTCTTGACTTGAGATCCAAAAGGTTATCCATCCCTCCATACTTTATGCCTGTTATCGACCCATCTGGTTTTGATATTGTAAGCTTCACCAACCCATTATCCATTATTACCTACACCACCCACCAGTGTAAATCAATCAATGAGAGAGAGAGAGAGAGAGAGAGAGAGAGAGAGTCTTGGGGATGTAGACTAACATAGGAGCCTTGGGTGATCAAGGTCACGTTCTTCTGTGCCATAACAGATGAGGAAGGCCTCTACTTTCTATCTCAATATGGAAAAGGAGATGAGCTAATGAAGGTTTCTTATTTTGGGTTTTGATTCAAGAACGTTATTACTAGTAGGAAGTTATCATCCATCGTTGGTTACTAAGGATAGTAATGAAGGATTAAGCATCATCTTCTGTATTCTTTCTCGTCTTTTGAATAAACATGTTTAAGCAGTTCTTGTTAATATCACCAACCCATTTCTTTATCTTGGAAATATTGGCTTAGCAAAGCTGCTTAAAGAGCATTAGCTGTTAAATGGATATTATATTCCGTCCTTCTTTAAGAAACCCAACTTATCTAGACCCTTGTGAAATGATGTTGCCTAGATTTTTTTTTTGGTGACGGAGGGTGTCCTGAACCCTTGGAGGCACGGATTAGTCCCTTCGGGTGTCTGCACCGAACCACTTAGAGTTTTTCCTATGGACACAGGATAAGTCGAGAAGTGGGAGTTGAACATACAACTACAGGGAGGAAACCCGAGATGCTAGCCAACTGCGCCGACCATTGGGGGTTTAATTGCCTAGAGGTTGGTGGATCATAGTTATCCAAGCATGTTAAGAACCCAATAAGCAATTTTTGAAGCCGAATTCCGCTATTTCTTTCAAATTTCGTCAAGAAGAATCACGAGAAAACTTGAATCAGTGTCCTGGAACCAAGATCCGGGCATATGTGGATTGAATCATATGTGGAAGCACAAGTATAGAGTACAGAATATGTATTCGTGGATATAGAACTTATAAAGCTGGATAAAAAATTAAATAAACAAAAATGACAAGAACCTTGTAGGCCAAAAGGACAACATAAAAAAAAAAAAAAAGAACACAACATATATTAAGGTGGAAATAAATACATCATTTCATTGTCATTGATGCCTACATTGTAGAGTTGTACCCAGACAAAGATCCAGAAGCAACCAAGAAAGAAGATGGAAGACTTGTACGACCATGATGCACATTCACATGGCAAATCGAGTAATGGACTAGAATCAACCCTTCATGTAGTGGTGCACCTATTTGATGGCCACTGTTGCAAAATCATGTTTAAATTAGAGATTAACTATGCACAAGAGCTTAGGGTGGTTATCAAACAAAGGTGCTCGCGAACATATTCAGCTCGGTTCGTTAAAAGCTTGAGCTCAATGGTTTATTTAATAAACAAACCAAGCTCAAGCTTGATTTTCGAGCTTTAACAAGCCAAGCTTGAACACACCCCTACTCGGTTCGCTAAAAGCTTGGCTCGATTATATATATTTATAATTAACTTACTAAAATATCTAAATATACTTCATTTAAAATTTTAAAATTAAATATATTTATTATATACTAGTAAAGATTAATATATAATGTATGTTATATAATAAGAATATCTTTTATACAATTATAAACTTTTACTAAAATTATAGGTGAATATATTTTTTTTAAACCTATATGATGATAATCAAGTAAAATTTAAACCTAATAAATAGCAATATCTAATGAATCAAGCAGCTCAAGCTCGTTTATTTAATAAGCAAGTCAAGCTTGAGCTCGTTTACTTAATAAACAAGCTTGAACATTTACCCGACTCAGATCTATAACACCCCTGACAAGAGCTGTGGCTGAAGAGATAATCCCAACAAACCAAAAATGTCATTACGAGATATTTTGGGAATAACAAAAATAAAGTTGAGTTGGCAAAAATATCATTGTGTTTTAATCGTAATTACTGAACTACCCCTGTCACAAGAGAGATATTGTGGGGTTGGGACTTAGGTGAAGTCAAGCTTCCAAAACCACCTTTTATTTTGTGGGGTTGGGAGCTATGGTGACCTTTTTGGGTGAAGTGATTATGACCAATCTTTGCCAGGATCATTCACTCTAGCTTTCAAATTATCTTTACATTTGGCGTTTGCTAAATGCTAACCCTTCCCATCATTCTACACCTACTCGATTATTAACTTTTAGAGCCTGAAGCCAACTAAAAGGACATTCTATGATGATTTCACAATGGCTTCTTGTGCACTGTAGTAATAGCCACGTCCTTTCGATGGGTCCACAGGGAATTCAGCTAAAGCCCAAATGGGTCACTTGGTTAGGTTCACCGAATGTAGACTATTCAGGGTGATTATCCCTCCCACTTTTCGTGGTACAGTAATAAGGAAACTAGAAATTGCCGCATATTACTTTGTTTTAGCAATGTGATTTAGGTGTGGGCACGGGCGGAGTCTAGATTTTTTTTGGGTTTTGGGGGGGTGGAGCCATCGAAATTTCTTTTAGATTCAAGTTTATAGCTGATCGTATATGCTTGTGTGTTTGTAAAAAAAATATTTTTTTTCAAAAATTTATGAAGGCTAGAGCCCGTCCCACAAGCTCCGCACCTAGCCCCGGCTATGAATACTAAATTAAAAAAAAATTCCTAAAATTTTAGGTGGGGCTTGAGCCCTGTCCCACGCCCAGCCTCATCAATACAAAGTAAAAAAAATTCCCCTAAAATTTCAGGGGGCTGAAGCCCCCTGGGCCCCATGTGGTTCCGCCCCTGGGGTGTGGGAGCTTAATTGGACCCCAAAATTTGTTTTAAGCTTATCGACATAAATTAAAAGGGTCATATTCTTCTCCAGTTATAATCGGTTTTGCCAAAACCGGTTACACCCATGAGGTGGCCACATGTCCCTTTTGACACCTCTTAATCTTAATTATAGTTAAGATTCACTCACCCCTAAGATTCACCCACCTATTCTTAGTTTTTATTTTTTTAAAAATTGTTAACCGTGGTTAAAATTTACCAACATTAGGATTAATTTTTTTAAAACCAAAGATAGGTGGGTGAAACTTAGAGATAAATGAATTTTAACCATAATTAAGGGGTGTAAAAAGAACATGTGTGACCACAAGGCGTAACCGGTTTTGCCAAAAACCGGTTGTAACAGGAGAAGATCATCAGTCAAAATAAAATAATGTTATAAACTTTATTATATTCTCAATAAAATAATGTTATAAACTTTATTATATTCTCAATTTGAATCACATGAACTCTTGAATTTGTGCTAGGTCTCCTCCCAGCACCAACCGGAGACGATCCCAAGTCCAGCAGAAAGGGATTTTTTTTTTTTTTTTTTGTAAATAGAAAATAGTTATCGTACCATGGTTCCCATTTTTAAACGGAATTGTCAGTTCACACCCCAATTTTTAATACTTGCTTGATGTGATTAAGCATTCCTAACATGATTTTTCCAAGAAAAATCAAAATCAAAATCCTAGTTTTAATTTAGTTAAGCATAACTATAATTAAAGGGGTGTTAAAAGAGACACGGTAAGATATGGAACGGACCCATGGGTCCGCTTATCACTGCTCTTTGTAAATCCGAGAGATGGTAAACAATTCCGGCGAGGAAAGGAGCTGGGGACTGGGAAGTGTCGGCAAAAGCAATTAGTTTATATTGACTTAAGTTGTAGCGAGCAGAGCTCGCAGTCCCAGAAATCGAAAACAATGCCATATAATGATTACGGAAGAGGTAGTCGTATTACACATGCTGCAGTCAATGGTTCATTCATGAGCCCAATCTACCAAATGAAGGGTCGTGATGGCTGTGTGGGCCACCACCTGCATGGAGATTCGAGACAAACGCGTCTTTGCCAGTTGTTATCTAAGAGGGGGAGGAAAGGGAACACGAATCCCCAGAGCGAAAGGGAAACCTTTTGTTTGGTTGAAATCTGACCACTGCTTAGATCTGCAAAAACCTTCTCAGATTCTCTAATGTTTACGTAGCGTTAACAACTCCGAGAAGAAATAATTATAGTTTAGAAAACCTTCAAACCATGTCGGTCTAATATTATAAAGGATACACCATGTCCTGTCCTGTCCTTATATAGTATAGTTCTTTTATTTATTTAAATAAACTAGCTGAGTTTAAATATTATTTTCAAATTCGTTAGTAAACGCGTCGAGCTTGAACACATATGCTCGGCTCAATAAAAGCAATTATATATATATACATATATATATATATATATATAAACCTATTAAAATATTTAAATATATGTATTTTATTTAAATATCAAAATTAAGTATATGTATTATATATTAATAAAGATTAATAGAATATAATGTATATTATATGATAAGAATATTCTTTATATAATTATAATCTTATACTAAAATTTTAATTAACATTGTGTTTTCTTTGCCTATGATAATAAAGTGAATGTTTTACTTAATATAAATAGTTATATCCAATAACCATTTGAAGGCCTAAAGCGAAAATTCTAAACGGGTTTTTTGTAATTTTTTTTTAATATTATTAAAAAAAATTAAGTATAAATGGGGCCTTTTTAATATTATTTTTTTTAATGGGGCCTAAAGCAAAGGCTTTGATGGCCTAATGGATGAGCCGGCCCTGCCAATAAAACAAGTTGTTCGTGAACTACTCGAGCTCGGCTCGAGTTTGGCTAATAAAACTCGAGCTCGTTTATTTAATAAACGAGTCAAACTTGAACATGATTTTCGAACTTGTTTAATAAACAAACAAACTTGAACACACCATTACTCGGCCTGGCTCGATATCACCCCTACCTCTCCTTTTGAAGAGGTGTTACTCGTGTTCGAATCATGGTGTGGCTGTTGAGCGCCCATCATAAGTGCTAACCCCCTAACCCCACACTTGGTAGATAAATGATTTGGACCAAGCAAACAAAAAATTATAATAGAAAGGATTAGTGATTGAATGTTATCATTTATATCTACCATGTGCTATCCATGGCTAGGCCATCCAATCCAGAATCCAACGGCATCATTCATGGCATGTGTGGGCCGGATCGACCCAGTTATGTATGAATAGCATCCAATCACTATCCTATTATAAAAGCATTCAATCCAGACTCTCCTAATTGCAATAGATAAATGTTTAATGAAGATTTGTTTTTTTTTGGGTCACTAATGAAGATTTGTTAATGTAGTTGTGAGATCGGACCAGACCAGTCTTCTCTAATGACGTTTGCTCCACATGGTTTTGGTAAGAGAGCCATGCTAACACTACTCACAGAAATTCTCTACTCTTTGCTGAAAAAGGCAATACCTGTCTTTGCGATTAAATAGACCAAAGGTCCAAAATTATGGATTTGCTCGATGCAGAAGGTTTTGGTATGAGAGCCATGCTAGTCCTACTCCGGCATTCTCTACTTCTTCACCGCTAAAAAGAAATCAATACCTGTCATTGTTTTAACTGATATTATAGACTAAGGTCCAAAATTATGGATATGGACCTTAAGGCAAAGTGTTCCCACTTGAAGTACATCCACTTACAAGTCGTTGGAATAAATGCGATGAATTTTTAACCTACTGACATTTTTCATGGTTTGGGGGTGAGCTTTAGGAGTGCCTTAATGTGTTGGACTTATTTAACGTGTCATGGGTCAGGACCACGTTGGCATATGGTGCTCGATCGCATTAGGGCTATAAAAGGGCCTCGTTGGCATTGTGCTGGACTAGGCTATAAAAGGATTGGATTCCAATCGGTTCCTGTCTTTTTCGAATGAGACGTATTCTTCTCTAGTTGTAACCGGTTTTGCCAAAATCGGTTACGCCCTTGAGGTGGCCACATGTCTCTTTTGAAACCTCTTAACTATGGTTAAGATTCATTCACTCCTAAGCTTCACTCACCTATTCTTGGTTTTTAGAAAAAAATAATAAAAAGTTTTTTTAAATGTGCTTAAAGTTTACCGAATTCTAAGGTTAATTTTTAAAAAATATTTTTTCTAAAAACCAAAGAGAGGTGAATGAACCCTAAGAGTAGGTGAATCTTAACGACAGTTAAGGGGTGTAAAAAGGGACATGTGGTAACCACATGGTTATAACCGGTTTTGCCCAAAACCGGTTACAACTGGAGAAGATCACCAGTATTTCTCAATACGATCCGATTAAACATATTTATATAAAAGTCTGATATGATGAATAACAAAATTGTAAAGATTAATATTTAAGCATAGAAGAAATTATGAAAAAGATGTAAATAATGTAAATAAAACTAGGATAAGTATTTTATGATTTTAGATAATATATTAATTAATAACCGAATCAGGTCACCATAGATCTGTTTATAATGGGATTCAAATATAAAGATATGTATTTATTAATACTATCAATATCCACTGTAGGATTGAATTTGTATCCCAATCTGATCTAGTGACGCCCTAGACTAAATGCGACTCAGAGATCTAATCATAGCCAATTGCGATTGAACTCAACAGAGTTTAATCGTATTAGTGGCTCTTCACTATTAGAGGAGGAAAAGAAAATCTGGAAAATAAAAATTCAATCAAAAAATCTCCACTGGTAGTGAAGAATCACATATTGAACTCTACTGAGCTCAATTGCAAGTAGCTGTGATCAGATCTCTGCAGCAAATATTTTAATATTAACCACAGTTAGTTTTTTTTAATATCTTTTAAAAATAATCAATGATAGGTGGGTGAACCTAAGGGTAGGTGAATCTTATCCACAATCAAGAGGTATCATAAAGGACAGGTGGTGATGTCAGGGCCATAATTGGACTTCCCTGAGTCTGATTCTAACCTTAGAGTATTTCATTCCTTAACAAAATGGCCTTGTGCAGCGAGAAATGCTAGTGAGACCGCAAAGGGTAGAGACCACATCGAGATCATGCATTTGATGAATGGGATTCAAATTTTTATAGAATCCATTTTTATTTTTTTGAGTCTCATGCATCACATGCACGGTCTCGGTAGGGCTGTCAATAGATCGAATCTTGATCGAAATCCGATCTGAATCTGCTCTGATTAGACGAGATCATAATCCTATTATAGATTAGTTAGATCGGATACGGATTAGAGATTGAATCAGTTATAATCGGATCAGGTTTGGATCTATAGTGATCCGATTCGAGTAGATTAATAATAATAATAATAATAATAATAATAATAAGAGAAATGCTAGCCCTAATCTCAGTCAAACTCTACTCTCAGTCTCCATCAACCACTTGTCAATTTCTTGATGAGAGAGAGTGTTTTAACCACCATAACTGATTTGAAAATAGATAGGTGGTTGGTGGAGGCTGAGAGTAGAGTTTGACCGAGGGTAGGGAAAACACGCCTCTAATAATAATAATATTTATGTAATTTTATAAATATATTACAATAGTAATAATAATTTTTTTTAATTAAATATATTTTTTAGATATATTAATGGTAATCGGATTTGATTCAGATCTTGAATTAGTAATCGGATTTGGATTGAATAATTCATAATCCGTCATAATCCGACGAATCTCGGATCGGATCAGGATATGTTGGATTCTTAATTGGATCATATTAATCGGATCAGATTAGGCAGATCCGTTTACAGCCCTTCGGTGTGGTATCGGCCCTTTGGGGGGTCTCACAAGCATTTCTCCTGTGTGGGCATGTATCTAATTGCTTGCAGACCATGTTCTATCCAGGTGCAGCTCATTGAAACACTGCTTGAACTTGCAGTAAATGGTAAAAATCATGTAGAATATATTGCATTTAAAAAGATTTTCAACTACTTATAATATTCACTGCACGTTAGTCTGTATTCTGTACTTCCTACATGCGAAGCCGTAAAACAGTAGCAGCAGCTTCATGGTAACTTCGTTATATCTATTTTCTTTCTTTCGGTAATTAGTAATTTGACGACCATGACAGCTCATACGCCTCCCACTTCCGTCCCGCGTTCAAAAGCCCCATACTGCACCAGATCAGCTATCTGTGGATTCACCTACTCTCTCACATCACCGACTTCAATCCCATATAAAACTTCCAAAAGCAAAGTAAAAAGAAAAAGAAGGAAAAGAAAAGAAGAAAGAGTAAGAGAAGAAACCCATTTTTCTGTTTCTTTCTACTTCTCTGGAACTTCTTCAATGGCACCGTAGAAGCTCTGTTTGATTAGATCTTTCTGTATATTTCAACCCCTTTTAGCCATTTTTTAAAGAACCCCATTTCTCAGAGGGTTGATAGGAAGAAAGAGGAAACGAAATGGGAGATAGCAGGCTTCTCTGTTCTCTCCTGTTCTTCTTCTTCTTTGTTTGTTCTTGCGTTAATGGCGAAGACCCTTACAGGTTCTTCACTTGGAATGTCACGTACGGTGACATTTATCCTCTGGGTGTAAAACAACAGGTATTTCTTCTTTTCTTTGAATGTTTGCTCTGTTTTTTTTCACTTCCTTTCAGATTCTTTGATTTTTTTTCTCTGGGTTTTTGATAAAAATGAGGAATGTTGCAGGGGATCTTGATTAATGGCCAGTTTCCAGGACCTCAGATCGATTCCGTCACGAATGATAACTTGATTATCAGTGTCTTCAATAGCTTGGACGAGCCGTTCCTCCTATCTTGGTAAGGGAATACCGGTCAGTGGTTTCGGGTTCGAATCTGCTAAACCAGTTTTATTTATTTATTTCTAAGTGCGGAAGTCTTCTATTTCTGCTGATAATTAAACCTTCTATTGACAAAAGTATACCAAAATTCGTTTTAATGACGAACATGTCCTAAAGAAACCGCCTTTGATTTGAACGGTTGTTTTCGTAGGACGATGACCATGATACCCTCAACGTTGGAAGATAAAAAGACGAATTTGGTGAATGTGGGATTGTTTTGGTAATTTTAGATTGAGGATATGCTTGTCATTTAAGGGATTGAGAGGAATCAAATCCTTTTCCTTTTCCTTTTCTTTTTCCTTTTTGCTGGATTGGATTGGTTGGTGCACAGGCCGCTCACGTTAGAGTCGGTCAAGTTGGAACAATATTCTGATATTCATGGTTAGGTTTCAGTTCTCAAACTAATCTACATTTCTGCCCTGATGTTGTATATAGCAATCCACCACATTAAATGATCCGGCCAGTTATGTTGCAACACAATTGTGGATTCCACAATTCACGCCGTAGATTATGGGCCCGCTAATCTAGACCATGTATTGTGATTGCTCGTGAGTTGAATTTTCCCGTTCCTTTGTGTGGAAGATTATGGATGAATTGAAGGATTCTCTGTAATTAGGTTGTACTGATATTGGTGTGAGTTACCACAATAACCCTTAGCTTACTGGAAAAATACTGAAAACTGCATTTGTAATTCATAAAATAGGCCCTTTTGTAGATATGTGTTGTCTCATAAGCATATGTGTGTGTTGGTCTTCTGAGTGTTTACCATTTACCCCAAAAAAAAAAAAAAAGAATGATTGTGTACTGGATGGCTCTTCGCGGGCTTGGACTTGTATTTTTGTAATTTTTAAGTCTGATTCAGATCCGTTTACAGTAGGTATTTGTGGCCCGAATTTGGCCCATTAATAGGAACCCTCAAACCATTATACTTCATGAGCTGAAGCTGTCAAAAGGAGCCTAGAGGAAGTTGTCTTGTAAAGAACACTTAGACGCTTAATTTTGTTCATGAGTCTCTACCATAGTTGCAGGAAAACTATGTATATGGTGGGTCTTTCTAGGAAGCTCCCCTATCTCGCTATGAAGGAAGCTTGCTTCCATACATCCCATTTAGCGTTCAAAGATGACTATATATGTGGGAGGTGATGAGAATGAGAGAGGGCCCGAGTCTACCGTATGGATGCCGGTACTAATATAATGGGAGTGAGGTGCCATGTCTTTTTAAAGGATCTTTTGAGCCTTGCTTCCCTCTTATTGTTTACGTTTCTCGTTTTCGCTTCTCACTCCAATAATTATGGTCTCAACTATTCATAACGAAAGCATAGAATGGGACTCTAGAAGTTGTAAGGGTCTGCCAACCCAGTTATCTTCTTCCCCAAAAATTATATGCCTATACCAAGTGTTGTAGCAAGGGTCTTGTTAGTCCATGCATTCTACTCAATTGAATTATCATAGTCATCTGATAGTCAGCCTTTCTCCATACCATTGTCTAGATTCTCTGTTGACATTCTGCGAAATTAGATTGTTCCAAATGGTTAAGAACATCTTAGAGATTCATTTTTAAATCTCCTTGGTGGGGCAATTGATTGACTTTCTGGATTGGTTAGTGGTCTAGTTTTATCATTAATGAATCATCCTTCATACACATCAAAAGAACATCACTGATTTGTTGAAATTGATCACTATTTTGTGCAATTGTTTTAGTAACACTGTTTGTGATCAATTGGTGCTTATAAGCAAAACAGACTTGGAGAAGTACATTGAAATTTTAATGTTGTACTGTGATTCTTGAGCAGGAATGGCATACAGCAGAGGAGGAATTCGTGGCAGGATGGAGTCTATGGAACCAACTGTCCTATCCCACCCGGGAAGAATTTGACCTACATTCTCCAAGTGAAGGATCAGATTGGTAGTTTCTTCTACTTCCCGTCACTTGCATTCCATAAGGCTGCAGGAGGGTTTGGTGGCATCAAAATTGCAAGTCGCCCAGGAATTCCTGTACCTTTCCCTCCTCCTGCTGGGGATTACACACTACTGGCTGGTGACTGGTTCAAGAAAAATCACACTGTAAGTAGACTGTATGGATCGGACTTCAAATTAATCTTATAAGAAATTTAACAGTGTTTTGATCTAACCCAATAAAAGTAGTAGCTTAATGCTCGCAAATATCCAGAATTTGAGGTTTACTAAAGAAAATCCTAGTTATATTCATATATGTGGCAATGCTATCCTTGTTCTTCATTTGTTTTGCTTTCTTGATTTACAGTTCTTATTTCTTTGTAATGATATTGACGCCTTTTGGATGGCGCAGGATTTGAAAGCCATTTTAGACGGTGGAAACAATCTTCCATTTCCTGATGGACTTCTCATCAATGGTCGTGGATGGAATGGATACACATTCACAGTTGATCAAGGTATCTATGAATGATCTCTTTACCAAATAATTGCATAATATTTGTTTATATAATCTCACTGTTCGTAAAACCTGTTGGGCAGGTAAGACGTATAGGTTCCGGATATCAAACGTGGGATTGACGACATCCATCAATTTCAGAATTCAAGGACACATGATGAAGTTGGTAGAGGTGGAAGGATCCCACACGCTCCAGAACATGTATTCTTCCCTTGACATTCATCTTGGACAGTCTTACTCTGTCTTGGTCACTGCTGATCAGCCTGGTCAGGACTACTACATTGTCGTTTCCACACGCTTCACCACCCCAGTTCTCACGACAACATCCATTCTTCACTATAGTAACTCAGCGGGGAGTGTTTCTGGTCCTCCCCCTGGTGGACCTACGATTCAGATTGACTGGTCCCTCAACCAAGCCAGATCTATCCGGTATTTCCCCCTTATTTTTTCATTAGCTAATCTCTCTTAGTGCCATTGTAGATGCATATGTTGGGCTCATATGGTCTTATAGTGATATGCACCACATGCATTGCTTAGAATGTTTCAAAAAGTCTTGAACTAGATGTTCTTTTTTTTAGAAAGTCTCGAATTAGTTGATACTTTTTCTTAGAACATTTAATTCATGACTTTTTGAAGAAAAAAATTGCGTTAAATGCCAATTGTTCACAAATTTTTGAAAATTTCTCAAACAAGTATCCAATATATGATATCCATAAAAAAGAGAGTATCTAATATATGAAATATTAATTTTCATAATTGCAAATCTAATTTGTTGTTCATTCATTTCTTGAGTGACAATTTTTTCGATTCTTTTTCCAAAATTTTCCTAGTCAAATAGTCCCCGAACTCATGACTTGGTAACTATGAACAAGACTAGTCATGTAGAGCATTCATTCCATGTCTTTTATGTACTACTGCATCTCTATTATTGTTATAACTAGTTCGACAAATCTAGAGAAATACGAAAATAAGAAATCAAGCAATCGCACAAAAGAGACAAGATATACGTGGTTCGGCAAGGTGCCTACGTCCACGGGAGAAAACGGCAAGAAATCCACTAAGAACACTGGAGAAATACAGAGTACAGAAGCTCTCTCAAACCCTCGTTCGAAACCCTCAAAAAACCCCTTACTCATGCCGCCTCAAAGAAAACCCTTTATATACTAGGGTTACAACGAAAAGTAAAACGGGTCGGAAATACGGGTCAAAATTTATTGATCGGGTCACTCGGGTCGCACACCGGGTCATCAAGGATCCGGGTAAGATCCATACCGACTTCCCAACAAAAACCCATATTCTGAATTTGAGCCAAAACTCACAATTATAAGACCAAGAGTTTCTCTTATTTGTTGTTTCACTCTCAAACCAGCTGGAACCTGACGGCAAGCGGACCTAGACCCAATCCTCAAGGCTCCTATCATTATGGAATGATCAACACTACCCGTACAATCAGGCTTGCAAACAATGCACCTGTTATCAATGGAAAGCAGAGGTATGCCGTCAACAGTGTCTCCTTCATTCCTGCAGACACACCATTGAAAATTGCTGACTACTTCAAGATTTCTGGAGTTTTCAACCTCGGGAGCATCTCTGACAACCCCACTGGTGGAGGCGGTTACCTCCAGACCTCTGTCATGGCTGCTGATTTCCGAGCATATGTAGAGATTGTGTTCGAAAATTCAGAAGACACTGTGCAGTCATGGCACATTGATGGTTATTCCTTCTTTGTTGTGGGGTATGTTTCACTGGCTCAATGGTTTTATTTAAAAATCAAGAATTGTTTTCTCTTTGATTTCTGAAATGGTGGAGAATTTTTGTGTTGCGCAGGATGGATGGAGGGCAGTGGTTGCCGTCGAGTAGATTAAGTTACAATTTGAGAGACACCGTTGCTCGTTGCACTATTCAGGTAATAAATGAAATGGCTTAGCATTTTCATTTATTAGGATTCATTCTTTTGCAGAGACTTACAAAGCTCGGCACTTTCCAAGTCTCCATACTTTTAAGGGCGGAGTTTTGGAAGTCTCGCCATTTGGCAATATTTTTGTTCTTTTGACTTGAGTGCAAGATTTCATAAAACAAAATTCCTACCATCATGAAATTTCAAGTCCCTCCATTTTTTGTGACACTCGAAATCACTCATTTTGCAGCTTTTGAAGTTTCGTGGGAATTGCAACCCTAAGAAATGAGAAGTAAAAAAACAACATAAAATTAACAATTTTCAGGAATTATGAATTCTCATTTCCAACTCCCGTGAAAAGAACAAGGCCTTAATGTAATGTACATTGTGATCGACAAGAAATAGGTAAGTGTATCTCTAAGTCTATTGCTATGTTTGATTGAGTGCAGGTATATCCCAAGGCATGGACTGCAGTTTACATGGCTCTGGACAATGTTGGAATGTGGAACATAAGGTCCGAGAATTGGGTCCGACAGTATTTGGGTCAGCAGTTCTATCTTCGAGTGTACTCCCCTGCAAATTCATGGAGGGATGAATATCCGATCCCAAAGAATGCTCTTCTTTGCGGTCGGGCATCAGGTCGTCGGACTCGACCTCTCTAAACCATTGGGGACCTGGATTCCGTCACGAGCGGGTGACGGGTCTTGGATCGGATTAGGTGATTGGATCCTTGCAGGCAGATATTGCCATTTGCGAGGGTTTAACTTGCTAATGGCATTTTTTTTTGGTTTCTCTGTTTCCTTATTAGATAGTAGGCATTGTTTCATGGTTTGTATTGCAATCCATTTAAACTCGGTAAATCCAATTTATAATAGAGCATTTTGTTCTTGCTGCCTCCATCTTGTACTGATGCCCTTTTGTCATTTTTTTTTCCCATTTTTTTTTCTTTACCCCTTAAACTGTATATATCTAAACTCCATTTCTCTAATCAAATTTATACAGAAAGAATAAAGCTTGTAGGAGTGCACTTATGATCCTAGGGTTGAGACTGCGCCTTAAAAATAAGCTTCCTTATCCCATTTGTTTTGCTGACAAAATAGGTGAAAACAGAGAAAAGAGAGATTTTGGTTTCTCTAATACAACTGCAAAATTTCCAATTTTCTTATGTTTTTCACCTGTTTTCTCAGTAACCAAACAAAGGGTAAATGAAAAAATGATTTAGGATTTTATGATAGCTAGCAGAGCGCTATTAATCCGTCCTTTATAAATGTTAAAACCCCCAACATTTTGTTAGCAGTGCATTAAAATAAAGGCTAAACCCATAACATTTTATAAGCAGTGCCTTAAAATAATAAAAGGTTGCTTGCTATTTCAAATAAAGCTCCGTTTGTTTTGATGTAAAATAGGGGAAAACAAATAAAATTCATGAAAAAAGTCAATTGTCTTACAGAAAATACATGCGAAAAATGACATTTTCCATGAAATTCTTTTGTTTTCCCCTGATTTACATCAAAACAAACAGAGCATAACATGAATTTTTATACGGTAAGATCCCAACTCAGCAAAGCTCCAAACAAAAAGCAAATGACTTATATGAGAAGTAGAAACATAACTACCAACTTAGAAATCATTCTTGCTAACGAGCTCTTGTCGGATGGCAGCGTGCCCCCTTTCATGTGAGTGGTCCTAGTTCGAGTCTTGCTATGCCCTCTCCACTTACCCACTAACATACTAACGAGTAAATGTTTAGGTCAAATCCAAAAAAAAGAAAAAAAAAAAACCTGCTTGTTCTAGCCTCTAAAAAATAGTTTTGGTTACTTTCTTATATTGTAGGTTTTCTTCATCCAAAATTGTTCAAGAAGTCGTTAATTATTATATACTAATTTAGTAAAACTGGTATAGCTAAAAGAAGCAACATAGAGAACTACATTTATATTCCAACTATAATTTACATCAATACCTCTCTAAACTGATAAAGAAAAACAAAGAAAAAAATCAATTGTGCTGATTTCCTTATAGGATTATCAGTGAAGGGATTATCATGTTCCCCCTCCCCATTTCCCTATCAAAATCAATTTTGGTGTACTTTAAGCTTTGATTTTTGAATATCAATTATGGAATTTGAGAAATTATTGATTGATTTTATACATGAGAACTAAGATTGAATTTTATGTCGAAATCAGGGTGAGTATTCAGAAATTGATTTCCTTTCTTTGGTAGTGATACTCAGAAGAATATAACTATCAGTGCTTTGATTGCAAATAATGCTTACAGTTTGTACTAATATTGATTATTTTTTGAGGAACTACTAATGAGTATATGTTAGTTCAAAGAATTTGTAGAGAACTATTAATCAAAATTATGACATGGACATAGAAATGCTGAAGATCAGTTCAGTTGGTGAATTAGCGATGAGAATAATTCCACCCCTATGGTCTCCAGACTCTAGACAGGGGTTGCTTTCTTTTCTCTTCTCTCTTTCTTCTGCAAGCGCTAAGAAATTCAAAAACAAGTTACTAAGTTGAGAGCACTTGATACAATTGTTTGATTTTTGCCATGAAATTACAAACGATATTAAACTTACTGAGTATGCTGATAAGTGATTGCTTAACTCCCGCAAGCTATTCCATATTAACGATTTTCCGCTTGAAAATCTAAAATTTCTACCTAGGATTAATTGATGCTTTACTGAAATTTTGTACCAACCATTCATTTATGTTGTCTAAAATGTCCAATGTTTTTAAAACCAAAGCTTTAAGAACTGGTTTGTACAAGCTCAATGGCATCATTAATATGTCAATTGTTTGTTGTAGAAGCGGTTGAGGCAACAAAGAAGAACGGTAAGGTACATGGAACCCCACCTTCAAGTTACTTCCATGCTGTGTGCACGAGAATACAATGTAAATATATACATAGTAAAGTGCTGAAGCAGGGGGCGTAACATGATCCATGATGTACCGCTCATCAGTTGTTTTTGCATTGTAAAATTTATTCACTAATTTATGTTGTTTTATTGGGTATTTTGCCGGGAAGAGAAGCAAGATAAGAACATATGCGAGAGGAATTAACTTCATATATCATCATCAAGGGTCTTCTTAGAAGCTGCCCCGCCCAAATATAGGAACTACCTCCCTGCAATATAAAGGAACTACCTCCCTGCAATTCTCTCTCTTTCTCTCTGTTTAAATAGACCGGCTATGTAGCTTTTGACTTCCTGCCGAAGTTAAAAGTTGATGGGAGTTAAAATATTGACTTTTGTGAGAAGTTGATGGAACGGACAAGTTGGTTTTCGAACAAGTGGAGGGTTTAAAAAGAAAATTGGCTTCTTGTGAGTGCAAACCAAACATAATTTTTGACTTCTAATTTTTAAAAGGTGATTTTTATGTGTGTGCAAACCAAACATCGTTTTGTGTCATGTCATTCGACAATAAAAATGTCGGAGTAACTTATCAAAGGTATCAAAGGGCTATGACCTTCATATTTGTAGTTCTAAATTATCCAGAATATAATTAATGAAAGTATTAAGGAAACTAAAACAATAATGAGTTCACGGAATTTGCAGAACAACAAAATAATGAGAATGAATGGAAAATCCGAGCCCTGTGTATCACCTTAAAACAAATTTACTCCATCTCGGTACTCAAGGTTGATGAGTAATCGTCTTCTAAGATAGAACAGATTATAGTTAAGAAGAAGTAGTACTCCAATCTTCAAAATTCAGCGAATTCGACCAATGTTTGTATTCGAACATTAATGCAAGGAAAAAGAGAGAGATTTCTTATTTTTTTGAATAGAGGAATGGATGTCTAATTAATAGATTTGTGTCTAATTCGAACGAATGTGGCTGTTCGGAAGAGGTACAAAAACAGACTGAAAATACAGTTTTTTTGGAGGTTTGAAACACCAACGGACATGATTTGTGATCGATCGTCCAAACCCAGATCCATACCGGTACCCATATCCAAATACGGGTCACAATTCGGGTCAAAATTTCGGCCAGGGGCGAACCCCACCATTGTCTATTTTTCGGGTCAAGCGGGTCGCATTCCGAGTTTATATGTCGGGTCAATTTCTCATTCATCAACACATGGTAAATCCTTTATTGGGTCAATTTTATCCGGGGTTTCATCTGAGAGAAGTTTATCGAAAGAGGGCTTACACACACATGCATAAACATGTGACTGCTCAATGCTTTCCAGTAATAACACTGTACAATCGTCTTTACTAAGGTATCCGTGATGGAATTACAAGAGAGCGATGAGCTGAAAGAAGAAGAATTCAATGATGAACAATGGAACAACGTCAGTGACAAATGCAAGCTCCTTAATAAAAGAATTGAGAGACTCGACTACTGATGTAGAAGTCTATAGCACACTGTCCCTATCTATGTTCCCTAAGGCCCCTCAAAAATTGAAGCTGAGGGACAACGTAATTGAAGAATACGTGAAGAATGCTTCTCTTGAACTCACTCTTAGCAGACATAATGTACACAATAAAATCGATACTTTGCTCCGTTCTTTTGGAGGAACATTAATATGTCTGGATAAGAGAGGACGAGGTTTCTAAAAATTTTATACGATGTTATCTTGGATTTATCGAGTTCAAATTAATTAAAAGCTCCACATCTATGAAACTTAAAAAATTTAAAAATTTTGGTGGAACTTGAAAGTTTCATATTTGTAGAAAGGTTCCGTTCTTTTGGTGAAACTTTTAAAGTCTAAAACTTTCATTGTTTCATGCCTAATTTTACTTGATGTTTAGAACAATGTTATTCTATAGAGTACAAAAGTTCTATAAATATGGAACTTTTAAGTTCCACAATATTTTTTGAATTTTTTAAGATCCAAAAATGTAGAACTTCTAATTAAATTGAACTCGATAAATCTGAGATACCATTGAGTAGAAGGGTTAGAAAAACTCTCCCCTCTTCCCAAACTCTTGCCTCTTGTTCTAAAACATAAATGTTCCGATCTTTAAAAAGTTTCATCAAAACAGCGGATATAGTTCTAGACATTAAATAAAATTAGGCATAAACAACGAAAGCTTGGACTTAAAAAGTTCCACAGAAAAAATGGAGAAGGAAAATTTCCAAATTTCATTAACAAATATCAAGTTAATCCACATGCCTTGTCTCTCACAGGCTCAATTAGGACGAAGGAAAGAATGATGTGGTGGCCGCACTACCTTAGCTCTACGACATCTCCTGTGTTTATCACCATTGGATCGAGATCTAAGGTTGGGAATTACGCATAATTTAGGTTAGAAGACCCTCTTGTTTTGTAATAGTTATCAACCATTATGTTAGGTGGTGTTTGGAAACTCTAAGTATGTGGTTGTCCTCTAGTTGACTTTCTAAACCCTAATAAGCATCCAGCTCCTCAATTTGAGCCCAAAAAGACAAGAAAATCCTGCGCCCTGTAACGATCATGTTAGTAGGCTTCTATGTTATCTTGTGGTTATTCGTTACACTCTCCCAATTATCAATACATTTTCTGTTTTGTGTGCTAAAATTACGCTCACCCTAAAAACCCAACACAATAAGGATTCCTTCTATACGGCATGCAGCCTGCCTAAACGTTTAAACTATTTTTTTTGGGGTCGAAACGTTTAGACTAATTAAATAAGTTATAATATGTAAAAATTAAAGTTTATTAATGAATATATTAGAGGTTAACATGTCAACTTTCACCGTGATGTTTTTTTAATTATATGATTACAAATCTCACCAAAATTAGGGTAATTTAGTATTTTTTTAGTTGGATTGTGAAAACATGAATCTTATCTGTGTGCTCAGTATCTCAAACTGAACCCGTGTAAACTGTAAAGCCGATCAAATTCCCATAGGAGCATCAAATTTGTAATGGGCATGGCTAGGGGTGTATTCGAGAAGAGATGGGCCCTGCTCAGCTCCATCCGTTGCTCGAAAAGATCGGCTCGAATTGATTTAAGCCTTCTTTACACATAACAAAATTTATAGTATATTTTATATAATTTTATTATAAAAGACTAATAAATAAATTATACTATTTCTAACTTAGAAATATATTTTAGGACTTTGCTATCGAGACTGTGGAGACCATGTTGTAAGAGAGCATGATTTTAGGTGGGGGCTCATTTCATATGGTGGGCTCCACCTAAAATCATGCTCTCGTAGAGCATGATCTTGGTCATCTCGGCCCTATGAGGGGCTCTGAAGCTTTATCCAATATTTTATCCTTTAACCAACTAAAAAAATATGAGCCCGTGCAATCCCTATTCTCAAGTCTCAGTCAAAAACTAACATCTGTCTTTCAAAACTAACACTTATCCTTATTTCCTTATTTTAATAGATGCTGGTTTTTAGAAAGGCTTACAGTAAGGCTAGCATGCCTCAAAATAAAAAATAGTAATTCGGTCCTGATACATTTTGCATTGCATCACATGTGAATTATAAAGATGATTGATTTCAAGATGGTTTCATGTGGCAGTGCATGATTTTATATATATTTTTCTTTGACTTGGGATCTTCTCCAAAACAGTAGCTAGCAGGGAGACAACCAACAAAGGAGTAAGTTGTACTTTCAAGATAAAGCTTGTAGATCCGGTTATTTTTTGGATTATGAATTTCTCTAGCTTAGGCTAGAGTAAAATAAATTGACGAACTTCTCCAACTTGTCACGTGTACCTTTTTAACTTTCTTTAATTGTAATTAAAATTCATTAATCCTTAGAATTAAAGAATCTATCCTTGTTCCTTGTTTTTTTAGAAAAAAATAATATAATCACAGGGGTTAAAATTTTTAACCAGAGTTAAAAGGTGTTTAGAAGCTGAGTTATAAGATGGGGCAGACTCCAGAGTATTTGGAATAAATCCACTCCCTTTTTGTTCTGACCCGGGCAAGGTAAGACCTAGCCCCAGCTTGGGTAAGGTAAGACCTAGCCCCATCCTTGTGACAGACTTAGTCCCACTATAGCATGGATCTTTGGTCATGTCCATATTTAAAAATATTTTATCTAAAAAAAATTATAAACTGTCTCTCATCTTCCTTTGGCCTTCCCTGCAACAATGCCCCCATTTTCGTCTCTCATTTCGGGACTCTCTCTCGCTTAACATACGCATCCCCTGCGTACCAAATGGAGCCGTCCTCTTTCGTCTCCAAGGCCAAAACGGCCTTCCATTCTGCGGCTGCCAAAGCGGAGAAAGTTCTGACGGACATTAAAGCTGATTTAAAGACCGATCGAGGTTTCCTTTTTCTTTTCTCAATTTCAGTTTTTCTTATCCAATCTCTTATCTCTATCTCTTACTAATCTACTTCTTTGAATCTCGATCGGATTTCGATTTTGGTCTAGAAATCGAAGCACAATCTCAGAAGTCTTCGAAGAAGCTCTCAGAGATTGAATCTTTTCCTGTAAATAAACAAGAAGAGGTAAAAGATTCTTCCTTTTTTTTTTCCCTTAATTGTTAATTTCACTGTAAATTTGACTTTATTACAATTCACGAGTTTTGTTACTGTTCTTCAATGGACATGTTTGATCAAGCTGAATAATTTCCCTCAAATTGAAGGCTTTTCTTCAGTTGATTACAATTCATGATTCTTAATGTTCTTTCTTTACGAAATCTCGTGCTATTTTCACGGTAGATTTGATTGTTTTACAATTCATGATTTTTATTATTGACCTTTAATGAAAATGTAGGATTGAGTTGATTAATTTCTCTCAATATGAAGTCTTTTCTTGAATTTAGGCGCCAAATATATGGCTAAGATTTTCAGTCTATTTGTGGAATACAGAATAACAGTTTGAATATCATTTCTGGTTGTTAATCATGCACTAATAATCTCTGTGGTCTCTTGTATATCTTTGGTCTTAAAGGAATTGTTATTGTTTTCCGCCATTACCGTTTCGGTTTTAAATCTTGTGTGTGGAAATTAATATATATAGAGCTTTTGTGTGCTAATTATGTAATGTGATCATGATTTCAAGCATTCAAGAGAGAAACCTGCACACCTGAGCAAAAAGAAGGATTGGCAGGTTCGGATGAAGAACATGAGGAGAGGAAAAACAGGAACAGAAGAGAAGGAGATGACCGAGAATTCAAATTCGGCTGTTCTAGCTCTTGACGAAAATCTTAGTCGGATGGATCTGGGAAATGTTTCCGAAGCGAAGGTAAAAGCTTTTGTATATGTTAATCATGTAATGTCTCACGTTCTAATTATAATTCTTATCAATATGCATGCACCTATTATACATGTCCATTATTATTGGAAGATAATATGTCTGGTAAATATTCAGGTGGAGGAGTTGGGTTTTCTGACAATGATCAATCATTTAATCAGGTCTCTCTGAGATAGTCTGCAGAACTCCCTCTTTATCAATTCTATCCCGTGTTATATATAGGAAAAACCTGTCCATTAATTGTTTCAACGCTCTCTTTCTAGATATTATAGATCCAAGAAGTGGAAACCTGACACCGAAGCTTCCCATGAAATCCATCAAACAGAAAATACTCTTCTATTTCTTTAGCTTTAATTGATACTCACTCTTAAGTTAAGAGACAGGTCATTGATAACAGACACTTGTTTGCTGTAACACCCAATTTAATAAACTTGTTTCAAAAATGTTTTACCTTAAAAAACTGAACGCTTGCTATAATTACTTGAGCTCCTACATACCAGAAAACAAGTTGTATTAACATGGAATCACTTATTACTGTGGAACTTAAATAGCACTTTTATATATTTATTTAAATCACTTAGAATACATTTACTGTTTAAAAGCATACATCTGCAATAGTTGCTTTACAGTTTACTTGGTTTGTTCTGTGAAAGCACAAAGTTAATATGCCCGATGATATACACTTTTGATGATCGACATGTAACTCATAGCTATAAGCCTATACCAGATGATCTCTTTGGGCTTTTCATTGTAACTGCTGCGAGCTAGATTGGTTGAACTTGCATTGGATATTCTTTTATCATTGCTATATGACAATCTGAGAGGTGCGAACTAGTTGAGAATTTTTTTGACAGCTATACGGGCTCCATTTGCAAGACTATTTCTATTCTTTATAATTAAGTACTCCTGGTCTACACTTTGAAAAATGGCATCAATACTTTTCAGGATTCAGAAAGGGTCTCCACTGCTGAGGAAGAAGGTTCAATTTCCACCAACATGTCAAAAATTTCTCCAGCATCTGTCCTCAAGCAACTAGCAATAGCTGTTGAGTAAGTTATTTTTATTACTCTGATTTGCAATTCTTTTACTTAATTTGTTTTAATATGGAATGACACACTCATAAACATTATGAAATGTTTCAAAAGAATTTTGGGAGAGAAAAGATACACTTTATTATGCTTTTAATCTAATATATATACACAGAATTCCTAACTAAATAAGGATATGACAAAAATAGGAAACTAATTAAGGGCTAAAGATGTTGCTAAAAATACTCCTAATTCCAACACTCCTCAAGTTGAGGCGAATATATTGACGAGCCCAAGCTTGAAAAGAGAAGATTGCAGTTACGAGGGACCAACAGACTTGGTGAACATATCAGCAGTCTGTTCGGATGAGGGAACAAAGCTCGGAGAAATGACACTTGAACGAACTTTTTCTCGAATGAAGTGAATATCAACTTCTATGTGTTTTGTCCTCTCATGAAGTACAGAATCAAAGGATAACATAGTGAAAGACTTACTATCACAGAACAAAGAAGATGAGTCCATCACTAAGAAGCCAAGCTCAGTCATAAGGGAACGTAGCCAGAGAAGGTCACACGTGCCCTAAGCCATGACACAATATTTAGCCTCAGCAGAAGATCGAGAAACAACCGCTTAAACAAGAGACTTTTCCAGGATATGAGATGACTACCACAGAAAGTACATATGCTAGAAGTAGAGTGCCTATCACTCTTAGACCTTACATAATTAGCATCTGTAAAACAGGAGAGACCTGACAATGCTCCTGTCGTATAAAAAAGCCCAAGACCAGGACAAGTCTTAAGGTACTGGAGAATGTGATAAACTGCATCCAGATAAGAGGTATGTGGAGAGTGCATAAATTGACTCACAACACTAACAATAAAAGTGAGATCCGGTCTTGTGTTCGTCAAGTAAATAAGACGACCCACAAGATGTTGATAAACAGACGGATCCGATAGTAACTCCCCCGATTCTACTGACAATTTAAAGTTTGGATCCATAGGAGTGGAATCAAGCCTACACCCAAGCATACCTGTTTCTTAGAAGAAGGTCAAGAACATACTTCCATTGAGATAGGGATGTGCCACAGCGAGACCTAGCAACCTCAATGCCAAGGAAATACCGCAGTGGACACAAGTCCTTAATGTCAAAGGACACCCCGAGATCACACTTCACCTTAGCAATACCGGGTGTATCATCTCCAGTAATAATGATGTCATCTACATAAACTGAGATGATAATATACCGTCCTTCTGACTGTCGCCGAATAAAGCATGTATGATCAGAGTGGCACCTAACAAACCCCATATTCAGAACTACATCACTAAAGCGACTAAACCATGCTCGAGGAGATTGCTTAAGCCCATAGAGGGATTTTTGGAGACAACAAACTTTCCCTAAATACTCCTCCTGAGCTCGAATACCTGGTGGTGGATCCATGTAGATAATCTCCGAAAGATCACTGTTAAGGAAAACATTCTTGACATCTAGCTGATGAAGAGGCCAAGAATAGGAAGCAGCAAGTGAGACAAGAAGACAGATCGTAGTCAACTTAGCCACATGAGCAAAGGTAGCACCAAAGTCTTTACCCGGAACCTGAGTGAAGCCTTTAGCAACAAGGCGAGCCTTATACCTCTCAATAGTGCCATCTGCAACTTCACACTAAAGACCTACTTACAACCAACTATACGCTCACCAGCAGGCTGATCAACAAGGTCCATTGTCTGATTTTGCTGAAGAGCATCCATTTCTGCTTTCATGGCATCCACCCACTTAGGCTCTTGGAGAGCCTCAGAGACTGACCGAGGAATAGACATTGAATCAACCTGACCAAGAAAAGACTGATAGGAAGTTGAAAGACAAAGACCCTGATAAGAGATAAACTTGGCAGTAGGATGATCAGTACTACCAGAAAAACCTAAACGGGTGGGGGGATGACGATCACGGGGAGGGTACTTAGGATGTGCAATATCAGAGGCTAAAGGAGGAGGTGAAGTACTTGAGTCTAGAGAAGAGTCTGGCAGAGGAACATGAGAGCGCGGACGACGAGGAACATTAAAACGAGGACAACGAGGAACATAAGGGAATTGATCAGTAGTGATTACCGGAGGGAGGGACCCTGCTAGTGAGTGAAGGAGACGACACTGGAGGAGGCTCAAGAATGGGTGAGGGATGAGGAAGCAAGGGACTGTCCTTCGGAGGAGTTTCCTCAATAGGTCCCAGCAAGGAAGAAGTACCTGAAAAGAAAGGAACAGTTTCCAAAAAAGTAACATCCAATGAGTGATAGATGCGACAAGTAATTGGATCATAACAACGATACCCCGTAGACATGCTACAATACCCCAAGAAGATACACCGAATGACCTTATCATCGAGTTTGGTATGAAAATGACTGCAGTTCTGAACAAAGCATGTACATCCGAACACACGAAGTATGATAGGAAAAAGGGTGCTATCAACCTGAAGGGCATGCATAGGGGCCCTGCCTTGCAGGATTCGACTGGGAGTGCAATTTATAAGATATGTGGTAGTGAGAACAGCCATATGCTAGAAATATTTGGGTACTCCCATACCACATAAGAGACACCGATCAACAGACATAATGTGACGGTTTTTACACTCCACCACACCATTCTACTCAGAAATGTAAAGACAGGTAAGCTGCTGGAGAATACCACTTTCACTCCAAAATTCATTTGTTATATATTCCCGACCATTATCAGACCGAATATTTCGTACAATAGTATTATATTGGGTTTTGATCATTTGCAGAAAATTAATAAAATGGGAAAACACCTCAGATTTTTTCTTCATAAGATAGACCCAAGTGCAACGAGTGTAATCATCTATGAAAGTGACATAATAACGATGTTGAGATAAGGCAGTCACTGGAGAAGGACCCCACACATCAGAGTGTATAAGATTAAAGGCACTAGGTGCACGGTGCATGCGAGGATATTAGTAGTGCGAGTATGTTTTGACAATTCACACACCACACATTTAAATTTAAAGTTCTTGCATGCTTTTTTCAAAGACAGAAAAAGCCAACATAAATACTGAAAGTTTGCATGCCCTAAACGAGCATGCCACAAATCAAGAGTTTGACTAGAAAAGATAGAAGAGTCAAAAACAGGCAGAACAGATGCCTAAAGACTAGATGACGACACTTTGGAAGATTGAGGATCTCCAAAGTAGAAGAGTCCATCGCGCTCATATCCTCTGCCAAAAATCTTCTTCGAAGTCAGGTCCTGTAAAAGACAACGATCGGGTAAGAAAATAAGAATACAGTGAAGGTTTTTCGCAAACAGACTAACTGAGAGAAGATTATAAGCAATGTTAGGAACATAGAAAACAGAGGGAAGAGTGATGTCTGAAGACAAATGTGCATCACCCTGACTACTGATTTTGATAGAGGACCCATCAGCAATACGAACGGACTGAGTTACAGGGGTAACTGGAGATGATAAAATGGACAACGCACCAGTCATGTGATTATTGGCTCCGGAATCCAAAATCCAAGTGGGATTGCCTAACTTAACATTAATAGCAGTAGGTATACCTGTAGCAAGAGTAGCCGTGGGACTGGCAGATGAGATAGTCGCCGAAGAAGCAGGACCCAAGCCCAAGTGTGATTGAAGTTGAGCAATCTGTGATTGAAGCTGACTATAACTGATATAGATGGAGCAGGTGCTACCTCAGCAATGACGCCTGTATGAGGAGCCCATTTCCCTTGGTTTTTGTTCCTCTGGTCTCGATTATGAGAATAACGCTGCTTCAGCTCAGGATGAAGATCAAAGCAACGGTTAATGACATGACCAGGCTTGCGGCAATGCTGACAATAAGGGCGGTTACCCGCCGGACGAGAGCCTGAAGGAGCAGCAAAGGCCATCTGATCAGGAACCGGTGGAGACAATTCAGGTGACGAAGTCGATGGAAGAAGACGGCGCCGACGTTCATCTCCATCAACAGTAACAAATGCCTCGTAAAGAGAAAGCACAGGAGAGGTGTTTAAAATTTGAGCCTGAAGAGCCTCAAACTCAGGTTTCAAACCCATTAGAAATTGGTACGTATGCCTACGATCAAGACATTTGGACTCAACAACAACATAATTAGGGAAGTCACTAAGGGGCTCATATTGAGCCAACTCCTCCCATCTAGTCTAGAGGTAGCCAAAAAAGTTCGCAACTGAGAGTCCCAAGGCAGCCTGGGAAGCATGAGAGATATCTCGATAGAGCTTGAAGATCCAAGAGTCACAGTGTGCATTAGCATAGATCTTAGTCAAGGCACTCCACAGTCCATGAACAGTATCGTGATACATGAACATGTTGTAGATCATATCTTCCATTGAGTTGAACATCCAACCCAGAATAATACAGTTGTCTATGTCCCACTGTTCAACCTTGAGATCAGTTGCAGTCGGTCTAGGCTCCTTTCCAAGAATCCACTCAGTCTTACGTTTTCCACCAAGATAGAGGTAGAAGGAGCAAGACCAAGCATGAAAATTTTGTCAATTCAACAACACGCTAGTGACACGTTGAGCCGGTGTGGATTAAGTGATAGAGAGATCTGTCCGAGGAACCAAGAAAGCTGGAGGGGTAGCAGGGGCAACTTTCTTTTCAGGTTTAGTCATGATGCAAGTAGTCCAACAACTCAAAATGGACAGACAAAGAACAAAGGCAGGATAACGATTGACAACAATAGAACCTCAGCCGGAAAAAAAGGCTGAATAGAGAGGGGTAACCGGACACTCGGCTACCGAACCAATAGATAAAGAGTTCGGGAGGGCTCTAACACATCACGGATAGGCATAGAAGGCCAAAGATGGCAGCACTGAGGCTGCGCAAGGGACCGGAAGGCCGCTAGTGGCCTGTGGTGGTCGGCCGCCTGTCGCGAAGGTTTTTGGCTGGTGGCCTGGGGCTGTCGGCTGGCTGGTGGTGGTGGTGCTGTGGTGTGCTGGTGGTTGGCGGCTAGGGTTTTGTCTCTTGGGTTGGCTTTGATACCAAAAAGAATTTTGCGAGAGAAAAGATACACTTTATTATGCTTTCAATCGAATATATATACACAGAATTCCTAATTAAATAAGGATATAACAAAAATAAGAAACTAATTAAGGGCTAAAGATGCTGCTAAAAATACTCCAAATTCCAACAATTTCAGATTTCTTTTTCCTTTATGGTGCTTATATGTTGTTTAATATTCCCACCATTGGCATTTTCAACTTCTGTTCTACATTGTTACTAGTTTGTGTTCTGAGCCAAAAAGCTTTCTTTCCTTCTCCTCGTTTTCTTCTTGCTCAAACTTCTAACTCATGTGATATATCTAATATTTGCTGCTCCTTGTTTCAGTTCATTGACTCATTCCTAGGCTAGGCCCATATACTTTTCTCCTGGGATTCATTTGCAATCTCAACATGCTTCTGATTTTTTGCCGCCTCAGTTTTCATTGCAAGAAAATTTGTTCTCTTTCTCTGCTAATGTTTGTCCATCTCATTCCAGCTTTGAGTCACGATCCATCCCAATTATATCGGGAGGTCTAGCTGTAAGAAAATCGTAGGATCATCGAGAAGAGGCGACCGTGGATGTAAACCAATGGCTCATGGTTGACCCCCTTGAGTCAGATCCGGGTGATAGAAGCCTATCTGAGAGTGTCTTTTTACACGCTCTTGTCTCTATTTTATAGAGAGAATCACCTGTAACTGATGTCTTTATGGCTGCTTGTAACTGGCGCCTTTATGGTTGTTATTACACTTATCTGGTCAAGGGTTTCGGATCCCTTCTTTATGACTAAACTAAATGGCTATTACAGCCAATAATTCCAATACTAGCAACAACCGTGACACTTTCTTTCCTTTATGTTTATTTGTTAGAAACCTTATTTTACATGATTTTTTGTTGTAAGCCTTTCATCTTTTTCTTTTTTCGATTTTTATTGATTAATTTGTAGCATCCGGTATAATGCCGCAGTAACTATACGAGACACGTTTTGTCCTGTTTCCATCTGGCACTATTCCATGATCCCTGAACTTCTAATTATTTTTTTGTGAAATATCCATAATCCACCTGTATTACTCAATGGTTCATTTGCAATGTTCTTGAAGTAATTCTTATAAACTAGGGAAATTTCTGAGAGCTGAAGAGAGAATGTGTTATTTTAAGATGAACTTTTGTCATTCTTAGTTATGTGCAGATTCAATGATCTATTTTGCTATTGCTCCTTTTCTCTTTCCGCAGGGCTGGAAAGAAGTTCAAATCAATGAAAGATATTTTGACATCAGCCAGAGGTTCTTCACCTCTAAGAGAGAGGGCAAGCTTAAGCTTCTCTGCAGTGAAGTCATTAGTGCTTCGTGAAAAGGAGGAGAAACTGACTTCTGAGTATGGTGATGATGACAAAGTCCTGTCTTTGATCCATTCATTATTTGATGCAGGTAGATTCATACTTAGTGACTTAATGAAAACCATTTCTCCCTAGGTCAGTGTAGTCAAAGGGTCCTTGTGATGCCTTGGTGATAGAGATTTCTGATAGGAGTCGCCGGGATGTTGCTTTGGTGGTACCTACTTCCTAGTGAACACATTTTTTTTCATAAATACGTATAGTTAAAGATGTTAATTTTTTTTATAAGAAAATATTTTATTTGCAAGAAGAAAGCAAGAATGTACAGAAAGCTTATAGAGGTAAGCAATCAGCCATAAAGGAAAAACAAAAAAGGAAGAAAGAAGAAAAATACCAAACCAACTAAAAAGATGGAGAAATAAACCCGCTCCCCTCACTACACCAAAACTATTCAAGATTTACACCCTCAAACTTCCAAGTGGCAAGCACCGAAAATCGAGGAGTTTCTTTTTATTGGCCACAACTTTCTCAACCAACCAAGCTTTGTCTTAAAAAAATTTCCAGTTGAAAAATATGGTGATATATTTATTACTGGAAAAAAGCATATATTAGACTAAAGTGTCACTGCAGGAAAAAAATAGCATAGTTTATTACTGTACTGAATGCCGAATGAACATGAGAAATTAAAAGTTTTTAGTGGCTTGGTGTGTGTGTGTGTGTGTGAGAGAGAGAGAGAGAGAGAGAGAGAGAGAGAGAGAGCTTGCTTTGTATTCTTTGACAAAGAAAGAGGCATATGTGATCCCGTGGAAAGGGTAGACGATGTTCCCAAAAACGTCAGCACTTTCTTTTTTATTTTCCTTTCTACTAAAAAACCTTCAGTAAAATTTGTTTTTTACTTGAAAAAAAAACTTTGTTAATTTAAAATCTAACTTTACTTGGGTTCCAGGAAACATACATTGTCACTAGTGCTTTCACGCCTGGACAATGATGTCCGCATGCTACCAAGAGACCACATATTTATGAGTGTCTGCCTAGGCCCTGATGCCAGCCCTAGCGGTCTTGGCTAATTGAAGCATTGATCTAAGCATTGCCTAAGTGACACCATAATCACCAAGTCGAAGTTTGGGAATCATTCGGCTAGGGAAAAATTCGGAAAAATTAAAAAAATAATCGAGCAAATGTTAGGCAAGATATAAACAAATTGAAAAAAAAAACAAGATTATTAATTATGAAGAACTATAGACCAAAATATATTCCATGTATTACTTTTTGGAAGATCAACAAATTGCGAATTATTCAATTTTTTTAAAAAAGACCTGAGAACCTTATTACTATGATAGACACTTTGATTACACTGCCTTAATTTGAATTTCTCGTCTTTAGTTTTTGCATTATCCCTTGATGATCTTCCACTTCCGTTGTAATATTTGCAAGATATTCGCAGAGGAACATTTGCCCAGATGGAAGAATGGCTCTGATTCGGCATCACTTACTATGATAACTTTGCCAAGAGAAATTCATGCTGCCCCTCCTGAAAGCTTTGTTGTTAAACTCTCTGAAGTCACCGGAAGCTTCAAAACCTTGCGGAAAATGGCATTATTTTGGTGCAGGGTCGTTGCCGAAGTAAGTAGATGTTTTGAGTGAAGAAAAATAAAAGAACTTGAATTTTTTTTTATATAATCTTAAATAATATATGCAAAAAAGTCGACTCCACTTTTTTTTTTCCTACTATTCTTTTTGCTGGTTGTACAATTTATTGAACAGTAAGGATTCTTCAACACCTTATATTTGTTATGTAGGTCACTCTTCTCTCATTTTGTATAGTTGACATGGAAATTTGATCTTAATGCCAATATGGATGTACAAAATTTTGTACAATCTGATAACTAAAAACCTGAACTTCCATTAAGATTCTGCATTATCTATGTTTGATACGCCATAATATCATTTTTATTTTTATTTTTTATATTTAGGTCTTCCATCTGGATTTTCACACTCGTCTTATTGTTCACCCTTTTCTTAATGAGATAGTATTACATGTTTTTTTAATCTAGTTTTTGAATTATTTTTTTGTTTTGCAACCAGGTGATTTGATTGATCTTCATTTACAACTATAGCGAAGCAATAGAAACACAGACAATGATTTTTCCCAGGTTGTAGGGATGTCTTTCTTGGCTCTCTTGGCCAAATGCAAATCAACAACATACTAGTCTTCCTTCACTGTAAATTTTTTTTGCCTGAAAAATCTGCAAGCATTCTGGTCCAGTGAGTCGTCTTTCTTTATATTGACTTGTTTTTCCTAGTGAAGTGCTTAGGTCATCTATTTTGATCGACATCCAGTTTTGTTTAGGCTTGTTCTACTCACTATGATTTCCTCAGGTATATAAAATGGGGACACTTATCGTATCATAGACTTCCAACCTGTTGGTCAGGGGCAACCAGCAACTTAAAATGCCATTTCCTTTGTAACTGAGAGAAGTCTCTTAATGATTAGGAAAATGGATTGCTTGAGAAGTGTTCGTTTAACTCCCTTGTGTCCACTGACCACCCCCATTAGCTTGTCAGAGATTCAACCTGCTAAATCCATCCCATACCTTCCCAAAGGATGGAACTACTGTTGGTTATTTTCCTGTTGATGCGACATGCACTATTTCCAATTTCATTCATGTATGTTTACGAAAAACTTCTATTTTTTTTACTGGCGATTTTAATTAATTTAATATCTTGTGGATTGATGGCCCACATATCAGATAGTAAACTGATAAGAACAGATACAAACTCGATTTTTGAAAACCTCCTATAAAATACACAAATTATGACTTTTTCATGAAATTTCAATTAATAAAATAATTTTGGAAGGAATTCGACCCGTAAAATTTAGGATTAGTTCTAAATATTATTTTGCAAAAGAAGAAAATTTGTTGTTAAAGTAACATTGATACCATGTTGAAACCATTCAAAAATGATAACTCCAGCTAAAAAAGAAGTATCCATCAGTAGCTCATCACTTTCTGTGGTTGGTACTGTATATGTTATTTCTCGTCGTAAAGGCAATCTATTCATCATTCCATGAGATCTCCCTATTGCTCAAGCACCAGGAAGAAAAGAAGACTGTATGGGGAAATTTGTGATAAGTTGAAGGAAAACAATATCTTGCACAAAGCTGTGATCACTAGTGATTACGCTCATAGTGACAAAGTCGGGGTTCGGGAATAATTCGGCAGGGATCAAGTTCGAATAATTCGGGAAAAAAATAAAAAGTAAATTAATAATTATAAAAATATACGGAACAATTTGATTAAAAATATATACAAAATAAGTATTTTTTGTGAATAATTCGGGAACTATTCGGAAATAATTGTAAAAAACGCGAATAATTCGCAAAAATGCGAATAATTCGGAAAAACGCCTTTTTTTTTTAAAAATAAAAAAGTCGCGATTTAAACGCTGAATACTTTGGCAACTCCAAAATTCGCGAATAAAACGAGCATTTTTCAAAAAAACGGTGTTTTTTGTTACACTGATTACGCTCGGGGACATAAATAGAGATTTAAAATACTAGGCATACTGGATTATCCATTCTCCTATCTACATGCGAGATAAATAATGTGTTGATGGAAGTTTAGATAAAATATATCTGGATGACTAAAATATATCTACATAAAATGGTCGCGTGGAGATGTTCATTGTGATGGTGATGACAGGAACTGATGAATTCAATGATGAGTTTTTTATTGTCTCTTCATTGAACAGATGCTTTAGTACATCTAGTGCAGAGAATATTATCTTGCCAAGTATTGTCTCCAAGCCCTTAATTGTTTTCTGATTAATAATGTTATTCAACACTCAGATGTATTGGGATCTATTAATGGTATTGTATTACTTCATCTTCTGAAGTCATTGATGACAATTGACATCCCACTAACGCAGGTGAGAAGGCTGTGGTCTGAAGGACAACCAGTTCCTGGCGTGCCCTTGGATGAGATTCCGGATTTAAATTCTTGTCTTTTGCATCAGCAGTTGCAGGTTATTAATTGCTGTATTTCCAGAAAAAGGCGTCGCACTCTTGCAACTGAATCATTGGAATTTGTAATGGGAGAAGCGAGTCCAAATATTGGAGAATCGGCTGTTTCTCTTGGCATGGTGTCTTCAAGCCCTCTTTTGTATGCTAGAATAAGCTCAGGGGATCTTGTTCTCCGACTTGGAGCTGATCATCCATCTGAACTAACCATGTTGGAAACTGGTGAACTTGTGTACTCTCCAGTTACCCAGGTTTGATATATACTTTCCTAGAACATGGCTACCTTTTTGAACTTCTCTCGTATTTGATGTCATGCATTTGTGCATTTTGTAGGAGGGACCTTTGCTTACTGAAGATCTTATCAGAGAAACAGAGGAGTTTGTGCTGCGAACAGGGAGGTTAGTGTATTTGAACAAATGCCATTTTAATTCGATACATAATTGAGACCCCAATATATCTTTGTGACAGTTTCCAAGGAATTCTTAAATTTAAAATTTGATAATCAAATGTTTCTGTCAATATATCTTGTCAAATATGAAGGTAGAAGTTCCTTGTGGTGCCTCTCATGTTTAAACTGCCCTTCTGGAAATTGAAACACTAATTGGAATTTGAAAATACTTGGTGCCCCTGTTCATAGTAGCTGGCTGAAACTAGTTTGCACCACTTCATTCTAATTTAGTAGCAACAAAAATCACATCCAGATGACAGAAAATTGAATGACTTATCCCATTAAAAAAAACATTTTGTATGTCTTCAGTCTGCCAGGCATCCAGTTTCATTTCAATCAACTATTAATTATAATTCTTGGAGCTAAAAAGATCGGTGATGGACATACTCATATAAGAGGAACCTTCATTGTAGAAGCCAAGAGATCTTGATCAGTTGAACTATCTATGACTTTAGATGGTGTTGCTTACGGTTGTCAAGGCAACTTAAGGTGACATACCTCATGGATGCTTGAGGCGGTAGCCTGAGGTGCTCGATGCTTCGCCTGATGAACTTTTTACTGCAGAAATCCTCCCAATATGAGATCTATGTATGATGCATTTCCTTTAATAAGAGCCTTGCAATTCTTATAAATTGCAAAATCTCCATTGTCAAGATGCACTTTGATAGAACTATGATTAGAGACAATTCTAGGAATAATGAAGGGGGATTTCAAGTGTTGGGAATAAAAAAGCACAAAAAAAAAATCTACAATGACTGTCGAATGGGGGGAGAGAGAGGAATAAAAAATATAAAGAAACAACATTCTACAATGACAGTTGTACATGAGAGAGAGAGAGAGAGAGAGAGAGAGAGAAGAAGGGGTGAAGAGGAGGTTGAGTGTAGGACTGAATAAAAAACAAAAAAATAGTCTGATAGTCAATGTGATGCCCAACATGGGAGAGATAAAAAAGGGGGGAGAGAGGGAGAAGCCATGCCTCTTACCTTTTTTACAATTCAAAAAAAAAAAACTCAAAAAAAGTAAAAAAAAAAAACATATAACAAATAAAATATATAATTATGGGGCCGCACTTATTTAAATTATAAAACACCTTTAAATATGAGTTTATGAGAGTTTTGGGGGACCTAGAAGGAATTTGAGACATTTAAGGACTTTTTTTTTTTGTTATTGGGCCGTCTGAATCTAGTTGTAGCCTGAATGCCTATGTAAAAAATAGATGAGGACCATATGGTCCACCCCACAAACAAAAAGAGGGAGAAAACTAATTGGTCCACTCATTGAGCAAGATAGAGGACAGGTTAACATGAGGAAAACATACTTGATACCGTTCATTTATTCTTTCTTTTTCTATCTGCAAATCTTTTTTTGTTATTGGATATACAAATCCTATTATTACATTATATGATAAAGATATGAGAAGCAGTGTTTTACAACCCGAAAACTCGACTCAGAACCTTAGTAGAGTCAACTCGGAAACTCGAGCAAAACTCATCCGAGTAATGACACTTAAAATTCGAACATATAATATTTTTTTAAAACTATATATATGGTATAAATTCAACATTAATGATAAAATATGCCTAAAATGAGGTATATAATTCAATATATACTAAACACCCCCCTTCTGTTTATATTTATACTAAGGGTGGGTGAGTGTGATAAAAAAAATATAATTTGGTCACTCGGGTAGGCCGGTTTACTCGATTTTTTGGTATAACACAAATCATACATAACTCAGGCGAGTTGGGGCGAGTTACTTGCTTTTCAGTACCAGTTCTGAGTTTTACCTCCAACTCGACTCGAAACTTGACCGAGTTGAGTCGACTCAACCGATTTTCAGGTTGACTCGCCGAGTTTTAATACAGAGATGAGAAGTATATAAAATAACATGTTTTTTTATTTACCAAACTACCATATTCAATTAAAATAAATTTTATATTCTTAAACAATAATAATATTACATATATCAAAATTTTAATAATAACTGCCTAGACGGCCAATCGCCTGAGCCCAGCAAAGCTCCTGGTCACCTAGGCGACTGCCTGAGGCGAAGCTTTTAACAAATATGGTGGTGCTGTTTGTACTTAACCACTCTTCCTTATTATCAATTTATCATTCTTGTTCTCATTTTGAGAACTTAGACTGTATAAGTAGTCATGCATGTCTAAAACCAAGTAGGTGTTAAGTATGTCTTAAAGTAGATTATCTGCAATTTATCTAGGTGCAGGGAATGCCTGGCGCTTGCATATATTTCTAGTTAGGTTTCTCTGTAGGTGTGCGGTGTGCCTATGTGTGCGCGCTTACGAGTGTATCTATATATCACCATCCATTGTGTGATCAAACAATTGAAATTGTATATACACATGAATAAGTTCCTGTGAAATTTTCACCCATACAGTTGTTTTATATTGTTATGACGCTACAAAAATATCTCTAATGGTTGTGGACTGAATTTATTCTATAGGGTCCATCTTTTAATGTTCTAATAAATCAAGAGAGATGAACTGATTCTTGTTAATTTATTAAATTATCAGAATTTTTGTTGTGAATTACAATTTAAAATATTTTTGTCTCAGACACGGGTAAGAGGGGGGATTGTGAGATAGGGTATTCTGTTCTTGATCTAGGTTCCTTGTGAATATTTAAGAGCTAGATTTAAGTTTGTTTAGTTTTGGTTAGTATATTTAAGTTCATTGGATTTTCTATAAATTCTACTATGGCTTCTGTCAGTCTGCCATAAAACGTCCTAGTTCAAGATTGTGAAGAGAAGATTCAAGGATGATGTGGGACCATACAACTAACCTAGGATGATACAATTTAAAGATCAAAAATTGAATTCCAACAATAAAAAAAACAATAAAACTATCTAGGTTTGCACGATTATATTAGAGTCAAAAGGAGAATTAGTAATATCCTAACTCAAATCACAATCCCGCAGTAATGAATTTCAAATCTAATTTGGGTGATCATAATGGAAGTGGGTACTTCTACTAGCTTAATTTCAGTCAATGGTCAATGTTATTTCCTTGATCAATTGAGGATTTAAAAAAAAAAAGTTAAGGCCCAATAATGTTGAAGATTGAAACATGCAAATGAGATACGTGTTTAGATAGTGAGGTGGTTAAGCAACACAACCAGCAACAATAATAAGAACAAAAACATTCAAATCTAGGGTTAGGACTTAGGAATTGTCTTAGGGTTGTGGGTTCCATTTTGGATTAGGTCTGGACTTGCTATGATAACAAGAGGGAAGGATCAAAGGCCTGCAACAATAAAACAATAGCTGTCTATGAATTGTTAAAGCAAGGTATAGGGACTGGAATTTGTATGGCAGAGAATTTATGGCTTGTAGGAAGGTCTGGAGTTACCTTGTTCGTTGGTTCGAATTCGGGTTTACGGTTCGTTGTTCGCAACTCTAGAGTGAACCCGGTTCACTAGGGGTAGGATGAGATAATTCGTTTCTTGGTTCGCTTAGGTTCTTTAATTTGGTTCCTAGCTTGGTTCACTACTTAAGCATGTAAAACAAATATATATTTTATGATATATTATAACATATATATATATATATATTAAAGTATGTAAATAATATATTACAAATACTTATTTTGAAAAACCATTAAAAAAATGCCTTTTTATGAGCTGTTCGTGAACTCAAAGTATAAATTTGCCGAACCCAAAGTAAAATATTAGTGAATTCGAACAAAAAATTTGACAAAACATGACCGGTTTGAAACCACCTTGCAGTTAGCTCTAGCATACAGCGAACTTGGTAACCCTAGTCTGGACAGCAAGGATAGGGGTGGAGTGTGGTGCAACAACACTGTTCTGGGGAACAAATGCGGCAGCCTAGGGATGGGGCTTGAAGGTCTGTGGCAGAGCTGGGGCAAGTGTAGGGGGTGCGGCTGAACTGGAGCGGATGTAGGGGCAGACTGTAGGGGGCTATACAGTGGGCAGCAGCACTGGAAAATAGGTTGGGGTGGGCTGTAACAACAAGGGACAGGGTATAGGGGCTGTAGAGGCTGTAACAACAAGGGGAGGGTGTGGGTAGGGTTGGATAGCAAGGGAAAATAGATCTAGGGTTTGTTTGGATTAGGGTTTTGCAAGAGAAAAAAAAAAAGACTAAACAAAGAAGAAGAAGAAAGAAGAGGATAACCTGGCTTCACACCATCCTTTCACAGGAGATTCCAAAAGCCAAGAAAAGCTCATATTTCATTATAAAAATTCTGTAAATTCTCTACTCCTAAGGGAGTATTTATAGAGAAGAATAAAAACCTACTCCTAGTAATTACAAAAGTGTCATTACTACAAGTTCTAAATAATTACTAAAACACCATTACTACAAACAAATGAACAATCTTAAATACTAATAAACGAAAACAAAAGTAAATAAACTAAGGTTGCGTTTGTTAACACTAGTTTAAAAAGAAGTGCTCATTTGAAAATTATGCTTAGTTGGACTTTATATTGTTATGTTGAAGGTTAATTGCATGTCTACATTTTAGAGATTTTAGGGGTAAAACCTTCTACTTTAAAAAGTAGGTATGGAGCTACTTTTTAAAATAGATGTTTTTACCCCTAAAATCTCTAAAATGTAGACATGCAATTAACCTTCAACTTAATAATTTAAAGTCAAACTAAGCATAATTTTCAAATAAACATTTCTTTTTAGACTAGTGTTAACAAACGCCACCTAAGATAACTAATAAGGGGGCCGACCATCTATGATAGACCACGCCATTTTGTGGACTAATTGTAGTCCTCGAATCCTCCCGCTCTCGATCTGATGGCGGATCTCTCTCCACATCACGATCCAATGGTGGATCTCCATCTAGAACACAATCTAAGCTTGTGATGTCCGCATCAAAGGAGCCCTTAGTTATTTTTGAAACTTCTTTTTTGTTGTTTAGCACTTTGATCTTGTCTAAGGAGAATGGAAGTTAAATTAGTTAATATCTTGATTTGTCTAAAATATTTTAAAGCACATTGGGTATTTGTATTTTCTTGCGATTCAAGGATTAAATGGCTTAAAGAAGGTGACAAAAATACCCGGTTCTTTCACAGAATTGCCAACAATTGCAGGAGAATTAATTTCATTTCCCGGCTAAAGGTTGATGAGGATTGGAAGGAAACAGAAGAGGACATTAGGATTGCCGCAGTGAATTATTATAAAGACTTGTATACGGAAAAGGAAAATATTAGACCTCGTGTTGATAATCTGGACTTCGTGAGCATTCCAGATGATCATAAAGCCCTGCTCAAAAAAGCATTTGAGGAGGAGATTTGGAAGGCAGTCAAGGAGCTAGAAGGCGACAAGGCCCCCGGTCCAGATGGTTTTTCTTTGGCTTTCTTTAAATCTTGCTGGGATGTTGTGAGCAATGACCTCCTCCTTCTCTTCAATGAGCTTCACTCCTCTGGGTCTTTTGATAAGTCGTTAAACAACACCTTTATTGTGTTGATTCCTAAGAAAGGCGACGCCCAGGATATTAAGGACTATAGGCCCATCAGTCTAGTGAGCAGTGTTTATAAAATCATGGCTAAAGTTCTTGCTTCTAGACTCCGAATGGCTCTTCCCCATATTATATCACCTTCTCAGAGTGCCTTTGTTAGTGGAAGACAGATTCTTGATGGTATTCTCATTGCTAATGAGTGCATTGATGCGAGGCGCAAATCGGAAATTCCAGGTGTGGTTTGCAAGATAGACTTGGAAAAAGCCTATGATCACGTGGATTGGGAGGCTTTGGACTATATTATGCATAGAATGGGATTTGGGCGCAGATGGAGGGGTTGGATGAAGGCTTGCTTTTCCTCAGCTTCGTTCTCGATTTTGATTAATGGCAGCCCCGCAGGCTTTTTCAGGAGCTCTAGAGGACTCCGCCAAGGAGATCCCCTATCCCCCCTTCTATTCATCTTAGTTTCAGAGATTCTCAGCAGGATGATGAGTAGACTGGATGGAGTGGTCCTCGAGGGGTTCGGCCTAGGCCAGGCAGGTTTTTCTATCTTGCATCTTGAGTTTGCTGATGACACGTTAATCTTATGCAAAGCTTCTAGTTCCCAACTTACAATCCTCTGTTGCCTCCTTAGATGTTTTGAGGCAGTGTCAGGGTTAAGAGTTAATTTGGGAAAAAGCACGATTTTTGGGATCGGGAATGTGCCGAATATTATGGAGTTAGCAGCTGTTCTGGGTTGCAAGCAAGGATCCCTTCTGGCTTCTTATTTGGGTCTTCCGTTAGGGGCTGGCTTTAAGCACAAGGCGATATGGGATCCAGTGATAGATCGATTCCAGAGTAGGCTGACTGGGTGGAGTTCCATGTATTTATCTAAAGGGGGTAGAATGACTCTACTCAAAAGTTGCCTTAACAATTTGTCGGTTTACTTCTTGTCGCTCTTCATCATCCCATCTTCAGTGGCCAAAGTTTTGGAAAGGGTGCAACGAAACTTTCTATGGAATGATAGAGATGGCCCAAAGAAATATCATCTGGTGGATTGGAAGACTATTTGTCTCCCATTCGAGGAAGGGGGGTTGGGTATTCGTCCCCTAGTGGAGTGTAATAAAGCTCTCCTAGGCAAATGGTTGTGGAGGTTTGGGGCTGAAAGGGAATCCTTGTGGAGAAAAGTCATTCTTTATAAGTACGGGGAGGCCTCGAGATGGAATCCCAATCCTGTGCGTGGATCCAATGGTTGTGGCCTTTGGAAAGGCATAATGAAATGTTGGCAGGAATTTTCCAAACATATTTCATTCAGAATAGGATCTGGAAGTGAGGTAAACTTTTGGTCTGATAGATGGTGCGGTCCTCTCACTTTGAAGGAAGAGTTTGGAAACTTGTGGACATTAGCGGCAGACAGGTTCGCTTCGGTGGCTTCTTGCTATGAGAGGGTTGATAATATTATATCTTGGTGTCCGAGGTTCCGTCGCAATCTTCAAGATTGGTAGCTTGACAGTGTCTCTAGATTGTTGGAGCGTCTCCATTTTGCTATTATTCTTCCCCATCATGGAGATGTCAGACTTTGGTCTTGTGACAGCAAGGGTAAGTTTTCTGTAGGATCTCTCTACAGGGCCTCTAGAGTCACTCAAGGAGATCCCTTTCCGCACAAACTGGTGTGGAATCAGAGAATACCATCTAAAGTCTCTTTCTTTCTCTGGTCGGCAGCCCTGGACAAAATCCTCACATGCGACCACCTGCAAAGTAGAGGATGGAAGATGGCAAATGGTTGTTTCATGTGCCTTCAAGAGGAGGAATCAGTGGATCATCTTCTTCTGCATTGCCCAATCGCTTTCAGGATATGGGGTCACTTTCTTTTGTGGTTGGGCATTTGGTGGGTTTTTCCACGTACTTTAAGGGACTTTTTATCATGCTGGCATTCGGTTCAGGTGGAGGGTTGTTTGGAGGAAGCCCGAAATATCATCCCAGGGGTTGTTGTCTGGTCCATTTGGAAGGAGAGAAATCGGAGAGTTTTCGACCTTTCATCCCGATCATCTTGGAGTTAGAGCTATGTGCCTTCTTTCATTTTGGCTCTCTGCAAGAGAGAACAGGGTCAATTGGGGTAGTTAACTGGAGCAGATAGGTTCTTTTTTGTATGTTTTGCTTTTGTGTTTTCCATTGCTCCTCAGGTCTTTTCCTTTAGCTTTTCTTTTCTCTTTGAGTTCACTATGCTTGTGAATTCCTCTATATTAGCTTTTCTTTTTTAATGCACTTGCTTTATTACCGATCAAAAAAAAAACTTGTTTTTGTCAACTGAGATTGTTTGGACCCATTAAAAAAAGAATTCCATCAGTAATTTTTCTTTTTGCTTTAACCTAATTTCTTGTTAGGTTTCAGACTATTAAACTCCATATTGAAATCCCCTTGTGAATTATCAGTTCTTAGATTAATTTTATGAATTAATGGGGTTCTAAAATGAAGAGCCATAATTCGATAGTTATTATCACTTTTTATTTGCCTACAAAAAAATATCACTTTATTTTTATTTTTATATGTAACATTGGCAAGAAAATGCTAGACATATGTAGAAGTATCATGGTACCTATCTACAAGAATAAATGAGAATTTCAAAGTTGTACCAATCATCGCGTGATTAAACTTATGAGTTAGTAGAGCTCATGGAACAATGATTAAGACAAATAACTAAGGTGTTTAAAACCAACTTGTATTCATGCCGAGGAGCTCTGCCATCTTCTTATTTAGATAATTGATGAAGACGTTTAGAGAGAAGAAGAAAAATCTTCATATGATTTCTATTTACTTGGAGAAAGTATATGATAAGAGTCCCTAGAGAATTAATCGAGTGGCGCTTGGGGAAGAAAGAAGTTCCAAGAAATTATAGTGATATCATTTGTCTCATCACTAATTGTTCTCATCATATCTCGCTTGTTTCTAAAGATTTTGGAGCCTCACTTCCCCCTTTCCCTTCCACTTCTCGCTTTGGTAGCTATAGGCCAAGATAATGATGTTTAGAATTTGAGATGGATGCATGAAAAGACTAGGAAATATAAGTTCAGAAATGAGCACATTTGAGAAAATATGGGAGATGGTTTATACACGTTTAACGGAGAACAATGACGACATCAGTGATGAGTAAGTTGATACAAGTTAAAGACTCTAAAAGGATGAGGAGAAGACCAAAAATGATGTGTATGAAGATTGTGTAGAAATATTTAACTACACATGCTTTGAAATAATCAATTTTAATAGATTAGAATGGTGAATAAGGATGTGTGTTTCCAACCCTAAATATTTGGGATAAAGCACTTATGATGATGATTAGCTAGATTATGTCATGCATGCACAAATTTTATGGGCTTTCAGAGCGTGCAGCTCTCTTCTTTATTGCTATTCTTTTGCTTTTAATATGCCATATTCCATGTTTAGATTTTTTAATTCAAGTCCTTCACATAGAGTTATGTGTTTTGCAATAGTTGTTTTTCAGACTTCTATAATAGTTCTCTTTATATGTAGAATAACCCTAACAGTTCCCACCATTATTAACCCCTATTTTTATAGTCTTAGCCGGTAGCTGGGTTTTAGTAATGAGATTTTCGATTTCAAGGATGGAGAATGGAGCTATTTTTTCAGTGATTTTCCTTGGAAGTTATTTGATGATGAAAGGTTGTTTACATCTGACTTCCAGGGTATGAAACAAATTTACCAATGAAGAGATCAGTAACTATACATTTCCACTTCAAGCTAGTACCGGTAGCATAACATGTGTAGATTTTCCTCACTAAGACCCAAATTTGCTCCATAGTTCACACTTCTCAGATATAACTAAATATATTAACTGAAAAATATAACTCTTGGAAAGTCAATGTGGCTTCACACAAAATTTAGTATCATGGTCACATGTTTGTAATTATTGGTGAACATTCAAGTTTATAAAATGTTAAAAATATTACAAGACAGGAAGAAATACCTTTTGTTTTTTCTAATATTACTTCTCCCCTCCTTTTCAGAACTAATGCTAGTGTATCATTTTAGAGGGTTTTTCTTTTTGATTTATAAAGTCACCATTGTTAACAAATCGCTACATATTCTTTAATGCTCAGTGTTGGTGCTGGTTGTTCACAACTCCTCTCTGACATGCAGGCTTTCAAGGTGAAGTCCAATTATGAAAATTTGTTCATTTTTCGTCTTAGTTTCTTATCTTTGCTATTCTTGTATCAGTACTAAAATAGATAATGGTTGACACTTAATTCAACGAAGTTCTATTCAATATCATGTGTTAGGCTGCAAACCCTGGGTGCATTTTAGAAGATTTTGTAAGATGGCACTCACCTCCAGACTGGGAGCCAAGTGATGAGACTGAAGATTCCTTTGATGGAGAAGATACGTCAACTAAAAGAGGTCAACTAAGTGGTCGAATGCAAAAAGAAGGTCAACTCTCCTCATTCTGACATGTAAATGCATCATAAGATTTGGCTAATGTGTAATTTGTTGGTAATATATTTTGTTATTATTTATAAACTAAATCTGAAAGGAGGATGAATATTAAAAAAACCAGCATACATTTCTAATGGAAATGCCCTTATCGATCACAGCGTAGACTGCTCGTGAAAGAATGGAATTCTTTACTATATCTTCATTTGAATCATTTCCATCCTTCTATTTTTAAGACATAAGACACCACATTTAATAGACATCCACAATAATTTCGTTACTAAATAGATCACTGCAATACCTTTTATATGCGGTGGATATGAAAGCCAAAACAGTTCAAGGAAAGCCCACTTCACTCAAAAGTAATAAGGAAAATTCTTGTGTAAGGCAATTGAATATTTTATGGGTTTTTCTGCTCAGAAAGGGAGTGCTGCTTTCTAAAAATTACCCTTTATTTTGCAAAAGATCAGTGGCCAAAGTTCACTATAAATGGTTCAAGTTTGAGGCATTCTTAGTTTCCACATGAATGGTACACATTAGTTCAGTATCATCCACCTGATTTCATTGGAAGTTTTGTTTAATTATTTTCAATTTATCTGCAAATAAGGAAAAGAGAAAAAACCAAACGTTCCAGAAGGTCTTTCACGCTTCCTTGATATTTAAGGATCTTGTTAATGAACTAATCATTCTTTTGTAAGTATTAGTATCGTAAATTTTCATAACTTAATTGAACTGATGTTTCCAAATTTGTCTCATCAAAATTTTCTCTATATAGACAACTGTTGGTTAAGAAGGATGGAAGTATTTATCTCATAATGTTTGGAAGGCCAAAAGGAAAACGAGCAAATTTGAAACTGTATAGTCTGTTTCTGAAATTTAGCTTGTAGCACATTTAAGTATGATTTGTGTTTTCCAGCTAATGATTGCATAAAAGAAAATAAAATAAAAATGTACAGTCATTTATTAGTATGTATGCAGAAACTTTTTTGGAGTCCCTTGATGAGAGCCTTCTGATAAATGATAACTCATCAATATCTAGGTAATTTGTGGCGTGAACTGTGGGAAACTGCCAAACCATTACCTGCTGTTAAACAAACACCTCTCTTCGATGAAGACATGGCAGTGTAAGTTTGAAGTTTTTTTTTTTCTTTTGATAAATAAGTATGGTCTGATTATGATAGCATGATTGGTTTGATTTTGCAGGGAAAGCATCTTGAATATCTTAGAAGAGATCCCACCTTCTGAGCTTTTCAAACAGATGTTTATTTCTTTAGTAAGTTATATAGTCAATCTTATTATGCATGATCAGTTTCTGTTTTCTTTATATATTTCTTATGTCTGATGCTGGTAGAAAAGTAATTATTGTTCTTCCTCCTTCCTTCCCTTATATTAATATCTCCAGTCCAAACCAATTCTTGTCGTTGATAATAATTATTATTTAGGAAATCTTAGCCTTTAGTTTAGATACCTGAATATATTATCTCATCATCAGAAGTTGGTACATAAATTTATGTTATCTTGCAACAGTAATTTGTGAATATGGGGACCTTAGTATACAAGGTAACTTACCCTGTTCTTAATTATATTTTTTCTTCCACAATTATAAAGAAGGTTCTGCTCTTGTTTAAGGTTTCCAGACACTGTTCACTCCTTTTCGTCTTGTGGAAAGGGAATCATGCCTTGTAGTTCAATGCTGCCTGAAGGCATTCATAAATGAAGCAGTCCATCTTGGGAGACATGGACTCATATTTCACCATTTTGCTCATTATACTGTGCTTGACCCATTCTAACATGGGACTTTTCCACTTAAGCTTCTGAACCCATTGTCTCTTAAGACTCTTCAATCCTAACCTCTGAAGTTTTTTTGTTCAAGTTCTAAATATCTTATTTGAGCAAACTGACGATCTTGTAGTTTGGTATAATCTTCTGATAGAACTCTGTACTGTTGATTCTTCATGTGGCGTACTAGTTTTCTCTGCAGTTTTCCATCTGATGCTTTATTCTTTTATAGTGCTAATGATGTTGTATGATCTGAAATTTTCAGCTGGGTTCAGGATTTGTAATTGCGGAAGCTACATCCTCCGTGAATAGTAACTTGTTGAAGCTGTTCTATGAGTGCAAAGACTTCATTGTTGCTACATGTCAGGGAGATACCTGGATTGAGAATGTCGATGATCTTTGCCAGGTAGGCTCTACAAACGACTGGATATCTACGAATTTATTTAATCTAGACATGGACTTGGTGTTGGATAGAGAGACCCTAAAAGATGAACATGACACCTGAACATTTATATCTAGAAGTATTATGACTTGGTTGTCCAACTGTTTTAGATGGGACATGACCAAAGATTGTATTAATTAGACGATCTTGGCCATAGAAATAATGGAGTTTTCACAAATTGTCGCGCACATAAGTCTTTTGAAAATCTAAACAAAGTGATAATGACTAGGACTGTGGTCCATCAGGGAGGTGCCCCTTCGATTGCATAGTCCAGATCAATGAATACATCCACTTATCCAGTTATCTCCTCCAGATGAAAGTAATTTCATGGTTATATAAATATTTCTGAAGAAAATAAATAGAAAAAAGCTTCTGTTACTAAAAGCCAAATTAAACAATATGTATTGTATGTAATTACTTAGTAGAAACATAAATGCCAATATGTCCACTGCAATGAGAAAAGTGGATGAAGCTGTTCTCCTTACATCTGTGGTACTTATGGCAGTGTGGCTTTGAACCCAATATATTCCTCTTAAGCTATTTAGACAACAAGCATTTTTATTTATATTTGACATGCATTTCCAATGATTTATATTTGACAAGCATTTCCAACGAAACAACGGAACACTGATGTCCGTATTTTAGATAAATGATGGTCCACTGATGCTTGTCTGTTGACTGTGTTATAATAAGGTATATGAAACAGTAGAGACAATTTTGATCCATCCGGAGGATGCCCTAAAGATCATGAAGCAGTCAGAAGAGACAACCACTGCAGGCGAACCAAAGCGTCGTTTTAAGAGACTCAGTCTAAATTTTGGTGGCAAAGATATACACTTCTTGAGAAAACCAGCCTCGAAAGACCAGAAGCACTCAGAAGAGAACCCCAAGAACTCAGAAGAGAATGCCAAGCGTCAAGTATTCTCTAACCTGTTCGATGGGAAGTCATCAATTTTTGCAAAGAAACCTCCCAAGCCCGGCAATGCACCCCAGGCCGATACAACCCCTAGTCCAGCTGAAAATGGTTGGACCATTGTTTAAACATATGCTATACTTATGCAATTGAAAAGTAATCTGTAAATAGCCATCTATTGGAATTGTTACAAATAAAATTGCATTGATTCTTGCTTGTTTCTACAGAAATGAAGAATTAGAAAAGCCTTGGGCAATTGGGTCAAGGTCTCTTGCTTTTCCTTTTTCTCTCCCCCTTCCTTTATACATACAAATTCTTGTGAGGGTCCGGTTTAAGCAGGATTGAACCATCCAATTGAGCAATGAGCTTGAACTCATGACTAGGATCCTGCATTTTAGCCATATTTTTTTAAAGAAAAGTAGCCGGAATATGACCGAAATTCTCATACAATGTAATAACTGAAACAGAAAAACACATAATATAGAATTCCAGGCCATGCTCTATGGTAGTTTCGAGCTATTGAACCCTCGTTTCTTCGCCTGTGAGCTTGCTCTTTGGTAGTTTCGAGCTATTGAACCCTCGTTTCTTCGCCCGTGAGCTTGTTTTACTGCTACGGCGAATGTTTTCTTTCTTTTCTTCGGAGAAATAAGTATCGTTGAGCATTTGGTCTTCTATGGGCTTCTCGGATTGGAGATACTTGGAAATCATATCACCGGGCATCTGGTCTTCTTTGGGCTTCTCAGATTGGGGATACTTGGAAATCATGTCGGGCACGACGAAATTGGCAATCCAGTAGAACAAGAGAAGTAATGCACTAAGTAAATAAAATGAATCAATATACCTCCAACCTTTTACAATTAAGTGTACGAGTTGAAGCCAAGATGCTTATTCGTGTGGAATGCTCTATTTCTATTCAAATTAAGAAAAAGAAAATATAGTTCTAAATTCAAACCATGACAAAGTTGGGTTCTGAAAAAAAAGAAAAGAAAGGGAAACACAACAAAAAAGAAATTTCTTGAAAGAACACTAACTAAAATTCCATAACATTAAGAGCCACCCCTTCAATCTTGCTGGTCCTTGCGATCAGCTTTTGCAGAGTGATAAACTAATTAAGCATGCAATAAATTGAAGATCACGAAGTTTGTTAATAGTGGAAGGCCAAAAAGATGTACCTTGTTTCAATGAAGACAGATAAATCACCGGAGGCGGGCGGAGAAGAAGTGACGCCGACGACTAGAGAGGAAGTGGTGAAAGCTTGGGTCCTCAGAGGTAGCAGTGAAGGAAGGTTTTGCCTTCTCAGTAGTTCAACAGGTTCATGGCTGGGGAGCCAGAGCAGTTTAGTAGTTTCTAATTGCTTGTGTTTGAATTGTGAGAATATGGGAAGTAATGGAGAGTAGCAATGGATGCTCTCCATAATGGAATTCAAAGCAGTCTCTCCCCTTTCTTCCAATTTCACATTAACCACATATTACTTCTATAGTCCTACAAAAGGTATGGATAATGTTTTGGTAGTAAGAGAAGATTGGCTTAGAAATATCTGATTCCCTTCTGAGAATGGTTGAGAATGGGAAGTGATTTTGAACTGTCAGACAGTAGGTTCTGTCGATAGTTCCAACTGCTCAATTCAACAGCGCCAAACATTAAGCGGGACCCACCATTTAATGCACCTGCACCTTGGGGCCATTGGATTTTCAAGCGAATGGCCCAGCTCACGGTAATACCTACTATCAAGAGGCACACTAAGGTCTCCTAATTTTGCACACTTGGTGCACATGAAAGGTCCCCTAAGTAACACACTGAAAGAATAAGAATTCCTTGTTATAAAATAAAAAAAAATAAAAAAAAGAATTCCCCTCCTATTTTAAAGAACCCACATAAGAGATTTAAACCATATGCCCATTTTTGCCCAACCTGCCATATTCTTATGGATATTTGAATAGTAGGTAAGGGGTCGCCCCAAAAAAGAGGTATATGGAATGGATGGCTATGATCATCTGACGATTATGACTTTTGGCTCGAAATCATTTAGGTGGGACCATTGAATAACGGGTCCAATTTTCCTTTTAACATTATTAATGAGTTTTTCTTTCGCTAATAGTTGAATACAGGGATACTTTCATGCCTTGTGCACTAGCAACTGCTATGCAGACAAGGAAGGCTGAGGTCCTCCTATTCATCGCAGACGTGAAAACATGACCTTCCCTCTTAAGTACATTGCTATTCTTTTGTTTTTTTTTTATGGTAATCAAGTACATTGCCTTGTGCAGTAACAACCGGTTTGTGTGTGTGTGTTGTGTGTTTCCCTTCTAGCTTTGTCTGTGCTATTGTTACCTTGACCAAAAAAAAAAAGTACATTGCTATTCTATAGAAGTACATGCATACACATTTTTAGAAAGGTTTATTTGTGTGATGGGGAGTGCTAGCCAGACTTTCTCTTATGGACTCTCCTTTTTTCGGGGCAAGAAGACTGATTTTGTGTCAATTCTTGTGGGCCCATCACAAAGTTCTTATCTTTTTACCATGAAAAAAGAGAGTGCATTAGGAGAGAGTGTGACTAGAATAATCCGTTGTGTGATTCTGCCAAGCTCCTTGGTTTGCCACCTACGATTATATCTACCAACAATAAAAATGCTATTTGTGTGTGCTTGTCTAATATTTTAATATCATCTCGTGCGTATTGTAATAAATTGTTTTTGATGATAATCTTCTTTTCATGTCAATCTCGTTTATGTTCTTGGTTGAATATATATGATCTCGGGCTAACTAGTTCAAGCCTTCCGAAAGCTAAGGCTTCATTGGCTAGGCTAAGCTCTGGTCAGACTCATTGACAGCCCTAAAGGTAATATTAAAGATTCAAAGAAAAAACAATAACCAATGTTTCTATTTGTTTAGGAATCTTCTTTTTTCTTAAAAGATCGATTGAAAAAAATATTTATTAAAGATTCAAAGAAAAAGCACTATTCAATGATTCTATTTGTCTATTTATCGGAATGAAATTCACTACGGTAATAACCAGACTCGGGGAGTCCAATTGTGCCCCTGAATTCTCCATGTGTCCCTTTTGATACCTCTTAACTGTGGTTAAGATCCACCTAATATTAAGAATATTTTAATATTTCTTTCTAACCATTGTTAAACATTATTTTAAATATTTTTTCTCTAAAAACCAAGGATAGGTAGGTGAACCCTAGGGGCGGGTGAGTCTTAACCACAATTACAAGGTTTCAAAAGGGATACATGGCGACCTCAGTGGCAGACCCTGGTTCAGTTATAACCTTAGACGATTTCATTCTGATAAATAGAATCATTGATTAGTGCTCTGTTTTTTTAATCTTTAAGGCCCCATTTGGTTGCACATCTGTTTTTTGTTTTTAAAAACACAAATTTGAAAAATTTTATACAAAACATGATTGGTGAACATGTTTTTGCTTTTTGTTTTTAAAAATTAGTAATAAAAATTTTTGAAAATTAAGGTAACAAAATTTTCTAACACCTCTGTTTTTCAAAACAAAAAACAAAAATGAAAAACACGGATCCACCATCACTACCACCACCCACACACAACAACCACCACAACACTACCACTACCACCACTACACCACTACTCACCAACTACCACCCACCACCACCCACCTCCACCCACCACCACCACAATACAACCACCACCACCACACCACCACCATCACCACCACCACCACCACAATAATACCACCACGACTACCATGACACCACTACTCACCACCACCATCCACCACCATCACTACCACCACCACCACCACCACCACCACCCACCGCCACCACTCACCATCACACTACACCCACCTCCATCACTCACCACTACCACCTCCATGAATTGAAATTATTTAATCATATTTATCAAATACGTTTTTTTGCCTTTTTTTGTTCGTTTTTTTAAAAATAAGTAAGAGTTATTAATACCAAATGTGTTTTCTACTTAAAAAAATTAGAAAAAAAAGTTGTTTTCAATTTTTAAAAACAAAAAATAAAAACAGAAAAACGACGGATTTGTATCCAAACAGCCCTAAATAAATCATTTTTCAAGTCTTCTTTTGAGAAATCCGTTGCCCACATTTCAAAAAAGGTTCTTAAACAAACAGAAACATTAATTAGTGTTTTTTCTTTGAATTTGAAATAAATCACTTTTTCAACTTTTCTTTTAACGTCATGCAAAAGTATATTTCTAAAATGGCCAATAAAGCAAGAAAAATAATCTTGGGCATCTCGGTTTCCATTTTCTTGCCATGTGCCCCTCCTCGATTGATGAGGGAACTATTCCTCATAAAGCAAAAGAGACAGCACCGACTCTCGAGGACAAGAATAGATCACGTTGAGGTACTCAAAAAGCACAAAGGATAGCACCGACTCAATAAAATATTTTTTTTGAAAATTAAATATCGTTTTGAAATTGGTGAAGCCCAAAGGGGGCACAACTAACATTTTATATAAGTATTTAAATTGCATAGCCATATTCTCATGCATTTCCTATTCTAAGGTAAAAATTATCACCTCTTAAAATGATATTCTAAGGTAAAAATTATCACCTCTTAAAATGATAACAGATGTTGATTTTTGGTTGAAAGTGAGGACATGTGTGAGTATTTTTTTCGCTAAGAGTAGAGAATGCTTGAGAGTAAAATTACCATGACACATAATATTAACTTTATGTTATGTTTGGTTGCTGAGAAAATAGGTGAAAACATGGAAAATAAAAGAAAATATCAGATTTCTAATATAATTCATAGTTGTGTTTTGTCTAATTTTCTTTTCTTTTCCATGTTTTCACTTATTTTCTCGGCAACCAAACATAGGGTTAGGTTGTCAATGGATATAGCTAGAGCTTAGCATAAATGTTATTAGGTCGGCCTTACTTATAAGACTAATGCCGTAGCCTTTGGAGGGAAGGGCTTGAACTGGTTATGCCAAAGTCATAGGGTCAGCCAAGGTCAAGTCAAGGTTTAAAAAATAGTCAATATAGGGTTCCATATAGGATACATCCGGGTAGCATCATCGCACATTCCACATGGCAGTCTCTCGTATGCAGCTCGCTAATGTTAGTCCAACAGATTCCAATGGAGTGCGTCCATTCATCGTCAGGCAGCTGGCGATAAAAGGGAGATATATCAAGTGGAGGAGAGAATTCAAATTCTTGAGGAGAAAATGAAATGCCTTCTTCCTTTATTATTGCCAACTGGCCGATGATGAATGGACACCTAATGGATTCACTAGGGCGTCCACAAAAGTAAATCCGATGCCTTTGACGAGATTGTGAAGGCCTCTTTAGATTTGGCCCCACCATTTGAAAGGGCCTTGGCTTGGCTCTGGCCAGAAACTCCTCTCAGAGTTCCATACATTGTGCGACAGTTGGCAAAAATATGGGGGAGAAGTCATTTTATTTTCTCTCCATTTTTTTTTTACTTTTCCGCATATGATATCTCTCTCCTTTATTCTCACACACTTATCACCACATGTCTTATAATAGGTGGAGAAGTCAAAATCATGGGCCCCATGATTTTGACTTCTCCACCACTTGTCACCTATTCTATGGAACCCGAGATAAGCCCTTTCTGGCTTCGCCAGAGACAATCCGAGGCCATTTGAAAGAAGGGTACGAATGACTTTGTGCCATTGTCTTTTACTCTTTTGCCTGTAATGTCAAATGTGAGTACTAGCTAAGCTTGCATTTTGGTAACCAGTTGAAGCTCCAAGCAAAGCTGAAGAGGTGTTTGGTTCCTATTATGTGTGGCTGTAACTACCGCTTCTCATCTTCATCCTCTTGGGTGGTCTTTTCAATTCTCTAAGTGATTTCAGTGTTGTCGGAAGATCAGAGAGGTACGCTAAGAACCCTCTCTCTTCTCTCCTTTCATAGTAATACCTCTCTTTTTTGCATTTATATCATATATCGTGTCCATCTTTTTCCTGAAAAAATGGCAATGGACTTCGTTGTCGCCATCGCGGCGAAAATTGGAGAGTACTTGGTGGCCCCAATTGGGCGTGAGCTGGGTTATCTAATTCACTACAACAAAAATGTTGAGAATCTCAGAAAGCAAGTTCAAAGTTTGATTGAATCAAGACAAGGGGTGCAAGGATCTGTCCAAGCAGCAAGAAGAAATGGAGAAGAAATCAAAGCTGATGTTGAGAAGTGGCTAACAAGCGTAGAAGGGGTCACATCAGAGGTGGAAATGTTTTTGGGAGATGATGTCAAATTTAACAAGAAGTGTTTCAGTGGTGGGTGTCCTGATTGGGACTCGCGTTACCGCCTAAGTAAGGAAGCAAAAAAGAAATCCTTGATCCTTATTGAACACCGAGAAGATGGTAAATTTGATAGTGTATCCTTCCCTGCACCTCCTCCGGGAATAGAGTCAATTCCCGCAGGAGATTTTGAGGCTTTTGAATCAACTGAATCGACTATGGAGGAGATAATGGAAGCATTGAAGGATGCTGAGACAAACATGGTTGGGGTATATGGAATGGGAGGTGTGGGCAAGACTACCTTGGTGAAAAAAGTAGGCAAATGGGCTAAAGAAGATAAACTTTTTGACGAGGTGGTGATGGCGGTCGTGTCCCAGACTCAAAACTTGAGAGATATTCAAGGCCAAATTGCAGACAGGTTGGGTCTGAAATTCGATGTGGAGACTGAACCTGGAAGAGCAGATAGACTACGTTCTAGATTGATGAATGAGAAGAGGATCCTTGTAATCTTGGACGATGTCTGGGAGAAACTCAATTTGGATGCAGTAGGGATTCCATTTGGGGATGATCACAAGGGTTGTAAAATTGTACTCACTACGCGACGCCAAGAAGTGTGTTATAAAATAGGGATCCAAACAAAGGCGATACCTCTCAATGTTTTATCAGAAGATGATTCCTGGAATTTTTTTAGAAAGTATGCAGGTCAGGCTGTAGACTCCCCTCCTTTGAATGTTGTGGCAAGGGAGGTTGCTAAATACTGTGGAGGTTTGCCCATGGCACTTGTGACAGTTGGAAGGGCATTAGGGGATGAGGACATAAAAGAATGGAAAAAGGCAGCTTCAAGACTGAAAGAGTTTAAGGCCACGCACAATGAAGATGTAGATCAAGATGTGTTCTCATGCTTGAAGTTGAGTTACGATTATGTAAAAGGTGAGGAAACAAAGTCATGCTTCTTGCTATGTTGTTTATTTCCAGAAGATCATGATATTGATATACAAGTCCTGGTGAGATACGGGATGGGGCAAGGGTTGTTTCAGAACGAGGAAACAATAGAAGAAGCAAGAGGCATAACCCATACGGCGATCAAAAGCCTTAAAGCTTCTTGCTTGTTGTTGGATGGCTATAAGGAAGGGTTTGTGAAAATGCATGATGTTGTTCGTCACGCTGCCATCTCAATCGCTTCCAAGGATAAGCATATGTGGGTAAGATCTGGTGTCAGTTTAAAAGAGTGGCCCAACAAGCCGACCTTTAAAGACAGAGTGATTTCATTGATGTACAATATCATTCAAAAGCTTCCCAATGAGTTGGAGTGTCCAAAACTCGAGACTTTACTATTGCAAGAAAATGATCTACATTTTGCCCCCGAAGCTTTCTTCAAAGGGATGGAAGCACTTAGGGTTTTGGATCTAAGTGGACAACTGTTCCTAGGATATGATCTTCCAGCATCGTTCGGATCCCTAAAAAACCTTAGAACACTGCATCTAAATAATCTAATGTTTAAGGATATATCAATCCTTGGAGAGCTAAAGGAACTCGAGATTCTTAGCTTATTTGGTTCTAGAATTAAGGAGTTACCAAGAGAAATTGGGAAACTGACTAAACTTAGGTTGTTGGACATGACAAGTTGTGTGATTGGAAACATTCCACCCAATGTGATATCAAGCCTATCCAAGTTAGAAGAGTTGTACATGAGAGGTAGCTCTAATAACTGGAAAGTTGCTGAACTAAATTCCTTGGGCTGCTTAACCATTTTATCCCTGGAAATACTAGATGTCGAATGTTTGCCTAAAGACTTGCGGCTTCCAAACTTGAAAAGGTTTAATATATCAGCAGGCTATATTATAGACATCATTGATTATCCAACCTCAAAAACTATGTACTTGAGTAATAGTAAATTCCCCTTAGCTGATGCCATCGAAGGCTTGCTGGAGAATACAGAAATGTTATATTTGCGTAATGTGAAGGGTTTAAATAACAATCTCCTTGATATAAATGGTTTGAAAGAGTCATGTCATGGCCTATCACTTCCTAGTCAATCATTCCAAAATTTAAAAGTTATGGTGGTCGAATGGTGTGACATATTGTTGAACGTTGGTCCAGCCAATTTGCTGCAAAGGTTACAAAATTTGGAAGAACTTGAGATAAGAAATTGTCATGCATTGGAAATTGTATTTAACCTTGAAGGGAAATGGCTTGTGGAGGAAAAAAACATTGTTCTGCAACCATATCGATTAAGAGAATTGAGGTTGAATGGTCTACCTGGGTTGATGCATATATGGAAGGGGCCCAATCATATCGTGAGTTTTGAAAACCTAAAAGTTGTAAGTGTTAAAAGATGTGAGAGATTAAGAAATATCTTCTCACCTGCACTTGCTACAAGTCTTTTACAATTAGAAAAACTCGAGATATCTAATTGTAGTGGTTTCAAAGGAATTGTATCGAAGGAAGAGGATCAAGTCGAACAAGAGGATTCCAACAGAAATGTTGTTCTCACCTTTCCGAACTTAAAGATTTTAAAAGTTGAAAGATGCCCAGTTTTGAGGAACCTTTTCTCCTCTACACTTGCTCGAGGTGGTCTTCCGCAATTGAGAGAACTCTCTATAGAATGGTGCTCTGAACTAGAGGAAATAATTGCTAAAGAGGATGAGGAGGAGAAAACTTCATATTTGAAGGGTCTCCATAGACCACCTATATGCCTGGACAACTTAAAATTCCTAAAAATTGATGGATGCAATTTGAAATGTCTCTTCTCCTTTACCCTTGCTCAAGGTCACCCACGACTGGAAAAACTTGAAATAAGTTATTGCTGTAATTTAGAGGAAATAGTTGCGAAAGAAAAGGATGGACATAAGGAAGACAAAAAAATTGGGATATGGAGGAAGGACTTGTGTGCTTTCAATACAGGACCTGCGTGCTTTGAAAACCTAAAAATACTAAATGTGGAATTTTGTTCCAAATTGAAAAATATCTTCTCACCCTCCATAGCTCAATGTCTTGGTTTCCAACTTGAGGTACTACGAATAGTGTATTGTGATTTCATGGAGGACGTAGTGTCAAAGGAAAAGGAAGGAGAAGAAGTGATGGGTAAGATTGTGTTCCCTAAATTAAAGACCATTGATCTCTTCTCTCTTCATGGACTCAGGAGTTTCTGTTCAGGGAACTTTTCTTTTGAGTGGCCATCCTTGGAACAAGTGCTTTTGTCCGATTGCCCCCAAATGGAGACTTTCACTGCTGCTGCTCTCGGAATTCGTAGCACACCAAAACTAAAGAAAATCACATTAGACGGTGAGAAAATACTTTCTATGGACCTAAATACCGTCATACAAAACCGGTTCAAAGGAGAAAGAAAGGTCAGTACATTTAATCATATCTAAATGTCCTCCTTAGTTCTTACAATTGGGATGCCAACTTTGCATTTTTGATAATGCTAGCCACACTCTCTAATGCACTCTCTCATTTTCCGTGGAAATAGACAAGTATTTTATGTCAGGTCCCACCAAAAAATTCCATATCTTTTGGATGGAAAATGAGAGTGCAAAAGAGGAGAGTAATGCTAGCAAAATCCATGCATTTTTTTTGGTCCCCTTCTTTCTTGTGTAGCTTTGTTTCGAAACCAATTTTTTAGTGGCCCCAAGTAATTCAGAAATTAAAAAAGTTTCGAGCGGTCTCATTTCTCCAATAACAAAGGCGGTTTGGATTATTATTGTCAACAACCTGAATATTTGCTTTCATGCAATCAAATGGCAAGTCAAAGTATTTAATTATGTAAGGTTGAAATGATGATCACATGTCTTGCATTTTTTCCATTAAGTTTATAATTTCCATTTAAATAAAGGCGTCAAATGATCACCTCTGTTTCAAATTTGGGAAATTTTGAGAAATATCTCTGCACTTGTATGTTTTAACGAAAAAATAAGCCTACATTTAAGGTGCATTTATTTTTTCAGAAATAGTACAAAGACCTTGTTAGTAAAATAGGGTAGGACCTGGCTACATTGGTACTTTTTTGTGTGATGAGTCGATCCCAAGGGTTTGAGAGGTTCATTCACCCCCGAAAATGTCTACTAATGTTGATAGATTTAGCATCGTCTCTGGTTATAGTGAGAGACGTCTTTTTTGGATTTTTTTGCACAACTCAACACATGTACTTTGAACTGTTATTAAAAAGCTTTAATCTTGGGGTTGACACTTCTAATCTTCGTTTTTAGAATAATAAGAGAAAAAATAATTAGTGGTATTCCCAGGTGAAAGCTGGGAGATGTTCTCTCTGGCTTATGGGTTGACAATGAGACATGAGTCTTCATGAGTATATTTGATCTTGAAAATGATAATTACTGGTGTGATTGTTTGTGCAGGTGGACGAAGACGATGAATCTACATCAGAATCAGAAATTCAGGAGGTTGAAAATGAGACATGAGTCTTCATGAGTATATTTAATCCAGAAAATGACTTACTAATGTTGATAATGTTTGTGTAGGTATTATCAAAATCAAAGGGTGAATCAACGCCAATATCGCAAATTCAAAAGGTTAAACAGGATTCTTCATGAGTATATTTAATGAGACAGGACTCTTCATGATTTTATTTAATCCAGAAGAGCTTGTTTGTGCAGGTGGCCGAAGGTTTGACAATGAGGCATAGCTCTGGAAGAGGGACAAACATAGGATAAAACACTCACTGGTAATGTTTCCATTCCCAGAAGGTCCCCATGCATTGGCATATTTCATACAAGTAGCACGCCCAATTAATAGTTTGATTATTGTAAGGACCATTGAGTGTCGGGTTTGACTGCATTGAATGTGTACCTAAACGAGGATCTTAATTTTCTTGTAGACATGAATTTTCTTCTTTTGCTTATATTTGATAACATGTAATCTTTTTTTTTTCAGGTTTTACACTATAAATTGCTCTTAAACTTACCCAACGTCCTGGTTGCTAAGGAAGATTGAGATCCTCTTATTTATGACCTTCCTCTTTTCAACACATAGCTATTCTAAATAAGGGTATGCTAGCTGATGTTGCATACACATTTTTGTACAAGTATTCATGACTTTTTGATCGGAAGCCACCAAGCTTCTTCTTGGCTTGGCACCCGTAGAATATAGCTACCAACAATAGGAACATTATTTGTGCGTGCTCATGTTTTATCAATGTTGATTTCCTCTCGTGTGTTGAACTGAACTTATATAAGAATTGATTTTTGTTGAGGATATTTTACCTTCATTTATTTTCCTTCTTTTGCTTTTTATCTTCTCTTTGTTGTGTAATGAAGGCAAATAAAAAGATGGAAGAAGAAGAACCTCTATTCTTGCTTAAGATTTGGATTTCTTCAAAACAGAAATATGGCCTGAAGAGAGCTTAAATAGGGGACTAAACAATCATAGGGACGAATAACAAAAACAACCATAGAGACAATTATGAAAATGTCCCTGAAATCAAAAAAATGCACCAATAATCCTCAAAACTACCCCGAAATAGAAATCTGAATGTCAGAGAATTGTATAACAACTTGACTTGGATTCGTTTCATCAAGATGCCTGAAAAAATATATATTATAATAGTAAGTCGGACTATCGAATCAAAAGTTATGGCGAAAAAAAGTTTTATCACCAACATCACTGAGTAATTTTTAGTTTAACTGGAAAGGGTGTTAATAGAGAGGAAATCTTAAATAAGGGATTAGAGGTGATCAGGACCCACAATTAGATGGGTTTTCAGGAGCTGTAATATGAAAATATTGTAGGGGGAAATTAAAACGGGTGTTGATGTGAGTTTAGGGTGGTGTGCTATGGCCACTCCCTTCTACGGGACTGATTCACAGCTAATTATACTACATGAAAGCCAGGGAGGGGGAGATCCACGAGGCGGTCTGGGAGTGTTTTTAGGAGATGAACCATTATGTTTGCAGAATTTTTTTCCCAATTTGAAAAAGGGAACAAAGGCAACTTTTAATGGGAGAGGACGCATGCACCAGTTGATCAATTGAAAAACCAAGGGTTGCATCTCGTTGATCCATCGAATATAGATAAGGTATTAGTACCTCTCTCTTCAAAGGTTGCAACCCTTAGTTATATATTTAATATTTAGAAACCACAGACTGATGAACGAACACAGCAAATCGTGTTTAGATGTGATTTGGTATGTGGAACTAAAGACGTGATTACTTGATTTGGGATTTTCAGATGTGTGGTCGCAGATTATGTTTACATCTCTCTTTGCAAAAAAATTTATTTTTTAGTTTTTGGTTTGGGATAAGTGTTGGTAGGTTGTCGAATTTTATAATTTTCCATCAAGGTTGTGTTTTGTTGATATTAATTTCACCATGGCCACACAATGAAGGACCTCCTTCCACACTTATCAAAAAAAAAAAAAAAAATTAACCTCCTTCCACTTGCGACATCAAAATTATTTGCCGACGTCAATTCAGTACCTTTGATTTTTTTTTCCTAAATTTTTATCAACGTTACCTCCTAACTTTAAATGTGCAAGGTTCATCTCTCCAAATTCAAATGATTTTGGGTAAGGTGGAGGGTTTCCTCATATTCATGTTTTCGGCCATCTAGGGTGTATTTCGAAGACATCGGCATTCCTTCACCTCCCCCTTAAGTAGGAGGGCAAGACAACGATTATGATAGTCGATCTAACATTTTCTTGGTGCTGATGATAATTTACCTATGGCTTTAAGGGGTAACCATGGTTCATCCCAATTAATATTATGGTTTTCAAATCACATTCTATGGATTTCTGTCAAATTTTGTTGATTACCAAATTCAGGTACATAAAATTAATGATGATCGTCCTTTAATTATATATTTGCTTAAAAGGGTAAACCATGGTTCATACCAATTAATATTACGGTTTTCAAGTACATTAAATTGGTGATGATGATAGTTTACCAGTAAAATATGGTTCATCCCAAGTAATATTACACCAGCGATACACAACACCCACTGTATTATAACTATAATCTCTCAATTTTATTTTTCTTGCATTCACTTCTTTCATTATGATATGAGTATCTACTTAAATTATTACTTTATACTTTTTTCACTATTAGGTTCCGTGTGGCTTTTTACTAGTTGCTATTGAATTGGGGGAGAGTTCAATTGCACCCCCCAGGTCAACACGTGTCCTCTTTAACCTTTATTAATTGTGGTTAAGATTCACTAACCATTGGGTTCAACAATATAACCCTTGTGTTTTTTTTAAATACAAATTATTTAATTAGAGTGAAATGTTTTTAAAAAAACTAAAGTTATATTGTTAAATTCCAAGGGTTAATAAAAGTAACCACAATCAATAGGGGTTAAAAGGGACACATGTACTTGACATGTAGGTTTGATTGAACTTAGGGAGAGTTCAATTGCAATTGGCTGTGATTCGAACTATGGAAAGGGGGTCAAGCTGGGGCTGCACAAAGCCTGATCAGCCCGTTGGTGCGGCTTGGCTCGGCCTGGTTCGGCCCGAGATCGGCCCAAATTTTAGGCTCGAACGGGCTAAGCCAAGCTTAAAAAAAAGTCTGAAAACTCACAAACCGAGCTCAAGCCAACCCCTGTGCGGCTCGGGCCGACTCGATTGAGGTTCGGTTCGGCTCGGCTCGAATATTATTAAAAAAAATAAAAATATTATTTATATATATCATTATTATAAATATAAATATTATTATTTTAAAAAAAAAAGATTCAAGCCGAGCTCAAGCCAAACCAAGCCCGGCTCGAGCTTGAAACAATTCTGGCCAAGCTGAGCTTCTAGCCATGATTTTGAATTCGGGCTGAGCTTCGGGCTACACTTTCAAACTCCATTTCGGGCTGAGCCGAGCTTTGCCTCGATCAAATCCATTCAAGCCGAGCCGAGCCGGGCTTGGCCAAGCCCGGCCCGAATACAGCCCTAGGTCAAGAATGCGAGATAGGATCACAGTCAATTGCAATTGAATCCAAGAGAATTCAATTGCATATGTGGCACATGTGGGGTTAAAATTGGTAATAGACACCAAAAGCCACCGACTTAGCACCCACCAAATGTGACATCACAATGACCACACAAGTCATGATGGTTTCTTTCAGGTGACATCACACTGACCACATGGTTTCTTTCAGGTGACATCACACTGACCACACAACTCATGATGGTTTCCTCGGCTGCCTATAAAATGAGAAAAATTAATAGAAAAAGAGGATGATGCAAAAAAAATGGCTAGAGGAGAGAGAGGTGGCTACGTGAAACCAAATGAAGAATATTAGAAGGAGAAGAAACTCGGAGATAAGTTAAGGGCTCGGGGTGTTCGATTAAGGAACCCCGACCCCGAAAGGTTGTACAAATGACTATACAATGCTGTCTACACCACCCGATGTTTTCCACAAACGGCCAAACCCACCTGACGCTCTCCATGGCTGGATCATTCTATGCCACATCACATATAAGTTTCTATACACCCCGATGACTTGATGCTTATTTAATTGGTCATGCTCGACTACTCGAACTCGCCCAACACATACTCGTCCAAAAGGTACTCGCCTTACGCGTACCCATCCAGAAGGTACTCACCCAGCACATACTCGTTCCGAAGGTACTCGCCCTACACGTACCTGTTCAGATGGTACTCGCCCTGTATTTACCTGTCCAGAAGGTACTCGCCCAACACTTACCTGTCCAAATGGTACTTGCTGTACACGTACCTATCCACCCGACCTGATTAAATGCTCATTGCCCGGACCAGACACTTCCTCGTCCACCCGACCTGATCACATGTTGATGCCCAGACTGGACATCCGCTGGTCTACCTGACTTGATCACCTACTCGATCTCATCCTCTCAACTTGAATACCTGCTCGTCCATTCTAACTTGGCTCTCCATCATCTGACAACTCCCTGCCAACCAATCAATGGCCACATGGTAAGTATCTCTCTACTTTAATGTTTACATGTGTCACGCCCCAAAATCCCCCCTAGGAGAATTGAGAACTTTGGCACGTGATTTACTTCACTTAATCCATTTAATGAGCTTTAATGGCATACAAAAATCTGAACTGAGAAATTTCTTCAATTGAATAACATTTAATACATCAACTGAACATCAATTAAGACTACAACTAAACTGAACCTACACAATCTGAATCATCCTCGTGACTCTCAACTCTTTAATTAAACATATCAAATCTAAATATCTCAATTTAAAAACTAAAACATAATAAACTAATTACAATCTCTTTAGAATTTAAACAATTTCTAATAAACTAAAATTGAAATCCTGTTCCTCTTCGGGATGATCACCTGTAAGATCTTCTTTACGTACTCCTCTTCAACTCAGGACTCCTGCGTATAATTATTAGATCTCGAACCTACCGACAACAACAGTCATCGGCTGAGTAACAAGTTACCCAACGTATATATACCCTCCTAGCTAACAATATAACAATATTTAATATAAAACATAATTTGGGATTTAACATGACATGTAAACACATAAACAGTTTAGAGTGCGGAAGCATAAATCAAATTCAATTCTTATACATGTTCACTTGTACTTGTTTCTCTTGTTTATCTTGCTTATATTTCTTATTTCGTGAATGTATTCAACAACATGCGAGTGCAATAACTTAAAATAACTTTACCCCATATATCGGGTAGAGGTTAACATATACTCTACTTTCCGAGGTACCACACAGTTTGCACATTATCCGGTGCATACGACTTGTTTACACATTATCCGGTGTATACGACTTGTTTACACATTACCCGGTATATACGACTTGTTTACACATTATCCGGTGTATACGGCTTTTCTTGCCTTGACCTTAGATTTGTGGGTACTCGGTCCGTGCAAAAATCAATCATACAATCATGCTTGTGTTCTTGTATACTTGCATAATACTTATCATCTTGATTCTTATTATCATACTTGTTCATGTCCATTCTTGTGAATAAGTGCGAGTGAAATAATGATAATTTTAAATCATTCACAATTGAAACATGCAGAATTTCTCAGAATTGATCAACAAAAAATATGGGTTTATCAAGTTGTTAACAACAAAAATAGAGACAATTTAATTCATCATGTCTCAATTTACAATACATAATTTTAATTAAATTAATCTCTCAAAATCCTAGTTTATAACATACTATAATTTCAAAGCAACATAGAATCACTCCATCAAATTTAACCATTCACCACTTCCTCCATTCTCCATCACAAAATAAACCACAAGATCATTCACTTTCCCTTTGTTGATATAATAATTAAATCGCAAGAACCTCTTTAACATCATAAATATCCTTCGCAAGGAAATCTTAAATTTAAACTCTCTAAACATCATATATAATTTCTATGAGGAAATCATGATCTAAAGCATTCTCAAAATCATCATACATATTTTCCATAAGAATATCGTGATTAAAACACTCTTTCTAACATCATACATATTTTCTATATAAAATCATAATTTAAAAACATCACATGTATGCTTAATCTTGCTTGTTCTTGCTTTAGATCTATCACTTTCATAATTTTATATTAAACTCAGTATATTGAAAGGAAGGAAGTTATATTTACCTCTCATGATCGCTTCCCTACGATCAAACGCTTGCGAATGAGATGGATCTAAGCCTCTTTATCATTTTTCTTTGCAACACCATTGATCTCTCATCTTGGATCTCTCCAAAACACCTTTCTCTCACTCTCTTTTAGGTTTAGAAGGTCTTAGAAACCCTTAACCTACGAGTATAAGGGGTATTTATAATGTTGGGAACCCTAGGGAAGGTAAGAAAAGGTCAAAACATCATATTTTCTCATAAAATCCCATTCTGGGTGATCGATCGCCGGTGGTGGGCGATCGGTCGCCCTCCCCTTTTTTTTTATTTTAAAACCTATCTTCAATATTTTGACCATAACTTTTGACTCAATTGTCGAAATTTGACTATTCAACTTGCGTTGGAACCATCATTTGAAGGGGAACAACTTTCATCTTTTGCAAAATTTCTAATTCTTCTTTATTCATGAACCAAAATGCCCCTAAAGTTGACTAGTCTGCAATGGGTTGTGATAGCCCAGATTTACAGCAGATCCGGTTTCAGAAATCTCACTTTTAACCTAACTCCGACTAAGAATCTAGAAAAATGGTAAACATGAACCTTGAAGAGGATTCTAATACCTTTCCAAAAATTCAAAAATCATTCGATTCCGATTTGTGGCGATAAAACTATGGCTTCTTCAAGTTGAGGTCATGTTAAGGTATCATTTTTAATTCATCTTTTAGGAACGTATGCATTTAAAATTGGGCACATATTTCAAGAAATTTATATCAATGGCACGAAAATTGATAAACTAAATTTTGGGTCTCTACAACATTCCTATGCCCTATGCTGACTTAAACGTCGGAGTGTCTATGATAGGTTAGATGACCTCCGACCAATGATATGTACAATAGGAGGAAGAACTAACAGAGGGCAGATAGATGTACGAGACCTGAACAGTGTCCCAAGAGATGACGTACACCTAAGATTTTCCTCACACAGCACATATGAATTATATGAGGGAAATTTTTTAATTTGAATTTCCTACCTTTTTTCCCCTCATCCAATCCACAAGTTCCACATATGGAAATAAATTCAAGAGAATTCAATTGCAATTGACTGTGATCCTATCTCAATTTGGAAATCGAATCACAACCAATTGCAATTGAACTTAGGGAGAGTTCAATCACACCCACAGGCCAACACATGTCCCTTTTAGCTCTTATTAACTGTGGTTAAGATTTACTAAACCTTGGAGTTCAACAATATAACCTTGGTTTTTGAAAAAAATATTTGACTCTAATTAAGAATTTTTACCCCTTCATATTAATATTTTTTTTAATATTTCCTTTTACAAACTAAAGTTATGTTGTTGAATCCCAAGAGTTGGTGAATCTTAACCACGGTTAATAGAGGTTAAAAGGGACACTTGTTGGCCTATTGGTGCGATTGAACTCTCCTTGAGTTCAATCATAATTGGCTGTGATTCGATCACCTTTAATCGTGTCAAGGAAGGGCTGTCAAAATGCCGGGTCGAAGCGAGGCAGGGCAGGGTCAACCCTAACCCAGCCATTACCTATAAGAAGAGTATGACTCTAGCCTAGCTCTTTAAGGGCTGAGGTTGCTTAGATCTTTAAGGGCCGGGTTTAAATAGGCCCCGACCCAATCCTGAAGGGCCAGGTCGGGCCGAAGGGTTAGAAAGAAAAGCAGTGCCGTTATTCTCATCGTAAAATGATATAACCCAACTTGATAGACGTTGTATATGGTATCAGTATCATCTGGAGGCTTTATTAGTTTTTCGTTTTTTTTGTTGTCGGAAGGCTTTATTAGTTACAATTTGTTTTTATATGCAAATGCCACTTAAGGTTCATTCTTTTGTGGATTTTTATGGAGACTTGAAAAGCTTGGCACTTTGCACTGTGTCATGAAAGTTGTTAGAAAATTTGAGTTACTTTCTAATGAGATTAATTTTGGGTGGTGCATGCACACCAACCTTACACCTAAAATAATTTCAATATTTGCTATTATTCACACTAATGAGGACACTGATGCCCTTTATCATTTTCTCTCCTTATTGAGGACAGAAGAAAACTCTGGTAATCCGCCGAAGAAACCAAATTTCTTGTTGAAGAAATCAAATTCCCCAAATTATGCATCCGACCATTACCCCATTCTCAAATTTTCCATTGCCCTCTATAATTACTATGCTTGGATTTCCAAACCCTCCTTTGTCCAAGAGAATTGTTTTTTTTTTTTTGTGGTAATCGTCCAAGAGCACTGTAATCGTCTCCTCTGTGAGATGAGCCTCATAGGTGACTATTCTCTTTTTCCGGCCAAAATCCAACCTTGCCACTACTGATAACAATGTACAAAGTCATGGAGGTAGGGTCATATAGTTTGGGGAACTGCAAGTGTTCTTGGGGGTGTGATTTTTTGTTTACAAACAAGCAAAAGTGAACTCATTAGTAAGCCCGATTCATTTTATATGGATTGGAAATCTTAGGATATCTGTATGAGAAATAAAGTTCAAGATCTTATAGATTTATACTAGCAGAGACTCCATGCGATGCACGAGTGTGAAATAAGAAAATTATACAATTTTTTTTAAAATTTAATTTAACAGAAGAGGAAGAGAGAGAGAGAGAGAGCTAGCTGGAAACCAATTTCTTCTAATAGTGAAATAAGCTATTCTAGTTACTAATAAAACATATACCAGTAAAGAAATTTATGGCTGACTTCATAATCATAATCATTTAGAAGGACAATAAAAAAAGTCAATAGAGCTATTTCTTATTACTTCCATCAAATCCTAAGTACATGAGGTTACTAATCATGATTAGTGGTTGAAGTCACTTGAGTAATACAATAGTTGTTGTGTAATCAAATCATACTACTACAACTGTATCTCTTCTTAGCAACGTGAAGAAGAAAGGTAAATGAGACATAATATAATAATGCTTTTAAATTTAAAGAATAATATTATTATGCGAGAACAGACCTACCTCAGGCATAGAGAAATATCCAACTCACCAAGTAAAAGATGTATCTGGACAGGGTGTTCAACTTTCTCTTGAAAAATCCAAAATCAGCAACAGTGGCATAATCACCAACAAAAAATCTTTAAATTACAGTTAGTCCCATATCAGATAACTATTCGAGCATGCTTCCCCTTATAAGTTCCTTGGCATTCGAGCATGCTTCCCCTTATAAGTTCCTTGTCGCCTTAAACGGTTGGTACCCGTTTTGAGGAGCTCTAGGGTGAAGCTTATTAGGGTTGCATGTGTGGTGTGTGTTTGCATGTTGTGCATGTGTGTGTTTGCATGTTGTGCATGTGTGTGTTTGCATGGGTGGTGTGAGTGTTTCCTTCAATTGCCTTCAGTAATCACCTTGTGGTGTTATTGAGTTTACCCAAAAAAAAAAAAATTACACTTAGAACAATAAACTATAAAAAATCATTTTAGGCACCAAAATTACAATACACTATATTTTACACTTAGATTGAAGAATATAACAGACAGATTTTAAGTTATTGAAAAAAAAAAAACACTTCCCAAACCCCATAACCCGTGAACCCAACTACATAACTAAAAAACATGAAAGAAACCAATATAAAAAAAAAAACTCAAATAGGAAGTACCTCATCTTGTGAAATGCCCTCATTCTCTTTTCACCAAGAACGAATGTTCATCCATTTCACTGTTGGGCGAACATGCCACTTTAAAACATCTTTAAAATATGTGGACAAATAGGAGGGGAAGAAATGGTCAAAGTGCATATAATAACTTGAGTTCAAGTAATCGACAGCTCTTTCTCTGTTCACCAAGTATACGTGTTCGTCCATTTAAATGATGGGTGAGCACCTAAAAGATAAACCAAAAACAAAAGAGTGAGAGAGATATCAGGAGGATTTCTATAGTTGTTAAGGTATTTTAAAAGCAGTTACTCAACAGGTGCAACAAATTCAAAGAACATCATTCCATGGGAAAAAAAAAATCAAAGTAGGAAAAAACAATATCACAACAAAGATGTCCAAAGTAAAATTTCATCAAACAGATTTTAGGTGTCATTAAAAACATTGCATTCCATGTAAAGACGGAGACTGATGCATGAGAATATGGTGAAGGAAGAAGAAGTATGAGTTATAATATGAATTTTTTAAAAATAAATAGAAAAAAAGAAAAAGAAACTCATACCACTTTGGTGAACTTGAATAAACCGATATGAAGTCTAGTCTACCTACAATTGACCCAAATGATGGTTGTAATTGTAGGATCAGAAGTCCAGTTTGGAGAACTACTGCATTTTCAATGAGAGTAGGGCTAGCATGCATCATCTCCACATCAAGCATTGTGAAGATAGATGAGGGTTTATAACCCATTGAACAACTAAGCCAATATTTTCAGACTCTTTAAGAATGATGCACATCAGAACCCTGACGTTTTGTGAGTATGATTACCATTGAGATGGAATAGATAGTGGAGGTTTTGGCCTACATTAGCAAGGTGAAGAGTGAGTGGAGATGAAGGGTTGAGTATTTACTTGGGATATGAAAAACCTTTTTGGAAACATCTATTTGATTCCTTAGAGAGATGAAAAGCCAGAATGCATATTTGACAGTAATTAATTACATGTGTAGAGAGCCCAATGAGAGGGACATGGTATAAGAGACCAATGAAAGATAGTAAATATTTATTAGGGAAACTAACTGATGATGTGGCATCATGAAAGGTAAAATGGAGATCAAATAGGGGTGCCATGTTGGCACCCTAATTTCTTTAGTATATAGTTGTGACCACAGATTCCGGTTGCTCACATTTTTATAGCGGTTTGTTCGCTTATGAGTCGCCACTTATTAATTCAGTGGGGATAAGTCCCCGGGTAATGGATAAGATCTTGGTCTGCTTAGAGTTCTAGATAAGAGGTTCGGTTAAGCCCGGGGAAGGTATTAGGCACTCCGACACTTTCGTTTTACAACGGTTCCCTACTTATTAGGTTTAAGTCAGTTTAATGTCAACTTGTAATCAAATGCCTTAGGTTTAGTGTATACTAATCCAAGAAAAGAAAAACTGAATTAGAGTCGAACCCGGATTGGGTTGTCTACGTACTCACATTAGGGTGAGATCAGATCAAGCGTAGTTCTGGCACATGAGCCTGTGCCGAGGCTAAGGGAGTGTTGTGTGTGCACCAAGGGTGGGTTGGGATCTAGCCAGGAGGCTAGGGGTAGTTGACTGAGTTGGTCAAGTGCTTGGTAATGTTAATTGGACCTGGTAGGCCAAGATTAGGCACAGTGGGCCTTGGGTTGGGCCTGGTAGGCCAAGGGTGTAGCCTTGAGGCTAGGGTTTGGTCCGGTAGGTTGAGGGTAAGCCCGGTAGGCTAAGAGTGTGAGCCCAGAGGCTAGGGTTGGGCCCAGTAGGCCGAAGACTGGGCCCGATAGGCCTTGGGTTGGGCCCGGTAGGCCAAGGTTGTAGCCCAAAAGCTAGGGTTTGGCCCGGTAGGCTGAGGTTGGGTCTGGTAGGCCGTGGTTATATTAACTGAGATAGGTAAAGTCCAAGATATGTTTATGGATCTTAAAATGTTGATTGATAATATTTAGGGATTTTCCCCAATTTTTCCCCAAGTTAAATGAGCTAACCATGGTTAAGACATGTTTTTAACCATGGTTAGTCCGGATAACCGGGGTTGGCAATGCCCAAGGTTAGGTTTGGATTTATATTGTCATTTGAGATTTTTCCATGATTTTTGGAATCTTAACTAAGGCTTAAATGGGCTTAATCATGGTTAAACCTAGTGTTATCCATGGTTAAGCATCTAACCATGGTTAGACATGAGCATATAGTTCAAAAATGCTGTTTTCCCAAGTTTAAGAATATTTTGGATCTTTAAGAATTTTTTGAAATTATAACTGAGGGGGTTAATTCAACTAATCATGGTTAATGCTTAACCGTGGTTGAGTTAACCATAGGTTGAGGCAAGGAGTGGCCTGGCCAAGCTTGAGATGGGCCCTAGGGGCCGGTTAAGGGCTAGTGGAAGGCCTCCCATGGGCTGTGGGCCCACTGCAAAGCCCAAAAGAATGCAAAACAGGAATTGGCGGTAAATGAATTATCGCATATTTTGATTCTTTACAAAATTAGACTGTCGGTGAACCAACTACTGCCAATTTGACAGTTTAACCAAAGTTTGAACCCCCCCGTAACTGTGGTTAAGGGTAGAGTTAGGGGGTCCATGATCTATGTATTTGAGGCCCAAGATGGGGGGAAGGCCTTGGGCCTACTATGGGCCCCAGGGGAGGTCTTGTGTGGGCCTGGTGTGGGCCTAAAGAGGCCCTGCTCATGATTAGCATAAAATCATAAATGTCGGTAATTTGATTACTGACATTTAGACAGCTTTGGGTTATTTGCATTTTAACCATGATTAGGCTTAACCATGGGTCTCGAGGTCTTCAGGTAAGATGTAGAGGAGACCAAGGGGGTCCCAACCCAGGCCTTGAAATGGACCCTAGGGTACTCAGGTGGGGTCTACAAGCCCTGAAACAGTAAAGCTCAGGTGTGTCAGCACTATGTTTACCGACACCCTGCGAATTTTTCAGAAAATGAACACAACCCTATGGGGCCGCTACGAGGGACATTCTAGGGGTTCCCCCATGATGTGAGGGACCCCCAGAGCCTTCTGAGGCCACCGGAGATGAAACTTTACCCTTAGGGAGTTCTCCACACCTATGGTGAAGGTGGGGGAATCCCTTTAATGGGTTTTCTGCAAAAAGAAGAACAACAGTCCCCTGGAATAGACCAAAGGCTCACAATGAGTGTACAAAACTGAATATAAATGGGTAGGATGAATCCCTACCTTGATGCCTTCGCTTGGAGGGGTTCGGTGGTGGTGCTGCAAGCTTTAGTGGACGCTGTTTGAGGCGGCAGGGAGGTTGCCGGAGGTTAGAGGAGCTATTGAGGGCTATTGGAAAGTCCTAGAGATCTATGGGAGGGTTCAGGCTCGACCTGGGGTTCGGATTGGGGTGTTTTTTACAGCTAGATTTTGGCTGTGGGGTGTTCAGTTTTTATAGGGGAATCAAGGAGGGACACACTTGGCAATAGGACGGTGGTAGGAGGGTTCATCATGAGGTGGAGAGGCCCTCTGTAGCCGGAGAGGGGTGGTACAGGCGTGCACTGAACCAGCAGGATGTGGGTGTGCTACAGGAAGACGAAACTAGGTCTGTCGATAATGCGATTATCAACATCCCCAATCTTTTGAAAATCCAGGGTGTCGGTAATCCTATTACTGACACTAAAGGTTTTTAACCAAAAGGCCCCTAGCCCATTGCAGGTACACGGTACGGGGGTTTACATTCAAATTTTGGGCCTGGGCTTGGTGTCACGTGCGTATGTTTAGTCCCACACCAGCCATGTACTGGGCGTTCCGGGCCATTTGTGTGGGAGTAAGCAGCATCTGAATTGGCTAGTCACTTTGGTTGGCAAGCGCTCCGTGACAAGTTGATATCAGAGCTACGCTATAAAGGGACGTGACGCGGGTGATGGAGAAGGTCACTAGCTGCGAGACGATGGAAGAATGAGGGATGGCCTTGGAGGGCAACGTAAGTCGACATGAGGTTCTTACCACCACAGTTCCAAGAAGGGGAAGGTCCAAGGACTATTGTGCTGCAATGGAAGCAAGGCTTTCAAGGGTGGAGCTTGGTTTCTAAGATGATGAAGTTCGGTTGGCAAGCGCTCCGTGACAAGTGGTATCAGAGCCGACCTAGGGACATTGGCGGTGTTGGACAGATTCATAGCACGTTGGGAATCAAGGATGGATCCCCCTGATGAGGGTGTCAGGGATTTAGGCGGGAGAGCCTGTCACGTGCGTATGTTTAGTCCCACACTAGTCATGTATTGGGCGTTCTGGGCCATTAGTGTGGAAGTAGGCAACATCTGACTTGACTAGTCACTTCAGTTAGCAAGCACTCCGTGAAATTGGGCCCAGGCTGAGGGATTTGGACTCTTGGGGAGTTTTTTAGGGCTTATACCCTAAGGGCTTAGGGCCTAAAAAGGTCTAGGGCTTGGGGTTTGGACTAGGGCTAGGCTAGGGTTAAAATCTAGGGTTTGCTAGGGGTAAACCTAGGGTTAGGATTTAACTAGGGTTAAAACCTAGTGTTTATCTAGGGTTTAGTTAGAGTTTACCTAGGGTTAAGGGACTAGGGTTTACCTAGGATTTGAATAGGAATTTTGCCTAGGGTTTAACTAGGGTGCACCCAAGGTTAACTAGGGTTTATCCTAGGGTTAAGGGACTTGACTGGGGATCGCCATGATTAACTAGGGGTGTAAAAATTGGGTGCTTACAATAGTATAGATGGGTTGGAGAGATATCTTGGTAGAGATTTAGATGGGTTAGAGAGATATCTGGTTCTAAGTTTTTGGATTCTTCTATCCTTAACTTAGACCTTGTTTTGTGGTGGTGAGGTGTGGGATAATCCGGTTGGAGTAGATAAAATCACTGTGGTTTTCATCTCCGCATAGCTTCTCAAGCATTTAAGACAGCTTGATCTCTCATCTCTCTCTCTCTTTCCTTCCGTTTGCCTTCAATAACGCGTTGTGGTGTTGTTGAGTTAGCCAAAAAAAAAGTTCACATCTCTCAATTGGAACGGTCTCGAGGTTTTCATCTATCTATAGTTTTTCAAGCATTAAAGACAAATTGAGTTCACATCTCTCAATTGAAACGGTCCCGAAATCTCGTATACCCAATATCTAAGTCCCCAGAAGCATGTTTACTTGTATCATTGGTTGAATAGGAGAGGAGGAAGAAGAGGGTGAAGTTGTCACTTCAAATTTCTTTTTTGGTGTGTATATTAGTAAATGTAAGTTTTGGTGTATATCATTAATAATTGGTTTGTATGTAGTGCCACCTTTTTGTTTGTTTGGGAACTCGGGTTGTACCCAACCCACCCTTAATTATTAGCATCATGAGATTTGAAGGATTATATATATATATAATTAATTAATTAATGAGAATTGTCAAAACTTGCAAAGTGCCGGGTTTTACAATCTCTGAAAAAAAACAGTACAAAGCACTTCAAAGTAGTAGAGAGCCAATATGTTGTTGGAAAATGGTAAACGGACCTCAGGGTCCTCTTCCAAACGGACCACCCAATTGTTAAAAGCATGTGGCCATATAAATTGTATTTTATTACCTGACATTTTTTCTTTCCCCATGTTTATTTAATGTGTTAAAAGTTGATTGGAGAGGTCAGCTTGTTGAGGTCCGTTAATCAGAACTTGTTGTTGTTTCTCCTCCATCAGTCTAGCAACAATTTCATTAAAGGGGATTTTGCATATCAGTTGTTAGGTTCTTCGTAGTTTGCAAATACACTGTAATGTTAAATTTTTTGTAAATTAACTCATGATTTTCCAATAGTTAGACAAATACCCTCAAACCTTAATTCCGTGAGACTTTTGTTTGAAATTATTACTAAAATGAATATAATGCCCTTAACAAATTTCATACCATCACAAAGTCCCTTTAACTGCTCTTGAACCATGGTTAATAAGTTTTGACTCTTATGGTTAATTTGTCTTTTTTTAACTCTTAACTATAGTTAAGATTCATTAAGCCTTGGGATTAAGACATCTAACCTTAGTTTTTTTTTAAAAAAAAATTTAAAAGTAACGTGTTCCCTTTTAATTTCCTTTAATATTGGTAAGATTCACTAATCCTTAGGGTTAAAGCATCTAACCTTAATTTGTAGAACAACAAATCGAATATCTCTTTTAACTCCCTTTAATTGTGGTTAAGATTCACTAACTCTTAGAGTTAAAGCATCTATTAGAATTTTTTTTTAAAACAGTAACGTGCTCCCTTTAAACTCCCTTTAACTATGGTTAAGTTTCACTAATCTTTAGGTTAAAAATCTAACCTGGATTTTTAGAAAAAAAATTGAACATCTCTTTTAATTGTGGTTAACATTGACCAACTCTTTAGGGTTAAAGCATCATTTAGGGATTTTTTTTTAAAATAACGTGTTCCTTTAAACTCTCTTTAACTTTGGCTAAGATTCACTAACCCTTGGTTAAAGCATTCGAGCTCTTATGAGTGGAAAAGCAATTGAGGCCAAAAACACGGGTTTTCTAAACTCCGATCATTCTGATCTCCTTCTTATGAATGGAAAATCTCTTTATGCCAAAAATACGGGGTTTCGATGTGGCAACGGGAGTTTCATGAGCAAGCCACCTGAGTGAAGTAGAAAGTTCAATCAACGAAAGCGACCCTTGAGCAGACTTGACCTTAAGAGTGGGAGAAGGAGGAGTTTTTTTGAAAAGGAGTAGCTCCTTCGACCTCAGGGGGAGGACCCGCCGAACCCGCGGAAAATCAAAATGGAATTAGATTCAGATTCAGAAAAAGCAAAAAATGGGGGCAAAGTCAACCTAACCGCTTTCCTTTTCGTAAGCCGCGCCCCTCAGGCCATGTTCAATCCGTTGTTCTTCTGTCTGAGGCAAAGTTGAGTCCCTCATACTGTATACGATCAAGCTGGCCGAGTTTCTCCCCTTGCCACCTATCCCAACTAAAAGAACAAAGGACAGATACCAGCTAATACATTAGAATCTATCCTCTTTTGCACTAACACTAAAGGAAAGGAGCAGCCTGTCATGAGATTCATTCTTTTGAACTCAAAATGGCTCATTGGCAATGGCAATTTCACAAGCTTTTGGTATGCCAATTGGTTTGCTGATTGTCCGTTAATTTAATTCGCATTGGAATCTCCTGAAGACTCTCATAATGTTGCTGAATTTGTGAAGAAGGGAGTTTTAGAGCTTCCGTTTAAACGAGTGAAATACATAAGCCATTGCGGGGAGCGAGGGTTGCTCGGGCTTTTGGAGCAGGGGGGTTCGGGGGGGTCCTCCCTTAAAACTCCGGTTCTCTGTTTAAGAGAAAAACTCCCTTAAAAGAGCAGCACTAAAGTAGGCTCAGGTTTCGCTTTCGTTGATTGAGCTTTTCTTTAGTGCTTCATTGCCTGAGTTGGAGCTCGAGCTTGCCTTGGTTTTAAAAAAAATTAACGTGTCTCCCTTTTTTTTTATTGGTAATGTGGTCCCTTTTAACTTCCTTTAAATGTAGTTAAGATTCACTAACCTTAAGATTAAAGCATCTAATCATGATTTTTAGAAAAAAATATTAAAAAATTAGCGTATCCCTTTGAACTCCCTTTAATTGTGGTTAAGATTTACTAATCTTATGGTTAAAGCATCTAACCATAGTTTTTAGAAAAATATTAAAAAATTAACATTTCCCCTTTTAACTCCTTTAATTGTGATTAAGATTCACTAACATTTAAGGTTAAAGTATCTAACCTTGGTTTTTTTTAAAAAATAAAAAATTAAGGTGTCCCCGGGTTAAAGCCACTAACCTTGGTTTTTAGAAAAAAAATTAATATGTCCCCTTTTATCTGTGCTTAAGATCCACTAACGCATCTAACATCTAACCTCCATTTTTTGAATTTTCTAAAAAAATTAATGTGTTCCTTTTTAACTCTTTTTAACCATGGTTAAGATTCAATACCTTAAGGTTAAAACATCTAACCTACGTTTTAGCAAAAAATAAAAATCATAGGGGTTAAAATTTATTAACCATGGTTCAAGAGCAGTTAAAGGGACTTAGTAGGATTATGAAATCTGTTAAGGGCATAATAATCATTTTAGTAACAATTTCAAACGAAAGTGTAATGGAAGAAAAGTTTGAGGGTATTTGTTTAACTTTTGGAAAACAATGAGTTAATTTGCAAAAAGTTTACACATAACAACATTGTATTTGCAAACTAGAAGAACCTAACAGCTGATATACAAAAACCTCTTCATTTAAACATAGTGTATTTGTAAACTAAAATAACGTAACAGTTGATATACAAAAACCCCTTCATTTAAACACTAGTGGGCGGCATGTGCGATGCACGTGAGAGATAAGGGGAAGGGGAGAGAGACTGGAAAGAGGGAATCTAATAAGGGCATTTTGGGAAAAAATTAAAAAATATTTTAGGCATATTTAAGAGACATTATAGATATAAAAAATTGTGAGGGACACGTTTGTTATAGAAATATGACGTAGAGACATTTTGAGAACCAAAAAGCTTTAAAAACCAAAGATAGGTGAGTGAATCTTAAGGGTGGGTAAATCTTAACCACAATTAAGGAGTGTTAAAAGGGACACATTGGACCTTAGTGGCGTAACTTCTATGTAGATTTGGAAAAAAAATACTATATTTTAAAGGAAGAGATATATAAGAAGATAAGATAAGGGAAATAGAAATTGGACCCCAGGATCAGTTTAGAAGTTGACTACAATGACCTCATTGGTCCAAGCTCCTTTTTTACCACCCATCAACTATGGTTAACTCTTTAGGGTTATGTAATCTAACCATGGTTTTTACAAAAAACAAAATTACTAATTTTAATTTAGCTAAACTTAACCATGGTTAAATAGGGGTTAAAAGGGATACGGGACACTTGGGTCAGCTTAGAAGCATAGAACTCATAAGATAATAGAAAGGGTGGTATTTGAATTTAGTTAAACTTAACCATGGTTAAACAGGGGTTAAAAGGGATACAGGACACTTGGGTCAGCTTAGAAGGAGAGAACTCATGAGATAATAGAATGGATAGTATTGAAATTTAGTAAAATATTAATCAATGTTTTTATCTTATCATTAGTAATAGAATCATTAGTAATAGAAGGGATAATATTGGAATCTTACCAAAAATAATAATCAACCTTTATATCAACTTTGATTACAAAAGAAATTTGGAATTAGAAAAACTTTCGTGACATTTTAATCAGGGCATCAACATTATAATAGTAGAGATAGATATAGTGTATTTGCAAACTAAGAAGAACCTAACAGTTGATATACAAAAACCCCCCCGCATTTAGAAGTTGACTACAATGACCTCATTGGTCCAAGCTCCTTTTTTACCACCCATCAACTATGGTTAACTCTTTAGGGTTATGTAATCTAACCATGGTTTTTACAAAAAACAAAATTACTAATTTTAATTTAGCTAAACTTAACCATGGTTAAATAGGGGTTAAAAGGGATACGGGACACTTGGGTCAGCTTAGAAGCATAGAACTCATAAGATAATAGAAAGGGTGGTATTTGAATTTAGTTAAACTTAACCATGGTTAAACAGGTGTTAAAAGGGATACAGGACACTTGGGTCAGCTTAGAAGGAGAGAACTCATGAGATAATAGAATGGATAGTATTGAAATTTAGTAAAATATTAATCAATGTTTTTATCTTATCATTAGTAATAGAATCATTAGTAATAGAAGGGATAATATTGGAATCTTACCAAAAATAATAATCAACCTTTATATCAACTTTGATTGCAAAAGAAATTTGGAATTAGAAAAACTTTCGTGACATTTTAATCGGGGCATCAACATTATAATAGTAGAGATAGATATAGTGTATTTGCAAACTAAGAAGAACCTAACAGTTGATATACAAAAACCCCCCGCATTTAAACAATTTGCTTCACTGCTCCTCTCCTCGTTTCCATCCCTTGCTTGAGGGTTGTGTGGGCTTTGTGGGCTTTGTGTGTTTGATGCATGAGGGGGGTTTGAGTTGTCTGTTTGTGTGCTCTATATATATACCAAAAAGGCTTCGGATTCTCTCTGGCAGCAGTTAGAGAGGCGTTTTTGGGCATCCATACATGAAGTGCCAGGTGATGGGAGAAGTCATTTCATCTCTCTCATGATTTTTGACTTCTCATCTTTTGATATCTCTCTTCCTTTATTTTAACGTCATGGTTAGAGAAGTCAAAAATCTTGCCCTATGAAATGACTTATCCCACCCACCTGGCGCTTCATGTATGGATGCCCGAGAGCACCTCTCTGGCATATGCCAAGAGAGACTCCAAAGCCTACCAAAAAACCAAAAGATATTCCACGACAGGTCTGACTCATCTCTATCCGTCTTTATCAGCAATCAATTTCTCCACTTCCTAAGTTTTCTTTGCCACCTCGTCCCTGATCCAATTAATCGTCGCTTCAAAATCAATGGCAATTTCATAATTTCTCTGTGACTTCCATCCCTTCACGAGCTTCGTTTCTGAGGCTTGTTGATAATTCTTCGAATTTCTTGGTCTGATTCCTTTTTCTCTCCGACTTGAGTGGGTTTGGAGATTTTTTTTTTTGGATCTTTTTGATTCTGGATTCAGTTCCTTCTGTCCGTGCTGTTTAGGTCTCATCACTGATTCCAATTTGTTATATTCTTTCTGCTGAAGCTACCGAGCGAATCGAAGGGAAAACCCTACCTCCTTCTCTTTCTCTCTCGGACTGCATAAATCGAACATATTTCTTCCGCATTAAGCCATTAACTGAAAGCAGACGTCTATTTAAGAAATCCTCTAGATAGAAAGCGGAAGCCATTTACGCCTTAAGAAGCTCTTTCAGAATATATTTTTACCGATTTTCAGCTATTCCAAGATTTAGAGGAGACTTTTCGGGTACAAATGTATTGGAGTAATGTGAAATTTTCAGAAATTTCTCCCTAGTTCAAACGTTCTAAACTTCACGGCAGAAGCCATTATAGGTCGAGAGTTTTGAGGATTTGGTTTTCGTTTTTTCATGGCACTAGCCGGTCTCAACACAGGTTAGGATCTTGACTTTCTTACCTAATTAGAACCTGGGATTCGAATGTGAAGCCTCGGACTCCTAGTATTATATGGTGCTTAAACCCTAATCAACCCTTGCTCTCGCTTTTTTTTTTTTTGTTTACCATCTGGTTATGATTAAATTTTCCATGGTTTGTTTATTAGGGGCATCTGGTGATGATTTGTATTGGGAACTTTGGCATGCCTGCGCCGGACCCCTGGTTACCGTGCCTAAATGTGGGGAGAGGGTTTATTACTTTCCTCAAGGTCATATGGAACAGGTAAATTGGAAACTGATTTAGATATCTTTTCAAGATTTGACTCTTTAATAACAGTGTTTATGCAATCTAGTTGCACCAAACTGCAGTTGTTGTTCTCAATCATAAGAACACAAGAGTATACTTTCTCCATGAAATTCGGCTTTTTTTTTTTTTTGCGATCTTTGTGTAATCCCTCTTATTTAACTCCCCAAATAAGTCAGAGCCTGTACATATTTCAAAACTCTCTTGAATTATAGAAGAAAGAACGAATTGGATATTGGTTTTGTTAACAGCTTAACGCATCGACACATCGGGGGCTGGGGCTGCACCAGCGGATGCCTTTATTCAATCTGCCATCTAAAATCCTCTGCCGTGTAGTAAATGTTCAGCTTCGGGTATGTTTTCTAAAAGATCATTTGTCTTGTTCACATCATTGATTTATTTTCATCTTTGTTTCGCGAACACAGGAAAGGTGGCTTGTCTTCTTTGTTCTCAGCTCACTTGTATTCTTTCTTTGAAATTGTAGGCTGAACCAGAAACAGATGAAGTTTATGCACAAATAACTCTGCTACCTGAAGCAGATGTGACTCTCTCTCTCTCTCTCTCTTGTTTGAATACCCTAGAGTTACAGTACTGTTTTTATCCCGTCTCCTCTTAATAGATACATTTAGAATCTAACAATATATTGTTTCTAACCTGTGGTATTCTATTACTTCTTTTTTTTGCGGTGCATGTTTTTTTTATATTACCCTTTGTTCACCAGCAAACTGAAGTTATCACTCCAGATCCTGTACCCCCGGAACCTCCACGGTACACAGTCAACTCATTTAGCAAGACACTTACTGCTTCTGACATAACCACCCATGGAGGATTCTCTGTTCTTCAGAGGCATGCTAATCATTGCCTGCCACCATTGGTGAGCAGTTAATTAAATGTTCTCCTCTTTCTTGAACATTCAGTGCTACAGTTTTTCTCTTCTTACTCTCCTTGAGTTTTTGTTCTCCATTCAGGATATGACACAGAATCAACCCTGGCAGGAATTGGTTGCCACAGATCTGCACGGAAATGAGTGGCATTTCCGTCACATTTTTCGAGGTTTTCACTTCTCTAGCAACTTGTTTGTTGTTTTGAATACTAAACAGCTTCAGTTGGAACTATGGTTTTGCAAACTGCTTGAGGAAACCTGCTAGCACCTTGATTATCTTCCATGCGACCCAGCCTATGCGCTGGGTATGGGACCTGTTGGTCTTTGTGCTGGGTATGGGACCTCTAGTCCCAGTCATTGAATCCCTTCCCAATGTTCAGGGTGCATGCAATGGGCTCTATGTTTTTTTAAACATTTAATAGTCTTTCTAGAGCTTAACGACTACAGGTTGATTCTGATTAGACTGCCACCCCGAATGAATTAGCTCACTGATTGACTTGCACTTTTTATTAAATACTTGGGTGCAGCAGCACTGTGTCTGACACAGATCCATACTCAAGCTGATTAGAGTTTGAAGAGAATTTGAAGATTTGGTTACCTTTTGGTTGTCTTGCTACCATTTGGCTCTCTGGTACTCTTTGTTTTCAATCTTTAGACTGCTTATATACAAATCAAAACATTACTTGCAGGGCGAACCAGGCCCCACTTACTCACAACTGGGTGGAGTGTCTTTGTCAGTTCCAAGAGACTGGTGGCTGGCGATGCATTTATATTCCTGAGGTAAGTTACATAGCGCAGATGGAGTACTGCATTGTTTTAGGTTTTTTATTCTCTCCTGCCAATAAATGGTTGCATCAAAATATTTGCCAGAGGTGAAAATGGAGAGTTGAGAGTTGGAGCAAGGAGGCTCATGAGACAACTAAGCAATATACCGCAATCTGTTACATACAGTCGCATGATGCATCTTAGGGTCCTTGCTACTGCTACTCATGCTATCGCAACAGCAACCCTGTTTACAGTCAACTACAAGCCAAGGTTTTGTCTTCTTTGCCTAATTTAATGAAGATATACTATTCCTTTTGTTTGTTTCTTCTTATGTTCCAATCAATCATTAAAACACCTCCAGGTGTTTCTATGCAGGGGCAGAGCAAGGGGGGCACGTGCCCCCCCCCTGAATTTTTGAAAGACAAAATAAAAATTATATTTTTTTAATGGTTTATAGGGCCTAGCCATGGGCAGGGGCGGAGAAGGGGATATTTTAATAAGACAACCATGGGGCAGCTGCCCCCGAAACTTGAAAAAAACTATAGTTTAGTAGGGCATAGCCATGGAACATGGGGACAGCTGCCCCTTGAATTTTTGAGAAAAAAAAAAAATCTTTTATACTTTGTTGTTTAATTATTTATCAGGGCATAGTCAGGGGAAAGGGGGCAGCTGCCCCTCAACTTTTGAAAAATAATACTATATTATTTAAATATTTATTAGAGTCATGGGGCAAGAGGAGCAATTGTTCCCTATGTTTTTGAAAAAAATATATCTTGCATACTATGTTATTTAATTATTTAACAGGGAATAGCCATGGGACAAGGGGACAACTGACCCCAGAAACAAGGAGAAACAATACCCATTGGATTTGTACGAAACATATGGTGGAGATGGCCCGCACAGTTAGTCATAAAAAAAAATTCGGGGGCTATGCCCTCGAATCCCATCCTAGAGCCAGAATATTTCGTACCCGTCTAATCATTCTTCACAAATCCATAAACAATTACTAATCTTGGCTCAGCCCCTATTTCTATGCATATCTTTATCTGGATAAGATGATTTATGTAAACTGTAAAATCTTCTAAACTTTTATGGTGCTTTGAAGTGTGATCTAGAAACTTTTTCTGGCGAACTATAATATGGGGGATCATGGAGTATTTTCTCTATTCTCCTGAAGAGATTCCTGAAGATCCGTCCAGGGTTTAGACTTTTCTGTAGTGCAGGACTTCACACAAATCTATTCCGAGGTCCTAAAAGTTATTGAGTCTAACTAGTTTTTCCGGTGAAGGAGTCTGGCTAGTTTCTAAGGCTGCCGGGTTAGGGGCCTGTGTGTAGATCTGTATGAGAAGTTTCCCAGGAGGCCTAAGTCTTCTATTCTCTATTTTTCTAAGGATGAGGAGGTTTTCTATCTTCATGGAATCAATATCTTTCGACCTCATCGAAGAGGATGAAGTTCAAGGGGAAACATTTAGATTGGTGGAGCAGGGTTGAGGCTATTCGGTGGAAATTAGATTGGAAGAATCAGCTTTTTGGTTCTTGTTGAAATTTGAAGTCGCCAATAGTAATGAAGGAAGAGTGGGATATATGGTAGAAAAGCTTCAATGTATCCACAGTTCGTTGCTATTAGAGAGGAAACAAAACAGATTCGGTCAGCCATCATCATTACACAATTTCCTGTCTCTGGCAGCAGTAGAAGATGGCTCAATCTACCGGTTGGTCGGGAGAGGGAGGGTTGGAAAAAGATGGAAGCGGCTTTGAGGAGCTTTATCCCAAGGAAGCCTCTGCTTACCCAGAGCGTGGTCTACAACAACAAATCCAATTCTAAATTAGAAGGGGATGCTAATAGGGATAACAAGCCTCAACTTTCTTCTTCAGCTTTCCTGGAAATGAGTTGCTGGGACAATGGAGTTGGGCTTTGGTCTGCACTTTTTCATTTCCGGTGGAAGAATGATCGGATGTGGAACATAAGGTGAACCTAATGCTACCTTTTGACAATAAGTCTCCATTACACACTTTTGATGAATTTAGAGGGATCTTGCTGCCTAATAAACTTAGCGCAATCCATAATCTTCGCAAAGATAACTCCGTAACGCTACCATCAGGCTGAAAGGTGGTGATTTCTTCTTGGAGGCTCGAATGCAATGCCCTAAAATCAGTGTAGTCAAGGCGTTGCTTAGACAACCATCATTGCCTGAGTGCCTTTCTAGGCAGGTAGAAGTCACCTGACTCTCATAACTGTAAGCCTATTGACAACTTATTGATATAATATATCTTGTAAGTAAAATGTTTTAAATTTTACTTTCATTTACTTAAAATATTTATATGTTAATAAGGTTATATATTTACTTAAGATATTTCTAAATCCAAATTTCTGAAGAATAAAAAGTCAACTTTCCAGTTCAAGAACATAATCCACTTTTTAGGGATTAGGTCAAAATTTCAACTTGTAAATGCTAAGGTATTTCTTAAATCTTAAAATTTCATAAATTCTACTAATTATCAAAATATTACTAAAACCCAAAAGTCTGGGAAGAAAAGTTTAATATTTTAGTCTTCAAAAATAATTTCATTTACATGTTCAAAAAGTAAACTAAAAAAGTTTAGCAGAAAAAGACTTGCGTACTAGAGCCACCATTGTGATAGGAAAATAAGCTTGCTTCTAAGATAAACAGGAAATGAGGTGAGATATTAAATGTTAATTTGCCTAGATTATTGTCAACTCTAGGAGGTTTGAATTGCAATTTGTGTATGTTAGTATTATATATATACATATATATATATATATATATGTATATTTCATATATAATTTAATTATTTTTTTCTCCTAGACAGCACCTCGCGGAGCCAACCCTATCGCCTAGATGCCTTGACTACACTACCTAAAATACGAAATTAAAGAGATCATTTTTGCTTAGGATTGAGGGACTCCCCATTCAGTTTTGGAATCAAAAAATGTTTAAAAGCATTGGTGAATATTGCGGTGGTCTTCTTGAGATTGATCATAGGAGTATGTCCCTATCAGATTTGTCTTTAGATAAGATTCGTGTAAAAGAAGTGAGTCTTCCCATCATTCCCAGGTTGCTCATAATTGAAGGGACTACAAAAAATTATCTGATCATGATCTATGTTCTGTTGATTAATCGGAAGGAGCGCTCCATTAAACTTGCATATTTCTGGGTGACAAAATCCCATATCTCTTTAGTCATAGAAAGAAACAAGTAGCTACTGCTAATGTCGGGCTACACAGGGTTAAGGAGCCAAGACATGATAGTTGCATTCTCTGCCTCCCACTTGTCAAAGGCCTTATCAGTCTCCTCAGGCATAAGAATGGTATTGGTACTCCTCAAGTACTCCATATTTCCATTTCCCTTCACAAACATAACAAATTGTGACCATGCTAAAAAATTGCTATTGAAGTGGAAATTTCTGGGAATGCCACATGTCAGTAGCTGCTCCAAGCTCTGATTTACTGGTAGAAGGGAGATAGCAAAACCTCGGTTGCTGATGAAGAAGTGGAGAGTTTTCCACCCTGTCCTACACTCCGATGCCAAAGTAAGTATATGAAGAAGATGATGAACAATAAGCACAAGGAGAGTATAAGATACGAAATCTCTTGGTTTCACTTGATTGGTTTTCGATGCCTTAGATTAGATGATTTTCACTCTCCGATTTGAAGCCACTGATGTTCGATATATCATGCATCTAGCCTTGAATCTTTGGGGGTATTTATAGGTTTAGTTCAGGATGCCTACAAATGACCATAGATGCCCATGCCATGCGCTCTATAATCATCACCAAATATGTCAGACATATTTGGAGCCTTACGTGTCACACGTGTGAGCCTACTGTGAACACCCCATTTTTACACCCCCAAAATTCCTTTCTCTTTTAATTTAATTTAATTAATTATTATTATTATTTTTTTATTTTTTATTTTTTTATTTTTTTATTTTTTTTATTTTTTTTATTTTTATTTTTTATTTAGGTCTCAAGAGAGAGTTTGAGAGAATTGGAGAGAGGTCCCAATCCATTGCTCAAAACCCATCTTTCCCTACTCCAGGCCAAGACTCTAAAGCCTAAATAAACACTCAAGCCCATATGCTCAAGAAACCAAACCACAGGCCCATGTGTTCAAAGCCCGTTACTGCTCACCATATAAAGCAAGAGGTAGGTTTTTTTTTAAAAAAAAACCGATTCATTTCGGTGAAACCAGAGAGTAGCCGCAACTCTCTCGAGCTCTCTCTCCCGTTCCACTTCTTCTCGCCGACAAGGATCCGATCAGCAGGTACCTGAACCAACCGGCGAACCAGTTTCTTCATCGAGCTGAAAGTCGCGCCCAAGGGGAATTAATTTCGCCTCTGTTCGTCCCGTCCATCGGCTCCGTTCCGATCATCCTCTCCGGCAAGCCAAACCGGTATCATCTCTGTTCCTCAGATCTCTCCGGCGAGTTACAGGCCTATCCAACTCCGGCCGGTCGAAATCCCCATCGCTCCTGTACCTCTCGTCACCGTTCGAGCCACCTCTTGTCCGAGGTCATCTTCTATCACCGGCCTCTCGCATACTTCCAGATTCATCACTCTGTGTTTTCGGAGGTAGCAACGGAACCAGCTCTCTATCTCTCGTTTTCTCTGTTTTTCTTTGTTTTTTTTCATTTTTTTATTGGATCCATTGTTCTGTGGATATTCTATTTTTTTGAGAGATAGAGAGGATCTATCGTTTTGGAGCAACCCCATCGCCTTCACATCATTTCCGGTCAGGTATAATCTCTTTCTTTTTTTATTTATTTTTATTTATTATTTTAATGTGAATTATCCATGTGCATGTGTGCAATAGAAATAGGCCGTAGCTTATTTTCTTTTTTGCCTACATGGGGCATTTAGGTAGTTCTTTAACCCTAAATAATTGGCCTACCCCCGTTAGTTAGCCTTACAAAAAATCAAAAAATACATAAAAAAAAATCAAAATAAATTAAAGGTATTGGTCTATCTCCCCTTGGGACCTAGAGCAGGGTCCGTATTTAAACCATAACCTCTTTTGGTTTAAGGCCGCTCGATCCGCCCTGCTCTTTGCCTTTAATTAAGTCAGTTAGGCTTTATTTTCCTTTTTGCCTACCTTGGGCATTTAGTTTAGTTTTTGGACTAGTTAACTTGCCAGAATTAAAAAATACAAAAAATCAAAAAATACAAAAACAACAAAAACATTAAAAAACCCCCAAAATGGACTTACCCTAATAAATGAACGCCCCCTAGAGCTCCACCACGAGCACCTAGCCACGCGAATATCTCCCGGAATGAGATTCATAAATCTCAATTCCACTTCCCCTCCCCAACTCAAACACGAGTTGGAAGCGACCACACTCCGAAACGAGTATAAAAACAGTCACGGCCCCCGAACTATTATTAGGGTCTGATTCCGACTAACCGGATAAGTAGGCAGCCCAAACCAGGGTTCGACCCCAACCAAAAATAAAATTTTTACACCCCATATTGATTTGTGTTTGATTAGTAAAATTAATAATTATTTAGGAAATTTTAAGTGATTTTAAATGTTTGGCTTGGACCTACTGAGTAGGTTACCATCATTGGATGGAGGTCCTGGGGTGCCTAACCCCTTCCCCAGGATCTAAAGGGATCTCTTACCTAGATTATTCTGGACCGTAGACACCCTTATTTTGGATTATCTCGGGATCCTACTTCCCCTAAGTAGGTGGCGACTCTTAGAATAAATTTAGCATTATTCCTCTACTCTCGAACCTTATCTCGACACTTAGAGTTGAGAGGGGAGGAAAGGTGGTAAATTTAGGTGTTTACACCTACTATTAGTTTAAGTCGGTTTGGTTCTGACAGCAAGACAAAGTGACCAGCTTTAAATGCCAAGACAGTACTTTCCACCTACCAACAGAGTCAGGAGATCGCTTCCTAATTACTTCCTCCTGCGAGTCGGTCTCGTTGTTGACCTAAGCTCGGGCCTGTTGTGTATGCTAGCACGGATATAATGACAACTGTCTAAAGAGGACGGTTATACGTTGTCAAGAAGACAACGAGTACGTTGTGAACAGAACAACGAACACGTTGTGAGCCAGACAACGAACACGTTGTATGCCAGACAACGAATACGTTGTGATCTGGACAACGGATATACGTTATGATCTGAACAACGGATACGTACATTTTTGGCCACGTGTCTCCTATCTATTTAGCATATCAACGAAGACTAGCTTGTTCCCCAACACTTAATCAATTTTATGAATTTTATCTCTTACAATTAGCCCTTTTATGATGCTTGGAACGTAGTTCGAAGTATTATAAACGACCTAGAACACAAGTGAAGAATATCGTAGTCCACAAATGCTAAATAGTGCTCCGTTCTCTGTCCTCTTCCGTTGTTCCTGCTTCGTGGTCACTGATACGTTTGCTTGTGATATACGCAAAAGATGTATCGTCGTGCAAGCTATCACACGTGCTTAAAACCATCACGCCTCATTAATGCATGGCAAGCTGTCATCATTGCCTTTTTCGAAACTCAAGACGCTTCATTCTCTCCGACGGTTACACTGTTTGGCTTTAAAAGACGATCATGCCCTTGTTGTTGCTAATATGTACAGTATAGATGAAGGCTAATTTCGTCCTGCACGAAGTTATTTCTGACATGCTATTTAAAATGTAAGGAAATGACCATCCTGACCTTTCTCTTGGGTACGTGTATGGCTGTGATGGAGGTTATTCTTGTCTTTGAAACTTTGAACCGCCTATAAATAAGAGGGAACAACTCTTTGTCTTCTTCACTTGCCTTTTGCCTTACTGTTACTATGTCGGATTCGCATTTCAACCGAAGATTTCAAGCTCTCAAGTTTCTCCTGTTCTCACAGCTTTCTGATCACTGTTCTCGCACTTGGTAAGACCCTGTCTTCTCTTTTGCATACTCTGTTTTTGTTGTTTCTTTGTTCTCTTCCAATCTGCTGCATCTTCGTCCTACCTCCATTCCTGTCTGCAAAAAATACCTTTGCTATTCTCTCTCATTCATTAGATTATATACTTAACATTTAGGAATGAATATTACAAGTATGCCATTACTACTTATACTCTAACATATTAACACCCAAAGGTCTACTATACCATAAAGGTGTACTAGACCAAAACAATATTCAACAAGAGGGGGGTGGGGGGTTCGGTTATATGCCTTATTTAAACTCTTATGACATATTATATTTATATTCAATAGTATTTTAAAAAATATGAAAAATTAAATATCAAGTAAATTGTAGATGGACAGTTTTGGAATTGAAAAAGTAAGTGGAAAGAGAATCTGGAAATTGGCAAAGGTATTTTAAGAATAGAGAAAAAATAAATAGAAATAAATTATGGAAGTTAAAAATGGTAATTTAGGAATAGATATAAAGTAAGTAGAAAGGAATTTTGAAATATAATAAGGGTATTTTAAGAAAGTTAAAAGAGAGGATATAAGCGAAATTTATATAATAGATGTTAGAAGAAATATTTTTTGAAAGGCATTAGAAAGTTATTATGGAAGTTAAAAATGGTATTAGGAATAGAGATAAATTAAGTGGAAAAAAATGATTGGATATAATAAGGGTATTTTAAGAAAGAGTGATATAAGTGGAATTTATATAATAGATGCTAGGAGAATTTTTTATTTTGAAGGGAAGTTTATGCCTCTTTTATTATAACTTATAAGGTTATATATTAAAAAATAACATATTGAAGTTTTTGAATAAATAGTCTGACTTTTGTGATGAGAAGAAAATTACTCCTTTAGTTTGTCCCAAAAAATAATATTTCTTGTAAGAAACTGAAGTTCTTTATCTCATAAAAGAATGCTGAGGTTTTCATGAGATTTTGATGTTTATAATAGTAAATAATATATTGAAGTTCTTGAATATATGGTCTGCCTTACTGCCTTTTGTTTTTTCCTGGTGAAATCCCACAAAAATAAATACCCTAGAAATTCCCTCTGGCTAAATTTCCCAAGAACAAGATTTGTAAATATGGTTCTCTTAGACATGACAAACCAAGTCAACTCCATCAGTTACTTTGTGGATTTTGAGTTTCCTAGCATTGGTTCAGTTTTCCTAATTCCTTGTTGCTATTCTCATTATTTGAGAAAGACATTTTGCTGAACCAGCACTATTTTACTCCAGAACAAGTCCGTCTGAGTTTATCATAAGTGTCAACAAGTACCTTGAAGCACGGAATCACAAGCTCTCTGTTGGGATGAGGTTTAAGATGAGATTTGAGGGAGAGGAGGCTCCTGAAAGAAGGTATATTCTGCTGTTGGCTCATCATTTAGGTGTAGTATAGAGTATAAACTTGTAAACTTTCTATCAACCAGCTATCTTTCAAAACTTTACAGGTTCAGTGGTACAATAATTGGTGTTGGGGATACTCTATCATACTGGGAAGATTCTGAGTGGAGATCAATAAAGGTAAATAGATTTCTTTATCAAACTTTTACTTTCTTTTGATTTGATCATTAATATATTCTAGGACTGAAAGAACCTTAAAAGGAGTGTTCGGCTGCAGGCTTAGGTTTAGCCAGTCAGACCTAATCTGCTACAGGGCCTTCGCATCTCCTTGGTTACCTCTTCGGCCACAGTATGTTAGGGAGTTGATTCACGTTCAGTTCACTTTTTGTCATTTTCAGAGTTGCAACTTTGACCTAAGTAACCAGAGCGGGAGCCAGTGCGGGAGCGAGAGCGTCAAATTTCAATTTAGGATAGGGTTGGGAGCGCCTCCGGAGCGCCGATATATATACATAAAATATATATTGATGTTCTTGAAAATTACTTGTAGATGTAAATATATCTTTTTTAGTTTTTTAAACTCTAAGAGAAAATTGATAAAATCATTCATAATTCAAATTTTTCATCACAATAAACAAGATGACTATTGAATTATTAAATGTATCATTCTAAATTCAATTACAAGATCACTTATAATTAACAAATCTTATATGATTCTTGTACCCTACAAAGAAAAATGACAAAATACATTTCATTTCACATGAAAACTTAGGATAAAAATAAAACTTTACACAAAAACCGCACCTTTAGGTGAGAGCGAGATGAGAGCGAGGTTTACAAAAGTTGAAATCGAGCTCCCGAGGTGAAAGCGAGGTCTGAGAGTGGGAGTGGGTAGCAGATTAGGAGGTTTGGGTTACTAAGACTTTGACCCTCATATAAGAGTATTTCACTCAACCTGGTCAAGGGTTGAATTTTGTGAGGCACTGGCACTGGCACTGGCACTGGCACTGGCACTGGCACTGGCACTGGCACTGGCACTATCAATCTTGCATCCGTGCATGCCCTAATTTCTTGAAGAAGATGTGCCCAAGACTTTCTTAAAAAGCCAGAAAACTTGAAAAAATCAATTAATTTAAGTCAACTCTACCAATTTAAATTGGTCGGATCATTGAATTCTGATACTCTAATCTGCAGGCTTTTATAGATCTTGGTTCACTCTGTTTAATTTTTTTTATATCAAGATGTATTTTTTACTTTCTGCCATGAGTGGTCCTGTCTTCGTGTCCAGGTTCAATGGGATGAACCTTCCTCAATACCGCGGCTGGAAAGGGTTTCACCATGGGAATTGGAGCCATTTGTGGCAGCTACTCTTTCGACCTCCCAACCACTGCAAAGGAAAGGAAGGGTGCAGCCAACATTACGTTCCCAAACATCAGACCTTTCAGCATTCGGTATAAACTCTGAAAGAACTGAAATTGGATTTATACAATGATACGATATATGATTGAAAGGGGGTTCTTGCAATTGCAGTTTAGCCTAAATTTGATGCTCAGATCGTTTTAAACAGAATTTCCTAAAGGGTAGAACAAAAGAGGTAAAGAAAGAAATGGTGAATATGATCATAGGAAGAGAGAAGAACAATGGAGAATACACAGTGAAATGGTACCTTCTCTGAACACCATCATCATTCTCTCTGACTTCCAGAAAACTCTTTTGAAATCTCAAGACCTTTCTTAGTAAAAGTGAAAAATCCTCTTGCTCATCCTTGAGAGGTCACCCCTATTTATAGAGGTAGAAGGTAGGATGAGTTGTTTAGACTAGTTGAAATAGTTTAAAACGGCGTAACAGAATGTGTCAGACAGAGCTGTGTTTAGTTTTGAGAAGTTTGCCACCCCACTTATTCAGTTGTAACTAATTTATTCGGTTATAACTAACTCATTTAGGTTGCTATGACCTAAGCAACTTCCAAGGCGTCCTCTCCAGAGGTTAAAAGAACAGACCACCTCTCAAGGCATTTATCAATTTAACAAACTCCTTTCACGACCTCTCAATCATTACATCATTAAAGTAGGTCATAAGCTTTTATGATTTTTGTCTTAAAGGAGATCATAGATGCTGGATGAGAAGACCACTCCTAGGGTGGAAACTATATCTGCCATCAGGCCTCAAACACCGGATGTTGAGAATGGGACTATGGAGGTCACACTCCTCCAATAGCCTGTTGTGAAAGAATGCAGATTTATAAACCAACTTTCTGGCCCTAGGAGAAATCCTTGGGAGAAGGGATCAAAAGAACTTAGTTCGACGAAAAAATAACAAGCATAATAAAATATAAAGAGTACACACGAGAATTTACGTGGTTCGGCAAATAACTTGTCTACGTCCACGGGCTAAGATCCGAGTACTTCTTTCCTTTTAGAGAAACCTTGAGAAACCAGTAGAAGAAATACTCTCTCCTCTCATATTAATTCCCAACCTAAGCCCAGAGACCTCTGTACACCCCTCTCAAGTTATCTTCTCAATAAACCCGAAGAAGAATTCCTATCTCATTCCCTTAAACTTTTCTCTAACTTTTCTCCAAGATCTAGAGTGCTTATCAAGTTCTATTCCTTCACACACTGAAACCTTAGACTATAATCACATATATATATAAGACTAAAACAGAGTCCTAGAAGAATAAGAAGTCCTAATTTGAGTCACATACTCAACAATCTCCACCTTGGCAAAAACTTCAAGCCACACGCAACATCCTCCACCTTAGCCCGAATGCCACGATCAAAACCGAGAGAACCGACTTACTATTCACCAAGCAAATCTTCAAGATAGATCACGGCATCACACATGTTCGGGATGCCCTCCACCTCAAACTAGAATCTCTCATGACTCTGTAATTCTGTTTGTGAATACCGTAAACAACCATTTGGCCTTAAATCCACCAGCAACACACCCTCGAATCGCACTGGAACGCCATCCATCTGATTCGATCAAACACGACCAAATGTACTTGTGTAGTTTGATAAACATCTTCTCATCTCGAAGAACCCCGGACGAGAACATGGACCTGTCCTCTCTGCTGAAGGCACCTCACCATCTCCTTCCTTTCACTTACTGGAATACCCGTCTTTGTACCGACTTCGAAAGAGACCCTAGGTAAGCTTCCTACTCTCTGCACAACATTCGATTTCTAATTTCCTGCAGACCCCATAGAAGCTCCACCTACAACTATATTCCCATCCAGGAGATACAAATTTTCATACTTCTTCCCCTTCATCAAAAGTTTTATATTTTTATATATAAAAAATATATAATTCTAATATCTATATCTGTATTCATTATATTAATATTATATTTAATATATATATATATATATATATATATATTTATGATATGATAAAAAAAATAGAATTAGTAAGGTTTCTGGAAAGATAAAAGGAACACAAAATTTACAATAGAAAAAAAGAAATAAAATATCTAAAGATGAGTGCTCTTGGAGTAGTCGGTTTGGCTCTGAACTTGCGTGCCTATGACTTCGTTTCCCAAGAAGTCCGTGCAGCGGAAGATCCTGAATTTGAGACTTTCTACACCAAAAATATTCTCTTAAATGAAAGTATTTGTGCTTGGATGGCGGCTCAAGATTAGCCTCATGAAAACCTTATATTCCTTGAGGAGGTTCTATTGATAAAAAGTCCTTGGATCCTATTTAGATCGCTATTTATTTATGATGAATTCGTCAATTCTGTGTGATTCAAAATGGATCCTCTGTTTAGACTGGATGATCGATCAAGATATATTCTTTCTAACTCTCAATATATTTTCTTTAGAAATATATTTTTGAAGGATGTACAATTCCGATAGAGATTAAAACTCTTTTTTTATATGATATGTCCAGCTCAATACCTAATTGGTTTGCTAAATCCTAACTCAAATTATGTACACACTGAGAATCCTAACGACGATTCATGGATCTCTCGGTTCGAGAAATAAGAGGATTGAACCCTTTCTTTTGACTTTTTTCAAATTCGATAGATGTTGGTTGATCATATATTTCATTATAGTTCTATGATTCAGAGTATCATTTCCTATTTGATCCCTTTGAATTCCATATATGAAGTTGCGATCGGATCTATTCATTAAAAAGAACCGATTTGATACATTTCTTATGTACCCATAGGTGCTATATTGGATTTGAATCAGATTTCAGATCAATCCATATTGATTGACTGCCTCCATTATGTTGTTGCTAGCAAATACTACTCTCTTTGGTTTTGGATCTTCCAAATCATTCCTGCAGGATATCCAGACCGATTTTTTTTCTGATCATTCGATAAAAAGATTCATTCTCTTAATAAAAAATAGGAGGTAGAACCAATAAAGATTTCTTTTTCAATTCATCCCTGGAGTTGAATACCTCATTCAATAATTTTTTTTGATCCAATCCATAGGAATAAGTAGAAAAGGCAAATCCCTTATGATACACCAATTGTCAACTGGTTATTTCTGGGATATGTTCTTAGCATGGTTTAAAAAATCGCCGAAAATATTACGTAAAGCCCGTTACGTAAAGGTTTTGGTGGCCTCCGATACCCGATACCGTACCTTTACCCATTTATCCCGAAACAAAACCGTAACGCCTGAAACCGTTACGTAATGGGCATTACGCCCGATACGTAAAGGTTTCAGTCGTAAGACTGGGTTCCAAAAATCCCTAAACTCATTTTAAAACCTCATCTTTGCTTCCTCTCTTTTTCTCTACCTATTCTTAGTACATTTTCTTTTATAAAATCATTTTTTTTTGTTGATTAACAACTTCATTAGGGGTTTAATTTATAGAATTGAAGGAATCCAAGGCAGGTTCTTTATTTCAGGTATGTTTCAACTCTCGACCCATCTAATTTCCTTATTTCTAAATTTTGAGCTTTATATTGGCTTTAAAAGTATCTTATTACTCATATTTTTTTTTCTATTTATTGTAATTTTTTAAGCAAAAAAGAAAAAAAATATAAATAAAGGCCGAAACCGTTACGTAACGGCATTACGTAAAGGTTTTGGCCATGTCCGTTACAGTGTCCGAAACCCTTTTTTTAAACCTTGGTTCTAAGATGTATGAGTTTCGGTCCAAAGTGGTGTCATTGGATGAAATTGTGCATTTCCTCAGTGACTTTCTCTATCCTCATCAATGGTAGCCTGATAGGTTTCTTTCAAAGCACTAGGGGATCCCCTCTCCCCTTTCCTTTTCATCATTGTATCAGAAGCTTTGAGTAGAATGTTGTCCCGAGCTGATGGGCCGGTGTTCCAAGGGTTTTCCTTGGGTCGCGATGGTCTGCGCATTTCTCATCTCCAGTTTGCAGACGATACCCTCATTTTCTGTAAAGCATCTCATCAGGACCTTCTCTCGATTAGGAGCCTCCTTCTTTGCTTTGAAGCGGTGTCAGGGTTGCGTGTTAATTTGTCCAAGTCTGAAATAATAGGAGTTGGGGAGGTGGTGGGAGTGACCTCTCTGGCGGAAGCTTTGGGTTGTAGGGTAAGGTCACTCCCATCGATGTACTTGTGAATGCTTCTAGGAGCTAGTTTTAAATCCAAGGCCATTTGGGCTCCGATCTTGGATAGATTTTCAAAACGTCTGTCCGGGTGGCAATCATCCTTTTTATCCAAAAGGGGGGAGTTAATACTGATTCAGAGCACTTTGAGCAGTTTGCCCACCTATTTCATGTCAACATTTGTTATCCCTTGATCGGTAGCTCTGCTTCTTGAAAGAAGACAGAGGGAATTTCTTTGGCATGAAAAAGGAGGGCAGTTCAAATACCATCTAGTCGAGTGGGCTCGCATTTGTCGTCCCAAGAGTGAGGGGGGTTTACATCTGAAGCCTTTGTTGCTAGTAAACAAAACTCTGTTGGGGAAATGGATTTGACGTTTCGGGGAGGAAAGAGAGTTTGTGGCGGGCAGTGATAATAGCCAAATATGGGGCCCTTTCATGCTGGATTCTGAAGGAGGTCAAGAGGGCCCATGGGGTGGGGTTGTGGAAGGGCATTATGTCAATTGCGCAATTGGTCATACCATTCTTTGAATTTAGAGTAGAGGGAGCCGAGGTTAGGTTTTGGAAAGATATTTGGTGCGCATGGTTTAAAATATCGATACGTATGAACCGATACAGGCTAATACGTATCTTATTTGGAGCTACCCGATATACTAGTACGCTGGAAAAAAAAACTCCACTATATCAGGTCGATACAGGCTCGATACACTCGATACGAGGATTTTTCGGTTAATTTTTTTTCTCCTTCCATTTACACTAGGATCCATAATACTGACCCGATACACACAACTTATTTACATAATATATTATTAAGGAAATGATTTTACTTTCATTTACTTTAGATATTAATATGTAAATAAGGTTATCCCTTAGTTATGATGCTCCAGCCCAGCCCTACTTATCAGGAACCACTGTTTATGATGCCCCAGCCAAATCCTACTTATTAGGAGCTACTGGTTATGATGCTCAGTCCCAGTCTTCGACTAACAGTTATGGGTAGATCACGACTCAGTAGCAGACATATGTACAAATGTACCTAGGAATGTACCGCACGATGATGACTTGGACACAGTGGTGTCATCATGTCTGGACTACTTATAATGTATCACTCTACTTAATTCCTGACCCCACAATGATAAGAGTATAAGTTAGCACGAAGCTTAATGTGGTATTGAGCTTCTATCATGTATGTAATTTGATTTGTGAATACAAGAATTTATGTATTTTCATATTTTTGATTTATGAATGCAAGTGAGCTTGTATCATTGGTTAAGTAACTATGGTTTGTATTTTCACACATATTTTATCAGCTCGCACGCCTTTTTTAACTTATAAATTTGTTAAATCTCATATGTATCATTTAATTTGTTTTTAGTTTATATTTGCATTAAAAGATGTTTTATGCAAGGTATTCAAGTTTTTCCTTGCGTATCCAAGCTTTTTTTAGCGTATCCTGAATTTTTCCACCGTATTCAACCGATACGCTGATACATATCCTATTTTGGACTTACCGATACGGCGACTGATACTGATATTTTGAATCATGTTGATGCGGCACCACGAGATTACAGGACGATTTTGCCACCATTTTCCGTATAGCCATTGATAGGGATGCATTAGTAGGAGAGTATATTGATAGGGGCGGTGAGGGGGCTGTCTGGTGTCCTAGACTGAGAAGAGGGCTACATGACTGGAAAGTCATCGAGTTTGGTAGCCTATTAGAGCGGCTGGGATCACACCCTTTGGTTTCCCAGGGGCGGGACTACAGAGTGTGGTCTATAGGCAACAAGGGTCGGTTTCCAGTGAGATTCCTAGTTCAGTCTCTTAGGCCTAATTTTCCCGACCATTTTCCTCATAGGACTGTGTAGAATCCGGGCATTCCATCAAAAGTATCTTTTTTTCTATGGAATGCGGCTTTGAATAAGATCCTCACTAGTGATCACTTGAAATCTAGAAGGTAGAGGATGACGAATCGTTGTTTTATGTGCCTCCAAGAGGAAGAGTCGGTTGATTACCTATTTTTGCATTGTTCTGTAGCAAGTGAAATTTGGAGTTTCTTTCTGTCTCGAGTGGGCATGGATTGGGTCTTTCCCTCTTCCTTTTTCAACTTCTTATCCTGTTGGGAGGCGATAGGTGAGACTGATTCGAGGATGGTTATATGGTCGGTTTTACCGGGTGCTATAGCATGGTCCATTTGGAAGGAGAGGAAGAGGAGAGTTTTTGAGAATTCTTCATCCTCCATCCAAAGTGTTTGCTCACGGACACGCTCGACGGTGGTGGACTGGTGCACTGCGAGTCAGGCAGGGGTGGATGTGGATATATTATTAGTCTGATTTTGCTATAGGGGCCGCACAGCAGTAGTCAGGGGTTATTTTGTTTGTATTCCTATTTTGTAGTTGCTATGTTTCGGTTCATGTCCTCGTGAGCCATGTTTTATTTTTTCTTTTTATTTTTGCTTTTTCTTTTTTCTGTTTTATATTATGCTTTGATTACCGATAAAAAAAAAAAAAATTATATCATTTATGGAAATGGCAAACCAATTGGAGGAATTTCTCAAACAAGTATTCAATTAGTTCGCACTTATTTAGTATTGAATTGAGACGAAGACAAAATGGGTTCTTCAATAGAAGAGGTTCATGCTTTCTTTGTTGAAGTAAGGGCAGTTGAAGTAAGGGCAAATGGTCTGATTCAAGATTTCATAAGGACTTAGTGAAATCCCCTATTTCGTATACTAGAAAAAGGAATGATCTGTTAGGTTCAGGATTGATCCCTGATAATGGATCAGATTGTATCAATATCAATCTTTTTTATTCCAAGGCAAGTCTTCAACAATCACTTAGCCAACATCCAGGAACTATTCGTACGTTGTTGAATAGAAATAATGAATGCCAATCTTTGATAATTTTGTCATCATCCAATTGTTCTCGAATGGGTCCATTTAAGGGTTTTAAATATCACAATGTGACAAAAGAATCAATTAAAAGGGATCCTCTGATTCCTATTAGGAAGTCGTTGGGTCCTTTAGGAATTGCCCCTAAAATTGCAAATTTTTACTCATTTTACCATATAATAACTCATAATCAGATTTTGGTAAATAAATTTGTTACTTGACAATTTAAAACAGACTTTCCAAGTAATTAAATATTATTTCATGGATGAAAATGGGAGGATGAAAATATATGATTTTATCCGCCACATTGGAATTCACAACCAAATGTGTCTTTGTTCCAACCACCGCATAAGCCCCATAAAGAAGATAGGCTGGTTCGCTTGAGGGGAATCTTTTCTATGATCAGACCCAGATCATGTCGTGCATGAATAGGCTCCGGGAGATCCAGTAAAATAAGTGATGTGGCATAATCAAAATTATATTCTATGTATTTACTTAATAGTATGGAAATGCATTCATTTCCTCCGAAATCAAGATATTGGGATTGGACTTGTCAATCGATTCATAACTTTCGAGCACAACCAATATCTATTCGAACCCCCTTTACTTATAGGAGTACATCTTGGATCTGTTCCTGAAGTTCTTTGTAACGTTGTAAAGTTTGTTTAACTCTTTGCGCCATTTCATAATGTTCCTCACCAACATTCCGAGCTTGAAGCATAGTTGACGTTAAATCTAAAGGATCTACTACTGGATAGATACCTTTGGCAGCTAATCTTCTTGTAGTACGGTAGTAGCATCTAAATGTGCAAATGTCGTGGCAGGAGCAGGGTCGGTCAAATCGTCCGTAGGTACATAAATTGCTTGAATAGAAGTTATGGATCCTTCTTTTGTAGAAGTAATTATTTGTGAATGAATAAAATGAGTTAAAAAAAGGAATACAGATGTATGTACATATGATTTCCATAGGATAATGGGTTGCTCGGAACTCGAACCTGGAACTAGTCGGATGCCTTTGAGCTATAGGCCCTACCCTGTCTCCACTGGATCTGTTCCCGGGAGTACTCTAAAAAAAAGAAGGAACCTTTCCTCTCCTCATCCATTTCGGGTTAAGAAGATGTGAAAGCACGTCTCTCTATAAAAAGGTGCATTCCGAGGTGTGAAGTGGGAGAGAAGGGATGTCATAATTGGGGTTTTGAATAAGACGACACTGGATGTTCCCAAAATGGGTACTATCGGGTAGGGTGAATTCAATAATAGAGGTTTGTTGGCATTCCAGCCTTCCTTCTCCTTTCAGGGCATATCCGAAAGAGAATCCAGTACCTCATGGTCTGAAAGAGATTCAAGAATCTGTTTTCTTTTTTATAAGGGCTAACAAAAATCACTTATTTTTGCTTTTTGACCCCATATTGTAGGGTGGATCTCGAAAGATATGAATGATCTCCCTCCAAACTATACATACGACTTTCATCGAATACGGCTTTCCACAGAATTCTATATGTATCTATGAGATCGAGTATGGAATTTTGTTTACTCACTTTAAATTGAATATCGTTTCCCTCCTTTTCTTGCTAGGATTGGAAATCCTGTATTTTACATATCCATACGATTGAGTCCTTTGGTTTCTGAAATAGTGTAATAAAGAAGAGTGACTTCCGGTGTGAAAATGTGAACAAAAATGGACTTCTTGTGTGAAAATGTGAAAACAAAAAAGTTTGTGACGCTAAAATGATCCCTGGTAGATAAGATCAAATCGGAAATACTCTTTATATCATACTACTCTCTCGATACATAATCTCATGTTATGAAAAAACAATAAAATAAGGGTTTGCTTACTTGAAAAAACTAACAAGGCCTTTATCAAGTCATGTACCGTTTAATAGATTAGCTACTAGTATCATTCGAATTTTTTAATTTAAATTATGTGTAATCTCTATCACTCCTTGAGCTTAATCAATTAATAGAAAAAACATTAGAGTATTGTTTTCTTAAATTAGGTAAGGGTTCTTAAGCTTTTCTATTTTTTTATTAAATGTAGCACGATGAAAATAGACAGAGATATGAATTGAAACCCTTGATATGAATTGAAACCCTTTATTTATTCTTTTTTTCTCTACGACAACCAATTCGATTTCTATGGTAGAAGATGCTTCAAATACCACACAAGAGTTACTGGACATGCTAGTTTAATGTATCCCATTTGATATCTTCGTATCCAAGAATCAACAAATTCGACTCCACATTGTTTAGTAGTGAACTGGATTTATTGTCATAATAACCTAAATTTTCCATGGGTTCGTAAAGAACCGATCTATTTAAACCATGATCATGAACAAGTGCATAAATATGTCTGAAGAAATGATTCATCGAAATAATGAGTCACCCGTTCCACTGATAGGGACACATCTGAGAGCACCAAATGCTCGGGAGTTCCTCTATTCAATCCTTTTGCCTCTTCTTGTTGCTGCATATCTCGTTCGTACACATCTTCTCTTTGTTTCCCGAGCCTCTAGTGAGTTAGAGATAGAGTTCGAAAAGATCAAATCTTTGATGATTCCATCATACATGATTGAGTTGCAAAAACTTCTGGATAGGTATCCTACATCTGGACTAAATTCTTTCTGGTTAAAGAATCTCTTTCTAGTTGCTCTAGAACAATTAGGAGATTCTCTAAAAGAAATACGGGGTTCTGCTTCTGGTGGCAACATGCTATTGGGTGGTGGTCCCACTTATGGGGTCAAATCAATACGTTCTAAGAAATATTGAATAATAATCTCATCAATATCATCGATCTCATAAGTATTATACCAAATCCCATCAATCGAATCACTTTTTCGAGAAATACGAGACATCTAAGTCATACAAGTAAAGAGATATATTCATTGGTAAGAAAAAGAAAACTACAATCTTTTTTTGTCCGTGAAGATCCCACCAGTGCACCTTCTTCTTCTAATAGGTCATGAACTAGATCAGAATCATTCTCAACGAGTCCATAAAAATGATCCAATTTTTTTCATCAGGTCCGGGTAGAGACCAAAGATCTTGAGCGATCGATCCGGCATAACAACTCAAAAGATTTCGGAAATACATAAACAAAGAAATTCCGCGGTCGAACTACCAAAAGAGAATGGCCACGCCGTAAGTGATTTATTTTGGATTGAAAAGCTAGGACTTCATGGTTCTTCTGGGCCTAATTCATTGAAATTCCATCGAGTAAAACGGAAGATTTTTTTATAATCAATAACTCATCTTATTAAGAGGAAAGAAAGACACAAGTACAAGTCGGAAAGCCCTTCGGGTTTACAAGCTAGTAAACACAGCCCCGACCTAACGACACTTCCTGATACCTCCTCCCTAAGAGCAATATAGAACTAATACAAAATGTCCTGGATTTTCTCCCTTGAGTTGTGTAAGCCTACCCACTCCAAAACTACCCAATGGACTCGGGCACAAATCCGGGTCGTTGATGCCGAAATATCTTCGAATACTCTGCGATTCCTCTTTAACCAGAGAGTCCAAGAAATAGTCCGTGGAAGCACTCCCCAAATCTCGTCCCACACTCCCTCCCCTCATTCTCATAACCAACAATATAGGAGATTACGAAACGATGAAGGTAAGGCCCAAGCCACCCCCATGCGAGATAAATAGAAGTTCCACACCTCCGACACAACTAGGCAGTGCAAAAGCAGATGATCCACTGTCTCTTCCGTGGCTCCGCCTGGAGGCACTAGTAACATTGATTCGCCAAGCTCCAACCTCTATGCTGTAGGTGGTCCCCAATTAGAAGTTTGTCTAATGATGCAGTCCAAAGGAAAAAGGAAACCTTAGAGGGAATACCGGGATTCCATACTATTCTATGCGGAAATGAAATCCCCAGGAAAGTAAACATAGATTGAAACAAATTTCTAATCGAGAACCGCCTTTGGCTACTCGTAGACCACAATCTGCAATCTCTTATCTCTGGGCACAGATAAACCGAGGTAATACGCTCCAGAAGCCGAGAATAATCGCTGATTTCCCAATCATTTAAATCTCTCCGCATCCTTGGGCACCAAACAACTCCGCCCGAACTTCTCTCGTATGAATTCTCCACAGGGACTTCCTTATCGGAAGGAATAGCAAATAGGTTTCCAAAATCATCCAAGAGACGAGTGGAACCTGACCAAATATCGTTCCAAAACCTGATCTCTGACCCTCTCTCCGCCCTATATCTGAAGAAAGGCGCTACCAAACCAGCATTAGCCATTATTCCCTTCCACAGCCCCAACCCGTGGGGTCCCCTAACCTCTCGAGGGGTCCAACAAGAAGTCTCCCTATACTTGGTTACTATCGCAACCCTCCACAAACTGTCCCTATCGTTTCCAAATCTCCACACCCACTTCCCTAGCAAAGCTTTGTTCATTTGAATGAGTGACTTAATATTTAATCTGCTAGCTTTCTTAGGACGACACAACTGGGACCATGCTACTAAATGATACTTTGCTCTGTCCTCTCTATCATTCCAAAGAAATTCCCTTTGAATTATCTCTATAGTTTGAGCCACTGAACGAGGAATGATAAGAGACGACATAAAATAAGTTGGGAGACTTTGCAACGTACTCCGGATCAAGGTCAATTTCCTCATTTTCGAAAGATACGATGCCTTCCACCCAAACAATCTTCTTGCGATGCGATCTAATGCGGGATTCCAAATTGATTTCTTTTTATATTTCGCTCCCAAAAGCATTCCTAGATACACTGAAGGGAGAGAGCCTACTGCACATCTTAAGCAAATAGCTAGATGGTCAAGGATGGTGACCTCTCCCACTCTCAAGATCTCAGACTTAGCTAGATTTACCTGTAATCTTGACAACACCTCAAAGCATCTAAGGAAACATCTGATATTAAGAAGCTCCTCCGCGAAGCCCTACAAAATATAAGAGTGTCGTCCGCAAACTGGAGATGTGAAATCCTCAAACCATTCTGACCAATCCGAAAGCTTTCAAATAGAGATCCTTCGCCTTTTGACAACATTCTGCTTAAATCTTCCGATACAATTACAAAGAGAAAAGGGGGGAGAGGGTCCCCTTGCCTCAATCCCCGAGAACTGGGGAAATACCCCACAAAACTGCCGTTGATCAGGATTGAGAAAGAAACGGTCGAAATACAAGTCCACATCCAAAGCCTCCACTTCTAGCCAAAACCCATTCTGCCAAGTATGTAATTGACAAACTCGCAGTTGACGTGATCATAGGCCTTCTCCATGTCCACCTTACAAAGAATACCCAGATCCTTTGCCTGTACTCTTGAATCAATACTCTCGTTTATTATGAGGATCCCGTCTAAAATTTGGTGCCATCCAACAAACGCACTTTGTTGAGGGGAGATGAGAAAGGCCATAACTTTCTTGAGATGCGTCACCAATACTTTAGATAAAATTTTGTACGTACTGCTTACAAGGCTAATGGGCCTAAAATCTTTGAGCTCCATTGCCCCTTCCTTTTTTGGGATCAAAGCTAGGAATGCGCTATTTAAAACTCTGTCAAATTGCACGGAATCAAAGAGTTCCTTCATTACTTCAATGAAATCCTGCCCCACAATCTCCCAACAACCCCTAAAGAATTTGATTGTGAACCCGTCTGGTCCTGGAGCTTTGTCACTTGCCAAACCTCGAACCGCCTCTAGTACCTCCGCTTCCTCAAAGGGAATCTCAAGATCTGCCTTCTTATTTGGAGGAAGTTCCACAAAATAGAGCCCTGCTAGCTTGGGATGCCACCTCTCCCTCTCGCAATACATGTTCTTATAGTATGAGATTACACTAGCTTTGATCTCTCCCTCCTCCTCTACCCATAATCCATCCACCCTCAACTTGGCTATAAAGTTCTTCTTCTGATTGAAATTTGCTATTCTATGAAAAAATTTTGTGTTCCCGTCTCCCTCTTTAAGCCAACGAGTTCTTGGTTTTTGCTTCCAATTGATCTCTTCAAGCTTTAGGATTGAGATGTACTCCATCTTCTTTGCTTTTCTCGCTTTAGATTCTGAAAGGGAGAGATCTCACTCCTCAGCCAAACCATCCAAGTCTTCTATCTCCCTTAGTAACCCGGATAGCCGCACTTGAATATTTCAAATACCTCCTTATTCCAAATCTTTAAGCAATCTTTCAAGGTTTTAAGTTTAATCCCAAATCGAGTGCTAGTTGACCCCCTCTCGCTTGTCTGGCTCCACACCTCGGCTACTAAGACTTTAAACCGCTCATCTTCCAACCACATGTTCTTAAAGCGAAAGGGACTAGGTCCCCCCGCAAACCTCCCCGATTCTAAAGAAAAGAAATGGGCATATGATCCGAAATTGGTTTAGGGAGAGAAGACTGAGTAACATTAGGGAAGTGAGCCTCCCAATCCTGATCAACAAGAAAGCGATCTATTCGGCTCACTGAGCGGTTATTACCCACTTGAGTCCAGGTGTATTGACCTCCCCTCAAAGGGTAATCTATCAAACAATGACGACAGACAAAATCGTCGAACCTCCGCATCTTTGGTGTAAAGGCACTGCCTCCTTTTCTTTCCGAGGAGAACTAGATGCTATTAAGTCCCCCCCCCCCCCCCCCCCCAAAACACCATGGCTTGCCCCATCTCATACTGATATCCTCCAATTCAGCCCAAATTTCGAAGTCTTCTGACTTTTCAACCGGACCATACACCCCAGAGAAGATCCATAAAAATTCCTCCCCTATTAACTGGAACAAGATGGATGTCGAATACGCCCCCACCTTTGACTCCAGCACTTCCACTCTTGATTTATCCCACATGAGCAAAATTCCCCTTGAAGCTCCTAATGACGGAAGCTCGATCCACCCCGGAGTCTGATTACCCCACATGTCTTGGATGTGGAACTCTCAAGTAGCTGCTAATTTGGTTTCCTGGATGCATAAAATCGACGGTTGTTTGGAGTTTACGAGCTTTTTTATTGCCACCCTCTTCTCCACCTGACCCAACCCCCCGATGTTCCAAGATGTAATGGAAAAACTATTCATCTAAACACTTGAAGATCCCTTGCTGACTTCGAACTTGCAAACTCCCCTTTCCTCTTGACATTGTTGTAATTGACATTGCATTCTAATCGCGTCAGTTCCTTCGCCGATGCACTCCTGCGTCCTCCACCTTGTTTAACTTTGGATCTTCCCCTGTCCCCCTTTAGCCCTCCTCAATGCTCAGGAATAGACTAGTATTTTCTGAAGCAGAGCCATCTGAAGACAGACCTAGATACTTCCCCACACCCTCTAATTGGTTTGCCACCCATTCAGAAACCTCATCCGAACACATTTGTGGAAGCACAACCTGAGTCTCCCCCTGACTCTTAGCACGCACCCCCAATGAAGGCTGGATTCTTGCCTCTGCCAAAGCCTCGATCCCCTCTAGATCCTGATCGCCTGGACAAAGCTCAATCTCTCCCCTGTGAGCCTCCTTTAGTCCCACTGGACTCTGGTCTAGGGGAAAGATGATGCTGGAAAACCCCTGATCCTCTCCCGAATTCTTTGGATCGAGCTCCTCTGAAGAATTCTGGGATATGCCACCAACTATAAACGTTGGATCCTTCTCCCCAACTACGCCTTCCTCCACCTGATTGATTGACTTGTTTCGATCTAACCCTTCGAACTCCTGCTTCTCCTGCGTATGCTCGGACGAGAACATGTTGAACACCCGAGGTGTATAATGCTCCATCTCCGAACCTTTCGAAGCTACATCCCAGAATCTGCCCTCCAAAGATCTGCTCGGAGAGGAATGAGGTACTGGCTTGAAAATTCCGATTGAACCCTTTCCTCAGCCCCTGATTCGACTCCCAGAAGAAGGAGATGAAAAAGCTCTGTCCTCCGAAGATTTGAGATTGCTAGATACTATCTTCTCCGGCTCAGCCCCCATGTCGATCCCCCTCGGAGACGACCTTGAGCGGAAGGACCCTAAAACAGAAGAATTATAAATCTCTAAAATAATAGACAGGAATATTACAAATAGAGCCATTGTGACACCCATCAAAGGAGTAGTACCCCATCCAGGAGATACTTTACCATATTCCGTATTCAATGGTTTCAATAATTCCCCTGTAATAGTTTGTCTTGGACTAGATCTAGAACTACCCTCAACGGTTTGTGTAGCCATAGATCCTATTGCATTGATTGAGATCTGTTGACTTTTTATACTATTCTGTTTTAAATAAACGATCTTATCATAGATCCATTGTGGTCTTGAAATTATATAATAATGGAAACAACAACCCTAGTCCTCCCAAGAGACATGTCAAAACCAGGGCATCCTAATCGGATTGAATGGGATGACAGTTTCTCATTCCAAATTTGTAAATTTTTTTTTTGATCGGTAAACAAGCATAATATAAATATAGCAAAAAACACAGGGTACATAAAATCGTCTAGGGCATAGTTCATGATCGTGAACCAATGCACATGACTGAAAAGCAAACAGAGGAATACCCAACTAACCCCACAAATAAACCCTACGACACACCAGGTCAATCAAACAGCAAGTCTAGACTCTCCCTCTCCTGCTTTACTGATCCCCATTCCAAAGCCAACGACTTAGCCCTATCACACAAGCGAGAAATTGAGGATGAAGAGTTCTAAAAAACTCTCATATTCCTCTTTCTCCAACTAGACTAAGCTATGACCCCTGATAACATCTTCCACACCGATACCCAAGATCCTTCCCCACTTGCCAAATCCCAGCAGGATAAATATTATCCCTTGCTCCGATATAATCCGTTGAAAAGTGAAGAGGGGAGGGCTATAATTTCCTATTTGAATGTAAAGGATCTACTGCTGGATAGATACATTTGGCAGCTAATCCTCTTGATAGTACGGTAGTAGCATCTAAATGTGTAAATGTCGTGGCAGGAGCAGGTTCGGTCAAATCGTCCGTAGGTACATAAACTGTTTGAATAGAAGTTATGGATCCTTCTTTTGTAGAAGTAATTCTTTACAGGATGGGTAGAAGGAATTGTGATCCTTGGCTCGATACATGGCCCGAAACTATGAGATATAAAATGATCAACCAATCCCAAGGATCCATAGAATTAATTATAGATCCAACACAACAAGAGAAAGATTTGAGTTGTTTAGTCTTAGATTTTTGATTTTAAATCTTGTATATCTAGATAAGTATGTATATATATATATATATATATGAATTATTACAGATTATTCATTGGTAGAATGGAACGAATTAGGGGAAGAAGGACCCAGGACTATTTGATGATTCATAATTGAGATTGGGTAGTATAGAATATCTATGCCCTAGGACCAAAAATATTGAATAATGAAACAACATCAATGTTTAATTTTGATAAATCTATGTCCGACTGTGTAGCAACAACACTTGGAGTCTAACTAGCCAAGAGAAATTAGATTCCTTTGCAACTTAGGGACATAAGCTAGCCCTTCCACATTCTGAACCATTCTGTCAAACATCCTTATCTTTAATGTTCCAAACCCCGTGATTTTACACTTAGATCCATCACCCAAGGACATTACTCCTGCTATCTTTGTTGGAAAGTATCAAAGAACTTCATATTTGAGCAAATATGAAACGAAGCCCCAAATCTAATAACCATTCATTAGAAGAATTGCCTATACTTTTAGAGACTGTAAGAGCATCTCTAATGTATTAACCTTCATCATGTGCTATTGCTGCATAAGAATTTCCTCTGGAAGAACTATTCTTCCCATCAACACATAGTGGACACTCCCTTTTGAAGTGCCCTAATTCCTTGCAATGATAGCACTGAACATTGCCTTTTCTTTTAGATTTGGATCTTGCCCTACCTTTTCTAGATCCTCTCTCCAAGTCCTTTCCTCTTCCTGGAGCAATCAAAGCCTGATTATTATTCCCTTCATAATTTGGCTTTTGCCTAATCTCATTAGAGAGTAGCGCAGCCGTGACCTCTTTCAACCGCAATGTATCCTTACCATATAGGAGCGTTGTCACCAAGTGCTCAAATGAATCTGGAAGTGAGGTAAGAAACATCAAAGCCTAATCTTCTTCCTCTTCCCTAACATCAACTTTCTATGTGCTCCATGAGTTTTGCACCCTCCGCCATCCTCAAAGCATGCAACTGCCTTCTCAAATATAACCTGTTGGTTAGGCTCTTTTTGATGTAGAGCTTTTCCAACTTCTTCTAGAGTTTTGGTGCTAATTCCTTATCCATAACGTTGTACATCACGTTATCTGCAAGACAGAGACATAACGTACTGACTGCCTTTGCTTCAATACCTTTCCAATTTGCTTCAGGCATCTTTTCTAGCTTACCGGATGCCCCCTTTAACGCCCTTGCGAGGCCCTATTGAATTAGGACGTCCTTTACCCTCTTTTGCCACAGATTGAAACTTCATTTTCCATCAAACTTCTCCACCAAAAGTTGCCCAAAAATTTTCAACGCCATTGAAAAATATCCTTGGACCTTGCTCTGATATTAGCTATTGTGAAAGAATACTGATTTATAAACCAAATTTTTGGCCCTAGGAGAACCATTGGGAGAAGGGATCAATAAAACTCAATTCGACGGAAAAATAACAAGCACAATAAAAAGATAAAGAGTACACACAAGAGAATTTACTTGGTTCGGCAAATAGTCCCGAATACTACTACCCTTTCAGAGAAACCTTGAGAAACCAGTACAAGAAACTCTCTCTCCTCTCAAATTAATTCCCAACCCAAGTCCAGAGGCCTTTGTACATCCCAAGCGAGTTTTCTTCTCATTAAACCCGAAGAAGAATCCCTATTGCCTTCCCTTAAACCTTTCTCCAAGACCTAGAGTGCTTATCAAGTTCTATTCCTTCACACTGAAACCTTACCTATAATCACATATATGTGTAAGCCTAAAATAGAGTCCTAGAAGAATAAGAAGTCCTAAGTTGAGCCACATACTCAACATAGCCCACAAGGCAATGGGGCAAGGATCATCCCAAAACCCTTTGGACTGTCAGCTCAGTCAATAATCCCTATTTCTAGAATAGGAGATGGGGGGAACACACATGCCCATTCCCACGGGGAGCAGTTGTCTACCACACATCAATCCCCCTGACAAAGCATACTTAGGGTTCATAATGACTTGATTTCACCGAATCCCTAAGGGGAAAAGGCTTAACCGGAAACCGCCTTTTGGTCACTATGTAGTATAACTCCTTGAAGCTTTCGATTTTAACTTATTGAAAACTTGTTACGCCATTGGATGAAGACCTGCTCTTGAGTGAAGCATCACAAAGGCGTTAGGAGATTGAAACAACTTATTAAAGGCTTGTTCCACCATTGGATCAAGACCTGCTCTCGAGTGAAACATCACAAAGGCGTTACAACATTCGGAACAACTTATTGCAAGCTTATTACACTATTGAATGAAGACCTGTTCTTGATTAAAATATCACACAGACGTTAATATAATGAAACCACTTATATGTAATCCGTGTGGCATTCAATTAGTTAGAATATCCAATCCAATCAAGTTGTACACTCCATGTGTTAGTCTTTCCAATTTTACGTCATCAACAAACTCTTACCCTCAAGTACTGCTTCACTATCTCATTTACTTTTATGGCAATTCCAACAGGAAATGTTTCATCTTTGTACCATTAGGTATGTAGAGACCTGAATTTTTATTTTCAATTTTCATGTCATTCATGTGATGCCTTGTTCCTTGATGATTCAAGTTGATTTAAAATGACAAAGTATACGAATTATAGGAAGGGCCTGGTTTTAGCAAAAACATAAATTGTCGAGTTTTGAGATGATTTCTCCCGGAAATGAATGTTTATGGGTTAAATAAACATATGGGGTTTTATGGGATTTTATTATTTCGTTTAGAGTGGTATTAACTATCAAAAATTTGACGACAAACTCATTTTTAGCCTAAATCTAGAAAATGAGATTTTGATTTACTATGAATTTGATTTTCTAAGTATTTTTATTGAATCCAAATGAAGGGTACTCCTTATTTTAATTTAAAACTAAAAGTAAATGAAATAAAAAGTTAATAACATTTACTTAAATGTTTTAAGGGAAAGTAAGTGTGTTGTTGGCTAGTGCTGAAGAAAAAAGGGTGCTGTTGGCCTGTTGCTATTTGTTGTAGAGAAAACAGTGCTATAGAGAAAAATGGTGCAGGTCGTTCAAACCGAAACCCACCCCGTTCGAATGGACTCCAGTCCATTTGAACGGACTGTCAAATTTCACAAAACTATAGCCATCCTGGCCCCTCGTTCGATGCGCATTCGAATGGACCATAGGTGTGTTTAAACGATCACTAACTCTGTTCGAATGGTCTTCGAAGAAAATTACGAGAAAACCTAATTTTTGGGGATTTTTAGGGTTTTGGACCCCCAAGGCCTATAAATAGGTCATTACTTGTGGGTTTAAGGTTTTTTAAGAGGGCTAAACCTAACCTAGGTTTTTCAAAGGGATTTTGCTTGGAGAAGGAGAAAATCTTGGAGATCGACACCAAAGAGCATTCTTAAGCAATTTGATCGTAGGGAAACAATCTAAAAAGGTAGATATAGATTTCTTACTATCAATACCATGATTATTGATGTTAATTAAGAATAAGGGTAGAGATTTTAAACAAGAACAAAGAATAAGTATGAATGTTTTAGGCTTGAGTTTCCTCTTATGTGAAATGTTCATGATAATTAATGTAGGATAAGATTTATGAGTATGATTTGATGTTTGTATTGTTGAATAAGGAGGAAGGAATGCATTTCAGAGTTTTGTATGGTTGAATAAGGAGGGGGATGTATTCCGGGGTTTTGATTGAATGATTTGGTGCTTTGATGCGAGATTATGAGATTTTTGTGCAAATAGGGGTTTAGAGTTATTAACTATATGTATTATTAGTAAAAAAAATGTTTGATGAATGATTTGTGATGATATGACTTTGTTTTAAAGAACCATGATTTTGCACATTCAATTTATGAAAATGATATGTCATGATGAATGGTGTATGATGTTTGGTTTTGTATGTTGTGATCTATTTTAGGGTATACGAGCCTTGAATTATGGTCTTGTTTGCCTAGGTCTTTATTATAGTGGTATTGGACGCTATGATGGATTTCCGATGACCCTTCTAAGGTATAATTTGATAGAGGGTTTATCACTTTTCACTCATGATTATGATATACGCACAAGCATGATAGGATCACGATCACATACAACTCAAAAGTAAGTAAAGATGTATGTAAGATTGCATGTTTGAGTTTCACAAGGCCCGAGTACCATCAGTTTAAGGTCATAAAGATATGAGTACCTAAGGAAGTGAATAATAAGGAAGTACGCGCGCACTGACGAGTGCTAAGGTTGGTACTCGTTAAGTAATGTATAGGTAATCTCTTCACGTATATGGTGAATAGTTATTTTAAGTGATTACACAATGTATGTATGTCGATGATGTTCACGATAAAAGTAAGACAAAAATGGCCCATTAAAGACAAGTTAGACAAGTAAGATCATAAAGAAAAGATGTTTACATGTTCCGCACTCTTATTTATGTATGTATGCAAGTTCTAATATGCTATGATAAATATGTTTATGTTAATGGTTGTGATATTGTTAGCTAGGATTTTATATCTACTGAGCCGCTTGTTGCTTAGCCGATATGTTTTAGTGTCATCAGGTTCTGAGATTGTAGCGGATCCGTGGATAGAGGAAGAGTATTTTGAAGAGAAAGAAGGTGATTACCCCGAGGAGTAGTCGGTGTTGGATGGATATCCATATTACTGAGCTCTTAGTTGTTGATTTTTATTAAATTTGACTTGAAAAAGGGTTGTAATCAGATATTCTTGGATCGATACCTGATTTTATTTTGGATGACTTAGGTTTATCCTTATGGTTGTGAATCATGATGATGATTCAAATAATTACGATTTTAGTTATTAGTTTGAATTTTAGCGTTAATGTTAATTGATTTATGTTAGAATATTTTTTAGTTCTCATTTAGCATGCCTTATATGTTTTAAGATAAGTTCAGGATAAGCAGTGTCACAGGCCAAAGTTCCATTTTAGCCTAGATGGGATCTTGGGCCGCGATAAGGTTGGTATCAGAGCTAAGGCATTAGGTTCGCTAAGGCTTAGGCTTTAGTTACGATTATGTGTTAGGTTAAGTTGTCTTTTCTAAGTTAAACTTATGGTTGTTACTTGCTCTCAGGACCATGGTCATGAGGCTTGGTAATGGAGAACGCAGTAACCCAGGGAGAGGTACAACAGAAAATCTTGGGAATAGTAGCACAAGAGACATGAATTGGGTTATGGAAACCATTGTTGCCGCCATGACCCAACAGATAGAAGCCATGACCTAGCAGGCTGCTCTACTAGCAGCTAGGCAACACAATGCTCCAATACATCCTGCCCCAACTAGGATTGAAGGATTCCGTCGCTTGAGTCCTCCAGTCTTCTATGGGAGCCCAGATCCTATCGTTGCAGAAGCTTAGATTATGTAACTGGAAAAGATATTCCAAGTATTGGAATGCATTGAAGAGCAACGAGTGAATTGGGTTGCTTTTATGATGAAAGGAGAGGCTGAACATTGTGGAGGAAAGTACTTAGACAAAGAAATGTGGCTTGTGCTGGACAACCATGGACCTGGGGAAAATTCCTCGACGTATTTTACTGGAAATACTTTCCAATGTTTGTGAAGGAACATAAAGAAGTTGGATTTCTCATCCTGGAACAAGGAAGCATGATGGCGGCTCAATACGAAGCCAAGTTTTTTGAACTTTCCTGGTTTGCGCTACATTTGATTGTCACGGAGAGTATGCGCGCTAGGAAGTTTGAGAGGGGTCTCAAATCACATATCAGGGACAAGATCGCTGTACTACGACTGAAGACGTTCGGTGAGTTTGTTGATAGAGCTCAAGTGGCTGAAAAGAGCTTAGAAGAGTTTGTGAAGAGACGTGAGATTAACCAAAAAGAAAGAATGACTCGAGGTTAGTCAAGCATAATGACACCACTAGAGAAGAGGGCTAGGACTTCATCTCCGCCTATCACTATTAGGGCGACTCAGTTCTATAGGCCTACACCTGCACCTCTGGCCCCTCGCCCTCTACTACTTAGGCACCACAATATGTGCAGCCCTTGTCATCCGTATCGATGTTTGAAGCATGCAACCATTGTGAAAAAAGGCACAAGGCAGGAGAATGTCGGACACTCATACGAGGGTATTTTCAGTGTAGTGAAGTTGGATACCAGATCAGGGATTGTCCTCTCCGCTCTCAACAATCCCAGCCACAGCCAGCTGGGCAGACCTTTCAGTAGAGGCCTCTGATGCTCGATGCTTCAGGGTAGAGTCTTCGCCATCTCAGAGCAGGATGCTCAAGCATCCAATGATGTAGTGCAGAGTGTGTTTCTACTTGTTATTGTTTTAGTATGATAATCTCTATGTTGCATTATTGATATGTGGTTCTATGTGTGGAAACATTATATGTATATGAGGTATGCTTGTGCACGTGATTGACACCCTTAATTATGTATAAAAATTCAGGCACTATGCTGATTAATGAGTGTTAAGCGCACGTGTTGATTGACATTGGATCAACTTATTCCTTCTTCACACCTAAGTTTGCTCAAGGTTTCCCTTCGGAACCAAGTCAATTGGATCATGAGCTGTCTATTGCTACTCCGATTGGTAGTTCAGTTGTCATAGATAAGGTTCATCGCGCTTGTGTCATCTGCATTAGAGAACATGAGTTGCTAGCTGACCTGATCATTCTCAAATTCCAAGACTTCAACGTTATTCTTGGCATGGATTGACTTTCAACTTGTAATGATCACATCGACTGTTTCGAGAAGATGGTGAATTTCAAGACAGTGGGTGGAACTCCTTTTCATTTTAGAGGATTGAAGAAGGATATTGGTCGGTTTGCAACCTCGAGTATTTCGAATCCAAATCCAGAGGTACCAGATTCTTCTACCATCTCAGTGGTGAATGAATTTTTGGATGTATTTCTTGATGACTTACCTAGATTACTACCGGATAGAGAGATTAAATTTATGATAGATCTAGTTTTGGGCACTGCACCGATTTCTAGGGCACCTAATAGGATGGCTCCTGTAGTGTTGAAGGAGTTAAAAGATCAAATTCAGGAGTTAATTGATAAAGGATTTATTCAACCAAGTGTATCACCATGGGGAGCTCCGGTTTTCTTTGTGAAGAAGAAAGATCGTTCGATGAGGATGTGCATCGATTATAGACAACAGAACAAGGTCATAGTTAAGAATCGTTATCCATTGCCACAAATAGACGATTTGTTTGATCAGTTGTAAGGAACGAAGTATTTCTCCAAGATCGATTTGAACTCAGGCTATCATTAGTTAAAGGTTAGAGCAGAGGATGTTCTGAAGACTGCATTCAGAACTCGATATGGGCATTACAAAATTTGGTAATGCCAAAGAGGCATGCTTAATGCACCGGCAACCTTTATGGATCCGATGAACAGAGTATTCAAGTGAAGCCAGCCTTGGATTGCTATGTGGTGGTGTTTGTTGATGATATTCTGATATACTCATAGACACAAAAGGATCATGAAAGACATCTCGAGATTACACTAAAGACACTAAGAGAGCATAAGTTGTATGTTAAACTTAGCAAGTATTAATTTTGGCTAGAGAAGGTGGTATTTCTAGGCCATGTGGTTTCTGGTGATGGAATTTCAATGGATTCTGCAAAGATAGAAGTGGTAGCAGATTGGGGTAGCCAATTTCCTAGGTCTCACTAGATATTATTGAAGATTTGTGGAAGAATTTTCTATTTTGGCAGCACCGCTCACTCACTTGACTCAAAAGAATGCCAAATTCACATGAGACGATAAATCTGAAAAGAGCTTTCTCGAATTGAAGAAGCGCCTCACTACGACACTGAATCTTACAGTTCCATCTGGTAGTGGAGATTTTGTAGCATACAGTAATGCTTCACTCATCGGTTTAGGATGTGTTCTTATGAAGCATGGAAAAGTTATTGCATATGCTTCTAGGCAGTTGAAAAATCATGAAAAGAACTATCTTACTCATGACCTAGAGCTAAAGGTGGTAGATCACTTAAGCTCTACTGAGATTAGGTTATGTAACGTTATCCCCAAATGAGGAGGGGTCACCCCCTATTTATTGCTTTTCTAGGGTTTGAAAAATCTGTTAGAGATCAAATCAGATCTGCCAAGTGCCAACTCATCAATAATTAGTAAGAACCATTAGGAATTTGCCACATCAGCCTATCAAAGTCATCATGACCACATGCCTAAGAAAGAATGTTTCTTAGGTTAGTGGTAGGGCCACCAGGGTGGCCTAGTCACTAACAAATCTCTCCTTGTACCCTTCAAAGTTCAAACCCAATTCTCCCCCACAGTAACATCTAACAAATCTCTCCTTGTACCCTTCAAACCCAATTCTCCCCCACAGTAACATAGATGAGACTCCACCAAGATGGGCCATACAACTTGGGAAAGCTTGTCCACTGGATGAATCTAGGTGCTGGAAAAAGACACCCCTACCTTAGAAAACACATCAAAAAACTTTACAAAAGATGCCTTAAGGGTATCAAGGGCTTTGGATGGGATGCCTTGGGGGTACCAAGGGCTTTATATAAGAGGTGCCTTGGGGGTACCAAGAGCTTTAAGGATCTCAGGTAGACACATTTGAGATATATCTCAGGAGACGTATTTGAGGATTTAGCACAAAGGCAAAACCTCATGATACACGTATGAAGACTTCAGGAAACACATCTGAGGACTTAGCACAATCGCAAGATCTCAAGAAACACATGGATTTAGCACAAAGGCAAGACCTCAGGAAATACATGTTAGCCTTCAGCACAAAGGCAAGACCTCAAGAAATACATCTGAAGATTTAACACATACAAAGGCATAAGCATGAAGGCAAGCACAAAGGTGGAAGCACAATAGTCCAGCTGTCAACTTAGGTGGAAAATCTTTGTAATCTGAATGAGCTGCATGATGACATGTGGCAGCTTCCATTTCCATGTATCAACAATAGCTCCCTTCCTGTGAAGGCTACAAATGATACTAAGGTGTCTTTCCTGACACAAGAAAGAAAATATGTCATCAATTCATACTTTTGTCGTAAATGAAAATCAAATCATCATGACAGAGATCACGTCTTTTAGTGTTCATCAAGACACGTGTAAGAACATCAATGACAACATTAATTTACAAAATAGCTTACTATCCATTACCTCAAGGCGTAACCAATAGCAATAAGACAGATCATTAATCTATCCAATAAAAAACATATCAGAAAACATTATCTGCTACATAAGTTACGAAAGGTCAAACGCTTGGATTAATTGCACTTTTGAGAAGGCAAAAGGCAATGATGAAGGTTTAAATCATAGTTCAAAAACTCAATGAGTCACCCAAGTAACTCTGTCGAGTTACTCAACTCGACAGAGTTCGGTTGAGTCGCCTCAAAACTCGAATGAGACACTATTCAGCAAGTTACTCAGGTGACTTGGTTGAGTTGAGTTTTTCAACTTGCCACTAGGTTGAGTCACGGAAGAGTGTTTTTATCACTTTCATTAAAAAAAAAAAAAAACCTAAACAACTCTCATTCTATTCGAGAGAGGGGCACTGATGCCCGCTACAAGTTGGGAATTCCCCACCATCGCTTATCATTTGGATGGTACGCGCCTATCCTATAGTGACTAGTGAACGAGGAAGGGCTTTACAACTCTTGAACATCACACTGTTTCTGCATCATATTTTTTTGGAGCTGCAAAGCTAGCCTACTAACTTAGGATTAAAGGTACACGTGGCACAACATTGTCCATGCTTGGGAGGTTCTCTCAAACAGTGCTCGAGGGATTCTATCTCTAGGAAAAGGACCGAGCGAATCACAACCAATAACTATTGAACTCTCCCGAGTTCAATCGCACCCATAGGTTAACACGTGTCCCTTTTAACCCCTATTAACCACGGTTAAGATTCATTAACCCTTAGGATTCAACAATCTAACCTTGGTTAAATTTTTTTTTTGAAAAATTAACCTTAGGGTTAAAAAAATTTAACCCTAGGGTTGAATTTTTCTAAAATAATTTTCTAAAAACCAAGGTTAGATTGTTGAACCTTAAGAGTTAGTGAATCTTAACCACGGTTAATAAGGTTTCAAACTTCAAAGGAACACGTGTTGACCTGTGGGTGTGATTGAACTCCTCCCGAGTTTGATTGCGATTGGCTGTGATTCGATCTCTAGAAATAGAGAAATAGAGAGCTGATGAGTCATACCTTATCGCTCTCTATTTCTTTCTTTTTTATGCCAAGTCATCCCAACTCTATTTATGTAAATCGTAATTATCACAAATTATTAAATTGGGGTACTCTCTGTTTTTCTTTTGCTTCATAGGCAGGAGCAGGGATCACATAGGTGCATTTTCTTCCCTTCAACCTTGTGGAAAAGCATACTGTCATAACCTAATTTCACTCAGATAGTTAGTATTTTCTAATCAATCTGCTATGTTATGCATGTTGTATACTTCTGTTGTTTCATCTTAAACATGTTGAACTGAACAATATTGTTACGCTATAATCACATATTTTGCAGGTCTTTTATATTTTCTTGCACTTTTTAAGGATCCAAAATTAAATTTCCTTGTGCGCATTCAATAATTCAGATTGACAAAGTTCTGATCAGGTTGTTTTAGCTTTGGTGGTATCTCCATCAAAGTAGAATGGACATTGCATTAATCATATTCTAATTTTCTACCTATTTGTAAGCATTTACTATTAATCATGTAATGAAATGACTAAGCTGTGCATTTTTTTTTAATCCCGTGCATTGCACGGGGTTTTCGCTAGTATATATATATATATATAATCTATGTGTTTAAGTTCTTGTACTAATTCATTTCTTTTCTGTGGATGAAACCAATGAAGAGATACCAACCCCCCCTACAACAGTGGATGCCAATGAAGGAGCAGAACCCACAGTGGTTTCTGCCTCCGAAGACCAACCAAATTTACCAGGTAAATTTAACTCTTCAAAGATTCAATTTTCATACCTTCAGTTTAATCAAAATCCTTAGTGACTTACACTTGCCGTTGATGTATTCCATAGAAACGACTTCCGAGATGGCTAATTCCACAGCTGCTCAGGTGGATGAAGCCACGCCTCCATCACCAGACAATGTGCTAACATCCATAGTGGAGGGAATTATACGAGAAACACTCACTGTGGAGATCAGATCATTAGAGGAAATCCCAGTTCAAGGTAACATACTCATTTATGTTTCAATTTTTCGAAATTCATGTTATTTTCCTTATCCCGTAACTAACATGTAAATTTAGAAAACAGAAGAAACAATAGAGCATGAAGCTGATGACTTGACAGCGGAGCTCTCTCCCACTAGAACTGTCCAAGAGGTCTTTGAGTCTACCTCAACCCCAATTGCGGTGGAGGAACAAGAGAAAGCTCTATCTCCTGCTCGGGAAGGTAAAGAGTTAAAATCATATAAAAAATTGTTCATATTTACTTTTCTAATCTCAAAACTAATTGATTGAAATTTTGTGAACAGATAATGAAGTAAGGAGAATGGAGTATTGTCCTGATATTGAAGAGACTCTCCCTCCAGTTCAGGAAGAAGAAAAGGAAGAGATCCCTACAGCGGTCGCTCTAGAAGAAATAATCCTCGACCCCATGGTGGATTCTTCTGTCACTCTGCCCTCGAAACAGAATGCTGAAACTTCTTCTCCTTCGGCTTCAACTCAGATTCTGCCATCCAACAGTTCTTCGCTGTTAGAAGCTGAAATTGCTGAGTTAGTGGATAAGTACCCTATCTCGGAGGATCACAAGGCAACCTGGGAAGGTATACTCAGAAGGCATGGGGATATTGCATCCTCTTGCAACATCAAAAACTCCCAAGTCAGGGTGGCGCTAATTACAGTTGTCTGTCAACTGATCCGAATGATGAAGGAAACAGACACAAACTTGCTAGATGATGCCTTAATCCAAGGATGGGAAGAAGATTTGTCAGATGTGGAACAAGTCAACATGAGAGTGGATTGGTTGAAGGAATACTTCCAAAATTTGAAGACCACTCTCAAGCTATCCAAGGAGTTCAAGGCAGTAGAAGAACAGCACAAAGCAAGGTTGACCAGATTGAACGAGTTGGAAGCAAGTTCTCAAGAGACACTTAGCATCATTGCAAGATTTAAAGCACAACTCGAGGAAGCCGAGGAGGAACTATTTAAAAAGCAGGAAGAGTATAGGGAAATCAAAGATCAGATAGAGGTGGACCACTACAATTATTCACGCCTTAGGGGTTCAGCTCATGCATTAACTCTTTACAAAGTAAAAGGGTTGGCTTTTGATCTATGGTAATCTTCTTCTTCTTTTATCTTGTAATTTTGTACTAAATCAGAAGAGAAATGAGTAGAAGGACTTCATTTTATCAAGGTGTCTTTGCCTTCCATTTTCTTTCTTTCTTCCTTTATTTAATCATAATATCGTTTGAGCCACTTTACATTAGAATCATACGAGATTTTCCTTGAAAGCATAGACAATAGACATTAACCACTCTCAAAGCTTTGCCTGACTATACAGGGCCTTCCTAATTAGGGGTAAACTTTGGAGTAGAAGTACCATTTTTTTTTATATGGATTGTCGCTCTTAGAACCAAATCTCCCTCATTAAAGATTCTAAGTCTGACTATATTATCATAGGCTTTAGCATCCCTCAATTGGTTCGCCTTGGCTCTATTCGAACCCTCCTGTATTTTGTTAAAAATCTAATTCTTCAATCTGAGCAATCTTGACTTTATCATAATTTGCCTTGTCATTCTCTGAAGCTTCAAAGCTCATTAAAGGTATTTTGAGTTCTACAGGAACCATCGCCTCAAACCCATATACTAAGAAAATGGGGGACACCGGTAGGCCAAACGTGTCAAAGGAAGCTTCTCACTCCACTGTTTGTGGGAATCCTCGACCATCTTCCCGATCACCATAAAAACAAGGTTTTGTTAGTTGTCTCACTTGCCCATTCCCTTTAGGATTTTAGGATAATAGGGAGTTGATCTTTTATGTTTGATATTGTACTTATTTAGAAATTCCCTGACATTGAAGTTCACAAAAGGAGTTCCATTGTTCGAGACTACTTCCCTTGGAATACGACAGCGACATGATATTTCCTTTTATGAAGTTAGCCACAGCGGGGCCAGTGGCTTTCTTTAGAGGAATAGCTTCAACCCACTTGGTGAAATACTCATAGTTGCTAGATTCCGTAAATATCCACTTGAAGGAGTGATGAGTCCAACTAAATCCACTCCCCAAGCTTGAGCTGGGGCATGAATCACATTACCCCCGATTTGGCACACAGAACAATTCTGGACATGTGATGTACAATCAACCTCCATGGTAAGCCAATAAGCAATTGTTCGTACAACTTTCCCTTGGTGTACTCCACAATCATCGTTGTGGACTTCCTACAAAGCAACATTGATTTCATTTCCTGCTAGGCATTTCAAGTTAGTACCAACAACTGACCTTCAAAACAAAATCTGGCAACCTTTTTCTTTTTTTGTGAATTTAAACACCTCCTTTGGATTCACAGGCAAAGTTCTCTTCATGAAGTACACAATGTAAGGTTCTCTCCAGTCTTGTGTACTGATAACAAAGCATTTCTCATTGTCTAGAATCAATTGACAATTTGTGCATTCTCTCTGAACCGCCATGGCATCTTCTTCATGGTTAGCCAATAAAGGCCAAAATTTTGCAACCTTCTGTATAAATAAATCCTTGTATCATGGCTACACTCTGTCATTGCACCCACTCGATCTGAGACTTGGCTTCCTTGGGACCAATGCACCTCATCAACACACCTTCTGACCCACTGAAAACAATATCCCAGCCCATTCAAGTGAAGGAAATTCTTCAACCGCTTTAGAGGTGTGAGGGTATGATCATTAAAGCAGTTAAGGTCATCTTTGATAGGAATTCATCTTTGTACTCAAGAGGAACAATCTCCATCCATGGTATAGGTATTATACATCTTGTAACTGAAATCTGGGTCGAATCGCCTTCGAAGGGTAGATGAGAAACCAAAGTGGCTAAGGTTTCAGCATGCTTGTTGCCTGTTCTTCCTCTATGGCCAAACTCCACGGTGTTGAAGTCCTTTAACAGATATTGAGCCACCTCTCTGTAAGGTGTCATGCCAACATCCACCACATTGAATATTTTATCCATTTAGTTGACAACCAGATTTGAGTCTTTTATCACTCAGACGCTTTATCCCCATCTATCGGACAATAGACAGCCCTATAAGGAAGGCTTCATTTTCTGCAACATTGTTAGAGCAAATAACTTAAAAAGAAAGTGAAATAACATCACCGGCGTCTTGAGAATCACTTTAGCTCCTTAAGAATCCCCGTATGAGAGCCATCAAAATGCAAGATTCACTCTTCTGAAGAATCCACTACCACTGATTCAGGAATATCTCCAGGCAACTCTTCATTAAGAACAATATCATCACTTCCACGAAAGTTGGCCAGAAGGCCTGCCACTGCTTGACCCTTGATAGCTTTACTGGTGAGGCATGTGATATCAAACTATGAGAGAGATAATAACCATTTTGCAGCACACCCAGAGAGGGCTGGTTTGGACACATAAGGTATTTGACAGGATGATCAGATTTGTGACGCGGCTCACTTTGTGAGTCAATAGATAGAACGTCATAAACCAAATACATGCAAATCCTTTCAACCTTAGGATATCTAACCTCTGCATCCCTTCAGATTCTGCCAAGATAATAGATTGGCCTTTCCATGCCATTAACATCTTACTGGGCTAGAAGGGTCCATCGATCATGGTCCTGGTTGACATGCATCATTCAATTGAACTCTACTCCTTTCTTCAAAAGAGGTACACAAGGTGAAATGGTTTCTGCCAATAGGAATGAAATGCCTTAGATGCGAAATTCTTCCCATAAAACTCTTCAATTTTTTGACTGATGAAGGCGTCGCCATGGTGGATACTGCCTTCGCTTGGAAGGATATCCCAATACCAATACAATGTCTGTTTACAATAAAGCCCACAAACTTTCCTGCATCTCTCAAAAACTCTTTTCAAGTCTACAAAATGTGTTTGCCAAACCTCACGAGTTTTTCCTCTAGGAGCTTTCTTTTTAAAGGGCCATTCTTGGAAAAAATGATTGTGAGCAACTGTCCCAAAATGGAACCTTTCTCGGGACTCAAAAGCAAACATAAACTTATGAATATCGGAATAGATGATGAGGAAATGCTTCATGACGACAACCTTAATATCATCATACCAAACCAACCTTAATACCATGGTGAGGAAATGCTTCTTCTTCTTCTTTGAACTATAACCGAGCTACAGGTAAGTTGCACTCTGTAAATGGGAAAAATCCTTCTTCTTCTTCAATATGAAGGTTTAAGAATGATAGTGGAGATCTTCTTCTGAGTCTTCCTTGAACACACCAAACTTTCGGAATACACCTAGGGTTTCAAATGACGAAGAAACAACAGTGAGGTAGGGTATTTTGGACAGAAAATGCAATGGCCAAACACGTGTTGTAGGCTCGCACGTGTGAGAGCCTACATAAATAATTTCCTAAAAGTGGAGCCCATTTCCAGGTTTCTTCTAAAAACGGGCCCATTTCCGTACTTTTGCCTTATAAAAACATCCCCTCAATTTCATTCATCATTTTGCAGCCGAAGTTTCCAATGTGCTAAATAGGGATTCTAATGTTGCACAACTGTTCTTACTAAAGCCGAGTATAAGGCCTGACTCACGTTGAAAATTCTGGGCTGATCACACATCTAGCTCAAACCAAAAGGCTCATTATATCCTTTGATTATGTTTATTTATTTATTTTTATTTTTTTGGAACTTGGGGTGTCCCCAACCCTTTGGGTCAGTACTAACCCCCAAGGGTGTAACGTGAGCCCACAACCCACCACACCAGGTAAGTCCGGGTAAACCCATGCGGGGCTGGCCCCAAAGGGGTAGTGAGAAATGGAACCCATGAACTCCCACCTGGGGGAAAGGCCTAGAACCACTGGTTCACCCCTTTGGGGGTTTTATTTGATTATGTTTATTGTTATGCTGTGGAGTTTAATCTCCACCTTATACCCAAAGTAAAAATAGTATTTGATGGGGAATTGACCCCTCACACTGCTATGTAATATGGCTGGCCAAACTTGTTAACCATACAATATGTGCTGGATAATTGTCAGAGTTGACATCCACTAAACTAAAACTCGTTGTGGGTGCTATGATTGGATCATACACATTATTATTTTCAAAATATTTTAAACAAAAAGTTTGGTGTAATTTTTTTCTTTTTTGTCTGGATATCATTTACTTACGTTAATCATTTAGTTAGTGATTAATTTGGGGATTAGAGCTCTTGCGGACTCATCAACCATGGAGGCAGACCTCCCTAAACAGAGAGGCCACACCCCACCATAGGCGGGGTGTAATTATTATTAGAAGCTTTTTTTTGAGTTCATTTTCAAACAAAAAAGATTGGTCTAATTATTATTAGAAGCATTTTTTAGTCCATTAAAAGTAGTTAGTTAGGTCACTAGTTTTTTTGGTGGCATGTCAACAATTTTAAAAACTTGAGGATGGAAGCATGAGCCCTAAGTGGATAATGACGACATGTCGTATCGGAAATGATATTTTAGAGTTAACATTAATGGTGACATGCCATAGGACATGAATCTCTTATGGTTCATGTTTTCCTCTTTAGGAATAGGAAATACTAACGTCCAGTCACCTTATAGGATTAGGATTTCAGCTCTTTTGCAAGTAGCCCCTTGAGATAAATCTTAATTCTAGAATCACCCATTGAGGCGGCTAATTTCATCTCATTAAAAAGTGCTCCTGTCAATACATTCAGCAAATGGGTATATGTAGCACAAGAAATAGTGCGCCTAAATTGCACACATGACCTAGAATCAAATTGAGTAGTGATAGGCGGACCCATGGATCCCCTACTGAATGGTTGCCCGAGACAAGGGTTTCTGGCTTGGCCAGAGACAATCGAGGCCCATACTTTGATTATATTCTCTTTCCAAAACGTCATTGGGTTGGCCTCGGATTGTCTCTCGCGAAGCCAGAAAGGTGGTCTCAGGTAACCACAAAATAAGGGACATGTGGTGATAAAAAGGGGAGAAGTAATTCCATTTTCTCCCTATGATTTTGACTTCTCCCCACATGATATCTATCCCATTTTATCTTACCACTTTATCATCATGTGTCAAATAATGTGTGGAGAGGTCAAAATCATGGGTGCCCATGAAATAACTTCTCCAGCCACATGTCCCCTACTTTGTGGTTGCCCAAGAGGATCCTTTCTGGCTTCGCCAGAGAGAATCCGAGGCCCATTGGGTTTGTTGACACATTTACTAGAGGCCACAACAAAAGTTTAAACTTTAAACTTTAAAGAGTAGAGATGAGAAATCATGCCCATTCGTGGTTAGAAAATCTAGCAAGGGGTTGTTGGCCACATCTTCTCGTTTTCATCATCGATAATCGCAGGTGGTTTCATTGGGTTTTGGACGTGATTTCACTGTTGAAAATTCAGAGAGGAACCTCTCTTTTCTCTTCGTCGATCTTTGTAGCTCTCTGTTAGTAGTCTTGTCTATTGCATTTATCTCTTATTTCGCATATACTTATACAGAAAATAAAAAATAAAAAATCGGAAAATGGAAAATGGAAAATCATCAAAGCTGATGTTGAGAAGTGGCCAACAAGTGTGAATGGGATCGCATCATCGGTGGAAACATTCTTGGGAGATGATAATCTTAACAAGAGGTGTTTCAATATTGGACGTTGTTACTGCCCAAGTAAGTATGCAAAAAAGAAATCCCTGGTCCTTATTGGACTCCTAAAAGGGGGCAAATTTGGCAATGTATCCTTCCCCTGCACCTCCTCCAGGAATAGAGTCAATTCCCACGAGAGATTTTATGGCTTTTGAATCAACTAAATTGGCTATGGATGAGATAATGGAGGCATTGAAGGATGATAAGGTAAATATGATCGGGTTATATGGCATGGGCAGCAAGACTACTTGGTCATATAAGTTAGCAAACAAGCTAAAAAAAGATGAATTAGTCTAGGGATACTCCCAAGGTGTACTCCCAAATCGTAACCGTTTATCCCATTTATTAAATGGTTAGGATTAGAGCTGGCATTAGAAAAGACAAAATAAGCCAACTCAAATCCTGACCTTTAATAGTTGGTTATAAACGGTCAGGATTAGGGAGTAGATTTGGGAGTACCTATAGACCGACTAAAAAAGATAAGCTTTTTGACCAGGTGGTGATGGCGGTCGTGTCCCAGATTCAAAACTTGAGAGATGTTCAAGGCCAAATTGCAAACAAGATTGAGTACTGTACCAGACCAACTTCGATTCGAGGTTCAAGAAAGAGACGAGGATGCTAGCTCTTACTCTTGGATGACGTTTGGGAAAAACTCAATTTGAGAGCAGTAGGGATCCCATTTGGGGAGGATCACAAGGGTTGCAAAATTGTACTCACTACGCAACGCCAAGAAGTATGTGCATATGGAGATCCCAAAAAAATGCTATTACACATCTCAATGTTTTATTAGAAGATGATTCATGGAATTTGTTCAGATTGTATGCAGGTCTGGCTGTGGACTCTCCCCCTTTGAATGTAGTGGCAAGGGAGGTTGCTATTGGACGTACATCATCTTTGCCTGATTTCTCTCCAAGATTGCCTCCAAGAGATTCTCAAAAAAATCTATATACTGGAGATATAGCTAGCTTTCCTTATCTATTTAGGATAGTTTCTATTCTCTTCCTTGTATACAACTATAACACTTCCATGTATAGTTAATAGTCCTTTCACGGGGCTGAATACTAGTTATATATGCACTTGGTGTGATCCACAATGGAGATACACAATTCCACCATTATTATCTATTATGGTATCAGAGCCATAACCTGAACCTCTGTATTTTGTCAGTTTTTGTTTTCTTTGATTGCTCATCATAGTTGCTCCAAACAAGAGCAACCTACAGTCCAAGAATGTCAACTTCTTTGGGTATGCCGAACCTCTCCAATGTCATAAAGTTGGATCAAGGAAACTATGTTTTGTGGCATAGTGAACTACTCCCGATACTCATCAGCACGGAAATGACCAATTGAGTTCATTGATGGTTCATGTCCAGCCCCACCTATGACTATTGAAAACAAAAATCCTGATGCAGGTAAGAGTCCTACTTCCCCTAATCCCGCATATCTTGCTTGGCGTAAAAAGGATCAACTTCTACTGAGTTGGATCCATGCAACCATCACTCCGGCTGTATTCTCACAAGTGGTACGATTTACCACAGCTCAGGATACTTGGTTGGCTCTGGCTCTCAAGAGAGCGTTTGCCTCTCACAGTACTGCAAGACACTTTCAGATTCGCACTGAGTTGCAATCTATCAATAAGGGACAAATGCCCATTAGGGATTATTTGGAAAAAAAAAATCTCTAGCAAATGAACTTTTTTGCTATACAACAACCATTCTCAGATAAAGACTTGGTTTTTTGTGCCTTGCACGGATTAGATTTTGATTATCATCCTTTCATCACCACTGTCACAAATGATGAGTTGCCCTCTTTTGAGGAGTTATACGACATACATGCTTCTAAGCCAAGAAATTAGGCTCAATGAATATCATAATTCGCATGCTACATCCGCCTTATTCACCACTCGATGTCGTGGTCGTGGGCATGAACAACGACAATATTACTACCAGCATCGCGGAAATCAGCACGACACAGCTGGTCCTACTCACACAAATCAGCCACTGGTTGTATGTCAAATTTGTGGAAAAAATGGACACACCGTCCTCACATGCCGGAATAGGCACAACTATTCATATCAACCGGATGACCTTCCCATGTTGTTTAATGTCATGAATCTCTCATCTCCCATTGGTATCTAGACACGAGTGCTACGAATCATATGACGGTCTCTCACTCATTCTGAATACAACGACACATATCACATTCTAGTTGGGACCGGTACTGCTCTTCCTATTTCTCAGATTGGTGATACTACTCTGCACATGCACTAATTAAGAATGCTTCAATTATTTTTCCAAATATCTTACTCTTGTGCCCCATATTCAAAAGAATCTCATTTCAGTTGCCCGCTTTACTCGAGAAAATGATTGTCTTTTCATCTTTTCTCCATGGGGTTTTTGCATTAAGGATTGACAATCGGGGAAGGTTTTGTACGAAGGCAAGAGCAAGGGTGATTTATATCCCATACCAGCCACTGTGGATTCAAAGGATGATTCAAACTCAAGTGGCAAGTTTGCAGGGATGGTTTCTAAAGGGACATCGGCGTCAATGTGGCACAATCGGTTGGGACATCCTAACTCTAATATTTTAGGATTTTTACTTCGAAATAAGAACCTTTCAATTTCTAGTAGTTCAGTACCTCCTCAAGTTTGTGAAGCATGCTCAGTTTGTAAGAGTTGTAAACTTCCATTTAATCGTTATGAGCCCAGGTCTATGGATTTATTTGATTTGATTCACACTGATTTATGGGGTCCTTCGCCGACTCCTTCTTGCAATGGCTATCGCTATTATTTGATCTTTGCCAATGATTTTTCAAGATTTACTTGGCTTTATTCGTTAGTGCGTAAATCTGAAACTATGGATCTCTTCATACAATCCAAAACAATGGTTGAGAATGTGTTTGGCAAAACAATCAAAACACTTCAATCAGATGGTGGTCGTGAATTTGATAATCGGCCCTTCTCTAATTATCTTCGTGTTAATGGGATCATTCATGGACTTACATGTCCACATACTCTTGAACAGAACGGCGTAGCGGAACGTACACATAGACATCTTGTTGACACTGGGCTCACTCTTTTATATCTATCTAGATTATCTAAAGAATTTTGGATGGAAGCTTTTACAACATCATGTTTTCCCATTAATAGACTTCCAACATCAGTGCTCAATAATAAATCTCCATTTGAGGTGCTTTATGGAAGAATGTCAGATTATAATGTGCTCCGGTCATTTGGGTGTCGGTGCTATCCTCACCTTGCACCATATCGAATCCACAAACTTGATTTCAAGTCCAAACCATGCATCTTCATTGGCTATCCATCTAACCAAAAGGGTTATCGTTGCCTTGAAAACACCAAGGGCCGTGTTTACATCTCTCGCCATGTTATATTTGATGAGCATTTGTTTCCTCTTGTAGAAACTTTTACCCGAACCACTACTATAGCAGCTTCATCGGACACTCGACAGTGGTTCCACCCAACCGAACTAGCACATGTCCCTGGTCTCCTAGTCACGTCTCTCCCACAACCTTGCAACATAGTTTCACCTCCAATTGCGTCCACATCTGCTACAGCCAATACCTTACCCACTTCCTCAATAGATCAGTCCATATTGCAACATGGTATTACTCCATCCAATACACCACCATCCCCATCTCTAATATCTTCTCCTCCACCTTCCTCGCCTATGGCCATCTTGCACTCACCTATTACAACACCCTTGATATCACCAGTATCACCTCCCTCGCCCATCATTTTGGACTCGCCCTCCACTATCACCCCCACCATCACCATCTCTTCCAGCTTCCCCATCTCGTCATCCTATGACAACACAGACACAAGATGGTACTTGCAAGCCTAAATTAGGTTTCAGCAGCCGCCACTCGCTTCCTCAATGCCTATCTTATATCCTTGAGTCCCATAGTATGGTGGAGCCTACTTGCTACTCTCAAGAAGTTACAGATTGTCGATGACATGTGGCCATGATCGAGGAATTTGATTCCCTTCTCAAAAATAAGACATGGTCCTTGGTTCCTTCTTCTTCCAAACAAAATATTGTTGGATGCAAATGGATTTTTAAAATCAAGAAGCAAGCCGATGGGTCAATCAAACGGTTCAAAACTCGGCTAGTGGTGAAGGGGTTTAATCAACAACCTAGCCTTGACTTTGATGAGACCTTTAGCCCGGTTGTCAAGCCCCGTACAATTCGCCTTTTTCTATCTTTGGTCATTCAACATAACTAGCCAATTCATCAGCTTGATGTTAAAAATGTGTTCTTGCATGGTAACCTTCATGAGGTAGTTTACATGCATCAACTCCCTGGATTCGTCAACTCTGCACACCTTAATCATGTGTGCCTTCTACATAAAGCACTCTATGGGCTTTGGTAGGCTCCACGTGCATGGTTTGATCGTATAAGCTCTTATCTTCTTGAACTTGGTTTCTTTTGCAGCCAAGTTGACTCCTCCATGTTCATTCTTCGAGGTACTTGTGGAACTGCAATCCTCTTGCTCTATGTTGACAATATATATAATATTGACCCGCGATAATCCTTCTTTCATCCAACATCTCATTGATAGCCTACAATCAAGATTTGAAATTAAAGATCTGGGAAGGTTACATCATTTCCTCGGTCTTGAGGCTCGACGAGACTCTATTGTACGTTTACTCACTCAAACGAAGTATGCGCTTGATCTATTACATCGTGCCAATATGATTGGGGCCAAACCCTGTGGTTCACCAGTGCCTGTTGGCTCCAAGTAATCTGCTTATGATGGTGATCCCATCACTGATGTTACATCTTATCGAAGTATTGTGGGTGTATTACAATATCTCACCACTACTTGTCCTGACATTACATATGCTGTTAACCAACTGTGTCAGTTCATGCATCAACCTCGTACAAGTCATCTCGCTGCTGTTAAGCGCATTCTATGATACATCAAGGGCACACCTTCTTTTGGCCTCCACATCAAACGGAGCACTAATCGTCAACTTCGGGCTTTCTCTGATGTCGATTGAGATGGGTCACCTAATGATCGATGCTCAACTACAGGTATGTGTTTGTTTCTTGGACCCAATTTAATAACATGGCTCACCAAGAAGCAACATATTGTCTCACATCCTAGCACTGAGGCTGAGTATTGTGCTCTGGCTACTGCTGCTACAGACATCCAATTGCTTACTTTTTTCTTTAGAGATTCGGAAATTTAGCTTTTATGTCCACCATCAATCAGGTGTGACTACCTTAGTGCTACATATCTTGCATCCAACCCAATTCTCCATGCTCGAACCAAGCATGTGGAGATTGATTATCACTTTGTTCGTGAACGAGTTACAGGTGGGTCACTTCGGGTTCTTTTTCTTCCAAGTGTTGACCAAATTGTTGATGTCTTTTCACCAAAGGACTTACGACTCCATGATTCTGTGCTCTACATCACAAGTTGACCGTATGAGATGCTCTCCCGCTCATCTTGAGGGAGGTGTTGGACGTACATCATCTTTGCCCGATATCTCTCCAAGATTGCCTCCAAGAGATTCACAAAGATAATCTGTATATTGGAGATATAGCTTTCCTTATCTATTTAGGATAGTTTCTATTATCTTCCTTGTGTACAACTATAAGACCTCCATGTATAGTTAATAGTCCTTTCATGGGATTGAATACTAGTTATATATGCACTTCGTGTGATCCACAATGGAGATACACAATTCCACCATTATTATCTATTATAAACATTGTAGAGGCTTGCCCCTAGCACTTGTGACAGTTGGAAGACCATTGCGGGATGAGGACCTAAATGAATGAAAAAAGCAGCTTTAAAACTTAAAGAGTTTAAGCCCACAGACAACGATGACAAAGATAAAAAAGTGTTCTCATGCCTAAAGTTGAGTTACGATTACATCGAAGGTGAGGAAACCAAGACATGATTCTTGCTTTGTTGTTTATTTCCAAAAGATCATAATATGCCTATAGAAGACCTAGCGATATATGGGATGGGGCAAGGGTCAATGGAAGAAGCAAGATGCAGAGTACATGTTGTTCGTCAAGCTGCCATTTCAATTTCACTTCCAAGGATAAGAATATGTGGGTAAGATCTGATGTCGGTTTGGAGAAGTGGCCCAACAAGCAGACCTTTAAAGATGACACAGTGATTTGATTGATGAACAATCACATTAAAGAGCTCCTTGATATATTTAAATGTCCAAATCTCGGGACTTTACTATTACTAAGAAATTCCCTATCATCCATCCCCATCACTTGTCACAAAAGATTTCTTTAAAGAGATGAAAGCACTCAAGGTTTTGAATATAAGTGCACTATGGTTCCAACTACTAAAATCTTTTAAAATACATGATCTACCAGCATCAGTCGGATCGCTAAAAAAACTTAGAACACTTCATCTACATTATTGCCATTTTGGGGACATATCAATCCTTGGGGAGTTAAAGAAACTCGAGATTTTTAGCTTTCACGATTCTAGACTTAAAGAGTTACCAAAAGAAATTGGGCAACTAACTAAACTCAGGTAGTTGGACTTGACATATTGTGAGATTGAAATCATTCTACCCAATATGATATCAAGCATATCCAAGTTAGAAGAGATGTACATGGAAAATAGTAGATTTAATGACGGAAAAGGTAAATATTCAAAGCGAAAGAAGTAATACTATCTATGCTGAGATAAAATCCTTGGGTTGCTTAACCATTTTGTCCATAGCATTACCCTATGATGAATGTTTGCCTAAAGACATGCAGCTTCTAAAGTTGTTAAAGTTCTTTATATCGATAGGCAGCCATTGACACCACTTTTCTCTTCCAAAATTTATGGACTTCGCTTATCATCCAACGTCCTTAAAAAATCAGTACTTGATTGAGATTCAAATCCCCTCAACTGATGGCATCAAATGCTTGTTGGAGAAAACTGAAATTAATGTTACATTTGGAATATGTGAAAGATTTAAAGAACATTCTGCCTGATATAAGCCAAGAGAATATAAATGGTTAGAAATCTCTCAATGTGACAAATTGTAGTGAAATACAGTATCTCATAAAATTCATTGAAAGGAGTCCACATATTGCATTCTGGAGGCTGGATAAATTACATCTCGAGAAACTGGGTATCTTGAAAGAGCTGTGCAATGGGGTACTTTCTGCTTAGTCATTCCAAAATTTGAGAGTTATACGGGTGTATGATTGTAAAATATTGTTGAATGTTGTTCCAGTCAATTTGTTGCAAAGGTTACAAAATCTGGAAGAACTTGAGATAGGAAATTGTGGTGCACTGCAAACCTCGAAGAGCAAGTGCTTGTGGAGGAAAGAAATGTATTGTTGTTGCCTTGTCATTTAAGGGAATTGAGGTTATTATGTCTACCTGCGTTGATGCTTAAATGGAAGGGGCTCAATCGTAACGTACGTTTCGAAAACCTAAAGGTTGTAAGTGTTAAAGTATGTTAAAGGTTGAGAACTATCTTCTCACCTACACTTGCTACTAGTCTTTTGCAAATAGAAGAATTCAAGATATTTGAATGCGATAGTTTTGAAGGATTTGTATCAAAGCAGGAGGAGAATATAGAACAAGAGGATTCCATTGGAAATGCAAATCTAACCTTTCCAAACTTAAAGATTCCAAAAGTTGAAAGATGCCCAATTTTGAGGAACCTTTTTTCCTCCACTATAGCTCAAGGTGGTCTTCCGCAATTGAAAGAACTTTATAGAATGGTGTGATGAACTGGAGGGAATAATTGCTAAAGAGGATGAGGAAGAGAAAACTTCAAAGGAAAAGGTTAATTGTTATAATTTTCTTACCAAAAAAAATTTCAAAGAAAAAGGCAGGAGAAGAAGTGGTGGATAAGATCGTGTTCCCTTAGTTAAGACCCTTCAACTCTCCTCTCTTCACAAACTCAAGAGATTCTGTTTGGGAAACTTTTCCTTAGAATGACCATCCTTGGAAGAAGTGCTTGTGTATGATTCCTCCGAGACGTTCATTGTTGCTGCTCTCAAAATCCAACGCCCACCAAAGCTAAAGAAAATCAAAGTAGATGATGAGAAAATAGATCCTAATGACGACCTAAATACATTCATAAAAAAAAAACTGGTTGAGAGGAAAAGCAAAGGTAAGTATACTTATCATATCTAAATTTCATCATTCAGTTTTGCTTTTTTGGAATTCTAGCTCCACTCTCTAATTCATTCACCCCTTTTCCTGCATAACCTTTTGCATGGAATTGGAGAGAGTGCAATAGAGGAGAGTGGGCTAGCAAAATCCATGCATTTTTTGGTCCATCTATCTTATGTAACTTTGTTTCAAAGCCAATTTGTATGTACCACCAAATAATATAAGTTCTCACTTTTTTCAAGAATTTTTTAAAAGCGGTCTCCTTTCTCTAATTACAAATGCGGATTGGATTATTATTGTCAACAACTTGAATTATGGCTTCTGTCCAATCAAATGGCAAGTCTACATATGTAATTAGAGCACAAATCCTCCAGTTGACGCCTAATACCAGAACTCGGTATTAGGTCACATGTTCTCCATTTAACTGATCACGTCTCTCCCCTTTTCAACATCTTTTAACTGTGGTAAAGTTTCACCCATCCTAAGAATAATTAAGTTATTTAACCTTAGTTTTGATTAAGAAAAAAATAATTTTTATAACGCCTTGAGTCACTAAATTTTAATCACGTTTCTTCCCCTTCTAGCACCCTTTAACTATGGTTAAGTTTCACCCACCTGAGGGTTAAGTTATTTAACCTTAGTTTTTTTAAAAAAATTAACACCTTGGGTTAGTGAATCTTAATCACGTCTCTTCCCCTTCTAATACCCTTTAATTGTAGTTAAGTTTTACTCACTGGTAAGATTAACCATTTAACCTTGATTTTTAGAAAAAAAAATTAACACCCATTCATTGTGGTTAATAAGGGTAAAACACTCACTCGTGATGTTTCCTTTCCAAGACTGTTTATGGCATATACGGTAGTATCTACTATCGAGAGCTAAACTGTTGGATTGAAAATCCAGTGGTGTTAATCATTAAGTGGGCCCACCATTTAAAGCATGTGAACCTTGATGCCACTGGATTTTCAATCCATCGGTCGACCTCTGGATAGTAGGTACTATCGATAGTTTTTAATCACTTTCAAAAACACTCAAGGGTAGGTACTTCCCCAGATCGAATCACAGCCAATTGCGATTGAATTCAAGGAGAGATCAATTGCACCCACAGGCCAACACGTGTCCCTTCTAACCGCTATTAACCATGGTTAAGATTCACTTACCCTTGGGGTTCAACAATATAAGTTTAGTTTTTTAAAAAAAATATTAAAAAAATATTAACCTTAAGTACTGTTAAAAAATTCTTAACTAGAATTAAATATTTTTTTCTCAAAACCAATATTATATTGTTGAGTCCAAGGATTAGTGAATCTTAACCACGGTTAATAGGGGATAAAAGGGACATGTGTTAGCCTATAGGTGCGATTGAACTCTTCCTGAATTCAATCACAATTGGCTGTGATTCGATCTCCCCTCCCCATGTTTGAGGGACCTCACTTCAAGCGATTTACCCTACCAAAAACAATAAGTAATGAAGAATAGTTTGATTATGGTAAAGATCATTGAGTCACCATCTGTGATATAGTGACCTTTTGTGAAAAAAAAAAAAAAAAAAACTAGTCTGGGGTATTCTCCACATTAGTATGCATAAACATACTAATATGGTGAATACTGAGTCGCCACAAATCATTGAGTTGTGGTGTGATTGGTCACCAAAATTCATTTTTTTAGAAAATAAGGACAATACGGAACCAAGGTGATATTCTAAAAAGGGATGTTCTAATGTGATTTGGGGAAGGTGTTAGGCACCCCACATTACCCGTCTAAGGATGGTAATCTATGCTTTCGAAATTGCCTAAAAAATCATTTTAAAAGATCGGCTTTAAAAATAAATAAATGAGAGTCTAACTTGACTTGCACAAAAGGACTTTAGATTTAAAATTTTATAAAAAGAGATGGGAAACCTAAGTCTAAAGAAACGGGCATTATAATTAACGACTCTAATCTAGGGAGATTAGACATCGCCATGAATGCATGAAAATAAACCTCAAGTTTTTAGAGAAGTGAGTACGCTTTAAAATAAAGAAAAAAATTGGTATTATAACGATTCTAATCTAGCGAGATTAGACATCGCCATGAATGCTTGGAAATGATATTGAGTTTTGAAAAATATTGACTATGCTCTAAATAATAATAAAAAAAGGGGCATTATAACTACTCGAATCTAGGGAGATGAGACATCATCATGAATGCATGAAAATGGTATTCAGTTTTGAAAAAAAATGAATATGTTATAAATAAAAAAAAAGCAGACATTATAACGGCTCTAATCTAGGGAGATTAGACATCGTAATGAATGCATAGAAATGATATTGAGTTTTTGGAAGACACGAGTATGTTCTAAAATAAATAAAAGAATAGGCATTATAACGATTCTAATCTAAAGAGATTAGACACCACCATGAAGGCATGAAAATGGTATTGAGTCTGAAAAGCACCTATGTACCTTAATATGAAAGGAATACCCTCCTTCTCCCAATGTGTCAAAGGGAGGTCCAAACTACTTAATAAAAGAGAGATAGGTCTCAAATCTTATCAAAAGGCTCATATTGATAAAAGAAAATGAAGGATTAGAAGAAGGGACATAAATGTAAAAACAAAAATTTAAAACCTACCTATGTGGGTTGGAGATCTTTTGCTTTTTCTCCTTGCTCTTCCTTCAAGAACTCCTTCAAGCACACTTCTTCTCCAAAGTTTTCTTTCCTCCAAAGCTTCTCTAGGGACTAAGAGAATTTCTTAAGACTTGAAGAAAGGGAAATGCCAAAAAAGTTTTTAAGACTTTAAATGTCTTGCAAATTGTATGGCTTCTTTAGTCTATTGGACATTGGTTTAGCTAGTAGAGAATTGATGTTTAAAATGGGTAGAGGGGTGAGGTATTTATAGGATAATTATGAGAGGAGAAATCATCTCACTTCCAATGTGGGACTAAAGTTTAGCCACTTGATGGCACTTTTGTGAGTAAAGAGGATCAAAACCCATGAATAAACCTATTTCTTAAGGGTGAAATAGTAAAAAAGCAAGTTTAAAAAGGACTTGATTTTATCAAAATTATGAATCACCCCTATTTTACATTTCAATTTAACCCAGTTGAGTTCTAAAAAGACTAAATTCAATCAAAATTATAAAATCACCCTTATTCTACAAATTGAATTTTAAACAATTTTAAATAACTTATAAAGTGTAAAAAATTGACATTAGAGTTCATAAAAAGTTTGGATGTATCGCTTAGGGTCGGGTCTCACTTTAGGGTTTCAGCATGACTAAAATACCCCTACATCAAGGTTAAAGTCCAGGTAAATTTTAGAGAGTAATGGGATGGTTGTAAATAGGTAAAATGAGTCTTTTTAGGAGAAATGAGGTTTTGAAGTGATCTTATGGAGTCCACCTTTACTTGGAGAAGAAGAACAAATAGAAGAATTTAATGTCAGTATTGCCACTTGCCGACACATCTATACGATGTAAGGAATTTTTTACATGATGTCAGGAGTTATCGGCGATATGTCGTCGATATCTCACCGATATTGACCAAAATACGTGACATCCAGTTTTTTTCCTAAATTTTTTAGAGGTGCAGTAGCATTCCTCCAAAAAATAAAAAATCACAGACTGAAATCAGTCCTCAGTCCTTGATTTAGAAGAAGAAAAAAGGAAAAGGAAACTTGAGAGAGGAGAAGAAGGAAGAATTGAAGAAGAGGGACATACCTATGAACCGTCATCCTCGCCTTGCCGTGGGTTGAGTCACCGTTGTCGTAGGTTGAGTGGGTTTGTAGCCTTCACCAATTGCAAAAGCCAATCAAGGAGGAGTCGTCGAGCTTATCCCCTCTCCCCTTTTCCCTTCCTTTCCAAGCTCTGCTTTTGAGCTTTTTTTGGGGTATGTTTGATTGAATGCACATGAGGGCTTGACCCTCTTATTTTTTAACTATTAAGTAACGTTAATATCATTAAACATACTCTTTAATTGTTTTAAGTTTTAAGCAAATAAGGGTAATGCTAGGGTCACTCTCACACTATTTTTAGTACAACAAATTTCTAAAAATGATTTGTCACGTAAAAAAGTATTAAATTTTAATATAAGGCCTAATATTGATTTATATTATACACCAAATTATATATTATACACCTAATGATAAAAATTAATATGTCAAAAGCTAATATTGATTTATATTATACACCAAATTCAAAACACGTATTAAAATTTTAATATAAGGCCTTTTTTTATTTTAAGGATTATACATGAAATTCATGAATATTTTATTTAGTTATGAATTTTAATAATGTTCTATTATTATTATTAATATCTAATAATTCTAACTAATGTACTTAGTAACATCGACCAAATAATATAACTTATTTAACTAAAAAAATCTATTAAATTACTAAATATTTTTTAATAACATTAAAAGTCAAACAAATTATTAATCTGTTTAATAATATAATATTGTTAATTATGAGTTGTACATTGTTTAGAAATATTTAAAAAGTATTGATTTTTAAAAAATATAATTTATTTCAGATTTACATGAATCAATTATACATTATCGTCACTCATCAACAAACACATTTTTGCTCTCTTCTTATCGCATCTCTTATGTACATTATTATTGTTTTCATTGTTTTTATTTTAAAAGGTATATTAACATCTATTTTAACATTTTTTGAAGTTTCACTGTAAAATTTCATGTTTTGCCTAATTTTTTGTCTTTTTTTTTCTAAAAATACCAATAAACGATATATTTTCCGATATATCTTCGATATATCTTTTTTCTGCAACTCGACATATCGAGCAATATCGACATTCAAAACCTTGCTACAGATTACTATAATGATCATTGAGTGTGAGGTCTGATTGCCCTGAATGTGAACCTAAATGGGGTTCTTAATCTTCCTATAGATATGAATTTCTTTTTTTGCTGATACAGGCAACCTTTTTCAGGCTTCTGCACTATCAATTCCTACATCCTGGTTACTAAGAAAGGTTGAGATCCTCTTATTTATTGCAAACACAAGAACATGGCCTTCCTCTTTTAAGTATATAGTTATTCTAAATAAAGGGTATGCTAGCCAACCTATTTCTATACAAGTATTCATGAGTGTTTGTGTGAAAGTCGACAAGCTTCTTCTAGGCTTGGCACCCAAAGACTATAGGTACCAACAATAAGAATGTTATTTGTAATAGAGTACATGTATGGTTATGATATGCATGAGATGTACCATATCATTACCATCATCACAATTGGAAGGACTTGGATTTAGAATGAGATTGAGATTTGATTAGGATTTGATTAGCATTAGATTAGGAATGGTTTGATTTAGTTTCTATATTTATGTATATGTTATTATCTATTTAAACCCTAGTTGGGTCTCTTTGTAATCATCCAAATTTATTCAATAAATCAGTTTGTTCATATGGTATCAAAGCGTTGGTTGCGATTTCATCATGGGTTCGATTTTTCCACCCTTTGGGTGAGGGGGAGTGTTGAGTGTTGTTTATCGCCTCCGTTCCAGGGTGCCGAGTATTGCGCTGTTAACAATCAACTACTCCAAAAGACCGATCTAATGGAGAGAGTAGTAACAATGAATATAAGAGGGTCACGGGATAAATGGGGCGCAATACACAGCACCCGGGAGTCGAGGCGATAAACAACACTCAAAACTCCCCCTCACCCAAAGGGTCAAACCCATGACCAAATCCCAATCAGAGCTCTTATACTGGGGTTTCAATGAGCCGAGCTAGGCACTGCTCGGGCTCGGCTCGTTGGAATTTTACAGAGGCTCAGGCTCGGCTCGTCCACAAATCTTTGAGCTAAAGCTTGGCTCGGCTCGACTCAATAATATATATATATATATATTTAAATACATTGATAAGCACTAAATTCAATTAAAAAAATTAAAATGACATTTTTTTTCTTTGGGATGTCATGTGACTCACAAGAAAGCTTGACTTAAAACTTAAAAATAAATAATTATGTTAATGTATACTAAATATATTTTACCAAAAAAAAGGTATACTAAATATATAATATAAATTTAACTTTTAAAGGGTATTATTATAAAATTAATCGAGCCGAGCTAAGCTGAGCCACCTATTGTTCAGGCTCGGCTCGTTTATTTTTCGAGCTCACTTTTAAGGCTCAGCTCGGCTAGGCTCAATGAGCCCAAAGTAAAAGCTCAAGCTCGGTTTATTTCAAGTTGAGCCGAGCTAGCTTGGCTCGTTGACACCCCTATCTTATACCATATTAACAACCAACTACTCCAAAAGACTAAACTAATGGAGAGAGTAGTAACTAGTAGCAATGAATATAAGAGGGTCACGGGATAAATGGGCCAAACGAGAGCCTTGCTCTTTTCTTCTTCTTCTTCAACACAATGATTTTTTTTTTCGCAAGGAGATGAGTGTTAGAGGATACAACTATTGCAACTATTCAAACTCCTCATAGAGAGGGATAAACATCTATTTGAATTTGTAACAACTTCAACCTTATCATTAGGATAAGAATCATCTGTAATCCTCATGTAAACTCTATATATATGCAAATACTTAACAAGAGAACGTATTCAAATCCTTCACCATTTCAAACTCTTTCATGGTATCAGACGTCTAAGGTTTTTTTCCTCTCCCAATGGCAGACGCAACCCCAAAATCAACAAGCACAGGCAGCTCTCCTCCACACCCACCTTCTCACCCAAATATTTCAAACATCACCCAATTTATCTCTATCAAACTGAACGGACCCAATTACCTGCTCTGACATTCTCAAATGCAGCCTATACTGGTTTCTCAAGACCTATATGGTTATGCTGATGACACTATCCCATCTCCTCCTCAATTCCTTGATGGTGTTAAAAACCTAGCCTATTCTCAATGGAAACGTTCAGACAGCTATGTGGTAAGCTGCCTCAACAGCACCTTAACAGAAAGTGTGTTATCCCAAACTGTTGGCCTCTCTACTTCCAAAGCAATATAGGAGTTACTTGCTCAGTCCTTTACTTAACACTCGGAAGCCCAAATTATGCAGCTGCGTTTAACCTTGCAAACTGTAAGCAAGGGAGCTACATCCATTTATGATTTTCTCAATTTAATTAAGTCTACTGGCGATGCACTAGCAGCAGTAAACTATCCTGTTACGGATCGAGAAATGGTCATGTATGCATTAGGGGGCCTTACTCCGGACTATGAGGCATTCATCACAGCTATTACAAATTGGGTTGAACCAATTTCCTTCCCCAAGCTTCGGTCTCACCTCTTAATTCATGAACAAAGGATGTTATAGTTTTATCCTCCGGTTTCAAACGATACTGCTCAAGCTTTGTTTTCTGATCTCCACACTCCTTCCTATCGAGGTCGAGGAAGAGGATGAGGGTGTCACTCCTCTCGGTTCCGTCCAAATGACAGATCTTCTCCACGAAATGACAATCGTGTGATTATCCTCCACCTCGCTAGGTTCAAAATCAGCACAATGACCATAACTGTGATAATTTCAGGCGTTCTCCCATTATGTGCCAGATTTGTAATCGCCATGGTCACTCTACAAATTGATTCAATCATGCTTTTCAAGATGAACTTCCTCAAGCTTTTACAACACTATCGATGGCACCCTTTTCTGATGACTATTGGTATGCTGACTCCAGAGCAACAAGTCACATGACAAATGATGCATCTCTTCTCCACCGCTCCACTCCTTATCAAGGACAGGAGAATGTCCTCGTGGGTAATGGTCAACATACTTCCATCTCGGATGTCGGTAAATCTCTACTCAAATTTCCTAACTCTTCTTTTGTTCTCAATTTCATTCTCCACGTGCCTGCAATTGCTAAGAATTTACTCTCTGTTTCTTCTTTCACTAAAGATAACCACTGCGCCTTCTCTTTTTATCCATGGGTTTACTCCATCAAGGATCTACGCACTGAGAAATGCCTTCTGCAAGGCCCAATTAATGGGGATCTCTACCCCATTCCAATCTCCCCAAGCTTTCCTCCAGTTGCTCTTCAAAGCTCTTCTCCTGTTGCTCTTCATAGTAGCGTTTCTTCTTCAATGCGGTGGCATCGAAGACTCGATCATCCATCCTCTAAAGTTCTGCATTTTTTAAATTACAATAAATATCTTGATGTCCCTATTTCGAATAAAGAATTTCCTTGTCATGAGTGTACTCTTTATAAACATCATCGTTTACCATTTTCTAATGACACGCATGACTCTCCCTGTCCACTTCATTTAGTACATAGCGACGTTTGGGGTCCCTCTCCCTCTCCCTTACCCTCAAACTCTAGCTATCGCTATTACATCTTATTTGTGGATGATTTCAGTAGGTACACGTGGCAATATCCAATGAGAGCTAAATCTGAAAGCTTGCAATGTTTTATTCATTTTAAGAAGCTCACAGAAAATTTATTTACCACCAAAATTAAGACCTTTCAATCCAATGGTGGTGGTGAGTTTGTCAACGGTGCTTTCAAAAGGCTCTTGGATGAGAGTGGTATTTCTCACAAACTTTCATGCCCCTACACCCCCCAACAAAATGGGGTTGCAAAGCGTAAACACATGCATATTCTTGAAACCTCAAACTCCCTATTTTCCCATTGCTCTCTCCCAAAAGAATTTTGGTGTGAGGCTGTTCACACAGCCATATACTTGATCAACCAATTACCTACAACTACCCTTCACCACCATACACCTTTTGAAATGTTGTTTGGCTGGCCACCTTCTTACACTCATCTCCACACCTTTGGTTGTGGATGTTACCCTTTTTTAGCGGCTACGAGGAACAATAAGCTCAGTCCGAAATCTGTTTTATGTATTTTCCTTGGCTACAGTGGCTCGCATAAAGGGTACCGGTGCCTTGAACCATCTTCGGGACGTATATATGTCTCTCGCCATTTCATATTTCATGAAGAATTATTTCTAGTTCCTCAACAAAAGCTTCTTCACAATCAGCAAAATACAGCCACGATCTCAGATTGTCCTCAACCTTTGTTTCATCTACAAGGGCACCCAACAGTGGACTCCTCAGCTTCCACCTCACCAGGCTCTACAGCACCACCGATTGCCACTGCTACCCCTAGCCCAATCAATTCTGGCCCTACTCATTTTCACGGTCCAGCTCCTACTATTGATCTATTTGTGGATCTGCCTTCCATCCCTCCACCAGCAGACATACCTTCATCAATTTCTATGGCTCCTCCTCAGCTATCGATAGTGCCTACAGCTCAACCTTTGGTTCCAATTTCAGATCCAACTTCAACTCATTCAATGATAACTCGGTCTCGGGATGGAACCCTCCCTCCAAGAACATATTTTGCAACTAAGCATCCAATTCCACTAGTGTCTTGCAAAATATTCCCCTCACAGTTCCGAGCCAAGCAACTATACACAAGCATCATAATGTCCAGAATGGCATTCTGCTATGCTCGAAGAATTCAATGCCTTGTTGAAAAATAGGAAGTGGTCCCTTGTTCCTCCCACCTCAAACGTGAATGTTGTAGGTTGTAAATGGGTTTATAAACTCAAACAAAAAGCGGACGGCAGCATTGAGCGATTTAAGGCATGACTGGTTGCAAAGGGGTTCAACCAACATCATGGCCTGGACTATGATGAAACATTCAGCCCAGTTGTGAAAGCCACCACGATTTGAACCGTACTAGCCATTGTCATTGCCAAAAATTGGTCAATTCAACAACTGGATGTCCAAAATGCTTTCTTACATGGCACTCTCAAAGAAAATGTCTTCATGCATCAACCTCTCGGATTTATTGATAAAGAATTTCCAAACTATGTCTGCAAACTACATAAATCCATCTATGGGTTGAAACAGGCACCTCGAGCATGGTTCAAAAATTTCAGCTCATTTTTGCTAGAGTATGGATTCAAGTGTAGTCAAGCCGATACTTCAATGTTTACTAACAACTCTTCTCAAGGAACCCTTGTCTTACTGCTTTATGTTGACAATATAATCCTCACAGGGTCTTCGTCATCTTCAGTTAATTCCTTTATTGCGAAACTCCACTCGGCTTTTGATATGAAAGACCTTGTCAATCTTCACTACTTTCTTGGCATGGAAGCGAATCGTTCTTCATCAGGTCTTCACCTCACCCAGAACAAATACACACTTGATTTACTAAAGCGCTCCAATATACTTGGCTGCAAACCTTGCTCTACTCCAATTGCCATTGGTTCGAAGCTCTCTTCTCAGTCCTTCTTCATCCTTTGAACTCAAAGCCTATTCCGATGCTGACTGTGCAGGTTGTCCCGACAATCGAAGATCAACAACTGGTTTTTGTGTATATCTCAGTCCTAACCTAATCTCGTGAGGAAGCAAGAAACAACCCACTGTCTCCTGATCTACGACAGAAGCCGAATACTGAGCTCTAGCTGTTACGAGTGCAGACACAATGTGGATTCGGTATCTGCTAAGGGATATTGGCTTACCTCTTCTTACACCTACTCGTATTTTATGCGACAATGTGAGTGCTAGCTACATGGCTGCCACCCCATATTCCATACACGTACCAAGCATATCGAGATAGACTACCATTTCATTCGGGAAAAAGTAGTTCAAGGTGATTTACACATTAATTTTGTCTCAACAAAGGATCAAAAGGCAGATGTCTTCACAAAAGCTCTTACAGGTCCTCAGTTTCGGTACTTAAAGTCCAAGTTGCTGCCTTACCAGTCATCACCTTGTGGGGGAATGTTAGAGGATACAACTATTGTAACTATTCAAACTCCTCATAGATAGGGATAAACATCTATTTGAATTTATAACAACTTCAACCTTATCATTAGGATAAGAATTATCTGTAATCCTCATGTAAACTCTATATATATGCAAATACTTAACAAGAGAAGGTATTCAAATCCTTCACCATTTCAAACTCTTTCAATGAAAAGCGTTTTGACATCTTTCAACTGCAATCATTCTATGCCACAACAGATTTCCTACCAGGATATGAAACAGAATCATCAATTTCCCTCTTTCTTTTTTTTTGGTTGTATTTGCAAGATTAATCGGTTTGCTTGGGTTGTAGGTTTTATTGCCCAGTGATGACTCCCGTGCCCCAAGGATACCAATCAGATTCACAGGCATTCAATGGTACTCTTTGTGATGTAGTAGAAATCAGCTTCTAGTCTCTAAAGTGGTTCAACGCAGGCCTGAGTTGTTGATCAAACTCCAAATGGAGTTCCTCCATTCTCAACAATTGCAAGCATTTCCTGAAGCCATTTTTTCTTTATTGTGGCATGTGTGACAAGAGTAGGTCGTACATAGCCCTTTGTCACAGTAAAGACCGTGTGGAGGTACTTGCTTAGTACATCATAATTTGTTGCTTTTCTAAGCCCATGATCATGTTCACCTGTGCCACCACTGCAATCCAATGTCATCTCTCCATGGAACTTCGCTTCCCTTCTTTATCCAGGAATAAAGAGATAAAGTTGTGGGATTTCCTACACACTAAAGACACTACCCCTCTCTCCTCAAGAGCTTTGTCTCGCTTGTTGAGGAGGAATCTGAAATCTTTGAGGGAAATACGAGGTATTGGCATTAGCTATTGACGAGGAATGTTGGGGGCCTAGTGCAGGCTCCCCCAGTAAAACGAGATGGCCACCATTTCAACCAAACTCCTAAAACTCCTCAGCCCCAATCTGAACCAGCCAAGGTTAGGAACTCTGAAGAGGCGCCTTCACAGCATCAAACAGCTGGAGATGTACAAGATCCGACCCGAGCGGATGGTTGATTTTCATCGGAAAAAGAAAAGAGGGAAATTGATGCATCTGTTTCATATCCTGGTAGAAAATCTGTAGTGCCATAGAATGATTGCAGTTGAAAGCTGTCAAAATGCTACTCATCTCCTTGCGAAAAAAAAGAAAAAAAAATCGTTGTGTTGAAGAAGAAGAAGAAGAAAAGAGCAAGGCTCTCGTTTGGCCTATAATGGCCCGTATTAGGACCTGTGATCTATTGGCAAAATTAGAGCCAAGATCATTAGGATCCACCTTTCACCAAAGCGGCCCTTTTGAAGACCAATGACCCCATTGGCGAGACCATAGGCTCAATCACGGATGTCATTCAAATTTGGCCCAAAGAAGAGCATTTCATTGCCCGATAGGCTATTTGGCCCATTGAGGCCCCGACCCATTGAGGTCCACCCCATTTCATTGACATATAGAGGTCTAACTCATTGCGGCCCATATTATTCTCTCTTCATACAATACATCAACAACGGTGCCGATTGACACCTATCAAGATTTTGCAACGAGATTGGAATGACCAGCAAGCTACCTTACTTGATTGAGTATCAAACTCATACATATTTTCAAATCTACATGAGTTTGAGGGAGAGTAATAAAGTACATGTGTGGTTATGATATGCATGAGATGCACCATATCATTACCATCAACACAATTAGAAGGACTTGGATTTAGAATGAGATTGAGATTGAGATTGAGATTTGATTAGCATTAGATTAGGAATGGTTTGATTTAATATCTATATTTATCTATATACTATTATCTATTTAAACCCTAGTTGGGTCTCTTTGTAATCATCCAAGTTTATTCAATAAATCAGTTTGTTCATAATTTGTGTGTGCTCATGTTTTTATCAGTATTGAAATCCTCTCGTGTGTCAAACTGAATTTCTGTAATAAATTGCATTTGTAGTGGAGCTTTTACCTTAATTTATTTTCACTTTTTTGCTTTTTATCTTCTATGTGCTGAGTAATTCTTAGTTCAACCGGCAAGGATGTTAATGCTTCAATTAGGGATTAGGACCCACCATTAGATGGGTCTCACAGGAGCTGTTCTATGGAAATATGTTTCAGTTTGAAACCCTTCCAATGGATATGGAATTGCTTCCTAAGCCAAGATGACAACTACAAATAGCGAACACGCCCCCATGCATACATGTATTTGCCTCATGAGTTCCATATGAGGCAGTGATCAAATTGAGATCTCTCATTTTTCTTATGAATCCCTCTTTCCTACACATTTCAGTCCGCCTTAGAATTCTTAGAGGCAGATCTAAACTTTGACCAACTCTGGTGTGATTGATCGCACTTAGAACACTCAACTTTGCAGTGTGAGCCTTCTTATATATCTTTTCACAAGAAGAGGCATACGATGCATATGAACCACGCTTGATATACTGGGAATTTTCTTGTTTTGAAGATAACCTGGGGAAACTAGGATCCCGGACTGTTGCTATTTACATCCAACAACATCCTATTATACTAAACTTTACCACTATTAGGCTCCTAGTCCTGCATTTTGGGGTCCTAATATAAGATGGAGTGATGTCTTGGGTTGCCTGGTAGTGTATAACTTCTGCCATATATCTCTTCCCCCATTTCAAACTCATCCTAGGGCATTGAATATGTGGATCTAAATAGAGTGGAAATGCCGAATAGTATTTGTGCAGCATGCACCAAATAGTTGGTACCAGGCTTTAACAGTAATGATGATGATGATGAGCATCATATGTACTAGAAATCGTACAAAAATAGAGGAGTGCTAGCCCCAAACGCACCAAGTCAAAATATTTCCACAGACACAGAGTGGGTGCAACACGTGGTGTTGCTACCCTATAAAAGGGAGATGGTTTGAAAGTTTTTGCCGACACCTTGCATCTGGGGAAGACTACAATTGGGGCTAGCATTTTTGAAAAAAATATACCAGAACCTGTTTATTTGGGTACACAAGCTATATGCTAATTTCTCAGAAAAGGCAAGGCAATGCACTCAACAAAAAAATGCAACGATCAGCCGATAGTGGACATCCTGATAGATCTGCAATGTTGAACATGTCCTAATTAGGGCCCAAATTGGGCAAGATGAGACCTAAACAACAACTTCACAGTTACAATACACTGCCGTCACGTCTTCATATTATGCCGATTGTAGTCAAATTTCCTTACAAAAGAAAAGCATAAGCTAAAATCTACCTCTAAAGCTTTTCACAAAATTAATTTACGAATAATTAAAATTAAGGTTAATTTGGAGATTGGAGGATTCAGTTGGAGATGTTAGAAGTAGCAATCCGGAAGTTTCTAGGCTTGGGAAGCATTTAAAGAGGTGTTCAAATTCAAGCTAGAATCCTCTAGAGACCATCTTGATCATGAAGCTTCTAGACTTGTTGACTTGGAAGACATGCAAAGAAAAGTTTAGAAAAATGTTTCTTGGAAACATGCAATTTTTGAAAGACCAAAAGGGCATTGTATTTGTATCTTATAGAAGTCTCTAGAATAGGGTTATTATAGTAATTGTACCTATCTTGTAATCACTATAAATAGGGAGTGTGTAGTGAGGATGAAGCATAGAGTGGAGTTGTGAGTTCTCAAGTGTCTAGCTTTCTTTTCTTAATCAAGAGTGTTCTTTTTTCTCCCAAGGCAGCAGCCTAGTCTTCAAGTATAGTTTCCTTAGTGTCATTCTAGCTTGCTTAGTTTCCTACAAAGTGTCATTTTCCTATTCTCCATTGTCTTGGGCAAGGCTTAGCAAAGCCAACAGGAGAGAGAAAGAGATGTTTCATTTGTGTCCTAATTGGAACTCGTGTTAGCAACTAGTAAAGTTGTAACAAAAAAAGATGGGTGTTGTTTGTGGGCTACAAGATGGTAAATTCCCTTGTGTAACATTTGAGCGCAGCCTCCCCAGCATAACTTGTTAAAGGGTGAGAAGATCAAATTTGTTGTACATGGTGTGGGAGGCATCAACAAGATGACTCTAATGAAAGAGGCGGGAAAAAGACGTCATGATGGCAAAAGTATTTCAAGATTCCAGACTTGAAAAGTTTCAAGTCAAACTCGGAAAGAATCTAGACATACAATTCAAAGAAGGAAGCAAGCAAATATGCCCATAATACAATATAAAACCTCAATCAGGCACATATTCACGTGCACAGATTAAACCCTGGTTTTAGGTGATAATTCATATGCAGTTAGTGTTTCTAATACAAACAACCTCCATGTTGGTTTTAGGTGATAATTCATATGCAGTTAGGTGATAATTCATATGCAGTCTTCCTCTTTGTAATTTGAGATATAAGACCCTCCAAAAAACCTCCATGTTGGTTTGCTAAGGATCCCCATTGGAGGCCAAACTTCACGGCTTTGCCTTTCTACAAGCCTTGAAGAGAAAAACAGGCGAAAAGTGGCTTGAAAAGAGAATAGAGAAAGTTTATTTCAAAGCTTAGCTTATTTGGAACCCCAACAGTCTTTCTCATTGTCCAAATGCAAACAAATTCATATTTACTAATGACAGGACCTAGCTTGCCAGCAGTAACCCATTAAAAGAATACTCAGTGATCGAATATCCGAGGTGAGATGTGAGGATCACCAACGGTGAGGGAGGCAATCAGACTCTTCTTGAACCTGAAGCATTAATGAAATGTGGTGGAAAGATGGATGGGGTGGTCAGGCAACATCTTGAGATGCATTGAATAGGTCATCAAAGGGCCGGCTCTCCTAGAGTGAGAATTACATGAAATTTCATAATAACAAATGATCAAAAAGTTTATTTGGCAAAGTTCCATCTAGAAGGCGAGGAAAAAAGGTGGTTTGAGTGGATGCAACATATGGCAGGTAATCTATCATCGGTGCCATTCAAAAAGACACTTCTCTCTCATTTCAGGACTACAGTATATGATGATTACTTGGCCTTGGATTACCTCTGACGCACGCCTGAGGCTGTGCCTCGGGCATCCATTCATCATCCGGCATTTGGCGCTAAAAAGGGGAGAAGTCATGTCATTTTCTCCCCTGTTTTTTGACTTCTCCAGCATTGATATCTCTACCCCTTTTTCTCCCCCTTTTTATCATCACATGGCAGGTGATGAATAGACACCCGAGGCTGGGCCTCAGGCGTGCACCAGAGGTAATCTTACTTTGGGGAGCTTACAAACCACGCCAGTCAGTGTGTTGTAAGATTGTTTTTTGGGATTTGAACAAGTGTTGAATTCAACCGTTGGTGTTATGTGGAAAATTTAAGTTTGATGTTTTGCGAGCAGTCGACATCAAATATGATGTAATGTATTAGACATCTATCGCATTGGTGTATCATGCATGCGATCTCTCAAGTCTATTCGATGATAAGCATTCCATGTTGCATAGAGGTAGTTGCTATTGTTTTCTCGTCTCAGTTATATTTATGTGGTATGTAATGATTTCTAAGCAATGGAAGTACAAAAGGTTATGGAGTTTTAGCCTACTAGAATTGGTTACCTTCTTATTTTCTCTCTTCTTCTGTTCATCTTGCATAAGGGTTGTAACGACTGGTATATAGCCAACTGTCCTCCTATGAAGCTCATTACACTTTTTCAATCTTTGGTTTATGGAAATGCTATACATCAAAAGGGCAAGCAATTCATGAAGCACACAAACACCAAAAATCTCCTTGAGTCTCACTCCAAAGCCACTGGGGAAGAAAGGGGTGACCAGACCACCTATACTTTTCAAATCTAAAGCAGCATCAGCGGATACATTGGGCGTCAAGGATCATACCCAATCAGTTCAACTATTGCAACTGAAATTGATCGCACTCGACTTTCCAATATATATATATATGATTACAATATTAAATAACATACTAGATGAGCAAAAAGTTGATATGAGGTCATTCCATCAAGAAGGGAGGCATTAGGTTGATTTGAGTGGATGCAACATATGGTGGGTTTTCTGCCATGGGCATCATTAATAGACACTTTTCTCTCCTTTCAGGCCTATGGCAGATGATATTTTTTTGGAGGGCTAGCAAAATTACGTCAAACATGTGCGTGACAAGATTATCTATCTGAATTTTCTGCTGCTTGTGCAATATTACAATCATTTTTTCATCCAAGAAATTGGTTATAAAAAATGCAGCATGATCGAAATTTCAAATTTTTGACCAACATTGCACAAAATTGGGAATTTCTCCCATTGCTTACTTGCTTTATTTTCCTTTGATTTGAGTTTAATTTGACCATAATTAGCCCAAATTAACTCAAAACTAGTGCAAATCGATGCGTACAGTAATTGGGGAGCCATTGGGAAGGGGGGGGGGGGGGTTATTTAGATCTTTGATTGTTATTATATCACAATACAATAGGGTGAAGACACTTAAGATAGATAGCTAAGAGATTTCCCAAAGCAACCAATTTCGGTATCTTGGTTCAGTTATTCATAATGAAGGATTGAAAAGGATGTTGTCAATAAAATAAGATTCGGATGGCTAAAGTTGAGGAGTTCTTCCCCAATGCTATGTGACAATCCATTCCGATCAAACAAAAAGGAAAATTTTACAAAATTGTGATAAGACCTGCCATGCTTAACTTTTGGAGAAGAATGTTGGACTACTAAGAAGCATTAACACCAACCTTCAGGTATCTTATCTCTCTAAGATGCTTGAAATTTACGTGTATTTGTGCCATTCCATCTAGCATCACATTGGTTTGAGAGAATGTAAGTTGTATGCTTCTTTATCGTCTTGCTGCGGATCAAGACTTCTTGAATGGCTCATTTGCCTATCTTCCCGCCGCTGACCAAACATAATGGCTGACGGAACAAATCCCTTCCTCCCAAGAGACTGGACTTACTTTTAGAACCGCCAACAAGAAACCGACAGGACGAGAAACTTGAGACTGGACTTGCTTTCCTATCATGTTGGACTGGAACTGTTTGCCAAAACATCATTCAAAGGAGCACTTCTCTCTCATTTCGGGCCTACAGTGCATTGGAAGATTATCTATATAAAATTGAACTATTATTAAATCAAACATTTGGTTTTATGTAGACAACTTTGATCAACTGTTTTGTGAGCGGTATAAAGGGAACTATTTTTGTGTGCGGTATGAACAAAGACACAAAATATGACATATTTAAGAAATTAGATGCCTCTCACATTGGCGCCAGTGGTCTCTCACACCCATTTATGTAATGAGAAGCATTCCATTTTGCATAAACGGGCCAAATCCAGGTTGGCCAAGGGTGGACACCCAACCCTATAAACCCACCGAAGTCACAAATCCAATTTTGAACAGTTGACCTCCAACAAGATGAAAGATAGACGAGCAACAGGACTTCATATAATGTGAGAAGAAGTTTGATCCGAGCTACATATGAAAGCAGAACTTTGTCGCCTCAAGGAAGGCAAAAAGAGGAGGATGAATGAGTGATTCAAACAAGGCTAGTTTTAAGAGGGGGTGAATGTTACAATCTATGGTTGCATGTCATTGCTACCGAAGTTGTTATGCAAGGGTGACGTGTGAATGGAGGTGCATGGGTCTTTATCTTTAAAGAGATGTTGTTTTGGGAGTCATAGAATACATAAGTTGCAATTATTTTAGTTTCATAAATTTTTTTATCTGTTGTATTTAGAAAATAGATTGTAGTATCCTTACCAGTTGCAAGCAAGCAATAGAGTTGTGTTATTTGAAGTCTTATTTGTATATTATACCTAAAACAGACGTCATGTTCGTATATACATGGGATGTAGGGATTCTAGACCAATGAAATAAGATAATTGTATGGAGTTTTAGCCTGCCAGAGTTGTTTTGTTCGATAGGTAAGTCAAAATATGTAAGAGAACACATATTGGCAACTGCAGATCATTTGAATGGAATGAAATTTGGAATGGGTTCACTTGACTATATGAATCACTTGAAACATAAACGAAAAAGATAGAGGGAACCGGTCCTCCAATGTGGCTCATCACCCTTGTTTAATTCTTTGTTCATGGTGGATACTCGACTGCAAGAAGACAATCAATTCATGGAGCAAACAGACATTAAAGAATAAAAATAAGAATAGTAAGAAGGGGCACAACAGCCTTGAGTTTGGAGGATCCACCACGAGTAAGGATTTGTAGTAGGTTGTCCTTGCGGCTCCAATATAATCATGGTAATTAGTTTATTTTGTTGTAGTTTTTTTAAATTGGTTAGGCATGAAGGTTTGGGTTGAGTTTATTTCCTGATTCTATAGGATTTGTATAGAAACCCTATATTAATTTGATACCTCGTATGGGTGCTTAAGGACATAAATTGTAACAAAAAAGTGAATTTTGTCCAGCACTTGGCTAAGGACGATGGTTTTGATTTGATCACAGCTAATGTTGGGTTAGAGAGTGTTGATACGGATGAGAAGGAAAAACCAATTCCCCTCAACAGGCTTTTGGCATGTAGTTCTCCTCCTCCTTCTCGTTGCCATAATTCGTTAGGCCCCTTGGTCCGGGGACTTCCTTCTGCGGGACCACATGGAGAACACCATGGAGAGCTCTTGTGAGGCGTGTCTCGTGAGATTTCTCTGAACAAAAAGAGATCTATGCAGGGGAATGACTTGTGCCCTCAAGCATGGGACAAACCTCTTATGGAATTCCTACCTCTATACCTCTATATATCTCTGAGATGTTTGGATTTTTCAAAACTCCATGGACATGTAGAAGAGAAATGCTATCCCCACTCGGACCGAGACATAATTTTTACCAAAAGTTTATTGTGATCTTTTTATTCAAATAACAATTAAGGTGAAGAAGGGTCAGGAACAAAGATCCATTTTGCAAGGGCCTTATGAGAAGTAAGGGTTACCATTTTTGGGTCTCCTGCCCAGTTTTGTGGGGTTGGCTTTGGGTTGGCTTATGTTTTGATTCTGTGTTTGGTGTGTGGGCTGAGTGTCTAGAGGGTCCGTTGGATCCCCCTTGGGTCACCTCTTGCTCTTTATTTGGGGTATGTTGCCTTGTTTTTTTGTGGTTGTGTGGTGCAGCTGGTGCTGCCTATGATGGGTAGCCTCTCATTTCTCTTGTTTTCTTTTTTTATTTATTTATCTATAATAAATTTGGTCGGGTCTTTTTTTTGGTAGTCGATATCATTTACGTCCGTCAATAGAGTCTTGGGCAGTGGAGCTCTTGCTGCTGCTGCTCGTATTCCCGGGAGCTACCGGCTCCAAAAACAAAGTACATTAAATATCCTCAATTGCTCAATTGGGGGGCCTTTCATCACACAATAGAATATTATTATCTATCATCTTATGGCAAAGCTATAAGCAATTACAAAGAAAACTCACACATGCACGCCCATACACTCACCTCATGAAGCTTCACACCACAAGACACCTCAAAACGGGTTCCTACCGTATGAGGACCTATGAAACTTTATGAGGAAGAGTGGTCGAGCGTAAACATCCGATGTGGGACTAAACACAAAGCTTGCTTTTTTAGGTCGCTATTAGACACCGTCAGACAAGCTAGATGACATACGTCAAAAAAATGGGTGACCACCAAAACGCCACTCATGAAGGCAATAGATTATTCAGTTCCTGATACCTGCTAACAAATTCTCAAAACCTCAAACAATCCATGACGAGATAAATATCCAAAAAGCATATTCAATCACTTTAAGTTAGTCAGAAATGTTCATAACTCGAATACCCAGATACCAAATACTCCAAATATCCTAAGAAACCTACGATATTTAAAGGATTAAAGCAATACCCGGAATCATGTAAGTTCCTAAACTTGATTCGCCGAATTCGCTGCTGCTTTTGCTGTGGAATTCTATCTAAGCTCTGTTCTTATAAAGCAAACGTCCTTCACTTTAACGTATCATTAAAACTTCACTGGGAGAAGATCAAATACACGGAGGATCTTGTGGGCGAAATGACACTTTCAAGAAATACCCATTTAAGAAAATCAAAGATGACAAGGACAAAGCTCAAATGGCATAAGAAGAGAAACAATTGTAGTAGTACCTACTATCGAGAGTTTTAAATCACTTCCTTTTAAATTTTGATGTAAGATTTTCTATATGGTTTTGGTAATGTTCATGGTCCAATCCTAGATAAAGTCTACTCTAATTAAGGTTTTAGTTGTAGCCAAACAATGGTGATTTATGCATTAATTAAGTATCTCGGATTATAAGGATGGTCTATAGTCTCCTTAATGGGTTAGGACTCTAATGACCTAAACCCTAAGTATATATAATACTTAAAGGCTTTCGGTCTCAGATCCAACTCTAAAGAAAGCCTGCAGAAAAGCATCTTCCCATCAAGAGCATAACGAGTCATGGAATCTGAAGACCGTGCGCTTCATCGTCATCGAAAACTAAAGGTTCTCTTCTCTACTTTCATTGGCCGACACAGGTATGTGATTCTTGAATCTTTGATTGGCTAGATCCAATAAAATATATAACATGTGGTATAGAGCCTAGGGTGCTCAATCAAGTTTAAGAATGCATAAAGTTTTTTCTATTAATTTTTTAATAGGATTTACATTGATTTTTCTGTTGAAATTTGTTCAATTTTGTACAGATTTAATAGGTTTTCCAGCGAAAACTCATCGCTGGAGAACCATAGTCGGTCATCCTATGTGGCTAATTTTTGGGTTCACTGTATCAATTTTAGGGTTTTAAAATAAAGTGTTTCGGATCTGTATACATGGAGGTTTATCAACAACAACAAAAAAAGGACGGTTTTCTCAGTTTTTCTGCGATAACACCCTGTCCGGCGTGCAGATACCATCCCCGATGGTCTTAGATGATTCTCCCCAATCTAGAGGTTAATTTGAGACCTTCCTCGACTAGATCTGAGGCCGGGAAGAGAAGAAATCAATTTTTAATAAATAAAGGTTTTTTTCGGTTTTCCGGCGACATAACCGTTATCGGTGACCAGAAGTTGTATCGGGGAGTGCCATCAGGGTCTCCTATTTCTGGCGGTTCCAACAGAACCAACCCCGACCCATTTGCTTCTCGGAAAGTGGGTCAACAGACCACTTCCTGTAAGGGTTTTGAAGAAAAAAAAAGGGGAGGAAGAAGAAGATGAACAGTATCGGATCATACGGATCCGGTTATGACCCGTACCCGACCCATACACACACCCGAATCTAGTTCCAGACCGATTTAAATCGGATCAGACCGAACCGGATTTGTCGAACCGGTTTACGCAAAACCGATAGATGTCACCCCCGCGTGTCATACACTCTAGCGTCTGCGCATCAGTCATCACGCGCTGATGCAGGCATGCCCTGCGCGTGATGCGCACTCCAGTGTCCTTTTTCAAATCCATGCGCGTGTCCTGTGTACCCTAGCCTAATTTTGGTTGTAGAATCTTATTCTGAGGTTTATTTCAGTTGATTTTGCCTCTATACGGAAATTTTATGGTATTAAGTACTCAAATAAGGCTATTTTTTAATTTTGGACCTATTTTTGATGCCTAATTTAGCCTTTGGAAACTTCAGAAAGGTTTTCAGATTTAAAGTAACTCTTGGACCACCATTAAAGTATACCCAGTGTATATATGGAGTTTGTTTGACATGATTGTGGTATTTATTCTAGTTTTTGGGTACTAAAGATAGTCTTCTAGACTACAAACAACCCTTGTGTCATTTCTCAAGTATGTTTGGTCAATTATTTGCCCTTACAAGGTTTTTCAGGCATAAAGTAGCCACTAAATGACTTTAAGGAGACCTAAGGTATCCCTATTGTATTGGGTGCAGGAGTGAGCACATGATTAAGTTTCTTTGTGTATTCAGAATGACACCCAATATAGTTGTTAACTCTTAAAGACTTCAGACACCTATTGATTGCACACTTTTATGAAATCTTTTGGATATAAAGTATTTTCCTAAACAAATTTTTTAAGGCTAAGACATGTTTATTCGTGTTTAAACATATATGTGCATGACTATTTAGTATAATGTGCATGATATATTTTGTTCAATAAATTATTTGAAGTTCAAGGCCTTAAATGTATGATGATTGCTTGTAGAACACTGAATTTTGTTTTTAAAATTCATGAATTGCATTATCGTTGTGTTTTCCAATGTATGTTTTAAATTATGTTCTTTTAATTTAATATCATGTGGAGGATGAGATTAGTGGGCCTAATGTGCATGTAAAGTTTTGGATGATGCCCGTAAGGATTTTGTAATCTATCTATCTACTATACTAAAACACAGTGTGTCCACGTGGACACACTCAAAACTCTGTATTTTTCTTCTCAATTGATGCCACATGGCTCTCCAAGTTTTTCCACGTGTTAAGATTTTCTCCTTTAAAACCCATCTATTTTATAACGGATAAACGTTTCTTCTTATTGTGAGAAATGCAAATGGCAATTAATTCTGAAAAGTTACATGACAACCCACCCATTTGAATTTGTAACGCTTGGGAAGTTATGCCCAGTCATTGGAGAGTTGTAACATTTCCTTTCTCTTAGTCTTTCTTTTTTATTTCTTTCTTTTCATTGTTTTTCATCTATAAAAAGGAGACCATGTAAGGATGAAGCCCATGCGAAGTGGGGAAGAGATCTTCTCTCTGCAGTGGCTTATCTTCTTCCTCACCCACTTACCTCCATTTCTATCATATGAAGAAGAAACCCACCTTCTTTGCTACTAAACCGCCCAATCATTCTTAGCTATTGAATCATCATTTGAATATGAGTTTTTCCAGAAATTCAAGCAGAGAGATCTCTGTTGGAAGTGTTGCAAGCTCAACGGTTCACAATCTCTATAACGAGGAAAAGCTGGAGGACAATGATACGTGTTGGTTGTGGACAGGGGTTGAAGGATTTGAAACCCAAGTGAAGTTTTGTCTTTTGTGATAGAGAGTTTTTCCTGGTTCTTCTTCCACCAGAGATTTTTGGCTTGTGCGTGTAAGGAGGAATGGTTTCTTTTCAACAATGGGTCATGTAAAAGAGAAACCCACTTTAGCAACTTAATGTTCTACTTTAGTCATGATATAGTCAACTTTGCAATGAGGGAGTGATTATTTCAGATGTATATGCATGCAGTAGGGGAAGATGTAAGCACTTTAGTAGTTTAAATGGAAGAAAATCAAGGGTTGATTTCAAGTTTTTGATAGTTGGGACCCCACTGATAAAGTTATTTTCATCAAATACATTAAATGTTCTTTTTCTCTCTCTTTCTATTCCCCCCGAAACATCTGATCTTGACATTCTGCACAAGAGTCCATCTCTGTTAGGATTTATTCTCCATTATGTTGCAAACATTACAGTCAATAGGGTCAAAACGAATTTGAATTGATATATTGATATATACTCAAAACAACATTGCTTATAGATTTACTCAAAGGTTTGAGATCCAAGAAAGGTTTTTCTTTTTTTACCAATATCATTCTTCCCTTTTTCTTTTTTTACCAATATCATTCTTCCCTAGCTCAATAGCTCTAACAAAGTCAAATCTCAGATCCTAGCTATCTGGGAAGAGTGCTGAATCTCACCAAGAGCACCAAAATCCGTACATTCATTCATCGACAATGGTCCAGTACCCAAACCACAACATCATGAGAACATTGTGAATTAGTAGCCACATCATTCATTCAATGAGATCCATCTGACACTTGATTGGCCTGCATAGAAAAATAGTATCTATACAAGTATTAATATCATATTGAAAATACAAATACGAGAAACCAAGCCCCATATATGGAATAATTCAAAAAATTGTGGCCGAATGCATAGGTTCACCTTCTGGAGGCACGCATGATTCATGCATTTCAACATTTAGTAGGTGCTTCAGTGCTTGTGGGGTGCTCGGGTGGGTAGTGGGGCTGGTTGGGTCATTTTAATGCATTAGGGCCTACAAGTTTTTTTTTGGATAAGTTTAACTAACCACACACACACATACACACAACACACACACACACCCTACAATCTCAACTTCAAGCCTATAACCACACACACCCCTCTAAAAAGAGGGGTGAGGTGGGAGTACTTAAAGGAGAAAGTCCCTACTGTCGGTAACCGAGGTGGGATTAATGGATAGGGCCTACAAGTTTAGGCCTTAGGTTTTTAGTATATGAGTTTGGATAAATTGGTTGATAAGAGATGGGCTATGGCCATGGGTTGGATTATTACTAGCCCCATCCCATTTTTCCTTCTATTTGTTCAGTGTATTGTATTGGCAATGAATTAAATTTTTGGATTATATTTCATATATTATGATTTGGAAGCTCTATAATATCCTTATACATTAGCTTAAAGGTTCTTTAGTGTGCCTAGGTGACCATTTCTTATTTTTATCACTTGCATTAGTTAGCACTTTATTTATTTTACATGTTTTCTTGAACTGTTTAACTTAATTATAAGAGTTGGATCATTCCATTTGTTTTAATGTATTTGTTGAGGGTGCGTTTCTTTTCCTTTAGATCAAGTATTATATCATTACAACCAACACACTACAAAATTATAAGTGTATAGTGGCGAACAAATAACGGCGTTTAGAGATAAACGCCGGTAAATATAACTATTAACGGCGTTTATTGTAAGACACCACTAAAGAGTCATTTATAGCGGCGTTATATGTAAAAACGCCAGTATTAATCAATTATTAACGGCGATTTTTACAATAACGCCGTTATAGAAATGGGCGGTTCCGCGAAAATATTTCCCGCCAAAGGAATGGTGGCGATTTTTTATGGTCTATACCGGCGTTTTTTTAAAACGCCAGTAAAGAATCTATATTTGGGGATTTAGGGCCCCGACCTTTTTTTCTTTCCCTCCTCTTTCCTCTCCTCCTTGCTCGTGCTCTCTGCCCTAGCCACCTTCTCTTGCGTTGCTCCGGTCACCTTCTCCGGTGTTGCTTGTGCTCGTGCTCCGGTAAAGCTTCAAAGTAAGTTCTTACAGTCTCATACATTTCCAATTCGTTCTTCTTTTCTCCATTTGTTATCTGATGGGTTTTACTTTTACATGTACAGTTAGGGTTTTCTAAGTTTTATCTTTTTTGCTCAATTTGAATCGATGCTATAGTTGGAATCATGACCACCGGTTTTGATCTATATCCACTGCAATCTGAGGGAGGGACTTGCATTTTATACAATCCTGAATCTCAAGAATCACTAAATTAGCGAAGGATGGATCTCCTATCCAACCTGGAAATCTTATACCACCATAAGATTTAATGGTAAGCTCTTTTAGATCACTATGAGGTTGTAGGTATTCAAGTACATTCTCCTCAACTCCTTCATCCCTAGACTCGTAAATGTTATAATTACCTCTCCAGTCCAACTCCAACTTATCAATGTGCTTCTTATTCCATAGATTGGCCTCCTTGGCATCCATATTGTTGGATATATTCCCCAAACTTGAAATGTGAAGTTTTTCCCTGAGATCTGACAGATTCTTCAACTCACTTAGCAGGGACCCATTATTTTTGCTCACAACAAATTTAGTCAATGTTTGCAGACTTGTTAGCCTACCAATTCCCAAAGGCATTTTTTTCAATTTATCACACTCATAGGTATCGAGATGCCGGAGGTTAATTAGGTTACCTATATTTTGAGGCAACTCGAATAGCAGCTTCGTAGTAGCAGTGTTTGTAAATTGTTGAGAGTACATGTCGATTCAGGTAACCTTTCAATTTTAGTACAAGAAATGTCAAGGTACCGAAGAAGCCTCAAATTTCCAATTGAATCAGGCAACTCGGTGATTTTATAATAGCTCAAACATAGCACTCGTAAGCATCTTAATCTTGAAAACAAATCATGCGCATCTTTATGTATTTTTTATCTGATAATAGTGTTGGGCTTTATGTATTTGAAAACACTATAAAGATTCAAGTAATCTTTATGTATTTGAAAACACTAAATATGTCAATACAACTGTTGGTATATATCCTCAAAAAGTGGAAGCAGAAGTATGAATTCAGTCATAACATACAGATATACCTCATAGGAGCTGAACCCCGAGATGCGTCCTCCTTCTAACATCAATTCATAACTCACTCATCTGAATTTATGTATTTTTTTAATTGAAATCACTGTCGAATTTTATTAGAATTAAATCGGTTAACATATTTTACGTGCAACGCATGTGCATCTTTACTAGCTTGCTTCTTCTACCAGAACCGCTGTCCGCATAAGAGCTACTTAAGCACAGATTATCTGTAAACCTCATCCCTAGGTAAATCTCATTTTTAGGTTTGTTTACCGATAAATTATAACCTGATTTTTAGCTTGGATTTTAGTGTGTATATTAGAGTAGTCCCAATCTGTTTTGTTTGGTTTAATTGTAGCTTTTATTCATTTTGTTTGTTTTGGTTAGTTTCTATGTTAGGCTTAGTTTTGTATAAAATCTGGTTAGATTAATATTAACTTAGAGTAAATTTCTCTTTTGGGTTAATTTTTAGTTTAGCTTTTTTAAAACTTTTGTAAAATCTGATTGTTGGATTTTTTTTAGGTTAATTTAACTTTTACCAAATCTGATTTTTGTAAAATCTGATTTTACCAAATCTCAATTCTCTCAATCCCTTTGTAGCCGTAGAAGTTCCCTGCCACCTGTCTGTGTCCCGGTCGCCCTCTCTGGTAGCCACCTCTACTCTCTCCAGTGGCTCCACCTCTCCAGTCATTGGTAAGACCTCTCTTTCTCTATAATTTTTTGGGGATTTGGTTATTTGTAAAGATGGGGTTTGTAAAGATGGGGTTTCTCTGTTGGTTTTGGTAAATATCTTGGAAATCATCAAAGTCAAGCAAACTACCGTTAGGGAAACCCAAGAAGTGAGAAAGTATCTCTAGATATCCTTGCCACCAGAAAACTAGAGAAAAAAATAGTACCCTTAATTATGCTTAACATTTGTTTCAAAAGAAAATTTTAGCTCTAGTACCCTTAAATGCAATAAATGATGTTGGACTAATGATTGTGATTCTACTGTTTCTTAATATTATGGGTTAAATGTTATATATATATATATAGTTAATTCATAACTTGATAGATAGACTAAAATAACATGCTAGATCTTTTGATATTAAATTCTCATTTAATTTTATTGCATTAAGTAATTCTTAATTGTTAACAACATGTTCCCATTCTGCTCTAATTTGTATACTGCATGACAGAACTTAAGATAGTAAAACATCCATCGAAATCCCATTCGTCTTCAGGATGATCATTTATAGTAAAACATCTCACTAGAACTAAAGCTAGTTAGATTCTTAGGTCGAGGATTTGAAAACCCTACTCTTAGAGTCAAATGACCTGAGCCTATTACCCGAACTAACCCTTTCCTAGGCATGGGCTCAAGTCTTAAACCAAATCCACAACCAAGTTTCAAGTGTGGATGCATATGCAACGCAATCCCAATGGAACTTCTCTTGAACTTTTCCAATTTCTTTAGATGTTCAACTGTATGTTTCTGTTTGGTGCTAAGATTGAAAAGTATCGTGAAGTCAACCAGCCCAACTAGAGGACTTCAATTTGTTGATAAGGAACCTGGTATTAAGTTAATCTAGGTGATTGTATCCTAATCCATGCGCTAGGATGGGGAAAACATTTATATGGTCATAAGCTTTCTTCAATTGGCATGGGATTGTCTCTGGCATATGCCAAAAAATTGGGTCGGGCTCCACACATCACCCGACACAATTCTCTCATAAGCCGCTGTGCACTCATCAGGGTCCTCCCTGCCAGCTTATCATGCTGGGACCACAGCTCAGGCAAAGGATGCACCAAAGCTAACTTCCGGACAAGAATCTCATTTACAACATCAAATATGAGTTTCCGGTGGGGCCTTTCCTGGTTGGGTTTTGATTGGGCAACCATTTCACAACTTTGTTCATCCTTTGAAAGCCCAGTGCTTGCATTTATTTGCTCCAGGCCGAAGAACAAGTCGGGGTTGATCGGATGGCCTGACGGGTGGAGCTGGACTGATGTCAAGTCAGAGCTGAGGTCTCTGAGTAGGATACCTGATGCTAACAATATCTCAGAGATGTATCTGTGGTCTGGGTTTGCATTCTTGCACAGGGATGCAATGTAATCTGTGGGGGCTTCGTCATGATCTGAATACGGTTATCTAGGAATGTCATCAGAAATTTGAGTCTCATCATCTGTGGCAAGAAAATTCAGAAGAAAAAACCAATATCAATATCAATATATAAAGGAAGCTTTGCATATTGTAATAGAGATCTAATAACATTAAGGAAAAGCTTAACAGTTTGTATTACTATCGATATCACATTGATGTTTTGTTTTATATATTAATTGGTATTTATTACTAGTCAGAGAAGAGTGTTCTCTTATATCACATTATATTTTTCTCTTCTATATATATAGAACAGAAGCCTCCAAGAAGAAATTTCGAAAATATCATTCCTGATATGTCAGGATATTGATAGCACCACTAGAGGATGGGGAAGCTTTCTCAACTAGAAGCCACAGGTGCATTTACCTAAGCCAGAGATGGATAAATATTTTTTTGCTTCAGATACATAGTATGAGAAATGATGACTGGAAAATATTGCATGGTGACATGTTGCTGAGTTGCATTGATATCAAATGGTTTGGGATATCTATACCAACGCAAATTGTTGTTGATTTTCAGAAATTGGGGTTTGGGATATCTATACCAACACAATCTGAAATGATGTTTCAAAAAAACCACATGGAGTAAGTGACAACGTATGGACTTTGGTTCTTAGGAAAGTCACCTTTGTCTCCTCAAGAGCTGTTTAGTAGATAGGATACTGTTCTCAGGTTTGGGAGTGTGTTCAATAGATTCCAGGGATTTGGAGGGTTGTTTATTTATGTTAACTGGAAAAATTGATTTAAGGTGATATCATAATCATGATATTTGCACTATTAATAGTCTTCACCTCTTGCCATAGCCATCTAATTGAGTTACAGGCCCTATGACACAAGAACTAGAATATAACCAGTCCAATTTTGAGACTTGACATTGCAAGTCCTTGTAGCAAGGGCATCCAGACAAATCCTGAACACAGCCCAGTAGGCTACTTCGAGTAACTGACCTTGTTAAACCTTTTGTGATAGCCTCAGGTATCTGCTTACTCTCCACCAACTCCCTAATATTGTTCGGGATCGCATACTGAGGAAGCCTATATTTGAATCCTTGGGTCGTCGCCTTTGTAGGACGACTACCTGCAACATATTCACCTACATTAAAATGTTTCTTTCTCGGGACTTTCGAATAGGGCCTGTTTGAAGCCAGAGATTGTGAGACATCATCTTCTGCCAAGAGAAAAACTACTCGTTCTATCCTATCATCCCCTACATCAAAATGTACAACAGATGTGTGCAAACCAATGCCCTTCGGCTTGCAAGATAACCAAATGGTTAGAGTCTTGTCTGGCTGAAGCACCCTGTCCTCCAGAGAGGATGCCTCCAAGAAGCCCCGGATGGATTCCACGTCCGAATTGGCTGATGGAGGTTCCATCAGAGACAGGGTATATGAGTCCTCAGGATTTGAGCAGAAAATCTTAACTGCCCAAAGTTCGACTGGATCACTAGTGGTGTTCAAGCTATGCCTCCAATAACCTTTTAAAATTAACCTAACAAGCAAAGATTTTCTTTTATTATAGTTTCATGCATCTGTATTCAAGCTATGTTATTGCTAGTCTCAATTAATGATTTCTTGGATTTGCTTTTCCTTGGGGGGATTGGGAGGCATATGCTTATTGATTGTGATTCTTTGATTCTTTGCTTTTGAAAACTCTAGATGTGAAATCAAAGCTTAAGAGACTGTTTTTGTGACATAACTTTCACTTTCTCTGCCCCATTTTTTTCATGTGAAAATTGGAAAAGAAAAAGGGAAAGAGAAAATCTAAGAGAAGATTGATTCGTCTTTTGTAAATTTAGAAGATTGATTCGTCTTTTATAAATTTCTGCTAAGAGGAGAAGGATTAAGAGATAAGTTCTTATATGCATGAAATTGAAATTTTTGTGTTGGAAAAATTTTCTTACAATTAAATTTGGATAGAAAGCTAAAAAGAACCAGTTGATCAGGTCACCTGGCTGTTTCAGTAATTTGGATTTTACTTCTTTCAGGAAGTAACTGTGAGTGACCTGCTTGATTTCCTACTTCGAGTAACTGACCTTGTTCTACATATTTTAAATAACCTTTTGTGATAACCTTTTGTTCTACATATTTTAAATAACCTATTTCAGTTGGGTCAAAATACACACGTTAGAAGAAATGGCATCGAAATCCGACCCCCAATTTGGATTTGGTGGGGGTTTGTAGGTTTAGGCCAAACATAAGTTTCAAAGTATGGATTTCGGGCATCTCGCTGCTCAAATCGGGCAAACGACCTCGGACTCTAACGAATCAAATTCCTACACTTCGGTTGGGTCGAAATACATGCGTAAGAAGAAACGACATCGAAATCCGACCCCCGGTTTGGATTTGGTGGGGGTTTGTAGGTTTAAGCAAAACCTAAGTTTCAAAGTATGGATTTTGGGACTCTTGCTGCCCAAATCAGGCAAACGACCTCGGAATCTAGCGAAACGAATTCCCACACTTTGATTGGGTCGAAATACATGCATTAGAAGACATGACATTGACATCCGACCCTCGGTTTGGATTTGGTGGGGGTTTATAGGTTTAGGCCAAAGTATGTTAGAGCTATGAATTCGGCCTCGTTAGTAATGAAATTTCTAAACTTTTATGTGTTTTAATAATTAAACCTTATTAGTATCAGAAATTTGAGATAAATTTGGATGTATGTTGATGAAATGCTACACTTCTATGTGTTTGAACTCTATATGTATGAAATATATGACATGACCTTGTTTCTTTGCATATTAATTTTATGGAATCCTTAATTTTTTTTTTCTGTTCGATATATTCTAATCATCAATTTTATTTTATTGTCTTTATAGGAGGGAGCCAGCACACACCACTCTGGTTTTAGACCAGCCGGAGGGAGCCAGCCAGAGGGAGGAGAGACTTAGGATTTATATTTTTTATTTCCGATACTTTTATATGGACATGTATATTTTTATGATGTGTACATACTACGACTATTTGGATGAATTTCTTTTTGTCTTATGTAGATTGGATGTTAGAATTTCTTTTCTCTCGATAAATATTTCTGTTGCTCACAGGTACAAAATAATACAGGTAAAAAAAAAAAACCACCAATTCCATATAAATAGTTTTTTTTTTTTAAATTGGCACTATTAGCGGCGTTTTTATAACGCCGGAAATGAATAAAAGTTAGTAACGGCATTATACACGACGCCGTTATTGAGTAATTATTAACGGCGTAGAAGTTATCAATAACGGCGTTTTATATAATGCCGTTAATAATTAATCAATAACGGCGTTATATACGACGCCGTTATTGAGTCATTTTTAACGGCGTTTATTAAACGCCGTTATTGATTAATTATTAACGGCATCATATAAAACGCCGTTATTGATTATAGATGTAGAGGCGTTTGGAAAAAACCGTCGGTAGATAGATTACCGACGTAGGTATTACCGGCGTTTACACTAGTACGCCGGTAATAACAATAACGGCGTTTTTTTATCCCTTTACCGGTGATATTTTTACGCCGCTAAAAACCTTAAATTTTGTAGTGACATAGACATTTATTTGCATCTTAATTTAACTATGTCATAATATCTTCCATTGTTAATCAAAATATAAATAAGATGATTATTTATGGCTTTCTATAAATCTTTAGAGATAATAAGCATGTTTATTTGTTTTAATTTTTATTTTCACACCGTGCTTGTACGGGGTTTTTTAAAAATTTTTATGTATTTTAAAATTTTTATCTTGATATTTCAATTTTTATTTTCACACCATGCTTGCACGGGGTTTTTTTTTTAATTTTTATGTATTTTTAAATATCTTATCCTATTATTTCAAATTTTTTTATAGCTAATTTGATCTAATTTTGGTCCTGTGCATCGCACGGGGTGTTTGCTAGTACTACTATTATATGCCGGTTGGTTCCACGTGGCACCTCTCATAGCTCATGATTTGTACTTCAAATTGACACCATGTGTCAGCTTACATGTCACCTCCTCCAATAAATTTATGCCACATCATTCAATTATTATTTATTTAATATATATATTAAAATACATACTTTAATGAGTATTTATGTCTAAATACCCACCACCACCCATTAAGAATTCTCTATTAATCTTTATTAATTTTTCTCTCATTTCCCTTAACTTTTTACCTTCTTTGTACGTTATTAAGGGAGGCATTTGAGGGTGTTAATGTTAAGTTTCCCCTCACAAACGTTTTTATTAAAGGAGGCAACATTAAGGGGTGTTAATGTTAACTTTCCACACCCCTCTCTCCCATTCATCTTCCCACGATACATTCTCCTACTCCCCTCTCTCTTCATTTACCCCCTCCTTACGTTTCATCTCCTTAAGATACCTAGATTGGTTTCGGCCCCATAATCAACGATGCTCAGAGAAGACACGTCTCTCATATTGATTCATCTCCTCAAAGACACCCCATCACCTACCTCCGACTTCTATAAAATGTCATCATCTTCCACCAAAGTCTCGCAACCCTTAGATTTTTCTAAGTCTAATACTGGTTCAACTTCTATGAAGCTAATTGGGGTAAGGTACTCTACAAAGGTTATGTTGTCTATGTTGGCTTATTCAACTCTCCGGAAAGTAGCCTTTGTTGGCTTATTCAACTCTTCGGATGCTTTCGCTCGTGACCACGATCGAGTGACTGCTTAGAAGGTATACTGATTGCCCATAGCTGATGGTGGCAAGTGCTTCGATTCTAATAATATGATGCCTTCAACGCCGCAATAGAAGATGGGGTCGATGTGCAATCAGTGTTGCTGGGCAGAGATTCTATTGATTATTTCAATGATGGTATTTCAATTGGATCCTTCCATGCCATCAAGAATGACACCATTGTAGTTTGCTCAATCGGCAATTCTGGACCCATAGATGACACTGTTTCGAATATATTCCCATGGATGATAATTGTTGGAGTGAGTACCATGGATAGAGAGTTTTCTACTTTTATTGCACTTAGAAATATGAAGCACCTCAAGGATCTGTTTCTACTTTCGTTTATCTGGTTTGAGTTTTTCTAGGCTTAGCTTAGCTTTCTTTATTTAAACTTACAATTATTCTCTTTCGTTTTCTCTATTACATTTTTCTAAGATATAAAATAACAAATATTTTCCTATGATGGATGATGTATGTGCCAAATCCCCCCATTCTCAATGCCCCCACAGAAGGCATAACCATTAAACCCGGCCCGGCCTGAACAAAAGTGGGTGACCTCCAAGCAGGAAACATGTCATTTTACATGTTATCTATATCTTCTTCTGACTCAAGTGGAGAAATAGTGGACTAGCCGATGGTGAAGATCGCGGACTCGCCCAGAACTCAAAGTAAGAACACAATTTACTGTTGGATCAGTTCTCATATCATTGGTGATTGGTTGCAAAATACATGAGCATTAATGAAAATATCTGCAACCTAAATAGGGAAACAAATGGAATGGGCAAGCAGGCAAGCACATATGAATTTCATTGCAAGAATTAAAAAGGAGAGTAGAGATAAAATTGTGAAGATCATGAGTAGATCGAACAGAAAATGAACTCATAGTGAGAGACCAAATCATTTTCTTTAAGGGGTTTTCTTTGCATCTTTTAAGGTCATGTTTGTGGAGAACTCTGAGTTGGTAAGTAAGATAAGGATGAGAGTCTAACTTTTTAATAATAATATATAATATATAGTATAACATGTGTTATATTAAATGTATATATTAAATAAATTATTCAACATATATAAAGTTTAGCCCACAATATTCACAAGGGTTGTAGGACACCCTAATTAGGGCTGGTCATGATCAATGGGGCCAGGCTATGTTATGCTCAGTTTTAAATGGGCTTGATGTATAGGAGACTAAGCTCGCTCCATTTTGCTTTGGGCAGGATGAGAATGGTTAATAATAGGGATGGGATCGTCAACCCATCTATATTTAATAAATGTATAAATGTTTAATAGCATATTATAATTACACTCCAAAAAAATGTATTATAATTGTATAATATGTTATCTATTATATTGAAAACAATATATATAATAGACTATTTTAACACACTATTAGTGTTATATATAATAATAATAATAATAATAATAATAATAATAATAATAATAATAATATGATATATAGTTTAACAATGTGTTATATGACCCATCTATATTTAATAAATGTATTATAATTGTATAATATGTTATCGATTATATTAAAAACAATATTTATAATACACTATATGAACACACTATTAGTGTTATATATAATAATAATAATAATAAATTGTATATAGTTTAATAATGTGTTATAATAAATTATATATATATATATATATATATATATATATATATATTTGTCGTATATTATGTAATAATAATAACATATATCATATATAGTATAACAATGCGTTAGCCCAATGGTAGGGATGCTTGCTCCAATAGTATGAAGTGGCCTCTCATAAGGAGGTCTTGGGATCCATTGCCACTAGGTGACAACTAGCAAGAGCTTCATTCCCCACTGCTAACCACTAACACTAACCATGGGTAGTTTGGAAATTAAAGTAATAAATTTTATTTGATAGAAATACTTACCCTTTATTAATTGTATTGTAATTTCAAAACTACCTCTCTCATAAGGCATAATTTTTGTTGCTCCAATTTACTCATCTCTTCTTTTTACTTCCATCCCAAATTTAATGTCCTCCAAATTCCAATCATTGGAATTCTACATGTTCTGACATGATATCTCTAAAAAAAAAGAGTGATTTTTAGAGATTGTGATACGAGTGATAGAGATGAATGTAGAGACATATTGATCTTAATTTCATATTCTACTTTATTAAAATAAAGAAAGTGTGTAAAGACGGATTAAATCTTAATTCCATAAGTTGTCAGTTATAATATATTTTATTTATTTATTCACATCCGTGCATCGCATGGGGCTCCGCTAGTATGTTATAATGTTCATTGATGCAGTTTATTTAAACTATCAATAATTCCTTGGGGTATGGAATTTCAAACAACTCCTTATTTGGAACCAACCAGATTGAAATGGTTGTGTTAGTCACCAAAGTGACATCGATCAGGAAAATTTGGGTGGCGTTCAAATGTGTATAATTGTATGATTATTTGCTATATATTGAAAAGAGTGTGTCATAAGGTTTTGCGTTTGATTGTTATAGGGGTGGTGATCAAGCCCAAAGTTGGGTCATCATCTTGTACAATTCAAATGGAGCAGGAAGGTTGGTGTGACATTGCAGATTAGAGGAGTTTAGACGCAAATGTTTAAAGTTTATGAAATTTGTAGTGTTCATGATCAGCTTGTCTTGTAGTGAAATTAATTTACCAAAGGAGATGAGCTAATCGCATGTTGCATTCTCGGCCCAAATGAGGAAGTGTGATGATGCAAATGGCTATCTCACCAAATGATGTATTTATTATTACAGACACTCTGGGTTATCTGATTGATACCCCATCAGTCAGATATGTTTTTGCATCAATAAAAACATGAAATAAGGATAATGATTCATGCATAATGATATTTAGATGCAAACTTTTATGTGAGCTTTTTAGTTTATATAGAGCAATTAAGTCTTTTCTTACAGATAATTGTTACTCTATGGGCACTGAAAGTATCAGGTTAAGCTGACCTTAGGTAGTATGGACTAAGACTTAGTCATTTTAAGGATGAGAGTGATAGATCTATCATTAAAGATAAGTTAAAGTTAAGCATAAGGAATGAGAAATGTTAAAGTTTAAGACTGAAGACTGTGAAATTGTGAATGGTTAATCTCTAAAGGTTTATTCATGTTTGAAATGATGGACTCATTGGAGTTTATGGAAACATCCTATATAGAGATGATCTAATTATAAATATGGATGCAGTTAGGATGAAAAGTCAACATTAAGTTTCCGTTGAATTTCAGGTTTGAATCTCTCCCTAGGCAGTTTAATCAATCTATAATTAACCAAAGGTACACAAAAGAAAAAGAGATAAAGTGTAAATAATTTTACCTTCAAGTGGGTCAGGAGGAAAATGAACTACAATTTTAAAGTCTAGAAAGACGTTAATAAAGTGATGAGTGGTTAACCATGATATAGTTTTGAGGCATTTAAAAATTCATATTATTCATTGTGAATTAATCATGGAATACTAATTCACATTTGTAATATCTTTGAAAGATTCATCAAAATTTAAAATATAAAAGATTGAGAGAAATCACTGGGAAAGAAATATAGATTCAATGCTAATACTCACACAATTTTATTAGATTTAAATCTGGTAAGTGGATCATTTCTTTATCAATTTGTTAATGCGTCATATTATTATAATTCATGATTTGTAAAGTAGAAATACATTGACATTAAAATATAGCCTTTTAAGAATGTATTTAAAATAATACGATAAAATAAATTTGAGATGTAAAAATTTCAATCTGAAGATTTGCTTGATAGCATTAAGTAAAGAAAATTTAAAAACTTCAAGGAGTTTCTTTACAAATACTGATAGAATGACCTACACATATATTTGTAATTATTTTTTCACTTTTCATGAGGTATAAAGATGTTTCATTAATATATATATATAGATATCAAAAGTCCAGATTTTCTTTATGATCCATAAAGATAAAGTTTATAATCTTCTCAGTAAAAAGATTTAAGTTATGAAATATGACATAAAGTAAAAATTAAATGTTGTTTACTTAGTATCTTCAAGATTATGAGATAGTTAAAATATTATTCAATTCAGTCATTTAATAACATAATGAACAATTAAAAGGGAAGACCATGTTACCTAAAGTCATGAACAATTATTCATTTATGTTAAAATTCCTATAGGGAAATGGTCTCAAGACTATATTGTATATTTCAAATTAAGTTCCTCATAAAGCAATATTTAAGGCACCATTACGTTTTGAAAACGAGGAAAACTTCAAGAAATTAAGTTATCGGATATTCATAAAAATCAAAGTATATATATATATATATATATATATATATATATATATATATATATATATATATATATATCATCTAGTCTCTCTCAAAGCACTCACATATTTGAGATTAAAATGTGAAATGCTAAAAATGGCAATAACAGTGAGAGTATAAAGCCTCTGCCTATTAAGTTTAAGGATAGTGATATTTCAATCTATCAATCGGCTTAAAGAAGTGATGTTGTGTCACACCTAAAGTCCCTTATTTTGATATAGTTGATGGTCATCATATGGGGTTTTGACGTGCTATTGTCTCCAATTTGGTCTTATTTGTTTCGTCAAAAGTTAAGACACATTTGAGAATGTCTTAAAGAAAGGAGATACAACTCTAATGATCGTGTAGATTATCTCAAAAGTCAATTCTTGATTTAAGAATAAGGATTATATATTTACTTTTCATCAGGATCATATGAGAATGATTAATTCCTTATTATAACATGAAGTAATAGTTATAATTAAGTTAATATCTATGAAGAAAAGAAATATTTGAAATTTACTAGAGTTATATCTGATAAACATTAGAAGAATGTTTGTAACAGCAAATTTCGATCGCCTCACTTTAGTGTGAGGCGATTGAACTTCACTGTTTAAACGTCCTCCTTTAATGGAGTTTGTTATTTTATGTGGGGAACCATTTCCGGCATAGGTAAACCTATGCCGTTAATTACCCTCTCTTTTGAGAAAGATACCTCTGATTAAGAAGAAGAGAGAAAGAGAGATAAGTGTAGCATTTTTTATTTGATAAAAGAGGGTGTCGAATGCCCCATTTCGGCATTTACAGTTGCCTTTAATGGAGGCCTTTTGAAAATGAAAGAGAAGAGAGAGAGAGGGAGAGAAGGGGTAGGCATTTTAGCCTACCTGGTTTCTTCCATTGGAGCTCTGGCCTTGTGCTGGAGTTCTTCTTTCTCTCGATTTTCAGTTATTCGATCTTTCGGATCTCAATGCTTCGGGGGCCTTTATTCCGATTAACTCTCACCTTTTATATCGTGGGAGTTGATAGGGGGTGGTTTCGTAACCACCTCCTTCTAACTGCCTTTCTTTCTTTGTAAAGAGGACATCTATCCTCTTCGTGGGAGAGGTGACTATCCCTCACCCTCAATTTAAGGATCTTGGGAAGGCAGTAAGTATTATACCCACTACCGGACTGTCATATGGCAGTGGACGATAACTTTTTAGTCATCTTTAACTTGGGGTAGTAAGGGAACTCTTTGCTGCCAAGGTGGGAGGGTCTGTTACAGATTCCTTTTAATTCGGGGTAGCAATGGGACTCCTTGCTGTCAAAGTGGGGTCTATTAAAAGACCCCTTTTAATTTAAGGCAGCAAATGAGCTCCTTACTGCTAATGTGGGGTCTATTAAAAGACCCCTTTTAATTCGGGGTAGCAAAGGAGCTCCTTACTGCCAAGGTGGGGTCTATTAAGAGACCCCTTTTTAATTTGAGGCAGCAAGGGAGCTCTTTGCTGCCATGTTAGGGTCTATTAAGGATCTCATCTCATTTAATTTCAATTTGGGGTAGCAATGGTGCTTCTTTGTTGCCATGTTAGGGTCTATTAAGACCCCTTTGATTTGGGGCAGCAAGGGAACACCTTGCTGCCACGGCGAGGTCCATTAAAAACCCCATTTCTTTAATTTTAATTTGGGGCAGCAAGGGTGCTTCCTTGCTGCCATAGTGGGGTCATTAGGTAGGGTCAATTATGACCCCTCTTATTTAATTTCAATTTGGGGCAGCAAGGGTACTTCCTTGCTACTATGGTGGGGTCCATTAATGACCCCTCTCATTTAATTTCAATTTGGGGCAGCAAGGGTGCTTCCTTGCTGCCATGGTGGAGTCTATTAAGATCCATTTTGATTTGGATTTGTTTTGGGGCAGCAAGGGGACACCTTGCTGCCACGGTAAGGTCTATTAAAGACCCTATTTCTTTAATTTTAATTTGGAGCAGCAAGGGTGTTTCTTTGCTACCATAATGGGGTCTATTAATGACCTCTCTCATTAAATTTCAATTTGGGGCAGTAAGGGTGTTTCCTTGCTTGCTGCCATGATAGGGTCTATTAAGACCCCTTTGGATTTGATTTAGGGCAGCAAGTGTAATAACCCGCATTTAATTCACTAATTTAATAATCATGTGAGTTAATTTTCTAAATAAATGTACTTAAAAATTTAAGTAAATCCTAGGAGAGAATTAAGTCTTAAGAATCTTGAATTTCAAAACTCATTTAATTCACTTGATTTAGTGAATTTATAGAGATAAATTGCACTAAATCAAAGAAGAATAAAAAGTGGCAAAAAAGTTTTAGAAAACTAATATATATATATATATATAGCGCCGGCGATCGATTGTCGCCGGCGGGCGATCGATCGCCCAAAACACCGGCTGGACGGTGGGTTGAGCGTTTTCGTGTTTTTTTTTTAGTCTCTAGTGCTCCCAATGTTATAAATGCCATTTTTTACTCGTGGGGAGGGTTTCCAATGCCTTCTAAAAACCTAAAAAAGAGAAAATGGAGAGTTTTTGAGATATCAAAGAGAGAGGAATTGAAGGAGTCCAAAGATTTGGTCAGAAAAAAGGAAAAGAAGGCGAGAAGATCAAGTAGGACCCTATTCACAAGTAATAGATCGTAGGGATACGATCAAGTGAGGTAAATAACAGATCTAGTATTCAATATTTTGAATAGTTTACCCTGAATAAGGAATAAAAATGGATGAATCTAGGTAAAGATGTAAGAATATATAGGATGTGAAGAACCCTAGTCTACCCTTTTATTATTGTTGATGGATTTGTTAAATGGAATGTAAAGAACCATGATTATGATCTCTATTATTGAATGATTAACATATGATGTGAAGAACTATATCTGATTCCCATTTTATTATTTATGGATGCTAAAATAGGATGTGAAGAACATATCTATGATGTCGTTTATAATTATCCTTGATGGTTAAAATAAGATGTGAAAACCTATTGATGACTCCGTTTTATTATTCATTGATTGTTAAAGTAGGATGTGAAGAACCATTGATGATATTATTTTGTTATTATTGAAATGTTAAAGTAGGATGTGAAGAACCATTGATGATATTATTTTATCATTATTGAAATGTTAAAATAGGATGTGAAGGACTATTGCTGATATTATTTTACTATCATGGAATTATTATGGTAAGATGTGAAGAACTATGTAAAATTTATTAGGATTCAGGAAGGGGATTGGAAAAGTGAGGTGAAGTGTGTAGATTTACGAGGAGGATGGGATGATCGATGAATTTGAATGGATGATTTTATGGTGATATTTAATGATATTTGGGTTAGATTTTATGTTTAGAAATTCAAGAGAATGGTTATAAATTAAAAAGGATTATGATCAGAATATTGATCTCGATTAAACAAAAAGGAGGAATTGAAATTTAAATTAGATTATGATGTAAGAACACTTTTAATATCAATTGCGAATTTTATATTGTTGAATCATTAGGAATATGATAGTTGATGTGTTTCTTTTATGTTTCTAATACGTGATATCTATTGGGTAAACGAACCTCTGATGAAAGTCACGCTGCTTAGGCCTGGTTAACATAGTGGTATGAGACGCTATGATGAGATGTCCTATGACCCTTGACGGTTAGTCTTAGGTGCAATTTAAACAAGAGTATATCATTGTGCACTCACAGGGGGAAAATATGTAAAAGTATGAATAAATAATTAATGACATTAATGAGATGGTAAGTAAGCCAAAAGTAAAGTAAGAAAAGTATGAAAGTAAGAAAGAAAGACACAAAAGCGATAAATGTATGTTGTGTTGTGCACTACCAGATACCAATAGAAAGAGTGAGATATATGCCAAAGTAAGTAAATTATCGTACCGAAAAATGTACTAAGTCGTCCGTACTGGATAATGTATGAAATGGTGGTATCTCAGTCAAGTAAAGTATAGTAACTCATTTCCTTATATGGTAAAGCGGTATTTTAAGTTATTATAAATGCATGTGAATGAGTATTGGTGTGATGATAATATATGAAATACGAAAAGTAAGAAAAGAAATAAAGAAAGAACAAAAAAAAATAAAAATAAAAAGAAATTGACATAATGTAAATGTTTAACTTCCGCACTCTGATTTTATATGTAAGTTAATGTGTAAAGTGATGAAATGCATGCAAATGTTATTCTTTATATTGTTTATTATGTTCCATTATATATGCGGAGTAACTCGTTACTCAGCTGATGACTTTTGTTGTCGGCAGGTTCAGGTTCAGGCTTCGATATTTGTGCTCCTGGACCTTGGGAAGAAGAGGAATATCTCGAGGAACCCGAAGGTGACTATCCCGAGGAAGAAAGAGACTTTGATCGATGGCCTTATTACTGAAGTTATTTCATTAGTAGTTGAAGAATTCAGGAAGACTTTTTATTGACATCATAGACACTTATGTTTCAGTTTAGTTTGATGATTATGATCATGATCATGATGGATGATCAAAGATTTTATTACTTTTGGTTATTGATTATGGATTATGCATTTAGTTGATGTCATTAATTGAAGAAAAATTTTTAGGTCCATATTTTTATGCCTTAATTGCTCCTAACAGGATGATTATTAAGTAAGTCACGTGCCAAGATCTCACATTTTCCTAGGTGGGGTTTTGGGGTGTGACAACAAGGGGACACCTTGCTACCAGAGTGAGGTCTATTAAAAGCCTCTTTTATTTAATTTTAATTTGGGGCAACAAGGTGGCTCCTTGCTGCAAGAGTGGGGTCTATTAAAGACCTCTTTGATTTGGTTTTGATTTGGGACAGTGAGGGGACACCTTGCTGCCAAAGTGGGGTTTATTAAAAACTCATTTTATTTAATTTTAATTTGGAGCAGCAAGGGGGCTCCTTGTTGCCAGAGTGGGGTCTATTAAGGACCCCTTTAGTTTAATTTTAATTTGGGGCAGCAAGGGAGCTCCTTGCTGCCCTTCGATTGATTTCAATTTAGGGCGGTAAAATGCACACCCTCCTTGTGAGGTGTTAAATAAGTGGTGAGATTTCACCACTTACAATGTTCCTACTCAACAATCTTCATAAGGAGGTGTATATAAAATGATAAAAAAATTCTTAAAAGAAGAGAACAAGTATTAAGTTTGTAAGCTTAGGAAGTTTGCATAAGGTTTTGAGCAGACAATCAAGTGAATACTTCTTTCGATTTTAAGGTGAACATTATAGTTGAGTACATCAACATTAAAGTCAGTGAGAGAAAGTATATTCTAATGACATATCATAAAATTATGACAATAAAGATTTAGAGAGGTGTCATTTAGGTTCACCATTATAAATCTCTATTCGTTGGTCTCATGATCTCTTAGAATTATCACAGAAAACTTTCATTGAGAAAGTTCTAAGGATGATTGATATTTCATATTAAGCTCCTGAAGAGAAATCTGTATTATGAACTACAGGTTGGCTTGTCAGAGTGTCCTAAGACGTAGGCTAACATTTGTGCTATAAAGTTTCATTGTTGCACTTCGATTGAAGAGTCTTATGTATAAACAAGTCTTCACTCGTTTAAATATATCTCATGTAGTTAAATAAAGTTCTCAATTTAGTTGTGATATATTTGAGTATTAAACCATTAAGATAGTTACAGAGTAATTGCAGAAGATTAAAGGATTATTGACTCACATATATAAAGGTATTAATACCCATCAGGTTCTCGGGTTCGGATTGTGCTGGATGTCTGAATATCAAGTAGTCGACATTGAGTTTTATTCATATTGGCTGTGATGCTATCTAGTGAAAAGTATAATGCTTTTCATTATGGAATCGTTGACTAGGCATGAAAGATACATGACTTGTTATAAGGTTTTTGAACAAGTTATGTGATTGTGGAATTTTATCTCAAGGCTTTAGGTCTTCAATTTTATTATGGGGCTATTGGAGATAATTTTGTACTAATTCCGCATCAGTTTACTTTTCTCAAAACAATAAGACTTAAAGTTAGTCCAAACACATGGACATAAGGTGTCTTGTTGTGAGAGAGAATGTTAAAGAACATAAGGTGTCTAAACCATTAACCATAAAGTTGAATCATAAGGTATTTTTGAGTTTGTCTTAAAAATGAGAGTAAAAGACAGCTTGGATTCATTTGGTTAGTGGGAGTATGTTACTAGCATTTCAGTTACAAACAAAAAGTTCTTTACTATAGTTATTGAGATTTGCGCATTAATTTATTCTAATCAGAACGATATAACAATGCATCACTCTGCATTTCCATTTTGTGTTAAATGGTGTATTAAATTTGCAGATTAAGTGACCAAGGCAAATTTTGATGATCAAATTTTGGGATGTGTGAGGTCAGCACATCATAAGGTTATAATGTTTGAAACCATAGAAAATGAGGGTACTAGTATAGTGACCATGGAATTGTGTCATGTTAGTGTTGATATGATGGCCTGCATGATCTGGTATTAGTGTTTTCATTTGTCTAGGTTTTGTTCACCACATTTATGTAAATTGGCTTAACTATCTGGAGTATGTTTTCAGTGTAGCCACATGTCTGTTGTTTTCAAAATTAAGTCGTTTATCCGGGAGAGTCATTTTAAAAGAATTTTCCGCATAAGTAAAATGTTTTCTCTTTTGATAATCATTGCAGACCAATTGGGAGAATGTAAGATTTTCTATATAATTTATGGTCTTGGCAATGTTCATAATTAAGTATCTCAAGTTATAAGGATGATCTATAGTCTCCTTGATGGGTTAGGACTCTAATGACCTAAACTCTAAGTATATATAATGCTTATAGGCTATCGGTCCCAGATCCAACTCCTAAGAAAGCCTATAGAAAAGCATCTTCCCCATCGAGAGTATAAGGAGTCATGAATCTGAAAACCGTACACTTTATCGTCATCGACAAGTAAAGGTTCTCTTCTCTACTTTCATTGGCCGACACAGGTATGTGATTCTTGAATTTTTGATTGGCTAGATCCAATAAAATATATAACATTTGAATATCGGCCTTGGATTATCTCTGGCGAAGCCAGAAACCCCTCTCGGGCAATCATAGAATAGGGGACATGTGGTGATAAAAAAGGGAGAAGTCATTTCATTTTCTCCCCATGATTTTGACTTCTCCCCACTTGATATCTCTCCCCCTTTACCTCAACACCTTATTGCCATGTGTCATATAGTGTGTGGAGAAGTCAAAATCATGGGGCCCATGATTGTGACTTCTCCACCACTTGTCCCTTATTCTATGGTTGCCCGAGACAAGGTGTTTCTGGCTTCGCCCGAGACCGAGGCCTTGATTATCTGTTCACTTTTGCAGCTGAAGTTTTCATGGGGCTAAATAGGTTTCTAATGTTGCACAAGCGTTATTATTAAAGCCCAGAATTAGGTCCGACTGACGTTGAGTATTTTGGGCCGATCATACATCTAGCTTGAGCTAAGGCCCATTTAATCCTTTTATTATGCTTATTGTTTTGCTGTGGAATTATTTTATTTTATTTTATTGATAGTAATTATACTGTGGAGTTTAATCTAGCCGTTGTACCCAAAGAAAAAATAGTATTTGATTGGTAATCAAGCTTCAAGCCTATCCCACTGCTGTGTTTTTTTTGGGTTAGAGATATACGTTTAGGCCGCAACGTCGGTTAGGTGTTAGTATCTGTTCATTTAGTGGGCGAGTGGAGAGTATAGATAAACTCCCACCCTCTCGAGAATGGAACCCAGTACCTCCCCCCAAAGCAGGGATACACTACCATTGGGACAAAGCCTTGGTGTGTCACTATTGTGTATTTTGTCTTGCCAAATTTGGAAACCGCACAATTTGCGATGGATGGTTGTCTGAGTTAAACTTTCTCTAGAAGACTTTTTTTTTTTTTTTTTTTGTAATGGGTGTTATGTTTGAATGACACCTACTATATTATTTTTAAAAGTAAGAATTAGAAATATAACTCTAGGTCAAATCTTCTTTAATTAGGGTTAAAAGGACATGTGTCGTGGTGCTAAGCGACTAACAAACTAAGTTAAATATCAACCCGAATTCAACCCACACCAATATGGAAATTGGAGAGTAGATGCCCAAGGAGCTATGCCAAATCTTGTTCCTTCCAAAAAAATAAATAATAAAAACATCGACTGATCAGACAAAATATTTGGCAATTAGACTTTTTTTGTTTTTTGGTTCAGGATATACAATTAGGCCGCAACCCCGGTTAGTATCTTTTATAGGTTAGAAACGGCTGAATATTCCTACCATCACACCCTCAAAACTTGATCCTAAATCTATCGAGTGGTGGCGCAAACCACCAATGTGGCAAGCTCTGCTTCTCATATTAGCGGGATGTTGGGCCTGGGGTACATATTTTAGGATTTCTACAATGAGCACTAAAACATGAGATCTTATTGTCATGGAGTGCTTCCCAACCAAAATGATTAATCACTTTAGATGATGTCTACTCCTACATCAATGGTCTAGTAATGCTAGTATATAGTTGGTGTGAGACTAAACATACGCGCGTGGTAGGCTATCCCGTCTAAATCTCTGACGCCCTCATTAGCGGATCCACCCTTTGAATCCTAACGCGTTATGAATCCATCCCAACGCACGTTGTCCCTGAGTTGGCTCTGATACCTCTTCACAGAGTGCTTACCAACCAAAATGACTAATCACTTTAGATGCTGCCTACTCCCACATCAATAGCCTAATAACGCCAAATACATATTGGTGTGGGCCTAAACATATGCTATATCTAGCCCCAAACGGGTGGGGTTTCAGTGTCCATCGGCCCGGCCCATGTAAATAACCATTCATTCTTTGTTTGCCAATTGCCGTCCTCCAATGTCTCTGAAGTCCTCGGAGGATTTGTCGTATTTGCTGGCACTGAACTCGAGAACCGTCTGATCAAAATTTGACGGATACGGTTGGAGTCCTTAAACAACACTTTATTCTCACGCGTCTTTGATCTCCTCGTCAAATTCGGTATTTTAGTAATATGATGACAATAAAGAAGAAAAGGAAAGTCTAGCTGTATCAGGATTTCTCGATGGCCTTGGATTGTCTGGCGAAGCCAGAAAGGGCTCTCGGGTTCCATACCTTGTGCAACAGTTGGCAGATAAATGGGGAGAAGTTATTGCATTTTCTCCCCTTTTATTTTGACTTCTTCCCATTTGATATCTCTCCCTTTTATTTTCACACACTTATCACCACATGTCTTATCGTGAGTGGAGAAGTCAAGTTCCATGATTATGACTTCTCCACACTTGTCACCTATTCTATGGAACCCTGAGATAAACCCTTTCTGGTTTCGCCAGAGACAAGCCAAGGCCTTTCTGGATCTTAATTTGGCCTTGGCCTCGGATTGTCTCTGGCAAAGACAGAAAGGGCTCTCGGTTCCATACATTGTGTGATACTTGGCATAAAAGGGAGAGAAGTTATTCCATTTTCTCCCTCATAATTTTGACTTCTCCCCATTAAATGATATCTCACACCCTTACTATCACACACTTATCGCCACATGCCTTATTATAGGTGGAGAGGTCAAAATCATGGGCCATGATTTTGACTTTACCACCACTTGTCACCTATTCTATGAAACCCGAGACAAGCCCTTTCTGGCTTCGCCAGAGACAATCCAAGGCCTTTGGTTTCAGAAATTTAAAGCTCTTAAAAACCCCATATATTTGATTCAGGAACTGGTGTTAGGGTTTTGATTTTGATCGAATAAGAAAATCAGGAATGGCTCAAGCTGTTGAAGAATGGTACAAGCAGATGCCCATCATCACTCGTTCGTATCTCACTGCTGCGGTCGTCATCACCATCGGATGCTCTCTTGAGGTTCTGTAATTTATTATTTTTATAATTGAAATTCTTTGGTTTTCATTTCCATTTGCTTTTAAGATTTCTGGGAAACATGGTTTTTTTTATTTTTTTTATTTTTAGAGTTGCTAGTCTTTTTTCCGTGTTATTGGGTTTGATTAATATAGGTTTATTGCGATCGAATGGTTTTTAATTTATCGAACTTAATCGTTCTTTTCTAATTGTTTGTGGGGGATCGGGGTTGTTATTCAATTCTTTTCTAATTGCAGGGTTTGATTATATGTAAGCGAGAGAGATTGTAAAAAATACTTATTTGGTTTCTGTTTCCAAATATTTTGCAGATTATCACCCCATATAATCTTTACTTGAACCCAACACGTGTTGTTCAGAATTATGAACTCTGGCGCCTCATTACAAATTTTTTGTACTTCCGGAAAATGGGTAATCTTATAACTTGTATCGTGATCAGGTTCTGTCTTATATCGAATGAAATGTTGATGTGAAGTATAGAGTTATTTCCTTGAGCGAATAATGTGTGGCTTGGGTCTTTTTGAATTCCTTTAAAAGCTTCTTATCTTGTTAGCTTTCGGTGAGTTTGGAATCCCTCACCTCTACTCTTTGGGATTTCCTCCCGGGTGCGATTGCTTGTTCGCTATGAAGGAGAGGAATTGTAGGGTTTTTGATGAGGTGGCTTTTCCCCCACGCGGATATGTAAGGGGGGCCGTTGTCTAATTTTGGATTGACGTTCACTGAGTAAGGTTTTGAGGGTTAGGATCTTCTCAAGTTGTGATGATAAGCTGACTTAGCTTATCCACCATAGGGATTGGGGACTTTGATTCGTCTGTTTAGAGTCACTTTCTCAGCTCTTTTCCTTAGTAGGTTTTTCTTATTTTAGCTTTCGTTGCCTCAGTGTCCTGGCTCACTATCTTGTGACCCTTTTGTTGTTTTGTAGATTCATTATCTCTGCTTATATACTATCATACCGATGAAAAAAAAAGTTTCTTTGTCCAGCTTCATCAACAAACTCCCTTTTATGCATAGTGACAAAGTCGGAGTTCGGGAATAATTTGGCAAAGGTCAAGTTCGGAAAAACTAGAGAACAATGTGGGGAAAATATAATAATTACAAAAATATAACCAATAATTTGACTAGATAATATACAAAATAAGTTGTTTGCTTTGTCGAATTGAATGAATTATTGCGAACTTTGCGAATAATTCATGAAATTCGAGGATAATTCGCGAATAATTCGGCAAACCTAAAATTCATGAATATTTCGGCACACTTAAAATTCGCGAATAATTTGAGAATTTTTCAAAAATTCAGAGAATTTTGTTACTATGCTTCTGTGAGAGGTTAATGTTGTGTGGTAAGACAATCGTAGGCTGAAGAACATGAAAATATTAGAGAAAAACTATATAGAAGAAAGAACGAAAGTATAAAAGATAAGATGTGAGTCGTTCGTCTTGTGATACTACTTTTGCTGGTGAAAAAGACCCGATAGCCTTCACTATGAATGAAGAGTACAATATACCAAGGTTTTCAATGTCGATGTCGCAATTTGAAATTGGGATATCGCAAGAAATATTTTAAATGTTTTTTTTGCCATTTGAGGGAAAATTTGAGAAAAAAATAGAAAAAAAGCATGGAATATTTTATTGAAACTTCATGAATGTTAAAATTGATATTGATTTAATTTCTAGGATTAAAAATAATGTAAAAAATCATAGTACATGAGAGACGCAATGGAACAAGACAAAGATACATGATGGAACAGGGCGAAGATACATGTAACGGAAATGTATTAAAGTCTGATATTAATATAGTATTTATACATTATTCATATATCTAATTATAATAAAATATAAACTATATAAGGACTCCACACTCTACAATAGGAGCTGCAAATAAATTCAGATGGAGTTGTGTGGAGGCTCAAATTCCTCCTCTTCCTCCCAATCAGGAGGGTGGTAATACTAGTTCTCCACATGACTACCTGGCTCATGCAATAGTAACCATTTTGTATACTCAAACATAATGATGGTACTCGTAATTTTTAAGTTGCACTAGCACTCCCATTGGTAGATAATTTGGGAAATGAGTTGTCAATGACATTATACACCTCTATATCCATATTTGTATGAATCATATTATTAAGCCTAAACAATTAAAAATAAATATATTTTTCGTGTAAAAAATAAAACTTTTTTAGTCAATCGATAGATTGCCTAAAATATATGGCATTTTAAAATTTGAAGGTGATTTGCCTACTACTAAAGCTTAATAGATTTATTTATTTTTAATAAAATACATCTTTATAGCCATTTTTTGAAAATAAATTCTTGCACATTCTATTTTACAATCCCATCACATTTTAGTTTAGTTTGGGTTTAACAATCCAAATTCAAGTGAATATGGTGAAGAGTTGATGAAAAATCGAGAGAAAAAAATCCCAAAAATATTTCACATGTCTATCAATATTTCCCAATGTTGATCGACATATTCTTAGTTTCTTGCTAAAAAAAATGCAATTTTTCGTAGGGACAATGTGATATATTGTGATAGTTGCATGATATTTTGTAAAAAGATCAATATCAACTACAGATATCACCCTGACATGTGATATTGGGATAATATCGGCAAATATATTGTAGTTATCGTAGATATTCAAAGCATGGTTCAAAAACCCTAAAAGTCGACTCAACTCAAAAGTTAGCCAGGTCAAAGTAACTCGGAAAACTTGAAAGAACTTGACTCGGTCTAACTCGGAATATATATATATATATATTAAGTAGGCAGTTAGCCAGTTACCAATTTCTTGGCATTTTACCCAAAGTTGGTTGGTTTTGCAACCCCAAAAAAATCTGATGCAAAAATAGTATGACGTTTGAGTTTAGGTTTTAAAAAAATGACAAAAATACTTTTTCGTGATTTGATCGAGTAACTCTCCGAATAGTGTCTCCTTCGAATTTTGAGGTGACTTGACTCAAAACTTAGTTGAGTTGAGTAACTCAGCCAAGTTTCAAGTCGACTCGCTGAGTATTGAACTATGATTTAAAGGCATACAACATACAAGTGTTTCTTGACTCTGTCAAAAACTCTCTAGAGGGATACTAAGAATCTGAGATACACAAGAGGGCCATGATTTACCCTTCCTAAAAGTCAATCATAGATACCCTAAAGAGATACCTTAAGTTCCATATACTTGAATTAATCAAATGCATGTACCTTAGGCTCTTTATAGAGTCTTGTAACCAAATTCTAACTAACTAGGAATTCCCCAAAGTCATTATATTATGCATGATCCTTAGTGCTATATGTTGGTCCATCTGAAAGGAGAATTGGTCGTGCTTTTGATGATTCCTCATGGTCAGAACTCAGAAGCTAGAGTGTTGTCTTCGATTATGGACCTTATTGTTTGATGGTGCTCTCATTTTAAAGTTCTCATTAATAGACATTCTAAGTAGTTTTATTTCTTTTCATGGGCCTTTGTTTTGGTTTGTATAGTTTTGGTTTTTTTTTTCTTGGCAGTCTTCATTTTGAACTTAGCTCCTTCTACATCCCCTTCCTCCCGTTACTGCATTTTGAACTTAGCTATCTTGCATAGACTCTTCGAGTCGCGTGTCTCGTGTCAATGCAGCTTAGCTTGTTGGTTGATTTTCTTGGCTATTCTCCTCACGAATTGACCTACGAAATGGCAAATAAGCTTTTTACCTTGAGGCTTGAGAATGATATCTTGAATGGAAAGATAAAAACCTTCATTCATCGTAGCCCCTTTATCTTGAATCTATAATATAAATACTCAATTTGGGACGTGAAAAGTGATTTAAAGATTAGAAATTTAGAAACCTACATTTTCGTCTAGTTCCTAGTTCATACTAGATTAATTGAACGCAATTGCTTCTATTTTGGGCACATTGAAAGCTGATATCTTCTGTCTCCCTCAGGATGCCTTATTGTTTTTGAGGTTTATGCCTTTGTGGCACTGCCTTCTTTGGTGCCTCTTAATGACGTGCCTTGCATCATTTTCCTTAAGGCTCAAATTTACCAATCCACGAACCTGGGTTGTGGGTGTTCGCCTCCAATCGAAACCATTTCCACTGTTCTTTTAACTTTCCCTGCATCTTTGTACATATGATGACACTCACAGCACTTGTAGATATTTCTGCATCTTCTGATTGACCTGAACAACATATACCGGACCCCCCCCCCCCCCCCTTTCCTTTTTGCATTACTAATGGAATTCCCTTTACCATTTGTTTAGAAGTTGAAGGTTGTCCTTGTTTTGTTCCTTGGTTGAAAAGAGTTGTCCTTAGCATTTGGAAGAGAATTAACAAAAGTTGAAAGGCCATTGACCCAAAATTTCACTCTGATACCAACCGTCACATGCATGTGTAGAGAGTCTGCATGTGTCCGTGAGTCGTATGCCCCCAGACTCCAATTCATTTTTTTTCTTTTTTCGATTAGTAAAAATCATGTATATTCATATCGCAAAGAAGAGAACGACAGTTTATAGGGGGTAAACTGGAGAGAGAATGCATAAAGGAAAAATACAGAAAATAGACATCAAGATAAATAAAAAAACTAGGAATGGATTTCCTCATAGCAAAATGTCCCCCACTTCCTCTCCCTATTGTGTAATGGAGGCCATTCCACAAGCATGCACTGAATGTGAGCTATGATACGATGGTTGGAAGAGGCGGAGTGGTCAAACACGCAACTATTCCTTTTCTTTCCAAATGCCCCAATTCACTTCATAAGACATGTTGTCACTCGTGTGAATACTCCTCAGTTGAACAATGTACGTTGGTGTGTAGATCACCCTAGCTTTGCATGCAACTTCCTACAGATAATGTAAAAGTGTGATGATCTGGTCAGTACTGGGGTGCTCATTTCATCATTGTAAGAGTTCATTATGACTCACTGCCCTTCAATACTTTGAAACTCTAAATAATTCTAGTTCTACTCTATGACCTCTTGCCCCCTTTCCTGGTCTTTTCTATTGCTAGAGATTTTCCCTTAGCCATTAATCTGAATCTTGTTGGCTTAAAATAGAATTCAAATCTCGTCCCTTAGAAGCATTTATTCCATAGGCTCCCAAGCCTCTTGTCTTGAACATACTGGGTACGTAGTGCTATGATCGTGATTATAGGTCAGGATGGCCCAAATATGGGCAAGCAATGCCTATGTCGTGCCTAGGTGATGGGCGATGCACTATGCAAGCGTTAGCGTAGCGTGGTGCAAGGTTGGTGCCTTAATGTTGGGGTACCGTAGTGCTTAGCAGATAAGTACTATATGGAGTTTGAAGAGATACGGAAGGTGTCTTGAAATTGGGTACGAGGTACCATGGTTTGGGTGAAATGCATATGAAGATTTGTGGGGTGAAACTTAGGCTAGGCATTCTATCGGACACATAGTGTTCAAGTGTTGTGGGGTTCACATAGCATGTTGGAAAGAGGGCCGATAGTACCTTCATTCAAAGAGGGTTTCGGCCTAGACTAGGTTGGTTTCTCTATCTCACATTTTCAGCTTGCTGATGACCTGTTAATCTTGTGCAAAGGTACCAGTTCTCAACTAGCAATCCTTAGATGTCTCCTTAGATGTTTTGAGGCAGTGTCAGGGCTAAGAGTTAATCTGGGAAAAAGCACGATTTTGGGATAGGGGAAGTGCCGAATCTTTTGGAATTAGCAGCAATATTGGGGTGCATGCACGGATCTCTCTTGACATCATATTTGGGCTTACCGTTAGGGGCTGGTTTCAAGAACAACGATCTGGGATCCAATGATAGATCGATTCCAGAGCAAGCTGTCTGGGTGGAGTTCATTGCATTTATCCAAAGGGGGTAGAATGACTCTTCTCAAAAGTTGCCTTAACAATTTACCGATATATTTTCTTTCGCTTTTCATCATCCCATCATCGGTGGCCAAATTTTTGGAAAGGATTCAATGCAATTTCTTATGGAATGATAGAGATGGTCTTAAGAAATATCATTTGGTGGATTGAAAGACTATTTGCCTCCCTTTTGAGGAAGGGGGGTTGGGTGTTCGTCCTCTAGTGGAGTGTAACATAGCTCTCCTAGGCAAATGGTTGTGGAGGTTTTGCTCTGAAAGGGAGTCCTTGTGGCGAAAAGCTATTTTTCATAAGTACAGATAGGCTTCAAGATAGAATCCCAAATCTGTCTGTGGATCCCATGGTTGTGGCCTTTGGAAAGGCAGCATGAAAAGCTGACATGTTTTCTCCAGACATATTTCATTCCGGGTAGGATTAAGAAGCGAAGTTAAATTTTGGTCGGACAGATGGTATGGCCACCTATCTTTGAAGGAAGAGTTTAGAGATTTGTGGATAATTGCGGCAGACAGGAATGCTTCTGTGGAATCTTGCTTTGAGAGGGTCGATAACAATATATCTTGGTGTCCGAGGTTTCAACGCAACCTTCAGGATTGGGAGCTTGATAGTGTATCTAGAATGTTGGAGCGTCTCTACTTCGCTAACATTCTTTCTCATCTCGGTGATGTCAAAATTTGGTCTTGTGATAGCAAAGGTCAGTTTTCAGTGAGATCTCTCTATAAGGCCTCTAGAGTTCTTCAAGGAGGTCTCTTTCCGCATAAATATGTGTGGAACCAAAGAATCTCATCCAAAGTTTCTTTCTATGGTTGGCAGCTTTGGACAAAATCCTCAACTGTGACCACTTGCAAAATAGAGGCTGGAAGATGACAAATGGTTGTTTCATGTGCCTCCAAGAGGAGGAATTAATCGATAATGTTCTTTTTCATTGCTCTTTCGCTTTCGGGATATGGGGTCAGTTTCTCTCACGGTTAGGTGTTTGGTGGGTTTTCTCTCATACTTTTAAGGGACTTCTTATCGTGTTGGACGAGTGTCAGGCGCGACACGATGAAGTAACGTGTGGTTCAGTTTGGAGTATAGATAGTGTAAGGCTGGCGAAGATCATGTGATAATTGAAGCGCCGCATGGTTGTTCCGCAAAATCAAAAAGTTGACTGTGACACCCTGCCCTACTGTTCTAATAGAGTCCTAGACGTAGTGGTGCTTAGATTCATTTCTTAATAAGTAGCAGGATTTTATAGAGTTGTACTTTAAATGCTATTTACTACTCATTTAATTTCAGATACTTATAGAACTTCAATAATGACAACTTCCAAGAAAGTATCAGTGTACATAATTTTATAATTAGTTTTTCAAATATGTTTCTATTTTGTGTCAGTCAGAAAGCTAAGTTCTATGAGTCAGAACTAAACAATTGGTCACTTGGTCTAACTAATATTTTCATGTTTTTGCAAGGACCACTTTCATAAATTTTATTCATGTTCATAAAATTTTATATTGCCAATTGATATTTTATTTTGTGATATCTGTACTTCAATACTGAATTCTGTCAATTTACTTAGCTTATAAGGTCTGGTTTAATCTTTTTCGCAGCCTCTATACTTCTCTTATCTTAGCTAACTGTTTTTCTTGGTAATGTCAGACTTCGACTTTTTATTCCACATGTTCTTCCTTGCCCGATACTGCAAGCTTCTTGAAGAGAATTCCTTCAGGGGAAGGACCGCAGATTTCTTTTACATGCTCTTATTTGGTGCAACCGTTTTGACTGGGATTGTTTTTGTTGGTGGGATGATACCTTATGTATCAGAATCTTTTGCCAAAATTCTTTTCCTTAGCAATTCATTGACCTTCATGATGGTCAGTTTCTTGTGTTCCTTTATTTCATGCGATATATCTTTTATTGGTTATTTCTTGCTATATAAGGACCTGTTTTGGAAACTGGACTATTTGTCCTTCTCTACAGGTTTATGTATGGAGCAAGCAGAATCCCTTTATCCATATGAGTTTCTTGGGCCTCTTTACTTTCACAGCAGCTTATCTACCATGGGTGAGTGAGCTACAATGTACAAAATTGTCTTGTTAAATTACTAATTCATTGGATTGAAAAACATATATGATCTGCTCTCTACACTCTTTCTTTTTTACATATTTATTTAAACGTTGAATACCTTCTGACTCATTATCTATCAATATGATATTTCAAAGTTGCACATTTCTAAAGCAAACATCTATCTAACCGGTATTTTACTCTTACAATCCTGTAAGAAGGCCCTCCTACACATGGTTAGTATTCGCAGCTAGGATTGTTCAGTCGTTCTTGCCTCATCGTACGTACTTCTTTCCGGAACTTTGATATATTCACTTCTCCTGCCTTTTCAATTAACATATCATCTGCAAGTTCACAATAACATGTGGTAGGGACTGTGTGAAACCAAGATGCTACATTAAGAGAATTGTCACTCAAGATAAAGCATTAATTTCAAATGCATCCACGGTTTAGGTTGATTGACTTTCCTAGATGAAGTCCATTGAGAATTGAAATAAAGGAATGAGGTTTCTGAATAAGATGGTTGCAGAAATAGGTTTGTGGGAAAACTACAGTTGTGATAAGACTATTAAAGAATGCAAGAATAAGTAAGGACTTAAAGTGCAATATGAGCCCTTGGTCTCGACATATACCTTTGTAGATGAGCATCTAGAAAGTACAGAAAGCTTTGGAAATATTATTATGAGATATAGTTTCAATCTCCAGTTGCTTTCTTGTGCTCTTATTGTTAAACTTATGATATTTGGAACTGATAAACAGGAAAAGTTTGCATGAAGGTTTCATGTTTGTGTCAAATAGATTTGCAATTAATCACAGCCTATGTCCAATTTATATCATATTATTTCTGGCGGTGTCACAATATGCCCATATTTCTTTTTGCTTCCACCTGCAGGTTCTTTTGGGTTTCTCTGTCCTTGTTGGTGCCAGTGCTTGGGTGGATCTGCTGGTATGTTTCTTAATCTTAGAACCCACAGTAATGTTATGAATCACAAATATATATTTTTCTCTAAGCGAGAACTATTGTATCATCAGTTCTCGTGAAGAGAACTAAGTGACTTGGAATGCTTAGTTGCTACCATTATGTTTTATTTTCTATAAGGAGAAAATACTACTGAAGATTTTATCTATGATACAATGATCTGTATTAGACACGTGGTGCACTTTTTTATTGATATGGGCAATCTAATCAACAGGTTAGATCTCCTAAAAGCAAAATCAGCTGTTTAGAATATCTGATCAGAGGCATTCATTTCGATGGTCGGGAAAAAAATGGGGCCATAAAAATATGTCGATTTATTAGATAGGATTGTTGTTTGAATCAAATGTTAACCCAAATGATTTGAATCCAAGGTATGAACCCCTTTGGCTATGTTGCACGGACTCTTTTAACTGTGTGATGTGTTCATGTCAGACACATGTTGGACTTCGACACATATCAGATTATTGTTGGACACCTCTGGATTTTATTTTCTTCTATTCGTTACACAACATAAATTGACATGCATCCTAGATAGGAGTTCTAGTTTAAATTTCAGAAGGTTTATAAGTGGTGAAAACAACACTATTACGTTCATTCATTAATGTCCTGATTTATAGATAATTGATATATATCATAAGACATCCCAATTAAAAATGCACAAAAAATTTGAAATCTCCCCCCAAATACAATTTTTTGGAGGTCAATGAATCTAACACTTTGCATCCATGTTAGATTCCGACACTTGTGTATGTGCAACTTGACCCTTTTGAGATGGAACCTACAATTTCATTTGAATTTTACAATTCACCACTTGACTTTTAAGTCCTATCAAGTTCGACAATTAAGTTGAAAATAAGTCTTGTTTGAAGTGAAGTTATGAATCCTGAATTCTTGGGAATGTGTTTCTTTCTCATTCTAATTGAAAAATGGTAAGTGGATATTATTTGGATTGAGCTTTGCATTTACCCACGTTTGAATTATGAAGCTTCCTTGCTTCCTTACAAAATTTTTATTGTCTGATTTCAGCATAACTAATGTTTTTGGCATGAAAACTACACGGGTGAAGAAGTCAAAATGGGATTTTTGCAATATATGAACAATGTGGAATAGGAATTGAAAATTTTTAGTGAACAATAGGAAATAAATTCGAAATTAGAAAAAAATTTATGTACACGAAATAATATAAAACAAAAGAATTAATTTTTCAGACAATAGGTATGAAGTTAATGATAAAAAAACATCTTTGATTGGAGTTGAAAATTTGTTGTCTTTTTAGAAGTTGGACTTTTAGCTAATGAGATAGTTTCTATATAATTGATGATAACTGTTTTGTTTGTGCTCCATTTAGAAGCTTTTCAGTCAATAATTTTTTCTTAAATTATTTGCTTTGTTTATGGCAGTGATATGTTAATATTTGATGGTAGAATGGACAAATACTTATTATGTGATGGTGAAATGGAAATTTAGGTATATAATTTGTGGATCATAAGATAATTTTTATTTTTCTGAACTTTGGAAGACAATTTTCTTTTTCTTTTTCTTTTTCTTTTTTTAAGAAAAAAATCCTGCCATCTCTGATTTAATTCAAATCTAGCCCATTATGATTTCAGGCTTTTGACAACATTAGATTGGACCAATGTTAGAATGCCTGGTGGGCCCGTTAATTGTAGATGTCCCTACTCCCCACTGTGGCTCAAATATCATATAACAGTTCATATCCAATTATTCCCATAATTGATCTTATGTATATTCATAGACCCATGGCTTTCTTAAATAATTAATACCCTTTTTCCCGTAATTTCAAATTTAATTGACCATTCTTTCTGGCTTGTCAACATAAAAAATTTCTTGCTATTGTTCAGGGAATGATAGCTGGTCATGCATACTATTTTCTTGAAGATGTGTACCCGCGGATGACAAGCAGGCGTCCCCTAAGGACTCCAGCATTTATCAAGTCACTGTTTGCGGATGAGGCTGTCATTGTAGCTCAGCCTGCAAACGTCAGATTTGCTCCCCCACCAGCTGAAGAAGTTCATCAAGACTAATCAAATCTCCAGGGAACAAGACCTAGTTAGGGGTGGCCATTGTGTGTATCGATCTTCCCTTACAGATGGTTGGAGGAGGACCAACATAAAGGAGGGTCAATTCATCTCGTCATTATGGTAGGCAATCCAGTCAGGGAAGTTATATAGTGGTGTTTGTACAGTTTGTGAAGATGAGTTTTGTAATTCGGCTTGGTTACTTTCTACTCAATATATCGTTCTTTGAGTGATAACTGTTGTAGCCGACCTTTTTCGATCATGCATCCATTATGAATCACTGTTTGAAGAAATTTGCATATTTGTTTTTCGGTCCTTGTTAATTAGTCTCGTGGAGTCGGGCTCTCTCAATGAGTCTTTGGTGGACTGCAAATAAAAATGGAATTATATAGAAATTTGTACAGTAGATGTTGTAAGTTTTGAACTTCTAAGTTCATTGCTCACCATTTTCCAAATCCATGATTTGACGTAGTGTCCATTGTAGTTATTTAATCAAGAGAACTTCAAATAACTCCTAAACTAGTGAAGGTCACCTGAAAATATAAATGCTGTACTTCTTCAGTATAAGAACCGTTGTAGCCTTCGAAGGGATGAGATGATGATGTACCATGGCTAACGAAACTGAGCTGATATTCTTCTTCGCGGCAGCTTAGGCAGGATATAGAGACAAACACCGAAGGTAGGATCTCAATCAGCTGTTATTTAAGCATATTAAAAAGTTTGAAATTTCTAAGGACAGTGTGTGAAGAAGGTGCTTCTGGTAATAGAAGGTTTGGATCATTTAAAAATACATGCTTAACAATTTTCCTTTTTTTGGTAACTGAGGGTGTCCCAAAGCCTTCAAGCCAAGGACTACTCCTTTTGGGTACCACCCGGAAATTTTCCTACGAATACCAGGGTAAGTAAGTCTGAATGGGAGTTGAACACACGACTGCAGTGAGCAATAGCCAACTGCACCATCCCCTTAACAAGTTATTGTAGACACAATTATAAACTGGCTGATGAGAGCTCCAATCTCTAGGGCTGTCAATGGATTGGATCAAGATCCGATTAAGCGGATCTGACTCAATTAATGATCCGCCGGATCGGAATCGCTACTGTTATATCCAATTATAATCCGATCTGATCTGGATATGGGATGATCCGATTCGATTATTATATACCCCTATTAATAACTATAATATATTAACAAATTACTTACCATCCAAAGATTATATATGATATATTGTATTGTAGTGACTTGAATGGAATATACATATAAGTTAAGTAAAGCCCAAAGGCCAAAGGTGTAACTTCCCATTCTATGTAAAACCCTAAGAACCTGTAAAACTATCCCTTTCTCTTCCAAATTCAAATAGCTTTCGGCGGCACACAGGATCAAGTCTTTCACTTAAGAGCTTCAAGCCTTCATCTACAAAGTTGCACTTACAGGCTTCAGACTGCAGAGTTACAGCAATGCCCTATCAATGGTGAGTTCACCGGCTTCCATTAAACCTTATGGCAACACCCGACCTTCACCTGTAAATTTCTGACCGGTGGCAACCAAGAAGTATCAGTTACGAGGTATTTTATTTGTCTAAGTCTCTCCCTCCACTTTTTTCTCATCTCTTTGTCTTCAACCTTGAGATTTATTGTTAGCGGTGATTTTCTTATAACAGTCTCTCTCTCTCAACCAAGAGCAAGAGAATATAATCGGATTCGAACTTGGATTTCAAGTAATTAATCGGATTCAGATTCGGATTGGGCTATTCAAAATCCGACGGACTTCGGATCGGTTTGATTTTTAATCGGATCGGATTCGGATATAGCCAGATCCGATCCGAATCCGACCCGTTGGAAAAAACGCACGTATCCCGAATTGAGCAATAGTCCCCTCGTCGGGCGAGGAGGGGACTATTTCTCCTCGCTCTCACGTAGCCGACCCTTTAAACTCCAAGATCCGTGTGTCACACAAGATCAGTGTGCAATGCCAGTCTTCTTATCCTTTTCCAACTCATCTTCCTCTCTCCTAATCCTTCTATACTTCTTCTTCTACTAAGATGTATATATATATATATCTTCATCTCCAGTTTCTCTCTTGCACTCTTCTCTTTCCTCTCCTATTTTTCCTCTATACCTCTTTTCGTCTTCTTGATTGTCTCACTTCGGACTGATCTGGCTGCCGCATTGCTCGTGACACTTCCGTAGTGGCCGCGGTAAGCTCTCGCTCTCTCTCTCTCTCTGGAACTTGAGAACAAATTACGATCCTCTGTGAAGAATTTTTTTTTCAGGTTCTTTGTGGGGCAAATTATTATTTTAAATGAGGTACTTAGAAGGTTGAAATTGCTTTTACTTGGACTGTTTTTTATTCCAAAGCTTGTGATAAAGGGTTGAAGATTTTTATACTATTCCATGAATTTGGTTGCTTAGTATACTAACATTATGGGTAAAATAACAGGTTGCTTTTATTCAATCTGTTTGACACTATGGGAAATATTATAAACAAAGGGATGGTAGTGGAAGAGATTCAAGAACCATCTTATATCCCCCATGACGTCATCATTGAGATCTTGAGCTCGTTACCAGTTGAGGATTTGCTAAGGTGCAAGTGTGTGTGCAAGCAGTGGTATGATTTTTTGCAAGATCGCTATTTTATCGAAAAACATATAGTCCGGGGAGTCGTTATGAGGAACTTCACTACTCTAGCCGATTATCATGAAAGAAATGACAAGAAACTACCTTCTTGGTGCCACTGATGGCTTGTGCTTATACCTAGAGCTGGAAAGCAGATCATTTGAAATCCAAAACATGGCAATCCGCCAAACTCTGGTTCTGCCTGAACCATGCTACCTTCATTATACTGTCGGCGTCACATTCTTTTATGTCCGATCGACGGGTGAGTATAAAGTGGTCAATGTACATTGTGCAAAACACAGCGAGAATGGGAAAACAAGAGTGTTGTACTGCGAGGTGTTTACGGTAGGGGATTCTACGAATTCATGGAGGCCTCTCCATACCCCTATTTCAATAGAATTTTATGAAACAATCCATTATCCTGTTGTTTTTACTGGTGGGACTGTGCATTTCTTGCGCTTCGTTGAGATTGATCATGGCAGTTATAGAGTAAAGGAAATCATATCACTTGATGTGGAGAGTGAGTGTTTTACTACAAGTATTTTCCCCCAAGAATATTGCTTTTCGAATTTAAACAATGTGCGAATTATGGATTGGAATGAGTGCTTATCTTTTGTGGAGATAGTTGGAGACAAAATGAGTGTCTTGGTGTTAGAAGATTGCGAGAAGCAAAAATGGAGCAAAAAACTGGTTATTGTCTTAAGGTTCATGGAAGAAAAGAACTATAAGGGGAAGAAGCCTAAACCTCTTATAGCTCGGCATGGTAAGTTATGGTTTAGGTTGAGTGAGATGGAATTAATTTATGATATGAAATCCGAGAGAACAGATGAACGAATCTTTCATGTTCCTTATATAGGCAGTAATCATGGAAGTTACAACATTCTGGTGCCCAGCCTAGTGACTTTGAAAGGAATGAGACCAGAAAAGGACCAGTGTGAATCAAATCTCCAAGAAGAGAAGGAAAAAGTGGAAGAAAATTTGAAGAGGGTTAGAAAGACAATGAAGAACATAAGGAAAAGGTTGAAGAAGAAAGCTAAGAGAAAATTGGCAAAGATCCACCAAAAATTTATGAGAGCAGTTGTTTTGCTCCTTTTATTCTTTTTATTTTGGATTGGAAGTCTTTACTGGTTCTTTTATGGGTAGTGACTGATAGTCTGTTTCTTAGCTATTTGTTTACTTAGGTTTTCTATGTTATAAACATTTCTCTTATTTGATTTTGAATGATAAGACCTATGTTTTCGCGAAACTTATGTCTTTTGAATTACATTTGTTAAATACCAATCTTTATGTTCTCCACAAATTCGATAGAGATTGTTTGGGAGAATTTTTGGCAAACTGTTAGTGGGTTAGATACCTAGGCTTGAAAGTGAGATCAGATCATAGCCAATTGCAATTGAATTCTCTTGATTTCAATTGCAATGGGCTATGATCTGATCTCATTTGTTCGTCTAGTCTTTTTCCCGAGGTGAACAGGACCTACACACATGCACATAATAAGAAAGGCACGTCCCATATTGCTTGTAGAAACTCCCCATCACAGCAAACTGCACTTTTTTTCTTTTTTTTCCGTATGAGACACTCGGTTAGGCCGCAACCCGGTTAGCAAGTTAGTATCTGTTTTAATTAAGCACCTACCACTGGGCTATTCCCAGGTGTAAAAGAGGTCACTCTTAGATACTAAACTGCTCCTTTTTACAACCCAAGCCCAACCTTAAGACAAGAACAATCTGCCAATTCTCTTCAATTGCATTGGAAGTAAAAAAAAAAAATGGTTAATTCTATATCAGAACCTAAGTTATCTTAAAATGACAAATAAGTGTCTATTTTTAAAAGATTTCATTTGACAAGATTTGGACAAATAAGAATCTACAATCTAATTCGGCTAACAGCTGTTAATCTTGATTCTAATGCCGAAAATACCCCTATTCATCATTGACTAATGGGTTTTGGTCTAACATGTATACATGTGTATCGAATATTGATATAGTCTTTACGGTTTAGCAAAGGAATGAAATCCTTTATGGTTTTAACCAGACTTGGGTCTGGTTACACCCTTGAGGTTGCCAGGTGTCCCTTTTGATAATCCTTAACTGTGAGTAGGATTCATCCACCCTAGGGTACACCCACCTATCATAGGGTTTTTTTTTAAAAAAAAATTTTAGCCATGGTTAGAAAAAATATTATTAAAATAGTTTTAATTTTTTTTCTTCTAAAACCATGAATAGGTAGGTGAACCTTAGGGATGGGTGAATCTTAACCACTATTAAAGGGTGTCAAAAGGGACACGTGGCGATCTTAGGAGTGTAATCGGACTCCCCCATAACAGTAGAGGATTTAATTTCATTCCTTAGCAAAAGCTCTTGGAAAAGGTCACAAGATATTAAAAATGACCCTTGGTCTTTTTAGCTGAAGTCGCCATGTGTCCCTTTTGACACCCTTTAATAGTGGTTAAGATTCACCCATCCCTAGGGTTAACCCACCTATTCATAGTTTTAGAAAAAAAAAAATATTTTTTAATAATATTTTTTCTAACCACAGTTAAAAATGTTTTTTTTGTAACCTAAGATAGGTGGGGGTGTACCCTTGGGTGGGTGATATCCTAACCACAGTTAAGGAGTATCAAAAGGGACATGTGGTGACCTCCAGAGTGTAGGGGCAGTTAATGTCGCGACCCAAAACCCACCCTAGGAGTTAGAGTGAATCTTGGACGACTTAATCATTTCTCATATGACTTGCTTGACGAACCAACCTGCAAAACTCACAGAACATATACAATAGAGGATAACAGCGGAAGCATAACTATAAAACACAACGGAAGTCTAACAAACCTCTAAGTATATATACACATGGTCCAAGTTTAATACAAAAGAAAACAAAACCAAGAAAGTGCGGACATGCCCGCCAAAATACATGGATATAATCACTCATGCTCACCCACAGCTAAACCACTTAGAATCTAACACCACCTACTGATAACCCTCCACGGGAGGTTCCTCCAAAGGTTCCTCGACGTACTCCTCCTCCACCCAAGGACTAGGAGCACAGACATCAAATGGAGCAGCAGCTCCTTCAGAACCTGCCGACATAAGAAGTACGGCTGAGCATGGAATACTCAGCGGGTACTAAATACTAACCAATAGTCATAGCAAAACCATAACAGTATAGGAAGCAGGAAGCATTTCACATATATCAAGCAGGAAACAATTCAAGCATATAAAGCAGGAATAATTCATATCATGACAATAAAGTAAAGGAGTATATAATCATGCTTGAATTCATAAAGCCGATAAAACCCTTGAAAACACCGTGCACTTGACTTGACTGAATATACCATTTCCTTGCTTGAAAACTTGTCATGTTTGTCTTATCTTATCGTGTCATGCGTGTCATGCCATGTCATGCTTGCTTGGAAAGTAAACTACTTGTGAGGGAAGGGAGACCCTTCTTCCTAAATGCCCATGCTTGTCATGTCCTTTCACTTGTGAGATGTCCTTGTGAGATGTACTTGCGAGGGAAGGGAAACCCTTCTTATGATATGTATGTACTTGCGAGGGAAGGGAGACCCTTCTTATGATAATGCATGATTGACTTGTCCTTGCCAAGAGCGAGGTAAAACATATCGTAGGATATGTCCCACCTCTAACCATGTTCTTAAAAACCTCGATAAATCATGTCATGCATGCCGTGCTCGTGAGGTCGTGTGCATACTTGCATTTGGAATTAAATATGGCATTTGAGTAATTCATAACACATAACATCAATGATTTGGGCAATTTAATATTGATATCATTTAGGGAAAGCGAACAATCACACTATCATAACCCTAGCAATTTCCATAAACCTTAAACATGCATTTTCTTAATTTATCATTCATTTTATTCACCTTGGCATTTCATCAAACATGGTACATTCATTATTTATTAACCCTACAACATGCTTTTCTAGGTGGTTTATACTCACATCACACTTGTATGTTTATTATTAGTACAATGCCCTTCCCCATTCATTCATTACATCATCCACACGGCATCCATTCGCCAACATCCATCTCCATTTACCATACATACCACCAATCTCATAACACATATATAAATGAAGGAAAATAAGGAGAAACAAAGGAAAAAGGAAAGCTATAACTAGGAGGGTAGTAAGAAGTACCGACCTTGAAGAGATGAGGAAGAAACCCCTCTTCCAAACGACCGTGAGTTGCTGCCCTAGCTTGGAACACGAGCTCCACCCGAGCTTGAGCCGAGATCTTGAAGGAAAACGTGCTTGAGGATGATCTAGGGTCTCAAACCCTTTGATTTCCCTTCCAAAAATCAAACCCTAGGTTAGGGATCGCCTTCTTCTCCTTTCCTTAGCTCTCAATCTTCAAAGTATTGCAAATAAGCCCTAAAGGCTCGGGCAAGACTCTTAAGGTAAGAGTAAACCACTCAAAAGACTAAAACACCCTTCCAAATTTTCTGCAAAAACGCGAGTACCGAGCGATCGGTGTTAATGACCGATCGATCGGTTGCCTACCGATCGATCGGTTTCATAACCGAGCGATCGGTTGAAATTTCACTCTCTGGAAAATTTCCCCATAGTAAAATCTCGACCAGTCGATAGCCTCCGAGCGATCGGTTTTGGACCGATCGATCGCTCCATGGACCGAGCGATCGGTGGTCTGCAGGTCCAAACTGTTTTGGCCATAACTTTTGACTCGTTCATCCGATTTCGACGATTCAACTTGCGTTGGGTTCGTACTTCGAAAACGAACATTTCTGACTTTTCGGAATTTCCAATTTCTTCCTTATTTATTAATTGCATTACTTTAAAGGAAAAATGGCTACGAAGGGTCATGCATAAATGTCAAAAGTTCGGGGCTCTACATCCTCCCCCCCTTACAAAAGTTTCGTCCTCGAAACTTGGACGAGACATGCATTACAGAATCAAACAATATTACAAGCTACATATACTAAACCTATACAAAATTCATTCAAACAATTCTGGGTACTTCGCTTTGACTTCGGCTTCACGCTCCCATGTAGCTTCTTCCCGAGCATGGTGTTTCCATTGCACAAGAACCAAAGGGATTGTCTTGTTGCGAAGCACTTGATCTCTCCGATCCAATATGTGAATCGGCTTCTCAACCAACGTGAGATCTTCTCGAATTTCCAACGGTTCCAATTCTAGTATATGCGAAGGGTCCGCAATGTACTTCCGAAGCATAGACACGTGGAAAACGTTGTGAACCGCGGCCATGTAAGGTGGAAGAGCTACTCGATAAGCAACTTCACCAACCCGCGTGATAATCTCAAACGGTCCAATATAGCGAGGACTAAGCTTGCCTCTTTTGCCGAATCTCATAATCCCTTTGCTAGGAGATACTTTCACAAAGGCTCGATCCCCTACTTGAAATTCCAAGTCCCTGCGGCGCGTGTCTGCATAGCTCTTTTGGCGATCTTGAGCGGCTTTCAACCGATCCCGGATGATCTTGACTATACTAGCAGTTTGCTCAATCAACTCCGGACCAAGTACTTTTCTTTCTCCTACCTCGTCCCAGTAGAGAGGAGACCTGCAGCTTCGCCCATACAAAGCCTCGAACGGAGCCATTTGGATACTCGCCTGATAGCTATTGTTGTAGGCGAACTCCACCAAAGGCAAGTGCTCTTCCCAACTGCCTTTGAAATCCAGCATACAAGCCCGAAGCATATCTTCTATTACTTGGTTCACCCTCTCGGTTTGTCCATCCGTTTGTGGATGAAAAGCAGTGCTGAAATCAAGTCGGGAACCCATAGCTTCCTGAAAGCTTTTCCAGAATCGTGATGTGAATCTTGGATCCCGATCCGACACAATACTGACAGGCACTCCGTGCAACCTCACCACTTCCTTGATGTACAAAGCAGCTAACTGACTAGAGTTGAAAGTAGTTCGGTAAGGCAAGAAGTGAGCGGACTTCGTCAAACGATCCACTACTACCCATATCGCATCTGAACCCCTTGCCGTCTTTGGCAAGCCAACTATGAAATCCATGGATATGTTCTCCCATTTCCACTCGGGAATCGGAAGGGACTGTAATAGACCTGCGGGCCGCATGTGTTCTGCTTTCACCTGTTGGCACACCAAGCACCGAGCTACATATTCCGCAACTTCCCTCTTCATATTCCGCCACCAAAAGTGACTCTTGAGGTTCCGGTACATCTTCGTACCCCCTGGATGCACAGTGTACTTTGCCCGGTGGGCTTCATCCATAATCTCCCTCCGAAGATTTGCATTGGCTGGAACACACAGCCTTCCCTTGAATGTGATAGCACCTCGGCTAGTGAGAGAGAAGTCCTCACTACCCTTAGCAACTTCCTTGTCCCGATAAGCCAATAATTCCGCATCCGTGGCTTGGTATTCTTGGATCAAATCTATAATGTATGGCCGAACCGTGACATTTGCCAAGATAGGACCACGGACAGAGTCATTCACACTAATGTCCAGATTTGCCAAGTCTTCAAGTAGCTTCCATTCCTGCACTAACATGCATGCTAACAACCCCGGAGGTCTTCTACTCAAAGCATCAGCCACTACGTTTGCTTTACCCGGGTGGTATTGAATGGTACAATCATAGTCCTTCAGAAATTCCATCCAACGCCTTTGCCTTAGATTCAGCTCCTTTTGGGAAAAGAGATACTTGAGACTCTTGTGATCAGTGAACACATAGAACTCCACCCCATAAAGGTAATGACGCCAAATCTTAAGTGCAAACACGACCGCCGCAAGCTCCAAGTCGTGCGTAGGATAGTTCTTCTCATGCTCCTTCAACTGCCTTGATGCATAGGCAATGACTTTCTTGTGCTGCATGAGTACACACCCAAGTCCAACGTGTGAGGCATCACTATACACCTCGTACCCATAAGGTCCGGATGGCACCGTAAGGACAGGAGCTGTGGTAAGCCTCTTCTTCAGTTCCGTGAAACTGATCTCACACTTGTCGCTCCATACGAACTTAGCGTTCTTCCTTGTCAGGTAAGTGAGCGGTGCTGCAAGGCTGGAGAAACCCTCTACGAATCTCCTGTAGTAGCCTGCCAACCCAAGAAAACTGCGTATCTCCGTGACACTCTTGGGCCTCGCCCAATTCATGACTGCCTCTATCTTCTTTGGATCCACCGAAATGCCTTCCGCCGATACAACGTGGCCTAGGAATGCCACCTCTTCCAACCAAAACTCACACTTGCTAAGTTTGGCGTATAGTTTGTGCTCTCTTAGCATTTCCAAAGCAAGGCGCAGGTCGCGTGTGTGATCTTCCCGTGTCTGGGAATAAACCAAAATGTCATCAACAAATACGATCACGCACCTATCAAGATATGGCCGGAACACCCGGTTCATCAAATCCATAAAGGCTGCCGGCGCGTTCGTGAGTCCAAAAGGCATCACCAAGAACTCGTAATGTCCATATCGAGTCCTGAAAGCAGTTTTGGGAACATCTTCCGCATTAATCTTCAACTGGTGATAACCCGATCGAAGATCTATCTTTGAGAAAAATCTCGCTCCCTTCAACTGATCGAACAAGTCATCAATCCTAGGCAAGGGATACCTATTCTTTATAGTGACTCTGTTCAATTGCCTGTAATCGACACACATCCGCATCGAGCCATCTTTCTTCTTAACAAACAACACCGGGGCACCCCATGGTGAGACACTTGGTCGAATGAAGCCAAGGCCTTGCAATTCCTCCAACTGAGTCTTTAACTCCTTGAGTTCAATAGGGGCCATTCTATATGGAGCTCTGAATACAGGAGCTGTGCCTGGTGCAAGCTCGATCATAAACTCAATCTCCCTGTCTGGAGGCAATCCTGGCAACTCCTCTGGAAATACATCCAGGAACTCACTCACAACCGGAATAGTCGATGAGTCCTTTGCCTCGGGGTTAGCTAAGCTCAACGCCGCAAAACGGGCAATGTCTCTACTTTTTAACCCCCGAAAGTGAAATGGTTTTCCTTTTACCGGCTTGAAGAGTACCATCTTCTCAAAGCAAGCTACATGCCCATGATGTGCTGCTAACCAATCCATTCCCAATATAATATCAAAGTCTTGGAATCCAAGGACGATGAGATCAACTGCCAACTCGTGGCTTCCAACTTGGACCACACTATTTCTATATACTTTATCTGCCAATACTGTTTTGCCGAGCGGAGTCGAAATGGCTAACTCCGGTTTTAGCTGACTAGGCTCCACAGAAAAGCCTTCTGAAAAATTTGGCGAGACAAACGAATGAGTAGACCCGGTATCAATCAACACTCGAGCCAAATACTCATTGACTAGTAGGGTTCCTGAAATTTTAACTAGCGTAGTTAATCCATGCATCAACAACGTATACGTGTAGGTTTATATACATATATAGAAGATGCCGAGTACGTACACAAAATATAGCATAACATAACAATCACGAATAAAGAAAATAACTCCAAACGCGTACCTTGCACCACATCATCAGATGCAAGTGCATCACCCTCTGTCAAAGCAAATACACGCCCCTGGTTCGCCTGGCGAGACTGAGGTGTAGACCGGGTAGTCTGAGATGACGCCTGGTATGATCCTGCTGGGCGTGTCGGGGGCCTACTATCCTGAGACTGGCCTGGTAAATGCCGGCTAGGGCAATCCCTGATCATGTGGCCCTGGCGACCGCAATGATAACATCCACCAGATGCTCTTCGGCAATCTCCTGCCGGATGCCTTTTGCCGCATGAAGTGCAGACCTCATATGTGTAGGCTGGAGGGACCGGAGGTGGTGTATACCTCGCTGCCTGAGGGGTAACTGGCCGTGGGGCCAGAAGAGCCTGAGGTCGAGGTGCCTGTGGCACGTACTGCCGGGGTGCTGGAGGCGCATAAGTCGGCCTCATCTGTGGTGCTGGCCATGTATACTGATAAGGACCAGTCCGGGCCCGCCTCTCTAAAGGTACCAAACCACTAGATTGGCCTCTCGCCAATTCTCTCTTCTTGGACACAGTCTCTGAATTGGTCTCAACCAACAAGGCTTTATCCACTACTTCGGCGTAAGTGGTGTGCCTGAAGACCGACACTTTCTCCATGATGACATCCTTGAGCCCTTGCTCAAACCTCCTCGCCTTCATTGCCTCGGTGGCAATCATATGTGTCGCGAAGCGTGATAGCTCCGAGAACTTGGCCTCATAAGCGGCCACAGACATCGAACCTTGCTCAAGGTTGATGAATTCTCTCTCTTTCCTTTCCCGAGCTCCAACCGGGAAATACTTCTTATAGAACGTGTCCTTAAACTCCTCCCAAGTCCACGGTTGACCTTGCATGGTCAAGTCCCGTGTCCTCAATGCAGACAACCACCAATGGTGGGCTTCGCCCTCTAGCATAAAGACTGCCCATGCCACTTTCTCTTCCTCTGTAGGAGAGAGCACCGCAAATATCTTCTCAACCTGGAGGATCCAAGCCTCCGCAGTAAGAGGGTCCACACTCCCGTGGAAAGATGGAGGCCTCAATCTCCTGAATGCCTCAACTCCAGCTGTACGATGTACTGGAGCTGCGGGCGGTGGAGTAGGTGCCGCTGATGCCGGTATAGTTTGCCGAGCCGCCAGGATGGCGAGTGTCTCAGCAATAGAGCTTAAGACCTGAGAGAGGTCCGGCTGCTCATCCTCATCCCGTGAAGAAGAGGAAGCTCTGGTATGTGGTCCACGACCCCGTGTGTTCCGTCTCATGACTAAAGTCCTGAGAATAATGACACCACATGAGTCTAACTTGAAACCACAGTTTATTTCAATGTCATTTCGCAATAATTCAATCTGTATTAGTTGTATAATATTAATATACAGCACATCAAGTCATCAAAGTATTCATCACATTATACTTATACTTTAGTGTTCTAGCGTACCTAGGACCGTACTTGGTTAAAGCAACCATTTTAGACTAAGACTAAGGTTTAGTCTTACACTTGGAACCAGACTCGCTCCCGACTCACTTCCTTCCTAACTTGTTTCCTAACATATGCTCTTGTCAAGCCGTGGTATAAGATTCTAAGTGACCCTAAAGACCTAAAGCCTAAGCTTTGATACCACTTCTGTCGCGACCCAAAACCCACCCTAGGAGTTAGAGTGAATCTTGGACGACTTAATCATTTCTCATATGACTTGCTTGACGAACCAACCTGCAAAACTCACAGAACATATACAATAGAGGATAACAGCGGAAGCATAACTATAAAACACAACGGAAGTCTAACAAACCTCTAAGTATATATACACATGGTCCAAGTTTAATACAAAAGAAAACAAAACCAAGAAAGTGCGGACATGCCCGCCAAAATACATGGATATAATCACTCATGCTCACCCACAGCTAAACCACTTAGAATCTAACACCACCTACTGATAACCCTCCACGGGAGGTTCCTCCAAAGGTTCCTCGACGTACTCCTCCTCCACCCAAGGACTAGGAGCACAGACATCAAATGGAGCAGCAGCTCCTTCAGAACCTGCCGACATAAGAAGTACGGCTGAACATGGAATACTCAGCGGGTACTAAATACTAACCAATAGTCATAGCAAAACCATAACAGTATAGGAAGCAGGAAGCATTTCACATATATCAAGCAGGAAACAATTCAAGCATATAAAGCAGGAATAATTCATATCATGACAATAAAGTAAAGGAGTATATAATCATGCTTGAATTCATAAAGCCGATAAAACCCTTGAAAACACCGTGCACTTGACTTGACTGAATATACCATTTCCTTGCTTGAAAACTTGTCATGTTTGTCTTATCTTATCGTGTCATGCGTGTCATGCCATGTCATGCTTGCTTGGAAAGTAAACTACTTGTGAGGGAAGGGAGACCCTTCTTCCTAAATGCCCATGCTTGTCATGTCCTTTCACTTGTGAGATGTCCTTGTGAGATGTACTTGCGAGGGAAGGGAAACCCTTCTTATGATATGTATGTACTTGCGAGGGAAGGGAGACCCTTCTTATGATAATGCATGATTGACTTGTCCTTGCCAAGAGCGAGGTAAAACATATCGTAGGATATGTCCCACCTCTAACCATGTTCTTAAAAACCTCGATAAATCATGTCATGCATGCCGTGCTCGTGAGGTCGTGTGCATACTTGCATTTGGAATTAAATATGGCATTTGAGTAATTCATAACACATAACATCAATGATTTGGGCAATTTAATATTGATATCATTTAGGGAAAGCGAACAATCACACTATCATAACCCTAGCAATTTCCATAAACCTTAAACATGCATTTTCTTAATTTATCATTCATTTTATTCACCTTGGCATTTCATCAAACATGGTACATTCATTATTTATTAACCCTACAACATGCTTTTCTAGGTGGTTTATACTCACATCACACTTGTATGTTTATTATTAGTACAATGCCCTTCCCCATTCATTCATTACATCATCCACACGGCATCCATTCGCCAACATCCATCTCCATTTACCATACATACCACCAATCTCATAACACATATATAAATGAAGGAAAATAAGGAGAAACAAAGGAAAAAGGAAAGCTATAACTAGGAGGGTAGTAAGAAGTACCGACCTTGAAGAGATGAGGAAGAAACCCCTCTTCCAAACGACCGTGAGTTGCTGCCCTAGCTTGGAACACGAGCTCCACCCGAGCTTGAGCCGAGATCTTGAAGGAAAACGTGCTTGAGGATGATCTAGGGTCTCAAACCCTTTGATTTCCCTTCCAAAAATCAAACCCTAGGTTAGGGATCGCCTTCTTCTCCTTTCCTTAGCTCTCAATCTTCAAAGTATTGCAAATAAGCCCTAAAGGCTCGGGCAAGACTCTTAAGGTAAGAGTAAACCACTCAAAAGACTAAAACACCCTTCCAAATTTTCTGCAAAAACGCGAGTACCGAGCGATCGGTGTTAATGACCGATCGATCGGTTGCCTACCGATCGATCGGTTTCATAACCGAGCGATCGGTTGAAATTTCACTCTCTGGAAAATTTCCCCATAGTAAAATCTCGACCAGTCGATAGCCTCCGAGCGATCGGTTTTGGACCGATCGATCGCTCCATGGACCGAGCGATCGGTGGTCTGCAGGTCCAAACTGTTTTGGCCATAACTTTTGACTCGTTCATCCGATTTCGACGATTCAACTTGCGTTGGGTTCGTACTTCGAAAACGAACATTTCTGACTTTTCGGAATTTCCAATTTCTTCCTTATTTATTAATTGCATTACTTTAAAGGAAAAATGGCTACGAAGGGTCATGCATAAATGTCAAAAGTTCGGGGCTCTACAGTTAATCTGCAGTTTCTTAGCTATTTGCTTACTTAGGTTTTCTATGTTATAAACATTTCTCTTCTTTGATCTTGAATGATAAGACCCATGTTTTCACCGAGGAACCAAATCCTCTACGGTGAAAATCAGATTTTGTAAATCCAGTTATGCCCTTGAGGTCGCCATGTGTCCCTTTTGACACCCCTTAACCGTGGTTAAGATTCACTCATTCTTAGGGTTCACCCACCCATCCTTGGATTTAAAAAAAAATACTAGGGGGGGTGAATCTTAACTACAGTTAAGGGGTGCCAAAAGGGACACGTGACAACCTCATGGGCAAATCGGATTCCCCAGAATTTGGTTATCATCGTAGAGGATTTGGAAACGAAACTTGTGTATTTTGAATTATGTTTTAATGTTCTGCACAAATTCTAATGTTCTGCACAAATTCGATGGAGATTGTTTGGAACATTTCCGCACTGTTATATATGCTCTTACAGATTGGGCATGGGTTAGATGCGTAGGCTTGAAAGTAGTGCATATTGTTCTGGTTTTAAGAAATTTTAACCCTTGGTTAATTTTTTTTTAAAATAAAACTAAGGGTAATGCTTGAACCCTTATGTTTGGTTGCCGAGAAAATAGATGAAACCGTGGAAAAGAAAAGAAAATTTTAGATTTTTAATACGATTCTTAGTTGTGTTTTATCTAATTTTTTTTTCTTTTCTCTATTTTCGCTTATTTTCTCGGAAACCAAACATAGGATAAGAGTTAGTAAATTTTAATCCCAATTAAAAGAGGTTAAAAGGGGACAGATGGCGAAAAGGGGGGCATGAGACGCCTCGCTTCGATCAACTAATGAGGAGGTGACTATTTACCTTAAATAAATTTGTATTCTTGCTAAAGCTTTAGCCAGTTGTAAAAGAGTAAAACAGTGGGGAAGAATGAAGACATGTATGATGTGTCCCTCCCCTAGAAAAGTGGGAAAGAGAAAACTAGAACTAACATTTTGTAATATAATATCGGATAAACATCTAATTAAATTTATAATATAGTACTATTATTTTACTTTTACACAAAACCCTAATTTTATTATATATTATTAAATATCAATATTTTAATTAAACTTTTATTTTTAAAAATAAAGTAATACTATTTTAACCCAAAATTTTGATATTCTAAAATTTTGGCCAAATTTGAATGAATAAGAGTATCAATTTGAAGAGAGATTGGGGACCGAAATTTTATAGAAATTAAAACATGACCTATACTAACCTTGATGGGTTTTTTTTTTTTGGGGAGTCCTTAATAGACGACCGCAAGCTCTTGGCAAAGATTACCTTTACCACTTAACCCACTTACCACAAAAGGTTACCTTTACCACTTCACCCACTTACCACTAGGTCACTAAACAAGTTAATAACATGTAGGTGTCAGCTAGTTTAGCCGGTAAAGTCTCTAGTCATCGTACCAGAGACCTGATCGAATCCCACCTACATCGGGGTTGGGGTTTAGGGGAGAGGGAGGCTACCCTCATTGTGCAGCCCAAGGTCCACGTGACCTCCAATGAACCAAAAAAACAAAGTTTCTTACAGCCATGTGTCGCCTTTCAATTTAAAGGTCCAAGCTGACAGTGCGGTCAGTTATGTATTTTCCATTTGACTGGTGATCTTCTCCAGTTGTAACCGTTTTTGGGCAAAACCGGTTACAACCATGTGGTCACCCCATGTCTCTTTTTATACCCCTTAACTGTGGTTAAGATTAACCTACCCTTAGGGTTCACCCAACTCTCTTTGGTTTTTAGAAAAAAATATTTTAAAAAAATTAACCCTAGGAGTTGGTAAATTTTAATCACAGTTAACAAAAGAAATTATTATATTTTTCTAAAAACCAAGAACACTTAGATGAACCTTAGGGGTGAGTGAATCTTAACCATAGTTAAGAGGTGTCAAAAGAGACATGTGGCCACCTCATGGGGGTAACCGGTTTTGGCAAAACCGGTTACAACCGGAGAAGAATACGTCCCTTTCCATTTTTATTTTGAGTAGCGACTAGCTTTCCCACGCGGTCCAGTACGTATCTCCCTGTCATGTCCTCGTGTCCCTTTTAACACCCCTTTGAATTGGGTTAAACTTGACTAAAATAAAGTGAAGAATTTTATTTTCTTAAAAAAATATCAAGATTGGATTGCTTAACTCTAAGAGCGAGTAAATCTTAACCATAATTGATGAGTATTAAACAGTGGGGCATGGACCAAAGAGGACCGACATTCCCCTTACATAGTGGAAATGCCCGGTCCACCAACCATTTCCCTTTTATGGGCTGATAAAGTCTGTTGGTGTTTACTAGAGACTTGAGATCAAATCTCACTTACATGAAGGTTGGAAGGTTGGGGGGTTTATGGGAGGAGGAGGGCTATCCATTGTGAAGTCCATAAAAAGAAAAAAAAAAATTGAGCAATTAAGGATACGATTGGCACTAGCACTCCCCTTAGATTTATGGGTGCTTCACCTTATTTTGGTAAACTCAATCATATCACAAGGCAATGGCTGAAGGCAAAGACAAGGGAATACTCACACCATTTATGGGTGCTTCACCGGAAAGGGCATTTTTGTGCATCTTTATTATTACAAAAGCATGTTTTTGACCTCTCTACTATTATAACGAGAGAATAGGCTTAGATGAATTTTTCATTAATAACCATAACACCCCACTAATATATTATCCTCTACTACATGAGAACAGTTATATAAAGGATATTAAGGTAATCGAACTATAACTACCCACAACTCCTTCATAGACCACGATTCTCTCATTCCTTTCATCTCCTCCCACGTCGGTTCAAACTCTATATGCTCCATTTTCACTTACCTTCCATTCTAGACTTGTTATCGCCTCCTGTTATCATCGCTACCGCTTGCTGTCACTTTCTTTTGTCATCTACTACTGTAGCCGGTAAGTTCATTTTTTTTTGGAGCATCTATTTTTTGGAAATTTGTTTGATTTATTTTCATCTTCAATTATGTGAACTTGTTAGAGATTAGATTGCAAGAGATTGAAACAAAGAAGAAAAATTCTTCACTGCTTACCTAACACCTTGAATCCATCATCTATTCATATTCCAACATGTTGCAGTGATTTTCCCATTAATTACCATATATAATGTTTACTCTAAAAATGGGCCAATGCATTAGAAAAGGGTAGTGATTAATTAGCCGATCATGAATTTTACTATGCGGTCAAATGTGTCCACGTATCCCTTTTAACTATGATTAATCTTAAGAAAGTTGAAATTAATATTTCTTTTCTTTTCAAAAAATCAAGGTTAGATTGCTTAACATTACCCTATGTTTGGTTGCCAAGAAAATAAGTGAAAACATGGAAAAGTAAAGAAAATTGGGCAAAACACAACTAAAATTCGTATTATAAATCCAGAATTTTCTTTTCTTTTCCATATTTTCACATATTTTCTCGACAACCAAACATAGCAGGGGTGAGTGAATCTTAACCACAATTGTTGATTATTAAAAAAGAGGCCTGGACTAATGAAAGAAGTGGAAAACAGTTGTACAATAATTTATATGGATTGTTCATTCCCATGCACGTGCATTCTGCTAGTATTTATATATATATAAAAAAAGGCATGCTTTGCATTTTTATTACTTATAAGGGTATGCTTTTGACACATGTACCCCTTTGCTATGCATGTAAAACAAAAACTAATAAGGGTAATATGGGAATACTATCCTATTTAGTAAAACTTTTCAAACTATGCAGGGTAATATTTTGGTGATTTTACATATCAGTTGCTGCATTCTACCAGCTTTGCAAATATATTATTGTGAGTTATAGTTTTGCAAATTAACTGGTCTTGCAACCGTCAGCCATACATCCTCAATCCCCAATTTTGTTATGTTTTTTTTTTGTTATTGTTAGGAAAATGGTTATTATACCCTTGTGATATTTCATAACCTTGCCAAGCCTTCAACTATCTTTGAATTACGGTTAATAAGTTTTAACCCTTGTGATTAAGATTCACACACTGAGATAAAACATATAACCCTAGTTTTTTATTTATTTAAATAACGTGTCCCCTTTTAACTCCATTTTAACTTAAATTAAAATACACTAACCCTTAGAGTTAAAGCATCTAACTTTGGTTTTAAGAGAAAATAAATTAATATGTCCCCTTTGAATTCCCTTTAAATGTGGTGAAGATTCATTAACCCTTAGGGTTAAAGCACTAACCCTGAGTTTTAGAAAAAATTAATGTGTCCCTTTGTAACTCCTTTTAACTGTGGTTAAATTCACTCATCCTAATAAAAAATTTAATTGTGTCTTTTAATTCATTTTAACTGTGGTTAAGGTTCACTAACCCTTAGGATTAAAGAATCTAACTTTGATTTTTTAAAAATTAAAATTTTAAATTGTCCCATTTTAACTCTCTTTAACTATGATTAAGGTCAACTAACTCTTAGGGTTAAAGCATCTAGCCTTGGTCCTTGATATTGAAAAAAAAAATAATGTGTCCCTTTCCATAAGGGTTAGTGAACCCTAACCATAGTTAAAGGGAGTTAAAAGATAGGTTTAATTTTTTTTTTCTTCTAAAAACCAAGGTTAGATGCTTTAACCCTAAGGGTTAGTTGATCTTAACCACAGTTAACGGGAGTTAAATGGGGACACCTTAAAAAAAATTCTAGAAACCAAAGTTAGATGTTTTAACCCTAAGGGTGAGTGAATCTTAACCACAATTAAAGGGAGTTAAAAGGGGACACGTTAATTGTTTATAATTTTAAAAAAAAATCAAGGTTGGACCGTTGGATGTTTTAACCCTAAGAGTTAATGAATCTTAACCATAGTTAAAGGGAGTTCAAAGGGGTCACGTAAATTTTTTCTTCTTTTAAAACCAAGATTGGATGTTATAACTCTAAGGGTTAGTGTATCTTAACCTAAGTTAAAGATAGTTAAAATGGGACACATTATTATTTTTTCTTTTTAAACCAGGGTTAAATGTTTTATCCCTAAGGGTGTGAATCTTAATCACAAGGATTAAAATTTATTAACCTTAGTTCAAGGGTAGTTAAAGATTTTGTGGGGTTATGAAATATCATAAGGACATAATAGTTATTTTTATAACAATAACAAATGGAAGCCTAACAGAACTAAGGATTGAGGTTATTTGTCTAATTATTGCAAAACCATAAGTAAATTTGCAAAACTATAACTCATAACACAGTGTATTTGCAAAGCTTGTAGATAGCAGCTCATATGCAAAAACCCCTAATATTTTTGACATAGGGTGACTAGAGGATCAGATTTGGTCTTGCTCTCGCAAGAACAAAATCATCTTGCATAAGCCCAGCACCCAACATGTGGCGATAAAAAGGGAAGAAGCCATTTCATTTTTTTCCCCCTGTATGTTAACTTCTCTCCATTTAATATCTTCTCCCCTTTTTATTGCCACATTTCTCATATGTTTCTATGTCCCAGGCAAGATGGTTTTGGTCTTACGAGAGCAAGACCAAATCCAATCCGGGCGACTAAAAGGCATTTCACTTTTGCTGGATTAATATGGACTAGTGATTAGCGGACCCACCCCACCAAAAAAAATTTTAGTGGACCCATGGTTCCGTTTCATATCTTACTCCGTGTCCCTTTTAAGGCCCATGTAACCCTAGTTAATCTTAACTAAATTAAACTATAAGATTTCGTTTTGCTTTTTATTTTTTGAAAAGCCATGGTTGGATTGCTTAACCCTAGAAGTGAGTGAATCTTAACCATAGTAGGTGAGTATTTAATAGTTTTTTTTTTTTTTGAAAAACCATGGTTGAATTGCTTAACCTAGGGGTGAGTGACCATAACAGCCGAGTATTTAAAAGGAACCAATGAAATAGATTTTCCGGGAACACCCATCACTGTTCTATTTAAAATTGAGGCGTGGACCAATGAGAACACGCCATTCCCTTACAAAATGGGAACCATGGGTAAGTTAACTATTTTTCATATGGGAACCATAACGGCACGCTCAATTAGTGCGAGTCTTCACGCACGCGTTCTGTGAATGATTATTAGTGCTTCTCTATCTGAATGCGTTGTATGGGAAAACATTTATTGAATCGTTTGCATCAATCAACGTAAAGTAATCAAAGAACCGACGGCTGCTTCTGCCACTTCCTCAAACGACTCTTACCCTTCTTCTCAATATCTTCATATCTCTTCTTCTTCTTCTCTCTTCACGTAGTCTACGTATTTCTAGAATGGCAGAAGAAGAGACCATTGTAGAGGAGCGAGAAGAGAAAATGGCGTCTCCTTTGGGTGGAAATCCAACAGTAAGAATTGCTAGATTTCTCAGACCATGTGCTAATCATGTTGACCAAGTCGCTGCTGTTTCGCCTTTTCCTCTCTTGGCTGAAACCATTTCTCACGGCCATAAGATAAGGCCTTCAGATGTTCTCTTTAAAGGCTGGAAAAACCCCCAAAAGAAATGGAGAGAGTGGCTTACTCAGATGTCTGGAAAATATAAGCCCATATGGATTAAAACCGGCATCTTTCATGCTATAATGAATTCTGTATACGAAATCCGAACTACCCATTCTCTGGTTCTCGGCCTATTGGAGGTTTGGTGTCCTGAGACAAATACGTTTGTATTGCCATGGGGTGAAGCTACACTGACTCTCGAAGACATGCTGATTCTTGGGGGCTTCTCAGTTCTCGGCGAACCCATTACCAGTCCTCTTACAAGGGAACTGGTTAAGATCGAGGAAGAAATTATCAAAGAGCACAAGGGATTTAATAATCAAAGAGCGCGAAAGGCCAACCACTCCAGCTGGTTGAACCATTTCATGGGGTATGGCAGCGAGTTAGAGCACGTTGCGTTTCTCGCCTTGTGGTTGTCAAGGTAGAACGGATTCTCTCCACGACCATATATATATATATATATATATATATATATATATGTATATATGTATATGTAATAAAACTTCTGAGACCCCCTTAGGCCGAGACCACTGAGACTATGTTTCAAGAGCACGAGATTTCAGGTGGGCCTACATGTGAAATGACCCCACCTAAGAGCACGGTCTCGGCCCTAAGGGGTCTCAGTGGCAAAGTCCACATATATATATATATATATTTTGTATTCAAAATACCTGATACAACTGAAGTCTAACTCAAACGGAATATAAGGCTAGGAGGTAAATCCTGTGTTTTTTCTGTGTGATTGATTTGATTTTGTCTTTATTTTCAATAGGTACGTCTTCCCTTCTCATCCTGAAGAACTAGTCAGAAGACATCTCTTCTCGGTCTCGATTCATTTGGCCCAAGGCATGCCTATAGCTCTTGCGCCAGCAGTCTTGGCAACCCTTTACAGGGACTTGAGATTATTGAAAGACCAAGTTGCTTCTTCTTCCGAACCTGCTACTGTTTGGGCACCATTTCAGATACTACAAGCATGGGCTTGGGAGCGGTTTCCGCTCCTGAGACCGAATACCCCGAATTCACTTCTCCCTGGTGAGCCCAGAGTGGCTCGATGGCACAAACTCAATTCTAATGTGAAGCTTCCATTCGTTAGGTCTACACTGAAGCTACTTGAAAATTTCCAGTGGCGCCCTTATGCTGCTAGTTTGAATAATTGGCGCGTTCCTTCGTTTTACAAGGAGAGAGATGAATTATCCAATGATCCAGTTGTGGAAGATGAGCTTAGATCATTTGCGCGCTGTTTAAGGGCTTGTGAGCTAGTTGGACTAGATTGCATCGAACAGTATCTTCCACATCGAGTGGCTTTGCAGTTTGGAATGGATCAAGATCTTCCCGGTACTTTTATCCGTGCCAATTCGACATCAAAACTTGCGTGGAAAACCTATGACAAGCCTACTAGAGATGCCAAATTCTATGTCCGGTCTCGGTTCTTGGATTCGAATGTCACTACAAGATACTCTGAATGGTGGAAGCAGTCGATGATGCGACGCAGTTCAAACAATGTTAAAAGGTCACTTGAGAATCCATCAAAAGGAAAGAAGGGTACCCAGAATTTGGAAGCTTGGAGAGACGACGATGAGTTGCTACTGTCAAAAAGAATGAAACACCTTGAAAGCTCCACTAGTATTGCGAGCAGACCAACTAGAACTGGCAAACCAGCTCGGTCCAGCCAGTTTCAAGGACAACTGTTCTGTTCTTCTGAAGAGGATATTGGAAACAGTGAAGCATCAATGGAATCCACCATGAGGGTTTCCAAAAAAATTGTGCAGAGAAAGACTGGGGATTCAACCGACGGCCTGTTAGATTTATACAATTCTGAAGGAAAGAGTATTACAAGTGGATCTCAGGAACCTGGACTTGAAGCTAGGCTTCTGCAGCTGGAGAGAGAGTTGACTGGGCTTAAATCCCAAATGAAGACCAAAGTTGAGAAAACCCCTAAATTCTAGTTGCAAAATGCAAATGCTGTTTCTACCACCTTTGTATCTTGAATTTTGATGTTCTGGGATTCTTCCTTTTGTTTTGGGTACTTGTCAAAATTATTTGATATCCTTCTTGTTTCACTTAGAATCCTGCTTATTGCTTTGGTTTGTCTCTGCTTACAAATTTTCTGAGTCACTAATCTTTAATCTGGATACGTACCTTTAATCTGTCATTCCATGTTTGCTTAAGGGAATTAGCTAGCCTGAGGGTATTCTGATATTACCCTATGTTGCTCACACATCGACACCATTATTGTTTCAGTTCTGAAATTAGAGTTAGCTCTGTATAGGAGAAAAGGGGTCATCTAACCGGGACAGTCCCTCCCATCCATCTGAAAAACCCAATGAGGATGATTCTTTTGGGATCATGGCTAGTTCATTGAAGTGGGGATTGCAATGACCATCAAAATTGATTGGCATAGACAGAAGTATGGCATAATATTCTATAACACCACAAAATCTGAAATTCTGAACTCTGGGTCTTATTCTACTTGTCTTGGATTCAATAGCAATATATATGTAGTGTGGTGAAGACTTCTAGCTTGTTAAAAAGAAACAAAATGATGCTTACTTGGATCTCCAGAAGCTGACACTGAAGGTATATATGTGGTTGATACATATCACATAGGGTACATACATACCATGTGGAATTCCAAATAAAAGACCCCCAGGTTCCTGTTCAACCAAAGCAACAGATGTGACTAATACATGTACCAGTGACATGAGAGTTGAGGCTATAATACCAAAAATGCGAAAACAATTCTTATGCATAACACAGTAGCTCAATCATCAAGAGTTCCACAAAACTCTTTTTTGATTTCTGCTATTGCAGAGTTCTTTTCACTGCATCTTTTCTGATTTCTGCATTTACAAGTGTAGATATCTTTTGCGAAAATCTTAGTTCTATATTTTCACTTCTACTCATTGCTTCATGGGATTTGATATCATTCAGCCCCCATACATGGCTTTCTTCAACTGTTTACAATCTGAACCAATGCAGAGCACCGATAATTCATAAACTTCTAGGAGACTCGCTTTGAGAAATTAAAAGGTTTTCTCACTTCACCGAAATGGCTGTGTGCCATAGATGCCAAAACCTTAAATGCCCTCCAACTCGGTATCTCGAACCCAAGAGCATGTTTATCAGTCTCTCTGCAAGGTTAGTTAGTGGTGGCTGAGCAAATTCAGATCAGACAGACTTGCTTTTTCCAAAGGATCGTGCTGCGATCGTAACAGACCCTTTCCTCATGTGTTGTGCTCCGTATGCTATGGTGGATGCTATTGTTGTTGAAGCTACCAACCAACTGTTTCAAATCTGAGAGTCGGATTCTGTTTCATGAAGGTTGAAAGTAGAGAGAACTAATGTAGTGGTGTATTTACCTTAGATATGTGATGTATAATTGAGTATCTTCGGTGCCAAATTCCGGTTGAAGAAGGGCAGCAGCAACCAAGACCAATTGAAAGACTGTATTAACCTGTCACAAAATGCAGTGTCCAGTAAGAAACCAAACATATTTATCACATCTAAATTCTGAAAGACTAGCAAACATAGCCTGCTGACTCTCATAGTCAGCTCATGATTTGGCTGAGTCAACTCCAACCTCAAGCTCGCTGTGCTGAGCCAATGGCATCAATCCCATATTCCAGGCAAATAATGGCCTAATCAGTTTCTTGAATGGGGTGACTAATGACATCAATCCCATATTCCAGGCAAACAATGGCCTAATCAGTTTCTTGAGTGGGGTGACTGCTGCCCAAATCAATCGACCGGCCAAGTCTAACCAACTTAAAATATAAGGAGTGAAGGACAAAAATGAGGAATATAAAGCCTTTTCAGCTCATGTACAAAAAACTTTTCTGTTCTTTTCTATTTGTTCTATTTTTTCCGAATAACAGGGACCATGTCTTTCTTTGTTTTGTTGCATATCCTTAAATACCTTCAACTTTTATATTTTGTTCTTTGCAACTCCTTTTTTTTTTCTTTTTGACATTTTGATCCTTTTATATCTGAGCCTTATGAGATGAAAATCTCACGTACGGTTTGGTATGGGGATTCTTTGAATAGAATGAACGACCGTAACGGATCTCCTTCTTTTCTGTGAATGTTAGATAAAAGGGGATCCTTTATGTATTTTCCATATTTTTTGGTTCTCATTCAAAATTTAAGGTTTCCTAGTTTTTATTTTTTTCTGGCTACTTCTTCTTGATTGTCCTTTCTCTAATTTCCTTTAAGAAGCTAGTTAACATATATCTAACTAGCTCATGTGAGTTGCTTTTTACCCAGCTTTCTTAATTGGTTATCATGTGACTATTCATATTTTATTGATTGGACTTTAGAGTTTCCGAGGTTTGTTGAATTGATGCTAAGGTAAATTGGGTGCACTAGTGACAGCTTACATCATGCCTTCCACTTTATAGTGCCTTTTTTTTTAAAGAAGAATCATCGACAACTCTATCCCCATGCAGTCATTCACGAGTCTGCAAGCTATTGACACAACTGCACTATCCTATCTAATGTGCTTCATGACAAACAATGATCAATTTATGAATAAAAGGAAGCTTACCTTGCTAAGAAAGAGGGGTTCCACCTTCTGTGGATGGGTCCCATCGAGGTTGAGGAAATCGGACCAACTATTCCACTATCATAAGAAGTACAATTAGAAATCAAACAGAATCCCAAACAAGATTTAAGCGAATAAACATCCAATGTTCAAGTAAGGTAGCAGCCTCACCTCCCAACCCAAGCTACTAGCTCTTTTATAGACTGCACCACCTATGAGACCGACATCACGGATCACAACAAGTCCAACAAGTCCAGCTTCACAACCAAAAGACTAAATCAGGCTGTTTGACCAACAAACATAGTTGTGTGTGCGTGCCTGAATCATAAATCCTAAAGACTCCAATGATACCAGATGCAGAACCCCTCCAAATGCCACTAGAAAACTATTGTACTAGTAAACCCTAAGTACTGTTGAGCATTATGGAACCAACAATTTACCGATCCAAAACAATTATGGAATTAACAAATTTATGTAGGTGCCACTGGTTCGACCGATTCAAATGGCCCCTAAATGTAGTGGACAGCTTGAACAATCTTTTATATCCACTCATTTTTATTTATTAATGAGAATTTTCGGCAACCAGTTCAGACTCAAACAGGTTGAACCAAACAGCCCTTGGTTACATCTTTGTTAAAAGACAGCCATCACAATTCCATAAGAGCTAAGAATGACTTATCCACCCACCCTCATATAGTAGAAAACAATTGTAAAAACTAATGCTGCACATTTTCTTTTCTTTTTTCTGGATTGGTAATGCTGCACAATTTTAGTGAGTTCCAATGCCAAGACGAAGCTTAATTTTAGAATATTGTTCCTGTTGGAAATTTTATTAGTGCATCGGCTGACAAGAAAAGAACAGCAAGGAACTTACGGTGTAGAAGGTCATTTTTCACCATTGCTAAAGCAACACAGCCGATCAGAACCTGTATCATCCGAATAAAAATTAAAAAATTGTCCCAATGCTGAAATTGGAATGAATTGACAACCTAATACTACCAAAATCAATTGAGATTAACCAGTTAAAACCACTCGCACGAATACAAAAGTGTTAACTTTTAACCTTGTCAGCGAGGGGATCAAGATATGATCCAATCACCGAATTGATACCCATCTTCCTAGCCATGTAACCATCTAGCTACAAAAAGAAATATGACGGAGAGGTCAGAATCTCATTTTTCGTACACTCTATGTCCATTTTGTGGTGCAAAAAATGGATGTGGATTCCATACCCAGTCAGTTGCTCCAGAGATGACCAACCCCACAAATGCAGAAAGATACCATTCATGTATGATCATCCTGCAACAAACTTCTCAAAAATAATTCTGTTGCAATCAAATCCAGCATCTTGCAAATAGTATTTGTTCTATATATACATCAGTTTTCCCTTTCTAATGCATTTGCTTATATATAATTTGTGTAATGGATCACTGATAGAAACTTGTGCATGATAGATCTAACCGTTTGAAATTAACTAGCAATGAAAACTACAACAACCTTAGAAAAAATAAAATAAAATAAATACAGACATCAGACTGCACAAGACCTTATACTTTTTTTTTTTTGGTGGACTTGACCTTATACTTTAGGTATTAAAATAAGGACTCTTTGTGCACGCTCTTTACTACGCGACTGGATCTCCGTTAAGGTTGATGTGGTGGAGATAGGGTTTGATGAGCTGATTTCATAGTGGGTTCAAGAGAGGGTTGTATTGGAGTTGCTTTGTTTTTTGTTGTGTTGTTGCTAGTAGTTAGTTGTTTTTCATTCGGCCTGGTTTTGTGGGATTCACTATTTGTGAATCTGCTTTCTTTTTCATATTAATGAAATTGCATTTACCGATAAAAAAAAAGGATTGTTTGTGAACAACTGAAAATTAGTTATTAAAAACAATTTCCTTGATAAAGAAAACAATGATGTAGACAATATCACATATGGAGAGCGATGCATCTGATGACCCACAAGATATTGGCATGGAGAAAAGGAAGAAAACATGATGACTATTGATAAGTGTTTAATTTTGCTTAATTATCCCCATTTAAATAAGAATTATCATACTTTTTTGGTTTATATCTTCATTTTTACACGTAAAGTGGTGTATTCTCTTCTCACCATTCCGTTGTCCTCTTTCTCTTAATTTTCATGATAAATTTGCATGTATTCATACATGTCTTGGAAGGCCACATGCAAAATATTTTTAAGAGAGACTTATCACGTGTATTTATTTTTTGTAGGAATCCTAACCCCAGACTACTCTCGGGATTCAAGAAGTCCAAAGTTTCAAATACCCCATGTTCAACTCAAAGATCTAAAGGAGCTAGAGCCCAAAGAGCAAAGCCCAAGTCAAAAGTCCAAGAAGCCAAGTCTCAAGTCAAAGAGTGAAAGCCCAAGAGCAAAGCCCAAGACCAAGTATAGAAAGATTCTACAACATGGCTGGAGAATCTTAGGAAGTTATGGATTAATATGATTTTGGCATAAAAAGGGTGGAACTCTCTTGAATTAGAAAGAAGAAGTGTGCTATATTAATGTTTCTATTTCAGAAAAAAGGAGAAAGCCTATTTTGGTCACAAGAACTCTTTATTTTGGGTGGATTTTGGAATTCAAGCAAGGAGCTTAATGGAGACCAACTAAATCTACAAGAAAAGCAAGAAATTTTGTGGATGGCTAGAGGAGTGCTATTATTTAGCAACCAATCTCAAACAAAGAATGAGGATTTCCCGGATTCCCGCCTAATCTGGACAGTACTTACTAATTTGGACATAACTTTTGACTCAAAATTCGGATTAAGGTAAGGTTTGATGTTTTGGAAAGAAGACTTAAAGGGGAACAAAATTGTATTTCATGAAGATCTCCTAATTCGGACGTTTAAGGGGTCAAAACATGTCGTCAAGTGGAGGGAAGTGCAATTTTGGTTGGAATTTTGGAATTAGAAGTTTCTCTTTTTTTTTCTTTCCCTTCTTTTCTTCCCTTTAGCCTATATAAACCTAAAGTGAGAGACTTTTGGGGCTCTCTGATATTTTCTCATTCTCTTTTCTCTCTTCTTCTTTTAGCTTTTTTTGAGTTATTTTATTGTAGTGTTTGGAACACCATTAAGGAGGATGACAACTCCAATCATGGTGGGCTAAACACCTTTCTAAGGTTAGGGATTTGAAACCTTTTTCCGATTTATGTGGATGGTTTGATCATTAATTTTAATTGAATAGTTCTTATTTTGGTTAATTGTTCTTCTCTATATGCTCTTTGATTTCATATGATCTATTGATATATAGAATGCTTGGATCCCCTGTGAGTTAGATACAGAATACTCTTCAAATTTCTTTAATTATTCAATTGAATTTAATGGTCAGTGGTTTTATCGTATAATTTTCTATCTAGATTAAATCTTTATTTAATTCTAGATGTGTTTTCATCCAAATCTAAGCATAAGGAGGGATAGGTAGATTTTCCTGAAGCCTTAGACCTCTTTTTCATTGCTTTACAGTTATCAGTGATTTTTGCTTCATTCTCATTGAGTGGAAAACCGATTTTAAATCTCTCTTCTCTTTAGATTTCGTTTCCTTAATTCTTGTTGCACAATAGTCAATCCCTGTGGATTCGACCCTGTGCTCACCAGATACATCAACTGTGTCACTTGTGCACTTGCAAGTATATTATTTTTACTCTTGATTTTATGTCCATTAATTTGGATTAAATTAAGTTGTAACAACTATACTACAAGATAATGAATCCAATAAGATTTCTCATCCATCTGCCAAGAAGTGAGAAAGTCTATTGCCGATTGAAGTTTAAGACTGCAGTTTACCAGCAACAGCCAACAAAACAAATCAATAACCAATATGATTTGGCAGAGTCTTTGCAAGTATTATTAAGGAGCAGTGACTCATCAAGTCCAATCTCCATAGAAAAGAAATAAGGTGAATCAAAACCCAATCCCTGGGATAAATAGGCTGAGTCTTCAACCGGACCGGCCCTAGCTTTGAACAACCTTGGCACTAGATTCAGAAACATTGAAGAGCGAATTCCAAACCCAAACCTCACGATCATTCTTAAATCCTACTGCAAATATTTCAGTAAGATGGACCTTAATCAAATTTCTACAATTGAAGTTTTTACTTTCCTATCTAGATTCTAAAAAAATTCATAAATCCTTTTGTTTAATAAACCCCAAGTGCAAGCAACCATCCCCACATTCATTCTCCTATAGAGCTTGGCCATTTATGGATCAATAAAACCCCATCACGAGGTCTCATATCAGAACTTAAAAAGTTTGCTGAATGTGCTCAATTACAAAAGAACTGATTTCTTACATCATTGCTCTCAATCTTGTCCTTAGTCTTAAGGTAGCACCTATCCTAAATTATTCTGTTTTTCGAATATTCAATTTGATATTAGAGAGGACATGAACATACAAGTCTAGGCACATAAGTTAATAGCAGCTTCTATTGTCGACATAAAGTGTAAGGTATAAACAGTACATGTGACGTGTTGGAAGATAGTGAATTCCAAAAAATCCAACTTCCTTGCACCTATCCACTGAACCAAGCTCTGCTCCATCAAACATGGTACAGTTATCCTGGCTGAGGCTGAACAGAAATGTGACCACTTTGAAAGAGGGGCAAGAGAAAAATGTTTTGGAATTGGATTATGCAAAAATGCAATTGAAAAAATCAGGAAGTTAGTCGACAGATTTAAATCTTCCATCAATAATTTCAAGTGGCAAATTCTGGAATACGAATCTGTCAAATGTCTTAGGAGATTTTTTTCCCTATTACTCTCAGTGTTCCCTTTGTGATTACCATTTTTCTTCCTTCATTCACCTACCCTTTATCAGGTTCTAGCAACTTGTGCCCTTTCTTTCCTTCAATTGAATTTAATTATCACTCCAATTAAAGGAAACTGAAAAAGACTAAATTCCATTAAAGCTTTGATAAATTACCAGTTCTCATCATTCACTCAATATCATTGGCACCTCTGAAAAACAACATAACAACACAAAATAGACAGTACAGAAGAATCCCCCATGCCATTCCCAATAAGGATAATAGCATCAGAAACCAATTACAGCATAATGATCTTTTTATTTGGAAGGTCATGGAATCATGCATATAATACTGTAAAATTGCAGTAACAAACATATAAAAATTGCACAAACATAGAAGGTGAGGAACTAACCATCCAAGCAAAGGACCTGAAACCATTCTGCTTACCGAAATCATATTCGGAAAATTGAAAAAACTCTCCATGAAATCCCCACCAGAAACACCCATCCCGCCATCACTCTGCAATTCCTTCTGATTAATCCCATTCTCGAATCCCGGGACGGATATTGCAGCCCTAAATCTTAATTTGATAGGGAAGGTCCTCCTATGAAGCAAATTCAAAGTTTCAACCTTTCGTATACCAATTTCGCCTTGTAGATACAGAGGAGTCGCAGACTGCAAAAGCTTCCATGGTGGAGAAGACAGAAACAAAGGACCAGGAAACGGAATCCATTTACAAAATGGATAGAGAAATCTTGAGTGGGATGAAGTGAGACGAAGAGCAAAGGAGAGTGGATTTGAGGACACGGCGAAAAAAGGGGGCGAAGGAGATGAAGAGAAGATCGATGAGAGAGGAGGAGATGGAGATGGGAATGGAGTTGCAGAGGCGCATAAGCTGAGAAATGATCGAGTTTTAGGGTTTCTGAATAGGGTTCCGAGGGATCTGAAAACCGCCATTAACGAAGCATGTTTTTCAGAACTGTAACAGTTTTGAAGAATGTGAGAAAAAAAAAGGCCACTTATCGATGACTACACCCCCAAACAAAAAAATATATTTTAAAAAATCTTAAATAAACATTAAAAGTAATTAAATGACACAAATACCCTTGTCATCTTCTTCTTTCATTTTCAAGAACCCCGAAACCACTCAACTTTTCTCTTGTCCTCTTCGTCGGAAGATGATAGCCCATCTTTGATCGGACCGATTTGATGATGAGAGGACGATTTTGAAGAGTATCTCGAAAAGGAACGAAGTGGGGCTCTATTATTTCAAATACTTCTAGCCATAGTGTTATATGTGTAAGTAGTTTTTTCTTTTTTGTTTTAAGTAAACTCAACAACACCACAAGGTAATTATTGAAGACAAATGAAGGAAACAATCACACTACCCATGTAAATACACACACAACATGCAAACACACACCACACATACAACCCTAATAAGCTTCACCCTAGAGCTCTTCCCCAAAACGAGTACCAACCATTTGAGGCGCCAAAGAACTTATAAGAGATAGCATGCTCGGATAGATATCCGGGACTAACTTACACCATAAAGCTTTAGTTTTTTTTTTTTTTGGTAAACTCAATAACACCACAAGGTGTATGGAGATAATAGCCCTCAAATTAACAAGAGAAGCCTTAGATTGGAAGTAGAGAGCTTAGAGAAATTAGAAAAAAAAGCTTGAGAAGCCCGAGGAAACTTGAAAATCCCTTATGAATGTTGTAATGAGCAAAGTGAAATTAAGCTTTAGAATTCTCTGTAACTCTATAGCGTAACGTTTAGGTTTAGGGTCCGAAGAAGAAAATTTACCTTTTTCGAAAAAGAACGAATTTGGGTTTGGTTTTCCGTGCTGATATCTTGTGAAAAATTTTGAGAGAGAAAAAATGAAAATGATGTCTAGATCGTATACCAATTTAAGAGATCTTGCCTAGGGAAATTTTCCCGCAATGGGGCATGAAAAGAAGCCTATTCCATGGTAATGACGGAATTGTCTCGGAGCTTGATGATGATCAGGCTAATAGGGTGACTTCCATCATCGCGCGGAGTATAGCTCCGAGTCAACGAAATAAGAAGAAGAAGAGAGTAACTAGGGTCAGATAGAGACAATACAGAGAAGATGAAGGCATGGGCTTTTTTGTCATTTAATTATTTGTGGTGTGTTTTTTAACAATTTTAAGTATTTGTTTTAAGTTTGGGGAGCGGTTATAAAATAGCGGGATACACTGTGTTACAAAGCGACACGTTGACCCTAGACATGTGTTTGGGAAATGCTACTTAGATATTCAAAGTGAAAGTTGACCCAACCCGACAGGCCAATCAGTTTTTACCCCTACATCCCAAACACTCGTCCTGCTCTCAAACTTCGCTCTCACGATTTGAAAGTGAGATCACATTAGGAGCATGGTTTCAATTTTTATAGAGTGCGGTTTAGGATATATAAAGAACATTGTATAAATTTTTATTTTTCATGTTTTTTTTTTCTTCGGATATCATTTACCTACTTATGTTAGTACATTTAGTGATTAGTTTGGGGATTGGAGCCCTTGAGGATTCATCACGGGACTCGATTTTTTAAATGGTTTCTTCTAACACGTTTATTTCAACTACAACCGTGCTCCAAATCCTAATAAATGCTCGATTTCCACATCATTTCTCTGGGGAATCTACGTTTTTGGAGATGATTTCAAAAAAGTAAATTGATTGGAGTGAAATAAATGGGGATTTACTAGGACCATTTAGATTTGTCTTGTGGTGTGGTCGTTAAACACCTTGGTTGATGTCACCCAAGGGGGATTGGATCCCCAGATCTCCCTCAACAGAGAAGCCATACCCCATCTCTGACGTAAAAGGTTGGGTGTCATTTTTCATGTTAAGTGAGATTTGTTTGTCATTTTCAGGGTACAAGAGTCTTGTAAAATTTGTTAATTATTGGTAATCTTGTAATTGAATTTGGAATTATAAATTTATTATATTAAAAATAGTTATCTTATTTACAGTGACTACAAATTTGGATGATAAAATGATTTTATCAATTATTTCTTATATTTTTGTGTGTGTGAATTCTTTACAGTTTAGAAAGTAAACATGCTATATTTGTATCTACACGTAATTTTCAAAAACCATCAAATATATATATGTATGTATAAATGCATGTACATGTATCAGTGCTTCGGAGGTGTTCTCAACTCTATCCTAAATTGAAATTTGATGCCACTCTACGCTCTGATTACTTAGGTCCCTCCCATAGGATGATCATGGCGATTGAAGGTGCATGGTGAGTCTCTTACCACCTCTCATCATTGTTCATCCATGAATTGGATGGTGATGCATACCCATGCATAGTTTGTGGTGTATGTTTCATGGAGAATGCTAGGATTAATCCTTTTGACTTTTTTTAGTTGAAAATGTAATATGAATACACACATCAAACATAAGGTAACCGCTAGAGTGTCATAAGGGTAAACTCACACAAGAATGCTAGGATTAATCCTTTTTGACTTTTTTTTGGTTGAAAATGTAATCTAAACACACGCATTAGACATAAGGTAACCATTAGGGTGTCATAAGGGTAAACTCACACAACCACTCCAAAAAGGACCTGACTTAAGGAGGGTTTGTGGTTCCTTATACACTCCTGCAAAGGCTAGTACCCAATCGAAGTGAGACTATAAGTGGGAGAGTAACACCCAACCACTAAGTGGAATTCATTTTATGTTTTTTTTTTTTTTGTTGAAAATGTAATCTAAACACACACACATCAGACCTCAGGTAACCACTAGGGTGTGTGGCCCCTTATACACCCTTGCAAATAGGGTGTGTTCGAGCCGGGCTTGGCCCTGCTCGGCTTGGTTTGAAATTTTTTCATCTATGCTTGAGCTAAACTCGGTTTGAAATTTTTTCATATATGCTCGAGCTCGGCTCGAATATGTTAGGTTAGGCTCGAGCTCGACTTGAGCTCGAATTGATTCGAGGATTGAATTATTAAAAAAATTTATTTTTAAATAAAAATAATAATATTTTAAATATATATATAAAATATAATGATTATATTATTTGTAATATAATAATTTTATTACTTTTATATATAATAATGATATATTATATATAACATTATTTTTTTACACAATATTCAAGTCGAGAGCCGAACCAAGCCTCAATCGGGTCGAGCTTCGAGCCAAGCCAAGCCAAATCAAACAAAGCCTTGGCTCGAGCTCGGTTTGAATACATTTTCAAACTCAAAAAATAACTCAGCTCAATTGAACCTACTTTTCGATCTCAAGCCTGGCTTTTTGGGGCCGAGCCGAATCGTACTTCGAGCTAGCTTGGTTCGGATACACCCCTACTTACAAAGGCTATACACCCCTGCAAAGGCTAGTACCCAATTGAGGTGAGACTATAGGTAGGAGAGTAACACTCACCCATTATGCGGAATTCATTTCATTAATGTTTTGGTTGAAAAGGTTATATAAACCCACACATCAGACGTAAGGTAACCGCCAGGGTGCCGTAACGGTTGAGTTAAATCACTTTAGATATTAGCAGTGTATCTTATAAGAAACAATGAAGGTTGATGCAATTGGCCTTAGCCCTCTGATAATTTTTCATGTAATAAATAATTCTTGCAATCATCTCTATTGTGTGGGCTCGCTAAGTTGTGTGGGGTGGACTCGTTCCAGCAAAGCTCAAGTCGAGGTATCAAACTCAAATGAACCGAGACAAATTTTAATTTGACCTCAACTGTTACAATAAGTCAAGCTTGAGTAAGATCATGTTTGATTCAATTCAGCTCGTTGAGGGCCCAATTCGATCTGAGTTCGAGTCAGCTCGACTCCAATAAGAAGTCTATGTGTACTCCCAAATTCACTCTCAAATTCTAACTATTTATTTCAATTAGTAAAGGGTCAATATTAGAGTTTGAAAAGATATGATACAAGTCAAATCATGACCTTAGTGGTTAGCCGTAGGCGGTATATTGGGGAGTAACTATAGACTGACTCTATTAATAATGTTGATTATATTAATATGGTTACGCGCCTGATTTTTTCGAATTCCCAAACTATCCATATGATTTAATGTTTTGTTTAAATTTCCAAATTACCCATTGCTCATCTATTTATTTAAAGAATAGAATCACAGCCAATCGTGATTGAACTCGGTGAGAGTTTAATCGCACCAGCGGGTTAACACGTGTCCCTTTTAACTCCTATTAACTATGGTTAACTCCTTCCCCTCGCTCTCACGTGCATCGCACGTGCCACCCGCTATTGAACTCGGTGAAAGTTTAATCGCACCCCGTGGGTTAACACATGTCCCTTTTAACTCCTATTAACTGTGGTCAACTCCTTCTCCTCGCTCTCACGTGCCACCTGCTAATATAATATAATAATACTTCGTAACTTATAATAAAACAAGTTTAGGAGATAATAATAAATAATTGAGAAGTTAAAAGCAAAAACTCAACCCTAAATTTATATTTTTCTCAATTGGACTATCATCAAATTGTATTTTTGTGTATAAATAATTAATTTTGAGTAATTTTTTGTATTGTAATTTAATAATAAAATTTTTCAATTAAAATTAATCAAAATAACTCTAAAATCCTGAGCCAATCAAAGAACTTGGTTTGAATCAAGTTTGAGCTCAAGCCTAGTTCGAGTCTAAACACCCTAAACCCGAATCAAGCTCGAGCTTGGCTGTAATAAATGTCTAATTACCATCATCCACATCATCATCATGATCATTGAACGGTTCTAATCAATCTATGTAGAATTCGGGTAGGCAAAATATTCAAGATAGCTTTTTTTAGGGAGGGGGTGCTGCAGCTACGAGCACACCAAAATTTACTGATAGTTGTTTTTGGGGAGGGGATGCTGCTACAAGCACACCAATATTTACTGCCTGGACACCAAATATATCACTTACTAACTGTACACCATTAAAATGTAACAAATTCTATGAGCATACTAGAGTAAAAGAATACCTATAAATTTTTTAATTATTCACTATTCTAAACTTAAAATCATTAAATATGACAATTCATTACCCTTTCGTAGACCCCAACCCAACGGAAAGTCCTATAAATTGGTATCAAAGAAATCAAACCTAATTCCTTATATATTCACCTTTATTTGTGTCGGTTAAGGAACTTGCAACAAAAAATCATAGGAAACTCAACGTTGAAAATAGTATGGAAAAATTAAACTATTTGAAAATGACCATGTTGGATATTCATGTTAAAATAAAGAGCATGAAACAGTTGCTTATTATTCAGAAGGTATTTGAAAATAGGAAAATAATCACCTCCTCAGGCCTGAGGAGTGATGTATCGTCTTGCCCCTCTTTTTTGTGTCACATGTCCCCTTTTTACTCTCTTTAACTGTGGTTAAGATTCTCTAACCCTCGGGATTAAATCATCTAAACTTGGTTTTTAGGGAAACATTAAATTCGGATGGTAAACCAATATCTTATTGAGGCATGCACTCCCGATAGTGGTGGTACAAGTCATTGGGCAGGAAAAGACCAACACTTGCTATTAGTGAAGAGTCAAATGTTTTGACAATTCTCATGGGGGGACAACCCGCTCATGTAGCCAAATAGGAGGAGCCAATAGAGTATAGAAAAAAAATTACTATATGGGTTAAAACTTGTTAACCATATTTTAAAGGAGCTTTGTGAGAGCAAAGAAGTATCCACTCTTGGGCTAAGGAGGAGACTATTGCTCTTCAAAATAAAGTAGTGTCATAAACTCTACTTAGAGTGGAACAAAAGGAATAAAAAGATTCAGATAAAAGAAAAAAAGAGTTAATTTGATCCAAGGAGAAGGGTTCATTCTTAGAAGAAAAAGTTTTTAGAAGGGGTTTAGTAGGGGTTTAGCTGTTTGGGGGCTATGAGTGTGCATAGACAAGACATCCTTTAAAAAAAGATTATTATTTTTTAAATAATGTCCAATAAGTTAATATTAGTGTGCTCATAGCAGCACCCTTTTTTTAAGCAATGTTAGGACCACTTTTGGTTGTCCACTTTCTAATTGTTTTTCTTATTTTTATACTAGACAAAATAAAAGTGATGGGACCCACAAAAAATGTCATACTATTTTATCTTATTGTATAAAAATAAGAGAGAGTGGACATCTGGAAAGTGGACCTAGCATTGTTTTTTTTTTTTAGTTAGGGATATAATTTACATACCGTTAGTGGTTATGAGTTGAGCACTTACAAATCGTCATCCAATTGGAATGGATCCAAGAGACCTCTCTTAAGAGAGGTCACACAACCACACACCCTACCATTGGAGCAAGCGGAGGGGTGCAAACGCTTGGGATAGTTTAATTAATCTAATGTATTTTTTTGGAGACTGGGATGTCCCCCACCCTTTAGGTCAGGATTAATTCCCAAGGATACAACAAGAGCCCGCAACCCGTCACACCAGGTAAACCCAGAAAATCCGTGCGAGACTAGTCCCAAAGAGGAAGTGGGAAGTCGAACCTAGGACCTTCTGCCTCTTGCGCCAGTGTTGTTTGGGGGGGGGGGGGGGGGTTTGGGATCCAATCCCCAAGGGTGAGGAGTCGGCAAGACTTCCAATTTCCCAAGCTAACCCACTAACCATTGTTCTAACAATTAACCGTAGTTAAATGATAACCTCAGCAAAAAAATACAAAAAAAACCATCTTGCCGCGTTAATGCCACAGTAGCGACCGTTCCGTCCTCCAACTTAACAAATTTTCGAAAAGTAAAAGGGTTGTTTTTTAAAAAACGGTTAATTGGGTGGGAAAAGAAGAAGGTGATTAAGCAAAGTCTGTTCCTCCAAAGCCGAACGTCTAGGCTCTCTCACGAACGAAAATTTTAGAGGATAACTAAATTTAGAACCATTTGCTGTGTCAAATCCCTGTCCGAATTCAATGGAGGGGACATCAATCAAAACAAACGCTGTGAAATTCTGTTCCTGAGAAACCAGAAGACCTGTTCTTTCCAGGGCTAAGGTTGTTAGATTCTCATCATTTTCATGCCGGTTTCCCAGTTATTATTAACCAACTCCATGGGTGAAATGGGTTCTTTTTTTGGGGCCTTAGATTGAGTTATATCAACATGGGTCTAATGGTGTTCATAGATATATCTCTGATTTCTTAACTTTTAACTATAGTTTCTATGGTTGTTGAATCTGGGGCAGTTTCGAGTGAAGGTAGCAACGGGAGAGGGGGATGAGTTGTTTGTCGTGTTGCAGGTCGCAGTCGCCGAACAAAAGCAACCATGAATATAATTTGAAGAAAAGCATCAAGGAATATAAAGATGGGACTACGTTAGCCTCATTAGTCGCGAATATATCCTTCAAATCCAGTAGGTCCACAATGAATTTTCTGTACCATGTTAATCTCATGCAGTTGTGATTCAATGTAAATTGGGCTTGATCTATTTTGCATCTTTCAATCTTATGTTGGGTAGTGGACCTTTAGTAAGGTGAAGGATTTGGGTAGTTTAATCGACACTTCCATAGATTTATTTTGCATTTTTTTCTTTGGTTTTTATCTGTGACCAAATTATTATATCAGTTCGAATAGTTTTGGTTGGCTTCCCATGTTATCTGGTACATGATTGAGTAGTCTTGTGCTGATTTTCATCTCCTTATTGTAGTTCATGTTTATTTTCAGTCCTCTACAAGAACAGAAGCCTCGTTTCTGTTAAGCGATTGCAGATAAATAATGGCACCAATCTGAGGCCCGAAAATTGTAGAGATGTCTGTTGATACAGTTTATCTTGATATTTCGATTAGTCCCAATGTTAGCTATTCAGTCTAGATCCGAATCAAAAGCTTCTTACATAAAGGCTCAGCAGAATAGACGAATTGAGCATTCACTAAGTTCTTTATCTTGTATACTGTTGTTTGTGATTTTTGATTTTCACATATGGATCAAATTGTGACTCATTGTTAGGCAAGAAACCTGCCCAAAATCCATATTCTAAGACAGAGTGAGCTTGTAACCATCACGGCATTAACTTTTAAGTGGGATTCCATCGAATTGATGGTCTGGAGTTTGGAATCTTTTCGACTACATTATATTCTCATCTTGTTGAGTACCTAGATTAATTTAAAGGATTAAGGTGTGGCATTCCCCATCATTTAGTTGTGCTATATGTTTAAAATGGTTGGCTTTGTGGAGAATGAGCACACTATAAACACCCTGAATCATTGATCTCAACACCAGCCCCCTCAATTTAGCTGAGGAAGGTGTGCCATTCATTGAGGGTGGTCTTGTGATCAAGTATAGCGGAGAACTCCCAATAGATTGGTAGCAGTTCTTCTTGGGTGATGTGGCGGTTTAGCCAACTCATCCCAAATACTAACACTGGCGCTGACCAAATAATGTACATAAACCAAATATAAATAAATGAACAAATGAATAAAAATCGTTGATCTCAAAATCCAAATCTTAGTTTCTCAGCTCTTCTCTATCACATTGCTAGTTTTCTGCCTCACTTCCTTTTCCTAAAAACCAGATTTCCATTGCTCAGACCCCTCATGTACATTTCATATTTTAACATGTTTCACTGTGCAGATAGCAGCAAGAAGAGGAACATAGCCGAAGAGATACTGAAAATAGGGAATGGGAATATCACAGCTCAAGTCTTCACATTCCGGGAGCTGGCGACTGCAACTAACAACTTCAAATCTGAATCTCTAATAGGTGAAGGTGGCTTTGGGAGGGTGTATAAAGGGCGTGTTGATAACACAAATCAAGTATTATTGCATTCTATCCCTCTCTCATAATTTTATCAGCTGCCATTATGATTGCTATAATGGTTTATTATTGTTTGGGGTCATATATGACACTATATCGGTAAATAACACCCTCTAATATCGGCTATCATTAGCGTTCATTCCTGTTACAATGGCCATTACCCATCATTTTAGGCCATTTATAACATTTTAATACTACTTGGTTGTTTTTTCAAATTAAACATTTTGAAAATTATATTTGATATGTAAAAATTGAAAATAGTGAAAGAGCCACTGTTATAATGACCGTCACAACTATATAATGGTAAATAAAGGTCAGTATTACCGTTATTTTAACCCCCTCCCCCCCCCCCCCCCCCCCCATATCTCTCTCATTCATTTTCATCTTTTGTTAATTTTCTTTTCAAATGAAAATGAAAGGAACTGGTCTTGTGATACCTTATTGTATTCATTCCACTCAGGTTGTAGCTGTTAAGAAACTTGATAGAAATGGATTACAAGGAAACAGAGAGTTCCTTGTGGAGGTTTTGATGTTGAGCCTTCTTCACCACCCTAACCTTGTCAATCTGATTGGATATTGTGCCGATGGTGATCAAAGGATTTTAGTTTACGAGTACATGCCCAACGGATCCTTGGAGGATCATCTTCTCGGTATGTCCAAAAATTCTGCTTTTCCTTTGCAACTTTTTCCCATATAAGAATACCTACAGCCCTTTGTATAGACTGCATAGAACTGCAAATGTTGCAGATATGAAGGGCACCTTTCAGTTTTTCCTCTCTAATATCTTGATAAAGGTTTTGTGTTAACAATACTGATTAAAGAAACTATGCTTTTCAGAGTTATCTTCAAATAAAAAACCTCTGGATTGGAATACTAGGATGAAAATTGCTGAAGGTGCGGCAAAAGGACTTGAATACTTGCATGACACGGCGAACCCTCCAGTGATATATCGTGATTTCAAAGCGTCTAATATATTGTTGGATGAAGAATTCAATCCAAAGCTCTCTGATTTTGGTCTTGCCAAGTTGGGCCCAACTGGAGATAAGAGCCATGTTTCTACAAGGGTGATGGGGACCTATGGCTACTGTGCACCTGAGTATGCAATGACAGGTCAGCTGACAACAATGTCCGACGTGTACAGTTTCGGAGTTGTGTTTCTGGAGATAATCACAGGAAGGAGAGCTATCGACAATTCAAGACCAACCTGTGAACAGAATCTAATTACTTGGGTATGTTTAAGGAGTTTTATCTCCCAACCAGTCTTAGCTGCCTCTGCTATTATTAGATAGTAGTGTACTACTGCTACTAACACACCCTATTATTTTACTATCTGAATAATATGTAGATCAAACCATAGTTCGAAAACTCAATGAGGCGACTCAAAACTCGGCCAAGTTGCTCAATTCGATTGAGTTTTGAATCGAGTTGCCTCAAAACTTGAAGAGACACTATTCGGCGAGTTACTCGAGTGACTCAGTCAAGTCGAGTTTTTCAATTCGCCATACTCGATCGAGTTATGGAAGGGTAGTTTTATAATTTTTATTCTTAAAAAACTTAAACTCAAATGTCACACTATTTTTGCATCAGATTTTTTTGCTGCTACAAAACCAACCTAGGGTTCCATTAAACCTGGTTTTTAGGTTGTTTTGGGCTGCAAAATCAGCCTACTTTGTATTTTTTTAACCCAGGTTTTTTAATTGGTATATATATATTCCGAGTTGGACCAAGTCGAGTTTTCTGAGTTACTTGACCCAGCTAACTTTCGAGTCGAGCCGAATTTTCGAGTTTTAAAACCATGGACCAAACAGTTATGTTCATTTTTTTATGTGTGTGTTTGAATTAAATTCTTGGAGCATAACTTGAGATCAACTCTCATTTCTGTTTTGCAGGCACAACCATTGTTTAAAGACAAAATGAAGTTTATGCTAATGGCTGATCCATTGCTTGAAGGGAAATACCCCATAAAGGGTCTCTACCAAGCTCTTGCAGTTGCGGCTATGTGTCTCCAAGAGGAAGCCAGTACTCGGCCTTTGATCAGTGATGTTGTAACTGCTCTCGAGTATCTAGCTGTAAAAAAAAATGAGGGAAGCTCTAAAGATGCTCTGAACTCACCTTCTCATGATAGAAATAGCAGTGAAGGTGCCGAGAGAGAAATAGAAAGTGTTAATGAAGTCTATGAACTGCAGCATTGATGCAGATTGCCTAAGAAATTGCAGCTTAGCTGCATTGTATGTTGTTCATGGTGGGACACAATACAAGGGCAAAGACAGCGGGTATATAATTATTGTTACACAAACATGAATTTTTCAGGTGTCAATGGAATGAGTCGTGGCAAGGCGAAATAGTTGGGTTAGGCTGGGCCAAGAACCTAGGCATGTTTGTCTGTTATACTATATACTTCTAACCGTGATTGGTTCGGCCTAACCTGATAATATATTATTATTCTTTTAAATACTTTCTCAATTTACTCTTTCAATCAATTGAACTCCTATTTAATAACTAGGCCTAGCCGGGCTGGCCTTGCCTCAATCCGTCTTTGATAGTTTTATTTTGTTTTAAGAATAATACAGATAAAAGACAATTTTTTCCCTTTCCTAAGAATGCTTATGCGAAAATTAATGATAATAAATCTCAAATCAGAGAAAGTAGTGGATGTGGGAAAAAAAATCGGGTCCTCTATGATGGTCAGTTTTTTCTAGAAGACTGACTTTTCTTAGGATATTTATAAGGTTTTAATTTTTTTACAGTTGTTAAGACTGATGGCAGAAGAATGACTATCAATCTGAAGGAAAATTCTCTAGGTTGATCATAGTTGGGTCAATTAATGCGGACCCTCTTTTTGTGTGTGTGTGTGTGTGAATTTAGACTATATTAACGATCCTGTGCAGGGAAAAAAATCTAGTTAAAAACACATTTTATCTCTTCCCAAAAGTTGCGCTCTCGCGTTCTTTGAGGCTTTTCAAGTTAGGAATCTTGGATTATCTATTTAAACCCTCTATAAGGTCATTGTAATCCATCCGAGAATTCTCAATAAATCAGTTATTTATATATCTACCTTTGAAAGAAATTACTGCTTGCTTATTTCATTGATAGAAACTAAATATTATTGATAATACTTGGATGGTTTATGAAGACCCAAAGATGGTTTTAATAGATAATTCAAAATTCCTTAAAATATAAGGAAACCTCAAATCTAATTAATTAATTCAAATTCAAATCACCTTAAGATGGGATACAATGTATCTCATCACACTTTATTATCCTACTCCTTTGTCTATCTTATCCTCCGTTTCAGTTTTATTCTCGTCTCCTCTTTTTTCCTTCATTCCCAGGAAGACATTCGTGCTTTAGATATTGCTATTTCAAAAGAGTAGGTCAGGGTTGAGGCTGACGGAGTTTGGACAAAGGAGTTGATGGTAGTTTAATAGTCATTTAACAAATGTTTCCATTTTTAATATCTCATATTCATAAATCCTAAGGCTTTCTCTGAAACTTTAGGTGAAACAAATAGTCAAAAGCGCTATTTATAGTAGTGTGATCGAGTGCGAAAAATAACGATTGATCACTATCTTTGCAGTCTACTTGATCACTGATTAAAAAAATCAATTGATCGGTAAAAATTAGCAATTGCAAAAATAGTGGTTATGAATATAATTCCACTTATAACTAGCGATTGATACTATAAATTTAGCAATTGTAAAGACATTGCTTGTAAAATTCACTTGTAATTAAGTGATCAATACTCTGAAATTAACGATCGACAAAAAAATACACAAAACAAACTTGAAATTAGTGATCTATCATAAATAGTTTACAATAAGTGTATTCCCTATACATAATCTCAACAACTAACATGTACACTCAATACACTCCTACAAACACACTCCACGCCCGTAAGAAGAATCTAACAGTAAACCGACCTTTGTTGTCCCTGGACAACACTCGGGTATCCCTAGAATTAAATTTGGCTTGACAGACTAAACGACCCAACAAACTGATATACGAACTCACTTCCCAATTCTGCAAAGACCTTTTGAATTTAGGAACCCAGATTGCCGACTCGCCCCTCCAGTCCAACATGGATGCAACTGATCTTTGTTAATCAAAAGATAACAAAAATAATGAATAGAAATCTTATATGAAAGTGTTTTGACCATGCCATAAATCAGACTATAAATTAACTTCTGCCCCATTCCCAATGGCGAATCTAGTATACCTATCGAAGTTCGTCCTAGACTTGAGAATTGCTCGCCACAAGCCTATCCTATAGGGACTGTTTGTCCCTTTAGGAATCCATCTACTTCGAAAAACACTCTTGATAATCTTCCAACTTATTATCTTTCCATCTTCTCCATCCCTTCGTTGGTGGCAGACAAACTCGAAAGGATCCAACAGGGCTTTCTTTGGCTAATGGGCTCTCAAAATATTATGAAGATTTGATGGCTCACCAAAATAATTGTGAAGATTTGGAGAAGAGAGCAACAACCTTTGAAGAGAGGTCATAGTTGCACGATATAGAAAATGAAGTAGATGGATTCCTAAAGGGACAAATAGTTCCTATGGGGTGGCCCTGTGGCAAAAACACAAACTGTTGGATGTCAAGATGGATCTCCTGAGGGACACGTGGCAAAATATTAGCTCAATCGAACATTTATAGACTGTCCGATTAGAAACAGGAAGGGGGAATTTGTTACCAGGGATGTCACACCCTGTAAGCGCATAAATTTACCGCATTTCCTCCCCTCTTAACTCTAAGTGTCAAGATAAGGTCCGAGAGTAGAGGAATACCGTTAAATTCATTCTAAGAGTCGCCACCTACTTAGGGGAAATAGGATCCCAAGATAATCCAAGATAAGGGGCCTACGGTCCAGAGTAGTCTAGGTAAGAGCTCCATTTAAGTCATGGGGAAGGGATTAGGCACCCCAGGACCCCCATCCAATGATGGTTACCTACTCATTAGGTCTAAGCTAAATATTTAAAATCACTTAAAATTTCCTAAACAATTATTAATTTTGATAATCAAACACAATCAATCATAAATGGGATGTAAAATTTCTATCCTAGGTTGGTTATTCCCAGTGGAATCTTTCCATCTATTAACCTGGGCGCTTACCTTATAGGCAACCCTATTCCCAGTGAAATCTTACCATTTGTCAATCTGAGCGCTTACCATATAGGCAGCCCTATTCCCAGTGTGAATTTCTTTGTTATTAAGAACTTCTCCATATTCATTTTCCCTGGCATGAACCATATTTCATGGAAACATCCAAATACATATTTTACAGAGTATTCATACTACTAATGATTTCAAGATCATACTCAATAAACCATAATTCTAAATTTAACAAAAATCACTATAGTTGATATTCACTCACCTAATCTAAGTCCCAAGACAAACCTAGTTGGCACCGGAGATCCCTAGGTCCAACTATGGTAGTAAGTCCTCCTCGATAACTACCGAGGATTGTGTGCTTTAGCTTCCAAATGGTTCCCTCAACACTAGTCTTTAATAAGGGTTGGATAAACCAAGAAAAAAATTTGGGGTTTAAAGGAGTTTTGGAGTGGGGTTTTGGCCCAAACTGGGGTTGGTTGGCGGTGGGGCTGTGGTTGGCCGACAGCGAGGTTGCGGCTGGTCGATGACTGGTGTTCCGGCGGTGGTGCCGGCAAAGGCTGGGGTTACTCGGGTCTTGGAGTGGAAGAGAAATGAGAGTGAGAAGAAAGAAAAATGAAAGAAAGGAAGAGAAGACATTCTCTTCTTATTCCCTCCCTAAAATGTAAAAAGACCAAACTAACCCTCTTATAGTTTCAAAGCTTGTCTCGGAGTCTAAGAGTATTTTTGGAAAAGTAAGGCTTTTCAAGAAAATAACTTCACTCAAAATTTTAATAATTTAACCAAATAATTTATAATACAAAAGAAAATACCAAACTCATGGAAAAGTCCAAATTATTCCTGATTTTCTAAAACCGGATGTTACGAGAGAGAAGCAGGGGAGATGATAGTAATTTCAAAAACAAGAAGAGAAGTTTATGCAATTTCAAGAAACCAGGAGAGGTGGTGTAATTTACCCTAAAATGTAAAAAGACAAGAGTATCTTTGCCGGCCATAAAATGGGTCTGTTAAATACTTTTGGGGTTTGGGTTTAGCATATTAAGCTCCAAGCTTAAGCAAAATAATCTCTCGTCTCTAATGGGCTCTGTGTTCTGCTACTGACCAAGATAAACCATTCTTCGAACAGGAATAACCCCTTCAAGAACAGATTACAAAAGTGTCACCATTCAACAATACGGCTCCTTTTTTCAGTAATACCAGTAAGGTGGGAGAGTTGCAGAGTTGATGGCAATGGGGATTTCCACTCAAAGTGGCTCTTTCAAGCCCTCTTTCCCCTATTCTTTCTGGTTCTCCCCTTATTGTCGCCTCTCGACACCGATGGCTTCTTCTTCTCACTCCTTTTCGACTTCCAGTACAGCCTTCCACAGGTTCGTTTCTCTCTTGTTTCGAGTTCACCTTTTTTTTGGGTATTTTGTTTTTGCAATTTATTGGGTTCTATAATGGAAATTTTGAAGTTCTATGACATACCCATTTGATTTTTTGATGTGGGGATCGTGGGATTTAGTTGGAATGCCGAGAATTTGCGGTTCGTTTGTAAAAATTGAGGCCCTTTATTGGGATTTTCAGTCTTTCCTTCCTGGAACCAATTCTTTTCTTCATTTGATTCTGTGTGAAGAAAATCTATTAAGTGCAGCCTCTTTGTGTCTTGAAACTATAGAGCTAAGGTTTGGACTGAGAAGACTTAGATAGTCACCAATGTAGTAAGGTGAGAACAGACACTTGCATATTTTATGAACTTGCTAAACTCATGAAGATGAGCAGTATGTGTCAAACCATGGTAAGGTAGACTTGTTGTGGACTATACAGTGGAGAATGTTGAAATTGAAACACCAAAGATAAGGAAGTTTGTACTGTTTGGGATTGTGGTCTATAACTGTCTTTAGTTAAAGGTTCTCTATTCGATTTGAGTTTAGTTGCATAATCCATGCAATTTTCAATCCCATGTGTATATTTTTTTTGTTGTTGACCGCTGCAATGGGGTCAGGTAATATCTTATGCATTCCAAATAACTCAATCACTAGAAATAAAGGAGTTATTACAGGTAAGAAAGGGCTTGATGAAGTTGATTTTTTTGCCAAGCATGGAAATGTGAGAAGAATATGGACCAGTGGGGGAAAGGAAGTTAAATTTTAAAAAAGGGATAATCTATTTTATCTCATTGGATATCTGTTCAATTATTTGATTTATTCGGCTTCTAACCTTGTTATAATCTTATTGCTGCCATCAGATCTTCGTAACTTTTTGCTTTCATATCTAGTTTGCGAGGAGCAATCCCTTTCAACTCTCACTCTTTCTCTCACATATTCATTTTGATGTTGTTTTGGATGTTAGGGGGGAAATTTGTTCTCTCCAGAGTTTTAATGGTCCTTGTTCCAATATCACCATGTTTAGTAGATCCCTTCAATTTAAACGAGGTTCAAGTAATTCTACCAGGCCATTAATTAAGAAGCATAGATTTGATGGGACAGACTGTTACCATCGGTCTCCTTATTGGAAGGAGCATATGGAGAAGAAGAACCCTTCTACTTCATCGGCTCGGATGTTCTCATACCACCCAAATCATATTGGTACTGAAGAAAGGCTCTTTTCAGGGAGATTAATTAAGATGCAACAGATGGAGATAGAAAATAAGCAAGGTATTAGAAGGCTTCATGGACCACTGGTCGGGGAGGCGAAAGTTACTCCACCTCATAGGCCCAATGATTACTGGAACACTCCCAACACCTTTGAGCTCAGATCTAGGGATACACGCTCTGAAGAAAGCAAAAGACTCATGGAAACAAGATCAGAATATCTTCAAAAGGGCAGGGTGAGTGTTGAGACTCCACCAGACCAAGCTATCATAAAAGGTGAGACAGCTGATCTTGAGGGATTTCCAGATGGGAGTTCTTATGAGAAGCTAGACTTCTATTCAGATTCTCGTTTTAGTTTGAAGTTAGATGATATTTCTAGGCAAGGAGCTTTACAAAGCTCATCTAGCCAAGAAGGCATGGGCTGTGACTTGGTTAACCGGCAATCTCATAAACAGCCATATAAATCCGGTAGCAATGGAGAAACGTGTTTCAGAAAGGGTGGTGGCAAAGCAAGCTTGGGGTTCCATTTGGCTAGTGAGGATCATGCTTCACATGTGACAGCTTCTAATGAAGGTTTTAGAGGTCATAACAATAATGCCGTGAACAGTCTGAATGATTCCACAGTGGATCACTCGAGGAAAAAAGTTTCATCCTTTACACACATTGCAAGGAAAGGTGACCAGTCAAATGGTTCATCGCCGCGGAAGCTCTTGGAGATAAGTAAAAAGTCAGATGGAGTGATAGTAACTGATGCAATTCACATGGACCCAACCAATAGAAAATCTGCCATTGTCTCTGATGACTTAATTGAGACCTACATTCAGCCGATAATTGCCAAAGAAGAAAATGGTATTCGTCTGCCGGAGCTTCGCAAGAGGCTTAGTTGCATCTATGACAAGGTTCTGATAGTTGCCGATATCTCAGTTGCTAAGGGAATTGTTAGTAAGCTTATGAAACAATATCGGCATCTTGTCCATGCATGTGATACAGAGGTATGTATTCTATACCAAATTATGTACTTTTGTGTGCATGTGCAGTTTACCTCCTGTACTCAAACTTCTTTTAACCTTGAGTTTGTACAATATGTCCCTTGGCTGATGTTAATGCATTTACAGGTATCCAAGATTGATGTGAAGCAGGAGACCCCTGTTAATCATGGAGAGGTAATATGTTTCAGTATCTATTCGGGACCAGAAGTGGATTTCGGTAATGGGAAGTCTTGTATCTGGGTAGATGTTCTTGGTGGTGGTGGAAGGGATATTTTGATTGAATTTGCGCCATTTTTTGAAGACCCATCCATTAAAAAGGTAATAGTTTCCTTGGGGTCCTCTTTACATGTAAAGTCAGGGGTTCTGGTTAGTATGATTAAAAATAAACGTGTCTTGTGATGGGAGTAAAGTGATAATTTGGGCTACTACCATAGTATTATGAGTATACTACAGCACCTGTTGTCACACAGGTTTAGAAATGTTTCTTAGTCTGGAGTCTTGAATGAATTGGCTCCACTTGGTAAATTGTGGACTAGCAGGATTTGATGATCCCAACCTTAGTAACCAAAACTTTGCAATACCTCTGCACTCCTGCTCTCAAACCTCACTCCCTTTCTCATCTGCTCCCGTTCTTTTACTCTGCTCTCTGGTTACTAGATCCCAACCATATGGTAAGTGCATCTTTTAGATTCAAGAAAACCATGTCAGAAATGAAGTCCACTTATCAGATGGTTAGGATCTGATTGGGCCAATATTTTATGAGATATCTTCCATGTTTGGCTCATTGTTAGATGATCCTACAGCTCCTGGGTGGGAATTAAAAGCAGTGTAGTCAAGGCGTCGCCTAGGCGCCCCTCTAGGCGGGCGATCCTATAAATTTTTTTTTTTTTTTTTTGCTTAAAAAAAATCCAAAATTTCCCAATAAATAAATAAAATATAAAAACATGTAATGAAGTAGTAATAAAATTCTAAATCGTTTTTTTCACTAAAAATATCAATTTTTTTCATTAAAAATATCGTTTTCGACGCAATCTGGGTTCGTGCGTCGCAGAGGGGCGCTGCCCCCCCTGCCACCCCCCTGGGCAATTGTAGGGGGCTCTGCCTAATATTATACATGGACGACACAAATTTGGGTATTTTGCCCAGATTTTGAAGTGTTTAATACTCCACTATGTTAACATGTCTTTGGTTATGTGATGAATGCTTGTAATAGATTTTTTATTTTATGTTTTTGTGGAATGTGGGTGTGAAGTTTTGATCTTTTTGATGTTATATATATACGTGATATATATATAATTATATATATATTTATATTAAATTTATCGCCTAGGCCACGCCTAGGCGTCGCCTAGGCTACGCCTCGCCTAGCCGGGGCTAATCGCCTAGACGCCTTGACTACACTGATTAAAAGACGGTAACGGATCACCTTTTATCTGTTTTATGTGTATTTTAGAGATTTTGATTTTGCAGTAATGTACTTACAAGCATAGTTACCAAATACCCGTATAATACCCATTTAATACTTTTAGGGGGGTTGCCATTTAAAGCGGCGTACTTTTGTCATATTATGTATTACACACGTATCGCCTTATAATACATGTTTAATACGTGAATTCCGTATTAAATGGGTATAATACCCGCATTTTTGCCATACTTTTACCATGTTAAACATATATTCCGTATTAAATGATTGTTATTAGTTAGTATCATGATTCTTATTTATTTATAATTATTAGTTATTTTTTTAATGTTCCCATTCTTCTTCCATGTTTTTGCCATATAATACCCTTACTTTCCAAATGGATCATTGACGTATTATACCTGTAACCGTACTTGGTAACTATGCTTACAAGTGACAATAATGTCCTTTGTTCCCCTGTGGACGAGAGAAAGTTAACCTAATTTCATCTGTTACAGTTTCAAGTTTCAACAATTTTAGCTAGTGTTGTTTACATGTTCTTTGACTATCATACCACGTCAAAATAGGAAGAGATAATGTTGACCTGTTTTTTTTATAGGTTTGGCACAACTATAGCTTTGATAGCCATGTTATAGAGAACTACGGGCTTAAGGTTTCTGGGTTTCATGCTGACACAATGCATATGGCACGACTATGGGATTCTTCAAGACGAACAAAAGGTGGGTATTCTCTTGAAGCACTTACAAGTTACCCCAAGGTCATGTCTGGGGCTCGATTGTGCACGGAGGGAAAATTGATTGGTAAAATATCAATGAAGACCATCTTTGGAAAGAGAAAGATAAAAAAAGATGGTTCTGAAGGAAAGCTTATCAGCATTGCTCCTGTTGAAGACCTTCAAAGAGAAGAACGAATACCATGGATTTGTTATTCTGCTTTAGATTCAATAAGTACATTGAAGCTTTTTGAGAGCTTGAAAAGTAAGCTAATGAAAATGGAATGGGTTCTCGAAGGGGTTTCCAAAGGATCCATGTTTGACTTCTATGAAGAATATTGGCAGCCGTTTGGTGAGCTTCTAGTGAAAATGGAAACTGAGGGAATGCTGGTCGATCGGGAATATCTTGCAGCGGTGGAGAAGGTGGCTAATGCAGAGCAACGAATTGCTGCAAATAGATTTCGCAATTGGGCATCTAGGTATTGTCCTGATGCTATGCACATGAATGTCGGTAGTGATGCACAGTTGCGCCAACTCTTTTTTGGTGGCAGAGTGAACAGGTGCAAATATTCTCTCATTCACATCATTATTTAGTAGCAAAATCTGTAGCCTAAGTCATTGCTTTTATAATTTGAATCTGCAGACACATGTTGTGCATGCTGGCGTTGGGAACCTCCCTTTGATGTATCACGCAACTGAGGAGATCTTCTAATTCAAAATTCCAATATTATTGGATGATCACAACAATTTGATTATTTTCCTAGGTCATTTGCTAGATGTTTATTTGAGTGTCCAGAGAATTTGATATATTGGATGGTTGTAATCATCCAGTTGTGTCGTATAGAACCCCCCCTCCCCCCAAATAAAAAATAAAATAAAGGAAAATAAAAAAAGCGCACAGGGATTTTTTTTTCAATGAACCATAAACAAAAATTAAAAAAAAAGAGAGAATCCAACTCTTACACACAAGCACCATGTATTTTGATACTTGTATATTGATATATTGGACGTTTGTAATCATCCCCTCCCCCCCCAAAAAAAAGATATATATAAAAAGCGAAGTTTTTAAAAGTCAACTGTACATAATAATCGTAGAAAGAAAAAGAAAAAACCCAAACCACACATACATGTGCACCATGCAATTAGAACAAATACTTTGAAACTGATTTACTAATTTCAGCAACATGCATTTGTATCTCTCTCTCTCTCTCAATATATATATATATATTTATATATTCAACAAGATGCATTTGGGTCTCTCTCTCTCTCTCTCTCTATATATATATATATATATATATAATTTTTATTTCTATTTTTTGGAGATAAGGCATTAATGATATAATATGTATATCAGTAATCAAGATATCAATATATAAAAGGCAGAGGAGAGAACAAATAAAGTTCACAAAGAGAAAACCCAAAAAAGCAACAAGTACAGGTAAGACCCAAGATACAGTAATGGACTAAGGTGGAAATAAATCCCTCCAAGGGTCACCACTGTTTCCCCATACAAAACACCTTGCTAACGCTAGATGGCGTACTCGAGACTGGATCTGTGGCATAGTCACCGAGGTGTCTTTAAAACTCTCTTATTTCTTTCTTTCCAGAGGGTCCAAGCTATTGCCCTTGGAAGGAAAGGCCAAACCACGCCCATTGGCGAAAGGAATGCCACTGAAAGGCAGCAGATAAGTAGCTCCGAAAGGAATGAGGAAAGGTCCACGAGATACCAAGGTGTGAAAGGAGATATGACCAAATAACTCTCGCAAGTCGCAATTGGTCAGTGCATTAGAAGGTAATCCACCGATTCCTCCTCTAAAAAGCACATGAAACATTGATTTTCCAGACACCATCCTCTATTCATAAGGTGATCACAGTTAAGGATTTTATCTAAAACCGATGTCCATAAGAAGAAAGAAACCTTAGAGGGTACCGCGGGGTATGTATATACCCCCCCCAAGGGAGATTACAACAATGTGTCAAGAGACCTCAACAATTCGTCTCCATCATTAAATAAAAAACAATAACATCCCCAAATTTCCGTTGAGTGGTTGCCGAGTTTCGTAGATCCCAACAATTGAAGTGCTTAGCTTGGGAATGAATCCATACCATTAAAAATCCTCTTATTCCTCTCTCTCCAAAGTCCCCAAATGATTATACAAGGTAGAATACCCCTAATACTAGTAGCCTTACTACTAAAGATCATGTATGGCCAATTGAGGATAAGATCGATGATGTGGAACACAGATGAGAGATAAGAAGAAACTCCAGACACTCCAAGCTACCAAACAATGGAGAAGGAAATGATGCACACCATCCTTAGCCATTTAACACATACAACACTTATTAGGCAAGTGCATTTCCCTGTCCTTGAGATGGCCAATGGTCGAAATCTTGTCCAAAGTCTCAATCATACAAACTCTTGCACTTTTGGCAGGACCCAAATCCTCGTTAATCTCGGCATCCTCACCAATCTGCATCCTCATTCAAGGGAAGGAAACTAGAGAAATCTGGCTTCGTAAAAATCCTCTTTGGCTTGCCCTTCCAAAGTCATCAATCTTCTCTTGACGGGACACCTTGTTCTCTGTTAAGCATCTCAAATCCTCGTGCCTTCCGGTTCATCCTTTGTGAACCTTTGTAGCTGTTGTGGCGTGTTCGTCGCTCTTATTATTTATATGATATTGTTTTTATTGATAAAAAAAAAATATTTCTGTTGAAAATCGAGCATCATCTCGAATTATGGGATGCAGCTCAGGATAATTTCCAATTAGATATCTGGGTCTGCCTATCGGTTTTAGAACCATTACCAAAGAAATTTGGGATGCAAGTCATGATGGTATCCAATTAAATATCTTTATTACCTAATTAGGATCCAGATCATATAATGGTTGGAGTGCAAAAATATATTGTTTTCTTAATTTGGCTATTGCAAATTAATTATACTGTTTTTTGTGGGAGAACATCTGGTCCCTCACCAAACTGCCAATCACATAGTATGGGTTTTGTTGCCTTGGATCCCACAATTTATGGGGTTTGAATTTTGAATCATTAATGACAGAATACATGATGCTGGAAGTCGTGAAACTGATCATGCTACGGAGTTGTACTAATTTTTTATTTGAAGTACTAAGAGCATTCCTAGCAGCCTCACCAAAATAACCAAAATTTTGGTGAGCCAAATGGCTAAAAAGTGCTAAAAACTCTCTCCAGCAGCCTCACCAAAACTCAGCAAAATAAAGATTTGGGTTTGGTGAGTGTACAGTACTCACCAAGTTTGGTGAGTTATTGTACACTCGCCAAAGCTAAAATTTCTCTTTCCCTCCTTTTTTGTGGGCCCACACAAATAATAAAATAAAGGTTTCTCTCTCCCTTCCTTTATTGTGGTCCCACACAAACAATAAAATAATGTTTCTCTCTTCCTTTTTCGTTTTCCCACACAAATAATAAAATATTGTTTCTCTCTCCTTTTTTTTTGTTAAAATGGTGAGGCTGCTGGGACTGTTTTAAAAAAGTGGCTCACTAAAATAACTTTTTGTGAGTTTTGGCTATTTTGGTGAGTAAAATTTGGTGAGGCTACTAGGAATGCTCTAAAAGATTGTTGAGAGCAATGGCTGAAGAACATGCTTTCTCACTTGTACATTGAAAATGCTATTTCTTCTTTCTTTTTCAATTTTGCCCTTTAATATAATTTAGTGTCACTAAAGTGAGGTTCTATCTTTGAAACACAGATTGTTCAGTTATTTTTCTCTTGCTTTCCTTTTACAGAAAGGACCCTAATGAGAGTCTTCCCCTGGCGAGGACTTTTAAAGTGCCTAATGTTCACAAGGTGATTGAAGAGGGAAAGAAGGTGCCACGAAAATTCCGCAACATTACACTACATGGCCTTGGTGTTGAGATGCAAACTGAGATGTATACAGCTACTGGCTGGCCCTCAGTTAGCGGTGATGCTCTAAAGACCCTTGCTGGAAGGGTCTCAGCAGAATTGGACAGTACTGATGAAATTCCACCTGAACTAATGGTTGATGAAGTTGAGGAAATACTGGAGTCCACTGTGAGTGAGGACAACATTGACACATCTGCATATGGAACGGCTTACGCCGCATTTGGAGGGGGCCAAGAAGGGAGGGAGGCTTGTCATGCCATTGCTGCTTTATGTGAAATCTGCTCTATTGACTCTTTGATATCCAATTTCATCCTGCCCTTGCAGGTAATTTCTCCTACCATATCATACTTGTCACACATCTTGATTATTCCTGGTCTCTGTATGAAAACTACTACAGCTCTTGGTCCATGAAACATGATATGTGAGTATATTATCATGATTCCTTCATCCAATTGATGGAAAACTTGAGTCCTTATTTGCTCCATTTCTCCTTGGTAAAAAAACTCATTCTTAATGGGATGGGGACCAATACAGGCTAAGTTATGGTATTTAAGTTTCAGCCTCTTCCCATGCACACATACAATAATGTGTGTCCATATATTCTTAGATGGCTATTGAATGCAAAGATATTGCTTTGTATGATCACTACTCATACATTTCTGCACATGAATTTTGTAGAGCATATTTATAATGTGTCACATAGACCACAAGTACAGTCCACATACAACATGGATGAGTTTCGCATGGTATGCATAAATGGGGGTGTGATCAGCCTTTTAATAGATTGAGGTTTTTCCACTCAGATCTGCTCTAAAAGTACTCTTAATTTAAGAATTGTTACCACCAACCTGCCACATTGTTTTGGAACTAGTTGAGAAGTAATGGTGTGTGGTCCAGAAAGGAATTAATGTATCAGATGGTTAGGTTCTACCAATGGAGTCAGGTTTTTCCCTGGTGATCTCGTTGGTAGGTCCCATTGAATTGTGGCTCATGTTCCTCTCCATGCCTTCTTCGGGACCCTTCCATCCCTCGCTTCCCTACCCTTATACATTTGTCATGTTACGGTTGTGAATCTTGTAATTTAAATATACTGCACAAACATTAAATGGTGCAAGGAAAAAGCCCCATGCATTAACTGCAGGCATGGGAAACAATTTTTTGTCTCTTTAATCATAATTAAGTATTTACAATTCCTTGTCTTTAGCTAATATGTCCAAGATCTTGTTTGAGTAAGAATTTTCTAAATTCAAACATGTGAGGTGGTTTATGGTGATTTTGGTTTCTTATGGCTACAGGGAAGTCATATATCAGGGAAGAATGGCCGTATCCATTGTTCTCTAAATATCAACACTGAGACCGGGCGCCTATCAGCAAGGAGACCAAATTTGCAGGTTTGTGCTTTATTCGCTTGGTTATCACTTACCACCAATTAAGACCTTAATTTGGGAATATAAACAATGATTAATGAGTGCTAGCTGATAAGTTCACAAGTGATTATGACTCTCTATTGTGCAGATCTTCAAACATGCATATGACCTCTTCCCTCTAGTGCAGATTTTCAACTTGATCAAATCTGGGGTAGTTCCAATAGGTGATAAAATTAGAGAGAGCCTATTGAGATAGTTGGGACACGTTCATTGAAGACCACTAATGGCTCCAGCTCAAACATGCACACGTTCATTGAAGACGTTCAACTTCTTCTGAGTAGATTGAGTTCCTATTCCCCTAGTCCTCAGCTTAGCGATTGTAGGTTGTGGTCTAGAAGTAACAATGATCGATTTTCAGTGAAATCCTTATTACAGTCTGTTGGCCGAGTACCCGAGAACTCATTTCTTCATTAAGCCGTTTGGTCGTTCGACGTTCCATCAAATGTATCTTTCTTCCTTTGGTCTACAACCTTGAATAAAATTCTCATTACTGATCACTTAAAGAGCAGAGGATAGAGTATGACAACCTGATGTTATTTGTGCCAGTCCGAGGAAGAGACAATTGATCATTTGACCCTGCACCGTCCGATTGTCTTTGGGATTTGAGTCTTTTTCCTGTATTGTTTAAGTGTGGAATGAGTATTCCCCTTCTCGTTCCCAAGCTTCTTATCGGGTTGGCAATTGTCGCCACTAGTGGGGATTCAGGAAGAAATTTGGACTATGATACCTGGCGCTATCTCTTGGGGTGTGTGGAAGGAACAGAGTTGTCGTGTGTTTGATAATTCTTCTTCGCCTACGATTCGTATCATAGTCCGCATTCGGTGCCTGCTTGTGGAATGGTCTACCATTACTACTTTGGGAGGGGAAGTAGGGGATATCTTGTCGTGAGGAGATCTACCCTTACTAGCCTCATATGTTTTCTTTGTGCATTTTCTGCTTTCCCCTTCAGCTTATCTTCCTGTAAACTGTTGTTTTTTCCTCTGCCATATGAATATACTTGATTTTTACCGATTAAAAGATAAATGGCTCCAGTAAGAAGTAAATTTGTCCAGGTTGTAGGCTCTGAAAGTGGGTGGGGAAAGCAAAAATTATGAGGATGGAGTGAGAAAAAATTTGATAACTCCTAACTTAACTGGAGTTATGGCCTTTTAGTAGAACGTAATGACGAAACATGATTTGTTAGGCATTGATGATGATGATGATTAATTCTTAAAATCCTTGGAGCATGTCAGATCAGACGCAAGATTGACTAAGATGGATCATTGAACCCATGGGTTGAACTTGTGATAGCATAGTAACAAAATTCATGGAATTTTTGAAAAATTCATGAATTATTTGTGAATTTTAGGTGTGCAAATTATTTCCGAATTTTAGGTTTGTGGAATGATTCCCAAATTATTTGCAGATTTTGCAAATTATTCTCAAATTTCACGAATTATTCCCGAATTATTCGTGAATTTCGCAATAATTCGTTTAGTTTGACAAAGTAAACTACTTATTTTGTATATTATCTAATCAAATTGTTGGATATTTTTTTTATAATTATTTATTTTTTCCCGAATTTTTCTTGAATATTTTCTGAATTTTTCCAGACTTTACCCTTCAAATCCAATTTTGAGTGGTGGTGCATTAAGTCAAAAGTGCCAAATGTGTTGTCCATGGATCAAACCCATGACTCAGATGTTTCCTACTTTCATGTGGCACTTGGATAGGAAAAACTAACATAACCAGACTTCTCCTTCTCTAGTTCAAACCAAAACACCCTAAACTCCATAATTGACAAAAGATCTCTGTGAACTATCAACATGGCCACCGATGCCAAACCTCCCAAGGGAAAGTTCTCCGAGGTCTTCCAACCGCTGATGGATTCTAGTCTTCTTAGTGAAAGTTGTGCAGTATGAGACTATTCACTGCTGATATTTTGAGAAACTTTTGAATTGATCCCGTCTTCATCATATTAGATAATTTTTTTTTGGACCAAGCCTCCAAAACAATTTTTGGTGGAACTATTGCTTTCAAAACTTCCACCTTTTTACCACCTACCAAGAAAATAAACTTCTTGTCATGTTCTATCGAAATGTTGCGAAAGTATTGATGATTACTTCTGTAAATCAGAATCAACCTGCTTTAGAGAAGGATCGTTACAAAATCCGCAAGGCGTTCATAGCTGCACCAGGAAACTCTCTCATTGTTGCTGATTATGGACAGGTTAGCAACCCATCAACCATCTATGATCTAACTACTTTTTGTGAATGTGGATTCATCTCATTTGATCAGATAAGTAACATATAAAATTGAATTACAGCTGGAGCTTAGGATTCTTGCACATCTGGCAAACTGTAAGAGCATGCTTGATGCCTTCAAAGCTGGTGGAGATTTTCATTCAAGGACAGCAATGAATATGTACCCATATATTCGTCAATCTGTTGATCAGAAGCAGGTGCTGCTTGAGTGGTATCCTCAACCTGGTGAACAGAAACCCCCAGTTCCTCTATTAAAGGTAAATAGTGTAAAACTCCTCTTTCACTCATTTGTGAAATTTTTATATATAAAGTGGCTGATAAGATTTGGGAGCAATATGGGTATAAGCAGTGTTTCTGTTTGTGGGAGACAAAAGTAGAAGAATTTAATGTCATGCCGTTTTCACATCCGATTCATCTCAATCCTGTAAACAATAGCTGAAGACAAAAACAAGAGAAGGAAAAGTATGTCAGCATGTGCCCTAAAATTAGTATTGTATGTCCACTACACACTTTTGTCGACTGTGTCAAAAGATTGTAGTTATTAAAACTGGAAGTGCCCTTTTTAGCAAGGTTTAAAATAATGAAAATATTTGTGATAAAGGTGCTGCAGTTTGCTATTTGCTGTTATTTACCCTTACAACTAGGAATGGCAACTGGTTGGGTTTGGGCCGGGGCGCCCCCAACCCTACCCTGCCCCTAATGGCAAGACTCCTACCCTGTTCCCATCCCAAACCCAGGTCAGGGCCAGCCTGGCCGGTTCCGATTTACCAAAACCCTTCTTAACCTCGTCCCCGTCCCGCCCCGGTCCGTTAAGCACTAGTTGGGTCGGGACGGGTCAACTCGATATTTCATATTATAAATAACGTATTTAAGTAATTTTAGGATTAATTTAAGGGTAAATAGTAATTTTACATTATAAACGTGGCGGGTGGCTTAAACCCATTCCCGGCCTGAACCTGAGTCGGGTTTAACCCTTCATTCCCTAACCCACCCCTACCCCGTTTAAGAACTCCCCAAACCCGTCCCGTTGCCATCCCTACATACAGCATATAGATATTTGGTCATTATAATCCTGTTACTGATGAAGTGGCAATTATAATGCCAATTGAAACCATGCTCATTTGGCATTTGTAACCTTTTTCTTTGATTTTCCATGACTAGACTGAGCAACCAAGTTATTTAAAAAATAGAAGAAGCATTCTAAGTGGGCACCTTTTAGCCTAGCAAAGACACTAGAATTCCTCAGTTAGTCTAGAAAAATGGTTTGACTTGGCTTAGTCATGAGTTGGCTTGTCAAGCTTCCAGTGAGGATGTAATATAAATTATAAACCTTATATTGTGATCTGAGAGTTAAACAACCATAGAATATTGTAATCTCCTGTTAGGGATGTTTTTCATTCAGTCTAGTTTGGTCATTTCAACCTTGTTGATGCTCTCGGATACTGTTTTATGCCTGTTATTGCTGAAGAATATGTAAATTATGGAAACTAGACCCAAACAAAATATGTGAAGCTTTGAGTTTAGTGCAAACATTTTAACCATTAAAATATAGATAATTACAATTTTACTATGTATCCATCTTTGTTTCAGGACGCCTTTGCTTCTGAAAGAAGGAAAGCCAAAATGCTTAACTTTTCCATTGCTTATGGAAAAACACCGGTTGGGCTCGCTCGGGATTGGAAGGTACATGCAGCATCAAACTTAAAAAATAATGGGCAATTCCATTAATTTATGCTGGATGAAGTTAAGGGAATACCATCTTTAACCTCAGGTTTCCGTTAAGGAAGCAAAGGAAACAGTAAATCTCTGGTATAAGGAGAGAAAAGAAGTGCTACATTGGCAAGAAGAGCGCAAGCGAGAAGCTCATGAAGACCAGTGTGTGCACACCCTGCTAGGACGAGCCCGTTGTTTCCCTTCGATTACTCATTCAAGTTACTCTCAGCGAGGCCACATTGAACGAGCCGCTATCAATTCCCCAGTGCAGGTCCTTTTCTTTTGTCCCCCAACACACACACACACCACTTTCTTTTGGAGTATTGTTTTTGATTTTTTTTTTTAATATTGGTAGAAGGAGCATTACATTAATTAATTAAACTGAGCTACAAAAAGAAACAAAATAAAAAGACACTCCAGAGGTGAAGGGCCAAGAGAAACAAAAACAGAAGATTCATCATGATAAAGAGGAAGGGGAATAGGGGTACAACTCACACCACAGCAGTTCCTCAGCTAACTCAACAACCACAAAGTTTGTGGATCTAGGAATCCATGAAAATGAGATATTTCCATGAGATGGCATCTTGCGAACTTCCCGGATGATGTGACCAAAACGCCACGCGTCAAAACCCTCTATAGTGGCCCACATAATAGCCAACGAGTCGCCTTTAACACAAAACAGGATAATACTGTAGGATTTCTCATAAGCTAACCCAAAATTCAATGCCAATAACTCCCCACGATTAGAAGCAGTCCCTTGAGTCATCTTCAACACAAAGGGGGAGAAGACCGTAGGATATCGCATAAGCTAACCCAAAAATCCAGTGCCAATAACTCCGCATAATTAGAGGCAGTCACATCCATAGGACCCGAGTATCTGAGTTGCTCTCTGCTCTCACTATTCCTGATGATTCCACTCATGCCCGCCTTTACTGAGTTTACCAAGGAATAGCCCTTAGGTTGCAGCTATTTACAAACTTTTCAGAGTCCCTCATATTCTGGGTAATGTGGGCTCCCCCTAGTTCCTCATGAGCAAAATCTAACAACATTGAAATCCCTCCTCCCTCCCAAATGCACCACCGGCTGCTCCACAAAAAGAGTAAGCTGCATATTTCGAACCAAAGCTCCTTCCTCATCTTAGAGGAACTGGGGGCCATTCAACAACAGCCACACATAGCCATCGGTTAAGGTCTTGATTTTTATTGGCACTTAGAAATGACGGGAGATTTTTGAATTTCTGCTTTTGGTGATTGCAACAGGGAAGTGCTGCTGATGTTGCCATGTGTGCCATGCTAGAAATATCGAGAAATGCTCATTTGAAGGAGCTTGGATGGAGGCTACTTTTGCAGGTTGAGTTCTTCACCTGGTTCTTTTACTTTTCCTTTCCTTTTCATTTTCCTTCTGTGATTCTTGGAGGGGTATTTGTTTACCACAACTGATTAATATAATACTATGCCTAATATGGCTTGCCCTGGTGTGCAACCCTTGTACTCATATTAGTTGGGAACTGGCATCAATTTTAGCATGCCTGCCTATAAACATGATTCTAACATATATGTGTTATCATTTTGACTAAGCACAGAGTGGAATCATCACATTCACACAAGCTACCTAATTGGCTTTTGAACAGAATAATTTGAAATAACAGTCTGCTGAAAACAGGTTCATGATGAAGTAATCTTGGAAGGACCCACAGAGTCAGCAGAGGTTGCCAAGGGCATAGTTGTTGACTGCATGTCCAAACCCTTCTACGGAACCAACTTTCTCAAAGTTGACCTATCCGTTGATGCCAAGTGTGCGCAGAATTGGTACGCTGCCAAGTAAACACTGGACCTAGTTGCAACATGTGAGGATTTTGTTAAACACCCCTAGCCTTTTGGGAGGTTCCTTGGGGGCTCAAGGATTGGAATGTGACCAGTACCATCGGAATTGTCTGTGTTAATGCTGCAAGTCCAACATTGCTAACCTCTTAAAGATCATTTTAATGTGGAATTTTCTGGTTTATTAGAAATTCGTGGCAGTCACAGGATGGGGTTGTAACGGGTGGGTTTTGCTGCTTCAGAGGCATCTTGTAATCCTTGTAGTGAAGATCAGGGCATAGGAGACTGCTATGATCTGTGTATAGAAGTTTTGTAAGGAGTGTTGCCTCCTGTGTAAAACTCTGATATGCTTTTGTAATTGAAATCAGGGTTTATAACAAGAAATGGACTTCTTTTAACTGTTCTGGTTTTTGTTCTTTCTTTTTGATAAAATGATGGGTACTTTAATGGAATAAATGGTTGAACAACCCATTTTGGTTGACAATTTTGGGATGCTTGGGTTCCTGAATCGCTTTTGCCGTGTCTATTAAAACTAGTTCATTGATGGGGTGCTTGGGTTGCTGCCTCAGTCGCATGGTTTACAGAACCCCAGAAGTCTAGAGACCTGCAGTGTGTAACTTCAACCAAACTGGTTACTACCACAAGAACCCCATCTGTAGTTCATCTGCTATACTTTCTTTTAAGAAAAAGGTTTCCGCACTACCCTTCCAAATCTTGTAAGATGCCTAGAAGGTTTCTGCACCCCATCTGAAGGTTAGAAGTTAGAGGCCTGACATGTTAGTTGGGTTAAACGGTGGACTTCTCAACTGTCATACCACACCAATTTGTGCGAATCGATTCTAGACCACTCAACCGGGCATACACTGCCATTGGTACATATGCGTGTATGAATGACTTTATTAAACACCATGGTGGTCTCATTTGGAAGAGTGTTTTTTTAATTTCCATGGTATAAAGAAATATAATTTTGAGAAAATTCAAATAAATTCAAGAAATTTCACAAATAAATCTGAGAAATTATTTTAAAATTTTCAAAACTGAAAGTCCATTTAGCATAAAAATTAATTTACATATTAATATTCAAAGAATCTTCTCCTCCACTGAATAATTCCCTAGCCCAGCTAGCGACTTTTTTTTTGAATCGTTTTAGGATATCACTCCCATTAATATTATTTTTGTAGTATTTTTTTTTGTAGATAGTATGTGGAACATGTGCATAACCCTATATGTGAAGAGAAAATCAAGCTCCAACTCGATTTGTTTATTTAGTATTAGCAGAGACTTGCGAAGCACGAGTAATAATTTTAGAATATCTAAAATTAAATAATATTATTTATTTATTTAAATATTAAGTAATATATTTTAATAATATAATGTTTTTATTTGATAAACATTATAATTTGTATTAATTAACTGACTTTGTAATAATAATTTAATAAAAAATCATAAATTTCATAGTATTAAACTTAAATTAATATACCTAAGAGTTAGAGATAAGAGAGAACTCTATAATAGTGGAGATAGAGAGGTCTCTAGGATGAGATAGTGGATTCCAAACCTACAAGAGTTGGAGATAAGAGAGGATTCTACAATAGTGGAGATATAGAGGGCTCTAGGATGAGATAGTAGGTTCCAAACTTAAGCGGTGGAGATTAAAGAGAAAATCCACATGTTATCTCTAAAATAGAAGTTATAAGATTGGAGGGATTGAGCTTTGGAGAGCTGAGAGAGAAGTCTTATTTCTTTATATTATAGTATTAGCAAAAACCTCGTGCGATGCACGGGATAAAAAGAAACCATTAAATTTTATAGGAAGATAAGTATCTAAACCATGCGATGTTTGTAATTCCAAGTGATTGGACCGCATCGACTCGACCCTATCAAAACACGAAAGACATATTAGGGATCTGAATTGATAGGGAGACGTGAGAGAGAAAAAAAGAGTTAACGGTTGAGATTTAAATAAGGTGCCATGTGGCATTCCTAGGATTGAACGTATAGGATTTGAGAGATTGGAGTTTGGAGAGCAGGGAGAAAGTCTTATTTCTTTATATTATAGTACTAGTAGAGACCCCGTGCGATGCACGGGTGTGAATAAAATAAAAATCTCTACATCTCCCTCTATCCCTCTTATCACAATCTCCTAAAATTTATCTCTACATTCTCTCTCTATCCTTCTTATTTCTCTCTTTATCCCTTATCATAATCCCCTAAAATCTCTCTCTACATTCTTTATCTCTCTTATCACAATCTCCTAAAATTTTTCCAATGATTTTTGAATTGTGAAGAAAATGTACGTATCCCCTAAAATCTCTCCAATAGTTTTTGAATTAAGAGGGAGATGTGTGTGAGATAAAGAGTTAACAGTTGACATTTTTTAAAATGTGTCAGGTGGCATCCTTAAAATAGAATTCATAGGATTCCTATGATTAAAGATTGGAGAGCAAAGAGAGGGGGTTAGGTGTCACTTATTTGTTGGGGGTTAGGTGACACTTATTTCTTTATATTATAGATAGATAGATTATAATACTAAATGAGTCAAGTACATACATGTTGGAACTCGGTTCATTAACCAGACAAGCTCCAAGCTTGAACTCGGTTCGCTTATTAGATAAACAAGCTCAACCAAGCTTAGCTCAAAAATCAAGTCCGCGCGAGTTCCATTTTTACCGGTCCTAGAGGAAAGTTTTAGGTAAATTTCTTACTCTTTTACTCTTGTTTTTAAAAGTATCAAATTAGAAGTTACTTTTGAATTGGAAACTAAGGTTGTGTTTGTTTACATAAAAAATGGGATGGATAACTTCCCTCCATTATGAGGGGAAAGGTTTTCCTTATATACGATGCAAAACTTCTCTAAAAAAATTGTTTTCCATGATGCCAAACACGAGAAAATAAACTTTTCCTCCCGAAATCATTTCCATGGTCTGTTTTCCTTGCAAACGAACAGAACCTAAAGGAAGCAAGATTTTCTTTGTTATAGGTGAAACTATTGTTGACAAGTCACTTTCATACTTACAAGCAAAGTTAAGAAAAGCTCCTCTCACTGTCATTCATGTCCAAAATATTTCTTAGCAAAATAGGTGTCTTTCATCAAGGTTTGAGCAAGGTACTTGCTTGAATCTCAAGATTAAATATCATACTATATACCTTGTATCTTAACATTTTTTTTGTCTTATTTTTTTTAAAAATTTTGCTAGCCCCATTCCCCTCTTATGAATTCTCTCCAATAGGGGTTGTCACCACAAAATCTGTCTTTTTTTCCCTCAAAAATGAGAGTGCCCTCAAATTTTGTTCCCACATGCACTCATGCACGTTTTTTGGAATTTTTCTAATTCGATTAGGAGTCTGATTCAAGTTAGGTTTCTACTGAGTGTATAATATAATATCCGGTCTAATGTTTTCTACAGAGAACTCAATTGTTTGAGAGGTTGTGAAAGAGAGATCTCTGTATTCTCTTTACTTTTACTAGTGAAGACTCTCTGTGGATCACATCGTATGAACCAAGTAAATTTTGTGTTCTTGTGTGTTTTCTGTTTAGTATTTATAGGTTATTTTTACCGCACTGATGCGATGAAAGCTCATAAAATTTCCGAATATAAACTTTAATGTCTTCTAGAATGTTTCTAACCTTCCATGGGAGATCAGCATTAGACGAAAGACATTGAACCAGCTCTTAACTCATTTAAATAAGTACATAATTATTGAATAAAAAAAAGTTAATTCAATTTAAAATTGGTATGTTTTACTTGATATCTACCCAGCTGACATAGGATCCATCATCTTCAGTCAATCCAGTCTTATACTGCTACCCATATCTCTAGTAATTGTGCAGTATCAAGATCCAATTAGTTGGATTACCCAAAAAAAAAGAAAAAAGAATCCAATTAGTCAACTTTTTGGATCATGATCTATCAAATTGACACTGCGAATCCAACATCACATATTCTAAGTTTCTAAATGGTATAAATTCTAATGAGATCTTTTCTTTTGAATTAAAAAACCACATTGGATTGCCTGAGTTTTGATCTTCTTGTTTCCCCCATTACTCATTAGGTGTTGTAAATATCAATTGTCTATTACCATTGTTAGTGTTAGTGACTGAGATGAGTACTCTTTCATATCACCAAAGAGAACTTTTCTCCATCTACTAAGAATTTATCTCTTTGAGAACTGATCTCAGATTCTCCTACTAATGGGCACTCCTCAATCCTCAACCTCCTAGTCCTAGCAAGAGCGATGGGTAAACTGACATGTTAACACCAAAAAGAGAAAAGGTACATGACATGAGACTTCTCCAGTAGTTGTTGACGAGGAGATCAGACGAGGAGATCACCTGCATTCACTTCTAAAGAATCATGTGTTTTTGTGCATGCTAATCAAAACTTTGTTATACGTGCACAACACACTTTAATTGGCATGCACAAGAGTACGTAAAGCTTCCAGTTGTTGACAACCTCCTCGCTGGAAACTACCGAAAAGATCCCAAGTCAAGTTACATATGCCAGGCATGCGCCATTAGAGTGGGGCACACATTAGTGTTGTGCAGGAATGCTCTAATAGTGCCTAGAGGCTTATGTCATGCCCTGCCCAAATCGGGAAAGACCAGTTTATCGTAGCTATTGTATATAGAAAATGTGATTTTGCAAGCTAGCAGTTGGTTGGGTTTGGTTTCGCCTTATTTTGTAAATACATTGTTGTGAAACAAATGGTTGCGGGAAAAAAAAGAAAAGAAAAAGCTTTATCATTCTTGCATCGTGAAGCATGCAACCCACCCCAATACCTGATTCAGTTTGAATTGAACTTTGAACTTTTAGGTCCATTCTTTTCTTTTGAAATTTATAAAGCTTGGCACTTTGCATTGTGTCATGATAGTTATTAGGAAATTTAAGTCAATTTGTCAAGGTTTCTAACAAAAGTAATTCACAACGTCATGAGATTTCAAAGTATCATTTTTTATGAGATTTGAAATCATTTATTTTTACTGTATTTTAAGTCTAACAGGAATTACAACCCAAGTGATGAACAACACACTATCTCTCTTAGTTCTCAAAAGAAAATGCAAATTGTTAAACAACAAAACTTGCAAAGTGTTGGACTTCATGAGTCCATGAGTCTCTGCAAAAGAACGATCCTTAGCAAAATGATGAAAATTTCTTTATTAAAACCTTAACTCTCCATCATCATCCAACTGAATCGAACCCCTCTTCTTCCTCTCTTGCTTAATAGGCTAACCTCCCTGCCCTGCTATATACATAACAAGGTTTGAAATTTCGTGAAATTTCCCAAAATTTTGGTTTCGGACAACCCCAACGACATCGAAATTGAGTTTATTTTGAAAATAAGATTTCGACCAAAATTTCAGAAGAAATTTCAGATTTCGAAGATTTCGGAATTTCAGCCGAAATCTGCTTTTTTTTATTAAAAAAATAGTTTTTTTTATTAAAATTCTGAAATATTCAGAAATTTTTATTGAAATTTCGTGAAAATTTGAAAATTTATATATTAATTTTAAAAATAAAATAATAATATTTTTATAAATATATAAAATTTTAATAAAATATTATTTTTAATATATATATATATAATTAAAAAATTATTAATATTTTGGATTTCGGAATTTCGCCGAAATCCCGCAATTTTTTGGGATTTCGGTTCGGGTTGGCTGGCCGAATTCTTCGAAAATTTCGAAATTAAAAACCTTGATACATAATATTCGCATTTGGAAAAGAGTATGGAAATGAGAGTATGCCTAGCATTCCTCGAATTAATAAAGAAGATTTAACCACTGAAAAGTTCAAAATAGGGGCTAGCACTCCTCAAGCCCAACCAAAAGAAATAAATTGGGGTGGTCCCAATCCAACCGGGCTAAGGCTAGCCCTGCTGACTGTTGTGTGCTCATCTCAGATTCTGGCAAAAATGGAGAATCGTTGACTTTGTCAGCCTCAATTTGACAATTGACACTGCATATAAGACAGAAGTTGAGAGAGATAGAGATTGCTTTATAAATGAAGGAAGGAAGATCCAATTGAAGGCGACATGATCATACATGTGAAGGAGAGCTTGTTGCGGACATCTTTATTTTGGGTAAGCTTTCAATGTCGATCCCTCAATGCGAATAACACTGATTAATGGCGCTTGGCGGTAACTTTTTTTTTTTCATTTTTCAACCTCAGTCTCTCTGATTTTCTATTGGGTTTCATTGTTAGCTTTACTCATCTGGGTGTTATTAAATTAGATATTACTTATCATTAGGCTTCTGTTCTATGGGTTTAAGGCAGATTATGGTCTTACTGTTTGATTGACAGAAGAGATGTTACTGATAATTGGGGTTCTGTTCTATTAATTTAAGGAAAATTTGAAGGCTTTATACAAGGGTCATTGAACAGATTCAGATAGATAAAAGATTAGGTTTTCAGTCCACCCAGTTCCTTGAAGAGTCATGAAGGGCTTTAGATGCCTGTGTATCAATATAACAGACAAAAAAAATTCCCACACTGTTAGTTGTTACAGAAGGTCATGATTAAGGTATGACCTTGCAAATTAGTAACCCATGGTGAAGTTGTTTTTTTAGTTAATATATGCATAAGCAAGTGTAAATGCAGGTTAGGGAAGAAATTTGATTTTTTTTTCTCCTTCCTAACTGTCTTTAACCTTATATTCCCATCTTCTCTATGTAGTGAAATGGATACATTCTTTTGCAAAATCAGATACAGGAAAACAGAAACGGCAAAAAGTAGACAAGATTGGGGCACACAGATGCCAAATGGGGCTTGACCTGTTTTAAGCTCCTCCAAATGATCTGCATTCAAAAAGGAGTAATAAGAACAGCTAAGAAATGTAGGCTAAATGCCATGTTGTTTCATGTCGTAACTGAGCTGATATTAAGTAAAATCAAAGATTCAAAATGAATGCAAAGCATATAAAACAAGCACAAAGAAAGAAAAAGGCTTTATTTATCAAGTTAAATTGTAAAATTTTCTAGGGAGTTTTGAGTTTCCCTGCCTAATATTGGGGGAAAAAATTGTTCTAAGTTGAACATATTTTAGCAAGTCACTCTTTATACAATCACAATACTCGTATAAATACATTTACTTTTAAACAGTGCTGGCGATATATGTTTGAACTTTCTATGCTGTGAACAGTTAAGTTGAGTGAATGGTACTCTCAGACTATTGAATATTGCATTAAATGCAAACAACAATGCATGAGAACAAGATAAGATAAGCTAGTACCTTTACCTTCAAGCCTGTGGCATGTTTCTGTGTATCATGAACTGTTTTACTTTTTAGGATTTCAGGCAATTTACAGCTTCCTGATTGAAAAGATGGGATTCTGGTTCTTTTCAAATTTGAATTTAGTGATATTAGTACAAAGCTTGCCTTTTCTTTTGCTAGATTATATTAAGAATGAATTTCTTTTTGGTGGATTTATTGCTACCAGCTTGCTGGAATATGTCTTTTTTTTTGTCTGTTAGCTGTAATTTGATCTTTTTCTCTAGTAGTAAATGGAAAATGGCGTATCCATTCTAGGTTTATCCAGGGAGCACGTGCATTACTTGTGATCTAATTGTGCATTTCTTGTAATTACTCTGAGTATTCCGGTGATCAGACCGTACATTTCCTTGATTTTTATTGCCCGAGGAAAGGGACTTTACCAAATTTACTAACATTTACACCTTTCTGGTGTAAGTTGGTGGAGTTTTTCATTCTCCTTACCAACCAACACTGAATGGGCAGTGGCTGAAAATACTCAAAATTTTCCTGGATTTGCATAATCCATCGCTGAATTTTGACTTTTATATTTGTAAGGTCCGACCTTCCCTATCATAATTCATTGTTATTGGAAGATTTATGTTTATTGATATGTCTTTTTTGCCTGATTTTGTTTTATTGGTAAATGGTATATTATAAAAACCAAATATCGAAAACGAGAGCTCTACAAAGGAGTTTACAAGAAAGTAAAGTCAACGGAGAAAGAATAGAGTCGAAAAATAAAGATTACAAATATTCTCACTCCTCCTGGTATGGATGAACACCAATATAAAATAAGCTGCCTAATTTTTATATAAATATGAGAAAAAGGGTGGAGGAACCTCAAAGAACCCCTGAATTCCACAATTTCCAAATCATCCATGAGATAGCCCCTAGGAGGAGCGACCAAACAGCCTCTCGATCCCTTGCTGAACTCACCAAGGACGAGCAAGATAAGAAGTCATAAAAGATAGCAGGGAAGACCCAACCACCCTTATACAAGAGAGAAAACCCCCCAAATATTAAACACAAATGAGCAATGCATAAACAGATGATCCACCGACTCCTCGCAAAATTACACACTTCATCAATTCTATGCTTCTTGTGTGCTTTAATTCTCTTTCTCTTCATGACAGCCTTCCTGGCTTATGGTTCTATCCTTTTGGGAATTTCTCACTTCAGAACTTGTTCATTGTTCTTTCCTTTCCTTCTGCGACTTACCCTGGTATCTGTAGGGAAAATTTTGAGTGGGTCAGTGTGGACACTCGAAGGGACTGGTCCTTGCCTCAGGTTTGAGACACCCTCCGTTACTAAAAAAAAAATTTGATCTCTTGTTACTTGTGGATATTACTTATAGGGGTTAACAAGAATCTGAGAGTTGAGAAGTCTGATTTATGATTTCCTTTTTTTTTTGTCTTGTTTTCATCTTATAGTTTGGCACCGTCGGACTTGCATTTTCGTACTAATTTATCAATTCTTCTAATGGGGTGTTTACAGATTTCCTACATATTTTTTAGTCTATACATTAATAATAATAAAATCACAGCCATTAAACATTTGTAATGTAGAACAGTCTGTTTATTCTTCATTAATTTTAACTATTGCAGCTTTTACAACAATTTATTGGTTCTCACCCCCTCCCTAAAAAAAAGATAGAAAAGAAAAATTAAAGAAAAGAAACTATCCACTTCCAATTTGAACTGAGATCCTATCTTAAACTCAACTATACAGTTCACTGCTATATACACTGAGTGTTGTTCCTGCCTGACAGGCTGCCAGTCTGCTTGAAATCGCATGTATAGCAAGCTTCAAAAGTTAAAAGCTTCTTCCCTTTTAGAGAAGATCTTGTCAGACATTTGATTGAGACTCGAGAGGATCATGGTTCAGACACTTGAAGCTATCAAGGGTGGTGGAGGCTCCATCAGGGTGGGTACCACTGGGACAATTGGTTCTCTGATGAACAGGGAATTGGAATCTATGAAATGTGCACCACAGACACCAATATCTTCTAGAGGAAAACCTCCAACTGTACCTGTCTCAGTTCCCTGTGGTGCCACTACTCCTAGAAGAGTACAGCCAAGAAGAGCTTCATCGAACGAAGCAGCGAGCAGTAGTAGCAGCAGCTGCAGTGGCAGCATCGGAAACACTAATCATACAATTCCTGGAAGTACCCATAAAACTAGACACAGCACGCAAAATAATACTTATCGCATCCCAATGCTTGGATCTGAAGACATTGTTGTAGACAGAACTCCTAAAAAAAAGAAACCAGACAAGAAAGGATCTTATATTGTTGAAGTGGCGGACATGAAATGCGGGAACCTGGACAAAGCATGGTCCAGCCCTATAACCAACCGGCTTAAGAAGCTAAGTTTCTCAAAGCTCTCTGAGACCATTGGCTAAGTTTGCAACTTCTTTGCATCAGTTTTCAGGTTCCTGTAATTGAAACCAGGAATACCATCCGGCCGATTGCTCTCTGCAACTTCCACCATGGAGCAGATGCTCGGCAGGAACCCGCTGCTTCTCTTCTTCCTTTTGGGGGCTATGATCACAAACCCGAACTTGGGTTTGGAATTGCTACTGGTGGAAGCCTTGTCTGTATTATGCGGCTGAGGTATCTGAGAGCTTTTGTGGCGGCCTAACTCAATTCTGCTGAAGTACTCAATTTCTTGCAGGACGAGGGATCCTACAGTACCTCGGGTGCCTATTTCCACAGGATTAATTGTAGCCATTTTTTCAGGGAATTGAGTAGCTGTGGTGCAGGCTTTATACATCATAGAATTTTGGGTTGGAGTGGTTTGAGAGGCTTGTGGACAAAGAGTGGTGGTTTTGGGTCTTGTCTTGGTGGGGGGTTGCTTTGAGTCTGGGGCATTGTGGTTCTGCACATATATGCTTTACCTTATGTGCTTTATCCAAAGTAGGCAGCATGGGATTTTGCATTGTTGGAGGATTAGATGGTGAAAGGTCATCATATTCTTGTGTTTGCAATTAAAACATGTAAGATGCTAAATATATCTTCTACTCTTTCTTTTTCTTTTCTTTTTTCCTTTTTTTTTTTGTTTAAACTACTTCAGGGCATCATCAAGTTGGTGTTGCATTGGATGGAGACTTTGCATTTGATCACAGTCTGATCAGGATCAGACGTTTATCAAAGATTTGGAAGCCAAGGATGAGATCCTTTTCATCACTTTGTTAGTAAGCTCTCACCTTCTTTTTGAGTCTTCAGTGGTTTGGTGGAGTAACTTGAGTGCTTTTCAAGTATGGGAGGAGGTGTGTGTTTTTTCTTTGGTCAGTTTTCTTTAATTTTCCTGTTCATTGGTTATTAATATCTATTTTGAAAGTTGGTTTCTTTCATGAGAGTGGGGGTCATGGAAAAATTATGATTGAAAATTGAAATCCCTCTATACACATTCTGTGGTTTCAAACTGGCAATTGATGCAACTATGTGAGGGTAGTGATAGAAATAATTTTATTTTGACTTTCTGTTAATACTTTCTGGAAAAGTTTTTACTGACAAACTAAGCTTTTAGATGATTGTAACCAGTTTTCATGCTAATTGATTGAACCGTTCGATCGTTTTCTTTTTCTTAGATGAGCAAGGTTAATTTATTGATCAGTTGGAAGATCTATTCAATTGTGTTGCTAGGATCATCCTAAATCGAAAAAATCTCTTAACATCTTATGTATTTTGAATGATTTTTTAGATACTCTCTTCCAAACAGATTCAAAACCATTTTTATCTGTACTCAAAGGGAGATTTTGGCCTTTAAATTTTTTCAATGAGATAAATATGTTCTTTAGAAGTTACAAATAATAGTATATAATGTATTAATTCTAGAAGCAATATTTCTTTCACTGACAAAGTAGGTCAAATAAGCCATTCTATTATTAGGAAAGAAAAGGGGATTCTGTTTTTTTTTCTTTTTTAAATTATTTTTTAGGTACAACAGAATATGGTATTGAAAACTGAAAATTAGACTTTGATAAAAGTTTGAATATTTATCATACCATCTCCCATATTATATGTGTATAATATGGTTGTATGATTGATTCCACTTCATTTTTCAAACATTTCTGTATATGATATATTTCAGAGGATACTTACAGTATAAAGAAAAAGGAAACAATACAATTGCTCCTTTGCAATGGGCCCTGCTCCTTTATTTTGCTAAATGGAAGCCATCAATGTAGCACCAATGCAATCATTTAATGGGTGTGATGTGAGAGCTGTGTTTGGTTAAATACATACAGATGCGCTCTTGCAGGAAACATAAATTCCTGAAAAATCTATTAAAATGAGGGGGAGTTGGTTATGGTATTTGAAGCAGCACTAATGTGGCGTTTTTGCAGGTTTTCTAAAGAAGATGTTGAGGGACACCATTTTTTTTTAATCTTCTGTGAGACTGGGACTCCTCTTTTATCAACCAAACAAAAAATAAAATAAATTAAAATATTTTGTAAAGCAATTATGTGTGAATCGCTTTTGGTTTTAAACAGAAACACTTTATCAAAATTAAATCTAAGGATCCCTTCACAATTTAAGTATCTTCTCTATATTGTTCCAATTTTATGGAGTTTAGATGGGCAACAACCCACATTCAACAGTGGTGGACCCCATATCAAAAAAAGATGGGCCCATCTTTTTGTAAGACCCAAAGGGGCAATTGTTGCAACTGCGAGTGCTGTTGCCCATCCAAACTCAATCTTATGTATATTTCATATTGTAAAAAAAAAAAAAGGTTAATTTTCCAAATGCCACAGAGTGTTTGTTATTAGTGAAGTGAAAAGCAGTAGACAAAATGATAGGTAAAAGGTAATTAAGCATTAATTTGCTCAACTACTATGGAGATATCATGAGATAGGTATGCTCAATTGGCCTTTCTAAAGCGATGGGCCCAGGTTGAAAGATAGATAAAGAGATCACAAGTCGAATCCATTTAATATCTTAGCTTGCCGTCAAGTCAAAACTGGGACCTTAGGCTAGCAATGTTCCAACCCTGAGCTGAACCATTCAGGCAGAAAATGTCTTGGCTAAGTCCCAATTGCTAAGGACCGTCGATAGCTGGGTCTAAGGTTAATTCTATCCCCTGTTACCCAACACATCTGACCCAATCAATTAGTAGCTCTTCGCTCTCATAAAGCCCCTTCAATTTGAAGCCATGAACTCGGGTTAAATTTTTTTAACCCCTATTGTTAGATTTTTTTTTTTCTTCTAAAAACCATGGCAGATAGGTGAACCCTAAGGGTGAGTGAATCTTAACCATAATTGAAGGGAGTTAAAAGGGGGAACACGTGACAAGAAAATGGGAACCAAGGTACCCTCCTTTGCGATGCTCCTCACTTCTCATATCTTCCCCTCCCACGAAGCGCTTCACTCATTATTTGCGTGAAAATATATGTTTGATTTACATGAAATATAAACTTAAAAAAATATGTTTAATTTTTCTCCGCCTCTTACTGATGGTTAATGAGTGTTTTAGGACGATTTGAATAAGAGTGCTCTTAAAAAATGATTAAAAAATTCGTAAAAGCCAATGTTTTAATGGAGTTTTTGCACACAAGATCAAGACAAGTCTACATACATGTAATGACCTATCATCTTCAACCTTCGAACAGGACCTATATCAACATGAAATGTCGACCTATTTTGATCCGAATACTATAAACCATAAAAAATGAAAAGAAAACATTGAAAAATCATATAACATGGAATTTCAGGTTTTAAATTAAACATGCAATAATTTTAAACATTTTTGTGGATTAATTATAAGTGTAATGATTTTAACTAATTCATTTGTGAAAAAATGCTAGAAACCCAAGAATAATTTTTTTTTTTTCTATTAATGACATTCTTTTTTTTCAAACTCCAAACTCTAGAATTTTAAGTAAATTTGTTAATGATGTTTTCTTCGGTTAATGACATTCTTTTATGATATTGTTTCTTATGGTTGAAGCGAAATACCTATTTTTAGAGTTCGAGTGTTTCAGGCGAAATGTTGTTCACTTTCTCTATCTTTTTTTTTTTTTTTTTGTGTAAATGGTAGAGATGGAATGGTCCAACAACCATTATTTTTGCTTGTTTGTTAGTCAGGTCTTTTTAGAGAATGTTTTTAAAACTTGAATATTTGAGAAACAACCGAAACTGGTAGAGGCCAATCAAGGGAAAAGCCTGATCAACCAAATCACCAAGGAAAGCCCTCTCATAGACATATACCAAAACCAAACCCTCCAACATTCTCCCAACCGTACGATCAAATAATGTTGACTTTTTATGGAAGGTCAAAAAAAATTTTTATGAGAGATATCATTTACCTAAGTCAGACGGTCAGAAGTTAGCTAGGGCAGTGGAGCTCTTGCAACTCATAGCCCGGTGAGATTATATCCCAAGACCTCCTACACCCCTACCACTCACGCAAGACGGGGGGAATCAAAAGTTCAACACTCATCCACTTGCTCTATTTATCGATATATGATTATCCGGAGGACTCCAATCAACATGCATCAACACCAAATGGATGCAAATAAATGTAAGGCACCACAATATTTTATGGTGCATTGTGTAACACTGTAACATATTATGTTTCACCCACCCATCTTGGTTTTTAGAAAAGAATATTAATTTTTTTTATTATTAAAAAACATTTTTTTTTGGCTTTTTAATTTCTAAAATATTAAAATATATATATTTTTTCTAAAAACCAAAGATGGGTGGGTGAATCTTAACCACGGTTAAGGGGTGTCAAAAGGGACATGTGAAAATATTAACTTTTTTTTATTATTAAAAAACTGTTTTTAGGGTTTTTTAATATTTAAAAAATAATATTTTTTCTAAAAACCGAGGATGTGTGGGTGAACCCTAGGGGTGGGTGAATCTTAACCACAATTAAGGGGTGTCAAAAGGGACATGTGGCGACCTCAGGGTGATAACCGGATTTGACCATTTGGTCTCATCTTTTTAATATTTTTTAACTGAAAATCCATTCTAATAGTTCCGGTACTATTTTACTAATATTACTACTGGACTTTATACTAGAAAGAAGAGCATATTTTGTCAATCAAAGCCACCCATTCGACAGATCCCATCTACCTCCACACAAGAATCAGCCATGTGATCATTCATATTCTTTCAAATGGTCAATGAAGATGATAGTATGGTCCACTCAATGGACCGTCCAGATTGATAAGAGTGTTACCAAATAGACGGGGGAGATAGTTTTAGTATTATAATAAGGTAGAAGAGAACATACCATGTTTTATTATGAACTAGAAGTCTAGAATCCCTTTAGATTCTGTTCAGATAAGTGGATAAGAGTTCTTACAATGATGTCTCTGTAACTCTCTCAAAAGCTCTCTGTAGTTTATATGTAGAGAAATTCGAGCTGTTTCTCTGAGATTTTAATGGCGTCAATCTCTTTTTCTATACAACTAAGCTTCCCTTCAATAAATAATAGTTCTTCTTCTTGTGGGTCGTCTTGTTCTTCATTGAAATTTAGTTCCCGGTTTCTGGGTATTCGTAAGAGGCTCGGATGGGTCAAAGATTGCAGAATCGGATCCAGAATCGGGCCCAGCAGTGGTTCTAGAGCCAAATGCTGGTTCAAATTCGGAAAGAATGGTGTCGATGCTGAAGGAGCTGGGATTTACGGTAGCCAGACTCGAGATGATTTCGATCGAGACGATGTTGAACAGGTACCTGTTTTTCTTCTCTCTTCTTGTTTCTTTGATTTTTATTTCTGGGCTTTATTCTTATTGTAACTGCTACGAGCACACCACTATTTATTTACTGACTGAACACCAAATATTACTTACTAATTATACATCATTAAAATGTAACAAATTCTAGGAAGTAAAAAAATACCAATAAAATTTCTAATTGCACATCATTCTAAACTTAACATCATAAAATCATTCTAAACTTAACATCATAAAACATGATAATTCATTACCCTTTCATGCCATAGGCTCCACCTCTAGGGTTAAGGAACTATGGTCAAGATTCACTCACCCTTGGGATTAAACAATCTAACCTTGGGTTTTAGAAAGAAAAAAAAAACTAAAATATTAACTTCAATTTTCTAAACTTAACCATAGTTAGATGGTTAATTGATGCTTGGAGGAGGTCCACTACTATTTACTAATCCTAATAACTAACCGTAGAGAATTACGTCTCCCTAATTATACACACAAAATTCACTACATTACTTGAGAAGTGGTAAAGCATTCAATTAGTTTACCCCCTTTTAAAGGCTAATTGAATTGAGTCAAGTAAAGCATTCAAAATGGACGAGTTGAGAACCATGGAATGAAATCAGGTAAGCAAATTGAATGGAATGGGGTGGGTAGACTTACGGCTTCAAGCTAGTGTGGTATATTGAAACAGTACTTGGCAGCCCTTGCCCTTGCCCTTGCCCATGACCACAACGGATAAAAAACAATCTCTTGCAGACTTTCTGAAGGTTCCGCGAAACAGCCCGTGACCACAGCAAATTAACACAAGCAAATTGGATTTAAGAGACAAACCAAAGCCCCTCAACTACAACTGCATTCTTAGAAGGACGTTCTTAGAATGAGATTTTTTTAGAGAGGGTTTAGGGATTTGGGGAATGGGTGCGCATAGAAAGATGGATTATAAATAATAAAAAAAAGTAAGTTATTTTTTTAAATGGTGTCTAGTCAATAAATAGTGGTGTGCTCGTAGCAGCACCCTTAATTAATTAGAAACAGTAAAACTTTGTGTTGTAAGACAGTTGAGTTATTGGGAAAATGAGAATTTTGGAGTGTTAGAAGAATACTATTAGATTTAGGGTATCTTTGAATTTTAGGGTTATTAAATTGTTTGATTCCATCAAATATTGTTTATGTGATCAAAAGATGGGTTTTGTACCCACCAGAGGTTGGTGCAGTTGGCTAGCGTCCCGGGTTTGCTCCCTGTGGTCGTGTGTTCAACTCCCACTCCTCGACTTACCCTGGTATTCGTAGGGAAATTACGAGTGGGTTGGTGTGGATATCCAAAGAGACTAGTCATTGGCTCAAAGGCTTTGGGACACCCTCCATTGTCCCAAAAAAACAAAAAAAAAGATGGATTTTGTCAATTTTTCGGAATTGAATTTTTTTTGGAGTCTATTTGAAGTACAGATTGGTCGAGACCTGCAGTTTTCAGTATAAATGCATGATGCTATCCGGGTAGCTTACTGACATTCACTTAAAACAATTTATTTATCTTCAGATTGGGTTTGATCTGTCTGATTGTAGTGTGCTTTGTTGAAATCTTATGAGTAAGATCTGATTAATCGAAGTATTTCTTTTTTTAAATTGCACATTTTCTTCTTCAAAATGCAAGGATAAAATAAAACAATTCATACAAGCAACTTAGAAACAGTTATATCATCTTCATCAATTGGCTGGCTTAGGTGAATCGATGTGAAAAGGAATGTAAGGTGGAAGGCATTAGACAATTAGACCTAGGGTCATGAGTAATAATCGTGTTCCGAAATGAAACAATATGGAATTCAATTAACGGAAATAAAAAAAATTCAACATATGCTTGGACCGTGAATTTTGTTTTGGAAAGTGTCTGGGGAACCCTATGAATACATGCTTCACAAAGTCAGTCATCACGTGAGAGATGCTCAGTAACAAATTTCAACTTAAACTTTTTGATTATGTCACAATTTTTGGGCACAATGCTCATGTTCATGTGCTTATGTTTCTCCATTCTTACCATGGCAGTGTTACTTCAACAAGGAAGCATAGCTCCTTTTAGATTAATTTAACTCTAATCACAGTAGGCCTTTAACCAATAAACTATTACAGGAACTCCTTGATTAGAAATCATATTGATCCCCTAGATCTATCTTTAACTCCCCTTTTGTGTGATTAAATCCACTGCTATTTTTCATTTTTGTTAATAGTTATTGTCATACTATCATTTTCACGATCCTAACATCCACTTAGATGTACTTGGAAGGATAGCTTTGTTTATCATTTTAAAAAAAATATATTCTAAATGAATTTGTATGCACGCCTTTCTGTCTTCTGACATGTGAATCATCATAGTCATAATTCCTTATCGGTAATACTTGGGTCGGCAACACGAATCATATTCCACCATTTTGATCTATTAAAAGTCATGACTTTGGTCAAAATCGTATGAAAAACTTCACACGGTTTCCTTCATTGCTGGCACATGGATGATCGTAGTGGGACCCTTAATTCCTCAGTCAAGTGTGAGAGACATTTATCGGGTTTACTTGCTGCTGTCACATGGGAATATCAGTAATGGACTCTGATGATTCCCTTGCTTGAGGTCGAGAATGACTTTTCTTAGTCACACTATGTGCTTTGATATGGCAAATCAATAATGGACTCCAACTTTGTAGATTACTTAACAACAACAATCTCTATCATATATCTCTAACCTTCCTCAAAGTTGACCTTTTATTAGTAAAAGAAGTTGCTTTTACTTGAAGTTATGCTGTTCAAAACAGTAGTAGTTAAAAAAGAAGACCGGAAGTCCCCCTTTTGCTGCTACTGCTGAGGAACTAAAACTACTAAGGTGGTCCTCTCACCCCCAAATTGTCCATTATGTCTTGAGTGGGAAGGCTATCTTTTCCTGAACAGTAAATGCATGTTGATGAGAAAAGCTTGCAAGTTTATTGTACCATTCCACCATCCATGTAGTTCAACTTCTTTTGAGCTTATTGTTTCTCTTAGGATAAGTAATTCTTGTTAACAGCTCTTGCTTCATCCTTTATTAATCTTTATATCCTTTTTCTTATCGGTAATCTTTATTACCCGTTTTACATAGTCGATTATATTAACAGAACAGAAATGAGAAAACATAAATACCTGCTTGTTTTCAAAGTAAATGGACTTATAGTGGAAGAGTTTCCTTGACAAATAAGAGTTATCTTCTTTTGTAGTACTTCAACTACATGGGAATGCTTGCTGTTGAGGGTTCGTATGATAAGATGGAGGCCCTTTTAAGTAAAAATATACACCCTGCAGACATCTTATTGATGATGGCTGCGTCAGAAGGCGACAAGCCAAAAATTGAGGAGCTATTGAGGGCTGGAGCTAGTTACACTGTGAAAGATGCCGATGGAAGAACTGCACTTGAGAGAGCGGCCAGCGATGAAATCAAGGAATTCATCCTTGGTTTTTCCGTTCAGAAAGCATGATTTCCAGTTTTTTATTTTTATTTTTTATGTACAAGTTTTCTTATTCATTTTACTTTTTTGTTTCATTTCTTTTAGAATTACTCTTATGCCAATTTATTTTAATCTTTTAGTTAGCTGTAATTAAGAGTTCGCATGACAGATTTATTTCGAAATGTGATAATTTAGGTTTTTAGCATCTTAGTGATTTAAAATTTAGAGAATTTGGTACTTTGTGGTAAATTAATATAGTAGCACCTTTTGATTTTAACAAATATAGTAGCACCCTGGGAAGCATGGGTACGGCGATAAGATATGGGTACGGTGATATGACAAAAATTATGAAAAACGGTTAAGTTTTACCTTAGAGTGTCGTATTGGATACGACGATACGGGTACAATGATACGGATACGTTTCCATTTTCAAAGTATCCGTGCTTCCTAGGTAGCACCTCAATCAAAGACTCCAAGTCATGGTTCTTACGATGTAACCGATTCCTTTTTCTTTTGTTTTTTTTCCTTTGGACGGTAGTGAGAATGTAATTTAACTTATATGATGCCGACTGATTACAAGCCATCAAAATCAGGTTCACAATATTCCTCTTTTGCGTCTTTTTCTGGTTCCGTTTTGCTAGTTCATTCTCACCAAATTTGGTGAACAGTTTATACTCATCAAAGCTAAATACTTATCTCCTTTCTTTTATTGTAGTCTCACACAAATAATAAAATAAAGATTTCTCTCTTCATCCGTATTATTATGTTCCCACACAAATAATAAAAAAATGTGAGTTTTGACCATTTTGGTGAGGCTGTCGGGAGTTTTAAAAAAGTGGATAGCCAAACTGAAAAGGTGAGTAAAATTTGGTCAGCTTGGGAGGAATGCTAACAGTTATAATGATGACCTTTCTCCATAAAGTCATGATGAGGAGGATGACTTTTTAAATCCGCAACCGTTAGGAGCAAGGTTTAAAATTTCGAAATTTCGGTCGATTTCGAATGTCCCATTCGAAACGAAATTTTCCCGAAATCGTATTTAATAATAAAATATTATTCCGAAATTTGATCCGAAATTTCGTCGAAATATTCCGAAATTTCGGGTCTGAAATTTCGAAATTTTATTTTTTGTATATTTTTTTATATAATATTAATTATATATATTATTATTTTATTTTTAAAATTAATATATAAATTTTTCAAAATTTCAGTAAAAATTTCAAGATATTTCAGAATTTTAATTAAAAAATAATTAAAAAAATATTTAAAAATAAAAAAATCAGATTTCGGCCGAAATTCCGAAATTTTCGAAATCCGAAATTTCACCCGAAATTTTCGAAATTTCACCCGAAATTTTTGAAATTTCGACCGAAATCTGATTTCCGAAATAAACTCAATTTCGATATCGGTGGGGTTGTCCGAAACCCAATTTCGCGAAATTTCAACGAAATTTTAAACCATCCTTACAATTTATTGATAAACCCTAAGGGTCCGTTATTTTGTTGAGACTTATAAAAGCCCAACACTTTCTAAGTTTTGTCATATGACATAATGTTTTTTCTTTGAAGAAATAAATGTATAATGCTTTTTGCAATTCTCATAAGACTTCAAATGCTTGAATGATTTCAAATCTATTAGAAAATGATAAAATTAAAAATTTCTAAAAAAATTAGAAACCTTGACAAAGCGACTCAATTTTCCAACCAACTACAATGACGAAGCGCAAAGTGCCAAACTTTAGAAATCTCAACAAAATAACGGACCCTAAAATGATATCAAATTTTCCATGATAAGCCCTAATTAATGGGCATTTATACTGATTGCAAATAGACGTTAATTACTTCTGCTTTTTTAAAAGACATCGTAGATTTTCCTATCTATAAAATGCAATGCCATTTCAAATAGACAAAAGCAAATTTCAATTGAGAAATGCTTTTTTAAAAGACGTCCTAGATTTTCCTATCTATAAAATGCAATGCCATTTCAAATAGAGAAAAGCAAATTTCAATGGGGAAATGCTTAACTTACTGTTGCATTAGACTTTGTAGTCTAAAGAACCCCTGGGGTATAGCCTAGTGGCCGAAGGATGAACCGTAAGCCCAGAGGTCTTAAGGTCGATTCCTGGACTCCCCTCACTATCGGTTGTATGGGGTGGGGGTATTCCTGCAGCACGTGAGACTAGTTTGAGTCTTTAAGGCTTAAGATACCCACGTTTGTATATAAAAAAAAACTATGTACTCTAATGTGGACTCCTCATTGGTCCATGCCCTCCTTTTTACCACACATCAATTGTAGTTAAGATTCACTCACTCTTAGGGTTAAGCAATCTAACTTTGGTTTTTTAAAAGAAAAAAACAAAAATATTAACTTTAATTTTCTTAAGCTTAACCATAGTTAAAGGAGTGTTAACAAGAACATGTGGTCATGGCATTGGACTACATAGTCTATACGTAGTGTGCTAATCACTGCCCATTTCAATTATTTAAGGAGGCGTTTAGATTGGATTTTTATTAGCCAAAAATCAATTGTGTAGAAATTAATTGTCAAATAATCACTTTTACAAATAAACTTCATATTCTTTGAACACTATTATTTGTAAGTGATTATTTGATAATTAATTTCTATACAATCAATTTTATCACAATTGATTTGTGGCTAATAAAATCCAATCCAAGCGCCCCATAAGCAATTACCTTTAATCATTTTTCTTCGCCCCAATTTGAGAATTCTATAACAAAAAAAATCATGCAAAGGAGTTCATCTTTTAAAAAAAAATGTTTTTTTAAACTTATTGAAAGGTAGCAATGTCCTAACAAAAAAAAAAAGAGTAACAATGATGGGTGTTGCATCACAATGTGAGTTTTTTTTTCCCCCGAAATATGAGTCTAGGGCTAGCACTCCTTACAGTAGGGGTGTCAACGAGCTGAGCCGGCTCAGCTCGAAATAAACCGAGCTTTAACTTTTACTTTAGGCTCATTGAGCCGAGCCGAGTCGAGCCTTAAAAGTGAGCTCAAAAAATAAATAAGCCGAGCCTGAACAATAGGTGGCTCAACTTGGCTCGATTAATTTTATAATAATGCTCTTTAAAAGTTAAATTTATATTATATATTTAGTATACCTTTTTTTTGGTAAAATATATTTAGTATACATTAACATAATTATTTCCGTTTAAGTTTTAACTCAAGCTTTCACGTGAGTCACATGACATCCCCCCCAAAAAAAAAAGTCCTTTTAATTTTTTTTTAATTGAATTTAGTGCTTATCAATGTATTAAAAAATAAAAAATAAAATTATCGAGCCGAGCTCAAGCTCAACGATATGTGGCCGAGCCGAGCCTGAGCTTTTGTAAAATTCCAACGAGCGCCCCCCCCCCCCCCCCCCCCCCCCCCCCCACCCAATCCCTATGCCTTTTTCCATTGTCATTTTTAGCTCCTCATCCTTAGTAAGGGTTGGGCTTGGGACCAAGCTTGAACTATTGACCTTCAACTCTCTGACCATGGAATAACTCCAGTCCAAGGCAAATTGCATTGCACTTACAGCCTTGACGCTTTCCAGTAAAAGTAAAAATGCATAGCAGGAGCTTGTACTGATCCAACCATCTTATGTCCCAACTTTATATTGCCTATCCATGTTTTAACACTAATCAAATGGTTAGGATTGTCCGACCATTGCAATTTTGAAGAACTTTGTACTGTGATTTTACCGAATTCGTCTGTTTATTCTTTTTATTTACAGATTAAAACATAATGGAGATGTTTGGTTAAGTTTTTTTTAAAATAATTTTTCTCTTTTGGTTAAAAGTAGTAGCCTTAGTTGTGAGTGAAATGACGGTGTTTTGGAGGATTAGACAACCATTATTGAGATCTTTGATTGTTGAGCAGGCTCCGGAAACAAACTCAGCACGGAGATCTAAATCACAGCTTTACGCAAAGAAACTCCAGACAGGTGCACTCCAGAATTATTAACATCCTGTTCTCATCCAACTGAGAGAAACCAAAATTGGAATAACAGAAATTAAACTTCATGATTCTCATAATGTATGAGACCTGCAACAGGAATTTGACTGGAAATAATGGGTCCAATGGGAGAATGGAAGCTATATAAATTTGTATAATTTGAAATGTGTGTTGTAAAGAAATCGTCACAAGAACAAAGACTCAACATGATCGACTTAGATGAAGTTTATTTACCGGACAGCATAGATATTATGAGCCTCAAAAATTGAATCTTTCCCTCCCACTTTTCTCAATTGTTTGAATGATAGATCTATGTTCTTATTCTTTTTATTATTTTTCTGTAAACATTTATTTTATAAAACTATCGTATACTGGGGAGATGGCAAGAATACCTCAGTTTTGGATGAGAGCCAAGAGCATGTTGTAGGGCAACATCTAGTCTCGCACCTTCCCGGAACAATGCATCATAAAATTGACAAACAAACCGAGACAAGTCCTCTTCATCGTCATCCACCCAACCCCTCGAACTCTCCCCACCTTTTTCCGGGTCACTGTCTTCCCAGTCACTCACTGGACTGGCAGGTTCCACTTCTTCATCTTCTGCCTCCTCATCTCCTATCTCAAACCTCCCATTCTCCAAACCAGTGAACTCACCCGACCCATGAAACGCCGTCAACTGCATCTCCGGGGGTTCTGTCGATGGGGAAATAACAGCTTTGGCACCAGAGTCCAGAAAGGCCTTCACTAAACTTGGGGTAGGCCCATATGTCCCTGTGCAGATTATGATCCTGTCCCTCCATGCTCCAACCTATAGTTTGACAAGGCACAAAGCAGCAGTCAGATGTGCAGAAAGGGAAAAATGAGGGCAACATTGGCACAACATTACCCATTATCAAGAGTAGATTATATCTCTCATTAATTTTTATGAGATTGGAAAAATCTTTATAAAATTTTTAGGGTTTTATTTTAAAAATCAAATAAGCATCTTACTCTTTTTTGGTATCGGCATACATCAGTAGAGTTAGTACGGTCAGTAGTTAGCTGGGGGCATTGAGGCTCTTGCAACCCTTACCCCAAGGGGATTAGATCCCCAGACCTTCCCCATGGAAGGCCACACCCCTACCACTCACGCAAGAGGCGGGGGTGTTACTCTATTTGTTCATATCATTTGATTTTTCCATGAGTTTCTGAATATCCTGCAATCACAGAAATTAAAAGGTCGAAGCAGCCACTTTCGGTGCTTCAATTGCTAGGCCAGAACACAAGGACAGTGAAGATCTCATAAAGGAAATCCGCCACCATCACCTAAAGGAGTCTTCCAGCTTACTGACCACCTCATAACATCGAGGTATCCCTTAGAATTTTACCAAAGGAAAATTGAAGAGGATGTTTCTTTTCAGTTGTCGTGTAAGAAGTTTCGATTTTTTTTTCCTTCTTGTGTCTACAAGACTAAAACCAACCTTGTTAATAGGAAATCCAAACAAATTTTTACAACCATGTTGCCAAAAAGGAGGGGGAGCAAATGCTATGTAACAAAAATGGGAGCAGGAGGGCGGCAGCCTCTTCACCAAGTTCAACACCAACTACCTTGATGATGACTTCAACCTCTTGACTTCACTCTAAACATCCTCCCATTCCTCTCCAGCCATCACTTCTACCACTGGAGAAGCTAAGGAACTAGTAGATGTAACTTGCTTATTTTAACAGGACCACCCAAGAATCTATGCATTCATTGTGGAAGTAATAGCCATCTAAGGTCTTAGAAATTTTGCCCCACAATGGATTAACAATAATGCTCTCAACGTAATCGAATGGCACACTATGTTAAGGCTGTCAATGGATTGGATCAATATCTGGATCCGATCTGATTAGACAGGATCCTAATCCTATTATAGATTCGTCAGATCAGATATGGTTCTAAGATCTTGAATCCGATTATAATCGGATCGGATTTGGATCTATAGTGATCCAATCCAATGAAAATCTGATTTAATTACATTATATATACTTTATGAATATATTATAGTATTAACCACAATTTTTTTTTATTAAAATATTAATTTTTAGATACATTAATATTAATCTACTTTGGACTGGTTTCGAATCTTGAATAAAAAACCGGATTCGGATTCAAATTGGACAATTCAGAATCCGACAGATTTCAGATCGGATTCGGATCTGCTGGATTCTTAATTGGGTCAGATTCGGATCTAGGCGGATCCGGTCCAAATCCGATCCATTGACAGCCCTGTGACTAGGTCATCCCCCCCAAAGGTTCTTTTCATAATTCCTGATAGAAATTTAACTTATTTCTGGGCTCCCAGATGGTAAAAATCTCAGAATTGAACATTAAAGAAATCCAGTGGTAATCAGACTAACCATGGGGTCTAGAAATGAAGGAACATACAGAGAAGAAAGGAATATACAAACACTTTACTCTCTAGATAACTACAAAAGAGGACAAGAAAGAATCAAAAAAACAAACATGAGACCAGTAAACATACCATCCAGCGAACATCATCAGGTGTCAAGTGCATAGAAGGGACCGTCCTTCGAAACATGTATGCCCCGATTTCTTGGTCATCTTCCATGACCTTGATATGATCACCATAACAACAATTAGTCCTTTCTCAGTAACAACAAAGAGATCAAATTACAGGAACTAGGAGTAAAAATGCATACTTGTGTTTGGCGTCCTATATAGCGATGGACGATACCTCCAACTTGGAAGTAAGGCCTGTACGCAACCAACTCAGCCACAGTTGAAATGTTTGCTAGGGCTGATGTATCCTTTCTGCGGCGACCCCGCATCATTGACAACAAACTAAATTTGACACTCTGTAAAAACTTATCTGCAAGTTCCCCAGGCTCAGCAACCACAAACACATCATTCTGCCAACTGACAAATGGATATCAAGCAGGTTAGGACTGAGCTTTAACCGACATCTATAAGTGAAAGTAACATATCAATGGGAAAAGGGTTTGAAAAGTTGACCTTAATATTGAACCAATTGTATCATTTTGAAGAGCCAAATGTATAATGCCAACTTGGGGAGAATTCTGTAGTTTCTCATGCAATGATTGGGCAGGTAAAGAGAGTTGCCTAGGTCCTGAAGGAGATATTGGGGGTGAAGCAGATGTCTTTCCAGCTTGGAATCCATCCAAGCTTAGAGGCGGGACTAAATCGATTCGGTTAACCCTCTGAGGACCAACATCGGGACTGTATAGAAGTGGGCTTGATGGAAAGCTTCCAGTGAACATAGGCGATGTAAATGGCGTCAGAAATGTTTTTGCTCGCACCGCCTTCAAAAATCCCGATATCCTGTCCATAAGAGTTATCCTTATGCCATTGTGGGCACAAAATGTCTCAAGGGACCGAGCATGGTTAACAATCCTTCCTGAATCAGGACTATGTGAAGCTTCCACAAGTAGTATCATACGCCTCCAACCTAATGAAGGGCTATTCTCATCTAGCACTACAGCAAATCAAAATAATACCAGGTTCAAATTTGCATTGTTCACAACCAAAAGATCTTTTTTTTCTTTAATAATTTGGTAAGTGACTGCAGGTAAAATAGGCAATCCCAACATATACCTGAAGCCTTTACTTTAGGAAAATGTTGAGACTTAAACTTCTCTTCAAGTTGGTGTGGTAGAAGTAGTCTTTCACAAACATTCTTGAAGGCCTGGGAATTGTTTAGGACATACTCCTCGGTTGCGGCTTCAAACTTCAGCCAGAGTGCAGGATCAGTCTCATCCAACTCCATATCACACCGCTCATCAACTGTGCACATGAATGCATATACAAAATCGAATTAGAACTATATCAACATTCATTTATTCTTCCATTGCACTTTAAGGGTATTTGTTAGCAGTGAAATCTCACTGCCCAATTGAAGAGGTGCATCAGAGATGATGCACCTGAATAGCAACAACCAAAATTAAGGGCCATAATAGTCCCATTGGCAACATTGGGCTTCCAAAGCCATCCCAATTAGGGGCCATCACATGGCACCTTGTCGGGCATGTGAGGGTCTCCTCTCACTACCAATCCCAACCCAAACAGGGGCCACCATTTAGCACCCTGTCCGGCAAGTGAGTACACCTTCGTTGTCAATCCTTAACGAATCAAAGGTCACCATGTGACACCCTGTCAAGTTGATCCTTAACCAATCAAGGGCCACCACGTGGCACACTGTCAAGGAAACCCTCGATGCCAACCCTAAATCAGTAGGGTATCATGTGGTGGCACCCTTAATAGGCAACAGGAGGGATTGGCTGGAAATAGGGATTCCCCTTTACGGCCAACCCTTTAATAATAGGTGCTATCTTGTGACATCCATGTCAGGTAACAGGGGTTCTCCCTTGCTGCCAACCCTAAACCAGTAGGCTGCCACCAAGTGGCACCCTTGACAGGAAGCAGGGGTTCCCCCTTGCTACCAATCCTAAGCTAGTAGGGTGACATAATGTGGCACTCTTGGCAAGCAATAGGGATTCCCCTTTGCTGCCAATCCTTGACCAATGGGAGGCCACCACATGGAACCCTTGTCCTTAATAAGGGGATATTCCCCTACAGTGGTAGCCCACTACAGGAAGCTACGTGTCCTCGAAATGGGAATTTCCTCATCTGAGGAACCTTGACGTGACAGAATCTCATCAATCAATAACTGCCACATAGTAGACATATTAGTAAGGGGCTTCCATCTGGCATCCAATTTAAGGGCATGATGCCCATAATGGGGTATTCCCAAGAGATAAACTACCCACTCCCTCTCTCCCAGGGTGTCTCTCCAAATAAAGAGATAACATAGCCCAGTGTCTTCTTAAAAGAGGACACTTGGTAATTACCTGCATACTACAGGCAGGTAGTGGTCCCTCAGGAGCAGAGGTCTTGTTTTAAGAGGAGACCAGCAATGTTTCCCCTACATGGGAAACAGTTGGGACACTTCCCTACCTCATTATAAAAATGGAAGAGTCCCGCTAAAAGGGACTAAAAGGATACTGATACATACTTCTTGTCTAGGCGATTCGGGATGCCTTCAGTTCAGCCCAACAGAAATGTTAATATTTCTGCATGTTTCTTTTTTCTTTAATTGTTATCCTGGCTTTATGTGCATGTAAACTCTATTTTGAAGGTTGCTATAGTTCTACTATTGCAGCTTCATTATTTGATAATATAGCCTGAGATTTACCGATTAAAAAAAAAAGGAGATTGATACAACCAGCCATAAAAGAGAACCAAAAAAGAAGACCAATAGAGGCTACTTCATGGAGAGCATAAGGTGAATCCAACAACGGGATTCCTCTGCTCCAACCTTCTCTCTCTTTTTTTTCCTTTCAACTTGATATACAAATCCTCTATGAGGTAAGGTGTAAGCCCTATAGGCATCATTCTTTTAAATGAAAATACCATCTTTTCATTATTTTTTTTGATCGGTAATCAATCATATATATATAAATAGAGAAGAACAAGGATACAGAAGCAACAAGCAAAAGCAAAAGCAAGAGTTTACAAGCAAATAAACTCAAATGCAATCTGGCGAAAAAGAACACAGCCCGGACTCCTAACCTAACCACTCCACCTGAGGAGAAACTCAACCTAGCACCACCCGAAGCTCCTCCACATCATAGTTCATACCCGCTCACTCCAAAGCAACCAACCGAATGCGAGCACAAATACAAGATTAGGACGCCGAAGTATCCTTTAAGATTCTAAGATTTCTTTCTTTCCATATAATCCGGCAGCACCACCATAGAGCCTCCCTAGCACCATCCTCACTGACTCGAGGCCAACAAGATAAGAAATTAAGAAAGGAAGAGGGAAAGACCAATCCACACCCATGCGGAAAAGGAAGTACCCCCAAATACCAAATACCGTAGGACAATGCAAGAGCAAATGGTCCCCTGACTCTTCCGCTTTGAGGCACATGAAACACCTATTGGTCGACCCCCACCCTCTATGATGTAAATGGTCACAAGTGAGGATTTTATTCAAAGCTGCATTCCATAGGACAAAAAGAAACCTTAGAGGGAACACTACCCGATGAGGGAAAGTACCCATGGAGACCGGACCCAAAGACTGTACAAGTGATCTTACTGAGAAACGACCATGGTTGCTACCAGACCCTGCAATCCCTTCTTTCGATATTCAGTGAGTAGGAACTAATGCGAGCCAACAAACGCAACGCTTCATCTTTTTGTTATTTAATCTTCGCTTTTCTCTTTATATTAAGAGGTTTTCCTCTATGGGGTATATAATTAATGGTTCAGATTTATTTTGGCTTAAAGGACATTCCCTGCCATAAAAACAATCACCTTTGTTGGTTTAAAACCAACAAGGACATTTGATGTCTCAACTCTCAATTCACGTCTTTTTAGATGCTTGAAATTTGGTTGTACAAAATTTCTTGATAAAGTAGAAAGAAAAAGGTGTTTATATAGAAACTAACTAATCGAACTCTGTTTGGAGGTGAAACAAAGGGGATAACTTGCGAGAAACACCATCCCACTAAAAGTGAAAATAACTCCACAGTCAATATATATTTCACCTGGATTAAACCGAAAATATTGAATTTCAGGAAGCATTGGTAACAATGTGTTTAGTGCTTCCTCCACCCGATCCACTGAACATGCACTCTCAATCAACACTTGCCCAGTATCGAGATAACGCCACCCACCTTTTCGAACCTAAAGCAATAAGAAAAATTTAGAGAAAAGAAAAGGATTAAGATACTTCATCTTCATTGATAGAAAACATAAAAAAATTATCCATAGAATATATACATCAAATCTCTAGGAAGATACAATAAACATATTGTTCAGGAAAATAAAAGAAACTCAAATTCTTGCAAGAAATTGGAATACTCAATTTCTAGTAAGAAATTAGGATTTTTTTTTTCAAGTTCCCAAAAGCATAGTGACAAAGTTCTCTGTATTTTTCAAAAAGTCCCAAACAATACACCACTTTTTCGTCAAACGATTAATTCATGAAGTATTTGCAGCTTGTGAAAAAATCACAGATTTTTCAAAAGGTCATGAATTTTGTAGATTAAACACAAATTATTCACGATATTCTGAAAATGAATCCCAAATAAAAATCTAATCTATGAAATATATTTATTTATATTTTTCATAACTAGTAATCTTAATTTATATTTTTTTCATATCTAGTTCAACCTTTCCAGATTTATGTTCGAATTGTTTTTTTTTTTAATTTTGCCGATTTTTCCCAAAATTTTCCATAGACAAATAATTCCAGCACCCCAACTTGGTAACCATACCCAAAAGTAACATTAAAATTTGGAATACAATCAGACATTTTTCAAGCTAGGTAAAGAAAACTTTGGGGAGAATTATAAAATTTTGTTTACCTTTGTTGGAACAGAACCACAACCAATGGAAACTAAACAATCAATTCTCGTATCGGGCCATAGAAGTTGTGCTTCTCTTATGGCAAAAAAAGTGGGATTATTTGCCACAATCGCGCCATCTTGCCAGCGGTTTACATCTGCAGAAATTATGGAAGAACTAAAGAACTAAAACACAATTTTAAATGGTCCATATGTGCCCCCCCCCCCCAAAAAAAAAAAAAAACAAAAGAAAAAGAAAAAGAATTAGCAATGGAGAATACCATCAGAGAAATCATCGAGATAATACGGAGCAGCGGATGATGCTCTTATAGCCTGCCATATGTGATGCTTACAACTTCCAATAGAAGTACTGCGCTTGTAACCAACTTGAGCACTAGTAGCAGCCATTCCACGACCACTGGTAGTTGGAGTTTCTGTTGTTCCAAAAGGTATCTCCGGCGTGCCAGCAGGGTACTACAGTTTGAAACAAAGAAATGAATACTCCCGGTCAAAACCCAAGAAAATATAACTACTACCATAGATATTAAATAATAGTGAGCTCTAGTTTATAGAGCTTCGCAGCAATACATACAAGCTATTATTTTCCAGAATGATAGCAAATAAAAGAGGTGTGCATGTCAAACAGCTAAGAATTTGCATTGAACCTGATAATTACGGAATAGGAAAGGCTGAGCTGGCATCACACTGATCAGAGTCGATACTACAAAAACTTTGGGACTGCTTCTCACTGCTGACTCTATTAAAAGGTCACCATCATCATCAGCGCACATCTCTTTCAACAGCCTCTCAAACTGATCTGCACTATGCTGCAAGACAGTTTAAGGTAAGTGTTCTGTATCAGGGCATAGTAACACAACTCCTTACAAAGGAGAACACTCTAAGAGATAATGAAGTTACTTTCCACCAAACTTTTTTCATGAGAAGTCCAGTGGAACGGAAAGTATGAAAGTAGGGAAATACAAATGTTAAAAAGTCAACCATTTCACTCACGAATATAAAAATCAAAATTTCATGAAAACCTCACAAAGTTTTTGGGATATTTTTGTGGAATTAAAATAAAATCAGTTTTGTACAAGAGATCTAATTTCTTGCAACAAATTTGACATTTTTGATGTTTTTAAATCTCGGAAATATCATAAGATTCTCGAAAACATGGGAGATATCTGTGATGAAATTTTAAGGAAGCCAAAGAATAAAAATGCGAGTATTCCATACTTTAGATCCATGGACAACAACTCTAAAGCTCTGAGAAGAACTTTTGTAGAGTTGATCCAACTTTTCTCTCCAAGTTGCAACTTCATTGTCCTTTGGGACAGGTTCAGCAAACACAAGTTTTCCTGAGGAACCACAATTGCAAAATGGCATAATTAATAAAGGGAAATATATAAGGCATTGCACTTACAAAGCCGTAAAGCAGTGTACTTACCAAGTTTCTTGTATATCTCCTCACACTGATCCAAAGTCATTTGCTTGATTCCAAGGGCAACAGCAAGCATACCGCCAGTGGATGTGCCACATATAAGGTCGAACATCTCATGTATACGCTTTCCAGTTCCCTTTTCAATTTCTTTAAGCATTTGGACAGTTGCCAAACCTTTCATCCCACCCCCATCCATTGAAAGTATGCGCAGTCCTTGCTTTGCAACCTGCCTTCCTCTTATTGCCCGCCGCAGATTCTCATTCTCTCCTAAATAGGCATAAAATGAACGGACGCAATTAAGATTTAAACGAACACCAAATACCCAGAAGCATGAGATACAAGAAACAAACCAAGAATTGCTAAAACACGAGCTGCAGCTTTATTTACACGTGGCTCAGGTGCAACTGTCAGGCGTAGAAGAAGTTCCCGCAAACTTTCAGAAGTAACCAGAGTGCGGCGATTCTCCAAACAGAAGGCTAAATTACCAACTGCAAGTAGAGCTAATCTTTGCACCTAATGAAAGATAAAATGTTCAATACTGCATGATCCTCCAATCAGGGAAAGAATAGGAAAACCTCTAAATTACAACACAGATATGTCAAACTTGCCTCTGTGTTTTTATTAGCACATAGCAATTTCAATGATTTCAAAACATCCTTGGTCAACATCTTTTGAGCTACATTATCAGATGCAAAGGCTAAGTTGACCACGACTTGCAATACAGATATTAGTTCTTCTGGGTCGACTGATTTCAATACTGTTTCAATGGGTTGCATGATGTCTGACTTTAGCAACTGCATTGCCACAGAAATGTCTGCAGCAAGAGATGAAAGAGCAGAACATGCTTGTTCAACCTGCCACAAGGCAGAACTATTTTAGAGGAATGGCCCAAGACAAAAAAAAAAGTATAAACAAATAGATAAAGGCAACTCGACTGGTAAAAGACAGGGTTGTTGACATACCACATGACGATTGTCACTGCTTATCATACTAATAAGCTGCCGCACTGCATTCTCATCTTTACCAACAGCTACGCGATTTCCATGGTCTTGCATTATTTTGGCCAGTGCAGATGCTAGTAAAGGGTGATGACAAGAGGAAAAGCGGAATATAAGGGAGAAGAAGGCACTCAGTTTGTGTCTAGATGCAACAAAATAGGAACTGTTCTCCATCTGTAATTACAAAAACAGTTCTTTAACCCAATGAAAATTTTAGTGGTCCAAATAAGTCTTGCAAGCACTGCTACATCATCTATTACCTCTATTTGCACATTCACAGATCTCAAATTTTCATCAGCCTCAACCCTGATATTTGCAAGAGACAAGTGGCGGAGTTTGTGCAAGGGCAAAATTTCGGGAAGGAATTCAAGTGGATTGCCAAATAGCCTAAGAACACGTAGCTCGGCCATCGCCCTGCCATGAAACTGAAAAGAAACATTAGACTTGGAGAGTTTTATCAGAACAATAACGAGAGGAGCAACAAAAAAGGTGATCTGAGATGTTGATTGCCGATTGAATGACCTGAAATCAAGAAGCGGGCGGACCAGCTTGTTGTGTTCCAGGGACAATTCCACCAGTCCAACACACTGCCTGAGCTCTACTGCTTATAGATTTCAACAAGATTAGGTAAATGGATAGACTGCATGCATAAGACTGAGTTGGCCTAGACAGTCAAAACTTTGGGATGAATTGAATAAATAAGAAGAAAATACCACTTGCATCAAAGAATAGACTCCAAACTTACCAGGTACCGAGGCCAGCATGTTGTTGTCAACCCTGAGAACTTTTAAGTTCTTCAGTTCACCAAGCTCTGGTGGCAGAATCGACAGCCTATTGTTATCAAGACATAGCTTCTCAAGAAGTGGCAGTCGAGTTAACTCTACTGGAAGTACCTGAAAAAAGACCACAACTAACACAATTGTAAGAATATGTTCATTCCCCTTCTGTATGTACATATCTTCCTTCATAATACAATTCTCTCAATATTCTTTTAGAAAAAGACCAAAATTAACGAGGATATAATGGTTACTCTGATTACATCCATGATACAACCCAAGTGGGAAGAAAACCATGCTAAATAAAAATATCACCAAAGGAATAATCGGAGCTTAACTTGATAATTCTTATATTATTTCATTTATTTAGCTGGCATAATGAATATTTTATCAAGGAAAATAAGAAAAACATAAGACCATGTAACACAAACTTCAAAAGCTAGAACTTCGAGGAAAACATATATTCTTTAGGCTGATCTATAGCTCACTTGGCCTACATTCTGTATTAGAAACCATGAGAACCCAGCATACCCAACAAAAGAAAATTATTATTAGTCTTTTCACATTTCAGTTCGCCAACAAAAAGCCAGTGGCCTCAAAACATGCAATTTAATGATGGCATAAACAACCCTTCCAAGTGAGGAAAACTAAAAGGGTCAGAGATACTCAAGCATTTTCAAATCCACATCCAAGGACTTGGACATTTCTAAAGTAACTTAATTTACTGACAATCGTCATTCAGTCTCTTTGAAATTGAAAAATAAGAACAAATCAAGTTGAACAGGCAAACATCCACACATAGCAGCTTTTGATGAGACTTAAACAGGATTGTCCAATACTAGTATAATTCAGGAGTAGACGAACAGGTTTTATTCGAATAAGAATTTCACAAAGCAAAAGCATGTAATTTATCATTTCGTGATTTTTTCTTGTCGGCAAAAAGAAAACCATGAAATGGCGTGCTGCATCATGCATTCAAGGTCCAATATATTGAAATTTAGCATCAAATAAGATAATTAAAAAAAAAAAAAACAGTTCATCCCATTTTAATTGAAAAGTTTGGGATGACTACCTATAACTATCCATTTACAGAAAAACACAACTATAAAGTGAATCTTCCCAATAACAAAAAGATCACAACTTCACAATCCAAACAGCATCAAACCATCAAAATCAAAAGGAAAATCTAAAGGCCAAAATGTATTGCGAAGAAAAATGCTCACCAACAAACTGCATCCGCATATGCTCAGTACTGTAACGCTCTTCCAGTGATCGGCATAACTTGATAATCCATCGCCCACCTCCGACGATGGTGCCAGATTTGATCGAACCAACCGCGTAAGAACCCCAATTCCATCGCTCTGCTGCCCAGACCCGACTGTCTTTGACATTGTAACCACTCGCAGAGGCTCTCTCCGCTTCATGACCTTCATTTCGACGCCTACATTCTCCTCTTCTTGCTTAAGCTTAAGAATCACAGAGTCTTGCAGAGGTGGAAGAGCAACCATTAGCTGAGATTGAAGCCTAAGAGCGACCTGATCTTCATCATCACCAGAAGACCAATCTAGTTCAATTCGAAACCCTAATTCATTTCGAGAAAGAGATGCCAATGGAGGGAGATCTTCCGCATTGTCTTTATCGCCGTAGTTTAACGTGAGATGGAAGATTTCGGATGGACGCTTCCATCCCAATCCCCATGACATAGTTCCGAGATTTCCAGGGTTTTGCAGAGATGAATTTGATCAAATAGTTAAAGAATCGTGTTTAGGGTTTTGGAGGAAATGATTTTAATGGCGGTTGAGAAAACAGACCAAACCAACAATTCTTCCAAGTTCAAATCCAATCTATCCGAGAAATTTTAGGGTTTAGGTATGATATTGTTGAAAGAATTTGGAAATGAGGATTAGGGTTTTGGCAGAAATTATTTCAATGGCGGGAGAAGAAGTATCTGTTTATTTGGGTTTTACAAAACAGAGATCAGAAACGAAGAACTGAAAAAATCGTTTTTCTCTTTTTATTTTCTTTATTTCCCACACGCTTTTATCTTTTGTCCAAAGTTCAGTTTTTGTGTGAATAACAGAAATAGCCCCCGTGTTTGCAACAATTGCGAGAATACCCTTTGAACCGACAACGGCATGGTCGTTTGATGAAATGACATGATTACCCTTTGATTAGTTAAATGCATACAATCAAGTAGATACTGTTTTGTTTACCCAAAGTAGATATTGTTTCCAATAGTTTAAAAAAGAAAATGTATATACAGTTTTGAAGGTTAAAAATCTTTGTGCTTGTCTTTTAATAGAAAGATACGTCGACTTCCTTATCGAAATTAAAAATAAAATTGAATATAAATTTTGAGAATATAGTGGGCGTCTCTTGTTAAATTATCATAAATTGCAGTGAAGGCCTCATAAGAAAGGTTCTGTTAGGGATGGCAACGGCCGGGTTGATTAAGGTAACCCGCCCTGACCACCCCTATTGGGATGGGTTTGGAGAGCTCTTAAAAGATAGGGGTGGGTTTGGAAATGGAGAGTTAAACTTAGGCTTGGGTTAGGGGCGATGATGGGTTTAAGTTGCCCTGCCCCATTTATAACGTAGATTATTATTTTATTCTTAAATTAATCATAAAATTAATTCAATATATTACTTATAATATGAAATATTTAACCGGCTCGTCTCGACCCACCCTGACTAGTGCTTAATGAGACGAGGTTAAGAAGGATTTAGATAAACTGGAACCGCCCCGACCCGGGTTTAGGACATGAATGGGGTAGGAGTCTTCCCATCCGGGGAGGAGTAGGATTGGGGGCACCCGCCCAAACCCGACCCATTGCCATCTCCTAGTTTTGTAGTAGTTATTTTTGAATTCGACACTTGAATGTTGAGGTGAATTTTTTTAGGAGACGTGGCAAAAAAAGTTAATTGGACATTTTTCGACCATTTAATTGAATGTTGCAAATTCAAGGATTCTTATAACTTATAACTTAGGTAGGTTCCAATGAACACCGGAAGGTTAATGCTAATAAACTAGTGTCTAATTGGATAATTCAAAACCATTCATGGCCTTTTTTTTTTGCCATGTGTCCCATAGCACTTACCTTGACATTTCAAGGGTTGGATTCTCAATATCCAAACGACTTATCATGTGTAACGTTTTAAAGAGACCGCTCACTAGAACTAACTCATAGTAAGTGAACATTGTTTTCGAAATTAACCCTTGGATGTCAAAGTGATTTCTTTGGAAGATACTTGACAAAAAAATCAATCCACCCAATTTTTTTGAAACATTCCATTAGACCTAATTTTTCAGCATTATTAATCTTTTAGGTGAAGACCAAGGGTTTTGAAACCCAAGTCAGGATATTTTTTTTATTTTTAGGTTCCGACACAATTTTTTAATCATCAATAGGTGAAATAGCACTTAAATACTCACAGGATACCTAAGGTTACTGCTAAGCATTATTTAGTAGCGAAAGCAAATTTCATAATTTTAAAAGCCTTGAATCAAACACATGTAATGACACTTTGCTTTGCAATATTAAGAAGCAAAAGCAAATTTCATAATTTTAAAAGCCTTGAATCAAATAAATATAATGATACGGCATTTACTATAATTTATAGGAATTTTCATGTAAAATTCTTTGTTTTTGTTTTTGAAGAATTTCAATAAAATTGCAAGACCATTTTTGTTTTAATTAGTAGAAACGGCCAAACAGGTATACAAGAAGCATACGCTATGTTGGAGGCCATTTAAGTAACTCAACCTAATAATAAATGATAATTTAATAAGAAAAAGGACATAAGTGGGACCCCTATAAAGGCCGGCCTTAATGACCTGTGATTAATTTGGAAAAAGAAAGGAACGTAACGTATCAACTCCTAATTTTTAGAATGACCTTCTAGAATAAGCCAGTCCGCCAGGGTCTCTACTTCCTTCAGATGGAAGTAAAAAAAAATAAAATATTGAAAGAACCCTGTTTTAGAGGAGGTAGTCCAGGAATGGGGTGCTTTTCTTTGATGTGGTTATGTATTGATCCGAAGCCAAGATTCTCTTGGTGGGAGGCTAACAATGGGCGTTCGGGGGTATAGCCTCAAATATTTTTTTTGAGGGTCAAGCCACCATCTCCTCTGTTTGTCTGATTGATTATAGTGAATAATTTTTTTGTCAAAAGTTTGGGGGGGGGGGGGGCGGCGCTTGAGCCCCTGTCCTTCCGGCTTCGCCCCTCTCATAGGCTATTTAATACTATAGCAAAAAAATTTCCCTAAAATTTCAGGCTGACCCCATGTGGCTCTACCCTGGTTCTGATTGAATAAGGCTTATGTGCAATCCACCAATACCTTGATGACCCTTCGATAGAATGTGGAACATACCATAGATTGGTCGGTCAATATCACCTTCTCACCTATACATATTCTACTTTGTTCCTTGATCCTATTGAAGTTTCAAATATTTTGAACTAGGACATGTCATTGCGAATATGCACATCATAACACAAGATTTACGTGGTTCGCCTGATGTTGGTTATATTAGGAAAATAAATTTAAGATACATAGTATCATAACTATATCTCATCACAATCTCGAATTACTATCTTTAGTAGATTAGGATTATCTTTTTTGTTCCTTCATCCCGATTGAAGATTCAGATATTTTGCACTTGGACATGTCATTGCAACTATACACACCATAACACAAGATTTACGTGGTTCGCCTGATGTTGGCTATAGTAGGGAAATAAATATGAAATAAATAGTATGATAACTACATCTCATCACAATCACAATCTTGAATTACCATCTTTAGTGGATTAGGACGATCTTTCCAATATTCAATTTTTCTTAACATGTTATATCTAAGAAGAGATCGTTTTCTTCAGTAGTAAAAAGTAAAGAGAATACAAAGATCACTCTCTCATAGCCTTTCAAACAATTTAGTACCAAATATTATATTATATACTCAATAGAAACCTAATTTGAAACATACTCCTAATCCAATTAGGAAAACTTAGAAAAATTGTAGGGACACGCTCACGTGCGTGGAAGTTAAGTTTTGAGTGTAACGAGGGGCCGAATGAGCAATACTAAAGATGTAACAAGTTGAATGCAAGACAAATTGCACAATAGCCTTCCTCGATGAGATTTTTGTTGGGTGATCTTGCATTTCCTGCCTGACCATTATCATTTCCACATCCTTCAACCTAGTGTTACAAATCTCATTCTCGGGTTTTTATGGCTAAAGCTTTTTTTGAGAGATTTTCAAATCTGAAGTTTTTTTTCCTGGTATTTCTCTCCTAAATATCGACAATGATTAAAAATATAATAAAAATTACAGAAAATAAGACAACAATATTGAGTATTTCTCACGATATTTATAAAATATCGATTAAATCTTGTGATATTAATATAATAAAAATGGAAAAAACATAAGATCTTAAAATATCACGATAAAAACGAAATTTTAAACTTTAGATGTTTTTCTCGATATTTCTCGGAAGAAATTAGATATTTTTCGGGAGATTTATAACAGTGCTTCAACCTACAGTCCATCATCAATGTTGGACAAAAGGATCAGCAAAACCATTATTTTTGTGTTTCTCATAGTCAGTGGGACCTAGAAGATTTTCACGTAGTTCCTGGAAGATCTTCGCGTAGTTCGCATCCATCTTATAATCAAGTTCATCCTTGATACAACAGATCAGATAGAAAGTTGTCATTAAATTTCATATGGTAAAACAATTAACTATACAATAACATGAAACAGAGTAAAGCAATTAGTCTAAGTTAGAAAGCTTAGAAACATTAAATAATGAAGAATGATGGTAATCATGGGCACTACTGTGGTATTGTATTTACATGAGTCTTTACCAAACACATGACCCTAGATGAAGAGAAGTGCCGACCACTCAATTGATAAGCCTCACTTAGGAATCTCAGCCTAATAATCAACCTTATCACTGGATGATCCTTACTATCTGAATTCTGAAGTATGGACTATCTTATGGACTTTTGCCCAGTCTTCTGACCTTTAAAAAGAAGGGATATCGGCAGCCGGTTAGGATGGTTATCATGAATCATCGGAGCAACGGGTATTAGTCCGTGTCGACCTTTTATCTAATAAATGCATCCCTTCTAGAAGTCGGGGTTTGTTGCACATATTAGCTCTAGAATTACTACCGATGAAAAAAAATAGAATCAACAAATTTATGTAGGTGTGCCACTGGCTCGATCAGATCAAACAGCCACGGTCTTAATATCCTCCCACTTTTATTTATTAAATGGGAATGGTTTAGCAACCAGTTCAGACTTCAGACTCAAACAGGTTGAACCTAACAGTCTTTGGTTACATCTTTGTTAAAAGATCACACTTCATAGGAGCTAAGAATGACTTATCCACCCATTGTCACATGGTAGAAAACATTCATAAAAAATAATGACCCCCAGTCCAATTCCAAGACTGATCTTAATTTTAATATGCTGTTCCAGTTCGAAATTTTATTAGTGCATCAATCGACACAAAAAGTGTTGGAAGAAAATGACTTTGAGGACATGAGTTTTTGCTAACTTTAAGCATAAATTTATGTGGGTCCCACACACCTTTTTAGGTGGGACCAAGTGGGAATGTGTTCACCTCCATGTGGACAATAATTTCATGTATTTGGTTAATCAAAGTCATTAAAAGGTGAATGAGAAATTGTATTAAAAGTGAGTCATTTGAACATGATAATGAGTAGTTGGTAACAATGAATAGTCCCACATTGGAAAAATATGAATCTTTTGTGTGGTATATATAAGCAAGGATTGACTCTTTATGTTGGGCCCTTGGGCACCCAAATTTTGCGAAGAAGTGAGCCCATACTCCATGATAGAATCAAAACGCGCGCACGCCACCGCCGCCCGGGGGCTACGACCTAGCTATATGCCTGCATCAAAGAGAAGAAGATCTAGTGGCTATATATCATATGTTGCAACACTAGGTTAAGATATTGTTAAGGTCTCTCTCTCTCTCTTCACTAGACATCATCTCTAGGGTAGTTTAAGAGATAAGGGTCTTTAAGATATTTTTCCTCTATTTAATAATAAGGTATGAGGCTGCTACCCTCTATGTATCTTGGATAACTTCTCAATTGTGGAAATTGAAACAGGGAGTAATTCAAATGTTTTAATTGTGGTTCGTATATTTGTCTATGATGACTGTGGTTTGTGGATTTCTGTGGATAGGCATGGTCCGGTCAATGTAAGTTTGAGGGAAATGGAGCTCACCACATATATACCAACAAGAGAGCATTTTGAAGGAAATAAGATCTAGAAACTAGGAACAGACAAAGCATTGAAGCAGTTTGAAGATGAGGTTACTCCTATATGTATAATGCATTGACATTGCACAATCATGCCAACATGCACACACAGCCACTGTCGAAATACCGAAGGCAGAGTTACCAGCTTTCTTTGAAATTACTGGGTGCATCTATAGCATCCATATGAGCAGCAATTGTCGGTGTAATGGTTTAATCTCAAAATCATGTTAATCAGATGACAAAAGCTCAGTGTCGAGTCGTATATTCAGGCTGTTGTCCAAGAGCTTCACAGCTAGTATACATTCCATTTTGAGATTAAACATTGAATCGAAAACAAATCATGATGAACCAGACAGGACACAATTAAAGCATTGAATCGAAAAATTCATTGTCGTTCAATAAAATAAAAGATAGTTTCAATACTAATCGACTTCATCACCCATTCTGACATAATATAGATAGACAAGCAGGTTCATGTCTAAATCAAGTAAAAAAATAACACTAGCCCAGCTATAATGAACAGAAAAAAGAAGTCAAATGAATGCCCAAAATTGCGTTTTTTAGTTTTTAGTTCTTTGGCTTGAAATCTAACATAATGTTTGAAGGGGAAAAATACAGGAAGGACACGCGTCAGCTACAGCTCCTCCCACGCTCTGGTTTACCGGTAGAAGGTTGGAGTGGAGGGTGTGACACCCTGACCTGTACTCCGATGGTAAAGTAAGTAGATGTAGAACATGATGAACAGTAAACACTGAAATAGGCACTGAAAGTTACGCAAGACTCTAGGAAGCACTGAACAATTATGCTCTGTAGTACGGCCAAAAACGTGATAAAAACGTGATCCCAAGCACTAAAAATCACGGGGTATTTATAGGGTAAGGTTGGTATGGCCATCGATGACCATGGATGGCTATAGGTGTCCATACCACATGTTTTGCACTCATTGCCAAATATGTCGAACATATCTGCCGCTGGTTGCATCACACGTGAGAGCCTCCTATGAGTCCAATCGGACGGGATCGGACAGTACACAGAAGTGACCAGCATTAAATGCCAAGACAGTGCTTTCGGCACAAAACGGCGCATTCGGCACACATGTCAGAATTATGGATCGCCTCCTGATCACTTCCTCCTACGAGTCGGTCTCGTTGTTGACTCGAGCTCGGTTACGGTGTAGATGTCTTAAAACACAGCCAGGACATCGTTGTCGGTGAGACATCGGACTCGTTGTTCATGTAACGACAAAAACGTTGTCAAGAGTACAACGGTTACGTTGTGCTTCAGACAACGAGCACGTTGTCAAGCCACAACGGAAGCGTTGTTCTACAAGAGAACAAAGACGTCGTAATGCGCACAACGTGAATGTTGTGCATCAGACAACGTGTGATCCCTCTATTTCAAGCATGTGACCCCAACTCGTGTCCACGTGTCACTTTCGTGAACAAAACAACAAAAACGAGCTCGTTCTCCAACGCTAAGTTGATTTTACGAATTTTATCCGTTACAATTTGCCCCTTTATGATGCTTGGAACGTAGTTCGAAGCGTCATAAACGGACAAAAAGATCATACCTGGCACTGCTCCAGAAGATGTAACGTTGCGTGCTTAAAACGCTCACTGAGAAGATCGACCGTTCACGCCAGCTGGTTACGCGTGCGAACCGTCACGTCTCTTTAATGCGGACAGGCTGTCATCATCGTTGTTTCGAATTTCAAAATGCTTTAATAACTCTGACGGTTACTCTCTTTTGGTGAAAAGATGATCTTGCCACTGCTCTTCTCCCCTTTGACACAGGTGTACGGCTCTGATGAAGGGTAGTGGTGTAGTTTCATATATCTATGATGCTTATAAAATCCCCATCGAATACTCCTTCTCTTTCACCCTGTTCCTTCAAGCACTGTTACTCTGCCGAATTTTTTTCTCAACCGAAAGTTCATCTTCCTCAAGCTCTCAACAGTCTCTCTCAGTCGCCTTCTGTTCGGTATGCTCTTCACCCTTCTCCTTAATATTTCTTACTGTTTCTCCCTCTCTCTCTTCTTCTCTGGTTCTTAAGTGATTCTGCTCTGTGTACTCTCCGTGTTTTGTTCACTGTTCTTGTTCCTTTTCACTGTTTCTTCCAACTACTATGGCTGCCAACATTCCCGTAGAACCCCTTAGGTTAGAGGAAGTTAGAGGCCCTACTGAAGATGAGGCCAGTTGCACAGGTAGCGCACCTCATGGTGCCTACATCGAACAATCCTCAGCTCTGCGCCAACATCAGTTGGCACATCTGAACCACTACAGGGAACGTTTCGACTTCCCTTCCAACGTCAATCTCCACTTCAAGCGAGATGACGCTATCATTGATAAGCGTTCTGCTTGTACCATCGTCTACCTCTCCCAGCTCGAGGCTGGCCTCCGCTTTCCTCTCCATCCCGTCCTGGATGACGTTTTGTCCGCCCTGCAACTCGCACCGGGACAAATGCATCCGAGCTTCCACAAATATATGTCCATGATGATCAAATTCATCAAGGAAGGTTACCCAATAGAAGCTAGGCATCTATTCCACTTCTGCCATGCTGTCAGATGCCGAGGCACTGACGATGGTTTGTTCTGCTACTACTCGTGGAACAAGAAACCTCGACATCCAGAGCTCGTCTCAGGCATTCTCGATAGAGAAAGATGGTGGAAAGTCATTCATTTCGTTGTCTCTGGCGGTTGGAAGGCAGAGAATTCCACGGTCCCCAATGTCTTCCGAGCGGAAGCAGGTATACTACTACGGTCGTCCGTTGTCCGTTGTGCTCCACTGTTCTGACTCTGTTTTCGTTGTATGCTTTCGTCCTGCTGACTCTCGTTGTACTCATTCTGCTTTTTTCTGTGTGCAGTTGACGCAAAGAAGATCCCATATAAGAAGTTGGCCCCAGAAGAAGAAGGCCTCCTTACCAATATCAAACGTGTTCGAGGTGGGGAATACATCCGGTGGAAACCACTGGAGCCTGACACGTGGGTCGCCTTCAGCACTCCTACTGCAACTGCTCAACGACGACAACAACAACAACAGCAACAGCAACAGCATCCAGGTGCTTCTACTTCTGCACCTTCACCAGCAACTAATTTAGCCGAAGAAGAAGAAGACATGGCTGGCATAGATCCACCTCCGCTGAGCAGGAAGCCAAGGTCTGCTCGCCCTGCAGTTCAGCTGCCACCACCGCCACCACCGTTGAAGAAGAGGAACCCTCCTTCCAAGGGTACAGCGACTGCTGACCCGAAAAGAAAGATGCCGACCCAGGCCGAGTATGAGGCCAGAAAGAAAGCGAAGGCGGACATACACCTGGAGAAAGAGAACGCAGCCATTGCTGCTCCCCCCTCCACCTCTGCCATTCCTGCAACAATTCCGGGAGCAGAAGCGACAACGGTGGTGCCCGAAGCCAGCTCGGCACCTGCCCCCTCTCGAGCTGCAACTGCTCCAGCCAGTTCGAGTTCCACTGTGGTTGCCCTGGCCGCAACGGAAGCTGGCACAACGAGTCTTCCAGCTCGTATGCTACCGACGAGCACTCTGGATTGGTCGCCCGACTTCTCTCGGTACGGGAGACCGACCGTGAACGACTCGGTGCAAAGTTCAGACAAGACCGCCCGAGCTCTGACTCATGCAATGAGGTTGCCCCGAGACATTGCTGATGTCGGCAAACTCCATCTGGCCGAACTGTCCTACGCCGCCTGCCAGTCTGTGGCGTCAGTAAGTTTCTCACTTCCTCTTCTTCTTACTCTACTGCTAAAATTTTACTCCTCGTTGTGCTAACGCCCGGACACTTCCTTGCAGATGAACGTGCTCGTGCACGAACTCTGTGATCGTAGCCAATATAGCTACAATCACCTCCGAGACGGGATCAAGTACTGGAAAGATAGGACTGAGACGCTGGAGAAGACTCTCGTCGAAGAGAGACTCAAGGCAGACTTTGATTTGTCTCAAGTCAAAGCTGACGCTGTTCGCGTTGAGGGGAAGTTGAAAGCTGCCACCAAGGCACAAGAAAAAGCTGAGGCTGAGACACGATCAGCAAAGGAGGCCGAGAAGAAGGCCAAACAGGAGGTAGAGAACGCTGTTCTACGCATCAGCGAACTGGAGCACGTCTCCCAAGCTTTGGGCAAACAGTTGGAGGAAACTGAGGCAGCTAGGACAGCACTGGCGGAGGAGCTCGAGGAAGCCAAGAAAGCTCAAGAGACCATCGAGAGGACCGTGACCCTGAGACTGCAACAACACTATCAGTCTCAGCTGGACACGCTCTTGGAGGAGGATCGGGCAGAGACCGAGAAAGAGATTTTTGAATCGCTCCGCCAACAAGGCCGTCTGAAAGAAGACAATGAAGAGGACGCCATCACGTTCTCCGAGCTTCAGAGCAAAGACTTGATCGAGCTAGACAACGAGGCCGAGGTCCAAGGCGTCGAGCAACCTCACTCTCTCGAAGGTCCTGCACCCCTCCCTGCTGAGCCGTACTTCGAGCCAGCTGCTCCCGAAGCTCCTGCTGCTGCCGATGAAGCCACTCCAGAAAAACCCCAACTGCTGAAGCCTCTACTTCTGCCCCTGCTGCAACGACGACAGATGCTGACCTTGAGCTCGCCTGATCTGCTGCTCCCCTTCATGTTTCTGTTTCTCTTCTTTAATGATGTAAACTCTTTTCTTTCCCTCTTATGGGAGTTTGCTGCTGTGATTGCCCAGAAATGGGCTTTCTGTATGAATGGATCACTCATTTTTCTTATGTTTGCATTTCTTTTCACCTCGTAGCGTAGCACAACGTATGCACACAGAAAAAGAAAAAATACAACATAAGTAGTTGAATAAATTTTCACAGTCCACTGTACTGATGTTAATGCGGTACTTCGCTGTGTGGATGTTTGAATGTTACACATATTAAACAAATTATTTCGATCAAAGCACTACGAACAGAACACTACGAGTAGAGCACTACGATCAAAGCACTACGAACAAGCACTACGAATAGAGCACTACGAGCAAAGCACTACGAGCAAAGCACTACGAGCGAGCACTACGAGCAAAGCACTACGAGCAAAGCACTACGAGCAAAACACTACGAGCAAAGCACTACGAGCAAGCACTACGAGCAAAGCACTACGAGCAAGCACTACGAGCAAAACACTACGAGCAAAGCACTACAAGCAAGCACTATGAGCGAAGCACTACGAATAGAGCACTACGAGCAAAGCACTAATCCAGATACATCATTCGCGAAGTTCACTGTGAATGCAATCTGACAAATAAAATTCATATGATGAACACAATGTAACTCAGTTTCGAAGCACATGCTCAGAGGATGTCATTAGGATAAGCCACTGGATTTGCTCAGATGACACCCTTATATAAGCCACTCGTGTTCGTTATGAGTAGGTTGTTCAGTCAAAATTTTATTTGAATTACTTGCAAAACATTCACAATATTACACTGATGAACCAGACAGAGAATAGTGTAGACAATGAGCAGGCGCATAATATTGCAAGTCATATGTTGAAATATGAGCACTATGATTATGTAAAATCACTGAAAACTTGTAAGCACAACGATGCATGTAGTAGCATATCATAGATTCTATTGAAAGAATTGCCTCAAATTCATATTGTTCCAGGATTTTGAGATGAGGTTACCTTGTAAGTCTTTCAAGTAACAGACTCCAGGACTTCCCAATCGTTCTACGATATAAGGCCCTTCCCAGTTAGGTCCCAACTTGCCACTGTTAAGCTCTCTTGTGTTCTGGAACACTCTTCGGAGAACGAGATCACAGACCTGCAGCACTCTCCGTTGTACTTTCTTGTTGTAGGCTTTCCTCAATCGTTGTTGATACCTCCTCATCTGAATGCTGGCATCTTCTCGCTTCTCTTCTAGCAGATCGAGATGAATAGCCATAAGCTCTGTGTTCTGATCTTTTTTTCCATCCTTCTTCTTGTTGTGCTAAGAACGCACTGTAGGCAAACTGATCTCAGTAGGAATGACAGCTTCCATACCATACGCTAGAGAGAAAGGAGTTTCATTGGTAGGACTCCTCGGAGTTGTTCTGTACCCCCACAAAACGTTGTGCAGCTCGGCGATCCACTTCCCCTTCGAATCTTCCAGTCTTCTCTTCAAGGCATTGAGAATATTCTTATTGGCTGCCTCGGCCAATCCATTCCCCTGAGGATAATATGGGGAAGAGAAAACATGCCTAATCTTCAGCTCGCTGCAAAAGTCGGCAATCAAACGTCCTGAAAACTGCTTCCCGTTGTCAGTAATGATGGACTGCGGTACGCCAAATCTGCAGATGATATGTTCCCACAAGAACTTCTTCACCTCTTGCTCTCTGATACGAGCAAGAGGAACAGCTTCAATCCAACGAGAGAAGTAATCAGTCGCCACTAGAAGAAAGATCAGATTCCCTGGAGCCCTAGGGAAAGGTCCTACAATATCAAGTCCCCAACGCGCAAATGGCCAAGGCTGAGATACAGTGCTGATCTCTTGAGCCGGAGCATGAATCAAACGAGCAAACCGCTGGCACTGGCTGTATTTCTTCACATACTTCTGAGCATCAGCCTGAATGTAAGGCCAGAAGTAACCTTGCCCCAGAGCTCGATGGGCAATGGTTCTCCCGCCTGAATGTATCCCACATATACCTTCATGCAGCTCAGCAAGTATTCTCTCCACATCTGCAGGATGAACACACTTCAACAAAGGCCCACCAAAAGATTTCCTGAACAACTCTCCTTGCACCAAGGCATAACGAGGTGCCTTGAACAGAATGCGCCTCGACTCCTTCACACTGATAGGAAGAATTCCATCCTTCAGATAAGCCACCAGCCCTATCATCCAGCTCAGAACTGGATTGACAAAAAACACTTCTCGCTGTGCCTGAAGAGCTATTGAAGGATACTCTTGGAACTCCATCAGAATAGCCTTAGGCTCGTCAGCCTGCACCATGGAAGCTAGATACACCAAAGCGTCAGCATGTATGTGCTCATCTCTCCGGGTGTGCCTGATCTCCACAACGGTGAATGCTTCACTCAGCGAACGAACGAGAGTAGCATACTACTTCATCCGGTCGTCCTTGCAGTCATAAACACCATTCACCTGATTCACCACGAGCTGTGAATCACAAAACACTCTCAACATGGAGATCTGCAGCTCTCGAGCACTCTGCAACCCAAGCAGTAGGGCTTCGTACTCAGCTTCGTTGTTGGAGGCAGTGAACCCAAGACGGGACATCTTCTGCACTTTGATGTTCTCCGGACTTATAAGCACAACGCCCAGTCCTGAACCACTGAAATTAGAAGATCCGTCCACGTATAATAACCAACCATTCCACTCTGATGACTCGGCTCCATCCACAACGACATCTCCGTTGTCAACTTCAATAGGAAGTTCCCGAAGATCAACAACCACCTCCTCTGCTTCCTCCTCCATAGGGAAATCAGAAAAAAAACCTGCCATTGCTTGCCCCTTTTCTGAACTCCTAGCCCGATACTGAATATCGAACTCACTCAGAGCCACAGCCCACTTCGACATCCTCCCTGCCAACTCAGGTCGTCCCAGCACGACTTTCAAGGGATACGTTGTGATGACAACGATAGAATGAGCATGAAAGTAAGGACGAAGCTTTTCCGCAGAAAAGACAAGAGCTAGACATACCTTCTCGAGCTTGCTATAATTGGAAAGCTCGAGAACATTCTGGAGTCCACGCAAAAATGGAGTCCTTTCTTAGCAACTCGAAAAGAGGTTTGCAACGATCGGATGACTTGGAGATAAACCGATTGAGTGCAGCAATCTGGCCTGTCAGCTTCTGGATCTCCTTCTTCGACATAGGCTCTGGCATGTCCAGCAAAACACGGATCTGAGCTGGATTGGCCTCAATCCCCCGCTGACTCACAAGATAACCCAAAAATTTTCCTGATGTAACCCCAAAGGTGCACTTCTCTGGGTTGATCTTTAGATTGAAAGATCGTAGAACAGAGAAAGGCTCAGCAAGGTCCGTCACCAGAGTACCTCGTACTCGACTCTTCACAACGATATCATTGATGTAAACTTCAACCGTCTTGCCAAGAAGTGACCCAAACATGAGATTCATAAGACGTTGATAGGTGGCACCTGCATTCTTCAAGCCAAAAGGCATCACTCGATAACAGAACAAGCCTCACTCCGTTATGAAGGTGGTCTTCTCTCGGTCTGCTTCCGCCAGGAGGATCTGGTTATAGCCTGAATAACCATCCATGAAGGATAACATCTCGTGGCCAGCAGTGGCGTTGATGAGCCTGTCTATCCTTGGCATGGGAAAAAAGTCCTTGGGGCAGGCCTTATTGACACCAGTGAAGTCAATACAAACTCTCACATTCCCGTTCTTCTTAGGTACAGCCACAACATTGGCTATCCAATCAGGGTACTGCACCTCCTGAATGAACCCGAACTGAATCAGCTTGTCAATCTCCTTGTTCACTGCATCATGATAAGCTGGAGCAAGCCTCTGAGGTTTCTGCTTCACTGGAGGGATAGCAGGATCAACATTGAGGTGATGACAGATAACACTTTGATCGATGCCAGTCATGTCTTTGTGAGACCATGCAAAGACATCAAGGTTCTGCCTAAGGAAACTCAGCAACCCGAGCTCTTCCTCCGCTGTCAAGCTCGTCCCGACCTGCAACACCTTTGACTCTTCTTCCGTTCCCGAATTCACAGCTTTCGTGGGCTCAACGGAAGGTCTGCACAACGAGATTTCCGAGCTCTCTTCCACAACAGGAACGACATGTAACTGCTATGAAGGCACAACGGAAGCAGGAAAATCGCACTTCTGCGATGCCAACTGATCACCCTTGATCTCCTGAGGCCCGTCCTGCGTTGGATACTTCAACACCTGATAGTACTAGGATGGAACAGCCTTCATCTCATGGGTCCACCAACGACCCAAGATGGCATTGTAAGGCGATGGCGCATCCAGAACGGAGAACCTGGTCTGAAAGACAACGGGTCCAGCCACAACGGGTAAGACAACGTCGCCTACAGGCTTCATCGAGCTGCCATCAAATCCGAACAGTGGAGTCTGAGTAGGGATGAGAATGGAAGGATCCAGTTTCATCTGGGTGAAAGCATGAAGATACAAGATGTCTGCTCCACTCCCGGAATCCACGAGCACTCTCTTGATGTCGAAATCTCCTATTCTCATGGTGAGAACAAGAGCATCATAGTGAGGTCGGATTACTGCTGCCAGATCACGATTAGTGAAAGTAAGTGTCTGCTCAACGCTTCTGGTAGGCACTTGCACCTGGCACACTGCAGCATCATGAGACAGCTTCTTGGCCTTCGCCCTGAAGTTCCTCTCCACATCTGCTTCCGGCGCTTGCACGCGGCAAATGACATTGATCGTGCCCAAGGAAGCTCCTCCACTGGTACTTGGATTACTGGCAGGTTCTCCTCCACGAGACTGGGACACCGGCTCCCTGGCTTGCTCCATGCCGCCGTTGCTAGAAGCAAGATACTCTCCCAAGTACCCTTCCTGAACCAGCCTCTCCAAGTACTCCCTTAGAATACGGCATCGGTTGGTCAGATGACCACGGCACTTGTGATCATAGTTGTTACAGGCGACGCCTGAGGCAGTCGCCTAGGCGGCCAGGCGGTCCAGCGCCCAGGCGGTCCATTTACCAAACAATGCCTTTGTTACTGTTTTTTCCACTTTTATACCCCCAAAGTAAGTTATTTGCTCATAAATCCTTTCTTAAGGACCTGTTTGTAATTTTCATAAATAATTAAGTTATTTATATAAGTTAAAAGACGTCTTGTCTTTTTTAGGTTTTTTTTTTTTTTACTGTATCTCTACAGGAGAAGTCGTTGGAACTTGGAATTGGAGAAGAAGAAGGAACGAAAGGAAGAAGAAGAGGAACAGGTGTGGCCATCCCCGTTCTCCAGTCCAAGTAGGCTCCTCTCTCTCTCTCTCTCTCTCTCTCTCTCTCTAAATCTCCACGGTTTCTCTCTCTCCCAATCCACTCTGTTTTTCTCTCTCTCGTCTCTCTCTCTAAATCCCCACGTTCTCTCTCTCTCTTACCCATGTTCTCTCTCCTAATCCCCATGTTCTGTCGTTCTCTCTCTCACCCTCTTTTCTCATTCTCGCATGTCCCTTTCTTTCTTAACCCAACGGCTTTGTTGCTTAGTTTTTTGATGGTGGGGCCCAAGTTGTTGGAGGACCCTATATTTTTAATCTCACAGGAGACAACGATGGAATTGTTTTCTCTCTTCCTATGGGGGAACACATGTTCTGAACAAAATAAATTATTTAAGTGAGGGAACACATGCTCTGAACAAAAAAAAAATTATTAAGTGAGGGAACAGATGTTCTGAAAAAAAAATTATTTTTATTTAAGTGACGGAACACATGTTCTGTGCTATGCTTTTCTGTATATACACATGTTGTTCTGCACTTTGACTTTGAGGCTCACTTGCTGTTTGGTAGCCTCCTAAGGTTCTTGGTGGGATTTCTTTGATTGTTTTCTCTCTTCCAATCATGTTAATTGATTGTGGTGTGAGTATTCCCTTGTCTTTGCCTTCAGTCATTGCCTTGTGGTATGATTGAGTTTACCAAAAAAACCAGAACACCTTTAGGGGTGAGTGTTTCGTCCCACATCGGGTTCCTACCCAAGCATGTTGTCCCATATAAGTTCCTTGGCGCCTCAAACGGTTGGTACCAGTTTTGAGGAGCTCTAGGGTGAATCTTGTTTGAAAGCTGAAGTTAATACAACGAAGAAACTTTGTGAATTTTACAAAGTAGCATGGCGCAAGTATGGATGCACCATCATGTCTGATGGTTGGACGGATAAAAGAGGAAGAAGTTTGATAAATTTTTTGGTGAATTATCCTGAAGGGACTTACTTTCTCAAGTCCATCGATGCATCTAGTATGATACATGATGCACAATACCTCTTTGAGCAGACTGATAGTTTGATTGAAGAAATTGGAGAAGAGTATGTTGCTCAGGTAGTCACTGATAACCATGCAGCTTATGTCTCAGCTGGGAGAAAGTTGATGATTAGAAGACCACATCTGTTTTGGACTCCGTGTGCGGCCCATTGTTTGGATCTTATGTTAGAGGATATTGGCAAGCTTGTAGGGCCAAAGCGAACACTCACTAAAGGAAGAGCAATCACAACATTTATTTACAAGCATCCTCGTCTACTCAATCAGATGCGAACCAAAACTGCTGGAAGAGATTTGGTTAGAAGTGCAGTGACACGATTTGCCACAGCTTTCTTGACACTTCAGAGTCTTCATACTCACAAGAAGGACCTTAGAGCATTGTTTGTGTCTCAAAGCTGGACTGAGAGTAAATGGGTTAAGAAGCAGGAGGGAAAAAATGTTGAAAATACTATAATGTCTATCACATTTTGGAGAGGGGTTCTTTATTCTCTTAGGGCTGCTGCACCTCTAGTTGAAGTATTGCGGTTGGTTGATGGAGATGAGAAACCCCCCATGGGTTACATTTATGAAGCAATACTACGAGCTAAAGAAAAGATTAAGATATTCTTTGCCAACAATGAGAATGACTATAAGCCAATTATTGATATAGTGGACAAGAGATGGGTTGCCCAACTTGGACAACCATTGCATACCGCAGCATTCTTTCTTAACCCAACTCTTTACTTTGAACGGAAAATGATTAGTGAACAAGATGTTGGTGAATTTGAAGTGGCCTTTATTGAATGTGTTGAGAGGATGGTTAGTGACTCAACAATTCAAGATAAAATATCCTCTCAAATGGATACATATAAATATAGTCGACTTCTCTTTAGCAAAGATATGGCTATTAGACAACGGAAAACAAAGCAACCAAGTAAGTTAATATAATACATTGATTTGATATTACTATGTTTTTTTAACTTTTTATATTTGATGTTAATATTTTGTATAACAGTTGAATGGTGGGACTTATTTGGGGCTCAAACTCCAGAACTTCAAAAGATTGCACTTCGCATTCTTGGGCTTACATGCACTTCTTCCGGTTGTGAGCGCAATTGGAGCACTTTTGAACATGTGAGTAGTAATTAGTAAGTTAATATAATACTTTTATTTATTCAAATAACTGATTTTTTGTCTTTGATTTTTTTTTGTACATCCAAGGTTCATACAAAAAAGAGATATAGGCTTGAACAAAAGAGGTTGAACGATCTCGTCTTCGTTCAATACAACCAACGCCTTCGAGAAAGGTTTTTGACAAGGAAGGAAAATCCACAAGCCTATGATCCAATTTGTTTTGATGAAATAGATGAGAGTAATGAGTGGGTAACAGGGAAAGACCCATCCGAAGAAGTAGTACATGAAGGAGATGACCTTAGATGGCTTGATGTTGATACTGCATTAGAGGCATCACGTGGTTCTCAAAGGCCAAGAAGGAATACTTCACGTTCACAAAGCAAAAGTAGTACCTCTAAGGATAAAGGTAAGAGCATAGCCATTGTGAGAGATGATGATGAAACTCAACCACCTACAGAACCACTCGAAACTCTATGGGAAGATTTTGATGAATCAGAGTTAGAGTCAGAGGCAGAAGCTTTTGTTGAAGAAGATGATGAGGATGATGAGGATTTTGATGACGACTATGCAGTCGGTGATGGACTTGCAGGACCTTTACTATTAGACACCGATGTAGACTTCACACCGATAGAGGATTGATGACTTATAGTCTTATACTTTATAGTTTTTTTTTTTTTTTACAGGTGTTTTGGTAATGTTTATGTTATTAATTTCAAAACTTCACATTTATATAGTGGAAAATGAAGCTAAATTTCATTTGTTAGACGACTCTTTAGTTATTTATCAATTTATATGAGCATTTATTAGTTTTTTTGAGGTTTATATAACAATTAAAATGCATAACAACCTTGAATAGAAGATGATACAAAATTTGAGTTCATATTAGGAGAGGGGGAAAAGTTTGCAACAAATTGTTCCTCAGACGACGCCTCAGGCGCTCCGGGGGTCTACTGCCTCAGGTCGCCTGGTCGCCTTGACAACTATGCTTGTGATAATGACAATACTCATGCACCCGAGGTCCCGATGTAACATCCTGCACAGCTCTAGCCGGCCACTCGAAGTACGCTTGATCCTCCATTGACCTCATAATGGTCGCTGGGCTAACTGTGAAATTGATGGGCGGTGCTCGATCTGCAAAAGGTCGCCGCTCACTAGGCTGCACGCCTCTCTCATGCTGTACCTGAGGCTGCACCTGGCGTGGCTGATACTGCTGCCTCGCCTGCTGCTGATCATTAGGACGTCTCTCTGTCCTACTCTGTTGCTGATTAAAATTTTCTTCAAACGGACGCCGAACCGGCTGATCCCGCTGAGTCACATAAACTACTCTCTCCTTCTGCTTCCTTGGTGGCGAGTCCTAAGATGATGAAGACTCGTACCTCTGCTTCTTCTCCTTCCTCTTCGAAGATCGGTGTGTCTTCTCTACGACATCCACCACTCTCGTCCTAGGCTTCGGCACCGGCACAACGGACGTCCTCCTCATACTTTCCATACTTGGTGGCACGAACCATCATCTCGTCCATCTTGATAGGATAGTCAAGAGCCAAGGACTTATAGAGCTCGGAATGCCTAGGGATAGCATTCTTGAAAGCAGCGATACAGCTCGCTTCGTCGACCTTATCGATGTTGTGGACTTCATCAGTGAAACGCGAAATAAAGTCCGTCAAGGATTCGGCCGGCTTCATCCTCAAAGAGAAGAGAGTATCTGCACCTGCTTTCTTCTTTTTATTGATAATGAAACGATCAATAAAAGCTGACCTGAGCTCTGAGAAATTACTGATGGAACCAGGAGGCAAGTTCCGAAACCACTTCGACGCTGCCCCAGACAGACTGTTGGGGAAAGCTTTGCAATACAGGTCATCATCTGGATTGCGAACAGCCATCGCATGTTTGAAATCAAACAAATGCTCATCTGGATCCGTCCTTCTAGTGTACATGGGGAAGATCGGAGTTATAAACTTGGAAGAAGTATATGACAGATTGATGGCGTTTGTGAAATGAGAGTTCTCAACGTTGTCCTTTGCTGACTGAGCAAAGTGGTCAGGAATCCCTCCCTTCATGCTCTTAACACGAGCACCGATCAAAGCTTCCACCTCCTTGGCAGTCACCCAAGTCTTCTGGGCGTCTGCACCTCCGGTACCCCCTCTCAAGTCTTCTCGCCCTGCCCCTTCTCGCAAATCTACACGATCTGAAGGAATATTCTGCTCTGCCCGAACCTGAGGCTGCCTTACATCCCCTTCAGTAGGAAGAAGCACAAACCTGGTTTCACGGTTCTCCGGTGCAGAAGGAGAAAAAGAGACGTCAAGCTGACTTCTCACGGAAGACCTCTGCTGTGGCAGTTCATCCACCTCGAGCCTGCTATGCTCGAACGCCTCCAGCCTCTCCTGCATCAACTGCTGCTGCCTGGTGATCTGATCCAGAGCAAACTGCTGCTTTTGCAACATCGCCAAAATGCGATCAGAAACAGAAAGCTCGACAGGAGGAGGTACGGTCCTCTCTGGTTGCCCAGACGAAGGACTGACCTCAGGGATGTGTACGACAGAAGGTACAAAAGGAGTGACCTGAGGGGTTTGATCCTCACGCCCGAACACCGATGACTGATCAGCCATGATCACAAAGAGCAAAGGGGGGTTCGTTTATTATTTCCCACAGACGGCGCCAATTTTGAAGGGGAAAAATACCAGAAAGGACACGCGTCAGCTACAGCTCCTCCCACGCTCTGGTTTACCGGTAGAAGGTTGGAGTGGAGGGTGTGACACCCTGACCTGTACTCCGATGGTAAAGTAAGTAGATGTAGAACATGATGAACAGTAAACACTGAAATAGGCACTGAAAGTTACGCAAGACTCTGGGAAGCACTGAACAATTATGCTCTGTAGTACGGCCAAAAACGTGATAAAAACGTGATCCCATGCACTAAAAATCACGGGGTATTTATAGGGTAAGGTTGGTATGGCCATCGATGACCATGGATGGCCATAGGTGTCCATACCACGTGTTTTGCACTCATTGCCAAATATGTCGGACATATCTGCCGCTGGTTGCATCACACGTGAGAGCCTCCTATGAGTCCAATCGGACGGGATCGGACAGTACGCAGAAGTGACCAGCATTAAATGCCAAGACAATGCTTTCGGCACAAAACGGCGCATTCGGCACACATGTCGGAATTATGGATCGCCTCCTGATCACTTCCTCCTACGAGTCGGTCTCGTTGTTGACTCGAGCTCGGTTACGGTGTAGATGTCTTAAAACACAGCCAGGACATCGTTGTCGGTGAGACATCGGACTCGTTGTTCATGTAACGACAAAAACGTTGTCAAGAGTACAACGGTTACGTTATGCTTCAGACAACGAGCACGTTGTCAAGCCACAACGGAAGCGTTGTTCTACAAGAGAACAAAGACGTCGTAATGCGCACAACGTGAACGTTGTGCATCAGACAACGTGTGATCCCTCTATTTCAAGCACGTGACCTCAACTCGTGTCCACGTGTCACTTTCGTGAACAAAACAACAAAAACGAGCACGTTCTCCAACGCTAAGTTGATTTAACGAATTTTATCCGTTACAATGTTTTTGTGCTTCCTTCCATGTGGTAAAGGAGCGATGTGTTGCCCCCTTATATCCGCTTACTTGGTGGTTGCATTCCTCCCAATTTGAATATAAACCAGGACGATGTCCTTTATAAACTACATAACATCGTTGCCTAGCAATGGATGTCTCTGAGATCCTGCTTCATTAAATAAAATAAACAATTGTAAGCATAACCTATTAAACAGGCAAATATATACCCTCATAATAAGTATAACAATATGGAATTCAAAGTTGAAGACTATCATGACAAAATCTCTTAAACACCACCTTAACCTTATTAAGTTTGATACTAGTGACAGTTTTTTTTTTCATTGCATTGACAACTGATTGGTAGGCATGAGGCTTCCAACCATTGTCACCTTTGTTCCATCTTTCATATTCTTCCCAGAGTATCAATGCATACTCTGTTCATTTCTACTGTCTATGAAATGCATTTACCATTTTCCTTTGATTGTATTGTTTTTTGGCTAATCTTAGTGAACAATCATTCATTCATAAAACGTATATCAAAGCAAATATAATCTAAGCAACACACGTTGATATTTAAAACAAATATAGTCTTTACTTTGAAATTAATTAAAAATAGGGTCACCAGAAAAATAACATCTCATACAGAAATGGATGCAAGAGTAATACCACTATACCATGTATCCCATATGTACCATACATCTGGACTAATCGTACCTGCATACAGATAGGGCTGCAGAAGCAGAACTTTAGATATACAATATTTTTTTGGTCCCACCCTATGCTCTAACCTTCAGGTTTCTTAAGGTTAAAAACCACCCTAACCATTACTGGGCAAACCAGATACAACACTCGTTTCATTAAGGAAAGTCTTGCCATCCTCAGCCGTCTACCTCATTTCCTCTTTAGGGAGGCTTCTACAACATTAGGATGTTTGGAGAATAATTCAACTTCAAGTACATACTATGACTAAAGATGATATCATGATAACTCCTTAGAATACTGGGTGTTAAGAATATTATTTTATATATTTGTTCTCATGTATCAAAACATTCTAACTCACAACTTCCTATAAATAATAATTGGTGCCATATATCAACTATGCACTAACCTTCAGGTTTTGAATTTCTTAACTTGCTTCATGCTTCTGATTCTTATATTTTTATTGTTTGGCCATTTAATCTGTGATTGGGTTGCAGTTCTTGGAGTTACAGTGAACTTAATACCTATATATGGTTGTATGTAATATGCAGTTGGCTATAAGGTTGATAAATATATTCATGGATTCCAACTCATAGAAACAGTGAGGATGGCGATGGTCATTACACCTAGAAAATACATGCAATGCCTATTGACTCGACCCATTTGAACCATCTAATTTGTATGTTCAGTTTACAGTTTTTTTTAATAATCATGACATCTGAATGATCTCATTTAGTTTGGGACATTAAAGTCCCAGTTTTATTGGGACTTTAAGTCCCATGGGTGTTTGATGTCCCTGGATTTTAGACAAGAACGACATAAGAGTTTTAAATTTCCAGGACTTTAAAAATTTCACCGAAAAATAATAGAGATCCTAAAGGCGGATAAAAAGAGTTACATTTTATTTATTGGTTATTTTTCCCACTCTATCTTTTCTCATTTGCTGAAAGTAACAGCAGTTCCAACAGCCCTAGGAAAACGAAGCTCTCAAGGCGTCTAGGCGATAAAAATAATTAAATTATATATATATATATATATATACATATAATAATTCAAACCTCTTAGGGTTTAGGCAAATTAACATTTAAGGTTGTAATGTTTGAATGTAAGTCTTTTTCTGTTAAACTATTAGTTGACTTATTGATCCTGTAGATGAAAATATTTTTAAAGACTAATATATGTGACTTTTTTTATCATACTTTTGAGTTTTAGTAATATTTTGTTATCATAGAATTTATGAAATTTTAAATTTTGATAAATAACTTAGCATTTGCAAGTTGAAATTTTGACAAAGAAGCTAAAAAAATGGATTTTGTTCTTAAACTGAAAAGTTGAATTTTTATAATTTAGGAATTTGGATCTAAGATAATTTTTATTAAATTCAAATGGAGGGTTAGAGTTATAACCTTATTTACATATAAATATCTTAAGTAAATGAAAGTACCCCTACATTAGAATTAAGGTCTGGGTGATCTTTAGATGGTGGTGGGATACTTGTAAATGGGTGAACGGGGTTTAGAGTGGTCTTGTGAAGTCCATCTTGCCTTGGAGAAGAAGAAGTAGAAGTAAGAAGTATTCGAGCATGAAGAATCCAGCCAAACACAGGGTGTCTACATGTTTCAATGGCATCTGGGTTTCATTATGTTACATACCTTTTACTATAAAACATAAAAAAAATGAAGAAAGGGGAGAGGATATGGCTGATTCGAGGCAGCCCGGACCTCCATTGTTGCCTCTTCGAGGGGGCAAACCTCCACATGTTCTCATAGAACACTTAACTTCATTTTTCATATCCATAAATGAACAATTACAAACCTATTTATAAAGACAACAATAGTTACAAACTACCCAAACCATCCACTAATCCTATCCTTAAATAACTACCTCTATAACTACCTAGGCACATAACATTCCATCTCCCTTGAAAAAACATTGTTCTCAAGGTTTAAAATTACATACAACTCTTGGATCTTTAACTAAGACAAATGGAAACCGTAATTGTAGGATAAAGATGACCACTTTGAGGGGGTCTTCCTCCAAACAACTACTTCGAGGGGGTTCTCTTCCAATCTTTAGCTATAACTTCAATCTTCCATCTAGTCATTGTTGAAATCACCACACAGTCACAAGAACGCGGCTCTGATACCACTGTTACATATCTTTTACTATAAAACATAAAAAAAAAAGGAAGAAAGGAAATGAACAATTAAAAACCTATTTATAAAGACAACAATAGTTACAAACTATCCAAACCATCCACTAATCATATCCTTAAATAACTACCTCTATAACTACCTAGGCACATAACACATTATGGGTCCTGAAGATGGGTTTCAATGCCTCTCCGTTCAATGAACCATGTTCATCATGGGTTTCATTCCTTCAACAGTGGTTTTGGTTTGTTAAGATTTTAGGTTTTTCTCTGTAAAGCGTTTTTAGGAAGATAATTGTCCGCTTTTTTGTTTTCATCAGTAAAACATTGATTGGCTTACTGCACCGACCGACCGACGTTGCATTGAGAGAGAGAGAGAGGGTGTGTGTATGCGCGCGTGAGTGAGTGTTGAGACCATGTTTTAAAACCCAGACCGGACCGGTGGGTCGAATCAGTTAACCCGGGACCCGGTAACCTTTGTGGGTTTATTTGATCATTTGATGGGTTGAATATCAAAACCAGGGTGATCCAGTGAAAACTGCCCAAACCTGCATGACCCAGTCGACCCGGGCAAGTTTTGTTGAACTAACCATAATTACTAGGGGTTAATCGTGATTGCCTGTGATTCGGACCAATGAAGATTCCTGCTGGAAAAGACAGATTGCTGATGAACGAGTAGATCTTATGTTTCCTGTTAGTGTGTACTATCGATGGCAAAGCCGCACGTTTGAAAATCAAGCGGCCACAAGTTTTCGCCTTTGGATTTTCAATTGGTCTTCTCTTACGCGATTTCTGGTTTCGGCAACAACAGAAAAGATACAAGAGGTTTAAATTATGTTCTTGGCTCTTTTGGAACACTAATCCGTTTAGAAACTCTTATCGAATATAATAAACTTTAAAAAATAATACCTTAAGAATAAGCTCTAACTAAATTATGTTCTTGGCTCTTTCGGAACACTAATCCGTTTAGAAACTCATATTGAATATAATAAACTTTAAAAAATAGCATCTTAAGAATAACCTCTAATATTTTTTTAGAATATACTAAACTTAAAAAAATAACATCTTAAGAATAAGCTCTATATTTTTTTAGAAACTTAAAGAAATAACATCTTAAGAATAAGCTCTAATATTTTTTTAGAATTTGATCGTTTGAGTCTTTGAGAAAAACATTGAAAATTTTCTTTAATTATTAGTATTATTTCTCTACCGGAAAAAAATATGAGTATGTTTGGATTACTTCGGAATTTCTTAAAAAAACCAAGGACATAAAAGTCTAATTTTATGCACATAGCACAAAATATCCTCTAAGCGCATTGAGGTAAAAGGTAAAGACAAAAAAGAGCTCACGTCGCTTATTACTTTGGAGGTAAAACCTCTACTTATAAATTTTTTAGACCTCCAATTAGATTTTAACAACACTCTAAAGTCTAAATATTCTAAATCTAACATCTTCAGTTCAGCTTGCAAGTGAAAATCAAAAGCAAGTTTTACATCATTGGTGCCTTTAATCTGTGCCTTTCTTCATGTTCCACAAGGTCCATATACTGTAACATTTTGTAATGTGTAGTAGATGAGAAAAGTTCTGTCTGTAAACTCAACATCTTGTAATAGACTGCAAGGTTCAAAATCAACATGAACATATGATCTCAGTCTATAAATTAATATCATTTCCAATTTAATGGCGAATACCGACATTTTACATATGCTAATTCTTTCAATTTGTTGTGTCCATAGTACATAATCGATCAAACGATAAAAACAAGGATGTTCAGTTGTAATATGAGGCTCAAAAGCCTCAGGATTCTCAATGCTGATATGTAGGGGCAACCTACAGACCTCAGGGGCAGTATTGCATTTCTAACAAAAGGTTTTCCAATAAATAAATTTCCAGTAATTGAATGGTTTCACTTTCTGACGCCCCTGTTTTCCATCTCGACGCTTCCAAAATTCCCCTGGTCTGGCTATCCTTTGTTCATATAAGCTTATATACAGCTAATGCACACACACTCTTTGCTTCTCTTCTTTCTCTGTGAAATGCCAAAGGGTCTATTTTTGGGACGAAATGTTGTCAGGACCTGCACATGATTGTGCCCCATTGCTTACAGAGACATCTTCGCTTTTCACCCTCCTGTAGAATAGAACATAAGCAGCCGCTGACTTCACATCTTCCTCGTTTATGTGCGAAATATGGCTGTCATCAAAGTTATACCACCTGTTCTCATCTAGAAGCTGCACATTATTAAGAAAATAATATCAGGATAACATTGATAAAACATAATAATAATTCAAACCTACATTGTTTTTTCATCTGTAAACGGCAAGGCAACATGCCAATTTATTCTACACATGCAACAATTGCCCGATTTGTTATGATAAAAAAGATTATGGACAACAATACACTAAAACTGCATATGTTGGATTATTAGTAGGCACATCCATACATTACCAGGTTTCTGGTATAAGGTCCAACAAAAGAGGCAATCAAAGGGTCAGTTCACAAATAGGCCATGACCCCAGAATTGCATATTTTGGCTAAAATTTAACAACCTGAATAGATCAAGAAATAGTTCCATATGTTGGATCATGGATGATTAGAATCACCCTTTAACTGTGACTCTTGCTTAAGGAATTATAGAGGTGCACGTCTATCAGATGGCCTGGACCAACAGCGAAGCAATCAGCTAACTGGCAAGAAACTTAACCCTTAAAAAAGAGTATTAAGCACAAGGATGTTTACGGGAGTCTTTCACCTTGATATGTGCTGTGTAGTGCCCACTTCCCATTCCACCATAGTGGTTGGTTAAGGCATAGAGTTCATAAAGCTGGCGCCGAGAGCTGTTCTTGTGGGCTACATAATCTGTTAAGTCAAAATCGTGAATGGGGAAGTTGACAAAGGTTTCCAGCTTATGCTTCATTGACCTGCTGTAGGAGAACCTCTTTAGATGGATGACTAACACTTCAGGAAGCCTCCATAGGTCCAGCTTCTTGCTTGCTTGACGTCGTTCTTTGCATTGTGGGCAGTACCTTCACCACAGAAACATGCTAAATAATTCCGTTCATTGAAGTTAAGCATGTTCGTTTATCAATCCAAGATTGTGATATTAATCAGACAGTTTAAACATTCAACAGTATGAATTTTGGGTAATAGATGCACTTCATTTTTCATTGGAGTATTGCTTAAGCCTTAAAAATAGGAAAGATATTTTTACATGAAACATGAGTAATAATGTTCATGTTAATCTAGGGGCTATTTTCTTCATCAAAATAAGGAACGACTTCATCACTCGAAATCAAAAGGTTAACAAATGAAAAAAAAAATCACCTGTGTTCACATGGCACCTAAATACATTGTCCAAGACAGTGCAATTGCGATCCCAATCTAAGAGATTAAAGTATCCAAAATTGAGAGATTTGGATGGATCAATCCTGATTATCTGATTTCTGGGCATTTTGACCTCCTATGTTGGGTCATTGTCCAGCCAGTCCAGATCAAATATGTGTGAAATATGTACAGAATATAGCTCAAAATAGAACTATAACATATATATATATATACACACACATATATGTAATTGTGTATTATATATATAGAAGAGAGAGAGAGAGAAGAATAAACTGACCACATATCTTCAGGCACCAGTGGCTCTTCACGCAGAAAAGCTTCCAAACAGGTGTACAATGAGAGAGGTTCATTACGAGCTTTCTTAGTCACAGGGCCATACTTAAACACTTCCGGCAAGTTCTCCAGGTAATGGGTATCATACTTCTCTAAGTGCTTTTTTGACCAGTCAATAAACACCAGAATTGACGTTGAAGATGAGGACAATTTGATGACCTTCTCTTCTCCCGTTGACAGATCAATGCATGCATTATTCTCATCAACCAACTGCAAAGGCAGTTTGGCCACAGAACAGATCTTATCCGTATCTATGGAGTCTGTACCGGCTTCACTGGAAATGTCACAAGCTGCGTGTGATGTTGCCACTGAGATGCTTGTATCAGGAAGATCAGAAGGCCCTAGACTTTCTGTTCTTAGCATGGGAGAGAGCATCGTGTGAACTATTTCTTGTACATCACCTCTCGTGATAACATCGTCATGTGAGATTGGCGAGACAAGAGGTGTGCCATAAGGTTTCCAGCCCAATGCTGTTTGGGCACTAGACTCCCTGAGAGTTATTTAACAAATTTAAGACCCAAAAAAAGGATAGTAGTGAAAACACCTTGAGCACAAAAAAAATTACAGTAACCCCAACAGAAGAAACTATTATCACTATTGAGGAAAATACAGCTTGGGCAGTGCCCAAATATAAATGGCAGGGTTTTAACTCTATACAAAACATTTGGTCTGTGTTCACCAATCCAGATCGTCCAATTGGTTGAAAGCACATGATTGGGCCACAGAAAAGATCACATGGACTGGCGGTCATAACTGTCGACTTAACAGCTTTGTTTTGGATGGTATAGTCAATCAATGCAATCTTTTTGGGCTATGCCCACTGGAAGGGCAGCACATTGATACGATGAACCCTAATCGATGAGTAGAGAGAGGAGATCTACTACACTTACTGTTCTTCACGGCGGTGTATCAACTGCAGAAATATCGTGTTCTTTATGAACTTTGGTATTTTATAAGCAGCAAGGTGATCATCATCTTTTATGATGGATAATGATATTAAAGGATCCTCCAAGAACCGGTGAATCAAGTGACTGCGTATCTGCAAAAGACACATTTGAATCACTCAAACCTGTAAAATATATACACCATCTCATTCATGAAAGTATTACAATATTTAATTGCTACTAACCTCTGCGAGCAAAAGCTTTTCATTGTTTTTCAAGAAACAAGCACTGCTAACAGCTTGTATCAAGTCCCTGCACCTACCCTGCTTCGGAACAGTCACAGTGCATGGTGTTGGCAGTGCACTTCCATCGCAGGTAAAAACTGTTACAGTCATAGTCCGAGTGGTGGTAGATTGGAGTGGCAAGGAAAGGTACATGAAAGGATCAAAAGTCACGGAGATTTTGCCACACACGGGGCAAACCAGAGTCGATTTGTATTGACCCTGCCAAATGTGGATCACTTAGATACATCAAATCACGGAGACATGGACGAGTTCGGAGTTGTATCATCAGCAGTAGACATCCAATATCTAGTAGGCAGAAGAAAATAAATAATGAAAACCAATAAGGCAAATGGTGCTCTTATCATTCTGCCAGCACCTATGTTGCACAGACACATACACAGGTGCCAGAGTCGTACTCGTCAGACCCAAAAAAATAGGATTCGAGGACATGAGATGATATTTTATTTTAAAAATTATAATAATTTAATTGAAATCAATAATACTACGAAGATTAAAAAGAAAACATATTAAGTATGGAAGCAAAATTATTGCAAACAATAGCAATTAATTAAAAAGTTTATAAATAGAGATATTAAATTCAAAGTCAAATTGAACACATATTAAATTTTTAACAAATAACTATAATGATTAATTCATTATACGATTAGTCTCATAGTATGTCAAGTGTCTAGTACTAAAGAAGTTATGTTTATAAACTTTTAATCTTGACATTTAAGTCAGTCCCTTTACTTGCCTCTTTTTTTTGGAGTTTAAGGTCTACCTAATAACTTTACCCCCACAAAAATCTACCTAATAAAGTGGTAGTAAAAGATGATGATTTGATGGCAAGCTTTGTGTTTGTAGTTTGTACCTAAGACACAAATATACTTTAATTTTGTTCTCGTTTGTGACAATTTACTTTTGTTCATTGAGATAAATAATAGATATAATATAAGGAAACAAAACTATTATTTTACTTTTGCCTGTTGAGTGTAAATAGGAAAATAAAAAATTGGTTACTTTGGAAAGTTATGTTTTTGGTGTACGAGAATTTCTAAGAAGAAGAAGAGGAGGAGAAGAAGAAGAAGAAAAGGCAGAAAAGGAAAGAAAATTTACAACTGGTCTGGGTATGTCTCTCTCTCTCTCTCTCTCTTCTGATTTCTTTTTTCTGGCAGAGGAAAACATTGTCTTTCTTTCACCTTTTTTAACTCTTGGGGAAGAGGAAGAGAAGCAGAAAAAGAAAGTAGAATTGCAACTGGCCCAAGAATGTCTCTTTCACATTTTTGGTTTTTTTCTAGGAACCATTAGTCTCTCCTCCCTCACTCTCCCCTCTTTGTGTGTTGGGTGACTGATGGTTCCTCCTCGCTCTCCCTCTCTTCATTTTTTTCTGTCAAGGGACCAATGGTTCTTCTCTCTCTCCCCTTTCCTTTTCTGTTGGAGGGGTCGTTTTTTCTTCCAAGTCCCTCTCTGGTTTTCTTTTTCTATTGAAAACAAAGGAATGATGGCTCTCCCCATCTGTTTCTACTGATTTCTCTTTTTTGATGTGAAATTTAGAATTTTCTAAATTTTATGTTAATATATTCAGTTGTAAGTCCTGTTTTGTCTAATTAACATTTCTCACTTATAGTTTACAGGTATCTAGTGAATCTATGTCTGAATCTGTCCATATCCGAGTCCAGAGGCAAAGACTATTGTTGCTCCAAGAGATTTCATTTAATGAAGAGAAAATCAACTGTTTACAGGGAGATAAACTGAAGGAAAATAGCATAACGGAAAATACAGAAAGGAAAGCAAATGAAGGAAATTAGTTGTGATGTCCCTCACTTCCCTTAGAACTCATTGTTGGAAGACATTTTAAGATTTAATAAAACAAAAAGTTATAATACAGAAAGGGAATGAGAACGGGAAACCAATAATTAAAATTATAGAGACAATTTTTTCCCTGGAGCAGGAATGTATCCCACAGAGGGACAAAAAAAGGCTTGGTCACCATCAGCGGTATGTTTATGCATAGTGCAAGTATCTTCGACAACATGCCTAATAAGCTTGCAGATGAAGGAAATTCTACCAGGAGTCAAAACTTTGGGCTGTCAGATACTAAAAACACTTGGATCACAAAGTATACAAAAAGCGAAATTACTAGACATTTGATGGAACACAAGAGATACTATTTCCTGCAACACGTCCATACCTATGCCTCCATTTTATAAAGTAAAAATGCTAGCCACATTCACAGTAGTACATAAAAACAACATATACCTACTCTGTAACAGACATGTCTTCAAGTGTACATACTCTGATAATTTGAATACCCTCATTATCAATACTTAAAAGAAAATTATAGAAAAAAAAACCCTCATTTTCCCATTTCGAATTACCAAAAATACCCCACTTGGACACATGATCATTGTACGAGTGCATTTACGCTGCTTTTATCTACTCCTGCAAGTATGGGTAGCACTCATCTTCATACAGACATATTCATTTGTTGATGTATCAGCTGTGTTTGCCCAAGCAGCAATGGAAATCATGCATCCAGCTTGCTTTTGTACTCAGTAGGAAGAGATTATTTACAAATTTCCATCTTATGCTGTCAGAAAAAAAAAACTACATTCGTGCATAAGCAATATTGGACATGTATGTTTCACAATAAATACACAATCAGCATAAAACAACTAATGAGTACCATTTAAAATGAATAGTTCTATTCACTAATTGGAAATAGAAGCTTCTCTAGGTGGATTTCCATGGTTGGAAAGGAGGTACACATGTTTTACATATGTGATATGCCTATATTAGCATGGATTAGGTCTGAGTGCAACAGATATGACGCGCCTAAACAAGAAATTCAGAATACAAGGATGCCTGAATGCAGTATCAAGTAATGTTAAGCAATGCCCGTAGAATTGACACATTAGAGTTTTACAGCTACTGCATGGGCGTCATCTATATAGTGTAACTGATTTCTTCCTTTAAGATTGAATATAAAGCTATTCATGAGAATTCCAACAGAGTTGTACCAAGGAATTCCGCAGAGGCCAATAAATGAAAACATTGTCAAGTGTTTTGAACCAAAAATGAATTTATTCCAAACAATACAAATATTGGACATGCCCGCTGAAAGCAAACAGAAAAAAGAGAAACAATCATTTATGACAGACTATAAACATATAGGACTAAAAAAATGTTATACTCACTTGGCACACATCAACAATAATAGAATCATTCCGAGCAATGTGATTCGCCCAATATTCATCAGCAATTTCTTCATCAGGCCGACCATCAGCATCCCTAGACTTTATATAAGGCTTGTGTTTGACACGATTTAGATCTTCATGAAGCCCATCCAATAAAAATGCTAAAAGCTCCTAAGAGAATAAGTTCACAATCGATCAAGGTGTAAATAAATCGCATATAATATATTAAAGAATTAAATCAAGAAAGAAGATAATGGGAAGTACCAAACCTGCGAATCATGCTGATTGTATCCACTGAATTGGGGTGCAAAACGAGCGAGCTTTGCTTTAAATGGCCGAGGAGCAACTGGCATGCGTCCAGGAGCCCACAGTTTTCTAAGTAACTCACCAAATGCTAAAGCTAGCTCGCCCTACACAATTACCATTTCAACTCAATAGAATGATAACAAAGTAGTATACCTATCTTGTCATTTTCCTACTAACTGATTAAAACTTCACTACACAAGGAAAATTTGGAAACGAGCTAATTATCATATCTATGCAAAAACATCCTATTGTAGACCACAGTAAGCTGATGCATTCTCCTCTTACCTTAAAACCAAAGACGGGTATTTCTATTAACTATAAAGCAATGTTTTCATAACCGAACCGGGCCTCTAAACTGGTAGGGTGACCGGTTCTCAATTTGGTTCAATTGGTTCAACCAGACCGGTTGAACCATAGCCTTTTTCTCTTAATTGTTTTTCTTTTTCCTGGCCGGTTCTTACGGTTTTCTCAGTTTTTACCGGTTATGTCACCAGTTCTTCTGGTTCTATGTTTTAATGCCGGTTTTGGTGGTTTTAGGGACCATAGGCCTGACCGGTTCCCAGTTTTCCCGGTTCAACCAGCCAGCCCGGTCCAGTTATGAAAACACTGCTATAAAGGTAAAATGATCAACATCTCATATAGGAAAGAGTAGCATGCTACAATATAAAAGCAATTAGAGCACATGGATCATTTGCTGTGTCATTGTTCCTTTACTAGATGGATATGGCATCATTTCCTATCCCATTAAGGGATTCAGTGTGTCTTTCCGCTCTGTTTTAGGGACTTCATTGCTAGCTGGATCTTGCAAGATGTGGAGTCCTTAAGTGTGGTATGGAGTATGATTTCAGGTGTTATTTGTTAGTGTGTGGGAGTCCCCGGTCTTTGATTATAGAGCTAAGTCTCGAGTCCTTGTTCTCTATTATTCCTAAGGCATTTATCTTGGTGTCAGATTAGGGGGGAGTGCAACGAGTTAGAGGTTTGTCATCTTTCTGATATGCTGGATAGTGTTTTCCTTTTTCAAGTCCGCTGTTCAAATTGAGCCACTGGTTCACCAACCTTTTCATGTACAATCTATTCTCTTGTTTATATAATTGTTCTTTACCGATGAAAAAAATTTAGAGCACTGCATTTCTGTTTTTCTTAACACAGTTTCTGCTTTTTGGACCCTGATAATGCTGGAGTGATAACCTTATCAGTAATAGAACGGTTGCACTTGGTGACACTGATAAGAAAAATAAGTGAGATCGTTGCCCATAACTCCATGCCTATTGTATGGTTGCACAGCACGAGATTTGAGAGGCTAGAACTAGAACTTCATTTGAAGCTTTTATATGGATCACACATCTATAGTAGACCTCAAGATATACCTTCTCCTTGAAGGAACCAAAATCCCAAAAATGAGAATGTCAATGAAATTTAGATTGAAACCAAGGGCATGCTATACTGTCTTCTTTCCTAATTAAGTCTTTAACAATACCCAACTGATCAAAAAGGTATTCAAAGTTATTCTGATACACCATGATTGCTAATTTCCTTTCTTAAGGTAGTATAGTTCTTGTCTAAGTTGGATTCTTCGTGAGAGACGGCCACCCCAAGCAAACATGCTTGATGATGACAACCACGGAAAAAATACAACAAATCTATTATGCTCCTAATGGGAGATTAGAGAGAACTTTGAGGACCTTGATCTCCAAGCTTCTATGTCCATTCTTTAGGGGGGATTATCGTTGTATATTTGGTGTTTCCGTTGCCTTTTCTGGTTCCCCCAGGTATAGAAAGAACTCTGGCAATCTTTAACACATGAAACTAAAACTTAAATGACATGAAAGTAAACATAGGATTCATAAGCATTAGCAATGGCACCTTGACAACAACAATGATCAACTTGTTAAAACTGATTTCATAAATGAAAAGATATCACCTAAACGCATGTAGCTTCCAAGCTGGAATTTTGAATTTTTTAAAGATATAAATTTGAGAAAAAGAAGAAGAAACATAATTGCTTCACACATATTTCTGAATAAGTAACTTACAACCATGCCCAACGGATTCTGCCAGTTTATTTCTTGATGATAATCTTCCCGAAAATATCTAGCGAATTCAGGTGTATGCACAAGGCACTGTATTGCGCTATTCATGAAACAAGTGTTTCCAAGGTTCAGCAATCCAGTCAGACCTCCAGAAGCCCCCCTCGTAATAATATTACTGACCCCATATGAACTATCCATTTCTCTAACTGGGGAAGTCAGATACTGGCTTTGGGACAACTCTGAACTGCAGCTTCTAGAAACACCTTTACTTGCAGACAAACCCCCTGCAATGGATAAGCTTGACTTGCAAGGTTCTAGAAGAACAGAAGTTGATTCCTTCTCTGCAGATCCATTGTCCTGTACAGAACTCATGCAACCGCCAAATGCAGTACCATTGCTATCAGCAAGGACCTCCACCAGAATCTGTTTGGAGTAATTAAGTTGTAAGAGGAAAAGGAATGTGTCAAACATGGCATAGTTTCAGGTATTGAGACTGGTCGTCAGATAAGATGGAAGCATTAGAGAGAGACGGGGCATAAAAAAAAAAGGAAGCTTATACCTAATACACTCCTGTTACAACCTATGTGATTAGGATAGGATTATTTTGAAATATTAAGTATATAGTATGGTGCAAATGTGTACTTGCCAGTATCAGTAAACTTGTAGTTCACCCAGACCATGAGCCAGGAACCTTCATTCTAAGCATTATAATCAAAACTTGCAATAGATAGATCTATAATTTTGGTCTGCTCAATTGATAGCTAATACAGGTCTGAATTATTGAATAAGAAATTTATGAATCCCAGCTGGTCAGCAGATAAATAAATACCAGTGGCTGAATATTATTCTCTAGTGTAACCATGTGAAGCATGCAAGGAGAATAGAAACGGGAATCCACAATCTTTAAGGTGAAGCCCAATAAATGAACTACCTCGAACAAAAACGGACCACTGTTTGTATAGATTTGTGTCTCTAAATTCCATTTCCGATTTCAAAGTGTCTCCAATACATAAAGAAATGAGAAGAATATATCAGATCAGACTACTTCAGAAGTACTACTCTTGACTCTAGACCTTAGATGTATGACATAGTTGTGGAAACAGGGCTATATTTGTGACTTGAGAGCATAGTAACAAAGTTCTCCGATTTTTTTCAAAAATTCCTAAATAATATGCTAATTTTTTGTTGGACGATTAATTCCCTAATTATTCACGATTTTTTGAAAAAAAATAATACGACTTTTTCAAAAAGTTGCAAATTTCACAAATTAAACACAAATTATTCATGACTTTTTGAAAAAAGTCCCGAATAAATATCTAATATATGAAATATATTTGTCTATGATTTAATAATTAGTAATCTTATTTAGTATTTTTTTCATATCTTGCCCAATGTTTTTCTCATTTATTTTTGGATTTTTTTTAATGTTGCCAAAAAGAAATCAAAATGTTTCCTAGACAAATAATTCTCAAACTCAGACTTGGTAACTAGGGTTGGTATCATGTTCCTTTCTCTTTATAATTACTAAATTTTTTTTTTATTATTTCCGGTATTTTTTTTTAAATTTTCCCGACTTTGTCAAATTTCACCAATTTTTTCCGAACTAGATCCCCATTGAGTTATTCCCAAACCCTGACTTTGTTACTATGCTTAAGAGGAGTGGAGATAGGTTCTCAAAAGGCTGGACTGCAGGATTAGCCAGTAAGTGTCAACCTAAACCCAAATGAACATAAAAGTTCCAAGTAATATAAGATTGTGGCTCTAAAAATAGAGGCAGCATCATGGTAGGGATTGTTGTAGATGGGAAATCCCAAGGTTCCAAAGCGGGAACAGTACCTCTTACAAATATCTGGAGTATTACTACTGAAGTCTCAATCCACATAATGAGTGTGAAACAGAAACAAGATTGTTGAAGTAAGAACTTAGAAGAAGAAACTCCTTCAACAATTGGGTTTGCCTTTAAATATTAACGGACGCATGTACAATTTAAGGATACTGCCACTAATCTATACAACCATGTTCAATTTATCATGCAGTGGTGTTCAGTTAGTCGAATAGGCATGAGGATGTCGATTTGGTGATGGGATGGGATGAGTTTTTGGATCTATTCAGTGGATGGTGGGGGAATTGTTAGTGAAAGGGTTTGTGTCAATTACTTTGTATCCTTATTTTCAGAATTTATATGGTTGTAAACTCCGTGTTATTTGTAGCTTTGTACCTTAGCATATTTCTAATCCAATATTTCATACCGATTAAAAAAAGGATATTGCCACTAAATCAAATTCCTGAGGACGTTAAGTGTATCTTGTGATGTCATTAAGCTTACATATGCATCTTATGTACTCTACATCTAACATTTATATAATAGTTTACTCATTTATCAACAGAAATTCCATCAAACAGCATCCCCATTCTCTGCTGCTAAACTGGTTTCTGAATAGCAGGTAGTGTAAGTTCACTAATAAGATTTTAAAACGGGATGGAACATAAAGAGACCCACATCCTGGTCCATCTGTATGTTGGCATCATCAAGTGTTTTATCCATGTCATTCATCAAAGCATGTTTCCGATGGCCATAGTAGTCCCATATGCATACCTGCAATAGAGGACAGGAAAAATATTAAAGCACTGGAGTTTATTGAAGTGGCTAGGGCAAATGAACTCTTACTTGCTCCAAAGTAAGATAAAAAATCTCACAAGCCCTTTTGTGGAGTTCTCCAATGGTTTCCTGCTCAAAATGTTTTGATTTTCAGAAGGCTGTCTCTTACATATAGAAGTATTTTATATTGTTGACAATAATGCAAAACACCATAAGATGGTCCCTAATAATACCTTTTTGCTTATTCTGATGGTAGTGCGGTCTCCTTTTGGCATCACAAGTAGTTGAAGGCGCAGAGGATAGACCTCCACAGACAACTCCATCTGAGAGAGACCTGAATTGATTACTTTTCGTGCTAACATTGGACCTCCTCCATACCTGAACCCAATAAATACAGTCTGAGTACTTCTTTTAGGACAGGGTGAGACTAGCTAGCCCATCTACCTGTTTTAACAGTATGTTGTTTCAGGCGTAAAAAGACAACTTTAATGGAAACAAGAGAATAACAATACTTAACCCGCTAATAACAACATATCCATGATGGCAATAATTTTTCCAAACAGAAAGCAGCATAGAAAATTATCAAATGTTAAGAGAATTATATAGTGGTTACCAAACCATCAATATTTACATTCAAATAATGCTAAAGAAAGATAGAAGAAAAAGAAAAAACACAAAGCCTAAGAAATGAGATTAAGGAGAACGTTAGAACAACAAATTTGTAATTTTTCATTTGTACTTACCATACAAACAATTGTTTCCAAACTACTTGTGGAAGCAATATATAATCACGCCCTTCTACTAAGGTATCATGAAGCTCCATTCCCATGTTGGAGTCCTCCAATGCCGCATCATATATCAAATCAGAATTATCAATACCAGGGGGCCTATTTAGACCAGCCGATTCATAATACTCAGAACCGTACAAAGAGGATCCACCATTTGTGATGCTTGCCTGGTCTTGGTTCACATAATCAAGCCAAAGTTGCCACCATCTGTTAGCATCCAATTGGAAAGAAGTTAAAAGATCTTGTGTAATTTCTACAATTAATTATATCACATCCGCCAGACCTTGAAACCAAAATAAATAAATGCTCTGAATTAAGTGGATAAAAATTCAGAGGCGTGTAGATTCCATGCCTTGATTTAAAAAAATGTTAATCCAGCATTAACCTCATAGACAAGGCATGTCAAAACTCAAACTTGACTTGGATTAGGAAAGCATTGCTACAGAAAAGAAAATTTAAAAAAATTGTAATTCCAAGGCAATATTCTGAAGCTTGAGAAACAGTTCTTAAGTGACCAACCAAGAACTCACATTAGTCATGAGGTTCACAGATGCAACTATTACTATGCATAATTTTGAGAAAGTAGGTGCACAATCCTAGATAACATGCTCTGGTTTTTCTTTCTCATCAGAGAATAAGCTTTGTTCTAAGTCATATAAATTATTCTACAATATAGATGCCTCAGGTATGAAAATCCCCACAAAGAAACTGGAGAAACAGAGCCAACCCATGCATAACAAAACATGCACCTTCCCAGCGCACTATAAAGGGGATTGGCAACCAACCTAGACCATGTTCCATGAGCTTGTTAAGCTAGCTTACACCTATTTTCCAAATTAAACATAAGTGCCGGACCCATATCCTCTCATGTTCCAGCAAAGAATCGAAAACAGTTTAATAATGGGCAAGTCTGATGAGTCTAAATTCTAAAATCAAAATCTACCAGTTCCCGTGAAATGGTAAGCCTTGAACATTTTGCCCATTTGATATCTGGAAGCTCTATTTGGAGAATTTCTAAAGGCCAAACAGATTATTTGAATGTTCCACGACGGAAAGGAGCAACTATATAGCGGAGCCTGGCTTTTATCAGACCATCTCGATGAAGAAGAAAGTGTAGAAGCTGCAAAATTTAAACCAAAAGAGTTTGGCAAGAAGTGACTGCAGAACATCCAAGGTTTTATTCATGCATCTTAATCGCATGTCGGCCAAACTCATTTCTCTTGTCATGACCCACCATAAATGGAAGGAAAATCTCAGATGACAATTTCGTAGCTCGAGACAGTGTGGAACGATCTGGATAATATAAGAGAATACAGACACTCCTCCAATTCGAACTCTCAAGCTTAGCTTTGGTACGAATTCTAGCACAGGGCTGGCAGAGATTTGAAGGTTTGGCCACAAAAATCTATGTGACACGACTGGCTTTCTCAAGGGCTACAGGCAGTTGTGACAAGAATGGGGTATATGGTCTAATTAAGGCTTAGTATTTTTCTCTTCTTTCACAAAGGGACAAATTTTTTAGCTATACCTGGTCGACTTTAAATTCGGATTCTTCTCATTGTTTGAAATAAATAACGAAAACATAAATAAATAAATATATATATATTCAGTTAAAGGATAGTTTGGATCTATGAAGAGACTTGAAGACTCCTCTCATCAAATCCATAGGAAGGCTAGACGTCCTTGCATTTCTATATCTATTATTAGTTGCATGTTCATGCATGTTGTTGGTACCATGTATACTTACCGAGTATTAATTACCAAACTAAAAGACTACAATATCATCAACTTAAGGCTATCTTTTGATTCACAATGTCTAAGCCCATCTTTCAGTTGTCACCTTTTGAACCCCTGTTTGTGCTCCATATAAGCCATTACAAAGTAACAAGTTCATTTGGGCATCAATCTCCTTCATGTAAATTGCAAATCGACATTACATTCTACTTCTCGATGCAGCAAGATTATACAAACCTATTTTATTTATCAACCCCAATAGCTTCCATTCAAAAAAATTGCTACAAATATCTCATAGCTGCTCCCTCTCCCATATCAGAAATTCTCTACTACACTTCTTAGTTGTCAATTAAAATTATCTTATCATTTTTTTATTAGAAAAAAAAGGAACAATAAACTGTATTGTGTATTCACCCATACAAATTTTTTTTAAGAAAATAAGTTCTTGCTACTAATTGGCATCAACTATCAAAGGATGCATTATAACCCTAAATTTCTCCCATCACTAACTAAACCCCAATTTCTATTCCTAAAAAAAACCCCATAAATCGTGATTCTTAAAAAGAATATATATTTTAAACAAACTAAGATCTTCAGAATCAAAATGCAGCTACGTACAGGGTTCTTCTGCAAATTCACACCCATTATCAAAATAAAATCTTACAAAAAATGGGGTACCGATTATATAAATTTTAGCATGTTTTTTAAATTAATAAGGATGAAACGAGATCGAAGTAAGAAGAAGAAGAAGAAAAAGAAGGAGGTTTTAACCTTTGAGTGATTAGGTAAAAGGTGTCCCCTTCCTTGCTTTGAGCTTCGGCAGCCATGGAAATGTCTTTGATGACCAGCCTCTCTTCTTCTGGTGCGAGCTCCGAATTGCAGATCGAGGTCTCCGCCATATCTCTCTCTCTCTCTGCAACTCTATTTGCAGAGACCTATAACAGTAGCAAAAGGTATTCTTTCTGTTGCTCGTCTCGGGAGAGAGACGAAAGGCCCGAAAGAACCGCCGGTTCTCACTTGCGCTTGGAGTTCTACAAGCTTAACCTGCGCATACTTATTAAAACAAAAATAATCTCCTCCTCGCGCACGAGCAAGGGAGGGATGTGTTTGCCTATTTCACCCCTTAAAACTCGCCACGTGTACTATTTTAATTCAATTCAACTCGACTGCAGTTAAGATTCACTAACTTTTTTGGCTTTAAAAATTATTAACTATAAGAGTTAAAACTTTTTAACTGGGGTTCAAGGGCAATTAAAGGCTTTGTGAGGGGCGAGACGAGTCCCACTCCCTCCCCTCCTAGTACGAGGCGAAGATTATTGCTCTTATTAGAATGGAAAATAATCACCTCCTCGGTGGGTGACGTGAAGAGGGGTGTCTCGGTTCCCATTTTCTTGTCATGTGTCCCCCTTCTAACCTCATTTAACTGCAGTTAGGATTTATCCATTATTGGGGTTCATCCATCTATCCTTGGTTTTTTAGAAAAGTAAAATTAAAAAATTAACTAAAAGGATAAAAAACTAACCCAAGTTAATAGGAGTTGAAGGGTCGGTTATGTGAGAGCAAGGAGGACTAGTCCCCTCCTCGACCGATGAGGGGACTATTGCTCTATGAGAATATTGTACACCTAACTCATTATATGTATTAAATTCTATTGTCACATCAAAAGGTAAAAGTATTGGAGGGGTATTTTTTTTAAGTTAAAGAGGTAAAGTAACACCTAAACATACGTGAGTCACACCTAAGAGCAACTCCAACGTTGAATGCTATATGAGGGGTCATTTGGCATCAATTATGGTGATTCTTTCATTTTGAAAAAGAATCATTTTTTTTTTCTTGTTTTGATTCTTATAATCAATTTTATGCAGAGAATGCGTTTGGCAACTGTAATAACGTTTGAATTAAAAAAAAAACAAGATTCAATTTTAGTCAACCCATTTATAAGTAATCATAAAATACTCAAACTTTACTTATGTCCCCTCTATAAATTTTCTAGAATTGTCATAGATTATATATATATATATATATTAAATCTTATTATATAAATTCTTCTTGGAAAGGGCAATTAAAGAACCATCATAATTTTTTTTCGTTTTAGTTATTAACAATCTCATGAAGCTCTTACAACATGCATATCTTGGACCTTATGCATTTCCCCCCTTATATCTTCAATAATAATTCGTAAACATCAAACAATATGGATAATTGTAATATAATAAAAGAAGTCGTAATAAATATAGAGAAGGATCGTAATATTTAAACAAAAAAATAGTGTCATCAAAAAGATATACAGATCCTTAACAAATTTACGAATCAGTCTCTAGTGACACCATAATAAGCAGCCAAATCATTCATGATTTCATCCCTAACACGTGAAATCTCTCGTCGACCTTGTGCCGTTCCTACCTCCACGACCGAGGAACCCACATCACCATGTCCATTTCCATCATTGACTATCAAGTCATAATTTCCATATATCATAAATTTTTTTATCTCCTTGCATTTCCATTCTGATAAAGTTATGGAGAGTGCATGTGGCAAGAACTATACGTTGTTGTGCATGTAGGGAATAAGGTGACATTAGCTTTAAAATTGGGAATCGGGTCTTTAACACACCAAAGCAACGCTCAATGACATTGCACAACGAGGAATGATGGTAGTTAAACTTTTTTTTCCTGTAGGATGCTGACCATGCCCCCTATATTCTTGTAAGTGATATCGTTCTCTGCGGTAAGGCATAAGATAACCTGGCATACTATTATAACCTGAGTCGACGACATAGTATTTACCTGGAACAATATTTCTTGATTAGAAATTAACATGAAAATTTAAAAATAAATAATTAAGAATCATCAAATAAGACATACCTTCAAGAGGGTGGGGGAACTTCAAATGTGGCTTAGTTATAACTTCCATAAAAACCCTTGAATCATTTGTCGTTCCTTCCCAACCAACATATACAAATGTGAACTTCATGTCGAAAGAACATGCACACAACATATTTTGAGTTACAGTCGTTTTTCTGCCTCGATACGGAATCTGATCTTTAGAAGGAACAGAGGCACTCACGTGTGTGCCATCTATCGCCCTTATACAATCCTTCACAAAACAGTAAAATTTTAATTCCTTCATCATTGAAATACTACTAACTAACAAATTCTAACTGGTCATTACCTTAAACCATGGATGATATTTAGAATTGTAAAGAATTTTTGGTGGTGTTTCCAAAAATGATGGAGGACATATAATCTCTTTCCCCAAATTAGCAACGGCTTTTAGAACTCTTTTGAAATGACGACTAATGGTTTCCCCCGAATGTTGAAATCGATCTGAAATCATTCGATTACATTCGTTGTGACCAATAGTCATAAAAAAATAGTTACTTGCTCTTCCACAGCTACGAATTTTGAATCTTGCAAAAGTTTTTTGGTTCGTAAAACATGACACATACTATGAAACACGTGCTTCTCCATCCGAAATAAATCGTAACACTTATCCGGGTGTCCATTTAGTACTTTATGAACGAATTCTGCTCCGGTCTCACTACTGTCCCTAATTGGTCGTTTAGAGATGGATGCATCAAACTCATCCATCATAAGTAAAAACATTAAATCTTCATAATCCTCTTCATCAGATTCCACTTCCATAGTAGTTGGATCCATCTAACCTAAACATAGCATTTAAGCACATCATATCATAAGTAACAATGCATAAAACCATATCATAATTAACAAAACATAAACTTCATAAGTCATGACATTTTTCAAACATCTAATTAAGTACCAACATAAAAGCTATTCAGCAAATAAACGAACATAACCACATAAAGTAATAACATTTATCCAACATAAAAGCTATTCAGCAAAATAAACCAACATAACCGCATAAAGTAATAACATCTATCGCCTATAGTCACTCTAGACTCTTCAACAATAGAAGTTTTCTATTTGCAGGCACACTAATGAAAGCCTCTCTCCAATTACGATTGGTTTGGATGATATTCATTGCCTTTAAGTGGACCTCATCACTCACGTCATCAATCGCAGATAAAATCTCACAACAATGACCAATTGAGAATAGTTCATTCCCCACATTTGATGACGAACTTGCATACTTCTGTTTTTGATTTTGGTTGAAAGTGAATGCCCGGCAAGCTTCCATTATAGCACTATTCCTAGACTTATTTCTTCGATGACTAGTAGGAGTCTTAGAGCGTCTCCTAAGTCGGTTAGTATCTTTCACAATTGCAGCATCCATATCAAATTCTTCAACATTATGATCTTGGAACAGAGTTTCTGAAACCCTATCTAGCCCTATCCCATCAAAATTCAGAGCTATAACATCCTCATCATCTGTATCCATTGCTCCTTGGGTAGAGGCTCCAGCATTTTCACCCTTTGTAATGGTGTCACCGTATATTATTATCAACTCATGAAACATCAGGCACCCTCTGTTGCGAAAATGCTTTGCGTAAGGGTTTTGCTGTATATATTAAGCATAAAAAAACCATTATTAGTTGTAAAGTATATAACAAATGGGTAAACTCAAATAATAGTTTATAACATACCTTTATATACCAATCCCATACTTCTTCAGCAGCTGTGATAGTCTTGTTGATTGGATTCCAACCAAACCCCGTTGGAACTTCACGAAGCTTTTTAAACTCTCTATAGTGTTGCCTTAACTTGTTGAACTTGTTCTTGAACTGTTGAGGTGTATACTTATGTCCCATCTGAGTAAAGAACTTTTCATATATAGTATTCCACGCCTTTTTTAAGAAGGTCGTGGTTGGCCGATTTCCTTTTTTCACCTCTTCAGCCATCAACTCTATAAAAACTTTTTCCTCCTTGGGGGTCCACCTTGCAGCTCCACAATCCATATCATCTTGGTTAATGGTTGACATCTAATTAAAGGAATTTCATTTTAAATAATCAATATCATCTAATTAAAGGTTTTGCAATTAGGGCCAAATATGCCAAAAATAAAATATTTGAGGGAGTACTATGTCAACATAAATGATAGTCCCTATTTTTTGAAAAAAAATTTCCTTTTGTCTTCTGAATGCTTTTCATTTATTTCTTTCACACATATATATTCTAGAACATATACATCTTAACTGATAGAGTGAAGATGTGACCTTTTCAATTGGTAGCAATCTATATGTGCACAGTTAATGAATTGAGAAGCCTCTACTATACTATCAACAAGAATTCACCCTCTGTGTTGAATTTACTTCATTGTTAGGAAGAGAAAACTCATATAAAACATCAAGTTGAGCAGAAATATGATGAAAAGAAGTTGATGACAATAGCTCAAGAAGAAAAGAAATAGTCAGACTAATCTGCAACCTATGAGAGATGATTTGATCACAACTACAAAGATAAAGTGTACTAACCAAATGATTAAATACTACATGCAAGATTAATAGCATAAAGACAATGAGTATATGTTGTCATCATGATCTATTCTTTCTCATAGATTCAAATATCAACCAAATATTCCATGAATACAATAATACCAAAAATGTAGAACCGGACGAGAATGGGTGATCTCGCTTAGAGAGAGAGGTTAGATCCATTTATTTGGAGATCTCTAGGGTAAAAACCAACCTCACCAAATGATCATAGCCATGTGATATATCAAGAGGTTGGGCATGGGATGGCCATGATCATCCAAATAGCACCACATGCAAAGAAGGAGCCATTTATAAAATTAATAGAAGAAAGATTCCAAATAGATGGTGTGCGTTTGTAAATACAAATAAGTAATGCACACTGCACATAAATTAATCTGGTGCTCTCTAGTTGATAAAAGCATCTAATGAAATAACTACTATATTTTCCACTGATAAAACCAGTATTTGACATGTTAATCTATCGAGATTCCTACATGCACAGAAGTAGAAAGGATGCAATCACTTTCAACATTCCTCAAAACAACAGAATTTAGGGTTTAAAACTAGAAAATTACAAGATCAAGTTCAAATCATTTTTTGTACAAACACTTGAAATGAACATCCAACTAATTGTAATTTTTTGTTAAATCTTGAAATTGGAGTGTTTTTACCTCTCTTGTTTTACCAGGTGATGAAGGAGGAGAAGTGTCTCATACAGAGCAAGATAGGCTCAGGAGAAGTGAGGTAGTCGAAAGAGAGCTTGACAGCTTTGTTTAGGGTAAATTTTGAGATTTGCAAAAGTTAGGATTTGTAGGAGATTTCTAATGGTAACAGAAAATGCAGAGCTCACACAGAGAGAGAGAGAGGGGTGGAGAGAGAGAGAGAGAGAGAGCACATGCTTGTTTACTATTGGAGAGAAGACGGTGGTGAACTCATAATGTTGCTTACAGGAGATGATGAGGAGAGAAATGGAGAAGAGAGGACCTTTTTATCGAGAGAGAGACGTTGCCTTTCGAGGAACTTATCAAAAAGTAGCGCTATCTCGGATTCAATTCCGAGAAGCATAAATTTTTTGTTCCTTCAAAATCGTGCTCGAAGTGACACAATTCACGGAATCCTATCTTGAGAATATACAACCAAATGCCATCATCGTATTTTTGTTCCCTAGGTGTGAGAAATCGTTCCCAAGGAACAATGCCAAGCAACCCCTTAGTTGTGCAATTCCAAATTTGACATAACTACAATGTCAAAATGTTATATTTGGCACAGGCCGCTCCAATGGTCTATGTCAAATTGAGACTGTGTCAATTCCATTTTTTTCAACCAAATCCTGGCAAATCCGGTTATCACCTTTGAGCCTTGAGGTCGTCACGTGTCCCTTTTGACACTCCTTAACCGTGGTTAAGATTCACCCATCCCTAGGGTTCACCCACCCCTAAAAATATTTTTTAATATTTCAAAATAGAATTAATATTTTTTTATAAAACCAAGGATTGGTGGGTGAACCTTAGGGGTGGATGAATCTTAACCACCATTCATCAATTGGAGGGCAAAACGGTAAAAAACCAAATATAGTCGTTGGAGGGTAAAATGGTAAAAAAAAAGTCATTTGAGAGAAAAATAGTAACAAACCAGATATGACCGTTGGAGGGTAAAATGGTAAAAAAAACTGTTGGAGGGCAAAAAGGTAAATGCCAAAGAGCCAAAGGTGGAAGACAAAATTCTGGTTTATACCAGCCCTACCCCTCCCAAATTATCTTTGGGAAGACATTAGCATAGATTTTAGACTGGGATTACCAAGGACCCAACGAGGTCATGATTCTATCTTTGTGGTTGTTGATCGGTTTTCTAAAATGTCTCACTTCATTCCATGCAAGAACACAGTCGACGCTTTTCATGTGACAAATCTATTCTTCAAAGACATTGTTAGATTGCATGGAGTACCAAGAGCAATCACTTCGGATCGGGACACAAGATTTGTAAGTCACTTTTGGCATACTTTTTGGAAGCTTATGGGAACTCAACTCCAATTCTCAAGCACCTGTCATCCACAAACTGATGGGCAAACGGAGGTAGTGAACCGTTCATTAGGAAACCTTCTAAGATGCCTAGCAAGTGATCGTCCTCGCCAATGAGACTGCATTATACTACAAGCTGAATTTGCTTATAATAGCTCAAAGAATCGGTCTTTCGGAAGAACTCCTTTTGAAGTGGTGTATGGTCGCAACCCAAGTCACATCCTTGATCATGTTTCTATACCAAATTTGAGCAAAAGTTGCATGGAAGCTGAAGAACTTGCTGATCATGTCAAGGAAATTCATAGACAAGTCAAAGAAAGGCTACAACATACTTATGACCGATACAAGGAAGCGGCCGATATTCATCATAGGCATGTAGAGTTTTAAGAGGGAGATCTAGTCATGGTATATTTGAGGAAAGAAAGATTTTCAACCGGTACTTACAACAAGTTGAAGGCAAAGAAATTTGGTCCATGTCGTGTTCTCAAGAAGATTGGCTCAAATGCATATAGATTTGAGTTACCTCAAGGAATGGGAATCAATCCAGTTTTCAACATTTCAGATTTATACCCCTATTATGGGGATCCTAATCAGGTTGTGCCAAGTCTAGATGAGTTGGGAAGTCCTCCTTCGGCTGAATCAAATGAACTCATTGATGTGTTGGATATGAGAACAACCACTACTCGCCATGGTACCTACACACAATATCTTATCCGATGGAAGAACTAACCTGAATCTGAGGACACATGGCTTAGCGAAGGAGAATTGAAGCTTCTTGACAACAATCTTTGGACAAGAATTTCTAATCTAGACTCGAGGACGAGTTCTTTTGAAGAGGGGGAGGATGATGCAGCCTGCACCATTGGATTGATCAAATTTTTACATGATTCACTTTAACTTTGGTAGGATAAGAAGCATGGGAAAGATGTGTCATAGACCAAGTCAACGCTTCTTTTGGAGAGAAGGAAACAAAGCCTTAAATCCTTTGTTTGTTTCCAACGTATGGGAAAGAGGCATTCCCTTAGCTTTTCTTTATAACCTTATGGGAGGGAAGTTTTTGGTGACAGACTTTTAGAACATATATGAAAGCTTTCAAGCTTCCATTGGAGAGTGAGTGATTCCCCATAGATCCATTTGAGAGTTGAGTGATTCCTCTCCTTGGGTTGAGCTCTATTTCTAATGTAATTTTCTCTCTTTACTTATCAATGAAGTGGTTGTGATCCATTAGTATTGGTGTACTTTGATCTTCCCCTGCATCAAGATCCATTAGTATTGGCATTTTTTTATCTTCCCCTACATCACCTACCCTCACTAATAAGGGAATGGCCTTAGCTCGACCCTAGCCTTGTCCTCAAGTGTTAGAGCTGGGCCAAAGCCGAAAAGAAGAACGAATGATTTTTTGTCACATGATCTTAAGTTTTTTTTCTATACCAACCTGACGTGAAATTTGAAACACTCATCCTTTATTCGGCATTAGGATTAGTAATGCAACATAGAGCAGGTTAGAGAGTTGAGAAAGAGAGACGAGAGATAAGAGATAAGAGTCAAGTAAGGTTACGTTTACGACTCATATAAGTTCCATAGCGTCCCAAACGGTTGGTACCCGTTTTGGGAAGCTCTTGTGTGAAGCTTATAAGGCTGTGTGTGTGGTCTGCATGTGTGTCGTGTATTTGAGTATGTGTCTGCATGTGGGGTGTGAGAGTGTGTGTTTCCTTTCTTTGCCTTCAGCAATCATCTTGTGGTGTTATTGAGTATACCAAAAAAAAGAGAGAGGGGGTATTGGTGAAATTAACATCATACCCCCAAAATCAAAACATTTCAAGGGTATATGTTGTTATTTTAATAGTATACATTTTATAAACACTAATTACCATATATCTAGTATATACTGTATTCAGTATTATGTAACAAGTAGTGGAGGACTGATCCAGGAGGACAGGACAGGGTAGGGCCCTTGCCCTGGCCCGATCCGAAGGTAACCGGGTCTTGTATATTTTGGTCTACCTTGGTCCTTGGGCCCTAGGAGGACAGATTTTGGAGGGTCAGGCTAGACACCATTATTTTAGGGCTGTTTTGACGGGCCTAGAAGTAGTTGAACCATTGTATTCCAGTCATATGTTCTAAGGTGGGTTTTTATAAGTTAGTGTCTATAAAACTGAAATTTTATATTATGTTTCAATCCCAAATTGTGGTGTGCCAATCACAAATTAATGGTGATAGGCATGCTAAATTACAAACCTTGGTCACCAATAAATGGGCCGCCTCTTGGTCGGGCTATAGCCCAAACCATGTTTCCCCTATCTATTGATAGCAGTGAGATGAAGTCGGGATCTAAGTCTCTAACCCAGTAGAATTATCTCACTCAAAATGCTCATTTTATATCGATTGATGAATTCCCTTCTCTCTATACCATCAGTTCTGAAGATGCTCTTTCTCTCGAAGCTCCAATGTCCTCAGCAGAAATTAAATAGCCTTTTTTATATGAACGACAAGAAATTCCTTGGACCAGATGGATTCATATCTCACTTCTTCAAGAGCTGTTGGAAAATCATTTTCTCGTATGTTGAAAAAGTGATTCATAATTTTTCTCACACTTCAAGAATGCTCTTTGAGTTGAACTCCTCCATTATATCGCTGATTCCAAAGATAATCCGTCCTAATACCTTTGCTGATTTCCGCCCTATTTCTCTGTGCAATACAATGTACAAATGCATCTCCAAAATCCTTGCTAACCGGCTGAAAGTTGTTCTCCCAAGTCTTATCAGTGCAAACCAAGCTGCTTTCATTCGTGGCCGCAACATTTTAGATAATATCTTGCTTAATTACACATGAGCTGGTCAAGAATTATCATCGGGACAAGAATTACCAATACGTCTTTATGGTTTGATCCATGACATCCTCTAGGAATTTTACAAGATACATTCAGTAGTAGCCTCCAAACTGATTCGGGACCCTCTCGACATAATCTCCAACCAGTTCTGGAATCTTCCTCTTGCAATTTCGGCTGATCTGCTCCTAATTTGGAAGGAATTGGAGAATGTTGAAATTTCATCAGCCTCGACTCAGATGAAGTTTTTTGGAAACCTTGTAGCTCTGGCCACTACTCTCTCAAATCAGCTTGGGACGCAACTCGTTCTCGGAACACTGGGGTCCCATGACATTCTTCCCGAGACACTCGTTCATCACTTGTCTTGCACTGTCTAACGATCTCCAAACTCAAGATAGACTGCTCAAGCTCAAGATCATACAACAGTCCAGATGCATTTTCTGCCAATCGAGCCTAGAAAACACTTAGCACCTTTTTTTTAAATGTAATTTCCCTCAAACAATTTGGAAGAACATCCTCACTCTTTACCACTACCATAGAGATCCATCCTTCCTTGGGTATTAGAATTATCTTGGGTTGCCTCTGAATTTCATGGTAAGAGCCGCATTTCCAGCATCAAAAAGGCCCCTCTTTGTGCCTCCATCTACCATATTTGGCAAGAGAGAAATAACCGCATTTTCAACAATCTCTTCAATCCTCTAGACCTCATCATCATCGATATCATTAGAGATATACGACTCAAATTTGTTGGTGGGGATGTTTCGATCGAAGACAATGATGATCCATGGAAATTTTGTCTCCATCCCTTCTCGTTGCTGCTCTTGGTCCCCTCCTCCGATAGGCCACTGGACTCTCAATTGCGACGCTTCAGTTAGAAATGGTGCTACTGGGTTTGGGGGCATCATCAGGGACCATTTGGGTATCCCTCTTGTTGCCTTTGCTGAAAGATCTTCTGAAACTTGAAATCATAGCCATTGGGAAGGGTATCACTGTCGCCAGAGATCAAGGTGTCCAGCATTTAATCATCGCCACAAATTCCTTGGGGCGTCCAGGTGCATCTCCAACAAAGATATCCCTCCTTGGTATCTTAAAAATCTGGTCACTTCAACAAGAAAATCGTTAGTTGTTTTTCAAGCCTTTGATATCCACCAGATCTAGTGTGACCAATGGGGCTGCAGATTTTTTTAGCAAAGTTTAACAATGCTAATACCTCTATAGTCTTCTCTGCGCTAAACTTCCCTCCTGATCTTGTTAATATTGTAGAGAGGGACCGATAAGGATGTAAATATCAACGTTTTTAATTTCCTTAGCCTTTAATACATCTGGTAGGGTCCGCCTAACCCCAGCTTACCCTCCAAAAAAAAAAAGGGATACACAAACCCAACCCTATAAGAAACCCCTCAATGCTAGCCTACCAACCTAAAACATTTAAAATATATAATATTTATATTTTTAAGTTATATGTGAACGCAAAATCAGCAGTTAATACATACTAAGTAAATAAATATATGTAAATATCACTAAATTAACTAGGTATTATCAGTCGTGCATGGAGTCCAGTTCGAATCCTGTCTAATTGTGATTTAACTCTCCGAGTTCAATTGCACTCGGAGAGCCCCTTTTAAACCTTGGTTAAGAGGTTTTAACTCCTATGATTTTATTTTTTCTAAAAACCAAGATTAGATTGTTGAACCCTAAGGATTAGTGAATCTTAACCACAATTAATGGTGTTTAAAAGGGACACGTGTTGACTTGTGGGTGAGATGGAACTCGGGAAGAGTTCAATCGTATCAATCATATTTGAATATGATCCCAACTTCATGCGGTTGGGTGTAGCTCAGTTTAAAGGCTCATTCAACTATCCTAACTTAGCACGAAGCACACCAACTTTTAACTTCCTTGATCTTGAGAATTCAATTGTTTGGCCCTTTGATTATATCTCAAATTTAGCTATGTTTAAACATAGAAGTCGACCCACAAATTAAATAGAGGTGGAAATTGGCCGAGTTCGGGCTTCAAAGCCTTTGTAAATGTGTCGGGTTTCGGGCCGAGCCTATTCAAAAATCACTAAATTTCAAGCCCATAACTGGCTTAGTTTGTGTGTGTGGTAAGATGGATAGGGCCCAAATGGAAATGGAAAGCCATCTTTTGGGTGGAATTCAAAATGGGGTAAATGGGATTAAAAGAGGCACCGTAGAGAAACTCTTTTCTGGAGAATCTCATCAATTCTAGCTCACCAAACATGGGATAAGTGAGACTTTCTCTCACTTTCCCCTATTTTCCCCCATTTACCCCCTAAACTATGTTTGGTTGCCGAGAAAATATTATAAACATGGAAAAGAAAAGAAAATTGGTCTAAACACAACTAAAAATTGTATTGGAAATCCAAAACTTTCTTTTCTTTTCCATGTTTTCTCCTATTTTCTTGGCAACCAAACATAGCATAAATGAACGCAGCCTAGAGGAGAAATGTTCATGCATGCATTCTATATAGTTGGAAACTCATAATATTATTTAGTACAGAAATGTTTATGCATGCATTCTATATAGTTGGAAACTCATAATATTATTTAGTCCTGTTAGTTAAACATTGCATTGTTGATAGAAGTTTCACTTTTTAGGATTTTGTTAGTTGGATACAATTAGATTACTTCAGATTACTAAATAATCGTTTGTTAGATAAACGGGTGTAATCTTCAATGGGTTTGGATACTCCAACTTCTAAGTTACGGTTTCTCTTTTGAAATTGTTTCATTGTGAAACAGTGTGGCCCATGTTGTCACATCACCCATTTTATTTGGTTAACCCTAATGATACTCTTTAGAGTCATCAAGTGGCAACATTTCAGAAAATAACTACCCTCTTTGATGGAAAGATGGTATAAAAGGAGTTTATGAGAGAAAGTCCCTAATCTAACAAGAAAGCTTTTAAGTTGCCTGTGTATCTATCTATCCAAGCATTGAGTCTTGTTTAGATTAGAAGATCTCTCTCTAATCAATTAGTATTCCGCATTCAAGAGAAGAGGGCGATCCCAAAAGGATATAGGCGACATCAAATCTAATCACCATGACCGGAGGTAAGATCCTTGCCATTATATTTAATGCTTACATGTGGTATCAGAGCACCCTTCGGATTGTGGTGTTTGATTTGCTTTTGTTATATACAAATTTATTGCATGCATCCCTAGTTTTATTATCCGTGACTCCTGGTTGAATTAGAGATTTACCGTCTCTGTCATATTACAAAACTTAGAATAATAACAGATGCTGCAATTCATAGGAGACTCTCGTTGGATTAAACTTGGTATAATTTAATGAATACAACCCACTTTTGGTACTCTTGGTAATGATGTGAAGGTGTACCATGTGGTTGGTACAACATCACCAACCACAGTACTTAATATGAATCATATACTTGCAATGACAAAGTCTATTGAAAATTTACAATTAAAATTTTGATAACAGTACTAATAATAAATGCTACAATGTTAGAAGCCTCATATATATTCTTAACCCCATTCCGACGAAATCCAGTTTCGGAATAATTTGGATGGTAGACACAGGACCATACACGCTTCATATGAGGCAAAACCCGAAAACCCTATTTGCATGTAATGAAAGGGTATTTGCACATTTATAGATAAACTTAATTAAATTAAAGTCCTTTTAACACACATGATGTTTCACCCTAGTAATTGGGCTTAAGGGTGTATGTGATAAACTAGTGGACTTAGTTAATTTGCATGTAAAATCTGTTACAAATTTTCTTTGGATAGCAAATTATTGATTTAGCATATATTTATCCTTGATATTGTACATGAATTTTACGATTAATTCATATGCTGATTTTAATGCTATTATATGGATAATAAATTTATGACTTTTAGAATAGCCACAACATCTTTAAGTCATATAATTTATTGTGATTAAATTATATATATTGGATGTATTTTATCACATTAGTGCAATGACATCAAAATGTTGTGATTAACTCATGAATGATATCTCGGCCCCACGGGGAAGATTCATACTTTATGAATTAATTAGAATGAGGAAATAATTAGATATCAATCTAGAGATATTTTCCAAATGCCCACAGGTAATGGTATATCTCCACATTGATGTCATAAATCTATGAGCCCCATTATAAAGTAATTGAGCAAATCAATAGCGTATTGCAACCTTTGCCCATAGGATGGTTACAATGATGCACTGTTTTGCTATCAAAATTATGAGCATGAGTTTATATTCTGAATTATAGATTTGCATTCATAGCATTTAGTAAATATGTTTGTTTAAATTTTGCAGCTATTCCATCTACCCTTGTGTCTAATGAATCATCTCGTGTCCCAATGTTGACTGGTGAAAATCTCTTGGATTGGAAGGAGAAAATTCTTCTTACATTAGGGTGCATGGATTTAGATATGGCACTCTGTATGGATGAACCACCCATGCCTACGGAATCAAGTACACCTGCTAAAAATAGAACATATGAGCGGTGGGAGCGATCTATTCGCTTAAGTTTAATGTTCATTAAGTCCCATGTTGGAAAAGGTATTCCGGGTTCTATCCCAGAATGCACTAAGGCAAATGAATTTATTAATGTTGTTGAACTACAATATATGACTTCTGAAAAGGCACTAGCCAACACCCTAATGAACAAATTATCATCCATGAAGCTTATCAGTAACAAAGTGTGCGTGAACACATTATGGAAATAAGGGATATTAGCGGCTCAGTTGAAATCTCTAGAGATTACATTCTCAGAGTCATTTCCAGTCCATTTAGTACTCGACTCCCTGCCTACGGAATATGGGTCATTTAAGATTTCCTATAACACACATAAGGTAAAATGGTCAATTAATGAACTACTGACCATGTGTGTTCAAGAAGAAGAGAGATTGAAATAGGAGAAACTAGAAAGTGCCCATCTAGCAACTCATGAAAGTTGACATGCAAGAAAGGGGAAACATGCTCATTTTAAGAAGAAGTATAAGAAGAAGTCAACTAGTCAAGTTGAGAATAAGGACAAATGCTTCTTTTACAAGAAGAAATGACACATAAAGAAAGAATGCCACAAATATAAAGTTTGGCTCGAGAAGAAAGGCAATCTCATCTCCTTAGTGTGTTATGAATCTAATATGGTTGATGTTTCTCACAACACTTGGTGGATTGACTCTGGCTCTACAATTCATATTACCAATACCATGCAGGGTTTGCTCAACCAAAGGAAACCAACAAAGGCTGAATGCTTTATCTATTCCGGAAACAAGATAAGCTCATATGTGGAATCAGTTGGGATCTTTAGACTTGTCTTAAAATCCGGTTTTGTCTTAGACCTTGAAAGAACCTTTTATATTCCATCATTTTCTAAGAACCTTATTTCAGTTTCTAGACTTGTCTTTTATGGTTTTAGTTTTAACTTTATTGGTTCTAACCTTAGTTTGATTAAAGACTCAGTTGTGGTTGGTACTGGAACCCTTATTGATGGTCTATATAGACTTAATTTAGACTCTACTTTTAATTGCACCTTTTTAACCTTGCATGAGAATGTTAGTATGAAGCGTGACATTATAAATGAGAAATCCTCTGATAAGTGCTTAATTTTGCTTAATTATCTTCATTTAAATAAGCATTATCATACTTCTTTGGTTTATATCTTCATTTTTACACGTAAAGTGGTGTATTCTCTTCTCACCATTGCGTTGTCCTCTTTCTCTTAATTTTCATGATACATTTGCATGTATTCATACATGTCTTGGAAGGCCGCATGCAAAATATTTTTAAAAGAGACTTATTACGTGTATTTATTTTTTGTAGGAATCCTAACCCCAGACTACTCTCGGGATTCAAGAAGTCCAAAGTTTCAAATAACTCATGTTCAACTCAAAGATCTAAAGGAGCTAGAGCCCAAAGAGCAAAGCCCAAGCCAAAAGTCCAAGAAGCCAAGTCTCAAGTCAAAGAGTCAAAGCCCAAGAGCAAAGCCCAAGACCAAGTATAGAAAGATTCTACAACATGGCTGGAGAATCTTAGGAAGATATGGATTAATATGATTTTGGTATAAAAAAAGTGGAACTCTCTTGAATTAGAAAGAAGAAGTGTGCTATATTGATGTTTCTATTTCAGAAAAAATGAGAAAGCCTATTTTGGTCACAAGAACTCTTTATTTTGGGTGGATTTTGGAATTCAAGCAAGGAGCTTAATGGAGGCCAACTAAATATACAAAAAAAGCAAGAAATTTCATGGATGGCTATAGGAGTGCTATTATTTAGCAACCAATCCCAAACAAAGAATGAGGATTTCCCGGATTCCCGCCTAATCTGGACAGTACTTATTAATTTAGACATAACTTTTGACTCAAAATTCAGATTAAGGCAAAGTTTAATGTTTTGGAAAGAAGACTTAAAGGGGAACAAAATTATATTTCATGAAAATCTCCTAATTCAAACGTTTAAGGGGTCAAAACATATCGTCAAGTGGAGAGAAGTGTAATTTTGGTTGGAATTTTGGAATTAGAAGTTTCTCTTTTAGTTTTTTTCCCTTCTCTTCTTCCCTTTAGTCTATATAAACTTAAAGTGAGAGACTTTTGGGGCTCTCTGATCTTTTCTCATTCTCTTTTCTCTCTTCTTCTTTTAGCTTTTTTTTGAGTTATTTTATTGTAGTGTTTGGAACACCATTAAGGAGGATGACAACTCCAATCATGGTGGGCTAAACACCTTTCTAAGGTTAGGGATTTGAAACATTTTTCCGATTTATGTGGATGATGTGGATAGTTTGATCATTAATTTTAATTGAATAGTTCTTATTTTGGTTAATTGTTCTTCTCTATATGCTCTTTGATTTTATATGATCTATTGATATATGGAATGCTTGGATCCCCTGTGAGTTAGATACAAAGTACTCTTCAAATTTATCTAATTATTCAATTGAAGTTAATGGTCAGTGGTTTTATCGTATAATTTTCCATCTAGATTAAATCCTTATTTAATTCTAGATGTGTTTTCATCCAAATCTAAGCATAAGGAAGGATAGGTGGATTTTTCTGAAGCCTTAGACCTCTTTTTCATTGCTTTACAGTTATCAGTGATTTTTGCTCCATTCTCATTGAGTCGAAAACCGATTTTAAATCTCTCTTTTCTTTAGATTTTGTTTCCTTAATTCTTGTTGCACAATAGTCAATCCCTGTGGATTCGACCCTGTGCTCACCAGATACATCAACTGTGTCACTTGTGCACTTGCAAGTATATTATTTTTACTCTTGATTTTATGTCCATTAATTTGGATTAAAATTAAGTTGTAACAAGTTTTTGACGCCGTTGCCGGGGATTGCAACATATGACGAGAACACGGGTTACGAAATTCTCTCATTCCCCATTCCCTCTAATTCTAACTCCTAACTTTTACTTTCTGTACCTGACATCTAACTTTTACTTTCTTGCTCCTAACTTCTAACTGCTAACTTTTACTTTCTTGCTTCTAACTTCTAACTTCTAACTTCTAACTTCTAACTTCTAACTGCTAACTTTTACTTTCTTGTTTCTAACTCTTAACTTCTAACTTCTATTTTTTTTTTGCTTTTTAACTTGATTGAAAAAAAAAAAAAAAAAGTCTGAATTTTTATTTTTATTTTTATTTTTATTTTTAGTGGAAGGTTGGAATTCCGTGCACCCTCCCACGGTAGGAAGTCAATTAACTTGCTTGAAGGGAATATATAACATAGGTGGAAGGTTGGAATTCCGTGCACCCTCCCACAGTAGGTAATTAAGCGGATTGATATTGCTCGTGTAAAACAGGTACATCTATTACTTGCCTACTTGGAAACAGACATTGCTTTGCCTAAGTTCAGGAATTTCTTTACTTCTGGTAAACTCACTCCTTCACTCTCGTTATTCTCCTACTTATCTTACATCTACTGTCAACTTACAACCTAGTGGGGAAGCTCGGCGTATACTCTGTATACGTGTCTCGTCTGTCGCCCCTTTAGCTAGCTTGTTCGTATAGAAGACTTATAGGAGGTGCATGTATTCTTGTTTGAATCTCTGACTTTCCCTTTGAGTTCTCTCATTTGTATGATCACGTGGAATCGAGATCACACAAGCCGCTTGAGGAGAACAGACTTTGAGATTGAAGACTTGTCTAATAACTTGTTTGAAGATTCTGATCATTCTTATTCATCAGACACTATGACTGATAATGAAAGTGATCAGGGGGATAATGGAGTTCATAATAATCCACCAATGCTGACCTTGCGTGAATATTTGCAACCAACAAGGACGAGTCCTCCGTCTTGTATGGTTTTTCCTACTAATGCAAATACTTTTGACTTAAAACCGGGAGTGATTCAATTACTTCCTAAGTTCCATGGATTAGACTCAGAAAGTCCTTACCTACACTTGAAAGAATTTGATGAGGTTTGTGCAACCTTGCGCAATCAAAATGTTAGTGATGATGTGGTTAGATTAAAATTGTTCCATTTCTCTTTAAAAGAGAAGGCCAAAAATTGGCTAAATTCTCTAAAGCCAAGATCCATTGGCACATGGCAAGAACTGATCAGGGAGTTTCTAAAAAAATTCTTCCCTACCCATAAGACTAATACTCTTAGGAGGAACATCATGAATTTCTCCCAAAAGGAGAATAAAACTTTTTTCCAATGTTGGGAACGTTTCAAAGAATTATTGTTGACTTGTCCCCATCATGGCTACAAGACATAGCGCACCGTTAGTTTCTTCTATGAAGGTTTAACCTCTCAAATGCGTCAGTTTGTAGAGATGATGTGCAATGGTGAGTTTCTAAATAAAGATCCCGAAGAGGCTTGGGATTATTTTGACCAATTAGCTGAAAATGCCCAATCTTGGGATAACACTGATAGATCTGATAGGTCAGATAAGACCAAGCCTAATGCCATGACTAAGGGAGGTATGTACCTCTTGAAAGAAGAGAATAATGATGTGAAGGCCAAAATAGCCAGTTTGACCAGAAAAGTAGAAGTCATGGAACTTATGAAAGTAAACTCAATTAAGGCCACTGAAAAAGTGGAAGATGTTTGTGGCATATGCGAGACTAATGTACACCGAACTCAGGATTGTCCAACAATCCCAGCTTTTCAAGAGGTGTTACATGATCAAGCAAATGTCATGAACACCTATAAAATGCCTTTTTCTTCTCCCTACTCGGAAACTTACAATCCTGGTTGGAGGAACCATCCCAACTTTAGTTGGAAAAATGGTCCTACTACAAACAACTCTCCTCAGGGTCCTTCCACTCATACTCTTTATGTGCCTCCACATAAGAAGACCCTTGAAGAGACGTTGCAACAATTCATGCAAAGTCAAACAAACATTAATAATCAGACAATGCAAGCTATCAATGATCTGAAGAATTCTGTCAAAGAGTTGGCCTCTTCGTTGAGCTTTCAAGAAAATGGCAAATTTCCTGCTCAACCTCAACCAAATCCTAGAGGTCAATTTGAGGTAAGTAATTCAAATTCTTCAGATTCCTAAGAGGAACATATCAAGTCCATCACCACTCTACGAAATGGAAAAATAATTGATAAAGATATTCCAAAGAAGGTTCACAAACCTGAGGAATCTTTAAAATCAAAGAGTGATGATGAACTTGTAAAGTCCAAATCTGATATGGTTTTGCAATGTCCGATACCTGCTCCTTTTCCCCAAAGGTTACAACCTCCTCAAAAGTTAGTCCATAATGCTGATATATTAGAAATCTTCAAACAGGTAAAGATCAACATCCCCTTGTTAGACGCTATCAAACAAATTCCATCATATACCAAATTCTTAAAAAATTTATGTACAGTCAAGCATAGGCTTAATGTACAAAAGAAAGCTTTCTTAACAGAACAAGTGAGTGCAATCATTCAACATAATACCCCACCCAAATACAAAGATCCAGGATGCCCAACAATTTCTTATATTATTGGGAACTTCAGGATAGAGCAAGCTTTGCTTGACCTTGGGGCTAGTGTTAACCTCTTACCCTACTCGGTGTATGAGCAGTTGGGTCTTGGTGAGCTAAAGCCCACTAAGGTAACACTCCAACTCGCTGACCATTCAGTGAAAATACCGAGAGGGGTAGTTGAGGATGTGTTAGTCCAAGTAGACAAATTTTACTTTCCTATTGATTTTATTGTCTTGGACACACAACCTGTGTTGAATGCATACACTTAAATTCTTGTTATTTTAGGCCGCCCATTCCTTGCAACCTCCAATGCTTTGATCAATTGCAGGAATGGTGTCATGAAACTTTCGTTTGGCAATATGACTTTGGAATTAAATATTTTTAATATCTGCAAACAACCTGGGAATGATGATGATGTGCATGGAGTAAACTTGATTGAAACTCTCGTGAAAGACCAATTTCTTCAATCTTCTTTTTCTGATCCTCTAGAAGCTTGTTTGGCACATTTTAATGATTTTAATGAGGACATTTTAATTAATTATGTAAACTCTTTGTTGGAATCTGTTCCGGTGTTGGATACTAACAAGTGGAGATCACGTTTTGAGGAATTGCCACCTCGCGATACCCTACCCCTCCCGTCAAGTGTCCAAACACCAAAGCTTGAGTTGAAACCTTTGCCAGCTGATCTCAAATATGCATTTTTGGGACAAACAGAGACATTCTCAGTGGTCATCTCCTCACAATTGAATGAGACTCAGGAAGAAAAATTAATTAATGTTCTTAGAGAACACAAAGGTGCAATAGGGTGGACCATAGCTGATATTAAGGGAATCAGTCCCTTAATTTATACCCATAGGATATATTTGGAGGATAATGCTAAACCCTCTAGAGAGATGCAGCGCAGGCTGAATCCCAACATGAAAGATGTGGTTAGAGCAGAGGTCCTAAAAATTTTGGATGTAGGGATCATATACCCTATTTCTGATAGTCAGTGGGTAAGTCCTACCCAAGTGGTACCTAAGAAATCCGGTATAACTGTAGTCAAGAATGCTAATGATGAATTAATCCCAACTAGAGTCACAACTGGTTGGCGAGTGTGCATTGACTATAGGAAGTTGAACTCAGTGACTAGGAAAGACCATTTCCCGTTGCCCTTCATGGACCAAATTTTAGAAAGAGTGGCTGGTCATAAATTTTATTGTTTCCTAAATGGGTACTCCGGTTATAATCAGATAGAAATTGCACCTGGGGATCAAGAAAAGACCACTTTTACATGTCCATTCGGCACTTTTGCTTATCGAAGGATGCCATTTGGGTTGTGTAATACTCCTGCCACATTCCAAAGATGCATGTTGAGTATATTTAGCGATATGGTAGAGCGTTTTCTTGAAGTGTTTATGGATGATTTTTCTGTGTTTGGTGATTCTTTGGATGATTATCTATTTCATTTAAAGAATGTTTTGGTTAGATGTGAGGAGAAAAACCTCATTCTGAATTGGGAGAAGTGTCATTTTATGGTCTCTAAAGGGATCGTGCTTGGCCACATTGTCTCCTCCCAAGGAATCGAAGTGGATAAAGCCAAAATTGATTTGATAGCCAATTTGCCCACCCCAAAGACCATTAAGGACATTAGATCTTTTCTAGGTCATGCAGGATTTTACAGAAGGTTTATTAAAGACTTTAGTGCAATATCTAGACCATTGTGTAACCTTCTATCAAAGGAAAACTCCTTCGAGTGGACTAAAGTATGGCAGGATGCTTTTGCAAAGTTGAAAGGCATGTTGACTTCTGCTCTTATAATGCAACCACCTGATTGGAGTTTACCATTTAAAATCATGTGTGATGCTAGTGATTATGCGGTTGGGGCCGTGCTAGGGCAACGCAAGGATAAGAAGCCTTGTGTCATTTACTATGCAAATAGGACCTTGAACAGTGCTCAAATGAACTATTCTACTACAGAAAAAGAACTCCTAGCCGTAGTCTTTGCACTTGACAAGTTCCGATCTTACTTGATTGGATCTCGAATTATTATATTCACTGACCATGCAGCTTTAAAGTACCTTCTTTCTAAGAAGGATGCTAAACCAAGACTCCTTAGGTGGATCCTTCTACTCCAGGAATTTGACTTAGAAATTAAAGATAAAAAAGGAGTAGAAAATGTAGTGGCTAATCATTTATCCCGTCTTGTACTCTCTGATTCCTTGGAGACAATGCCGATCAAAGATACGTTTCCCGATGAGCAACTTTTTGCTGTCTCCCAATTACCTTGGTTTGCGGATATTGCGAATTATCTTGTTACAGGTAACCTTCCTATTAATTGGAAACAACAAGATAAAAAGAAATTTTTGATCGAGGTACGTAGATTTTTCTGGGATGATCCTTATCTGTTTAAATATTGTTCTGATCAAATTATTAGGAGATGTGTGCCTGATTCTGAACACCTGAATGTCATCTCCTTTTGTCACTCTGAAGCATGTGGTGGTCATTTTTCAGCCAAAAAAACTACCGCAAAAATTCTGCAATGCGGTTTTTATTGGCCCACTCTTTTTAAGGACACTCATGAGTTTTGCAAAGCATGCGAGCGTTGTCAAAAATTAGGAGGAATCTCCCGTCGGAATATGATGCCTCTCAACCCAATTTTGATTATTGAAGTCTTTGACTGTTGGGGCATCGATTTCATGAGACCATTCCCTCCTTCTTTTGGGTATCTTTATATCTTAGTAGCCGTTGATTATGTGTCAAAATGGATCGAGGCTGTTCCAAGCAAAACCAATGACCACAAAACGGTCTTGCGATTTTTAAAAGAAAATGTTTTATCAAGGTTTGAAACACCTCGAGCTATTACCAGTGATGGGGGTACGCACTTCTGTAATCGGCCTTTTGAGGCCTTGATGAAAAAATATGGGATAACCCATAAAGTTTCTACCCCTTATCACCCACAAACAAGTGGACAAGTGGAGATATCCAATCGGGAGATTAAACATATTTTACAAAAAACTGTAAATCCAGACCGTAAGGATTGGTCATTACAACTAACTGATGCGCTATGGGCTTACCGTGCAGCTTTCAAAACCCCGATTGGAATGTCTCCATATCGAATTGTCTTTGGAAGAGCTTGTCACTTGCCTGTTGAATTGGAACACAAGGCTTACTGGGCGATAAAGACACTCAATTTTGATTTGAAGAAAGCAGGCTCGCTTCGTAAACTCCAACTGGATGAGTTGGACGAAATTCGAAATGATGCTTACGAGAGTGCCAAAATTTACAAGGAAAGAATGAAGGTTTTTCATGATAAGCATATTCTTCGAAAATCTTTTGAGCCTTCTCAAAAAGTTCTTTTGTATAATTCTCGTTTGCATCTATTTCCTGGTAAGCTTCGATCTCGTTGGACCGGCCCTTTCATTGTGAAAACTGTTTACCCTTATGGAACTGTCGAGATTGAGAATCCTGAAAACGGTAATGTTTTTAAAGTCAATGGTCAACAATTGAAACCGTTTTTGGAGAATTTCACCCCAAATGTTGAGTCCACAACTCTGGAAGATCCCGTTTATCCTGATTGATCATTTCTCTCACTTGAGGAGAACTTCTGTGTATACTATGCATTTTTTGTTTTTTTTACTTGCTTTGATTGATTAGTTCATATCCCTATGATGTTTCATACCCTCTATCTCTTTTTGATCTCTCAATGTTATATTTCATATAAATCTCTATTTGAAACATTGAGGACAATGTTTGATTTAAGTTGGGGGTGTAGATCTGTGCTTTATTGTTGGGTTAATCTTTGCTAATAGTAGACCATCACATTCCTCCTTTACAAAAAAAAAAAAAAAATTAAAAAAAATTTGTGTTTTTGTCCTGGCTACTGTCTATTTCTTCATTGCCTTTTATCTATTGAGCTATTGAATTTTGGATTATAAAGGCACATGGTGAAAATCTTTAAGAAGCTCAATTCCAGCTGTTTAAAATGAAAAGTCTTTGTTACTAATTCTCAGTTAGTGAAAATTATAAATTGCTGAATTTTTGAACTTTCACTACACATCTGGAGCTAGGTTGAATTTGGTAGTTGTTGACTTGATAATTGTCTGGAATGTAGGGAGAAACCAAGTCTGATGAACTATGACTATCTTGTTCACTTGGTTTGCTGGTAAGAAGAAAAACAGAACTGGGTTATGATGAAGTCATGGAAAGAAACCAGTGAATTAGACCAGGTACTTTGAAAAGGGCTACCTCTTGTCAGGTCTTTGAAAAAAAAAGAAAAAAAAGGGAAAAGAAAGAAAGAAAGAAAAATGATATGGACATTTGAAACTGTGCTCTCAATGTTGAAATATCAGTTTGTTTTGCTATGACCTTGTTAAAACAAGTTGGGTGAAAGCCGTCATTGTAAAAAAGCGAATAAACTGGAATATCACAGATAAAGTCCATGAGGTATTAAGGTGAATATCCACAACTTTCGTGATCCTGGACAAATTAGCTTAGTTTTGAATCAGATCCTTAGGCTAACCCGACCATTCTGTGGTGATTAAAAAGTTGGCTCTGCTTAAGGAAATCGATACTTTGGATATTTGTCAGATTACACATGCACTCAAAATTTTCTAAATGGTGACTTAGTGATTTGGACTTTATTTAGAATGCTGGAATATATGGCTGAAATATAATGAAAACCAGTGCCCTAATAATTCTAAATTTGATGTCTTGATTAGGATGTGCAACATGAAGAAGTTTATTATGAGTAATTTTTGTTCTTCTTCAATTGTTTTAAAAAGATAAATCTGTTTTGAAAAGGAGGATTGTTAGTTATGCTTTATAGTTATTATCCTGATTAATTGATTGACTATATTCTGCCTCTTAAATCTGAGTTGAAATCATTGTCATAGATGGGTGATGCTATTAAGAGATGAACCGAGATTCTTTCAAAATTTCTTGGTTGTCATGCATAATGAAAGTTTTCTGATTGTCTCATAGAATTGAAATGATGATATTTTGATATTGCTTCTTCACATTTTTTTTGCTCGAGGACTAGCAAAATGCTGGTTGGGAGGTGTTGATAAGTGCTTAATTTTGCTTAATTATCCTCATTTAAATAAGCATTATCATACTTCTTTGGTTTATATCTTCATTTTTACACGTAAAGTGGTGTATTCTCTTCTCACCATTGCGTTGTCTTCTTTCTCTTAATTTTCATGATACATTTGCATGTATTCATACATGTCTTGGAAGGCCGCATGCAAAATATTTTTAAAAGAGACTTATTACGTGTATTTATTTTTTGTAGGAATCCTAACCCCAGACTACTCTCGGGATTCAAGAAGTCCAAGGTTTCAAATAACCCATGTTCAACTCAAAGATCTAAAGGAGCTAGAGCCCAAAGAGCAAAGCCCAAGCCAAAAGTCCAAGAAGCCAAGTCTCAAGTTAAAGAGTCAAAGCCCAAGAGCAAAGCCCAAGACCAAGTATAGAAAGATTCTACAACATGGTTGGAGAATCTTAGGAAGATATGAATTAATATGATTTTGGCATAAAAATGGTGGAACTCTCTTGAATTAGAAAGAAGAAGTGTGCTATATTGATGTTTCTATTTCAGAAAAAAGGAGAAAGCCTATTTTGGTCACAAGAACTCTTTATTTTGGGTGGATTTTGGAATTCAAGCAAGGAGCTTAATGGAGGCCAACTAAATATACAAGGAAAGCAAGAAATTTCGTGGATGGCTAGAGGAGTGCTATTATTTAGCAACCAATCCCAAACAAAGAATGGGGATTTCCCGGATTCCCGCCTAATCTGGACAGTACTTACTAATTTGGACATAACTTTTGATTCAAAATTCGGATTAAGACAAGGTTTAATGTTTTGGAAAGAAGACTTAAAGGGGAACAAAATTATATTTCACAAAGATCTCCTAATTCGGACGTTTAAGGGGTCAAAACATGTCGTCAAGTGGAGGGAAGTGTAATTTTGGTTAAAATTTTGGAATTAGAAGTTTCTCTTTTGGTTTTTTTCCCTTCTCTTCTTCCCTTTAGTCTATATAAACCTAAAGTGAGAGACTTTTGGGGCTCTCTGATCTTTTCTCATTCTCTTTTCTCTCTTCTTCTTTTAGCTTTTTTTTGAGTTATTTTATTGTAGTGTTTGGAACACCATTAATGAGGATGACAACTCCAATCATGGTGGGCTAAACACCTTTCTAAGGTTAGGGATTTGAAACATTTTTCTGATTTATGTGGATGATGTGGATAGTTTGATCATTAATTTTAATTGAATAGTTCTTATTTTGGTTAATTGTTCTTCTCTATATGCTCTTTGATTTTATATGATCTATTGATATATGGAATGCTTGGATCCCCTGTGAGTTAGATACAAAGTACTCTTCAAATTTCTCTAATTATTCAATTGAAGTTAATGGTCAGTGGTTTTATCGTATAATTTTCCATCTAGATTAAATCCTTATTTAATTCTAGATGTGTTTTCATCCAAATCTAAGCATAAGGAGGGAGAGGTGGATTTTTCTGAAGTCTTAGACCTCTTTTTCATTGCTTTACAGTTATCAGTGATTTTTGCTCCATTCTCATTGAGTCGAAAACCGATTTTAAATCTCTCTTTTCTTTAGATTTTGTTTCCTTAATTCTTGTTGCACAATAGTCAATCCCTGTGGATTCGACCCTGTGCTCACCAGATACATCAACTGTGTTACTTGTGCACTTGCAAGTATATTATTTTTACTCTTGATTTTATGTCCATTAATTTGGATTAAATTAAGTTGTAACATCCTCCATGCTTTGGCATAGGAGATTATGACACATCTCCATAGAGAGAATCAAAAGATTAATAAATGATGGAGTCCTTGAGACTCTTGATTTTTCTGATTTTGGTATTTGTGTGGACTGCATAAAGGGAAAGCAGACCAACAAAACCAAGAAAGGTGTTAGGTGGAATTCAGAAACATTAGAAATCATTCACACTGACATTTGTGGACCGTTTCCAACTCCATGTTTGAATGGTCAAAGATACTTTATCTCATTTATAGATGATCGTATACGATTTATGTATCTCTATATGCTATTTGAGAAAAGTGAGGCACTAGATGCCTTCAAAACTTTTAAAGCAGAAGTAGAAAAACAGAAAGAAAAGGTTATAAAAACGTGTCATCAAATAGAGGTGGAGAGTACTATGGTAGGTACATAGGTACAGGACAAAGACCAAGTCCATTTACGGTTTTTCTTAAGGAACAAGGTGTTGTTGCACAATACACAATGTCAGGTTCACCATAACAAATTGGTGTAGCCGAAAGAAGGAATCGTATGCTTATGGACATGGTGAGAAGTATGATTAGTAACTCCTCTCTCCCATTATCTCTATGGATTGAGGCCTTAAAAACCGCCGTGTACATCCGAAATAGGGTTCCCACTAAGGCAGTTCCTAAAACTCCTTTCGAGCTATGGAATGGTTGGAAACCAAGTTTAGGTCATGTACACATATGGGGTTGTCAAGTTGAGGTCAGGGTGTATAATCCAAAAAAGAAAAAGTTGGAGTTAAAAACAGTTAGTGACTACTTCATTGGCTATACAGATAGGTCCAAGGGATTCAAGTTCTATTGTCATTCACATGCACTTAATATTGTTGAAGCAAGAAATGCTAGATTTCTTGAGGATAATGACATCAGTGGGAGTGAGCAACCTCGAAGCTTAAATTTTGACAAAATACAGGTTCCATTTACCACACCTGTAAATATGGATTTATTAATTGCACTTCAAGACAATCCATAGGATGTCATTATGGAAGAACAGTTAAATAAAGATATGCCACCCCAAGAGGATCAAGTTGTCATTGAACCTATTGTTCAAATATCACCAAATGTAGATGAACAAATAGGATTAAGAAAATCTTTAAGAATAAAGAAATTTCCAATCTCTTCTGATTATGTTGTGTACCTACAAGAGTCTGATCATGACATTGGAATTAAGAAAGATCCAATTTCGTTTTCACAAGCAATGAGTGGGAAAAATTCCAACTTATGGTATGATGCCATGTTAGATGAGTTGGATTCAATGGCTAAAAATCATGTATGGGATTTTGTTGAATTGCCTGACGGAGCCAAAAACATTGGTTGTAAATGAGTCTATAAAACCAAAAGGGACTCAATAGGCAATATAGAACGCTATAAAGCCCGACTTGTAGCCAAAGGATTCACTCAGAAAAAAGGTATTGATTATTATGAGACCTTCTCTCCAGTTTCAAAGAAGGACTCATTTAGGATAACATGACATTAGTAGCTCATTTTGATTTAGAGCTACATCAGATGGATGTAAAGACGACCTTCCTTAATGGAGATTTAAAGGAGGAGGTATATATGAGTCAGCCTGAAGGATTTTCCTCAAATAAAGAAAGTCACTTGGTTTGTAGACTTAGGAAATCCCTATATGGACTAAAACAGGCTTCACATCAATGGTATTTCAAATTTTACGATGTCATTTCTTCATTTGGTTTTACGGAGAATGTCGTCGATCAGTGTATATCCCTTAAGATTAGTGAGAGCAAATTCATTTTCTTAGTCCTTTATGTGGATGATATTCTGCTTGCTAGTAGTGATTTGGGCATGTTACATGAGGTGAAACAGTATCTGACACAAAACTTTGATATGAAGGATATGGGTGAAGCTTCTTTTGTCATTAGCATAGAGATTCACAGAGATAGATCCCGAGGGATACTTGGATTGTCTCAAAAGGCCTACATTAACAAAGTTCTAGAAAGATTTTGGATGAATGACTGTTCACCTAGTGTGACACCTATTGTTAAGGGTGATAAATTCAGCCTCAACCAAAGTCCGAGAAATGACATAGAGCGGGAACAGATGAAAACCATTCCTTATGCATCCGTAGTAGGGATTTTGATGTATACTTAGGACTGTACAAGACCAAACATCGGATTTGCAGTTGGAATGTTAGACAGATATCAAAGTAATCCAAGCATGGATCACTAGAGGGCTGCAAAGAAAGTGATACGCTATTTGCAAGGTACAAAAGATTACATGCTTACATACAGACGATCGGAGCATCTAGAAGTGATCGGTTATTCAAATTCAGATTATGGAGGATGCCTTGACTCTAGAAAGTCTACATCAGAGTATCTCTTCTTACTTGCAGGAGGTGTTATTTCATAGAGAAGCGTAAAACAGACAGTGACCGCTTCCTCTACTATGGAGGCAGAGTATGTAGCATGCTATGGTGCTACCTCACAGGCTTTATGGTTACAGAATTTTATCATAGGGCTTCAAGTTGTAGATTCTTTATCTAAGCCATTAATGATTTACTGTGATAATTCTGCTACAATTCACTTCTCTAACAACAACAAGAGTGGTAGTTCAAACAAGCACATTAACAAAAAGTACCTTGTTGTTAGAGAACATGTTCGAGATCATCGGGTGACTATTGAGAAAATCAATACTAAGTTAATGATTGCGGATCCCATGACAAAAGGGTTACTGCCCAAGTTGTATAAAGAACATGTGGAGCGTATGGGTCTTATTAACTCATTTGATTCTTGGTTTGTGATGTACATCTTATGTACAATTAATTTTATAATTGCAATTATGTTTCGATGATTTCCCAGTATAGCTGTCATCATATATTTGGTATACATAAAGTTTAATGTATGACAGATTGTCTATTTAAACAATAAAGTTGACCTAGAATGGACTTTTGACAGTTCATTTATAAAGAATTATGTCACATAAAGTGCTCATTTGGTAGAACCAATGATATTGTAATACATGGAAGATAGTTTTCATCTATAAAATTATTTACTATCATGATTCATACATTGTAACTATTTTCTTGAGTATATAGTTTCTTGATAAACTATAAGGGGTTATTTGTGTCAATTTGGGCCAAGTGGGAGAATGTAAGTTACGGTTTCTCTTTTGAGACCGTTTCATTGTGAAACAATGTTGGCCCATGTTGCCACATCACCTATTTTATTTGGTTAACCCTAATGATACCCCTTAAAGTCATCAAGTGACAACCTTTCAAAAAATAACTACCCTCTTTGATGGAAAGATGGTATAAGGGGTTTATGAGAGAAGGTCTCTAATCTAACAAGAAAGCTTTCAAGTTGCATGTGTATCCATCTATCCAAGCATTGGGTCTTGTTTAGATTAGAAGATCTCTCTATAATCAACTAGTATTTCACATTCAAGAGAAGAGAGCGATCCCAAAAGGATATAGGCGACATCAAATCTAATCACCATGGCCGGAGGTAAGACCCTTGACATTATATTTAATGCTTACACAACTAGCTAGTATCAGGCAACCCCACCTAAACCCGGTGTAATCTTAAACAGGTGAAGAAAAACCAGTCCTATCAACAGGTCCAAAACTATAGCCCAAAGCACTAGAAAAGTCGGACAGACTTGTGCAGATGAAGAAGGTCCACCATTCATGTGTTCTCTCGGCGACATACAGCTCTTGTATGTGTCACCCTGATGCTGTGAAGAAAATAAGGCTTAGCACATCTTTTGGAGATGCCTACTTATCTCCAGAAGAGAATGGGCCTCTGCTGAGGTGGTAGAAGTTCTTGGTTTTCGCATTCCAGATGCTTTACTAAATGAAAATGGTATGACACAGGACCTAAGGTTCTCTGTTCAAATTGTGGAAACAATTACATTGTTTAAAATGAAAATTTCAACAGATCTATCTGTATATCTGGACAATCTTGGAGGGAAAAAAAGATTTGCTTCTTCAATTATAACGTTGTGCTTCAATTGTCATGCATGTCACATTTAATACCGCTGCTGCACCGCGGAGTACACTGAAAGAGAGACAAATAGCAAAACAAGCAACAGAATACATGCTTTACTTCTTCTTTCCTGCTTTTCCCTCCTTTCTTCTTACAATTTCGTCAGCATATTTCACACCCTTACCTTTATAAGGTTCTGGGGGTCTCCATTTCCGAACTGAGGCGGCAAACTCACCAATGGAACACTTGTCATATCCGCTAACGGCAATTCTGGTGTTGTCTTCCACCTTCACTTGTAGGCCATCAGGGATTGTCATCCTAACCGGGTGAGAAAACCCAAGATTTAAAACCAAGTCTCTCCCTTCTACCGTTGCACGATATCCAACACCGACCAATTGGAGTCTCTTCTCAAATCCTTTAGATACGCCAACCACCATGTTGTCGGTAAGAGTCCTGCACCAAGTCAAAATTGAAGATGGAAAAAGGAGTCAAAGAACACCATCAAAGCAAGCCTTGAAGATTGTAAATTAAGTTGTCCTCTCTCTCTCTCTCTCATAATATATATAAATATTAACAGATTTAATTTTTAAAACTTGAAACTTTATAACCGGGAAAAAAATTGATGCATGAACAAATATTTTTGTTTATTCAACTAGCTTCTTTGGAAGTTAACAAGGTATCCCATAGCCCCATGTATTTAAATTACTAGAATATAAATCAGTAAATTTTGGATATTCTAAGTGATCCAAAGAACCTTCATAGCCCAATTATCCTCATAATGCTTTAACGCTTCAACTCCAAAAAAAAAATCGAAGTATATGCTGATCTCTTATAGGTAAATGATTAGGGAGTAGGAAATATTTTTGTACAAAGTAGCTCCTTTCCCTCCCTGGCCTTTTGCTATTTCTTATATATCCCCACTCCCGTGCTATTGCTACTAAGGACTGAAAATTCTCTTCTCAAAAGTCACCTATCAGATTGATGTCATCCTCATTGACCACATGATCATTTGCAGTAGAGATCATTGATACTCAATTCACCCTCAGGAAAATTGCCTCAACCATGACACATCTTAAACATACAGTTTTAGAAAGGTATGCTTATGGCATGAAAGCCTTCTCATCTGTTCTCCAGATTCTCAACAACTTCAAGCAATAATCCATGGCAATCATCAACATTCTTAATTAGAGATACATAATTGAATTTATACGTCTCACCAGTTCTAGATATCTCCTCTGTATCAAAACTGTCCAAATAAGAGCAAAGAGACTATACATGAAAAGTTCTGTATAAGCTTAAGTGGCTAACTCTCCACCGGTGCACCGCGCCTAGGAGGGGACTACAATATATTTGTCTTAGTATCTTATGATATTATATCTAAATATTTGTAGAAGTCTACAATATTAGTTGTTGTATAATATATGTAATTATGTAAAAAATAAATAAAAGTTAACTAGTTTATTATGTGAGTTTTTCTGTCAATTATTGTATGTGTTTTTCCCATCGAATACGTTTCTTTTTTGTATCCTCGACATAAGGAAAATAAGACCTTCTTTTTCCTGTCCTAGAGCACTAGATCGGGTAACATATCCCAATGCCTTCATGTTGGAGGTAAGCTCCAAGGCCAGAGCCTAAAGCTTAGGTGGGTCCAACCATCCAAGTGAGGAGCCAATTACCTTCCCCCTGCCCCCTTTTTCTCTCCCTCTCTTCCTGGGCAGCTCCATATAACAATGCCTAGAACCCCCATTAGCTCTCAATATGTATAGCGCTTTTTAAGTTCATACATAAAATAGCATTCTAGATGTTTGTTACATAAACTTTGACACTAGTAAAACCGGAGAAAAGAATCTGTCAGTATTTATAATCCACCATTTGAAGGAAAATTTTCACATAAGCAAGAATGTGATGTCCCAATCAATTACAATAAATTGCTAGACATGAAAAAAGTAGGACTAAGGAGCATATACCACCTCTGTAACAAAAAAAGTCTGTTTTTTTTTCAGAAATTCAAGAATTTTTCGTGCATTTTTGCTTTGCCGAATTATTGGCGAATTTTCTGGATTATTCCCGAATTATTTTCACAAACTTGGCAAAAAAAAAAAATCAAATTTTTCGGTAAATTTTTCTATTTATTAATTTATTTTTTATTTGCTCCGAATTTTTCCCGATTTTTTCCGAACTTGATCTCTGCCGAATTATTCCCAAACCCCGACTTTGTCACTATGTATACCACAATAGGGACAAAATTCAACATGGATAGAATGACAAACATAATATTTTCTCAACGCTTCTTGATCTCCCTAAATAAATTGTCAGACTATCATTGAGTAAAGGTGTATAGAAAGACTATAATCACAAGAAAAGTGAATGTAGAGTTATAGTTCACCAAATTTTTCCGCCACGGATATTTGAAAGAAAGATGAATAAGAATTTACCTGAAAAGCCCATGCATTTGGTTGGCTCTTCTAGTGTCCATTACCTTACTGACCTTTAGGCGTCCAGACTCCTCTCTCTCAAGCTTCACCTCACGTGGGTAAGTCCTTGAAAGCTCCCCCAAAGGACCCTTTACTTTCAAATTCTGGCCTTCAAGTGCGATTGTCACAACAGGCGGTACTTCAATTGGCTGCTTCCCTATTCTTGATTCCTTGCATTCAACAGTCCTCCTCAGAAACCCAACCCGAGTGACAGGATCATTAGAAACATGCATTCCACTTATCTCGCCCAAAAATACAGTTTTCAAGTTGCTGAAATACGAATGGAAGAGACTTGTCTCAGCATTTCAGATTAATCTATTCTCAGCTAATGAGCTTCCAATGTAATAACATAATAATAGAAACATGAAAAGCCATCTCATGCTTTCTAATCCAAAACTTCTACACAGGTTTTCCAAGACATGAGACCCAGCTCAGACATGTAACATTACAAAACTCTACATCATCAAATAACCAATATATCTGGGAAAAAAAAATTGGTGGATGAAAACCAGCCATAATTTTTCTGATTAAACCTCTGCAAGTGTTTGGATAATTTGTAATTCCTAAAATATACATAGGAAAACGAAAACCCACATCAGATTTCATGGTTTTACCCTATTCCTTAAGGTCATTCTAGCTATTAGGATTGAAGAGAAAAAGAAGATAAAAACAATAATTACTTTATTCTTTCCTAGTACAATTAAATGAAAAAAAAAACACACAATTTCCATATATACAAATTTAGAAAAATACCCATTTCAATATTTCAAAGAGAAAAAGTAAATTAAAATACCCAACATTTTAAAAACAGAAAAGAAAAACCAAGCTCGTATGTTATCGTCGATATCCATTTCGGAAGTTCATGGTTTAACCCATTCTCACACAGCAAACAGTAATTTCACAAAGCCCATACGGAAATAGCATTTTATCAATGCCATTTCATGATTTTCAGGACTCAAAAGCTTTATTATTTGATGAATTACCCATAAGATTTTATAACCTTTAAATCCAGAGAAAAAAGGAAAGAAATTCAGATTCTATAAAAAGGAAATATAATAAGGAATTACAGGAAATGTAGGATGAGAAAGAATGGTTACCAGGATTGGAAAGAACAAGTGATTGAAGAAGCCATGGCTGCTTTTGAGCACCAGCTTCTTTCTTCTCTGCGGACTGCGGAAAGGGAATTCCAATAGACCGATATCCACAACGGGTATTTGCTTTAAGTGACAACATTATCCTTATCACATAATGAAATCTCCGAAATGCCCTTCTTCTCAGATTTACTTGGTAGACCCGGTTATTGTACACTAAACATACCACTTTTATTGACTGTACACCATTAAAATGTATTATATTTTAGGAACACACCAAGAAAAATATATCCATACAATTTATAATTGAAAAATAATTACCTCCTCAGTCAGTGACACGAGGAGGGGCGTTTCGGATCCCATTTCCTTGCCATGTGTCCCTCTTCTAACACCGTTTAGCTGTGGTTAAGATTCATCCACCTTAGGGTTCACCCAGGGGACTTGCTCTTTCTAATTATACACCAAACTGAATGGGATCAGCTTTGTCTTACGGGGCACTGATCTTTGCTTCAAAGACTCCACACCTTGCTAGAAATTCTTCAGGCGGCCAGGAAGCAATAACACCCGTAAATTTATGTCTCCCCAATTAATCCATTCATTAATAGCTAGCACATAGTATATATATCCTCCTCCATAGATTTGAGCCATTAAAAAACGTGGAATGGTCTAGATGGGGAGGTTGGCCCTTGGCCGTATAAAATACAAGAGTGCAGCTGATCAATCTGAACCAAACTGTAGTAGGAACTAGGAACTTTGTGTTAGTTAATTATTTCAAATAGCTTGCACACGATGATAAAAAAAAATCCTTAATCAATTTCAGTTAAGAGGCGCGACAAGCGCTTCTTAAAGTTAGTTAGAGCCTCCCGTTTGTGCAAGGGATTAAGGCAATTCTATCCCCGGGATTCAACCTAGCCAAGAATCAATCTGTTCATCTACAGATCTGCACTATTAGGTAGGAACTGTACTTAAACATCCTTTTAGGATGCCCATAAATTGTCATTCCAGTTAAGGTCTTAGTTATCCTGGTTACACAGATTGTATAAACTAAATTAGGCTATTACAAGTGATTGCCAAACAAATTACTCTCTTGGAGCGATTCTGAAATAGTTCTAGAATTGGATTTGTATAGATTCTGTTAGCCAGATTCTGAAAATTCTGAAATTAGTTTTGAAGAGATGCACTGTTTGGAAACAGATTGTCTACGAGCTCTGTTTGATAACAGTACCAAATGGTCAGTGTATTGCTACACTGACCGAGTTCTCATTCTATTCTCTGTTCTTGATAAATCCGAACAGTGCTCTGTTTGGTTACAAAGTGATCTCAATTGGCCAGATTAATAATCAGATCACTTCTCTGTTTGGTGACAAAGGATCAACTGATCCGGGACTACGACGATATGGCGTGCAAAGTGCGCCTCATAGCGCCTATTGCCCCTACACGTGCGCGTGTCGCGCTCGGTGGGATGCACCTCGCTAGTGCACCCATACTTGGTGTGTGAGCACACACAAGAGAACAATCTCTAAGGAAAATGGATTACTTATTAAGTGGTTTCAACTCTCATTATTTTCCAATGTGGGACTTAAAAGTCACAACAGTTTTCTTTTGAAAATATGATTTTTTTTTCTCTCCAAAACCACTAGTATAAAAACAGTATTTCAAATCCAACCAAATGGTTTTTTTCCAAATCATTAAAACCTGACTTTTATTTATTAAAATCAATTTTAAAAAATTGTTTTAATAAATCAAAATTTACACTTTGAAATATCTTCTTGATACAATTTTTTTGTGTGTCAAGCCACAAAAAACCACAACAGTAAAGACAATTGTTTTAATAAATCATACACAGTTGTGGGGTTCTGAAGGGAAAATGTTATTGAAAAGACAATGTATCATCTGAAGATCAACAGAGAAGAACTCGTACAAAACTGTCAAGCCACAACAGTACATCAGTGGATACAATCAAACTGGATCCGCGCCTCTATGGGGGTGGATGGATCATCATAGGGAGGAAGCAAAGGCCCCAGAGCCCACACTCGGTTGTGTCCCAAATTCTTCCTCAAGTGATCTAAACACATGCATTCCAACTCAATGAATGAATTTAAAAAAAACTCCGGCCCCATTACTCGATATATTAGCAAGAATTCTAACCTTATAAATTTCAAAACAAGCTCTCCTTCTACGTAGAATGTAGACAATGGAGAGCTACCACTAGACGTGGAAGGGAAGACTAGTGCATCAGCCGGAGGCTCGAAGTTCGTCATGATTCGAGGAATTGGGACCTCTACCTCTCTTTGGTAGCCAAAGTAGATGATGGAGATGGAGTAAACATACGCCCAACTCCAGCCGTGTGTCTCTTTTGAAAGTACTTGAGAAAGTCTAGATAGAGAAGGAGAAGAAGGTTAAAAGAGGGAGGGTTGAGTTGGGTGTGTATAGAGAATTGTAATTGTTAAAGAAAACAAAATATTTTTTAAAATTGGTGTATGATAATAAATTATTGGGGTGCTCGTAGCAGCACCCTAGATTTATTGTCTAATCGAGGCATGCTATGAGTTGAGAAGACTATTTGATCGGTGCTAATTGTTACATATTTATGCACCTTAAACTACAGTTGCTAAATTTTGTTGAGCCATTTTATCCACTACGTTACTTCACTTGGAGTGTATTTATTGTTTTCAGGTTCACGAGAGGAAAATAAGACTAAATTGAGGAGTTACAAGCTTTAAAGATTCAGCTAAACCTTAACCGAGCAAAGATCCAAACCAATCAGAAGAAAAAAGAAGAAACATGAGCATAAGTGTAAATGTTGCCAAAGCTTCGATCAATCGGCCAGGATGGGCCGATCAATCGGTCGACGCCGATTCCACTCTGTTTTAGCTGCACAAAAATCCCTTTTTGAGCCAGTTTTGGATGTTTCTAAAGTCATTTTTAGTAGAGAGAAAGGAAAAGAAGAATTGGAATCTAATTACGATTCTCAAATTAGCAAAGATTCTCTCTCTATAAATAGGAAAGCTATTGGCCTTAAAAAGAGTTCTGAATTTTGGAGATTTGGAATAAAAAAGGCTCTGGAAATCTGTGGAGGTTAAAGGATGGATTATTTGCGTTCTTTGTATTCTTCGTTGAAGAACAACCCTCTAATTATGCAATCATTGTTTAAAAAATAGAGAAAACCTAAATAAAATACATGAGATACAATTACTTGGCTTGGGTTTGATTCCTAAAATCATTCTTGTTTTAATGAGTTGAGACTTGCAGTTAATCTCATCTTTATTGTTTACGCTTGAGAGGCCTAAATGAATGCATGTGGATTTAATTATGAAGCTAGTAGTGGATTCAAACACCCTAGATCTTTTCTCACTGATATATCACCAAAATTTCTTAGTTTAATTAGTTAAAATAAAATCTGTTAGTTTAATTTCTGATCTTAGGTAAAAATCAATCAATCTTATTACCCATTGACTTAAGATTAATATAGAGAAAAAGGCAATGAAATCAGCGCAATCTTCTGTGATTCGACACCTATACTAGTTGTTATTATACGGAAATGTAACTACTACAAGGTTTATTTAATTGACGATTAATGTTCACCTTACATGTATTTTTGCATGGATTGCACTTTCCAAAGAGAAACAATCTTACAGTACCAAGAATGAAATGAGTATCTCATTAACTCTAATTAGAGTAGGTACTAATTAGTTTAGTTGGTGAAGTCTCTTGGCGTCATACCAGAGACCAGGGATCGAATCCCACTTACATCAAGGTTTTGGTGTGGGGGTGGGGGGTTATGGGAAGGGGAGGGCTACCCCTCATTGCCCATAAGTCTATGTGGCCTCCAATGAACCCAAAAAAAAAAAAATTAAGAAAAAAAAAGAACTCCAATTAGATAAGCATTAACTTCTACTATTTAAGAGAACATTTGGTAAACGGAGCTTATTTAAAAATTGAGCTTATATGAAAATTATGGCTAGTATAATTGGACTTAAGGATGCGTTTTCTGAGATTAGTTTAATCATTAATGATATCAAGCTTTCTTGTACTCGGTTTAAAACCATATCCTTTCATATATATGTAGAGAAAGTAATGGAGTTGCTCACAAGCTTATAAAATATGCGTGTAATGCAAAAGATCTCTTAGTTTAGTTGGAGGAGGGCCCAAAATTTATAAGGGATCAACTCCACCAAGACATTGTATGTAGTTATTTATAATTTTATTCGCCTGATCACTTATCATAAAAAAAAAAGTATTTAGTTAAAGTTTAATTAAATGTCTAAAAAAATTTGAAGTGAAGGTTTTACCTCTAAAGAAAAATTATCCCCTTACTACTTTAGTGGTAAAACCTCTACTTAATCTTTTTTTAAACATTTAATTAAATTTTAACTTAGCACTTTATCGCCCAAATAAATAAGCTCAATTTTCAAATAAACTCTACTTATTTAGAATTTAAAGTTACCAAACACCTTTATGTTGTCATGCCCCAAAATCTCACCTACGTTAAAGTGAGACCTTGGCACGTGACTTAACCATTAAACCGTCATAACATTATGTCATAAAGCATTTAAGACATTCTAAAATATGAACCTAAAAATTTTTCTTTAATTAATCATGATCAAGTCTAATATTTTGAATTAAAACTAAAACATAATAACTAATTCGAATCATCCATCATAATTCCCAACTATCAATTCAATCTAACCATAAATCCAAAATTAAGTCTATTACAATGTCTTAAACTTCAAATCTAAATACTAATAATTTAATTCCCAGAAAATGGCCAACGATCCAAATTTCATTCACCATCGGGATAATCACCTATTGGATTTTCTTCTTCTTCCTCGTACTCCTCCTCTTCCTAAGGCCCTGGGGCATAAATATCAAACCAAGAACCTGCCGACAGTAAAGTCATCGGTTGAGTAATAAGTTACCTCACGTATATAAACTCTTAACTAATAATATAACATCATTAATATAAAACATAAATTAGAATTTAACAATACATGTAAGCATATGAACAATTTAGAGTGCAGAAGCATAATATCAATTCAATTCTTAGATGTGCTCGCTTGTACTTATTTCTTTTACTTATCTTACTTGTCTTTCTTATTCGTAAATATATCCAACAACATGTATTGTACAATAACTTAAAATAACTCTACCCCATATATTGAATAAAGACTAACATATACCATACTTACTGAGATATCACACGGTTTATACATTATCCGGTACATACGGTTTGTTTACACATTATCCGGCGTATACAATTTGTCTACACATTATCCGGTGTATACGGTTTATCTACACATTATCCGGTATATATGGCTTGTCTTGCCTTGATCTTAGACTTGTTGGTACTCGGGCAGTACATAATTCAATCATACAGTCATGCTCGTGTACTTATATACTTGTATAATACTTAATATCTTGTTTTTTATCATGCTTGTACATATTTATTTTCATGAATAAGTGTGAGTGAAACAATGATAACCATTAATTAAATCGCACAAGAATTATTGGATTAAGGCTCTCAAAAGCTCATCATAACGACTAACGCCACCATGATAATACCCCTAAGTTACACAAACATAATTCACGGTTCATTTTAATCAACATATATCATCATGCAATTTGTCAATCATACACCAATTTAAGCATCTATAATTTCTCATAATTTATCAATATAAAAATATGCTCTATCAGGTTTTCAATAATAAAACAATGAAACAATGAAACATTTCTATTTATCATGTATCAATTTTCAATATATAGTTTTGATAAAATTAATCTCATAAAACCCTAATTTTATAACACATCACAATTTTCAATCAAACTCATAATCATCCCATCAAATCCAACCATCATCCCTTCCTCCATTCTTCATCATACGTACATCACAAAATCATTCTATTTCCTCTTGTTGATATTCATAATAAAAATCATAAGGAAACATTTCTAAACATTATAACTCTCTTTCATAAAGGATTAATATATCATAAATATGCTTGATCTTGTTTTTCTTACTTTAAATCTAATTATTTCTTATTATTTATATTAAAATTACATATTGGTAGGAAGCAATTTATTTTTACCTCTCCTGATCGCTTCCCTATGATTAAGCACTTACAGATGGGATCGATTTAAGCCTTTACATAATTTTCCTTATAAAACCTTTGATCTCTTATCTTGGATCTTTCAAAATTACATTCTCTCTATTTTTTAGGTTTAGAAAGCTTTGGAAACCCTTAACTCACGAACATAAGGATTATTTATAATGTTGTAGGCCCTAGGGATTCAAAAAAAATCAAAAAGTCAAGCAAAATGGTGTTTTGGGCAATCGATCGCCATCGAGGGGTGATCGATCGGCCAATGCGCCGATTAATTTTTTTTTTTTAAAAAACCTTTTGATACTTTTTGACTATTTTTCTTTTCATGTAATTTAACTCTAAAAACGACTTAAATTAAATCATTTATTTGAGTTTTAAAATTCATGTGTTTCACCTAAAATTTATAGGCTTAATCATATTAAAATTTAAATACAGATTTTTATAAAATTTAATAAACAACACGAATATCAAGAATGATAAATTTGGGGTTCCCCACATGTTAGCCTAACATTTATTAAAATAAAATAAAAAAAACTAATTGCCAGGAGAATTTTTCTCTGGCAAGTGCCACTAAGTTTTGAGTAAGTGTAGAAACTCCCCTTGAATTGGACCATGTAAACCACTTTTTTTTTTCTTTTTCTTTTTCTTTTTATGTTTTATTTTTTTTTTTTAATATTTTTTTTTATGTTTAGCGTGCGAAGTTGGCAAGTCAAACTTAGCAACAATGGTAAGGTTACCTAATGTCCTATGAAGATATCAAAAATAAAAATAAAAATTATTTGTCAGCTTTACTTGTAACTGACACATTTTCTGGTGCATCCCGATAGAGCACTAAGGCTACAACTTCTCCCACATCAAACATGAGTCCTGAGAAGAGGACCCCATCGTTGTCTTCTAAGCTGACCGCAGTGTCCTGTGTCCCTTTTAATTCATGTTTAACTTTAATTAAATTAAAATAAATATATTTTTTTTGTTTTTTTAAAACCCATGATTAGATTACTTAACCTTAAAAGACTAAATCATAGTTGATGGATGGTAAAAAAAAGGGGTTGAAACCCATGAGGTTATTGGGGTTCGTTTTCCATTTCCCATCAAACATATCTCTGCTTTCGACCAAAACACAAAAGACTTGGGATCTTTTCCAAGTCGTGCCGGCGAGAAAATACTGCTAGCACTGACTCTGAAGGCACCACATAAATTCCTGTAGATCAATTGAGGCATAACTTTTTGTGCACAAACTTCATAGGTGTGTATAGAAGGTAGGTGACGCCTTTGGAGTGGTGCTGACGGTCTCTCACCAGCATCAACTTAAGAAGATCCAAAGTCTTAACAAAATTATCGTTAGACTTACATTCTCTGTATGGAGAATAATAAAATTACACATATATTTATATCTTCTGTATCTCTATTATTATAATATTATTAACAAAATTACTTTTCACTTATATCTTCTCTAATATTATAATGGTAAGTGCAAAATTAACATTATATTTAAATATTCTCTATCTCTATTATTATTATTATTATTATTATATGACACATATAACGTTGACTGAAATTTGTCACTATAAACACAATTGTCCTTACACTTATTCTCCACCCTCTCTCTCACGTAGTTTTAAAAAAAAAGGAGAATTACTTCTTTTAAAAAAAAAAATACTCGTGAACATTTTCAACGTTTTCAAGAGTGAAATGTCCAATTGGAAGACGCAATGTATAAAATGAGTTGGTCCACTTAATCTTTTAGTTAATTAAAAAATTTAAATTTCTTAAAATCAGTTTTATACTTTATATGTGCACCCTATTGGAAAGTTGTCATGTATTCTATCTGGATTTTTGATGACCCTTTTTTTTGGGTATTGATCCATTTTGTCTATTTTAGTATAATTCTAAGTATATAAGGGATTTTAGGGTTTATTTTGAAGTAGGAGAAGAAAGAGCCATAAACTGGGTGTAAAGGGGAATAGGGTTTTAGAGTGATTATTTTGTAGAAATCTCATTGTTGATATAGTGGAATTGATTATTGTTGCTTGTAGACGTAGGCATGTTGCTGAACCACGTAAATCGTGTCTTCTCTTGTGGTTTGTTATCTATTTTTTGCTGTGCTTGATTTGTTCTTTTAGATTGTTTCATTGATTTTGCACACTTTCGCACAACAAACCCATGATTGGTTGTGCATTCCGACCCCATTTTTAAATTGAAAATTCCATCATTAAACGGGAACTCATTTAGCAATTATAAAAAAATGCGACATGAAATTTATGGAGCATGGTTATATTAACTCAAAAGTCATGAAAAGTAAGTATTTAAGGCCAATGAATGCCTAGATTGATTTTCCCACAATAATCTTGATGGGAAAGCTTATATATTTTTTGTGAGGTTAAGTGATAGTGTACACCTTAAAGACAACCAAACCTAAGGTAACTACTAAGGTGCCATAGGTAACTCCACACAATCACTCCATTTTTTTTGGATAGAGGATATCAATGTACCTCGATCTCCAAAAGAAAAAACTTTTGATGGAGAGTATCATTTACCTACATTTGTACAAGGTTAGTGGTTAGCATTGGAGATTGGAGTTCTTGCTACTAATCATCGGGGAAATGGATCCCGTGACCTCTCTATTGAGAGAGGCCACACCCCACCATTGGTGCAAGAGGCGGAGTGTAATCACTCCAAATTTGAGTATGGTCTTAAACAAGCTCTTTGAGCATATATATATATATATATAGAAATCCAATACAAATTACAAACCATAACCCAACTACAAAACTAAAGGGGGCACTCCCTTTGCTAGGCTAGAATTCTCCTGCACCCTCTCATTTCTACTTGGATATCATCCACAACAACTCAAACCTCCCAGTGCACTTCAGAAGCTTGGATACGAGAGTCTACCAGAGCCTTCGCATCATATACAATCATCACCTTCGAAAATTTATATGCTTGCCCATCTAAATGAATGAATTATATATTATTCTTAAATATAGGATCTCATTGTAGTAAGATTTTGAAGGGTATTTTAATTATGTTCTGTTCCATGCTATTTCACGCATTTCCAAAAGTGACTCGAGCCTTGCTATTGACATGTCTAGGGCGACCCTGAGACTTTTTTTATGTGGTGTTTTAACTCTCATTTCCTTTTTTTTAAAAAAAAACTCTCATTTCCTTTTCTATTATTTCTACTAGGAACAATTCTCCAATTAGCCTGGTACAAGCAAAAACACATGGATCCTTCTTCTTCTTCATCCTCTAAGTAATGCTACTCGCTCATTGCAGGTGATTTATGTTTCGTTTTCTCACTTCATAGATTTTTTTATGGTTGAACACTTCATAGATGAGAAGGAAGAAGCAATTAAGCAAAAGTTCAAGCAATGTGACAGCCCTCAACACCTGGCGAACTTCTCAATTGTATAAATATGTTTGGGGCCTCTTGCGATCATTCCATTGCTTTGGTGCAACTAAAAAATACCAGTGTTGAGAAAGAGTATTTTCTTGTGAAAATTACTGGGAAGAGATGTTGTTTCATGAATTTTTTTTTTTTTTTATCGATATACACTTAGGCCGCAAGCCCATTAGCAAGGTTAGTATATGTTCAAGGTTAGTGGTCCAGGTAGATTTTCGAGCATCACACCCACCCGAGACTTGATCCTAGGTCAAGCGATCCCCCCTCTCCCCCAATTTTTTTTGCCCTATATAATATAGTGCCCCCCCAATTTTTTTTGTCATATATATAGTGGGCCCCCCAATGGAGTCCCCTTATACCCTTGAGGTTGCCATATGTACCTATCGACACCCCTTTAACTATGGTAAAATTCACCCAATATTAGGGTTCACTTACTTATCCTTGGTTTTAAAAAAAATATTTAAATAATTTTAACCTTAGGATTTAGTGAATTTTAAACTAGGGTTAGAAAATAAATTTGGTATTTTTAAAAAAAACCAAGGATAAGTGGGTGAATCTTAACCAAAATTAAGGGGTATTAATAGGGACATGTGGCGACCTCAAAGGCATTATTACCGGGAAAAAAAATTTTCAAAATAAAAAAAGTACTCCAATTTTTTTTTCTCGGGGGCTACGCCATCGAACCACCAAATTCCATACCCTTAAATCAACATTTTTTTTATACATGTATTTTGACCCCCCTAATGAAAAATTCCTAGCTCCGCCCCCTGGTGTAAACTCTTGGCTAATATCCCACAAGGTTGGTATATTTTCTATTGCATATTAAATATTTCAGAAAGTTATGTCCAATTTAGCTCCACCCCTAGTGTGAACTCTTGGCTAATATTCCACAAGGCTGGTATATTTTCCATTGCATATTAAATATTTCAGAAAGTTATATCCAATTGAAGAATTTAAAGAGATAGAAGGGAAGGAGACTATTAGTGCAATGGCACCAAAAAGTCAAATCAATTTTAGAAGTAGGTCTCGAAAAAAAAAAAAAGTAATTTTTTTTATAAGAGAGAGTAATAATTTACAGAATTAGGATTAACATTCTCCGCTTGGTTTGCATTTTGAGAGGATGAAGAAGAAAAAGAAAAGTATGCTTTTGGCATATTACCTCAGAATTTAGAATTTTAATCAGGATTTAAAAAAATGGACACTTCACCTAAAAGGGTATGCTTTGCATTTTTATTACCTCATAGGGCATGCTTTTGACATATTTATCAAAAAAAGACATGCTTTGCATTTTTATTACCTACAAAGATATGCTTTTGACATATTTACCCTTAGCAATGTATATAAAACCCAAACACTAAAAAAGTTAATATATAAATACATATCATATTTGGTAAAACTTATCAAATCATGACCTTTTAGGTGATTTTTTTATTTAGGGTGACTAAACGGTACTTTTCCCTAAAAAAATTAATTTTTTTTTTCTACAAACCAATGATAATGGGTGAACTCTACAGATATGTGAATCTTAACCACAATTAAGGGGTGTCAAAAGAGACACATGGAACCCCTAGTATTCACACACTTATTCTTGGTTTTTAGAAAAAAAAAATTTAAAACTCTGGTTAAAATTCACGAAATAGGGTTAATTTTTTTTCATATTATTTTTCTAAAAACCAAGGATATGTGGGTGACCCTAAGGATGGGTGAATCTTAACCATAGTTAAAGAGGGTTAAAAGCGACACATGACGACCTTAGTGGCATAACCGGACTCCTCGCTCTCTTGGCAAAACGTTCTGAAATAAGAACGTCTCTCTGAGATCCCACCCGCCCTCTTTCTTTGCTATTCCCAAAATGCCCCTAAAGCTTTTTTAAGTATTAAAATGTTTTTACGTCATATTTCTATAACAAACGTGTACCACATAATTTTTTTCATAGGGATATCCAAAATGTCTCTCAAGTATACCCAACATATTCCTTAGTATTTTTTTAAAATGTCCTCACTAGGGTCCTCTTCCCAATCTTTCTCCCTTTCCACTTTCTCATGTGCATCACACGTGCTGCCCACTAGTACATATATGTTTTTTTGGTTATGATTTTTTTTGGACACACCCACTGTACTCACTATTCATACACACCCAACACAGACATGCCTTAGGCCTTAAGGCCATTGTACTCACACACCCTCTCTAATTTACACCTAGATTGGGGCTGAGGTATTTATTGAAATATCGTGATAAAAGGAGAAATTTTAAAGAGTTCTCTAAGGTCAAAGATCAAAGTATATATATATAAGTTCAATGCATTGATTTGAACTTTGTGAATAGCCAAGACGGTCACAAAATGCTAGCATTAGAGTGTGTTCGGTTGGCGAGAAAGAAAAAAAAAAAAAAGTAAAGTAAGAGAAAAGAAACTTAAATTTTCTTACAAAATAACCAATCAAAAGATAGATAAAGGTTTTGGAAGAAAATTTGTCTTTTTTAGGAAAGCACAAGAAAATAAAAGTATATTCCTTACAAACCAAATGCAAGAAAAATGTAAAAAAACACACTTTTCTTTTTCTTTCTCTCACTTTCTCGTCAAACGAACGCACCTTTAATCAATACCAACCATATCGTCACGATATCTAAAATACAATGACATTAGATGATTCCCGTATGATTTTTATACTTTCTTTTTTAGATGGTTTGGTAGTCCTAAGAAAGAAGATCAAATACAACAATGGGACTAATTGGACGGTTGGGATCATCTAATCACTTTGATATTTGACTCTAAAGATCTCGTAGATCCCCTACTATTTAAAATTGCTCCTTTATCACGATATTTCAATAAAGACCTCAGCCCCAATCTAGGTGTAGATTAGAGAGTAGGAATGACAATGGGGTGCGGTGGGGCGGTTTTCTACCTCCCTGGCCCTGCCCCGATTATAAAGCCGCCCCGCCCCGCCCCCGACTGGGGCTTATATATGGTGAAACCAGCTCCACCTCGCCCCGTCCCGCCTCTTCTGCCTTTATATATATATATATATATTATTAAAGTGGTTTCGGGGTGCAGCACCGGAGCAGAGTATTCTAAAACCACCCTTGCCCGAAACCAAGTCGGGTTTTTATTTTTTATACTGTTCCCGTCCCGTCCCGCCCCTGATTTATTTGAAAAAAAACTGCCCCTATAGGGACAGGGCGGGTCATATTGTCATCCCTATTAGAGAGGGTGAGTGGGTGCAATGGCCTTACGGCCTAAGGCATGTCTGTGAGTAGTGAGTACAGTGGGTGTGTCCAAAAAAATAAATAAAAATGTAGATCTAGATCTTTCACTAGATTAGCACTGAATTTTTGAAAAAAACAAATATTATATTATATTATTTAATTTTAGAAGATATAGCAAAGGATTAGGGGCAACTGTCCTAATTTTTTTTTAATGTACTAAATAACTCACGAAAATTGATTGTTAATATCTCTTCTGTTAATCGTGGTCGAGATCCTCTATGGGGTATTTGTCTTCCCACATATGCGTGCATTAGACAATGATGGCTTTGGAATCATGCACCTTCCACTATCAACTCCCCTCCTTCACCTGAATCCACTATGGAAGCTGAATAACTGGCAAAGTAACTGCCCCACCTCCATCAAGCTGTCCATTTGACCGATAGATACATTACGACCATGGAAATAAAAATCATCGAAATAGATATATACTAAACGGACGATATATATAGGTATTGACAACTTCCTATACAATATTTATATTGATACGAAACAGGTAATATATATCGTTTAGTAGTTATGTGTGTTTTAATTCAATGTAGAATTATAATTGTGATTGCTACTTTGCTTTTGAGTCACTTCTCATTACTTTATATTTTGTAAATTTTGTTCCAATAATTTATTTGATTTAAAAAGAAAAATTAAATTTGATTTTTTAAAGAAAAATAAAAAATTATACGTATCGCCTAAAACCGATACCTATATATTTCGATTGAGACCGATACATCTCCCCAAATCTCCCAAATCGTATTTTTAATCTTTAATTGCAATCTCATTTCAGTTATATTTGTCTCAATAGACTATCATTGCCTGTCTATAATACTTGAGAGTCGTGACCAAAGATATTTTGAAGAAGACTTCGCATCATCTTCAATTGGTGCTGGTGAGGAGACTGCCAATCGTTGTGAAGGCGTCATGTCTGCGAGAGCACGCAAGCCAATACCTTGGTTGGTGGACACTTATATATGTAGTGTTTTTAGAGTGGGTGCTAGCAGTCTTCTCGCCCATACCAATTGGAGAAGATCCTAAGTCAAGTCTTTCATGAAATGATTTGATGGCAAGGACATGCATCGCTTACTCTGATGCCAATGCTGACGCAACGTAACACAGTGGTTGTGAGAACCATTAAATTCACCCCCACTTGGAGGGAGGTTTCAGGCTCAAGTCTCGTGCAGATGGGCGCCGTAGTGCATTCCTCAGCCTTTCCTGAGCATATACTAATCCACTAACTAACTAGACTGTATAAAAAAATTCACCCCCACGACCCCACAATATAATACGAATATAAATAGAGTTATGAATTGGAGGGCCACCAGCCCAATAAATTTCAAATTTCCTGAGTTCTGATTAGGACGCAAGGTAGGGTTGTCAATGAGCCGAGCCAGCTCGGCTCGAAAAAAAACGAGCTTGAGCTTTTACTTTGGATTTGTTGAACCGAGCCGAGTCTTAAAAGTGAGCTCGATTTTATAATAATATCCTTTAAAAATTAAATTTATATTATATATTTAGTATACATTTTTTTGGTAAAATTTATATAGTATACATTAACATACTTATTTTTGTTTAAAGTTTTAACTCAGGCTTTCACGTGAGTCATATGACATCCCAAAGAAAAAATGTCTTTTTAATTGAATTTAGTGTTTATTAATATATTTTTAAAAAAAGAAAATTTCGAGCTGCTTGAGCTCAATGATCTATGCACGAACTGAGCCAAGCTCGAGCCTCTGTAAAATTCCAACGAGCTGAGCTCGAGCAGTTGCCAGCTCGGATTAGTTCGGCTCGTTGACACCCCTACCGCAAGGTCCTCTTCCAAAACTGACCACACTAATTAAATTTCAACAATTTAGAAAAAAGAAATAAAATTAAAAATAAAATAATAGTTTTACTCTCACGTGTTGATTTGCTGTTAGCTTGTCAATTTAGAAAAGAATTGTGGTCCATTTTCCAAATTTCAACACATTGATAAAAAAAATAGAAAAAAAAAAATAGTTAACGTACCTAGAAATGGATTTTAAAACCTGGACCAATCCATACGTTACTCTACAATTGGCAAGAGACCAATCCACCTTTCGTTTTCCTAATAAATACTTGGGACCGACTACGCATTTGCTATCTAAGTCGCCCTCATTGTACACGTCTTTTTTAACACCTACCTACTGTTATGGCATTGAATTGTCTCGAGAAAATGCCAGAAAAATTGTCTCGGGTTCCACATATCATTTGACATGTGGTGATAAAAACAAAGGAGAGATATCAAATGGGGAGAAGTAAAAAACATAAAGAGAAATTGAAATGATTTTTTTTTTTATCACAACTTGTAGGATGATGTGTAAGAGCCCGAGACCATTTTTTTGGCATCTGCCGGAGACAATCTGATGCCTACTGTTATTGTCCACGTCCTCTATATTTTAACAACCACGACAGACTATTATTTTCTGCATCCTCTCTTTTTTAACACCTATTGATCGTTATTAAGGTTCACTCATCCTTAGGGTTCATCCATTTAACATTTTTTTTTTTTTTTTTAAATATTAACCTTAATTTAAATAAATTTAATCACAATTAAAAAGATGTTACAAAAAAAAAAAAAAAAAATGTTAAAGAGACATGTGGAGCGACATTCGATCAGCTTGTCGAATGCACGCTAATTACTGCTCTAAAGTCTAAATAGTTCAGACTTGTAAGAAAGAGACAAGATCACAACTAATTGCAATTGAACTTAAGAGAGGTCAATTGCTTATGTGTCATGTGTGGATTAGAGGATATTTTTTTTTGAATTGGGAATGGATTATCTCTAGCGGACGCCCATGGCCTAGCCTCGAGTGTCCATACATCATCCAGCATATGACGCTAAAAATAGGAAGAAGTCATTACATTTTCTCCCCTGATTTTTGACTTCTCCCCAACTGATATCTCTCCCCCTTTTTATCACGACATGGTAGGTGATGTATGGACGCCCGAGGTTGGGCCTTGGCGTCCACCAGAGATAATCCATTCCCATTTAAATTTTATGTTTATTTTTATTCTCCACCAATCCACATGTGACACCTAAAAAATTCAACTCTTTTTGAGTTCAATTGCAATTGGTGTGGTCCTATCTGTGTGACTGTGAGAAGTGTTTGGTTAATTTTCTTGGATTTTACTAGCCGCACTCTTCACAAAATGGCATGGGATTGGATTGGATTGTCTGAGAAGTGTGTGGTTATTCTTTCATCAAGTTACCAAGTGCCCCATGAAATTTACACTAATGACTAAAATGTCATTTTCCCTTCGTCCTTTGCATCTCCTCCAAACCGTGCAGGCTCTTCTGCCCCCTAATAAAATTAGGGTTTTTACGCCAAAAACATTACTGAAACCTAATAGCGATCTTGGAATTAAATTCTCAACCTAATTGATAGTTTTCCACTCAACCAAAAGCTCAAGAGTCATAATTTGTTTTTTTCTATTGAGATTTTTACGGTGTTTAAAACAGAGTTCTGACTGGGTTTGATCTCTGCTTAAATTTGGGAAAATGAACCAGTCTTCCAAATTCTTCTTCGAAGGAAGAAATGCTCCAACCAAGGTATCATCATTCAAATAATTTCCCTATTTTTTTTTTTTATAAATAAATTAGGGTTTTTGTGTTTTAGGGTTAGGGTTTGCCATTCTTTTCTTTTGTTTGGAGAGCCTAGTTAGCCCTAGTGCATTTCTTAGCCTCAGCTAAAAAATCAACCTTGCTTTCAACAAAAAGTCAACGTGTCCATGCTTTTAGCAAAAAAGTTACACCTGTCCTTGCTTTACCAGGTGTTAGTTTTTAATGGAGAGTAGAGTTAGCACTCGTCTTCTCTGAGAATGGTAGCGGTACCCACATTTAAGGCTGGTGCTCAGACACTCGCAGAAATTATGGTGGACCGCTGGAGGGGTAGTTCGGTCCGTTTGATTGAAAGGGTAGCACTGTAATTATATTGAAGGCTAAGGCATTTATGGCATTTCGTACGTAGCGTAGATGACAATCCTGTAATTATTGTGGCCCCACATGGCGCCGTTATCTCACGCCGTTTTGACACGGTATGAAAATCTGGAGTCCGAATCTTATCCGATTGTGATTGAAAATCTGAAGTCCCAAGTTCAATCGGACTCGAGTGTCCCTTTAATTACCTTTTTTTTTAACTATGTTTTAATTAACAAGTTTTAAGGGTGTGTTCGTTGCGGGGAAAGGCAAAAGAAAAGTGAGTTTCTTTTACTTTGTGTTTTGTTTATAAGAAATTATTTTTATTTTCTCAAAAGTAACAAATTTTCTTTTATTTTTTAATGGTTGTGTTGAAAGAAAGTTTTTATTTTTTTTTCTTTTCTTTCACTTACTTTCTCGTCCAAATGAACACATCATTACTCATAATTGGTTGCCAAGAAAATAAGTGAAAAGAATATTAGATAAAACACAACTAAGAATTGTATTAAAAATCTCAAATTTTTTTTTTCATGTTCACCTATTTTCTCGGCATCCAAACATTTTTCTTCTAAAAATCGATATTAGATTATTGAGCCTTAAGAGTTAGTAAATCTTAACCATAGTTAATAAATGTTAAATGGACCACATGTAGACTTGTAGGTGTGATTGAACCCTTCCGAGTTCAATCCAGATTGATTGTAATTCCAACTCTAAAATCTGGAATGTTTCTCAAAGGACACAGGATCTTCTCCCGTTCGTGATGGCAAAGAGATAGCACCCACTCTTAAGATGCCACATTAGCATTTATACACCAACTAATGTATGTGCATGCTAACCAACCTTAGTTGGTGTGTAAAAGCTGATGTGTCGCCTTGAGAGTGGGTGCCGTCTCCTCGCCAGCACCATGGGAAGAAGGCCCAAAGTCTTCTCTAAGATGGCCATATTCACATGTTTCATGTTAGACATGTTATGGCGGCAGTCAATTGGGGACTGTACTGACCCAATCACATTGTTTGTTTGACTCTGGATCAGTGAGAACCCATATCTCAGTTTTACTTAAAATATAAAAATCTCTGGGAGATTCTTGTTAGAGAATGCAAATATAATATAATATAGACTTTGCAGGAGAACTGAAAAGTAGCAGAAGATGATTCCTTAATGAGTTTCCAAAGACTGTTTGAGCTTCTGTTTCCTCTGTATTTGAAGGAGAAAAGGTTTTTCACCTCAAGCAAATGAACTAAAGTGTCCAGATGTGGGCTTCAGGTATCTTAATTCTATCCTTTACCCAACTCTTTCTAGTATCTTTAATCCCCTCAAGACTCTTTAATTTATGCATGTGGGGTTCTTCAAGTACAGTAGTAGTTAGGCCCTTCAATTTGTTTTTTACTTCATCTTTTATTTATTTTGTATTTTAGTTTAATTTTACTGAAGATAGTACTGGTTGGATAATTTGAAGGTGAGGGAATTTCCAAAGTGAAAACCTTTTGTTCAATGTCTTGTTCCCCATGTTGGGTGTTGAATTTGTGCTGGTTTTCCATTCCATGTGGGTACCAATATCTTGGAGCTATGGGGAGGGGTTAGTCTGGATAACTGAGCAAAATCATATGAGTTTTTGATCTTTGTTCTCATGTTGGATGGATGATCCATTCCTGCTTTCTCATGCTTTTTTTTTCTAATTTCGGTACTAAAAGTTTCAGGACCCATACTGGAATCAACGGAAGAAATAATTGAAATTCTTGATCCCCGTCTCCGAACATTTGGTGATGATTGACTTTGCATTCTTCTCTTTCATGTTGATATCTGATACAGGTTTTTGTAATATCTAGGACTAGTGTTGGTGGGGGCAGAAGAATTGATCAGATAAAGGTCAGGATTATTGGGTCAGGCAGTGTATTCATGACGAGACTGCTTCTGTTATTGCTTTTATGTTTGTTGGTGCCCATGGGAGTAAGGGGTAGGGTTCGAAATGCCAGCGCTTCTTCGTCAAGGCCGAGTATTGTGAATGTGGGAGCTTTGTTCGCTTTTGATTCAATCATCGGGAGAGTGGTGAAGCCAGCACTTGAAGCTGCAGTTGATGATGTTAATTCCGACTCGAACATTCTTGCAGGGACAACACTGAAACTTATCACACAGGATTCAAATTGCAGTGGATTTCTAGGAATAGTGGAAGGTACATCTGAAACTTATGACTCAAGTGTATTATTCAGGCATCATGTACCTTATTAGATTTGTGCTCAGTTTTAGTTACCATATATTCATATAATCATGTTGTATTTGCCATGATTCTGATGTCTCCTCCCTTAGGTCTAATCCAACTCTATTTCTAAAGTTCCAATTTTAGTTTTTAAGTTGTTAAAACAGACTATAGCCTTGAGGTTGCAAGTTCAGTCCTGGACTACCAACCCTTGATGGATGGAAGGAAAAGTGACACAGTGTCTTTGAGTTTTGTAACCGTTGATTTCTGAAGAATTCAAGTTGGATCCAACCTAAATTTTGTAAAGACGCGAAGGTGAAAGCACTATGATAATGAGAAACTGTAGGACTAAGACTACTCAAATATAGCACAGAGTACTCAGGCGATTTAGATAGAGAGGATAATTGAGTAACTTTCTAACACTGAACTAATTTCATCTGGTTTGCATATCATATTCTGTCATCTATGAAGTTCCCTCTCTGTATTTCTTCCTTTATAAAGAATTAAAGTTTGCAAAATTCTGACTTGTGTTCTTACTCATGTAGCTTTGCAGCTAGTAGGGAAAGATGTTGTAGCCATTATCGGTCCACAGTCCTCCGTGACAGCTCATGTAATCTCCCATGTTGTTAATGAACTTCATGTCCCAGTTCTGTCATTTGCAGCGACAGATCCCACTCTTTCTGCACTGCAGTACCCTTATTTCCTCCGCACGACGCATAGTGACTATTTCCAGATGTACGCCATAGCTGATGTAATTGAATATTATGGATGGAGGGAGGTGATTGCCATCTTTGTAGATGATGATTACGGGAGAAATGGGATTTCTGTTTTGGGTGATGCCCTATCAAAGAAACGTTCCAAGATCTCTTACAAGGCTGCCCTCCCTCCTGGGGCCCCCAGAAGCGTGATTAATGACTTGTTAGTTGGAGTAAACCTTATGGAATCTCGGGTTTATGTGGTACATGTAAGTCCTGATTCTGGTCTAACAGTTTTTTCTGTTGCAAATTATCTTGGGATGATGGCCAGCGGCTATGTCTGGATTGCTACAGATTGGCTCCCTTCTGTTTTAGATTCTTCAGAACCAGTGGAACCTGACACCATGAATCTCTTACAAGGGGTTGTTGCACTTCGCCATCACACCCCAGATTCCAATCTCAAAAAGGGCTTTATGTCTCGGTGGAGCAATTTACAACGGCATGGGAATGTTAACTTGAACTTGAATTCTTACGGGCTCTATGCTTATGATTCCATTTGGTTAGTTGCTCATGCTCTTGATGACTTTCTGAATGAAGGGGGAAATATTTCGTTCTTTAACGACCCTATGTTGCACGACGCGAATGGAAGCACACTGCACTTAAAGGAATTCCGTGTCTTTGAAGGAGGCCAGAGATTAATCCAGAGACTAATTTCGATGAACTTTACTGGTCTAACTGGTCAGATTCAATTTGATTCCGAGAGGAATTTGATTTATCCAGCATATGATATCATTAACATCGGCGGTAGTGGATCCCGCAGGGTTGGGTATTGGTCAAATTATTCTCATCTTTCAGTTGTTCCTCCAGAGATCTTATATAGGGAGCCGCCAAACATTTCTACAGGTAGCCAACAGCTTTACAGCATAATATGGCCTGGTGAAACTACAACAAAGCCAAGGGGATGGGTCTTTCCTAACAATGGGAATCCCCTACGCATCGGGGTTCCTAACCGAGTAAGCTATAAAGAATTTGTGGCTAAAGAAAAAGACCCCAATGTGGTGAAGGGATTCTGTATAGATGTCTTTGAAGCTGCTCTGAACTTTTTGCCTTATCCGGTTCCACATACATATATATTATATGGGAATGGTTCGAGAAATCCTAGTTACAATGAACTCATCAAAATGGTTGCCCAAAATGTGAGTACTATGCTTTTAAACTTTTTTTATAAAAAAATTCTAATTAAATGCAAGTCTAAGTTAGACCCTGTATGGCTATAAGGATGATCTAGCAAGAGAAGGTACATTTGTTGCATATGCCAGGGGTCGGGCACACAGCTCGAACCAGAAAATTGATCCGATTGGATAATCATGACTGTTGTTGTATGGACTAAGAAAAGGTGCACCAAATTTGCTGGCCATCAGATCGAATTGAATAAGCTACAGTTATGGACATCCAATTGGATTGATTATCGGTAGGGATTTCCTCTGTGGGACCTGTCAATGGTAGGTCATGTCATATGGTTGATTTGGGGATTGAACTGTGAGTTAACATTTGTTTCTTGCCCAGACCATGCCTGGGAGTTCAAACTTCAAACTCTAGTTAGCATCTTAATTTATATCCTTTCTTCAGAAATTTGACGCAGCTGTTGGGGACGTAACAATTGTTACAGATAGGACAAAGATTGTGGATTTTACCCAGCCTTACATCGAGTCAGGGCTTGTTATAGTTGCTCCTGTCAAAGAGATAAATTCTAGTGCTTGGGCCTTCCTAAAGCCATTTACAGTACCAATGTGGTGCGTTACTGGTGCTTTCTTTCTCTTTGTGGGAGCTGTTATTTGGATTCTTGAACATCGGATGAACACTGAATTCCGTGGTCCACCAAGGCAACAGATTGTAACAGTTTGCTGGTTAGTATCTCTAACTCTCTGGAGATCCATCTTGTTCAAACACAGTTACTGCGTGTCTCACTGGCCTATAATGTAGTGAATCATGTAGATTTTGTCCTTTGTTTCTAATCTTATAATCTTTACATGTTCACTGGCTATGCTCCATGGATATTAGGCTACTTGTATTAAGATTTATTCCAATCTTGCAGGTTTAGTTTCTCGACGATGTTTTTTGCTCACCGTAAGTAAATCATGCCTCATCTATTATGCTTGTTCCATTCGATGTTTTGCTATTTTGTGGGTATCCAAAATTGAAGCTCCTATGCCCTTTGGCTGCTTGGACCTAATGCAGGACAGAACACTGTGAGCACCCTTGGACGTTTGGTGCTGATTTTATGGCTTTTTGTAGTATTAATCATCAATTCGAGCTACACGGCTAGCTTAACATCAATCCTCACGGTTCAGCAGCTGTCATCGGGGATTGAAGGGATTGACAGCCTGATCACAAGTACCGAACCAATTGGAGTTCAGGATGGGTCATTTGCATGGAACTATCTGATTGCAGAGCTCAACATTGCAGAGTCCCGACTTGTGAACCTAAAGAACCAGGAAGATTATGTTACTGCCCTTCAGCGAGGACCAAAAAATGGTGGAGTAGCTGCCATTGTTGATGAGCTTCCTTATGTTGAGGTTTTCTTGTCCAACAGCAAGTGCCAGTTCAAGATTGTGGGACAGGAGTTCACAAAAAGCGGATGGGGATTTGTGAGTATGATATTTACCTTCTCTGCCTATGCATGGAAAAACCATAAGTGGTTCACCCAATGTGGGCTACATCCACAAAGAGCTTGGCTTTTTCACTAGTTCAAATCAACGAGATTACATAGATCACTCTCTCACAGCCTCTCTTATGAACTTGTTCTCTACAGAATAGAAAACCCAAGACTAAATATTATATTATATACCCAGTCAAAAACAGAATTTGAAACAGACTCCTAGTATAATTAGGAACCCCCCCCAAAAAAAAAAAAAAAAACCGTATGGATTGTACGGACACACGTGCGTGCGCCGAAAAAAGTCAAGGGGGACCCAGGTGTGCAGTACTGAAGTCATAACAAACTGAAATCCAATACACTTTGCACAACATACTGATCTTATACTGTTATGCTATGTACATTCTTTTGATCTCTACATCATCATATTAGGTTTTAGCCAAATTTCATATTATCAGGAGTTTACAGTGGATTGATTATATCATAATCAAGTTATTTTTTCTTGGCTCTAACAGGCATTCCAGAGGGACTCTCCTCTAGCCGTGGACTTGTCAACCGCCATCCTTACTCTCTCGGAGAATGGTGATCTCCAAAGGATCCATGATAAGTGGTTGTCACGAAGTAGTGGATGCTCAATGCAAGCCAACCAAGTGGGCGCGGATAGGCTCTCTCTCAAGAGATTCTGGGGCCTCTTCCTCATATGTGGTATTGCATGCTTCCTCGCCCTTACTGTATATTTCATTAGAGTGGGGTGTCAATTTCGTAAATATAGGCCAGAGGAGGCGGAGGTGGTTGAACAAGACGAGTCCAGGTTTAGTTCAAGTTCTCAGCACCCGTCCCGCTCCTTTAAGCACTTGATCGATATATTGGATAAGAAAGAAACTGAGATCAAGAACAAGCCCAAGAGGAAGTCAAGTGATAGCAAGCAACAACAAACTAGTCAGACCTCAAATGCCAGTTCACCTGCTTAGGCAAATCTTGAGTTTGAACTGCTGGGTCTCTTATACTTCTCATATGCTTTGTATTGTATGATCAAGGCTACATTGGTTAGCATAGCAGCCCATCCAGCTCTGCCTATCTATCTCCCAGGACAGAGTTGGGATGCTTTGAAAATAATTAATTATAGTGATATAAGACATGTAACCATTGAGCAGAAGTTGTCTGGTCTATCTGTTCCTTTGCAATGAAAATGGTCCCATTTATAAATAATAGTAATAAAAAAGAGACTACATGCTCTATACCAATATACATCCCTTCTTTCCAAAGTACTAATATAGAGAACCATGTAAATAGGAACTTAGTCCACTTCCCAACAGATGTGTGTGTGTTACATGATAACATTTTCACACACAAAGAAAAATAATGGTTATTTCTTACCGGGTGTGTTGGGGTGTATCCCGGGTTTAGTCCCACATCGGTTGGGAAGTGCACTTCGTAGGGGTGTATAAGGGGCCATCAACCCTCCTTAAGATAGGCCTTTTTGGGTTTAGTCCCACATCAATTGGGAAGTGGACTTCGCAGGGGTGTATAGGTGGCCATCAACCCTCCTTAAGGCAGGCCCTTTTGGAGTGGTTGCTTGGACTTACCCTTATGGCACCTTAGCGGCTACCTTAGGTGGCTGTGTTTGAGTTTAGTGTGTGTGTTACATGATAACATTTTCACCAAAAAAAATAAATAAAGAATATGGAAGAACATATCTTAACAAAATTATGTGATGTCTCGGGATTTCCTCAAATGTCGGCCATGCATGGCATGTAGATCATTGCCTTGTATATTCTTTAGGGGTGTCAATCCGTCCGATGAGGGGCCCAGCCCCATCAAGCCCACAAAATAGAGGGCTTTTCCCTTCTATTAGGGCCTTGAGGGCATGGCGTGGCTTGATTTTGAAAGGCCCTCCAGATTGATTGCTGGGCCTAGTAAGACCTAAGCCATACCTTGGCACTGCCCTCACTGGACCTTGCCCATCTAATATATATATATATAATAAATTCAGTAAACTTTTCTGTACTCATTCTTCAATACCATATGATAGAATATTCATGTGGTATCTTCTCACATTTTGCACGTGTGATACACTAAGTTGTGAAAGACCAACCTCATAGGTACCATGCCCTTTTTTTAACCTCAAATGGGAGGTGTTCCTTATGATGCTATGGATGGCTGTCCAAAGTGTAAGGGGTAAACTCGGATAGAATAGGATTGTGCATATTGGGCACTTCGAATGTCAAATTTTTGCCGTGTTTATCGTACCATTGTGCAAAAATGGGATATGCATTTGAAATGGATGTTCGAGGCATGCAAGAAGGAAGATTGAGCTTGATGCAAATGCCTAAAATATCTTCCACCTTGTTTTTTTTAAAAAAAAAGTTATCTAGGGACTTTACAGGAACTAACTAGTAAAAGGCCTAGAACCAGAAGTGTAGAAACCCAAATTTTCTTTCATGTCATCAATACGATTAATAAGGGTTTAAATGGTCAAAGATGAATTTTAATATATGTGATGCCTTGTTCCTTAATGACTAGGGACTACATGCTCTATACCAATACCAATATACATCCCTTCTTTAAAGTACTAATATAGAGAACCATGAAAATAGGAACTTAGTCCACTTCCCAACCGATGTGCGTGTGTTACATGATAACATTTTCACAAAAAAAAAAAAAACTAGTTTGGCTCTTTCTTACCACGTGTGTTAGGGTGTATCCCGGGTTTAGTCCCACATCGGTTTGGAAGTGCACTTTGTAGGGGTGTATAAGGGGCCATCAACCCTCCTTAAGATAGGCCTTTTTGGGTTTAGTCCCACATCGGTTGGGAAGTGGACTCGCAGGGGTGTATAAGTGGCCATCAACCCTCCTTAAGACAGACCCTTTTGGAGTGGTTGCTTGGACTTACCCTTATGGAACCTTAGCGACCTTAGCAGCTACCTTAGGTCTAGTTGTGTCTGTGAGTTTAGTGTGGCCCTTTTGTAGTGGTTGTTGGACTTACACTTATGGAACCGTAGCGACCTTAGCGGCTACCTTAGGTCTGGTTGTGTGTGTGAGTTTAGTGTGTGTTACATGATAAAATTTTCACCAAAAAAAAAATATAGAATATGGAAGAATATATCTTAACAAAATTATGTGATGTCCCAGGATTTCCTCAACTGTCGACTAGCATGGCATGTGGATCATTGCCTTATATATTCTTTAGGGTTGTCAATCCGTCCGATGAGGTGCCCAGCCCCATCAAGCCCAAAACATAGAGGGCTTTTCCCTTCTATTAGGGCCTTGAGGGCATGACAAGGCTTGATTTTGAAAGGCCCTCCAAATTGAGGGCCGAGGCCTAGTAAAACCTAAGCCATACCTTGGCCTTGCCCTCCCCGGACCTTGCCCATCTAATACATTGTATTATATATATATATATAATAAATTTATTAAACTTTCTTGTATTCATTCTTCAATACCATATGATAGAATATTCATGTGTATCTTCTCAGATTTTGCACGTGTGATACACTACGTTGAGAAAGACCAACCTCATAGGTACCGTGCCCTTTGTTTAACCTCAAATGGGAGGTGTTCCTATGATGCTACAAATGGCTGTCTAAAGTGCAAGGGGTAGGATAGGATTGTGCTGATCGGGCACTTCGAGTTTCATATTTTGGCAGAGTTTACCATACCGTTGTGCAAAAATGGGATATGCATTTGAAATCGATGTTCGAGGCATGCAAGAAGGAAGATTGAGCTTGATGCAAATTGCTAAAATATCTTCCACCTTGTTTTTTTTTAAAATACGTTATCTAGGGACTTTATAAGGACTAACTAGTAAAAGGCCTAGAGCCAGAAGTGATCTTAGAAACAAATCGTTTCACAACAAAAGATTTCATGTATGTATGTACGTGCATATGTGTAATAGGAAATATTGTCCCTTCATAAAGTCTCCAAGACCCAAGTTCAACGGTACAAAAGTGAGGAAATGGTGGTAATTTTCACCAACCCCTCTATAAAATATCTTCAAGCTCCCTACAACACTAGCCGATTTACCCTACATACTTATACCTCCCTCTCTCTTTTTCTCTCAAGTCGCGGGTTAAAGCTCTTCCCTCTTCCCTCTTCCCTCATCTCTTAGACTCTCAAATTTATCACATTTAGTACTAGAGAAAGGTTACTTGATCAGTTTAGGAGTATCTTAAAATCGATACTGTACAAGTTTACAAGGATTAGATTGGTTCAGAGAATAATGATTCACTAGATATGTTAAAAATATATATATTGAAAGACAATTTGGATAGTTAAATATAAGGTATATTGAATTTCATTTAGTATAAATTAATTATAAAAGAATAATAGTAACATTTTATATATTTTACTCAAGATTTTTTTGTACTTTGTTTGATTACCACCGATAATTTATTTAAAACTTTGTCAAACTACTCTTTGCATTGCATTGTTGATCCCAAGGCCGGATAAAAGGATCAGATGTAGAGACCCGAATTTTATTCCTTGGCATTTGTGCCATTTATTTGAATTTCTTAGAAAAATGTATATCGTTTTAATGCATGTGTCCCTATGAAAATTAATGTGGAATGCCTAGATGTAGAAACTCATATATTTAGTTTATTATTAGCCTTTTTTTATGATTAAATTATATGAAATTGAAGATATAAAAAAAGTACCAAAAGAGTTTAAAAAAAAAATGGCGCTGATCGATCGGCACTTCCAGCGCTAATCAATCGACATTTTATGGCCGATTGATCGGTGAGAACATGGATTTTTGGGAAAACGCATATTTCTGACTTTTTAACTTCTTTAGGGTTCCAAACCCTATATATAGTCACTATTTCATAAGTTTAGGGTTCCAAAAGCCTCCTAAACCTAAAAGAGAGAGATAATATAATTTTCTAAGAGATCCAAATGGAGAAACTTAGAAATTTCAAGGATTCAATCAGAGAAGAAGGAAATGGACTTGAAGATCTAGATCGAGCCTCATTTTACAAGCGTAAGATCGTAAGAGAAGCGATCAAGAGAGGTAAACAATTTCCCCTAGTTCTCAATATCATGATCATTAACCTAAGGAATGAATATAAGAATGAGATCTATGTGAATAACATGAATAAAAAGAGGATCTAAGAATTTTATTATCTCTTATACAATATGTTCATGAATTATTAAATTAGGATGTGAATAACCTTAGTATGATGTGAATAACCATGTGAACATTGTGTTTTTATGCTTAAACAAGGGAAATGAGAATTATTCTAGTGATATGTGAATGTATGTAGTGGAAGAGATGTATGCTAGAGATTGTTTTGAATGATGGTATGTTGAATAGGGGATTTTTAGATTTTCGTATAAATGAGGATTTTATTATTACTACCTTATGTATGAATTTCTTGAAACCAAAGTATGATGAATGACCCACTATGATTTTTGACGTGCAGAGAACCATGATGATGTATGACCTATGGAAGTATGATTCATGAACTTATGCTATTATTGTTATTGTAAAAACCCTGATTTATTGATGTTTAAATTACAATCTACATAATTAAAATGCATGACAATTGATGATTGATGTAAGATATGAATTGCTGCATGAGTAATATGCATTCGGGTAAATAAGCTTGGGTTAGGGTTTTAGCGACTTTAAGATTTTATCATGGTGATGTGAATTGTCATGATGAATTCCTGATGCCCCCGACCAATAATCAAGAGTGAAATTTAAACGAGGATTTATTACTGTTTTCAACCACGATAATGTTATATACATACGCATGATGTGATCCCTGACTTCAAGTATAAATTACTCAAGGGTACATCATACTCGGCTTCAAGTCTAAGTTCCACAATAGTATATCATGTCCGGCTTCAAATATAAGTTATGCAAGGGTATGTCACACCTGACTTCAAGTCTAAGTTGCCCAAAGATGCTAGTGTCTACCTTCAAGTTAAGTTTTCAAAGGTATCAATTATCTGGCTTCAAGAAAGATCTCAAAGAAAATAAGAAAAGAAGAAAAAGTAAGAAAAGAAAGAAAAATAAAAAAAAAATAAAAAATAAGAAAAGTAACTGATACCTTTGGATGTCATCCACAACAATTCAAACCTCTTAGTGCACTTCAAAGCTTAGATACGAGACGAGTCCACCAGAGCCATCACATCTGATAAAACCATCACCTTTGAAAACATGTTTGCCTATCTAATTGAATGAAATATATATTATTCTAAAATAGGATCTTATTCTAGTAGGATTTTGAAGGGTAATTTAAATATGTTCTGCTTCATGCTATATTAGACATTCCAAAAGAGACTCGGGTCTTGCTATTGACTTGTCTAGGGTGACCCTGAGACTTCTTTTTTATGTGTTGTTTTGACTCATTGTCTTTTCTATTATTTCTATTAAGGAATATCCAACCAAGAGATTAGAATGCCCAATCTCCCTTTAGCAAGTTGTCTATTTTGTGAATATCCTTGTAATCTTAACAGTTGTAGCCCTTACCCTCAATGGTCTATATATAACATTTAGAGCAACCCACATTGGGTAAGCTGCTCATTGCAATACGGTTCAGATTCTTACACTGCTAGAGGACCCCATTGAGCATCGCCGAGTGGTTGATGCTCTCCAATATCTTACTTTAATTCCGCTGAACTTGGCCTATGCGGTCAATCAGGTTTGCTAGTTCAGGCATAAACCCACAACTACTCATTTTTTCGCAGTCAAATGAATTTTTCGATATGTCAAAGGTACTCTTGATCAAGGGCTTTCCTTTCATAAGAATTCCACCACGGAGTTTTTTGCCATCTCTGATGCTGATTGGGTAGGTAGCTCCGATGATCATCGGTCCACATGTGTTTTTTTGCATATATTTGGGTTCGAATGTAATCTCTTGGAGTTGCAAGAAGCAATCTACTATTTCATGATCCAATGCTGAGGCTCAATAGAGAGCCCTTGCCTCCACGATAGAGGACATTTAAGTGATTTGAGAGTTTTTCTTTCTCAACCAGTTGTCATCTATTGTGACAACATCAGTGCCACATACATGGTTGCCAATCCTATATTTCATTTTCGAATAAAACACCTCAAGATCTCGATTACCACTTTGTTCGTGAAGAAGTACTCAAAGGCGATCTTTGCATCTTTTTCGTTCTTACTTCTTCTCAAACCGCAGACATATTTACCAAGGGTTTACCAAGTACCCGTTTTCATGAATTGAAGATCAAAATTATGTTGCTTCCATCATAAGTTTGCGGGGGAGTATTAAGGAATATCTAACTGAGAGATTAGAAAGTCCAATCTCCTTTTAGCAAGTCGTATATTTTGTGAATATCTTTGTAATCTTAACAGCTGTAGCCCTTACCTTCAATGGTCTATATATAACATTTAGAGCAACTCACATTGGGTAAGCATCTCACTGCAATACAGTTCAGATGCTAACAATTTCTACTTGTAACAGTTCTCCAATTTGTCTAGTACAAGCGAAAACAGATAGATCCTTCTCCTTCATCCTCCAAATCATGCTACTTGCTGATTGCACGTCATTTAATATTTTTTTTTTCACTCGTTGAGAAGGAAGAAGCAATTAAGCAAAAGTTCAAGCAGTGTGATAGCCCTCAACACCAGGCGAACTTCTCAGTTGTATACATATGTTTGAGATGTTTCAAGATTTTTGTTAGGTCAATATACACGCAGGCTGCAACCACAGTTAGATAGGTTAGTATATGTTCAAGGTTAGTGGTTAGGTGGATTTTCCAGCATCACATCCTCCCGAGACTTGATCCCAAGTCAAGCGAGTAGCACCATGCACACTCAACCAATGGGGCAAGCATTGCTTCCATGGTAAATTACACCCCCCCCCCCCCCCCCTCCGAGGTTTGGTGAAATTTTAGAAACTTCCCCTGTTTCTAAAATTACATTACATTGCCCTCCCCTCAACTTTGGTTGTTTAGAACAGATACCCCTTCCATTAGTTTATCCCATTAGTTTATCATTACTTAAATGGATTGACTTTGATGATGTCATCATTTAAACATTTTAAAATATCTAAATTACCCATTTTAAAGACAAAGTCAACTAATACAATAAAATAAATGATAATTGGGTTTGGTAACCAAGGTTAATAGTATCAACTTAAGGTTAATATATATTTCCAAGACCAAGGTTAATTGTATCTTGATATATATATTAATTTTTTTTCTAAAAACCAAAGTTAGATAGATAACTTCTAGAGGTGAGTAAATCTTAACCATAGTTAGTGGGTATTAAAAAGGACACGTGATGACTTATAGAGACACTTTAACTGTGGTTAAATATAATTGACCTAAGGCTAATATATATTTTTTTCTTAGAACCAAGGTTAGATGGATAAATCCTAAGTGAATCTTAACCACAGTTAGAGGGTGTTAAAGGGAACACATGGCGGCTTGTAGAGCACCCTTTAATTGTGGTTAGATGGATGAACCTTAGGGGTGAGTGAATCGTAACCATAGTTAGTGGGTGTTAAAAGGGGTGGCGGCTTAATTATAGAGATCCTTTAACTGTGGTTAAACATAATTAACCTAAGATTAATATTTTTATTTTTTTCTTAACGCCAAAGTTAGATTGATGAATCCTAGGGGTGAGTGATTCTTAACCATAGTTAGTGGGTGTTAAAAGGGACACGTGGCGGCTTGTAGAGCCCCTTTAATTGTTGTTAAGCATAATCAACCTAAGGTTATTTTTTTTTTCTAAAAACTAAGGTTAGTTGGATAAACCCTAAGGGTGAGTGAATCTTAATCATAATTAGTGGGTGTTAAAAGGGACACATGGCGGCTTTGGATGTTTATGTTTTTTTTTTGTTGAACTTTCTTTTTTTGGTCGAACTCTAATCACTTAACTCACTCACACACGATTAGGCCAACACACACAGTACGTGTTTCCTCTATGTATTAAGGATAAAATAGGAAAAAAAATATCATTAGTTAATGGAGTTAATATGATAAGTCTGACAGGGGAGGTTAGTGTAATTTCATAAATAAGAGAAAAGGTTTCTAAAATTTCACCAAATTTCAGGCGAGGTGTATGTAATTTACCCTTAAAACAAAGTATAGTTATAGATGAGGCATGTAGATATTTGTGTGGACTTCTGACTAATATTCCATAAGGTTTGTAGATTTTCCATTGCATATTAAATATTTCACAAGGTTATGTCCAATTGAGGGCTTAGGGCTTGAAAGTGATATATGGTAAAGTCAACTATTAGTGCAATGGCGTCAAAAAGTCAAATTCAATTTTAAAGTAGGTCTCAAAAAAAAAGTAATTTAAATTTTTTTATACGTGAGAATAATGATTCACACAATTAGGAATAACATTCTCGACATGATAATAATGTTCTAGAATTGAAATTTTCAGTTGGTAAGCAAAGTATCAAAAAGACACTGAAATGTTCAGTAGGTAAGCATAGTATCAAAATGACACGGAAATTTTCAGTATTCACTTTGAAGGCATCACATGTTATTGTGCACGTTAATATTTTTTTTTTGTGGAAATCATATCATGAAACTAGCACACTCGTTAAACACACACTCACACTACCAAACCTAAGGTAGCCACTAAGTTGCGAAAAGGGTAAGTCCAAGCATCCACTCTAAAAGGTCCTGTCTTAATTGAGACTTTGGTTTGTTGGCACGTACATGAATATATGCCGTCTCTGGAGTGTTGCTGGCAGTCTTCTTTCCCAACAATTACAGGAAGGATCTCACTCTCTTTCCACTCTCCCCCTTTCCTCACTTCCCTCTCTCAGGTGCATCACATGTGCGGCCCACTAACATGTATAAGTTCAAAGCATCAGGCTGAACTTTGCGAATAGTCAGATGGGTCACAAAATGCTACCCCTAATCGAGACGAACCATACAGATGATCGACCCATATGATTTCTCTACTCTCTATTTTAGATGAGTTGGTAGTCTTGAGAAGGAAGATCATACACAACAATGGAACTAATTGGACGGTTGGGATCATCTAATCACTTTGATCTTTGACCTTAGAGATCTCCCTCCTCCCCGCCTCTTTAAAATTGCTCCTTTATGACAATATTTCTATAAACAATCCAGCCCCAATCTAGGCGTAGATCTTCCACTAGATATTGGGCAGAGCCAAGTGGGAGCGAGGGAGGCTCTAGCCTCTAAACATTTGAAATAAAAAAGAATTTTATATTATATTATTTAATTAAAGAAGACATAACCATGAACAAAGGCCAACTTTTTTTTTTTTTGGTTTTAGAACAAAGGCCAAATGACCTCTTACTTTTTTTAAAAAAAAAAAACCTTTAAAAACAGATGAGTTGACTCACCAACTTGACCCTAAAAATTAGTTGTCAGTACCTGTTCATTAGTTAGTGGATAAAGTGCCCCCACATAGTTACTTTTGATATCAAGTCATATGACATGTCAACCGTTACACCATAACTCATGAGAATGAATCCACTGAATTATGGTAGTATGCTCTCTTGTGTTATCATGTGCCAAACTTGCTAGATATTCTGCTGACTGATATTTTTTATTTTTTTTGGGTTCTATGGAGGGCAAGGCCCAAAAAAACTACAGAGAACATATTATAGGGGTGTTAGCCCCATTTACATCATTTCTAAGCAAAACCTTAAGATCGTTAGGGGAGTAAAAATCTTCAAGCGAAGGGGAAGAAATAGCCCATGATTTGCAAGTCACTGCCGAGAAATTCCTTTCCATGTATATATGCACCAACCGACATTCCCAAAAACTCAAAATTAAATAAATTAAGCAATGATTAAAGGGTCATGAGGATCACGAACCACAATTCTTCAGAATCAAAACAATAGATATGTAGTCCGTTTCAACGCATTCCAAGCAAATGCGAGACCACGATAACAAAGTCTACTGACTGATTTGGTTCCCCGTAAATAAGTCTAATAGTGAGTTCTTCTGAGGCTCTCAACAGGTCTAATGGTGAGTGACTTCGTTAATTGTGGTCCACTACAGGGTCTTCGTCTTCCCACATATGGGTGCATTAGACGATGATGACTTTGGAATCATGCACCCTCCACTATCAGCTCCCCTCCTCCACCTCTGAATCCACTATGCTCCTCCTCCTCCAGTTGACCGGGCAACATAATGCATTGCACATTATGTTGGTTGGTACACGCACACCTTCCAAGCTCACCACATGTCCTCTTTGACATCTATTAACCGTGGTTAAGATTCATTCATCTATAAGGTTAAATAATCTAACATTAGTTTTTAGGAAAATATATTTTTAAAAATTAACCTTGCTTATGATTCACTTGTGGTTAATTTTTAAAAAATATTTTTTAAAAAAAACTCAAGTAAGATGATTTAACCTTAGGGATGAGTGAATTTTGACCACGGTTGAGGACATGTGTCGAGTTTGGGAGCCGAGCCGAGCCAAGCCATCGAGCTAGCTCAGCTTGTGTGCACCCCCTAGCCGTAACGACTTGTTTCCTCAAGTAATGAGGGTAAAATTGTAAAAGAATAATTGTATTAACTTGAAAAGCCTGACAATGGAGGATAATGTTACTTTAGATACTAGGCTTGTGAAATTTTACCAAAGTTCAAGGGAGGTCACTGTAATTTACCATTTTTCTTATAAATATTTGGGGAAATGTTTGGCCGGCCATGCATTTGCTATCGAAGTCGAATGCATGTACTCATTGTCCATGTCCTCAAGGGCGGAGCCATAAATCCATATAGGTGTAGTATGAATAGTTGGCCCCTCAATTAATTTTTTTTAATATACTTGGCCCTCCCAATTTTTTTTGTCCTATATAATATAGTGGCCTCTCCAATTTTTTTTTGCCATATATATAGTGGGACCCTAATGGAGTCCCCTTATGCCCTTGAAGTTGCCACATGTCCCTATTGGCACCCTTTAACTATGGTTAAAATTCATCCAATCTCAGGGTTCACCTATTTATCCTTGCTTTTTAGAAAAAAATATTTAAATAATTTTAACCTTAGGAGTTAGTGAATTTTAAACTAGGTTCAGAAAGAAATTTGATATATTTTTTTTGAACCAAGGATAGGTGGGTGAATCTTAACCACAATTAAGGGGTATTAGCGGGTGGCACGTGTGATGCACATGAGAGTGAAGATTGAACTCTCCCGTTCAATCACAATTGACAGAAAGAGAGAGAGAGAGAGATTAGGTGGGCATTAGATTTTTTTTTGGTAGGAAGGTGGGCATTAGATTAGGGGAGATATTTTAATTGAGGAATCGTGCTCTATCCGAGTGCTATATAAAAGGAATACAGTTATTAAGTTCTGTGTTATCTTTAAGAGTTTTAAAATTTTAAAACTCAATCAACGCCTCAGCCCACCAATTCTCACTTTAAGAGATTTAAAAAATAAAAATTCAATCAATGCCTCAACTATTAAGTTATGTGTTATCTTTAAGAGTTTTAAAATTTTAAAACTCAATCAACGCCTCAGGCCACCGATTCTTACTTTAAGAGATTTAAAAAATAAAAATTCAATCAACGCCTCAACCCTCCAATTCTCATTATAGTAGTAGAGATTAATAGGGACACGTGGCGACCTCAAAGGCATTATTGGGAACAAAAAAATTCTTACGACTTTACGGAGACCTGTGTTTTTGGTAAACAGTCGCCCGCCTACCGTATTTCTTTCACAGATGGATTGCTTTATTGATTGATGTCTTTCTTTATGGAAAATATCAAAGCCGTTTCTGAGACAGCGTCTAGAGAGAGAGACCTTACGCATAGCCGGCGCACAAGATCCAATCTTTTTTGCAATTCTTAGACAAGTGAATTCCTCCTCAAAATAAAAAAAACTACCCCCAAAATTTTTTTCTCAGGGGTTACGCCCGAACCCCCAAATTCCATACTCTCAAATCAATATGTTTTTATACATGTATTTTGACCCCCCAATGAAAAATTCTTGGCTCCGCCCAGAATGTCCTCTATTTTTTAGCACATATTGACTGTAATTAAGGTTCATTCACCCTTAGGTTCATCCATTTAATGTTGTTTTCTTCGATTTTACTGCCACACTCTTCACAATTGTCTGATTAGTCTTTTTTTCATGCCAATTGCCAAGTGGAAAAAAGAAAGAAAGAGGGAAGTGTGTTAACCATTCTTTCAGCAAGTTACCAAGTACCCCATGAAATTTACAGTAATGACTAAAATGTCATTTCCCCTTCGTCCTTTGCATCTCCTCCAAACCGTGCAGGCTCGTCTGTCCCCTAATAATTTTATTAGGGCTTTTATGCCAAAAACATTACTGAAAACCTAATAGTGATCTTGGACTAAAATTTCTCAGGTTCGGCTTCCTTTTGATAGAAATTCAACTCAAACAGAAGCTCAGGAGACCTAATTTGTTTTTTTATATTGGGATTTCTATGGAGAATTTACGGTGTTTAAAATAGGGTTCTGACTGAGTTTGATCTTTACTTAAAATGGGAAAATGAACCAGCCCTCAAATTTCTTCTTCGAAGGAAGAAAAGCTCCAACCAACGTATTATCATTCAAGTAATATCCCTATTTTTTTTTTTGTATAAATTAGGGTTTTGTGGTTTGGGGGTAGGGTTTGCCATTCGTTTTCTTTTGTTTGAGAATGCTAGCGACACTCACATTTAAGGCAGGTACTCTAAGAAGGAAGATACTCGTAGAGAATTATGCTGGAGGGGTAGTTTGGTCCGTTTGATTGAAAGGGTAGCACTGTAATTATATTGAAGCCTAATGCGTTTATGGTATTTCGTACGTAGCGTAGATAATAATCCCGTAATTATCGCCGCCCCACATCCGGCTCCTCTGCTTAGCAGGAGGTGTTGGGATCTTGCTTCGGTTTTAACCTCCTATCACTGATTTAAGATCTTACGCCCTAAATCCATTCGGTTAAAAAAAAAAATTGCCAATGCTTCTCTCACCCCAAATAGGTTAACAGATAAGAAGAAAAACTCTTTCAACCCAGAGAAGGGTTGAAGGGTTCCGACGAACCATTCCGGAGTCCGGAGTGTTTATTAATGGGTGTTAGAGAGATGAGTCTTTTATTTGAGAAGAAGAATATAAAAGGTAAGCATGGGTAACGAGGCATAGTGCACGACAGTCATTAAAAACTAGAATGAGATTTGAAATGGTGATAGTCAGACCAAAACCATCCGGTAATGGTTTTAGTCTGACATGTAGTGATAAAAACGGAGAAATCATTTCATTTTCTCTTCTGATTTTTGACTTTTCTCTATTTGATATCGTCCCTCCTTTTTATCGTCACATGTCCCACATCAAAACCACCACTAGATTGTTTTGGTCCGGCTATCGCCAGATCAAACCCCTCCTTTAAAAACTCTATTCCAGAAAGGAAGGCCACCTATTAAATCAATAGACTCCTCAATCCAAGATTCCAAAATGTAACTAGTGGCCTCTTGCTTAATTCCCTTCTTGAATTAAGGAGTGCCAAAATGTCGTGTGAAGGAAGTGACGAGTGGTGGAGATGAAAAAGAGGGATACCATTAAGAGCCCAAGAAGCTTCATCATTAGTCCCTAAAATGGCGTCATTCAAGTAATCTATAGCTAAATGTGATGAAGAAAATGGAGTTTCCACCAAATTCCCAAAAGTCCATGAACTAATCATACTTTACAATGAAACATAAGAACCAAGAAACACATATGGGTGTTTGGATTGCATTTTTTTGGCCAAAAATCAATTCTAGTAAAATTGATTGTGTAGAAATTAATCGTCAAATAATAATTTTTTCAAATAATAGTGTTCGAAGAATAAGTAGGCGAGTCTCTTAACTTCGTATTATTCGAACACTATTATTTGAAAAATGATTATTTGATTATGAATTTCTACACAATCATTTTTATCAGAAATGATTGTTGGCCAAAAAAATCCAATCCAAACACCACCAGATAGAACCAAACATCTCTTCTTCAATTTCAATTTCATGGATATTTGCTGGAATGGGCTCGCCTGAACCCCTCTCTGAACGTAAGAAAGCTTTGACTTTTTTTTTTGGCTGAATAGATTTGGGTCGTTGGATCTTAAATTAGTGACTTGACGTGCTGAGGTTAGAACCCAAGCAAGATCCCAACACCTCTTGCCCAGCAGAGGATCTGACACGCCATTTTGACATGGTCAAATGTATGAAAATCTGGAGTCTGGATCTTGTCCAGTTGCGATTGGGACTCAAGTGTTACCTTTTTAACTATGGTTAAACAATTTTAACCCTTATATATAATATCTTTTTCCTAATAAAAACCAAGGTTTTATTGAATTTTAATCATAGTTAATGAGGGTTAAAAGGGGGATAGGATTTGGTCAGTCCTGGCCATACCAAAACCATGTGGCTCACTCACATAGCCCCTAAAATTGCCTATTTAAACTTGATTATATATTTTTTAATTCTTATGGTTAAAAATTGGTGGGCCCGCCACAGCTTCTCCCGACGGATGATATAACTTCCATACTGGCCCACTTCCTAGGTAAGACTAAGTAGGGGCGGACTAAGTAGGGGCGAACGAGCTTGTAGCTTCACCGCTTGTCCAATCAGAGCAGCTACTCTGTGGAGGATAATAATATTTTTTTTTCCTAAAAATCAAGGTTACATGGTTGAACCCTAAAGGTTAGTGAATCTTAATCTCAATTAAAGAGTGTTAAAAGGGACACTTATTGACCTATGGGATGGAAACTAGACAGTTTTGCCAGATGAAATCTCATCCCTTAAAAGGGGCATATGTTAACTTGTGGGTGCGATTGAAATCTTAAGTTCAATCCCAACCGACTATGATCCCAAGTTGAAAATATGGAATGTTTCTCGAGACACAAAATCCTCTACAATTATAACCAGACTCCTTCGGATTACAATATGAAAACCTTTTAAGTATTTTTTTTTAATTAGTTAATAATTTTAATCTTTAAAGTTTATATTTTAAAAAAAAACTTAAAGACTAAGGTTAGATGGTTGAATCCAGGTTAGTGAATCTAAACAGTTAAGGGGTATTAAAGAGATATTAAAAGACCATCAACTCTCCATTTTTTTTGGTAGTCGATATCATTTACCTACGTCAGTAGAGTCAGCCGATCAGAAGTTAGCATGGGCAGTGGAGGTCTTGTTGCTCGTACTCAAGGGGGATTGGATCCCAGACCTTTCCCTTTGAAGGCCACACCCCTACCACTCACGCAAGAGGCGGGGTGTCCTTTTGGAGCGGTTGCTAGACTTACCTTTAAGGCACCTTCGCAGCTATCTTAGGTCTGGTTGGAGTGGTTGCTGGACTTACCTTTAAGGCACCTTCGCAGCTATCTTAGGTCTGGTTGTGTATGTTTAAAGATTGAAAAAAGAGACATTAAAAGGGATATATGTTGACCAGTGGGACATAACCGGTAGAGAATTTTTAAGTCTCAAACATACCATGTGAACACGTATCATGTTAGACACGTTATGGCGACAGTCAATTTGCGACTGTTAGGACCCAATCTTGTTTGGTTGACTTTGGAAAGTATCTCAGTTTTACTTAAAACATAAAAATCCCTGTTCTTGTTAGAGAATGGATATTGAAGTGATAGTTTGTTAACCAAAAAAAAAGTGATAGTTTGCCCATACACCTTTCTTTGAAAGGTACGCGTATAATTATAAAAGCTTACATGTACCTTTTTAAAGTTAAAACATCACTAATATCTCTGTCAGCTTTTTCTTCCTTTTTTCATTTTCACTCCCCAGTCAATTTTCTCTCAAGAACTTCTTTTGTACATAAGGTACAGAAGATGTAGTGACCAAAAAAAAAAAGTACAGAAGATGATATAAGACATTGTAAGAGATGCAAGACATTTGTACAAAAAAAAAAAGAAATTATTTTCATGCAGAGGTGTGCACGGTGCGGAGCACCCTTTTCACACTACCCGTGGTAACCGTGCTGAGCTTCGCTTGATATTTAAACACAAAAAAAAAATGTATAAGTAAGACACTTATAAGAAAGTATAAAAGAGTATAACTCTCTACCATGAAATTGTGCTCTATTAATCGTGAAACCGTGCTCCCATAGTAGTTTTGCTATTAAATTGGGGAGCAAGATTTGAGAATGGAAACAGATAGGGGTACCTATGGTATGAGTTACTAATATCAAGACAAAGAATCCATACCTATCGAATTGTAAGAATCAAAACCATAGGTTCTCGACCACCACCATCATCCACCATATGCGTTAGTCATCTAATCCTTTACTACTCTTGTAATGTTTTGTGCTTCTAAACACAAAACATTAGAGAAAAATCAAATGCAACATTAAACCGCAAATCAACCTAAAATCAAACCCTAACCCCTAAATATCAACACAACAAATCAAGCATGCACGATTGAAAGATGATATTGATAAATTCAAAGATGAGAGATAAAGTCTTCAGGATTTTACCCCATGGATTAAAAAGAAAGAAAATGAAAACCTAAATTACGCGGTACCTCTCAAGAGAGGCTAGCAAAGAAACACATGCTTCAAGAACAGGGGGATTCAAGAATGTGAGTAGAGATGATGAAGCGGTAATCATTTACAGTTTTTCCAGAATTTTTGTTAATTATTTGAACGAACACTTTAATCTCTGGTCAATGAGCGAAGAATTTTTCAGTTTCTTTTGGCTCGTGGCTATGTGTAGAAGAGAGGAGAGAGAAAACTGAGATTTCTCATTAATGGAGATTGGGGATATATGTGTAGGAGAGGAGAGAGACCGGTAAAGAAGATCTGGGGTTGTTGGAAAAAAGAGAATAAGGTGGCATTTGGAATAAATTTTATTAGTTAAAAATCAATTTTGATAAAATTGATTTGTAAAATTAACTGTCAAATAATCACTTTTACAAATAATAGTGTTTGGGGAATACAAAGATGATAACCTCAATTTCATATTCTCCAAACACTATTATTCGACAAAATAATTATTTGACAATTTATTTTACAAAATCTATTTTATCATAATTGATTTTAGCTAATAAAATCTAATCCAAACGACCCATAAGTGAGTGAGAAATAGAAACGATAAAACGGGTGGGAAGATCTCAAGGTTGTTTTTTAAAGAGTTAAGTACCATTTTGTCACCCTAAACTTAAAATATCACTAACTTAAAATAGCAATGTTTAGGGCAAGGTTTGAAATTTTTTACCAAAGAGGATATGTATTCCAATATTATCCCTATATGTTTGGCTTTTATATGCATAGCCTTAGGGTTAATATGTCAAAAGAATGCCTTTTCTAGTAATAAAAATACAAATGGTGTCCAATTTGATAAATATGTAAAAAGCATGTCTTTTTAGGTAATAAGAATGCATGACATGCGCTTTTGGGTGAAGTGTGTGCGCGTTCCATGGATGGAACGCGGATGCGCAAACTATCATTTCTCATAAAAATATAATATTATATATAGACTTTGCAGTAGAACTGAAAAGTAGCTGAAGATGATTCCTTAATGAGTTTCCAACTGTTTGAGCTTCTCTTTCCTCTGTATTTGAAGGAGCAAAGGTTTGAGCTTCAGGTAATCTTACCTGCTATCCTTTACCCAACTCTTTCTAGTATCTTTAATTGTTCTTCCCCTCAAGACTCTTTAATCTATGCATGTGGGGTTCTTCAGTACTGTAGTAGTTAGGTCCTTCAACTTGTTTTTTTCATCTTTTATTTATTTTGTGTTTTAGTTTAATTTTACTGAAGATAGTACTGTTTGGATAATTTGAAGGTGAGGGAATATCCAAAGTGAAAAGTGAAAACCTTTTGTTCAATGTCTTGTTCCCCATGTTGGGTGTTGAATTTGTGCTGGTTTTCCATTCCATGTGGGTACCAATATCTTGGAGCTATGGGGGTGTTAGTCTGGATAACTGAGCAAAATCATATGAGTTTTTTTTTATCTTTGTTCTCATGTTGGATGTTCCATTTCTGCTTTCTCATGCTTGTTTCTAATTTCGGTACTAAAAGTTTAAGGACCCATGCTGGTATCACCGGAAGAACTAATTGAAATTCTTGATTACCCGTTTCCGAACTCTTGGTGATGATTGGCTTTGCATTCTTCTCTTTCATGTTGATATCCCATACATGTTTTTGTAATATCTAGGACTAATGTTGGTGGGGGCAGAAGAATTGATCAGATAAGAGTGTTTGGTCATGGAGGTCCAGAATATTGGGTCGGGCCGTGTATTCATGAGACCGCTTCTGTTATTACTTTTATGTTTGTTGGTGCCCATGGGAGTAAGGGGTAGGGTTCGAAATGCCAGTGCTTCTTCGTCAAGGCCGAGTATTGTGAATGTAGGAGCTTTGTTCGCATTTGATTCAATCATTGGGAAAGTGGTGAAGCCAGCACTTGCAGCTGCAGTTGATGATGTTAATTCCGACAAGAACATTCTTGCAGGGACAACACTGAACCTTATCACACAGGATTCAAATTGCAGTGGATTTCTAGGAATAGTGGAAGGTACATCTGAAACTTATGACTCAAGTGTATAATTCAGGCATCATGTACCTTATTAGATTTGTGCTCAGTTTTAGTTGCCATATAATCATGTTGTATTTGCCATGATTCTGATCAAACTCTATTTCTAAAGTTCCAACTTTATTTTTTAAGTTGTTAAACCGACTATAGCCTTGAGGTTACAAGTTCAGTCCAAACCCTTGATGGAAGGAAAAGTGACAGTGTCTTAAGTTTTGTAACCATTGATTTCTGAAGAATTCAAGTTGGATCCAACCTAAATTTTGTAAGACGCGAAGGTGAAAGCACCATGATAATGAGAAACAAATGGTAGTATATTTAAGCAGGATGCAGAGAGCTCATAAAGTTTGTATCTCCTAGGTTCACAAGAAGCCATCTTTTTTTTTCCCCTATCGGTAGGTTAGGCTACTCAAATATAGCACAGAGTAGGACTCAGGAGATTTAGATAGAGAGGATAATTGAGGAACTTTCTAACACTGAACTATTTCCATCTGGTTTGCATATCATATTCTGTCATCTATGAAGTTCTCTCTCTGTATTTCGCCCTTTATAAAGAATTAAAGTTTGCAAAATTCTGACTTATGCTCTTACTCATGTAGTTATGCAGCTAGTAGGGAAAGATGTTGTTGCCATAATTGGTCCACAGTCCTCCGTGACAGCTCATGTAATCTCCCACGTTGTTAATGAACTTCACGTCCCACTTATGTCATTTTCAGCGACAGATCCCACTCTTTCCACACTGCAGTACCCTTATTTCCTCCGCACGACGCATAGTGACTATTTCCAGATGTACGCGATAGCTGATGTAGTTGAATATTATGGATGGAGGGAGGTGATTGCCATCTTTGTAGATGACGATTACGGGAGAAATGGGATTTCTGTTTTGGGTGATGCCCTATCAAAGAAACGTTCCAAGATCTCTTACAAGGCTGCCCTCCCTCCTGGGGCCCCCAGAAGCGTGATTAATGACTTGTTAGGTCGAGTAAACCTTATGGAATCTCGGGTTTATGTGGTACATGTAAATCCTGATTCTGGTCCAACAGTTTTTTCTGTTGCAAATGATCTTCGGATGATGGTCAGCGGCTACGTCTGGATTGCTACAGATTGGCTCCCTTCTGTTTTAGATTCATCAGAACCAGTGGATCCTGACACCATGAATCTCTTACAAGGGGTCGTTGCACTTCGCCATCACACCCCAGATTCCAATCTCAAAAAGGGCCTTATATCTCGGTGGAGCAATTTACAACAGCAAGGGAATGCCACCTTGAGCTTGAATTCTTACGGGCTCTATGCTTATGATTCCGTTTGGTTAGTTGCTCATGCTCTTGATCACTTTCTGAATGAAGGGGGAAATATTTCCTTCTTTAATGACCCTATGTTGCACGATGCGAACGGAAGCACACTGCACTTAAATGAACTCCGTGTCTTTGAAGGAGGCCAGAGATTAATCCAGAAACTAATTTCGATGAACTTTACAGGTCTAACCGGTCAGGTTCAATTTGATTCTGAGAGGAATTTGATTCATCCAGCATATGATATCATTAACATCATTGGAAGTGGATCCCGCAGGGTTGGGTATTGGTCAAATTATTCTCATCTTTCAGTTTTTGCTCCAGAGATCTTATATAGGAAGCCGCCAAACATTTCTACCAGTAGCCAACAGCTTTACAGCATAATATGGCCTGGGGAAACTACAACAAAGCCACGGGGATGGGTCTTTCCTAACAATGGGAATCCCCTGCGCATCGGGGTTCCTAACCGAGTAAGCTATAAGGAATTTGTAGGTAAAGAAAGAGACAATGAGGTGAAGGGATTCTGTATCGATGTCTTTGAAGCTGCTCTGAGCGTGTTGCCTTATCCGGTTCTACATACATATGTATTACATGGGGATGGTTCTCGAACTCCTAGTTACAATGGACTCGTCAAAATGGTTTCCGAAAATGTGAGTACTATGATTTTTACCCTTATAAATCTAATTAAATGCTGATCTAAGTTAGACCCTGTATGGCTATAAGGATGATCTAGCAAGAGAAGGTGCATTTGTTGCATGCAAATAATCACCTCCTCGGTCGGTGATGTGAGGAGGTGCGTCTCGGCTCCCCCTTTTTTTTTTTCTTGCCACGTGTCCCCCTTTTAACTCCATTTAATCGTGGTTAAGATTCAGTCACCCCTAGGGTTCACACATCTACCCTTGGTTTTTAGAAAAAACAAAAAAAAATTAACCACAGGGTTAAAAAACTTTAAACCGAGTTCATGTTGAGTTGAAGGGGTGGCGATGTGAGAGCGAGGAGTGATAGTTCCCTCCTTGCCCGTGGAGAGAACTATTGCTTTTGTTGCATATGCCAGGGGTCGGGCACACAGCTCGATATGTTTCTCCAAGGATTTGTTCTAAACCAGAAAATTGATCCGATTGGATAATCATGACTGTTATTGTATGGACTAAGAAGGTTCACCAAATTTGCTGACCATCAGAGCGAACTGAAAAAGCTACAGTTATGGACATCCAATTGGATTGATTTTCAGTAGGGATTTCCTCTCTGGGACCTGTCAATGGTAGGTCATGTCATATGGTTCATTTGGGGATTGGACTTTGAGTTAACTTTTGTTTCTTGCCCAGACTGTGCTTGAGAGTTCAAACTTCAAACTCTAGTAAGCATCTTAATCTATATCCTTTCTTCTTCAGAAATTTGATGCAGTTGTTGGGGACATAACAATTGTTACAAGTAGGACAAAGGTTGTCGATTTTACCCAGCCTTACATCGAGTCAGGGCTTGTTATAGTTGCTCCTGTCAAAGAGGTAAATTCTAGTGCTTGGGCCTTCCTAAAGCCATTTACATTACCAATGTGGTGCGTCACTGGTGCTTTCTTTCTCTTTGTGGGAGCTGTTATTTGGATTCTTGAGCATCCGAAGAACACTGAATTCCGTGGTCCACCAAGGCAACAGATTGTAACAGTTTTCTGGTTAGTATCTCTAACTCTATGGAGATCCATCTTGTTCAAACACAGTTACTGCATGTCTCACTGGCCTATGATGTAGTGAGTCATGTAGATTTTGTCATTTGTTTCTAATCGTTAATCTTTACATGTTCACCGACTCTGCTCCATGGATATTACGCTACTTCTACTGAGATTTATTATAATCCTGCAGGTTTAGTTTCTCGACGATGTTTTTTGCTCACCGTAAGTAAATCTTGCCTCATCTATTATGCTTCCCTTTCACTGTGTCGGAATCTTTTTCCATTCGGTGTTTTCTATTTTGTGGGTATCCAAAATTGAAGCTCCTATGCCCTTTGGCTACTTGGACCTAACACAGGACAGAACACTGTGAGCACCCTTGGACGTTTGGTGCTGATTTTATGGCTCTTTGTAGTATTAATCATCAATTCGAGCTACACGGCTAGCTTAACATCAATCCTCACAGTTCAGCAGCTGTCATCAGGGATTGAAGGGATTGACAGCCTGATCTTAAGTGCTGAACCCATTGGAGTTCAGGATGGGTCATATGCATTGAACTATCTGACTGCAGAGCTGAACATTGCAAAGTCCCGACTTGTGACCCTAAAGAACCAGGAAGCTTATGTTACTGCCCTTCAGCGTGGACCAAAAAATGGTGGAGTAGCTGCCATTGTTGATGAGCTTGCTTATGTTGAGGTTTTCTTGTCCAACACCAAGTGTCAGTTCAAGATTGTGGGACAGGAGTTCACAAAAAGCGGATGGGGATTTGTAAGTATAATATTTACCTTCTCTGCCTATGCATGGAAAAACCATAACTACTGCACTAACTAGAGTGTCATGCTGAACTGTTTGATTAGTCATGTGGTGATAGAACTCGCCATGTTTTGGATTTAATGGGGGTATCATGCTAGTGTGTATTGAAATAACCTGCAAGTAGAAAAGCAGAAACACAAAAGAACACACAGGATTTAAGTTGTTCACCCAATGTGGGCTATGTCCACAAAGAGCTCGGCTTCTTCACTAATTCAAAGCAAAGAGATTACATAGATCACTCTCTCACAGCCTCTCTTAGGAACTTGTTCTCTACAGAATAGAAAACCCTAGACTGAATATTATATTATATACCTAGCCAAAAATAGAATTTGAAAGACTCCTAGTATAATTAGGAAACCCATAAAAAAAACCTTACGGAAGCCCCAAAAAAATCGAGGGGGGCCCGGGTGTGCAACACTGAAGTCATAACAAGCTGAAATCCAAGACACTTTGCACAACATACTGATCTTGTACTGTTATGCTAAATACGCTCTTTTGATCTCTACATCATCATATTAGGTTAGCCGATTTTCATTTATCTGGAGTTTACAGTGGATTATTTATATTATAATCAATTTTTTTTTACTTGGCTCTAACAGGCATTCCCGAGGGACTCTCCTTTAGCCGTGGACTTGTCAACCGCCATCCTTACACTCTCAGAGCATGGTGATCTCCAAAGGATCCATGATAAGTGGTTGTCACGAAGAAGTGGGTGCCCAATGCAAGCCAACCAAGTCGGTGCTTATAGACTCTCTCTCAGGAGTTTCTGGGGCCTCTTCCTCATATGTGGTATTGCATTTTTCCTCGCCCTTACTGTATATTTCAGTAGAGTGGTGTGTCAATTTCGTAAATATAGGCCAGAGGAAGCAGAGGTGGTTGAACCAGACGGGTCCGGGTCCAGTTCTCAGCACCCGTCCCACTCGACTACCTTTAAGCACTTAATCGATACATTGGATAAGAAAGAAACTGAGATCAAGAACAAGCCCAAGAGGAAGTCAAGTGATAGCAAGCAACAACAAACTAGTCAGATCTCAGATGCCAGTTCACCTGCTTAGGCAAATCTTGATTTTGAACTCCTGGGTCTCTTATACTTCTCATCTGCTTTGTATTGTATGATCAAGGCTACATTGGTTAGCATAGCAGCCCATCCAGCTCTGCCTATCTATCTCCCAGGACAGAGTTGGGATGCTTTGAAAAAAATTAATTATAGAGATATAAGACATGTAACCATTGAGCAGAAGCCCTATGGTCTATCTGTTTCTTTGCAATAAAAATGGTCCCTTTTATAAATAATATTAATGAATAAGAGACTACATGTTCTATACCAATATACATCCCTTCTTTCCAAGGTACCAATATAGAGAACCATGTAAATAGCAACTTAGTACAATACAGAATTATGTGATATCCCAATATTTCCTCAACTGTTGGCTGGCATGCCATGTGGATCATTGTCTTGTAAATTCTTTAGGGTTGTCAATCCGGCCCTCCGATGAGGGGCCCGGCACTGTCCTGCTCTCCAAGTCCGCAAAATAGGGGGCTTTTTTCTTCTATTAGGGCCTTGAGGGTAGGGCCAGGCTTGATTTTGCAAGGCCCTCCAGATTGATCGGGCCTAGTAAGACCTAAGCCCTGCCTTGGCTCTACCCTCCCTGGCCCTCGTCCATCTAATATATATATATATATATATATATGTGTGTGTGTGTGTGTGTGTGTGTGTGTGTGTGTGTAATAGGGGATATTGTCCCTTCATAAAGTCTCCAAGACCCAAGTTCAACAATACAAAAGTGAGGATATGGTGGTAATTTCTACCTATCCATTTATAAAATATCTTCAAGCTCCCTACTACCCTAACCTATTTACCCACCTCCCTCCCTCTTTTTCTCTCAAGTCACGGGTTAAAGCTTTATAGTTCTTCTCTCATCTCCCTGACTCTCAAATATATCACATTTAGCACCGGAGAAAGGTTACTTGATCAGTTTAGGAGTATCTGTATCTTAAAATTGGATACTTCAAAAGTTTACCAGAATTAGATTGGTTCATAGGAGAATGATTCACTACATATGTTGAAATTAGATATACTGAAACATAAGTTGGATAGTTAAACATAAGGTATATTGATTAGTTTCATTTACTAGAAATTAATTATAAAATAATAATGTGACATTTTATATATTTTACTCAAGATTTTTTTGTACTCTATCTAATTACCATCAACATTTGTTTTTAAACTTTGCCAAACTGCTCTTTGCATTGCATTGTTGGTCCCAAGGCCAGATAAAGGATGAGGGTTATACGTCAGGTTGGCAATTAATGTAAATAAAAAATCACTAAGTCTACGACTTAAAGTTTCCTTTGCTCTTTTTTAGGCCCTAGCTCATGAGGGTAGGGCTTGGGCCTAGCTAGTTTAGGCCATTTGGGGGCTAGGGCCTCACCCTGTGAATGAGGGTCGGGTCCAGTAAGACTTAGGGCGTACCCTGGCCAGGCCCTTTGACAGCCTTAGTATTCTTATTTTGGTCAACTTCCTTATGAACTCTTCTTTGGTGCTGTGTATGTCTCTCTTTATCCCCTCAAATTGGGAAGCAAAGGAGACCAAGGTTCAATTTGTCCTGAACATTCTTCTTGGCAGGGGTTTGGTGGAGACATCTCAACTCTAAACCCCAAATAAACCTGAAACCCTAAAATCCTAAAATCTAAATTGTAAATCAGTACAATCTAAACCTAAACCTAAACCTAAACCTAAACCACAAAACCCTAAATCCTTAAATCCTAAACCCCAAACCTTCAAACCCATAAACACTAAAACCCTAAAAGGCTAAACCCTAAACCCTTCAACCCATAAACACTAATCCCTAAACGATAAACCATAAACCCTAAGATCAACAATAGGAGAAGGCAAACTTTCCCGCTAGCATATTCTGATTGGTTTTTACCCTACATTTTCTATGTATCATTGTTACCTACAATGATACTAACCTTGAATGGTGAGGATCACCTGATCGACCTGTGCTTTGGGTTACAACCCATCCAAATTAGTGGGTAGTGGTGGCAATTGGGCTAGGTTGGCCAAAAGCCTGATTGTTTAGCCCAAAGTTTAGGTAGCCTGGGCCTTCCTTACTTTGGACTGGGCTGACTAGGGATAAGAATATAGGCTTGAAATATAATTTGGGCTGAGCAAGGTCTGCCCTTGGCTTAGCCCGAATTCTGCCCAACCCGAGCTAAAGATATATATATATATATATATGTATATAATAGAAAGAAACAAGACTCTTCTTTTTGATCTCCAAACTCCAATCCCTACAATTCTACAAGTGTTGATGTGGCATCATTAAAAAGTCACCTCTTTTCTTATTCCACCTTATCATCTTCCTAATTTTTCTCTATTTCTCCATTTTTTTCTAAAGACACGTGTGTTCCTATTGAGGAGACGTGTATCGCCCAAACCTTGCAACATTTTGTTTCAAAACCTACTAAATACACCCAAGTAGTTGGTTCCCAATCAATTTTCACGGTTCAGCAGCTGTCATTGGGGATTGACAACCTGATCTCAAGTACTGAACCAATTGGAGTTCAGGATGGGTCATTTGCATGCAACTATCTGACTGCAGAGCTCAACATTGCAGAGTCCCGATTGTTGATTTTGATTTTAAATTGTTTTAAATTAATAAAAACCGGATTATTAGGATCCGGGGTTTTGATTGTAATCATGGACTAAAATCCCCATTAATTTAATCTTTGTTTATGTTGAGTGTATAATCTATTGAAAGAGAGAAAATACACTTTTAGTACATTTCCCCTAGTTCTTTAGTCTCACATCTGAAAAGTAGAGAAAATCTAAAGAGTTTAATTACCTCATTGTTTGCTTAGTTGTCAACAACTAAGCATTTGGTGTAGACTTTGACCCACCAATTCCTTTAGATGATATCTTGGGCACTATGAGGCGCACTTCGCACGTGCGCATCGTCGCGAGTCGCTATTTCTTTTGAGTAAATCAGGACCGTTGATCTAATCTCAACCGTAGATCTAGGTTGGCCTTGATCGGATGATCAGTGTGTTTGATGAAAGCTGTCTGATTAAGTCTCAGGGTCGGACTGATCTGGGTTGTTGGATCGTGAGTGCGATCTGAGAACCCTGATGGACGTCAGGTGGATCAGACCATGAGTGCCTTGGGTCAGTGGATGTAGGCCCATGATGGGCTGCTCTGACCAAGGCCTGACCCTGTGTGCCATGTGGCCTGCCTGGTGTAGGAAGGGACTAGCCAAGTGGCTGAGCCCGTGTACATGCAAGGCGACCTTGGTCCTCTATAAATAGAGGACTTTGGAGAGGTGTTGGGTTCTATTGGAACTCAGACCAGAACCAGATCCACATACCCAGACCAGTGAGCCTAAAGAGGAGACCCAGATCAGAGTAGGTGTACCCTGGTCCAATCAGGTTGAGCCATGGTCCATCAGGTGGACTCCGAACCAAGGACCTCCTAGGAGGACCCTAAGCTGGAGACCTCCATTAATAGTGGACCTTGGAGCTCAAGGAAGAAGATCCAGAGGCCCATAACTCAGAACTAGACCCAATAGGTTGTCCGGATCGATCCAGATCATCCATGGATACCAGGAAATGGACTGTTGTCCAGCTCCTGATGAGGTTGCAGGATGCCTTCGGGCTTCTCAACCGTTCATCTTAGAACAGTCCACGTGCGAACCGTTCGATTGCCCAATCTAGGAAACCAGATCAGGTAGAGCAATGAATCTGTCCTATGAGGATAGAACCATCTTGGTAACCATCCGATTTTGGGGTGAACCTACCATATCCACATGATGGATCTTATAAGGACTATTGTACCCAAACAGGGGTATCTTGTTGAATGGGTTAATCTGGACAAGCTTGAACTTGTACCCAAACATAATCTAGAATTGATAAAATCGGATTAACTATAGTCTTGTGACCAAACAGATTAGGAATAAGTTGAAATGTATTAACTTGAAAAATCTCTAACCAAACAGGACCCAGGACAGAATTGATTCTGGCCAAACTAGAATATAATTCTGTGTAGTATTGATTCTGGACAAAACTAGAGTCTGTAACCAAACAGAATAGGTGCAAACCCATTCTGGAATAAGTTAAAACAGGATTAGACCAAAACCAAAGTGGACCTAACCCTATAATCAAACAGACCCTTAAACCCTGAGGGGTAAAATGGTAAATTTAAAAATTGTCTAATAAATTAGATAATCTCTTACTGTAAATCTGATGGGACTTTAGGACACTTGGATAATTGACAAACCCTAATTAAATGAATATATATATATGTATATATTTAATTTTGAAGGGCATCCTAAAGGAAGATAAGTACCCCGTCTTCTACAGAGTAGTGCAAACTCGTTGGGAAGACCGAAGAGAATCCGAACTAAATTGTATTCCGGAGATAGAGCTGCCACATCCCTTGCACATGGGAGGCTTCGACTATCTTCAAGAAAGACTCAATTGTAACACCTCTCAGTGAAGCGATTCTCTACCTTAATTAATTAAATAATTAATTGTTTAATTATTTGTCATTATTATCTGTCCATATTTGCTAAGTGGCTATGTGTGTAGGGATTTAGCCCAATTACACCAGCACCGACTTGTGACCCTAAAGAACCAGGAAGATTATGTTACTGCCCTTCAGCGTGGACCAAAAAATGGTGGAGTAGCTGCCATTGTTGATGAGCTTCCTTATGTTGAGGTCTTCTTGTCAACGGCAAGTGCCGCTTCAAGATTGTGGAACAGGAGTTCACAAATAGCGGATGGGGATTTGTAATTATAATATTTACCTTCTCTAAGGTATTAAACTTCTGCTTCGGTATAAACTTTGTTCGCTAAGGAAATTGACTCAATTCGAGGAAGTTTAAGGAAGAGCGAGGAAGTTATGTAAAACTTAAAGAAGTTTAGGAAACTTTAAGAAAACATTGAAATTTTAAGATGAAACTTTAGATATTCAATATTTAATCATAAATACACATATAGAATTCATTATACTACTGGATGCAAACATGTAGAGTATCAAATGTGAGAATCATATTAAGTGACATGTTGCGCTTACTTTCTTCTTGATATTTCTCTTCATTGGCAATTTTTTTTAACTACATTTTATTCTTTTTGTTAAGTTAAAGGAATATGTAAGGCCATTTTATTCTCTATTTCTTTTAATGATTATTCATGTTAATTGTTTTAGAAATCTGAAAAACTTATGAATGCACATTAAATTTGATAAATAATTGAAATTTAATTTAGTTTCTAAATCTATAAAATAATAATTTATAAATATAATAGAATTAACAATGCTCTATAAATGGAACACAACATATCTTTCCTTAAAAAAGGAGATCGAATCACAACCAATTGCGTTTCACAATAGAGTGTTTAATCGTATCCTCAAGCCAACACATGTCCATTTTAACCCATATTAACCATGGTTAAGATTCATTAGTCTTGGGGTTCAACAACATAATTTTGGTTTTTGTAAAAAAATTACTATAAAAATATTTAACTCTGGTTAAGAATTATGAACCCTTGTGATTATTTTTATATTTTTTTTTTACAAATAATTACGTTATATTATTGAACCCCAAGGGTTAGTAAATCTTAACCACAGTTAATAGGTACATGTACGTGTTGGCCTATGGGTGCGATTAAACTCTCCCTAAGTTCAATCGCAATTGATTGTGATCCGATCTAGTGATTGTTTACAGCTTACGGTTAACAAAGGATGCTCAAGAAACAAAAGAAGATGGAAGTGGTAATAGCCTTACCCAATACCTTTAAACCAAAAGAAGAAGGGAGTGGTAATAGCATTACCCAATACCCTTTTAACTTAAAGTTAAAACCTAAAACCTATTCTCATTCACGAATTGGAAATGGGAGAGGGAGAACGAGAGAAGTCGAACAAACCTAGGGTTTGGCTCTCAGCGACCACAGTGGCCACGACAATGGCGATGGATGGTGATGGAAAACTCGACTTCTATTCCTCTAGGTAAGTACCCTAAGGTCTAAACCTATTCGGATATTCTCCTCAAATTCCTCTGCCGAATTTGGTTCTCTCTCTTCTCTTCTCTTCTCTTATCTTTTTTTTTTCCACTTCTCACATGTGATTCTTTACTTTTTTGTTGTGCTAGTCTCAAATCTCAATTGGATTCTTGAATTTATAAACTCTTAATTGGATTCTTTAAATTTCTGTTGTGTATATGGCAGTCTACAAATATGTCTAACTCATAAACAATCTAAATTTTCATTTTTTTTAAAAATGTTTCTGTAGACTTCGGTGAACTTCCACCGAAGTTAAGTAATTTTAATAATAAAATTTTCGGTTTTGACCGAAGTTGACCGAATTGCATCACGAATTCCAGTATTTTTAAAATACAAGTTGATTTTACTTCGGTCATCAATGAAGTCGACTCAATTCGGTCGAAGTTGACCGAATTGGGTCGATTTTTAATACTTTGACCTTCTCTGCCTATTCATGGAAAACCATAATTGCTGCACTAACTAGAGTGTCGTGGCGAACTGTTTGATTAGTCATGTGCTGATAGAACTCGCCATTTTTTGGATTTAATGGGGGGTATCATGCTAGTTTTTAGTGAAATAACCTGCAAATAGAAAATCAGAAACACACAATAACACACAGGATTCAAGTTGTTCATCCAAGGTGGGCTACGTCCACAAAGTGCTTAATTGCTTCGTTATTTCAAAGCAAAGAGATTACATGGATCACTCTCTCACAACCTCTCTTAGGAATTTGTTCTCTATAGAATAGAAAATCCTAGACCGAATATTATATCATATACCTAACCAAAAACAGAATTTGAAACAAACTCCTAGTATAATTAGGAAACCCATAAAAAACCATACGGATGCACCAAAAAAATCAAGGGGTACCGGCTGTGCAGGACTGAAGTCATAACAAGTTGAAATCCAAGACACTTTGCACAACATACTGATCTTGTACTGTTATGCTAAAGAATTAGTCTAGGGATACTCCCAAAGTGTACTCCCAAATCTTATCCGTTTATCTCAATTATAAATTGTTAGGATTAGAGTTGATGTGACATTATAAAAGACAAAATAAGCCAACCCAAATCCTGACCCTTAATGGTTGGTTATAAACGGTTAAAATTAGGGAGTATATTCGGGAGTATATTTGGGAGTACCTATAGACTGATGCTATGCTAAATATGCTCTTTTGATCTCTACATCATCATATTAGGTTAGCCAAATTTCATTCATCTAGAGTCTACAATGAATTATTTATATTATAATCATTTTTTTTTTACTTGGCTCTAACAAGCATTCCCGAGGGACTCTCCTCTAGCCGTGGACTTTTCACCCGCCATTCTTACACTCTCGGAGCGTGGTGATCTCCAAAGGATCCGTAATGAGTGGTTGTCACGAACTAGTGGGTGCCCAATGCAAGCCACGCAAATGGATAGACTCCCTCTCATTTGTGGTATTGCATGCTTCCTCGCCCTTACTATATATTTCAATAGAGTGGTGTGTCAATTTCGTAAATATAGGCCAGAGGAAGCAGAGGTGGTTGAACCAGACGGGTCCGGGTCCGGGTCCAGTTCAAGTTCTCAGCACCCGTCCCGCTCGACTAACTTTAAGCACTTAATCGATATATTGGATAAGAAAGAAACTGAGATCAAGAACAAGCCCAAGAGGAAGTCAAGTGATAGCAAGCAATGACAAAGCAAGCAAATCTTGATTTTGAACTGCTGGGTCTCTTATACTTCTCTTTTGCTTTGTATTGTATGATCAATTCAAGGCTACATTGGTTAGCACAGCAGCCCTTCCAGCTCTGCCTATTTATCTCCCAGGACAGAGTTGGGATGCTTTAAAAGAATTCATTATAGAGATATAAGAAATGTAACCATTGAGCAGAAGTTGTCTAGTCCATCTGTTTCTTTGCATTGAAAATGGTCCCATTTATAAATATAGTAACGATAATAGTAATGAAAAAGAGTACATGTACTATACCAATATACATCCCTTCTTTCCAAGGTACCGATAGAGAGAACCATGTAAATAGCAACTTATTACAATACAAAAAATGGAAGAATATATCTTAACAAAATCATGTGATGTCGCAACATTTGCTCAACTGTTGGCTGGCATGGCATGTGGATCATTGCCTTGTATATTCTTTAGGTCAGTCAATCTGTCCGATGAGGGGCCAGCCCCGTCCTATCCTCCAAAGCCCGCAAAATAGATGGCATTGTTCTTCTATTAGGGCCTTGAGGGCATGTCAGGGCTTGATTTTGAAAGGCCTTCCAAATTGAGGGGTAGAGGCTCCCCTCTCCTTTCTTTAGTAGCACAGAGGGAAAGACGACTGAGCCGAAACCACCAAGGAAGGCGGAAAGGCAAGGGAACAAGGAGAGGGAAGATTCATCCAATTGAACCCACACTCAAAGGAGGACCACAAGCTCGGGCCGGGCCTGGTAAGACCTAAGCCGTGCCGTGGCCCTGCTCTCCCCGACTACAACGCTACACCCCAAACCCCCCACACCCTATTTTTAGCCCCTTACAAGAAAATCCTGGCTCCGCCCCAGCTAGTGGGTGTAGTGAAAGCCTGCTTGTGGACTTGAGTCTAGCGGCCATCAGACCAAAGGGGTCCATGTGCTGCCCTAGGAAAGGCCCTTGATATTTCTCTCTCTCCAGGCACTACACAAATCCAATTCAAGTCCATTTTAAGCCCAACACTGGCCCACTACTATGTATAGCCCCAAGCCCACTAAATATATTTTTCTAATCTACATCACTATGACCTAAATCAATTGAAAAATCGTAACCGTTTAGTCTATCTAACTTATCTTTTGACAAAAATAAGGAATTATTAGCAAAAACCCCGTGCAAATGCACGGGTGTTAAAAGAAAATAAATAAACGAAAAATATGATGAGAAAATTAAAAATAGACAGTAAAGAATAAAAATAAAATAGAAAAAAAATGATGATAATTTAATCATCTTATGAAATTTTTTATATGTATTTTATTAAAAATAGTCAATGTAATCATTTAAAAATTCATAATTCTAGTGTTATATATAAATTTTTATCTCATAACTTCAAGAAAGTAAGTTTGCATCATTATAAAAAAAATAAAATTATCTCATCTCATCTAAAAATTTAATGTGTCAAAATTATTTAAAAGTTCTAGAAATGATGATATTTCTTGTAAATAAATAAGTTCTTTAAATAATTAGTTATTAGAAAGAAAAGTTTATATAAAAGAGAAAATGTTAGTCTCTTCTTATTCTTCAACTTGAAACAATATCTAATTAAATTTTTTATAATTTAACCCACTTTAAAACTACCACTGGTTTGCATAAAATAAGAAAATACAAAATAAATATCAAATAGAGATACCATGTCAAGAAACTCAATTTCTTATAGAGTATTTACTAATTAGAGAGTTAATATAATTAATTATAACCTATGTAAATAAATATATATATATATATATATATATAAGGAGAGATTAAGTGTGTACCATTATTTTAGGAAAGATCTCTTTCTTTCGTTAATTATTGTTAAATTTTTATTTTTCTTATAATTAATTGAGAGATGAAAGACTTTAGAAGAAACCATTTGACACTAATGAATATCTAGAATAATTTGAATTTCATTTTATTATTCTTAATATCAATGATAGCATGAATCTCATCAATTTCAGTGACAATAATCTATGTTATTTCAAATCGTTACTACAAGAGTAAAATAGAAGACCTAAAAAAGTGTCTAAAATGCACTAATACCCAACCAAAGCTCCATATAAAGATCTATAAGTATAAAGGCAAGTAATGCAAAAACCAAAACTTGACAACTTCCAATAGCATCGAATTACCCAAAATATAGTACCTAAAATTGCACTCATGCTATAATGCACCCAGACTCAAGAACTTCCCAATAGCTGCTATGAAAACAAACCTCTTAAGATTTCCACCCTAGATGCTCCAATGTTTAGGAAAAACCACCCCGGTGAACCATACTAGCTAAAATGCACAACATGCTAAATCCTTACATGTTTGAGAAAGAAAAGTGTCTTGTTGATTTGTCAACTATTTATAGGAGATTAGGGAGAAGGTAGACAAAAAGTTAGAAAATTTGAGGATGGTAGATGTTAAAATTTAATTAATTGCAATTAAAGAATGAGAATGTGGAGAGAAGAAAGGAGAGACCCTTAGATTTCATATTTTTAATAATGTAATACTTACAACTTAATTAGTTACAATTAAACAATAAAATTAAAAGAAATAATAAATATTTAATGTTACAATTTAATTAATTATAATTAAAAAATAAAATGTGAGTGGGGTGAATTTGAGTATTTAACACATCACTTAATATTTAAGAAGGAAGAACAATAATTAAAGGGGTGACATGACGTTTTCTTATTAGATCAATTAGAAGATACGTGACATGAACTAGAATAGAGAATAGATGCCAATGAGATGTCACGTGGAACCAACCAGCATATAGTATTAGTATAGATCATAGGGTGCTGTTAGGCGCACCCCACTTTTTGATGATTGCATCCCATTAGTAAAAATTACTTATTGCACACCATTAAAATCATAAAATTACTTGTACACCAAAAAAAGAAAAAAAAATAGCTATAAAATTTATAGGGTGGTGTTAGGTGCACACCAATATTTGATAATTACACATCATTTTTTAAAATTGATGATTGCACACCATTAGTTTCTTAAAATTTTAAATGTACATCAAAATCAAAAAAATACTTATAAAATTTATAGTTACACACCAAACTCCAAATCTATATCTATATCTATATCTATACTAATACTATATGCCGGTTGGTGCCATGTGGCATATCTCAAATCACTCTATTCTCGCTTCAGGTTAATGACATGTGTCTGCTCACGTGGCATATTGCCCTTAGCCGAACCAATAAGTTGGCGTCATGCCGTCAATACCTCTATTTGAGCTCTATGTTGTTGCCACGTATTATGCCACATGTCTCATTCTTTAATTAGTTGTGGACCCCAATTAAACTTACTTAATCTCTTATTAAAAATTAACTAATTAGGTCATTTATTAGGCCATAACGTTCACACACGTTCAGGCCTCTTCAGGCTCCCAGCGTTGAGGCTCCTCTCTCTCAACGTTCACACACGTTACAGGCCTCTGCATTAATTTTTTTTTTTTTGGCAAGGGCCTCTGCATTAATTAAATCCAACAAATATCTTCAACTCCCTGTATCATCTTGACTCCCTGTATCATCCCTTCGGCTCCTTATCCATTATATCTCTATGACTTCCAAACTAGAGAACCCCCCGTTGACCTTTCTCTCTCATTACCTCTCGTCAGATTCCATTCATCTCCCCCTCTCTATCTCATCTTTCATTCTCCTCTTCCACTCCGTTCTCATGGTGCTACAAGGATCGCAGAAGCCCCAAAAACTGATCTTGAATTTTGGAAAACCCTCATTCCTGTAAGGAGAATGGAGTTGTTAGTGTTTTTATCGTTTTTTACTTCTAATGGGGGGATTCAAATCCTTTTGTTTTGTTTCAGTTAAAGTTACTTGAGTTTTTGTTATAATGAGTTTTTTTTTTCTTCTTGGGCTTATGTTAATTTAATATTTGCTTTATTTTTTTACTTATAATCGTGGGATTCAATTCCTTTTGTTTTGTTTCAGTGATAGATTCTATTGTTTTTTGGGTTTTTGTGTCGATAAGAGACTGTGTTCATGAGTTATGATATTGGGATTTTGTATTAATCAGACACTCATTGTTTTTTTCTCTGTTAAAAAAATATTTTCAAGATAGGATGATAATGGAGCTTCACTCACAGTGGAAAACAATTGAAGAGATTGCAGAGTGTTTGAAACTTGCTTTGTTGCATCCACGGATCATCACAGCCATTAAATCAGAACATGCACTTGGGTATTTTTCTTACCATCATCTTCATTTAGTTTCATCTTTTCTTAACTCATTCTGCAGTTAATTTTCAGAAATTTATAGTGTCTGGTTTGTTCATGTGTGATTTAAAGATTTTAAGTGATGTAAATTTGTTCTACGCAAAGAATTATTTCTCCAAAATCAACACAAACCCAAATTTTGTCGATGAAGAAGGGAGGCTCAAGGTCTTCCCTTCCCATGACTTAATCTTATCTCCTCATGGTTGCAGGCTCTACCCTCCTAACATGCGCAAGGCACTTGATTAATTCTCTTCATAAAAAAAAAAAAAAATATCATATATTTGATTGATGAGCAAACAGAGAATTTATTCCAACACTATTTGATTGTTCTTCTACTTAGTTTTTGGCTATGGCCCATCAAATGACTGATCTAGTGTTGAGATGGTCCTAAATTCTTCATTACTTCTGCAATCTTCAGATGTCCACAAGTGATCCCAGATGCATGACCACCAACTGGCATGGTCTTTCAAGGTCCATGAATTGTCCCATATTTGTAACCATCGTGTGCCATGTCTGCATAACATGTCCAGAATTTGAAGGAGTCACTTTCATGGTGGAAAGAGCACCCTTATCCTTTTAAGTTTTTTTATTTTTCAAAAATAGCAAATTTTTACGGAGCCCTAAAACTCAAATTCGATTTAAGTGTAATTTTCATGTATACTAATTTTATAGAATGATTGGTTTAATTTTATTTTTCTTTTTTGACAATTTTTCAGAACTCACCAAGAATATTAATATCTAATTAATTGTTGATGTTTCTATGTGGAAGACGTGGTGACAATACACATATCATTTTGCGGGCGAGATAGTTAGAATCCAACACTATGATCACATTTCTTCAATGTTTACGAAGGCCACGGATTGGTGACTATTCTAATTCAGTAAGAGTGTGGGTTACCAGATCGATCGAATAGCACATGCATCTGACTCTACTTATCTGTACCATTGACTGTTATGCTAACTTATATTTCCTGTACCTATGGTGGTGACGATATGTAAAGATCGGTTGCATGGATTGGTGAAAGAACACGAAATCCATATATATGGTTTTTCCGGAATGAAAGGATTCGGCAGGGCGAAGCATCCCTGTCATTTAAAATAACAACTTTAACTTTCTATATGGTTGACAATATTAGTTTTGTTTATGGAAAAAGAAACTTTTAAGACCCTCATTTTGTTTTAGAGGACATTGTGTCAACAATTACATTCTAACAATTGCATAAATTTGGTCTTTATGTTTGTTAAGTTTTAATATATTTTTTTATTCTCTTTATTCACACACCCGTGCATCGCACGGGGTGTTTCCTAGTCTATTAATTATAAGAATAGAGGGGAATAGAGGGTAATGTCAGCTTCATTTTCACTTAAGAGCCACTTTACCCAAGAATAAATAATGCAACCACCACTTGTTTAATTAAAGGTTGGAATTTCTCATTTAATATTTATGGGTACTAATCTATGCAAGTACAATATGGTGGTGTAAAAATTTTCAATAGCATTAATTTATTTATTTTTCTCTAATTTTATCAATTTCTATGACTTAAATAGAGGGAATTTCAAATAAACAATATTTGAATTTTCAATAGTTATTGATTAAACAAAAAAAATCAAAGACATATGAGAAATTATATAATTAATTTTTACCAAAATAAATAAAACCTTAAGTAAAAAAAATTGTCAAACTAAAAACTTAGACCATGAGAATATTTTGGTTAATAGAGAAATAATGACTAATTGAGATTATACAGGGGTGATGAGAATAGAGAAGAAGTCAAGTTGAAAAATAAAAAAATTATGAATGGAGTGCATATATAAAAATATAAAGAACTTCAAAATATAAGAAAATTTTTAAATGGGGTGTAGTTATAAAATATTGGTGTGCACGTAACATGACCCAATTTATAACTACATACCAATTCCCATCCCAAATAGTGAATCCAGGAAGGAACTAAGCCGATCAGTGAGTCTAAGATCTGGGGCTACCTGGATAAATACCATAGTCATACATGCCTAGCTTTGATTCTTGATCCATATATTGTTCCTTTTAATCAAATGTTCCTCTCATAATGACAAGATGTGAAAGCTAGATTGTTACTTGTAGAAATTAAGGAAACAACTTTAATTGAATGAAAATGGTAAATGAATTTGGTGTGATTCATCACTTAGAGATGGAACTCATGAATTATCCTATTAACTTTTATTAAGTTGGATCCAAGTACCTTCCGTAACCCCTTTTTCCCTTCAAATGCAGTTGTAAACATCAGTCCATTTCCTGGTTGAAGCAAAAATGTTAGAGAGAAGCACATGGAAAAGATAGTAGGAGTGGATGAAAAGCCAATTGTAGAGGAACGCGAGCAGGGAGAAAGAAAGGCGAACAATTGTCACTAAAGAACTTAACGAGAATAAGGCCAAAATGGTTGTGGGGGGTGTGGCTATTAAATTTAGTAAAAATTCAAAGGGCAAAATAAATAAGGCTCAGATCCTCTCGAGTTCAAATTGGGGAGGCTCTCTCCGGTTTGAAACCTTAAAAGGTCGCTACATGTCTCCTTTGATACCCCTTAATCATGGGTAAGGTTCACCCACTCCTAGGGTTCATCCACCCATCCTTGTTTTTTTTTTTATATATATTAATTATTATTTTTTAAATTAAAAAAATTGTTTTTAGAGTTTTTTTAATATTGAAAACAGTTTTTAATTAAAAAATTAATAATTAATATATATATAAAAAAACCAAGGATGGATGGGTGAACCCTAGAGGTGGGTGAACCTTACCCATGGTTACGGGGTGTCAAAGGAGACACGTGGCGACCTCTAGGGGTTCAAACCAGAGAGACTCTCCCTGGTTTGAACTCGAGAGGATCTAGAGCTAATAAATAAATAATGAAGTGTACTCATAATATTTTGGAGTGCGCCTAACACCACCCTAATTATATCAAGATGTTATAGTCCCCATCACTAGTTTTACTAAAATACTATGAGTCTCTAAGCCGTTGATTTAAGAAGGTCATCATTGACTTTTTATCCATTTATCATGGTCATTCTATCGAACAGCAGGCAATCCAGTAACAACTTAATACAATAGAACCGAAAGTGTAGTCTTATGAGTGATGCCTCATTTACTTGAAAGGGTTACAGTGTTCTCCATTTAATCTGAAAATGGCGATTGGTTTGGTATCTTCCTTATGGGTATTGAACTGCCGGAGTTTCGTTGCGCCCATGGCTCTTGTGCGTACGTTAGCCGCTTCTCATGCTCTAAAGAATCACGATAAGAACTTGGCTTGCTGTTCTTGGGGTTCAAGCAACAGAACATTTGCCTGTGGTGCTTCGAGAGCTGATGTTGGCGTCACAATCAGCAGTTCTTCAGTTGATGGGTACTTTAGTTTTCGAAAATAATGCTTTATTTTTTTTGGGTTTTGTTTAATTTACATTATTGTGCTAGATTCCTCATGTTTTCAGCTTGTTTTGTGTTAAAGTTCGTGTTTTTAAATCTGAGTATTGTACATTATTAGGACTTTTAGTGCATCTGTGAGTGTTTTTGGAATCTGGCTGCTTCAGTTTTGAATTTCTCTGTTTTTCCTTCTGGGTTTTGTTGATTTTGAGTTCAGAAGCTAGATTATACCAACTTTGGCGTGTTTCGGGGTAGATTTTATGTTTTCAAGTTAGTTTTATATTCGTGATTTTGCAATTCTATGATACAGGAGAATTACCAGAATTGAGAAGTAGTCAAAAGTGATCTGGTGTATTGAGAAGTAGTCAATGTTTTGCTTCTTTTGACAATTTAAATTCCAATCTTTCTAACAATTGGGGAACAACCCAATGAATGGATTGGTTTTACTAATTATACCTGCTTAGTATATAATACCCGAATAGGACCCTCAGAACATTGAGAGGTATTCCTGATCATAGCATAATTGTGTGAAAGGTATGCCTTTTATGCTACATTGTTGCCAAGTTTTGAAATCTCAGCCTAGACGGTACCAAGATTTGCAGTTTTGAGTATGTGTTCATATCAATCTCTGAAGCAGTTTTAGTTGCTTCTCTTCACCCTCACATGGCAATTCTTATTGTCTAATGGCTATTATGCTTAGTACCGCCTGTTTTCATTTTTCTTCTCCCTTCCATTTTTCTTTTAAATTTTAAAAGCTGCCCCAAAGGGGTTGTGGTTTGGCAGGCCTCTTACTAGTTTATCAAATAGAAATATGTTTCCATATTAGCTTGTTTTGCCACTTCTCTCTTATTGGGCTCTCGATTTATGGTGCCACTAATAACGTGGCAGGGTAGTTGGTTACTGAAAATTTTGTTTTATGTTCCATAACTCTGTCAACATCTCTAATTTTTCTTTTTTTTGTCAGTTGACCTAGGAATGAAAATTTTCTGTTTGTCTCCATGCTCTTCCAATGTAATAGAGAACTTCTTTACAGAAGAACAATGGGAAGTGCTAAGGGGACTTACTCTCTTTACACAAGTATCTCTTAAAGTTCTCCTGTGAACCTGTAACTGAGCCACCCTCTATACGAGAGGTTTGGTGAATGCCCTAATAAACCTCATTATTGCATGATCACTTTTGTAGTTGAGTCGGACAGTGAGTTCAGGCGTATCAGTCTTTTCTTACTTATATCAAATAGAGTTTGGGAAAATGTATTCTATTATAATCAGAAACTTGTCCAACTTAGGTGCTCACTGTGGATACTAAGAATATGTGGGCAAACGGATACTTTCAAAGGCTTTTGTGTAGAAGGCATATTGCCGGGCATTGAGCAAAGTTCTTGTAGAGATAATTTTTCACATTCTATAACCAAGCTTGCAAATGGCAACTATTTATGATACATACTTTCTTTCTTGATGGGGAATTTTTGAAGCTAAGAATGTATTGCAATTTTCTAATGGTTATATCACCTGTATCATATTATTTTTCTGTTCGCTTTACATTAGGCTTACTTGTCTAAGGACATTTCTGCCTCTTACACTTTTGTGTCATTTTAGATAGTCTGCAGAACTCATTATGAGTTAGCTCTTCTCTTTTCCCACTGCTGGATCTTATGTTTGGTCTCTGCAGGGGTGGGTTCATAAACCATCTATTTTATAATGAAGATTAGTGTCACATCCTATGTTGCTAACTTGCACCACAAATAACCTAAAAATCTTATTTAAGTGTCGCTGAATCCCATTTAAAGAAAACAGAGGTCTAATTCCCCAAGAACATGATGCCACACTTTCCATGTTTCAATTGTGCCTATTTTGCTGTCATAGCTCTAGTAAAGCACACGGAAGTTTCTAAAAACTCGCATGATTGAGCTTATTTTTCTTTCTCCCAGGATTCTTCGATTTTGATATAAACTAAACTATTTTTTTCCCTTTATTTTTCTTTTGACTTTTAAATCTTTTAATCTGCTAATTCTGAGACCTAATTTTTTCCCAGGTACCCTGAATATAGTCGCTTGCTTCCATGTCCATCACAAAATGGCCCACCAAGAGTAGAACACTTAGTTGTTTCAGAAGGAGGACCTGTTCTTGAATATATTTGTGAAGCTTTGGATCTTCCTTCTCTGTGAGTTCTGTTCTTTTATTGTCTAATTGCCTTCATTTGATGGCCTTTACTCAGGATGGAATGACAAATAGACAATTTTATCTATGAAGGTTTGTTGCAGATCTCATCCACTTTGGAGCTGTGTATTATGCATTGGTGTGTCCAAAGCCTCCTCCAAGTGCAACTCCTGAGCAAATTCAACTATTTAAAGAAGTTACAGCACCATCAGTTCTGAGAAATAGATCTTCCATTAAAGGGAAGACAGTGCGAGAAGCACAGAAAACCTTCCGGATAACCCACATTAATGAGTTTGTTGAAGCTGGAACATACTTGCGCATACATGTACACCCAAAACGCTTCCCGAGGTAATTTATCAATACTCAATTTGACAGCTGTTTCGTACTATTTCAAACTGATATTGTGTGACATGTGTGGTACTTGTTGACTGTAATTAGGTGCTATGAAATTGATTGGAGGTCACGAATTATAGCTGTGGCTGAATCCTATGTGGTTCTGGATAAACCTGCTGGGACATCAGTATGTAAATGACCCCTTTTGTTGTCACTTTGTATTGATGCCACACCAGAAAGCTGTCCCTGTAATGGTTTTATTTGTCGTGCAAAAGCATACTTGTGAGTGCTAGGGCTTTTTGTGCTGTGGGAGATAGAATACCTGAAAGTGTTATATATCCTTTTTCTCTTCCCACAGTTGGTCTGGCCCATATAAGCTTGTTCATCTTTAACTTGTCAAAATCCTATTAAAGAATTAGAAAATAAAGGAAATCACTCAATGAAACTTGAAAAATTAGCTGGGGCCATTTGCAAAGTTGGTTGAGTTACCCATGCATCAAGGAAAGTAACTGTTCCGATTTTGAAGGTTTTCTCTCTCTCTCTCTCTCTCTCTCTATATATATATATATATATATATTTTGGGGGATATTAACAAATCAGTGTGGCATGGAACTGCATCTCAATAAATCCTGGCAGCAATTCCATTCTACCACTGAAAATACCATGTCCAGTGGATGAAATTGACCTAATGAGTGTAATGTTGCTTAAAAAAATTTAGGGTTAGGTTTGCTTCTTCTATTGGCTAATAGGTTGAGGCAGAACTGTTTCTGCATCAATCCAATTTGTCGTAAAAAAAACTAAGAAAAGAGTATTAGTACTTCATAGTTAGCTGGCTGGAAGCTGTAAGTATTTTGTAGATCCATTTGTTGATTTCTACTTTGTACATATATAAGTATTTTGATACATTCACTTACTAATAATGCTTATAAAAATAACCAAATATTGTAATAAGTGTTTATCCATTCCTATTGCTGACTTGTGCAAAAAAATTTGCTCATGTCCTGTTCTCAACTGGATAGCCAAGATCCTGGTTAAGGAATTTGGCCCTTTTTGCAGTTTATTTTAATATGTTTCCTGGTGTCATATCAACCTTATGATTTCAATGGTAGCACATGAATTTGTTTTCCAAAGATAAAGTGAATTGATCACTCACTGCATCTATGTTAAATCAATTAGGTGGGAGGAACAACAGACAACATTGAAGAAAGCTGTGCGACTTTTGCAACTCGTGCTTTGGGATTGACAACTCCATTGAAGACTACCCATCAAATTGACAATTGCACTGAAGGATGGTATAGTATCTGAAATGGAAAGTTTCTTATGAATATTTCCAATAAGTAATGGCTTGAAATTTGCTTGCAGTGTTGTGCTAGCTAAGACTAAGGAATACTGCTCGGTTTTTCATGGAAAGATCAGAGTAAGTTAATATTTCCTTTTTTGGTACAGAGTAAATGCACAAACTGAATTTTGTTTCTCCATAGAAACATATAATGAAGATCATAGTTACCAAGTCGGGGTTCAAGAATAACTCGTCTAGGAAAAAGTTCGGGAAAATCGTCAAAAACCAGAAAATTCGAAAATAAATTGGGAAAATGTTGTGTAAAAAATGAAAAAATATAAAATAAGATTACAAATGATGAAAGTCATAAACAAATATATTTCATATATTAGATATTAATTCAGTAATTTTTCAAAAATTCATGTTTTATTTGCGAAATCCGTGATTTTTTGAAACAGTTGGCTATTTTTCCAAAACTTGCGAATACTTCTTAAAGTAATCGTTCGACGAAAAAGTTGGGTATTATTCGAGATTTTTTGAAAAAATCGGAGAACTTGGTAACTAAGATGAAGAGTGATTTATAAGGATTTTTGTGCTTATCATCCTTAGGCCCTTAACTGAAGCTTTAATCCTTTTTTTTAATCAGGAGAAAAAAGTGGAAAAGCTTTATCTTGCTCTTGCTGCTGCTCCTGTACCAATTGGAATAATTACCCACTACATGCGTCCAGTCAATATTGCTCCAAGACTTATTTCAAAAGGTAACTTTTTGTCATTATCAAGCATGACTAGTAATTCTTGATGTGTCATCTTTCATGTGTTGAAAATTGAAATAGACAGCCACACTGCAGGGTTTCCCTTAAATAACCCTGCTATGAAGCATAACAGATATACACCAAGCAGGTGAGACTAAAAAAATGAAGGGACAATAGCTACTTTATTTCTCCTTATGGCTGAATGCTTATTGGATTACAGAGAGCTTGCTCGAGAGGAAGTCAATACCTTTCTCTTCATCGGCCTTCGGTGAGGATGTTTGAACGGGACAGAACATATGAACACTTTCTCTGACCAGCTTGGGCTATTTCTCTCATAAAACGATAATCTCAGCAATATAGTTTGATGATTTGATCTCTCTAGGTGAATTGAAGCCATCAGAATTGCAGTTAGATTAAGCTTCATATGACTTGCTTTAATATGAATCTAATGAAATATAACTCAATCCAATCTTCTAGTGACTTTTATGGTTTGCTGGTGAACTAATGAGCGAGAATCTTTTCCTGTTTTATCAGGCATTTTGTGACATTGATTTGACCTAGAAATCTTATTTATTGCAGATTTTATTAAAGGATGGTACTTGTGCCAAATTGAGGTCTTGGATTGCAAAGAGGTTCCCTGGCCAAGTTCCATCATTGAAGAAAAGTATTGTGTCGACGACTGTGGATGGCCATCAAAGGATGTCGCGTATGAATGTAAAATCAACCTTTTAACAGGTCGGACACACCAGGTACTTCAATATCCTTTCATTCATCCTTGTCATTTTACATCTTTTACTCCTTTATGGTTTGTGTTTAGTTGTAATCTAAAGCTCTAACATTGTCATAATGGAAGAATAGTATTTATACTCTCTTTCTCCCCTTGCTTTTTTTTTTTTTGGGAGGGGGTGGGGAGAAATGGTTTCTCTCTGCAGGAAAATGTTATGGTCTTTCAATGGATAAGAAAGGGATTCAATCCAAGTAACTTGTAATAAGGTTTACTTAATCTAATGCAATGAAAAAAGGAATAGAGGGATACCATGGAAGCTTGATGCTAATGTGGCATTGGTACAAAGAAAAAGGTCAATTTGCAATATATTATGTCTTTTAGGTCTGCAATATTTATCCCTAAAGAAATTATTGAATGGACTCCATGAGTTTTGTTCTTATTAGGAGATCTTTGTTATCCTACTAGATGTTAGTGAAAAAGAAAGGGAAAAATACATTTTCTCAACTGTAATATCCCACTCACCCTAATCTTCTCTCAGTAATATTAGTAAGGGGTATAAAGAAACATTATTTTTACAAAACTAGTCATACTATGCAGGTCAGAGCACAATTGGCTGCCTGTTGTGCACCTATAGTGGGTGACTCAATGTACATGCCAGCTGCAATTGCAGAGAAGGCCAGTCCTGGGCTAAACCCATTTGGAGAATACAAGAAACAAGATACAAGTGAGGATGATAGAACAAAAGATATCGAAGAGTGGATTGCACAGCATGGGAAGGAACCGAGCGTTGCTATTGGTCTCCAAGCATCCCAAATCTCATGGGATGATGGAGAACACTTTTATGAGGCTAGATCTCCCTGGTGGAGATAACAATTGCACCAGCCCAGGTCTAGTTCTTTTGGCCGCTGGTCAAGAATAAGTGGCACAAGATTAGTGGTCTTTCTTGTCCAGAGAGGTCCATTCGGATCAGGTTAGACTTGCAATTGTTCGCTCTTTTCTTTCACCAAAGTTTTGAGTTCTGGATTCTTTTTGCTCTTGTTGAAGTTGCAGAGTTTGTATATTATAAATTTTGATAACAGGAAAAGAAATTATAAATTTTCAGTTATTAGTTTAAATATCCTTGGTGAAGTTCAAGTTGTGGTAGAGTCGCAAGTATGGTGATTCTATGATTGTTGAGACTTGAGAAGCAGATTTCTTTGTCGGAATTGCGTGGGTCGAACTCCTCGTTGGTAATCGCCAATCTCTATTGCATCATCACCAGGAAATTGTGGTTTAACACCACTCTTGCTTGATCTATGGAGTCGTGTCTTCACTTAGGTTACTTCAAAAATCTATGGGCAAGCTGGCTGTTACTTCAAGCCTGATAGCCGTGCGCCCATATACTGGACTGTATTATGATTACACTAATCAGCTATTTTAATTTTAATTAATTATTATTCTTATCTTTTTTTTTTTAGGGGAAATGGTAGTCTTAGATGTTTGCTTTGTGTGATACGTGCATGTACTGCTTTTGTTAGCTGTTTTTGCAACCAGTTAAAGCAGCAACTCTTCACTTTCATTTCATTTAATCGTGTAGTAAAAGCTGCCAGGAAAAATCAATGCATGTGTTGCACAAAGCTACCGTGTAACACTAGCATCCCCCCTCTTTTTCTCTCATAAGAGTTTAAGATCATCCACATCTTCCTACACTTGTTCTCCTTTTTTTTTTTTTTTTTTAATCGGTGGTAATCTCAATCTTTGGGGTCTAAAGGTTAGTGGGTTAGTGCCTAGCATTTGGAGCTTGGCTCAGAGGGTGGATACAACCATCACACTGCCCTCGGGATCAAACCCAGAACCTCCACCATTAGGGGAGATACACTTACCACTAGGACAAGCTTAGTCCTTTACACAAATGAGAAATGGCCATAGAAAGCTAAACCCTACCATGGCCACTGGAGAAACCATCAGACATCTAGTTGAGCTATGCTATTTTATCTACAAAGAATTGGATGAAGGAAAAATAACAACAAAAATAGGAAGTTGTATCATGCAACAGGAGACCTCTGAATGGAGATTTGAAAAAAAATAATAAATAAATAAATTGGAGATTTGATTTAATTCAAATTACGTATAAATCCCAATCATACTTATTCCTTACCCCTGTTTGGTTGTTGAGAAATATATGTGAACATATACAAAATAAAAGAGAGAAGAAAAAAAATGCAACTGCAAAATGTATTAGAGAAATCAAAATTTTCCTTTGTCTTTTCTCTATTTTCACATAATTTTTCAGAAACCAAAGGGAAGTGGGGGTGTTTTTCTTCTTTTAGTCCCCCATTTTGCTCGCTGCCAAATGCCCTTCTTTTTCTAAAGATTTTTACGAACACTCTTTTTTGACATAGAAGTGTTTTTTGAAACCTGTCATTCAGATGCTACTCAGTGCTATAGTTGGATGTGAAAGACATATATTGTATTGTTCAACGCACACAACTATTTTTATGGTTATTAACTTTTTTTCCCTGAAAACAAAGCTTTATAAAGAGAAAAGAAAAGGAAGGAGAAGAGATGGTGGGATACCGAGCAAAAAATACAACCCCTAGCATCCTGGAGAACAAGACAAGTCTCCCACATAATTAGTCAAGTGATTATCCTCCTTAATTACTTAATGAAGTTACCCCCTAAGATGTTAAAATAGCCTCAACACTTTAATTAATTTCTTAACGAGGTTCCGATTAATTAGTTTCTTAACGATGTTCCGATCGCCATGTTGAACAAGTTTATCTAAATTTGTTCCTCTTAGATGAATAAAAGTCTCAAGAAATAGTTGTCATAAGTCTCCAAGTTCCTTTTTAGGTGTGCAACGGGTGAGGTCGTATGCAGAATGTGGAGAAAGACAGAATTTAAAAGGTCAGAAGTCCGCTCCTCAAAATAGTGTGAAATCACACTAGTTCAAGACTCACCATGTAGATACTCTTCTTTTCTCAGGCAGGAAGGTACTCAAAGCCAGAATCTTTACTCAGATTTCACATCAATGTGAAGGTGGTGCTTAATAATTTTAAAAGGATTAGGTGATTCAACTGAGAACTCCAATGGTTGTACATGTACAACAAATGAAGCTATATACCCAGAGAAACTAATAGAATTCTACTATTTAGATCAACCAAAGGTTGAAATTTGATAATTATGCATTTTATATAGTAATTCATTTTGTATCATAATATGAAATTTGTTCCTTCGCCCCTATACTGAATCTCATTGAAGCGGTAATTTAGGCCATTGAACTGTATACTATCTGTACAATTAATCCTTAACCACTTTGCAACATTTCGGAGGTCTGCAATTGCCTGTGAAATTAAGGATGGAGCTCTCCTTTGACTGATCTTATGGAAAAATCTACCATAATTATACATTGATCAAACAACCCAAATTGTGGAATTCATGATGCTCGAACCAACTAGATCAATTAGTATGGTAGCTAGGGAGATGCTAGATGATTTCCCTTTATATAAAGAAATGAAACTATTCATAATTTCTCTATCATATTTCTAACATAACTATGGAATTCAAAAAAGAGAAGAAAATGGTTTTAAAAAAAAAAGGAATTGTAAATAAAATATACATAGTGAGAATTATGCAGTTCAATTTTCCGTTGAGTGATTTAAACGACGATGGGATGAAAAAGAAGGAAAGATTTTTACCTATAATGGTTATCACACCAATATCTAATATGTAGCTGACTTTCAGATTCATGTTCTTGACTATGCATGTAAGTAGACATTCCTAACAGAGTTATACTTATATCCTCTCGACGTTAAAGACAGTAAAATAAATATGTTATGAAACATATGATACTTTTACTGTTTTTAGTATCTCAGGTTAGGAAAGTGATCTTTTTAGTGGATGCAGCAACACAAAAAAATAAAAAAGTTTAGTGGGTTGTCATAAAGATTTTTGTCAGTGGAAGTTAAAAGGTTTCTATCAGATTCATCGTTCAATTATATATTATGGAACTTCCAGTATCGTCGGACCTAAAAAGAGAAATTTCTAGCTAGTTTTGTCGTTATCGCACTTGACAAAATATGTCGGCAATTTTCAAAGATGAAGCCATTTTATGGAATTGGAGATTCCTATGCCTATTATTCTGTAGCATGCGTAGTGGAATATAGTAAAATATATGATACATCCCTCTTGATACTCCATGATAATATTCAGTATAATCATGTATATCGAAAAAATAAGTGATGTTTTTTTATAATTTTTTTTGTCTCAGTAAGTTGATAAAAGTCTTAATGGTTTCTATTAGAGGTTTGCAGTTAATTTTCGGAAGAATTCTTAATAAATGGTGGGCCGAAAAGGACATTTTTGTTTAATACATATCACATATACCCAAGAAATATTTCCCTGAACTTAAAATCATGACATTAATTAGAATTTTAAGGGGATTTCTGTTAATATATGGACGCATAAAGCGCAACAGGAGTAGCACAACTATAATACCCATTTCACATTCTTCCACTGGAAGAAGTTTTGGTTCCTAATTGCCCAAGTGAGAGGATGCTGAAAATCTCTTGAATGAATGCAAAACAGTAGCAATATTGGCAATACCCCAATATTAAGTCACGCACCCAACTGAGGAATTCAAATAGGAAGATGATTATAAATTGTTAAGATTATACATATGCAGCCATGCAGGAATGAAATCAGGCATGATGAGCAACAATAAATTCAAACCAGCTGTTCGTCTATGTCGACTATATTTCCGAATAATTTCAAGAAATTCTTCCCACATAATTCTCATTTATATAAACCCAGAAATCATTTGGAAGCAAAGCCACATTATTTCCAGTTTTCCACTCCTTTTCTTTCATATGCTCAGTTCCAAAAATAATACCCAGTGAGATCTGCATTTATAAGAAAAATGTAAACCAATATTCTCTGAGATTTTCCTCTATTAGAAATACTTAAAATAGAAAATGACAGTTCTTATCCCCTCTCTCTCTCTCTCATGAATACTTCAGCAATGGGGAATCAAACTGCTCATTAATGCTATGTTTGGTTGTCGAGAAAATAAGTGAACATATGGAAAAGAAAAGAAAATTTTATATTTCTAATACAATTTTTAGTTGTGTTTTGTCCAATTTTCTTTTCTTTTCTATGTTTTTACTTATTTTCTCAGCAACCAAACATAAGGTAAAGGAACTAAGAAAAGAAAGGTTTGACACTTGTTCATCTCTATGAAGAACCAACCAGCTTTTCTAATCATACCCACGTTTTTCTCTCCCTCTGTAAAAACAAGAAGAATATTAAAATCAGCAATAAAAACAATACCAGACCCATTACAGTGTTCTTATCATAATCCCTTCATGGAATCCACTTTTAAGTCAATCCTTCATTGTTCCCAGCTGGAAAAGGGATATTTTCAAGCACCTGTTCACCCGTTTGTCACAGATGTTCTCACTTTCTTGTTAACATAACTACTATAAATCTCAGGTTCAGCCCATTACTCCATCACTCAATTCCACTTTCTTCTTCTTCCATGAGCTTTCTTTGGTTTCATCCATATATATAATCACCATTAATGGAGCCAGTTCTTGATCCTTATCTTCACCTCCCTGAAGCAATACTGATTTTTATCATATCCATGTTGCCGCTGAGAGATGCCATGCGAACAAGCGCCTTATCAAAGTCATGGTATATGCTATGGACATATACTAATTCCATCGACTTCGATGAAAAATATTTCTCTGAAACCAGATATGAACAGCAGCTTGTGTGTTCAGGCCGAAGTGCTAGAACTAATGAGATAAAGAAAGTGAGGAGAAGAAGATTTATAGAATCAGTTTGTCATACATTATATCGCATGCGGGCGGAAAATATCTCAAAATTTGAACTCAAATTCTGTTACAAACCCAAATACCATGACTTCATCTACCAGTGGATCGCCTTCTCCATGGAAAAGAACATTGAGGAGCTGCACCTAGACTTCTCCACCAGAGTTCTTCGACATGACTTCAATCCCTTTAAGGATCCACAATTCTCTTTGCCAGAAATTACTTACTATTATGGCTGCAGATATTTACAGGTTTTGAACTTGAATTCATGCAATCTGGGGGACTATAATTTTAATGGTTTTTTCGTGCTTAGGAATGTTTCGCTAACACGAATCGGATTACTGAAGGAAGCTCTTGTGAATCTGGTAACAAACTGTCCACTCCTTGAGGTTTTGAATCTCATAGAGTGTCGGAATCTCTATCACATTGATATTTCTGATTTGCATTTTGGGCTTAAGAGGTTGATTGTGAGGGACTGTCAGCCATTGGCCCTTGGAATCGACCTTTGTGCTCCAAATCTTCGATATTTTGAGTATTTTGGACATATGGTGACCTTCTATCTGGATAAGTTAGTGAGTCTGGTTGAGGCTGTGGTAGATTTTGGGTTTCAGAAGGTATTTCATAACCATGGTGCAGAGCTCTTTGATCTCCTACTGGATCTCTTCCATGCAAAGGCTTTGACAGTATGTAGTTACCTTCTCAAGGTATGTCCTCTTTACAAGTCATTTTCTCCTTCATTGCAGATTTTAATTGAACAAGGGAATGTTCTGGTTAGTATAATTGGTCTAGTAAATGAGATATATTTAGATCTTGGAATGGTCAGTGTTGGACAACATGCATTGACTTAGCTCTTGAATGTTGGGAAAAAAATTGTCGAATGAGCAACCATTTTCAAGCAAGAATTAGAACCTAAATGGTTCAAAAACAATGTTGTAAATGATTGATAAATATGTTCATTTGATCTGCATGGTTTTGAGATAAGGCCCATTGATAGGTGGCCGACCAACCGGATCGTTGGAATAAATCAGTCAGTTGAACACCGTTATGGTCTGGTATCGACAAATCGCATATTTTCTGTTCTCATATCATTAATTTCCTTTTGTATTTCGCATTTCCGACACATATTCATGAGCATTTTCTAGTAACTTTATCACTAAATGAGGATAGTATTTATGGAAATAATCTTAGTATGATGATTTAATAGAACTCGAGAGAGCCATTTCATTAAGCTATATTACTATGTCACGAATTTCTATTTATGTCTTCACATAATTAAGTTCTTATTCAATTCATTACCTTCTTATATATTCTTTTGTTTCCTGCAGATTTTGCCCACTGAGGACTATTTTCTATTCCAGCTTCCTTGGCCACTCATTAATCTTAAGCACTTGACATTGAAGACAACATTAGACAAGTCTGAGCTCATTGGAGTGTTATGCTTGTTACGAAGTTCGCCAAAACTACAAACTTTGTCCATTCGAACGTGCTTTAGCTGGTGTATTGGGGTGAGTACAACACAGTTGAATGCCATTAATTTCTCATTCTCCCATCTTTATTAAAAGTCTAACAATTTTCTCTGTTAGAACTTCAAACTACCTATTGATTGATTCATAAAATCGTATTTTTGTTTACAGGAATTCTCTTGGCAACCTTTCCACATTAGCCTTAGTCATCTCAAAACAGTTGAGGTTGAAGACTTCCAAGGAAGTGTCAACGAAATAAGGTTGCTAAAATTATTGCTGCAGACTGCAAATGCTCTAGAGAATATGATTATCATTCCCCATCCAGAGTTTACTTTAGGAGTAAGTGCAGGAGATGAATCTGTGATCTCTAGAATTATCGACGACCTAATGGTCTCGGACTGCGCAGCTCCGCATGTATCCATAGCATACCGGCTTGATATCAGTTGCTAGTTCAATTCTCACCTTATATTACAACATCGTAGTCTCAGTCGAACTATATTGTAATAGGTTTCCGTCCCGTCGAATCCTTTTTTTTTTTTTTTATCAAGGTTTAAAAAGTTGCATCAATGGACTTAATAAGTAAAGTTTAATGTCTTATTTGCTCAGTTTAGAGAGGTATAAGCAGATCGGAAGAACACCTCCAAAAATAATGACATAATCAAGTTTGTGATTTATTGAATAATTCTTGGAGGCCTCATTATATTGACCCGTAGGGTTAATATATGGGTGAAATGTATCTAAAGATGGAAATTAGAGTCAATCAAATCAAATCAAAATCTTTTATTGATGCTAATCAAAGATTGTGATTTTGTGATTGAGATACTGACACGTGCATCTCACCCATGTTATTATGTTACACCATTCTCTGTTAATAATAATCAAGGAAGATTTCTATATCAAAACAGTCCAAATTAGGGATCTTTGGGGAACTCTTCTTTAGAAAATGTGTGGCAAAATCACTTTGTAGAACATCTCTAGTCTGTATGGAATATTCAAAGAATAGTACATGGGAAGGAGGATATGGGAACCAAAACATGCTTACATCGAACTCAACCGGAGAATTCAAAAAACACAAGTATAACTTTCTCTTTTGGGGTTACATAATCTATGCGAGTGAATGAAGAGCCTAAGGTACACTTACGGTCGACGTTATGCATGCCTTGTGACGGAACTCGCCATTTGGAGGGTACACCCTATGAGACCCCTTAAAGAAATGCAATCAAATGACTCATAACCTGTAGAAAAAAAATCATTTAATCTAATGAAGGTTTACAGGCAGAAGATCTCTTGAGGTGGGTGCCATTCTCCTTATAACAATATGAATTATCCATTCACAGGAAAATTTTATGCAGTGGTCTTGAGTTAGAGCTTGTAAGTTTCTGGTGCAGCAAAAGCCAATTAGAAAAAATGTCTCTCCTCATTGGATCAAGCCAACAATTGTCTTCTCCTCTTTCTTGGAGATGGATGGGTAGGAGAGAATTTATAAGACGGTAGGGTCTGATTTTTGGTACATGTCCCTTCTGCATACCATCTCTCTTCAGGCAGGCATTGCCAATGCTGAACCACTCAATGGTAAGGAAGTAGGAATGCCCTAATCAGTGAAATTTTTGAGCTATAGGCCTTTTTATAAGGTGAGCTTTTGTGAGTGTTTAGGGCTCCTAGGGACAACGGATTGTTCTCAGGGAGAGCCCTGTTAGTTCTCAAGAAGAGTGGGTGATTCTCAAGATGAAGAGTCCTGACTCTTGGGAGAACAATAAGAAAGCGGACTCACATTACATCGTAGTAGCGCTTGTAGTCTGTACCATGTAATCTCTATATAGTTGAAATTTTTTATTGATTTCGCCCGTAGATGTAGCCCTATTGAGGTTACTCATTTGTATCTTTTCAAATTTGTTTGTCATATTATATATCATCGAACCCTAAGATCTCATATTTTCTTCACAACAACTTCAAATATTGTCGGAAAGGGGAAATGTCTAGCACATGACAATTTACAAAGATCAAACCATTATAAGTAATTGGAGATTCCTATGTCTACTATTCTCTAGCACAGATGTCGTGGAATATAGTAAATATGAAAATTTCCTCCTGATACTCCATGAATATATTCAATATGGAAGAGTTGAGTGAATCCAAAATCCAAAGATGGTTCATGGCAAATAGTAAAGATGTTAGAATATAATCACGAATATGATATAAAATAAGTGATGCTTTTACAATTTTTTTCATTGCCGCATAAACTAATATATAGAAGTCGAATTGTTTCTATTAGAAGTATAAAGAAAAATTTTCTTTACAAAACCAGTCATTCTATACAGGTCAGAGCACAATTGGCTGCCTGTTGTGCACCTATAGTGGGTGACTCAATGTATATGCCAGCTGCAATTGCAGAGAAGGCCAGTCCTGGGCTAAACCCATTTGGAGAATACAAGAAACAAGATACAAGTGAGGATGATAGAACAAATGCTGTCGAAGAGTGGATTGCACAGCATGGGAAGGAACCGAGCGTTGCTATTGGTCTCCAAGCATCCCAAATCTCATGGGATGATGGAGAGCACTTTTATGAGGCTAGATCTCCCTTGTGGAGATAACAATTGCACCAGCCAAGTGAGGCTTAGCTGCCCAGGTCTAGTTCTTTTGGCCTCTGGTCAAGAAAAAGTGGCACAAGATTAGTGGTCTTGCTTGTCCAGAGAGGTCCTTGAGGATCAGGTTAGACTCGTAATAGTTCGTCCTTTTGATTTATAACTCATAATCCCTACAGAATTTGTGAGTAGATAGGAGTTAATCAGCAATAGAAGGTATCAATTGAATTATTTATGTCTGTTCAGATCTCATTGACAAAGAATAAAGTTCAATATGTAACAGATGTATTTTCTTTGGACCATTTTTTTCTTCTTCTAATGAACAATTGTAAATCTATGTAGCTATTTAGATGGGAAGGGGACCGAAGTTTGAGATCTGGTTTCTTTTTGCTCTTGTTAAAGTTGCAGAGTTTGTATATTACAACTTACAAGTTCCTCCTCTCATTTTGCTATCAGGAAAAGAAATTATGAACTTTCAGTTATTAGTTTTAAATATCATTGGTGAAAGTTCAAGTTGTGGTAGAGTCACGAGTATGGCAATTCTATGATTGTTGAGACTTGAGAAGCCAGATTTCTTTGCTGTAATTGCGTGGGTAGAAGTTCGACAATCTCTATGGCATCATCACCAGGAAATTGTGGTTTAAGACCACCTGCTTCATCTATGGAGTCTGTCTTCACTAAGGTTACTTCAAGCCTGATAGGCGTGCTTTGCTTAATTTTGAGGTCTCCAAACTTTATAGGATCCCTGACCAAATAGTTCAGGCCTCGTTCAAGCTTGGCCCATATACTGATTACACTAATCAGCTATTTTAATTTTTTTTTTTTGGAGAATGCTAGTCTTATATGTTGGCTTTGTGCAATTCTTGCATGTATTGCTTTTGTTAGCTGTTTTTGTAACTGGTTAAAGCAACATTATTTGCCCTTCACATTCATTTAACAAGCTGGAAAACTGCTAGTGTTGCACAGAGCAAGTGTGTAACAATAGCATTCTCCTTTTTTTCTATTAAGAGTCTAAGATCATCCACATCTTTCTACACTTGTTCTCCTTTATGCTATCTTTGGTTGTTGAGAAAATATGTGAAAACATGGAAAAGAAAAGAAAAGAAAATTCTGGATTTGTAATACGATTTTTAGTTGTGTTTTGCCCAATTTTCTTTTCTTTTCCATGTTTTCACTTATTTTCTCGGCAACCAAACATAGGGTTAATTACATAAATGAGAAATGGGCATAGAAAGCTAAACCCTAGCTTGGCCACGGGAGAAACCATCAAACATCTGGTTGAGCTATGCTATTTTATCTATAATGAATTTGATGAAGGAAAAATAGCAGCAAAAGGCTGTGAATAGGAAATTTTATTCATGCAAAAGGGGACCTCTGAATGAAGATTTCATTTAATTCAAATTAGGTATAAACCCCAATCATCCAGATGTAAGAGACGCGCTAGGACCCATCTACTTTTTTCCTTACTAGGTTTGGTTGCTGAGAAAATATGTGAACCGGTAAGCCCAAAGCCCATGAGAACCTTGAAACCTTGTGCGGGTGGCCTCAAGGAGATTGCACAGGTCCTCTGTTTCCTGAGGCGTAGTCCCTTGCCAACTGAGCTACCCTTGAGGTTAATGGATCACAAATACAAACCCTAGAATCCTAGTGAACAAGGAAGACAAGTCTCCCACATTAGTCAAGTGATTATCCTCCTTAATGAAGTTACCCTCTAAGATGTTAAAACAACCTCAACACTTTAATTAGTTTCTTAGGGAGGTTCTCATACGTCTCCAAGTTCCTTTTCAAAAGGACTAGGTGGTTCAGCTGAGAACTCCAATGGTTCTATAACAACGGAAACTACACACCCAGAGAAACTAATAGAATTCTACTCTTTAGATCAAACACAACTTGGAATTTGATAATCATGCATTTTATATGGTAATTCGTTTTGTATAATTATATGGAACTTTGATCCTTCACCAATATATATAACTGAATCTCATTGCAGCCGTCATTTAGGCCATTGAATGGTATACTATCTTTGCAACATTTCGGAGGTCTGCAATTGCCTGTGAAATTAAGGATGAAGCTTGTTGAACTGATCTTATGGAAAAATCTTACCATAACTATACATTGATAAAACAATGCAAATTGTGGAATTCACGATGCTCGAACCAACTAGACCAATTAGTATGGTAGCTAGGGAGATGCTAGATGTTTTCCCTTTATATAAAGAAAGGAAACTATTTATAATTTCTCTATCATATTTCTAACATAACTATGGAATTCAAAAAAAGAGAAGAAAATGGTTTTAAAAAATAATTGAATTGTAAAGAAAATATACGTTGTGATAATTATATGCAGTTAAATTTCCGTTGAGTGATTTGAATAATGGGGATGAAAAAGAAGGAAAGATTTTTATCTATAATGGTTATCACACCAATATCTGTAGATAACTTTCAAGATTCATGTTCTTAACTATGCATGTAAGTAGACATTCTTAACAGAGGTGTACTTCTTAACAGAGGTGTACTCATATCCTCTCGATAATCCTTTAAAAGACAGTAAAATAAATATGTTATGAAACATATGATATTTTTACTGTCTTTAGTATCTCAAGTTAGGAAAATGATCTTTGTTAAAGATTAATGGATGCAGCAAAAAAAAAAAAAATTAATGGATGTCATAAAGATTTTTTTTGGAAACGTGGAAGTTAAAAGGTTTCTATCGGATTCATTGTTCAATTATATATTATGGAACTTCCAGTTTGGTCGGACCTGAAAGGAGAAATTTCGAGCTTTGTCATTATCGCACTTAACAAAATATGTAGGCAATTTTCATAGATCAAGCCGTTTTGGAGATTCCTATGCCGATTATTCTCTAGCATGCATTGTGGAATATAGTACTTATGAGACATTCCTCCTGACATTCCATGAAAATATTCAATATTGTAGAGGTTTGCAGTTAATTTTTGGAAGAATTCTTAATAAATGGTGGATCTAAAAGGACAATTTTTTAAAATATACTTATCATACCCATCAAATATTTCCCTGAACTTAAAATCATGACACTAATTAGAATTTTAGGTGGTTTGTGTTAGTATATCGACACAAAAAGCGTGACAGGAGTAGCACAACTATAATATCCATTTCATATACTTCCACTGGAAGAAGTTTTGGTTCTTATTTGCCCAACTGAAAAGATGTTGGAAATCTATTGAAGAAATGCAAAACAGTGTTAGCAATGGCAGACAATACCCCCATTAAGAGAACATGGTTTAAGTATCTTAATAGTTATATTAATTTCAAATCACCCAACTGAAGGAATTCAAATAAGAAGATGATTACAAATTGTTTAAAATATACATATGTAGCCATGCATGCATGAAATCAGGCAAGATGAGCAACACTAAATTCAAACCATCTGCTCACCTATATCGACTATAGCTTCCGAATAATTTCGAAAAATTCTTCCCACATTATTCTTATTCTTATAAACCCAAAAATCATTTGAAAGCAATAAAGCAACCATTATTTTCAGATTTCCTATCTTTTTCTTTCATATGCTCAGTTAAAAAAAATTCCAAAAATAATACCCAGTGAAATCTGCATTTATAAGAAAAATGTAAACGAATACTTAAAATAGAAAATGACAGATCTTATCCTCTCTCTCTCTCATGAATACTTTCAGCAATGGGGAATCAAACTGCTCATTAAAGGAACTAAGAAAAGAAAGAATTTGACACTTGTCCATCTTTATAAAGAACAAACCAGCTTTTCTAATCAAATCCATGTTTCTCTTCCCCTCTGCAAAAACAAGAAGAGTATTAATATCAGCAATAAAAACAATATCAGACCCATTACAGTCACAATGCAATGTTCTTATCATAATCCCTTCATGGAATCCACTTTTAAGTAAATCCTTTATTGTGCCCAGCTGGAAAAGGGATATTTTCAAGCACCTGTTCACCAGATGTTCTCATTTTCTTGTTAACATAACTAATATAAATCTCAGGTGTCGTCCATTACTCCATCACTCAATTCTCTTCATCTTCCATAACATTTCTTAGGTTTCATCTATATAAGCACCATCAATGGAGGCAGGTCTTGATCCTTATCTTCATCTCCCTGAAGCAATACTGATTTTTATCATATCCATGTTGCCACTGAGAGATGCCATGCGAACAAGCGCCTTCACAAAGTCATGGTATATGCTATGGACATATACTAATTCCATCGACTTCGATGAGAAATATTTCTCCGAAACCAGATATGAACAGCGGCTTGTGTGTTCAGGCCGAAGGGCTAGAACTTATCAGATAAAGAAAGTGAGGAGAAGAAGATTTATAGAATCAGTTTGTCATACATTATATCGCATGTGGGCGCCAAATATCTCAAAATTTGAACTCAAACTTTATTACAAACCCAAATACCACGATTTCATCTACCAATGGATCTCCTTCTCCATGGAAAAGAACATTGAGGAGCTGCACCTAGACTTCTCCACCAGAGTTCTTCGACATGACTTCAATCCCTTTAAGGATCCACAATTCTCTTTGCCGGAAATTACTTACTATTATGGCTGCAAATATTTACAGGTTTTGAACTTGAATTCATGCAATCTGGTGGACTAATTTTAATGGTTTTTTCGTACTTAGGAATGTTTCGCTAACACCAATCAGATTATTGATGGAAGCTCTTGCGAATTTGGTAACAAACTGTCCACTCCTTGAGGTTTTGAGTCTCGTAGAGTGTCGAAATCTCTATCACGTTGATATTTCTGATTTGCATCTTGGGCTTAAGAGGTTGATTGTGAGGGACTGTCAGCCATTGCCCCTTGGAATCAAACTTTCACTACAAAAATATAGGCCTTTAGGAGCAATCCTTTCATGGCGTTAAACAAAAAACGCCTCGAAAGGCATTCAACCACGGCGTTTCTATAGAAACGCCACCGACGCCGTAGTTGGGGGACTCTATCACGGCGTTTTTTTTAAAAAGTGCCGCGGAAGACATGGCGGGAAGTCGGATAGAGGCTCGCGCCACGCCAACCACGGCGTCACTTAAGGGTCTTTCATGGCACTTTTTAAAAGCGCCGTGAAAGGCCCTGTATTTGGCAATTTAGTGCCCAGCCCTTTCCCACTTCTCTTTCCCTCCATATTTTCTCTCCATTTCCCTCTTCACTTTAGGGCTCCCAACTCCGGCCACCTTCTCCGGCTCCCCTGCGCTGCCCCTGCTCGTGGTCCCGTGTGCTCTCCTGTATAGTTTAATATAAACAGCCTAAGCGTTTCATTTGTTCGCATCATCCTCTCTTGGTAATTTCCATTCCTATCTGTTTTCTCTCTTTTTTTTTCTTTTTTTTAAACATATTATCTCTTTTAATTTTTTTTTTCCCCGATGAGGATTAGTGGTTTAATGCTTTTGTTTTTACTGTTTGCTATTTATTTAGTTATTGTGTTTTTGATTGTTAATGGAATTTTTGTAGCTTTGAGTTCTTGCTGATTATCTGATTTTGTTTGTACTATGTTTTTGTTTAGAAATTCGGAGTTTCTAAGCGGAATAGGAACTTATACATGTCATAGGTTCATGTTTTTTGGTTTTGAATTTGCTCCATTTTTTTTTTCTAGGGTTCCTTTTTTTACTGATTATCTGATTTTGTTTTTACTATGTTTTCATTTAGAAATTCGGAGTTTCTAAGCAGAATAGGAACTTATACATGTCATAGGTTCATGTTTTTTGGTTTTGAATTTGCTCCATTTTTTTTCTAGGGTTCCTTTTTTTCGTTTCCTTGTTTCTTGCTGTTATGAGTCATTTATTGGATCTGAATTTATAGGATCGTCTCTATAAATTATTATTATTATTAATTAATTATTCATGGAATTTATATTAAACTATGTCTTATTTTGTGATTCTTTTATTTAGCTACTGCCCATTTGATTTATGTACATGATCCAGGTGCAGCCCTAAGATGGTTTCTACCCATAAGATTTGCATCTACTCTTTTAATTTTCTCGAGATGGGATTTGATCTAGTTCTCGCCGGATCAAAATCATCTGGCCTCCCCTTTGTGAGTGACAAGTGGTGATAAAAAGGGGAGAAGATATCAAATGGAGAGAAGTCAATAAATAGGGGGGGACATGGAATGACTTCTCCCCCTTTTTATCACCACTTGTCGGACAAAGGCCTTAGGCTAGATGATTTTGATCCGGCGAGAGTCGGGTCAAATCCCATCCCAATTTTCTCTGGAGTGACTCATTGAAGTGGAGTTGGGATTGTATTCAATCACAATTGAACCCCCAAGACAAGTTCAATTGCACCCACAAGTCAACATGTGACCCTTTTAGTCATCATTAACTGTGGTTAGGATTCATCGATCACTAACACTTTATGTTCAACAATCTAACCTTAATTTTTTTTAAAATAAACCCCTTAAGAGTTAAAATTTCTTAATCAGGGTTAAAAGAGGGCTTTGTGATTGCGATTGAACTCTCCAGACTCATTGATGATTACAAATAAGAGCAATAGTTCGCTCCACGGGCAAGGAGCGAACTATTGCTCCTCGCACTCACAAAGCCGCCCTGCCTTGACTCAGGTTAATTTCTAAGCCTGAAGTTAAATATTTTTTATTTTATTTTTCTAAAAACAAAAGATAGATGGGTGAACCCTAGGGTTAGTGAGCCTTAACCACAATTAAAGGGAGTTTAATGAGGGACACGTGGCATGAAAAGGAGGCCCAAAACGCCCCTAATTGTGTCACCTACCGAGGAGAAGAATATTTTCCTACAAATAATTATTTAATTTTGTTTTTGTCTTCATCCCTGCCTATGTTACTACCGTGCATGTCATTGATGATTACAAATAATTATTTTATTTTATTTCTGCCATCATCCAATTCTATGTTACTACTCATGCATCGCAGGGAGTGTTTGCTAGTACTAAAATTACATCATATTCTAAATAAGAAATCTTGAGAAACCACCCAAAATAGCTAGGGTGCTCAAGGGAAGTACAACCCATAAGAAGAAAGAGAAGAGAATAGAAAGAGAGAAGAAAGCATGATCATGGAACTCATCCACCATTCAACAAGAATATATATTGACAATTCATTAACAATGAATAATAACAAGACATGGCAAATAATAACAAGACATGGCAAATAACTTAGAAAGTCCATAACCTCAACAAGGGTTTTGTTAACCTTAGGAAAACTCTTTCCCATATGGTTAAGGCCACCATTATCATTTAATAGAATAATCCTAAAGCAATTAATAAAATAAGCATATTAAGAATGAGATCTTAGGGCTTTAAATCATCATTAAAAGATAACTATTTTTCTTTAATGCTTGGAAAATCATTAAGAGAAACAATTTCTCTAAGATTTAATCTAACCCGAAAATTCATCCTCACATTCCTCAATTGATAAACAAATAGAAAACATCATATTAAATTCGGCTAGATTAGGGATCTCATCCCTTCCATATTATTTTGATCTAATAACTATTAAAAGACTAAAATAAAAATCAGCAAATTGCTAATTTTTAATATCACCATATATCGATTCCAAAATTAAATTCAAAATCAAGAATAGATGAATTCAAAATTTTCCATAAGGGCCAACTACTTTAGGGATTATTTGATTTAACAATTAAATAAAATAATACCCTAAGCAATAGTATTCAATATCCATAAAATAATTGATCTCTATCAATTAAAATTCACTTGAGATAAAACCATGTATCTCAACCAATGACATTTCTGTAATTACTTGATTAACTATTAATCAAATAAAAACTTATAAATAATATGTAGCCGGTATTTCTCAGCACATGTAATTAATCCAAATCAACTACAATAATTATGGCATTATTCTCATAATTCTTTTATGGAACCATAAAAGATATCATAATTAACATTTAATTAAATGATAACACGTGGACTCGAAGTAGATAATTAAACAATTTAATTAAATCTCAGCTCGTGCTCTCGAATCAAATAATTAAACTATTTAATTAAATGATAGTTTGTTAAACGATTTAATAGCATCCTATGCTCTCAAATCAAATATGGAATTAAGGAAAAATTTGAAAGCCTCTTGGAAAATTAATTTAGAAAACTCATTTTCCTGCTTTATAATTTCGACTGAGGTTTTGACCTTCAAAACGATTGATTCTGGAAAAACGTTCTTCATAAAAGTTGTAGATATTTTCGACAACTTCAAAACGATGTACTAACGGACCACAATCGGACTTACGATCATTGAGTTATAGCCCAAATACCAAAAATGTATCGATTCTCTTAATCAAATACAAATCTGAAAATTCAAGAATCAAATCAAATCGAAATAAGCTTTAATCTCCAAGAATGCTTAAGAAAGAGTGTCAATCACCATGGGATTTATTAATTAACATTTAATTAAACAAAAATCCCATTAATATATGCTGGCCGAAATATCTATGGGTATCTAATTAATTTTTAATCAAAGGGAAAACATGCAATAACACCATAAAATTAATAGATCATATGGTAGGCTCTGATACCATTGAAAGACATGAATATAAAATTTTTCGAAACACTATTTTTAATTCAAACTAGATTTTGATCTAATCAAAATCATCTCAATGGTCATTTTATGATCATATTAAATCATGGTGTCAGAAACCATACTTACAAAACTTCTCAAGCGTAAAGTCTCCTGTCGATTCACATGAATCTTCTTTGAATCTCCAAAGCTTTACTCCAATTGAAGCTAATGGCTCTTCCGATCAATGCTCTTTAATATATATTTTTTATTCAAGAACCTTTCTTGATCAATCTGTTCTATTCAAACTCTATGATCTTTTATTCTTTTCTTGAATGCAAGATCCTTTCACAAAGATTGGTTATAATATTATTCAAGATTGGTTATGATATTATCCAATATCAAAACAAAAATTCAAGAGAATGAAGGAGGGAAAAGGTGGTTTGAACAATTCTTGATCATCAAGGATTTATTCTTGATCTTCTTCAAGATCAAAAACCAACAAAAGAAGAATCCTAGGAGAGGTGGCCATACAACCCATAAAGGGGAGGGGAGGGGCATCCAAAATATGAGAGAGAGAGACGAGGATTCCCCTTGTGGACATTCCACTATGGGGAGGGGGGGTCCTTTTATAGGATCCCCTTTAGCTATCTTGTAGCCCAAGTCAATAACCTCATTTTAATTCTAATCTAATTAGAATTCTCTTTAATTCGTTAATGATTATCCTAATCCAATTAGGATTTAATCAAAATAGAATCCAACATTATCCATTCCCTATTTAATAGGAAAAGTAACTAGTAACAAACTAATTTTATCCCTATTTAATAGGAAATCATTAATTCGTAACCAAGTAATCTTATCCCTATATAATAGGAGATAATTACTAAACAATTAAATAGGTAATGTAGCATTGAAGTGGGTGTCCCACCCTAGGTGGACCCCACATTCTCACGCCCCCTATTGAGTTCCAAACTCTTATGATGTCACCTTTTGATTTTTATCAAAATCTCATATGGGTCCTACCCATTTGGTTAATCACATCTTATGTGATTTCACCTATTAGAGCTTCACTATACCATATAGTGAATTACATGGAGAAATTAATTAATTTAATTCTAAATTAAATTAAAAGCCTTGAGAAGGTCCTAGTGTGTGGGATCTAAAGGGATCTCCCATTTCCGGTTGTGGGACCAAGTGCTTCATCACCTTTAAGGTGAAGCCTTATTGTTGGGAAACACTTTCCTATAATTTCTTTAGGATCATAGAATGTTATCTAAGTCTCTGGACTTCCACTGATCACAATAATGTCCATTAACACATTGTGATCACCCTCCAGAAATTAGAGAATTGCTTGTAAGTACTATCTCACAATATATTTACAAATAATTCCTTCCATCATCCGATATCACATATAAGCTTCCGGGATTGGAATAAGTCAACTGTCTAGTCCCTAGCTTATGAATAGAACTCTTTCTCATTAATACTTTTTCATTAAACTGAACTACCAAAACACTTTCGAAGAAACATTAGAAAAGAACTGACATATGCATATACTTTTCTATATTAAAAATATCAACTTCGATAAAGACCATTTTACTGAAAAGCACTAGTACTGGATTTTGAGTTCAGTTCAACAAGTATCATCTTGATAACTTAATCTCTAATTAAGGAGTAGTGGATTCCTTATTGAGTGTTTACACACTTCTCCAAACATTGTGTACATGACTCAACGTACTTGGAGTTAGTCCTGTGTATTGGACATTGCCGATTGGCACATCAAAACCGTATAGACAGATGTTTGAGAAGATGTTAACCTCTCAGGTCTAAGGATAATTTATCGAATGAATAACCCTAATACAATCTGACAGTGTATTACATATAGTATCCACTAATGACCCCGTTCAATATTATGTACTTAATACATATACTCACATGTTAGTCAAGGGTCTACACTCTCTGTGAATGGGATTCATCACACTATGTTATAGAACTACACATGTGCAAGTCATGATGATATATGGCCCTCAACCTGTACTCTAGAGGCTTCAAACAATATTAAGTTTACAAGGAACTAGAAAATCATATCTCCTCGTAACCTTTGCATGATTTTTCTACAATGTTACCTATGAAACTTTATGTCATCATCAAATGAGACAGTGATTATTATAAATACTCTTTATAGTTGGTTGTGTGAATGTAACGCTTCTCTAATCAATATAGAAAAGTCTTATATTGGCTTTCGAGGGCATATATGTCCAACAGGTACTCCTCTAACCCCAGGATGGTCTGTGACCCAACATTGCTTCGAGAAAAGAACTCCTCGGATAATAAATAGCTTTGCAAACACAAGCCTAAAGAGAATCAGGGTGATGTAACAATCGCCAACCCTGCTTGGCTAATAGAGTCGTGTTAAAAGCCAAGAAATCACAGAAGCCCATTCCTCCCTCCATCTTCGGCCGACGTAACTTGTCCTAACTGACCCAATGAATTTTGTTTTCAAGGTCTTGGTTCCACCAAAACTTCGCAATTGTTGAATTAATGGCATTTATCCATATCTTTGGTAATTTGAAGCAGCTGAAAGCATAGGCAGGAATCACTTGGACTATGGACGAATGAGAACACCACGTCCGGCTTGGGAAAGTAGCGAGCCTTTCCACCTTGCATACGATTGAGGATTCGTTGCTTTAACGCTTCAAAAACCTATTGGAGCGACCCGTCTCAGTAGGAAGGCCTAGGTACTTGGTCGGTGGAATAAGGCTCTTGATTTTCAGAATCTTTGCTATCATCCGCCGAAAGCACCATGGGGTATTGGTGCTGAACATAACTCTGGATTTCCCAAAGTTTACTTGTGGGCCAGTCGCTTTCCCAAAGTTTGATTAAAGATCCATAAGATTACTTGGTTCATCCAGATTTGCATTTAGAAGCACTAGACTGTCATCAGCGAATAACAAGTGGGAAATGGATGGAGTAGATCGGGCTAGCTGAATACCTCCAATTCGGTGCTCCCATTAAGCCTTTTGAATCTGGTTGGATAAAGCCTCAGCACAAAGAAGAAATAGATAGGGGGATAGGGGATCCCTTTGCCTAAGACCCCTCTCTGGGATGATGTAGCCTGTAGGTTCACCATTAACAAGGATCGCATACGATACAGTCGTAATGCATTGGCTAATGAGATGTATCAACTTTTCACAAAATCCCAATTTTTCCATCATGGTAAATAAGAACAACCACTCAACACGGTCATAAGCTTTATCTAGATCTAGCTGTACAGCCATTTTCCTATTTCTGCCTTTGCACATCTTCTTGAGATGAAAGCTAATTTCGTGGGCTAGCAAGACATTATCTGAGATTTGACGATCCTTCACAAAGGCAGATTGCCCTGGGTTGATGATTTCCTGAAGACAACCGTTAAAGCGGTTAACCAAAATTTTTACAATTACCTTGTAAATGATGTTGCACAAGCTGATTGGCCAAAAGTGATTCATTGTCTTGGGGTGGTGAGTTTTGGGGATAAGAACAATATGGTGAAATTGGTCTGTTTGAGAAGATAGCCATGTTGGAAGAATTCCATAACAGCCTTGCATACATCCTCCCCAACCGTGTTCCAGTGTCTTTGATAGAAAATGTCCGACATTCCGTCGGGGCCAGGGGGCTTCAAAGGACCAATTTGGAAAACAACCTCTCTAATTTCCTCCCTAGACACACTCCGGCACAATTCAGAGTTCATTTCCCCATAAATCCTGGGTTGGATTTCGCTTAGAATTTCTTGGACTCCAGAGGGCTTGGAAGAAGAAAATAAATTACTGAAATGACTGATGATGATTTATGTCGATCTCCTTTGAGATCCACTGGCCTCCTTCATCTTGTATATTTAGAATTCTGTTTCGATGTCTTCTGCGAATCGTCAATGTATAGAAAAAGTGGGTATTTTTATCCCCCCAACAGCAACCAATTCGCTCGAGACTTCTAGGTGCCATAACATTTCGTTTTGAGAAAAGGTCATATCCAATTCGGAAGTCAACACCTTTATGGCTTCATGGTTTTGGGACAGTTGGATATTTTTCTGAAGATCATCGATTTGGTTAGATAAGGCCATGATTCTGGTATTTGTGTTGCCAAAGGAGGTCTTATTCCAGTCACTTAACTCATATCTACAGTTGCGGATTCTGGTACACAGCTGAAACATTTGGGATCCCACACATGGCTGCATCCAAACTCCACGGATGATATCCTTACAATCTAGGTGGGAGTCCCACATGTCTTCGTAACGAAAGACTTTTCGACGAGAACCTCTATTTAGATCTGGACCAATAAGAATGGGACAACGGTCCGAGCCGATAGCAGGGAGGACTTTGACAAAAAAGTTAGGTAAAGCTAATCGCCATTGAGGTTTTGCCAAAGCTCGATCAAGATGCACTGAGATGAGACTGTCTCCCCTTCTCTTGTTTGTCCAGGTAAAGCTCAATCCCTTAGATCCCAGATCCATCAAATTCCCCATCCTGACCATCTGTTGGAAATGCCTCATATGAGAAGGACTACAATTAAGGCCACCCTCTTTTTCTGCAGGGACTAAGATGTCGTTGAAGTCACCCAAACATAGCCATGGGTTTTGATCGTCTCCAACCAGTACTTTGTTATTACACTAATTCTGAAGAATAGTAGTAAGTGTGGAGGGTGTCGAACCACGAGGACTGCGCTGGTTATTTTACTTAAAATTCAAGGATGTATTTTTTATTTAAAGATAAACATATGGATTTGGGTTGTTGATTTAATGTCCTTAATTACTCTAACTATTAAAGTAAATAAAAGTGATTAAGAATCTAGATAGAGAAATCTAGGGTATCGAATCTACCTCTAACCTCCTAATATTGATTTACTACATTCAATCTATGGTTTATCATTTGCAATTGATTTTGATTAATTGAGACTACAAGTCTTAATTAAATTCATTAAAAAGATTAAGTATTCGAATCCTGGGCATGATCTATCTTTGGTTGGCATGGATCATCCACATTATATAAACTAACCTAGGGTTATGGCCACGGTCCGTCCATCCTAGGCATAGATCATCCTAAAATTCGAATACTTACATAAAAAGCTCTATTGCGTATCATTCATGCATAAAATCACAGATACTTGAATCGATTTCAATCGAGAAATGAGGTAATTCCTAAGACAAGGAATACTCTATTAAAGATTGAATCTTTATTTAAATTTGATTACAAAAGTAATTCTCAAAAATATGCAATTGTTAATACAAATAATGAAAACACTTGAAAGAAATATAGAAAATACAACATTACTCGGCTAGGGTTTCATCGAAACCCTAGATGGGAGCTTAGTTGCTCATGATGGATAGATCAGCCGCTATAGATGATGAAGACTTCATGTAACGACCCCAAAATCCTACTAAGGCTAAAATAGGACTTTGGAATCGCCACATTATTTAAACCTGCTTACAAACTATGCATACAAGGCTACTACACGAGTCTCCAAAAATGAGAGTAATAAAATTCCGATATATAAACCCAATCCAACCTGCACAAGTCTGAGGTCTATATATACAACTCACAAAGAACCAACAAGTCTGATACACAACTAATAAGAAGTCTACTGAGCAACATCCTCTAAAAGTCAAATACAAAACTCTCTCAAAGAAAAGAAATGTAAACTAAGAGGTGTAGCCGCCCAAATCTCCGGCTCCCTCCTCAGAAGGCTCACCTTCACCTCCTTCCTCAATGTATGTTTCCTCAACCCACGGCTCCACCGTGTACTCCTGCTCTATACCTGCCAAGACAAAAGTCCGGCTGAGTACAAAGGTACTCAGTGTATATAAAATCCAACCAACAATAATGATATACCTGCACTTAGTCAGAAACATATCCAATAGCATAATAACATAATCAGAGTGCGGAAGAACGTGTGCACATATACATCATATCATCACCTTGACTCGTGTACTTGTGAGAATCTTAGACTTAGAAAACCATACACTTATGAGGTACTTATGCTTACGAGGCCACGTGCTTGTGAGATGCTTATGCTTATGCTTATGCACTTATTCAGATCATACAGTAATGAGACATGCCGTTCTTAGCGGATACGGACCATGCCATGCTTATGCTTATTCAGAATGTCCCATGCCATGCTTATGCTTATTCAGAATGTCATACGTATGCCATGTTCATGCTTGTAGTCCATATGTGTGACTTGTGAGACTCTTATCTTAACATACACGTGCATATGTGCTTAAGTGTCGAAATCAATATTCGAGTTGGTAATTGCTTAGGTTCTGATCTCCCACCATGGAAACTCCACTATACTGTCCCATACCAAATAGTTAGAGAATTCCCGGTTTGAGAGATGTTCCTCTAAGTTCTTACCTTCCCGACTATCAATTTCCATGCAAATAATTAGACATACTTAACAAACCATTCACATATACATATTTTATCATAATTCATATCGCAATTCATAATCAATTTACTACCATTTCATAAGAGTATAATAGCATTTATCCATTCAAGCCTTTTCACAAACACCTTGTGTACGTATAATATGAATCCATTTCTCCTCCATATTTTCAAGCATTCGTCAAACCATAATTCATCCATACAATCAATATATTCATCCACATCCACCAATTAATCCCATCCTCCATACATTTCCCATCCTCTATACATTCTATCCACATTTTCAACCACATATCCATTCACATTCCCATCCATAATTAGCTTATTTCATAGAAAATTAGGGAAAATGCATCAACTATCTATTTCTACAATTCTTAGCACATCAACATTCACAAAACCTTAAAATAGAGTTGATTAGGATAGTATATCGACCTTAGGAATCCTTCCCTTGGATTCAAAACGCTCCCGAGACGATTTGGAGAAGCTTCCCAAACTTTTTCTTGCAATCTCCTATCAATCTCCTCCTTCTCCAAGAAAACCCTCTCTCAAAACCCTAGGGTTTCTCCTCCTTTTTGCCAAATTAGGTTAGAACTAGGTGGAGTATTTTAATATTTCGAGTAGGACCCCCTATTTATAGCCCCAAGGTCTGAGAACGAAAAGACCAAAAAGCCCATACTAAAAATCAGCAAAAACACGAAGGACCGAGCGATCGGTGGTAATGACCGAGCGATCGGTTGCCTACCGATCGATCGGTGTTTATGACCGGGCGATCGGTCAAAAACACCCTCTCTGGAAAATTTCCCCATACAACATTTTGGACCAGTCGATAGATACCGATCGATCGATTTTGGACCGATCGATCGCTGGTTATGACCGAGCGATCGGTTCCTGCAGGTTTTGACTCCCTTTACTGTTTTGGCCATAACTTTTGACTCGTTCATCGGATTTTGACGATTCAACTTGCGTTGGATTCGTCTCTCGAAAATGAACATTTCTGGCGTTTTAGAATTTCCAATTTCCACTTAATTTATAGACTAAAATATCCCCAAAGTTGACTGATCTGCAATTCCATTAGACAAAACTCACTATTGACTTGACTTAAACTCAAAATGAGGAAAAACACTAAACATGAATCTCGAAGAGGATTCCAACACCTTTCTAATGGTTCAAGAATCACACAATTCCAGTAAACGGTGCTAAAACTAAAGCTTCCTAAAGTTTAGGGTGTGTTATTGCATCCATCCGTTACAAGTTGATTAAGCCTAGTTTACATCACCATACTTAGATATAAATACACACACTTTAACACCTTATAAAGACTAAAATACCCTTAATGCAATGAAATAAAAACATGAAAAAGATTCAGGTCTCTACATCCTCCCCCCCTTAAAAGAATTTCGTCCTCGAAATTACGTACCTTAGGTGAATAGGTGCGGGTACTTTTCGCGGACCTCGGCTTCTCTCTCCCAAGTAGCCTCTTCTCTAGAGTGATGCTCCCATTGCAAGAGCACAAGAGGAATGACCTTAGAACGCAAAACTTGCTCTTTCCGGTCCAAAATTTGAGCCGGTTGCTCCACTAGAGTCAAATCTTCCCGAATTTCCAACGGTTCCAAATGAATGACATGTGAAGGATCCGCTATGTACTTCCTCAACATAGAGATGTGAAAGACATTATGCACACCTTCCATGTGAGGTGGCAAGGCGACCCGATAAGCAACTTCCCCGACTCGGGTGATGATCTCAAAAGGACCCACATATCTCGGACTGAGCTTGCCTCGCTTGCCAAACCTCATCACCCCCTTCGTAGGTGAGATCTTAACAAATACAAAATCTCCGACTTGGAACTCAAGATCTCTCCTCCGAGTATCGGCATAGCTCTTCTGTCTACTCTGAGCTGCTTTCAACCTCTCCCTGATCAACTGAACTCTATCCACAGTCTGACCAACGAGCTCGGGACCCAAAAGCTTCCTCTCACCAACTTCGTCCCAACACAAAGGTGAACGACAACTCCTCCCATAAAGTGCCTCAAACGGTGCCATCTGAATGCTAGCTTGATAGCTGTTGTTGTAGGCAAATTCAACCAACGGCAAGTGATCAACCCAACTACCCTGAAAGTCTAACATGCAAGCTCGTAGCATGTCCTCTATGATCTGGTTCACTCTTTCAGTTTGCCCATCTGTCTGCGGATGAAATGCCGTACTAAAATCCAAATGGGAACCCATGGCCTGCTGAAAACTCTTCCAGAACTTGGATGTAAATCTCGGATCTCGATCAGAAACAATGCTAACTGGCACTCCATGCAAACGAACTATCTCTTTGATATAGAGGTTAGCCAATTGATTGGAGTTGAAAGTAGTCCGATATGGAAGAAAATGAGCTGATTTAGTCAATCGGTCAACCACAACCCAAATGGCATCAAAGTTCTTGGCCGTCTTTGGCAAACCAACAACAAAATCCATGGAGATATTTTCCCACTTCCACTCGGGAATAGGAAGAGACTGAAGAAGTCCTGCCGGCCTCCTGTGTTCGTCCTTCACCTGTTGACACACCAAACACTTGGATACAAAGGTAGCCACATCTTTCTTCATACCTTTCCACCAGAAATACTTCTTGAGGTTCTGGTACATCTTAGTACCTCCCGGATGCACGGTGTATTTGGACTTGTGTGCTTCATCCAGAATCTCCCTTCTTAAATCCTCATCATCCGGAACACAAAGTCTACCCTTGAAACAAACTCCACCATCCCTCCAAGAGAAATCCTCAAACCCGCTGCTCAGTGACTTATTCATGGCAGCGTGCAGTTCTCCATCATTCCACTGCAAGTCCTTAATCCTGTCCAATAAGGTTGGCCTGACCATAATGTTAGCCAACAAGGCTCCAGAAGCTCCAACACTGAAACCGGCATCAAGGCTAGACGCCTCTTCTAGTAGCTTCCATTCTTGGACCATCAAGTGTGCCAAGAACCCAGTAGGTCTCCTACTTAGCGCATCTGCCACTACATTCGCTTTCCCCGGGTGGTACTGGATAGAACAATCGTAATCCTTGAGGAATTCCACCCAACGACGCTGCCTCAAATTCAGCTCTTTCTGCGAGAATAAATACTTTAGACTTTTGTGGTCGGTGAAAACTTCAAACTGCGCACCGTACAAGTAGTGTCTCCAGATCTTAAGAGCAAAAACCAAGGCTGCCAACTCCAAATCATGGGTAGGATAGTTCTTCTCGTGGTCTTTCAACTGCCGAGAAGCATAGGCAATCACCTTCCCGTGTTGCATGAGAACACAACCTAACCCAACGAGTGAGGCATCACTATACACCACAAAATCTTCACTACCCGATGGAACAGTCAAGATCGGAGCGGTGGTGAGACGCTTCTTCAACTCAAGAAAACTCTTCTCACATTTCTCATTCCACTCGAATCTAGCGTTCTTTCGAGTTAGATGAGTAAGCGGAGCTGCCAAACTAGAAAAACCTTCCACAAATCTTCGATAATATCCAGCTAGGCCCAAGAAACTTCGAACCTCTGTAACACTCTTAGGTCTTCCCCATCCTTCCACTGCTTCTATCTTAGCAGGGTCAACTGAAATCCCCTCTTCTGACACCACATGGCCTAGAAATGCTACTTTTTCTAGCCAAAACTCGCACTTGCTAAGCTTAGCATATAGCTTATGCTCACGGAGTGTCTTCAGGGTGATCCGGAGATGCATCTCATGCTCCTTCTGTGTCCTGGAGTACACTAAAATGTCATCCACAAACACGATCACAAAGCGGTCCAGAGTCGGCTTGAAGATCCTGTTCATGAGATCCATGAATGCTGCCGGGGCGTTTGTCAAACCGAACGGCATGACTAAGAATTCAAAATGCCCATATCTGGTTCTGAAAGCAGACTTAGGCACATCTTCCACCTTTATCTTCAGTTGATGGTAGCCTGACCTTAAGTCGATCTTGGAGAAATACTTAGCTCCTTGCAACTGATCAAACAAGTCATCGATCCTAGGTAAAGGATATTTGTTCTTGATGGTGACCTTGTTCAGTTGCCGATAGTCGATGCACATCCTCATCGAACCATCCTTCTTCTTCACAAACAAAACAGGAGCTCCCCAAGGTGATACACTTGGGCGGATAAATCCAAGACCAAGCAGTTCGTCAATTTGCTCCTTAAGCTCTTTCAACTCTGCTGGAGCCATCCTATACGGAGCTTTAGAGATGGGTGCCGTACCCGGAACCAACTCAATTGCGAACTCTACTTCTCTATCCGGTGGCAAACCCGGTAAGTCTTTAGGAAAGACATCCATGAATTCCTCTACAACTGGAATACTTGAGAAATCTGGTGCTTCCGAGGTAGTAAGACTCAATGCCGCGAAACGAGCTAAGTCCTTCTTCTTCAACCCTTGGAAACGAAAAGAGGGCTCACTGATTGGTCTAAAGTTGACTACCTTCCCAAAACAGTCAACATGCCCATGGTATTTGGAAAGCCAATCCATGCCTAAAATGACGTCAAAATCTTGGAACTCAAGGACAATCAGATCAGCTGGCATCTCTCTCTGGCCTACTCGAATATCACAAGCTCGATAGACCTTATCAGTAATAACAGAAGTACCAACAGGAGTAGCGATAGACAATACACGATCTAACAGACTTGGCTCAAACGGAAACTCTCGTGCAAAACTAGGTGCAACGAAGGAGTGAGTGGAACCAGTATCGATCAAAACATGAGCGAGGAAATCATTTATCAACAATGAGCCTGAATTAATACACAAAGCTAATTTGTCAAACCATGAATACATACATGCATCTTACATCACACCACATAACATTTAATATCACACATAGCATCAGAACAATATTTTAATTTACTAAAGCACAATTAAACGTACCCTGCACAACGTCGTCGGACCCCTGTGCATCCCGCTCCGAGGTAGCAAACACTCGACCCTGAGCTGGCTGGTGAGGCTGCTGAGGTCTAGGACCCTGTGGTGGCCTCTGCTGTGTAGACTGCCTACGTGGGGGCCTGACTCCCTGTGGCTGAGTCGACTGAATCCCCTGCTGAATGCGGAGTGGGCAATCTCGGATCCGGTGTGAGACCTCTCCACAATGGAAACAACCTCCAGTAATTGCCCTACACTCTCCTACTCTGTGCCTCTTTCCGCACTGGCGGCATACATCAAACAGCTGAATGCCAGTAGTAGGCGGAGCCACCTGAGCTGCTCGTGGGGCTACCTGAGTCGGCCTCTGATAAAGGGTAGGCCTAGCAATCGGCATAGGACCCGACACCCTTGGCCTCTTGTCCTGAGGACCAAACCTACCTGCTTGCAACTTCTCCCTCTTCTTCAACAATTCTTCTGAATTCTTCTCAGCTATCAAAGCACGTTGGTACACTTCCCTACAAGTCTCGAGCTGAAGTATCGAAACTTTCTCCCGAATAAAATCCTTCAAACCTCGCTCAAACCTCTTTGCTTTCATTCTCTCTGTAGCAATCAAGTGAGGAGCAAACCTAGAGAGCTCTACAAACTTGGCCTCATACTCGGCCACTGACATCCTTCCTTGCTCTAAGGTAGAGAATTCAATCTCCTTTTGATCTCTCACAAACACCGGGAAGTATCTCTCGTAGAAGATGTCGAGGAACTCTCCCCAAGTCCACTCTTGTCCCGCTCGCACTTCATTCCTCTGCCTAGATGCGGCCCTCCACCAATGTTCCGCTTCGCCTTCCATGACGAAGGAGGCCCATTTCACCCTCTGCTCATCGGTAGCCTCAAGCACGGTGAAAATCTTCTCTAGTTGCATGATCCACAACTCAGCAACTGAGGGATCTGTACTACCGTAGAAGGCTGGAGGATTCATCCTCCTAAAAGCTTCCACTCCGTTATGACGAGGTGGGTGAACATCAACCTGCCTCTCCTGTCTAGCTTGACCAGCTGCTAGCAATGCAGTTTGCTGAGCCATAATTTCAGCCTGCCTCTCCATGGCTGCAGCAATAGCTTCCATAGCCCGACTCACATTGGCTTGGGAAGCACCATCTGGGGAATCCCCATCTGTCACACTGCCTCCTCCATTCTTATGGTTTCTTCCACCCCTTCTCATGCTTACAGTCCTGAGAAGAAGAAAACAACTTCTTTAGGAATAAACTCACATAAAATTCCTAAATCTACACTTAATCATAACCCAATCCTGAACAATTTTAAAGTCCTGAACTTGATGTTGCTTCCCTAAGGTTCACATCTTCCTATACCCTATACTTAACACCTTAGCCTTAAGGGCTCTAATGCCTTGAGCACTGATTGATATCCTCTGGTATCAGACCCGGAGTGACATAACATGACTCCTACTAAGAGGACAACTTAGCCCAAGGGAACCTAATGCCTAGGGCTCTGATACCACCTCTGTAACGACCCCAAAATCCTACTAAGGCTAAAATAGGACTTTGGAATCGCCACATTATTTAAACCTGCTTACAAACTATGCATACAAGGCTACTACACGAGTCTCCAAAAATGAGAGTAATAAAATTCCGATATATAAACCCAATCCAACCTGCACAAGTCTGAGGTCTATATATACAACTCACAAAGAACCAACAAGTCTGATACACAACTAATAAGAAGTCTACTGAGCAACATCCTCTAAAAGTCAAATACAAAACTCTCTCAAAGAAAAGAAATGTAAACTAAGAGGTGTAGCCGCCCAAATCTCCGGCTCCCTCCTCAGAAGGCTCACCTTCACCTCCTTCCTCAATGTATGTTTCCTCAACCCACGGCTCCACCGTGTACTCCTGCTCTATACCTGCCAAGACAAAAGTCCGGCTGAGTACAAAGGTACTCAGTGTATATAAAATCCAACCAACAATAATGATATACCTGCACTTAGTCAGAAACATATCCAATAGCATAATAACATAATCAGAGTGCGGAAGAACGTGTGCACATATACATCATATCATCACCTTGACTCGTGTACTTGTGAGAATCTTAGACTTAGAAAACCATACACTTATGAGGTACTTATGCTTACGAGGCCACGTGCTTGTGAGATGCTTATGCTTATGCTTATGCACTTATTCAGATCATACAGTAATGAGACATGCCGTTTTTAGCGGATACGGACCATGCCATGCTTATGCTTATTCAGAATGTCCCATGCCATGCTTATGCTTATTCAGAATGTCATACGTATGCCATGTTCATGCTTGTAGTCCATATGTGTGACTTGTGAGACTCTTATCTTAACATACACGTGCATATGTGCTTAAGTGTCGAAATCAATATTCGAGTTGGTAATTGCTTAGGTTCTGATCTCCCACCATGGAAACTCCACTATACTGTCCCATACCAAATAGTTAGAGAATTCCCGGTTTGAGAGATGTTCCTCTAAGTTCTTACCTTCCCGACTATCAATTTCCATGCAAATAATTAGACATACTTAACAAACCATTCACATATACATATTTTATCATAATTCATATCGCAATTCATAATCAATTTACTACCATTTCATAAGAGTATAATAGCATTTATCCATTCAAGCCTTTTCACAAACACCTTGTGTACGTATAATATGAATCCATTTCTCCTCCATATTTTCAAGCATTCGTCAAACCATAATTCATCCATACAATCAATATATTCATCCACATCCACCAATTAATCCCATCCTCCATACATTTCCCATCCTCTATACATTCTATCCACATTTTCAACCACATATCCATTCACATTCCCATCCATAATTAGCTTATTTCATAGAAAATTAGGGAAAATGCATCAACTATCTATTTCTACAATTCTTAGCACATCAACATTCACAAAACCTTAAAATAGAGTTGATTAGGATAGTATATCGACCTTAGGAATCCTTCCCTTGGATTCAAAACGCTCCCGAGACGATTTGGAGAAGCTTCCCAAACTTTTTCTTGCAATCTCCTATCAATCTCCTCCTTCTCCAAGAAAACCCTCTCTCAAAACCCTAGGGTTTCTCCTCCTTTTTGCCAAATTAGGTTAGAACTAGGTGGAGTATTTTAATATTTCGAGTAGGACCCCCTATTTATAGCCCCAAGGTCTGAGAACGAAAAGACCAAAAAGCCCATACTAAAAATCAGCAAAAACACGAAGGACCGAGCGATCGGTGGTAATGACCGAGCGATCGGTTGCCTACCGATCGATCGGTGTTTATGACCGGGCGATCGGTCAAAAACACCCTCTCTGGAAAATTTCCCCATACAACATTTTGGACCAGTCGATAGATACCGATCGATCGATTTTGGACCGATCGATCGCTGGTTATGACCGAGCGATCGGTTCCTGCAGGTTTTGACTCCCTTTACTGTTTTGGCCATAACTTTTGACTCGTTCATCGGATTTTGACGATTCAACTTGCGTTGGATTCGTCTCTCGAAAATGAACATTTCTGGCGTTTTAGAATTTCCAATTTCCACTTAATTTATAGACTAAAATATCCCCAAAGTTGACTGATCTGCAATTCCATTAGACAAAACTCACTATTGACTTGACTTAAACTCAAAATGAGGAAAAACACTAAACATGAATCTCGAAGAGGATTCCAACACCTTTCTAATGGTTCAAGAATCACACAATTCCAGTAAACGGTGCTAAAACTAAAGCTTCCTAAAGTTTAGGGTGTGTTATTGCATCCATCCGTTACAAGTTGATTAAGCCTAGTTTACATCACCATACTTAGATATAAATACACACACTTTAACACCTTATAAAGACTAAAATACCCTTAATGCAATGAAATAAAAACATGAAAAAGATTCAGGTCTCTACACTTCATGATCTCCACGCTCTTCAAAACCGAACAACAGGCAAGGCCTTAGGGTTTTCTATATATAGGCCTCCCAAAAATAAACTTAGGGTTCGATTTTTAAAGTCGTACACGTGGCCAAATCTGACAGAAATACGCGTGCCGATTAATCGGCGCTGGGGCCCGATCGATCAGATTTTCTCTGGTGCTCCCCGATCCATCAGCTCTGGGGGGCTCGATCGATCGGCCCTTCTACTGGTGTGGCCCGATCGATCGGCTCTTCAGGCCCGATTGATCGACCCTTCTGATTTTTTGCTTTGTTTTTTCGATTTTGGTTCATTTGGCTTGTCTGAGACCCTTCCAACTTCTTCACTTGGGGTAAACATTAAATTTTATTCCCTTTTTCTATCAAATACCTGAAATATAAAAAAAAATACCCAGTGAAGCATAATAGGAACAAAAATAAGATTTAAGTACATAACAAGTGTAGCTTTGAGGTGTGTAATTGTGTACAATTACGCCTGATCAGGGTCTACCTCCTTGAACCAATGTCTGATAAATTTTCCCATAATCTTCGATGATCTGCTGGATTGTTTGGGCCATAAACCAATGATAAATTCCAGTTCAACCGAGGATGCTGCTCATGGATAAGAGCTTCGATATGGTTTGCATTGCCTGAAATAATTTGGATTGGGGTCAAGTCGGTACAAAGAACAGCCAGACCCCCGGATAGACCATTTGGGTCAATTGTTAACATAATTTCCATCTGAAGTAACCGAGCTATTTGAGTAATTTTTTTCACTTTATTCTTTGTTTCCATCAAGAAAATGAGATGAGGACGGTGACGAAGGATGTGCTCCTTCAGCATGTAAACTGTCTAGTGCCGCCCCACCCCCTGACAGTTCCAGGCTAGGACCATCATTTGGGTAGGGGGGGACTGCTCCTCCGCAGTCGCCCTGGAAAAAGGTAGGAGATTGTCGGAAGGGAGGGTAGCATTCCCCAAAGATGAGATATGAAATTGGAAGTCCTCCAGAAGCTCAGTCTTTTGGTCCATATCTAGTTGGGTTGGCAAAATGGGCTTCTGGTGGTTAAGAGATTTGCGGATGCGGATAGGCCCTATGGGTGTGTTTTGGCATGAGAGCGGGTTTAGGTTTTTGGTATATGGGTGATAACGGTATTCAGTTTAAATTGACATGGATTTAGGAACAATTTTAGTGGTACCAGTAAAGTTAGAAGCTTTGGATAATGGTAAATGGGCAGTGGTGGGTCCTTTAGTTTTGATGTCGAGAAGTGGACTGGGGGAGGATGATGGTGATGGTGATGGGATAATGAAGGTTTGGGTTGGTGACATAGGGTCAGAGAAGGATTTGAGAATAATATCCAAAGATTGTTTTTTTGGTAGGGGTGCAGGGCTCCGCTTTCCCTCGGGCTCTTTTCTAGACAAAGATTTAGATGGAAGTTCAGAAGTTGCTCCTGTCCACGTGTAAGGTGTAACGACCCCAAAATCCCACAAGGCTAAAATAGGACTTTGGGATCACCACATTACTTAAACCTGCTTAAAATCCATGACATGCAAGGCACACTAACACGAGTCTCCAAAAATGAGGATGATAAAATTTTCGATATATTAACTGTAACCAACTAAATAGCACGAGTCTATAGTCAACAAATACAACCCACTCTAAAACCAAAGAGTCTGATACACAACTATAAAAGTTCACTAAGCAACATCTACTCAAGTCTAATACACTCTCTCAATCAAATGAAATAAAAACTAAGAGGTGCAGCCACCCAAGTCTTTGGCTCCCTCCTCAGAAGGCTCACCTTCACCTCCTTCCTCTGCGTATGTTTCCTCAACCCACGGCTCCGCCGTGTACTCCTGCTCTAAACCTGCCAAGACGAAGTCCGGCTGAGTACAAAGGTACTCAGTGTATATAAAATCCAACTAACAATAATAATATACCTGCACTTAGTCAGAAACATATCCAATAACATAATAACATAATCAGAGTGCGGAAGAACGTGTGCACATATACATCATATCATCACCTTGACTCGTGTACTTGTGAGAATCTTAGACTTGGAAGACAATACACTTATGAGTTGCTTATGCTTATAAGACCACGTGCTTGTGAGATGTTTATGCTTATGCACTTATTCAGATCATACAATGATGTGACATGCCGTTCTTGACGGATACGGACCATGTCTAAGAATCAAATGATTGACATGCCGTTCTTGGCGGATACGGACCATGCCTATGAATCAAATGTAATTGACATGCTGTTCTTGGCGGATACGGACCATGCCATGCTTATGCTTATTCAGAATGTCATACGTATGCCATGCTCATGCTTTTAGCCCACATGTGTGACTTGTGAGACTCTTATCTTAACATACACGTGCATATGTGCTTAAGTGTCGAAATTAACATTCGAGTTGGTAATTGCTTAGATTCTGATCTCCCACCATGGAAACTCCACTATACTGTCCCATACCAAATAGTTAGAGAATTCCCGGTTTGAGAGATGTTCCTCTAAGTTCTTACCTTCCCGACTATCAATTTCCATGCAAATAATTAGACATACTTAACAAACAATTCACATATATATATCTTATCATAATTCATATCGCAATTCATAATCAATTTACCACCATTTCATAAGAGTATAATAGCATTTATCCTTTCAAGCATTTTCACAAACACCTTGTGTACGCATAATATGAATCCATTTCCCTTCTATATTTTCAAGCATTCATCAAACCATAATTCATCCATACAATCAATTCACTATTCACATCCACATATTAATCCCATCCTCCATATATTCTATCCACATCCAATCCACATTTCCATCAATAATTAGCTTACTTCATAGAAAATTTGGGGAAAATGTATTTAATCTCTATTCTATCATTTCTATCAAATTAATATTTTTTTTTTTTCTTTTTTTTTTGGGTGAAGAGATATTGAATTAATCACATAGGAGATGAAGACATAGGATCAGGACCATCCTGAGAAGACAAAGGAACCGAAAAAGGAAAACCTCTAATACTATTGTTCAGAGCATGCTGTGCCAGCTGATGAGCTAATTGATTTGCTGCCCTGGGAGTGTATTGAAATCTGACATGCTTGCAATGGTTCTATAGCAATAAAATGTCCTCTAAAAGGGTGGAAATTTCCCAATGCTTGTGCGTCGAGGATCCTGATAGGAAATCCGTGATCTCCTTAGCATCCGATTCACAGATTATCTGTTGCCAATGGTTTTTCACAAAACATTAAAATAGAGTTGATTAGGATAGTATATCGACCTTAGGAATCCTTCCCTTGGATTCAAAACGCTCCCGAGGAGATTTGGAGAAGCTTTGAGGTTGATCTCCAAGCTTTCCTTTCAATCTTCTAGCAACCTCCTTCTTCTTCAAGCAACCCTCTCCCTCAAACCCTAGGTTTTCTCCCCCTTTTTGCCAAATTAGGTTAGAAATAGGGAGAGTATTTTAATATTTCAAGTAGGACCCCCTATTTATAGCCCCAAGGTCTGAGAACAAAAAGACCAAAACGCTCATACTAAAATTCTGTAAAAATCACGAAAGACCGAGCGATCGGTGGTTATGACCGATCGATCGGTTCTCAACCGAGCGATCGGTGCTCTTGACCGGACGATCGATCAAAAAAACATGTAAGCACCCAATTTTTACACCCTGCTCACCTAAACCCTAGACCTAAACCTAGGTCTAACCCTAGCCTAGCCCTAGCTCAAGCCCCTTTTGAAGTCCAAACTTCAAAAAAGTGTGGCTAAAAACCTAATTTTTGGGCCCAAACATGGGCCCACTAAGCCCAATCCAAGTAGGACCCACTTTACCAATTTAAAATTCAATTTTTTCTATGGCAAAAATCATTTTTGGCCATCCCCACACATGTGTGGTGGATAGGTCCAAAAGGGTAACCAAAAAAAACAATTTGAAAAAATATGTTTAAAAAAAAAATTAATAATAATAATAAAAAAAAAATGAAGGGATTTGATTGGGCACCGATCCCATGTGGCAGGGCCCACATGTGGATTGGACCCAATCCAATCAATTGGACAATTGAACAAAGCAAAACAAAACAAAAAAAACAAAAAAAAAAACCTAACAGGGTACTGTTCACCGTCTTCTTCCTTGAGACGGGAATAGTACCTGCCATGCCCAGCTGCCTTGTCCTCCCCTGGCCCTTCTGTCATGTCTCCCACGCCTGACCCTCTCATCCTTATCCCTTCCCTCCTCTCCTTCTTCTTCTATAAAACTCAAGACCATCCACGGTTTGGAAGGAGAGCTTCAAAAAAATACACACAGTAGCTTTCCATTTTGGCTAGCCACCCCTCCCTCCTAGTCCCGTCCATTTAGACCTCTAAATTCCTCCATTTCCATCCATCCTCCTCCCCTTTAAAACCTTAAGAGCAGCCATGGTTTAGAGAGGAAGAGTTTTTGTTAAAAGAAAAAAACAACACCCACAGTGGAAAGCCTCCCCCTGCCCGAGCTCCTGTCGCCCCTTCAAGCTTACCTCTAACCTCCCATTTCAATAGGCCACCAAGCCTCACCAGAGATGCTCAGGCCTCCCTGTCAGTGATCCTCAAACCGCTACAGCAACCACAACCTGCAGCCGCCATCATGAGCTCGCCACTGTCGCAGCCAAGCCACAAGGGTATACATACTCCTCTCTCCTTTTTTCTTACTGAATACTACCATTGTAAGGGACCCCTGGTCCCATTCCAGGGGTCCCCATTTTGTTTTTCTTTTTTCTTTTTTTTTTAGTAGTTAAAAAAAAAAAAAAAAAAGTAGGCGGGTCTTGAAGCGTGGCCACAACCACCACCACCCCCCACCTTGGCGGCTCTCCTTAGACGTCTAGGGGGGTCCTCAATCCATGAGAAACCCCCCTAAACTCTCATTGCTCAAACACCACAGCCCCCAAAAGGATTTTTTTCAAAAAAATTATGCAAGACAAAAAAAAAAAAAAAAGATTCGACCACCCACTTTAACCCCGGTTTAACCTAGGTTAGACCCGGCCTTGGTCGAAACCGAGGCCATGGTTAAACTCCCCATACAAAGGGCTACCTCCCTGTAAATTTTCAGCCCTTAATTCATCCGTTAACTATAGTTAAATCGACCCCAAAGTGGGGTCGACAGTGTGAAAATCTGTGCAACAGGCCAACTTTGGGCCACTGTGGGGCCCACATACGGCATCCCCTTGGGTCCCACAAGGGCCCAAATTGTTCCCCACATATCAGGCTACCCACTGGTGGTTTCGGATTCCCGCAGTTCCCCCGTTAACCATAGTTAAATTCATGTTAACTATGGTTAAAAATTTGATGAAAATTTGGAGTTTTTTGCAATTTCGGATATTTGTGGGGGCCCAGACCGGGTAGGAGGCCAGTCTAGGCCCTGCTATGGACCTTGGGCTCACTTTTGCTTCAGCCGGCCCCTTAACCATGGTTAAACTCACCCGTGGTTAACATTTAACCATGGTTAAGCGGTCCATGATCTAGCAAAAATTCTAGAAAAATCATCAAAAAATCATAAATATTACATGGAATCCAGAAATATCTTCAATTGCATTTTTTTACTGTGGTTAAGACACTTAATCAGAGTCGACCCCATTTTGGACCCTTAACCACGGGTAAAAAAATCCTGACCCGAAAAAATCTGGAAAAATGTTCAAAAAATCCAAAATATTAGGAGAAACCCAAAAATGGTCTCTTTTGACCATTTAACCATGGTTAAGACCCTTAACCATGGTGACCTCCCCTCCTTAACCGCGGTTAAGCACCTTTGACCGCTGCGAAAAATCTGAGAAAATCCCAAAAAAATCAGAAAAATTCAAAAGACCAAAAAATCTGATGTTGGACTTTTTTAACCATGGTTAGCACCCCTGACCAGGGTTAATCACCTTTCTTAACCTCGGATAGCAACCATATCCCTTGGTTAAGACACCCTGGGCCTACCGGGCCTCACCCCTTGGCCTACCGAGTTTAATCTCGGCCTACTGGGTCAAACCCTAGCCTACCGGGCTCATCCTTGGCCTACCGGGCCTAATCTCGGCCTACCGGGCCCAAACTAGCCTACAGGACTTCACCCTTGGCCTACCGGGCCCAACCCTAGTCTATCGGACTTACCTTAGGCCTACCGGACCCAATGCCAAGCACTTGACCAACTCGGTCAACCACTCCTAGCCTCCCGGCTAGACCCTAAGCCACCCTTGGTGCGCACACACACACCCCTAGCCTTGGCACGGGCTCATGTGCCAGAACTACGCTCGGTCTGATCTCACCCGTATGTGAGTACGTAGGCAGCCCAACCCGGGTTCGACCCTAGTCTAGGATTTTCTCCTTCTTAGATTAACATTTTCTTAAATACTTAAGGCATTTGATTAAAATTGAGATTAGTTTGGCTTAATCCTAGCAAGTAGGGAACCACTGAAAGTGGAAGTGCCGGGGTGCCTAACCCCTTCCCCGGACTTAACCGAACCTCTTACCCTGATCTCTGATCACAGACCAAGACCTTATCCAAATCCCGGGGACTTATCCCTTCCGAATGAATAGGTGGCGACTCTATACTCACCCGTGAGATGCAAACTAGGGTTCCACCAAAACCCGCGCTCACAAAACACTCACTGGAAATTTTCCCCATACAAAATTTTGGACCAGTCGATAGATACCGATCGATCGGTTTTGGACCGATCGATCGCTACTTCTGACCGAGCGATCGGTTGCCTACAGATTTTTTTTTGACCTACTCTACTGTTTTGGCCATAACTTTTGACACGCTCGACGGATTTTGACGATTCAACTTGGGTTGGATTCGTCTCTCGAAAACGAACATTTCTGATGTATTAGAATTTCTAAATTCCACTTAATTAATAGACTAAATTTTCCCCAAAGTTGACTGATCTGCAATTCCATTAGATAAAACCCATCATTGACTTGGCTTAAACTCAAAATAAGGAAAAACATTAAACATGAACTTCGAAGAGGGTTCCAACACCTTTCTAATGGTTCAAGAATCACTCAATTCCAGTAAACAGTACCAAAACTAGAGCTTCCTAAAGTTTAAGGTGTGATATGACATCCCTCGGTTACAAGTTTGATTAAGTCTAGTTTACACCACACCAAATAAATATATAATACAATAAACATCAAAACATCACAAGGACTATAATACCCCTAATACAATGAAGTAAAAACATGAAAAAGATTCGGGGTCTCTACATCAGGTCGTGATGCAGGCGAAGATGGACATCATTCACTGGAATTAGAGCCCGCGAATCGCAGGATAGAATATCTGTCCTGACATCTGTACCTGGCATGGGACAACCTTGATTTGCCACATTTTTGCTGCAGAGTGATGGATCCATTTGTGGGTTTGTATTGTCAGATGTCGCTGGTTCTTCTTCCATGGCCGACAGTGGTTCAACTTTGGTTTTCTCGCCGGAATTACTAAGCCGGGATAGGATAGCAAGGATCGGCCATGACACTGGGTGGAACGCTTTTGCTCGGATCCATGGACCATAAATGTCAGGAATGGGACTGGGCTGCTGGCAATGATTTTCGTCATGTCCCAGTCGCCCACATTGAAAGCATACCGATGGTAGCTTTTCAAAAGTAGTGGGAAAAGCCTTCGTTTCCCCTGATTGTAATCAGCGCATTACATAAGGCTGTAGGAGGTACTTGATGTCGAATCAGATTCGAAAACGTAAAAACTTACCCTTAGACATAATTTTCAAAGGGGCCTTATGTTCCATGGATTCACCAAGGCGAGCAGCAATGACCTTCCCCCACTTTAGGGTCCATATACTCCGGTGTTATTCCGTGAACTTGAGCCCAAATCAGAAGATACACTAGTTCTAGGTCTGAGACGAGAATGTCTAGTTGCCAGGGAATCATGAGGAGAGGATGGCCATTAAGGGACCATGGCTGGTTTTCAAAGACTCGACGCATTTCTTCAGAGTTGACGAACTTGAACAACATAAAACCATTAGCTAGATCCATAATCTGAATCGACTTCTGGTTATTCCACGCCTTGGCTGTGGTCTTTTTTGCCATCGGTAAGTTGATAGGTCGGTCAATGGCGAACTTCCCAATAAGACTGAACCTTAGGTCGGCTGCCATTTCCTCCAATAGAGCTGAGTCAATGGGAATAGGGTCATTGAGTTTCTGGAAACTCAGTTGATGCTTGATAGCATGAGCTAATTCATTGGATTCAGTTTGGCTACCGTCTAAGCTTGACAGATCTCTACTGTTGGGATTGGGGGAGTTACTGAGAGACATAAACGATATCTGAGAGGGGGACGAAGGAGGAAGATTCATATTAGGGTTTGATAAGATGGTGTTGGTGGTCTCTGTAGAAATAGGGAGCTGGTTTGCGGTGGGTGGATGCTGATTTTCCATTGGAAATGGGAAGTAACAAAAGTTTGAAGCTAAAGGAGAGAGAGGCTAAAAGGAAACAGGAATTGAATCCTACTGGAGACCGATGGACGGGAATGTTTTCATGAGAGAGGAGAGGTGGGTTTCCGACCTTTAACCGAGTTTATTCACGAGTGGCTGTTATTCAAACTCTCAATGTCACGTTCAAATAAGACAAAAAAATAATAAAGAAAGTTAACTTGAGGTATTGACTGGTCAATGAGCCCACTTAAAATGAAAGTAGGGGCAAAAGTGTGATTTCACCCATAAAGATATGAAATCCGTGCGCTTGTCTTCCTCAAAGCCTGAGTTGCAGGTTTTAATATCCAGCCATTACAGCTCTCAAATCGGTTCTTTTTCCAGTTTAAATCGTCCTCCCTCTAAAAATTTCGCAACTGCGCTCTACAAATTTGGCAATTGCGCTCCCATGAAAATTCTACTCTCAAACCGTGAGAGCGAGGTTTGAGAGCGGGAGCGGATGGTGAAACTGACGGTTTGGGTTACTAAGCTCCAAACCCCAATGCTAACCAATAATTTTACACTAACGTATGTAAATGAAATCCTCTAAGAAAAAAATAAAATAATATATGTTAAATCATATTTCGTTCAGTTGGCTATTTCCTTTGTTCCCTCTCAGTTTATTTTTAGGGTGGTGTTAGGCGCACACCAACTATTGATGAATATACTCCAATACTTAATAGGAAAAAAAATGGACAATAGTGCCCATCCTCTTCAACCTCTCTCCTTTACGCTTTTCACCCTATTAAAAGTTAAAAATACAAATCACTAAAAGCTGTGGAGAGCTTCCTCTACCAAAAAATAAAATATAACACAAATGCATATATATATATATATATATGGGAAATGCTAACCACCACTCAATGTGTGAAATTGTTAACGACCACCAAGACATTTTTTCATTGGGGATAGTTAATTAAATAGGAGAGAGAAGTCAAATTGTATTTATTCTCTACTGCATTTAATAGCTGATCTCCTATGAAAAAACTAAAGTACCCTTACCTTTAGTGGATTTTGTTAATTAATGAGGGGGTAAAAATGCCTTGGTGGTCGTTACCAAGTTTACCCACTGAATGTCTTGAAGGCATGCAAATCCACACATCCCATCCCATCCCTCATTAACAACCGGTATCCCTTTTCTTCCTCTGTCAAGGGTTAACTGTTATGTGCCTTTTGTTTATAATGAATACATGTAACCGTATGTAACTTTCCACTACCCATAACCCTATAACTACCCATGACCTACCATTCCTATCTTATCTTTAAATAACTAATTATAAACAAAAGGCAGATAACATTCACCCCCTCTCCCTCCCTCTCATCTCCGACCCCCAAAATATAAAGAACAAAAAAAATTGCAAGGAAAATCTAAGGGTGTCGATTTCAACTCCTTTCATTGCCATAATTCAATTTGCCCTTTTCATTTCAAGCAATCTATTACACCATGATCTCTAAAACCAGTGTCATCCCCAAGCTCACTCCAAATACACCACCATGAAACTGCAGTCTTCAGCAAGCTTGTTGGGTTCTTTAGTTGGAGACAACAGACAATCGGAAGATGTTGAACACGAAGGGCATAGTTGTCACTTTTGATGTATAAATGCATTCAGTTTTATTTTGGGGGTGTATTGGTTCGTGCATATTGTATATGCATAATATTTCATGCACATTAGTAGTAGGTTAGTAATGGTATAAGTGTAGCGGATAGATTACCATTAGTAGTTATCTCTTAGAAGTCGTGTCATGTGTGAATGATGAGTAGTATGCAGTTACTTTGGGTATAGGGAGTCTATGGGAGTAGGAGTCTGTTACTGTGAGCAGTTTATAAGCAGTTTTTGGATGTGGGTGTCTATATATATAAGCTTGTGGGCCAGGATTTTCGACCGCCGGGGGGGGGGTGGTGGGGGATCTAAGCCCCACCTGAAAATTTTGAGAATTATTTATTTATTTATTTATATTATTTAATTTAAGATGACGTAGCTATATGAAAATACTTAAATTACCGGTATTTAATTTCCATCATATAATGAAATAACTGGTCCTCATTAGCTCACGTCCCTCTTTAACACTCACCAATTGTGGTTAAGATTCACTCACCTATAGAGTTAAGCAATCCAACCTAATTTTTTAGAAGAAAAAAACAATAAAAATCTTAAATTTAATTTTGATAAGCTTAATTAGGATTAAAGGAGGGTTAAAAAGGACACGAGGACATGACAGTAAGTTAAGCAACGGGTCCGCTAATCATCAACTATATTATTTACCAACAGACAAAGAGACGAGATGACCCACCCGGCTTTGCCCTTGCTCCTGGGCCACACTCACATTACACTATTCAATCACAACCCCCCCCCCCCCCCCCCCCCCCCCCCCCAAAAGCCCCATGTGGCTCCGCTCTGCTTGTGGGGTTAGGAATGAAAGGTATGAAAAAACAGTTATCCAATTAATCTTCTTGATCTAGAGGTCTGGCCTTCCCTTGAAACAGAACCATTTACGAATCTTCAAATTCTCTTCAATCATCTCTTCTTTCTATTTTTAGTTTCTTTTATTTTATATAAAAGGTATGCATCAGTGTAGTCAGCATCATAAAGAGGGTACGTGTAACACCACCCCATTTCTTTATTTATTATTTTATATATTTTTAAAAGTAAACCAACTATCCATTAATGGACCAAAACAGGTCAATTCATTTGCTTGGCCATTTCCTCGACTAGTCATAGCTCCAACGTCACCATAATTTAATGGTCATGAACATTTGTCTTCACGTATCTTTTAGTTTTCTCACTTGGATTTTTCACTCCGAGAGGCGATACAATACAACACCCTCCATTGAACTATACCAAAACTTCAATCGTTCCTCACACCGTACAGCACTGTAACATGATTGATTTTTTTTTTTTACATTAATTCTGTATCACCAAACCACAATAACAATCACCCACACGCGAACCGCTTCATGATGTTTTTTTCGTATTTTATCATAAAAGCCAAGGGTATAGTTCAAACAAAACAACCATTAACTTCAAAAAGATTTTCTCATTAATTACAAATCGCCACCTACCCTTTAAATTCCCAATCCATCGCGTTGCAATTCGCAAGAGAAGAACCACAAAGCTCTCATGGCCCTCTCGATAAGCTCTAGTTGCAGAAACCCTAATTCTTATCTCTACAAACCCTACTTTTCTTCCTTCAATCCTCTTCGAGTCATCTGCAAGTTCGAGAAATTTCCGTCCGCCATGAAACCTTCTTCGATTTCATGTACTCTCATCCGTGATTCACCTCTTCAAATGGAGGAGGAACAGAGCAATTCGACGGTTTTGCAGAGACCGGATTCGTTCGGCCGGTTCGGAAAATTTGGGGGAAAATATGTCCCAGAAACTCTAATTTATGCGCTTACAGAGCTCGAATCGGCGTTCCGCTCTCTTGCAGGAGATGAAGATTTCCAGGTTTGTTCAACTAGATGTTGATAAATTTCGTTAATTTTCATTGATTATTGGTTAGATTTGATGATAAATTTAACATTTATGAGGATTGCAGTTGTTTTTTGAACAAAAAATAAATTTTATACCCGCTTACTACTTTTGCTGTATCGTTGCTTGAAAGATGGGATTTTAAATAGAGAAATCACTGTATTATAATTTTTTATTTTTTTAGATTGATAGGTGGTTAGTTATTAGAAATTAAATTGTACATTTTTAAGGAATGGAATAGGTCTTTGAACATAAAGTTTACCACTGTGTTGGAAGTTTCAGTACTTTAACTCTATCATTGTATCGAAACACCGAAATTTCAGAATTCCTATCTGTTTGTTCCTAGGACGCACTAATTGATGGGTTTTCATTTTATTTTTATTTAATGTGTTGATTTATTTGATTGTAGAAAGAACTAGATGGAATTTTGAGAGACTATGTTGGCCGGGAAACCCCACTTTACTTTGCGGAGCGACTTACTGAGCACTATAAACAACCTAATGGTGAAGGCCCACACATATACCTGAAGAGGGAAGATCTCAACCACACTGGAGCTCACAAGATCAACAATGCTGTTGCGCAAGCTTTGCTGGCCAAGCGTTTGGGGAAGAAACGCATAATTGCTGAGACGGGAGCTGGTCAGCATGGAGTTGCAACTGCAACTGTGTGTGCTCGATTTGGTTTGGAGTGTATCGTCTACATGGGTGCCCAAGATATGGAAAGGCAATCCCTTAATGTTTTCAGAATGCGGCTTCTAGGGGCTGAGGTTTGTTGTTACAATTCTCTGCAGTTTTCTTTATCTTGGTGATTTGAGTTATATACAGTATTTCTCATGCAATGCTTAATTTTTTGCTTAAAAACACTGAATTTTTTTCCCCCAATTTGAGATGTGTTATTGTTTTAGTGACAATGTTGAATGAAATTGCTGAAGGATTGATGGTGATGTCCCTTGTAATAAGGGTCATTTGTTTAATGTGGATTTAATGCACTAGGAACATTTTTTATGCTTCCAATTTACCCAATTACATAACATATTTCTATGAACGGAATGACGAGACAGGATTCTTGTTGCTGGCCCCAAATATTTGGGATAACATCTTTCTATAAACCTCCACACCTCGATAACACTTGAGAATTGATTCGGAAAAGACTCATCTTCATTTTATTTGGTTTATAAATCTTTTCCTATTATCCTCACATTATATATTTATTAGAACTTTGTGGATCTCTCTCTTAATCTCGTCATTATAGGTTGAATTTGTGTTACAATTGGAAGTAGATATAATAATTTCATTATTTAGTGATCCCAGACAGTGATTAACCTGGGGCCTGCTGATCTGAACATATGCCCCTTTTTATCTTAATGTGTGGAGCCAGGCTATGTGGTTTAAGATGCCCTACATTATCCTGTCCGTGCAATTTTGGAATTTAAATTGCAGTTCTTTTATTTATAAAATTTTGTCATTGTGAGCTCTTAAACTAGTTTTTAGGTCCTTGAGATGGCAAGATTCACCTCGCTGCTTCATGTTTCATTATTAGATAATTATTATTTTTATTTTATATCTCTTACCTTTTTGTGCACTTAAGGTAAGAATGTGCTACTTTGAACAGTTTGGGAAGAAGAGAATCAAGAGATGATACAACTCATTGTTCAAATGAGCAAGAACTTTAGCTGCATCTTATCTATAACTACACTTTTTGTTTAGATAATTTTTTCTGCTAGTATTCCTTTCCTTCACTTATACATTGTACTTATTCCTATGCAGGTTAGAGCAGTCCATTCTGGGACAGCCACACTGAAGGATGCTACATCAGAGGCTATACGGGACTGGGTAACTAATGTGGAGACAACCCATTATATTTTGGGGTCTGTTGCTGGGCCACATCCATATCCCATGATGGTGAGAGAGTTTCATGCAGTAATTGGTAAAGAAACAAGAAAACAGTCGATGGAAAAATGGGGTGGAAAGCCGGATGTCCTGGTTGCTTGCGTTGGTGGAGGTTCGAATGCCATGGGGCTCTTTCATGAGTTTGTTGACGACTTGGATGTTAGGTTGATTGGTGTGGAGGCTGCAGGTTTTGGTTTAGATAGTGGTAAGCATGCTGCTACTTTGACAAAAGGAGAGGTTGGGGTATTGCATGGGGCTATGAGTTATTTATTGCAGGACGACGATGGACAAATAGTTGAGCCTCATTCTATTAGTGCTGGGTAAGAAGTAAAACTAAATTTTCCATTTTTGTTCACAGTATGTCTTAGTTGTCTTTTTTTATTTTTACTTAATGGTAATAATTTTCTGTATGACACATAGGTTGGATTACCCTGGAGTTGGACCAGAGCACAGTTTTCTGAAAGATATAGGACGTGCTGAATACTTTAGCGTCACAGATGAGGAGGCATTGGAAGGTATAGGCATTAAATTTAGATTTATGCTCTTCACACCTGTCAGAGATTTATTATCCTAACTACCATTGTCGAGGTCTGCTACAGAACCCCTGTGTGTACTTGGAAGCTCTATCCTGTCTTTAATACAAAAAAATTGAAATAGTTTCCTTAAAGTTGTAGATTGGTAATTGGTGGAATCAGTGCATATAGGACTTTTCAACCTTCTTAGATTCCCAACTTTTAATGTTGTGCTGAAATGTGATCTTCAGGTCGATGGTAGCATGGTTACCAAACACCCACACGAGTATTATACTTGTATAGTACCCATATAATAATTTTAGGGGGGTGGCTGTTTGAAAATTGCATATTTTTTCCGTGTTACGTATAATACCTGTATTACAGTATAATACCCGTATCACCGTATAATACCCATTTAATATGTGAATTACGTATTAAACGCGTACAATATGCATTTTTTTGCTATATTTTTACCGTATTAAACGCATATTCAGTATTAAATTCTTGTTATTAGTTAATATCATGGTTTTTATTTTTTTATAATTATTAATAATTTTTTAATTTTCCTGTTCTTTTGTCGTATTTTTACCGTATAACACCCGTACCTCCTGAACGGATCATTGCCGTATTATACCCGTACTTGGTAACTATGGATGGTAGCATGAAAATAAATATAGAGAATAATAGAACAGAAAGCACACGCAACCGGAAGACAAGATTTAGGCGGTTTGTCATGTGGTGACTACGTCCATGCGTGACCGAAAACAGCCAAAAGATTTCACCATGCAGAGGTTACTGGCAATAAAAGGATTTCTCACTCTCTAAGATTTCACCATGCAGAGGTTACTGGCAATAAAAGGATTTCCCACTCTAACACTGAAAAACCAATCTCCATGAGATTCACAGAAAAATTTGTGAACCTGCTCTCCTCGAGTGCCACCACTCTTCCGGAGAGCCCCATCTCATCTTCCCAGCAATACAATAAACTTGCATCCTAGGCCCATTTATGGAGAGTCTCAAAAAAATCCACTTCTTGAGTGAGTAGGAATAGCAATGTCTATTCCCACAAGGAAACCCCAAATAAGAGAGTTTTAGCGACTTTAACTCCAAATAGAATTTGAGATGCTTCCCAAAAAACTTTCATGCCACTGAAGAATGCTCTTCATTCATCTTCTCTACCACATTCCATAGGCTGTTCTAGTTAACCTTGTCGCATGTCGATCAAGTTTAAACATAGCTTAGACATTTGCGCATGAATCAGCTTTTACGACTTTGCCTTCAATACCTTGTGTAAACCCTACTAAATTAGCTTGTTTCAATTCTTGACTTGCCAAAACTGTTCTTTCCTTTAAACTTCTTCGCCTCAACATCATGTTCAAAACCTTCACAGCCATCACAAACCGAAACCTTGCTTTTATACTAGTTGTATTAGAGATTCTCAACAGGCTTTACTTATTGCTTTGATATCAATTGTTGTACAGGTACATGATCTTAGGGTCGACAGCAACATGAAACAATTAGAGGAAAAATATAAAAGAAAGAATACACACAACTTTCAATATCCCAACTTCTAATTATGGAGATTATATCAACTTGTTAATTAACTGAATACAATGGCACTACGTGACATCATTTTCATCATTAATCTCACATATGGTATTCATTATTTGACTGAGTTTAACATGATTCAATTGCTCGGTTCACCAAATCTGTGGCTTTCCAGAGCAGTGTGTCATGTATGCTAGATAACCAAAGATTTCTTGGTCTTAGCCTTAGGCAGGTAGGCAGGTATTTCTGTTAGCCCAGTACCCATGTTGTGCAATAATATGTAAGTATTCTGTCTTATTTGAGACATTACTGGCGCTTGCCTCTGTTAAGGTGCAGCATTTTGTATCAGTGGCTTACCTTTCTTTCAGAGTCTAGTATTACTACCACCGTTAGTCATAGTTGTTTTATGGGTTTTTTCTTATTGATTTTGTTGTGCTATGTACATGCAGCTTTCAAGAGATTATCTCGACTGGAGGGCATAATCCCAGCTCTGGAAACATCCCATGCACTGGCTTACTTGGAGAAACTGTGCCCAACTTTGCCAAATGGAACCAAGGTTGTGCTTAACTGCAGTGGCAGAGGGGATAAGGATGTTCAAACAGCCATTAAATATTTGCAGGTTTGAAGTTAGTTTTTGTATGCTGCATTTGTTCCCCAACAAACAGAATGGTTTTTTCTTCTCTTCAAAATAAAAGGTTACCTTGGTGAGAGAGAGCCTTTCACTGTGTTTCCATTCTAAACAAAATGCTATATTATTTTTAGAATCTTTAGGTCAATTATGTGGACTACAAATTTCAGAACATGGAATAGTCCTCAGTGTTTAGCATACAGTATCAACCGTGACAATTTTTTGTAAGCATAAATAAATGTTGGGATAGTTATATTCTCCTGGATTCTATATGATATGTAAGATATTGGTTTATATATAAACTGAATCTTTCACTATGTGAGGATTGATCATCATGTCACTGCGGGCTGTACACGAAGCAGAATCAGTGGTTTAGATCGGTATCCATTATCAGATCTGCTGGGCCAAAAGTCTTAAATGGAGTACTTCTCCATGGACCAATCACGACTTGCTGTCCGGAATGCCGATAGACAAGAGTAGGGTGATCCATAGCGTCAATCTTTGTTTCAGGAGCTCTCCTTTACCAGTGCTAGGTCAACCAATCCCTTCGTGTACAAATCTATGGCTGAGGGCCTGAGCAAAATAGATTTCTTCCCAGATATTTTTCCCATTCTCTTCATGTGACATCTATCTTTATAATGTGTTATTTGCAAATTTTTGAGGAGCAGACCAGACAAAGGAAATTGGAAAGGGAAATGCCACTGGACTAGTCTAATGTAGTTCAATTGCTGGCCAGACAGAACTGGTCGAGCAATGAAATCATTGTGGAGTCCGGACTAGTGGAATGTGGTTGAATTGCTCGTAGAACTGCAGTTGGCTAGTGTCCCGGGTTTGCACCCTGCGGAGGTGTGTTCAACTCCCACTCCTCAACGTACCCTGGTATTCGTAGGGAAAAATCCGAGTGGGTCGGTGTAGATACCTGAAGGGACTAGTCCTTGGCTTGAAGGGTTTGTGACACCCTCTGTTACCAAAAAAAAAAAGTAATCATAAATTAATAATTATAGGAGAAACTAAAAGGTTTTGAAAATGATCTTTAATGTCTTTTTTGCCCATCTTTTGTTGCCCAAGCATCTTCGCTTCCACAGAAGATTCCTAGCCAGTTTTAGGTTGCTGGGTGGCAAAGCAGCCTCTCTGATTCGTCCGGACTCTCGATAGTCAGATCAGCCCATTTCTGGGATTTTAGGTCCAGTTCTGGTTAGAACACGTTTGGATTTGATAGTCTGGTCTGTCAAATTTTGGTACTGTAATATCACAGCCACTGCCATCAGAAATTATCCTGTCACTGGTTGTCCATGGCTTAGCTAGCTACAATTAGGAAAGTAAATAGTCCCATGCAGCTATTCCCAAAACAAACTGATCTTCCCGCCTCTTATTTCAAATGAATATAGCAGATGGTCTGGAATCTGGATGTGTATTATTCCAAAATCACCACCTTATCAATCCAGGGAAAAATGAGGAATTTCCTATAATATGAAATATAGTATCAATTCGATTTCAGAGGATTCCACTTACAGATCCACACCCTCGCCCAAAAATCAGCCATATCAGATCAGATGTGACCCAGAGTCAGAAATGAGGGTGGGTGCGGAGCCAGAGTCGAAAAGGCTCCACTTCTGGGAGGGTTATACAAGTACCCCCATCATGTTAAACTATGTGCTGAATGATCAGCTAGAGGGCCTTAATAAGGATTACGCAGGAGCCATCTGACATGAAAGTCCTAAGGATTCCAATGCTCCCAATATACAAACTTCATTACACCGCCCACGCCATAGCCCAGCCACTATTCTGTTTAACCATCCTAAATGCCTCCAATTAGGGACTACAGTTGACTTTTGCCCATAACATGTGAACGTTCAAAATAAGTCTATTGCATATGGAGAGGTACTACAGTTTTACAAATCTCATTTTCGGGTTTTTATCAATCGAAGTTTTTCTCAGGATATTTTTAAATCTAATTTTTTTTTTTTTTGGTATTTCACGCCTAAATCCCGGCAAAGATTTAAAAATTACTGAGTATTTCTCATGATATTTTTAAAATCTTGGTTAAACTCGCGATATTTACAGAATAAAAAGATAAAATTATATTTCTCGCAAGATTTTTAAAATATCGTGAAAAAATGGAGTTTTAAACTTTAAATATTTTTCTCGATTTTTTTCGGTTTATCTGGGAAGAAATTAAGTATTTCTCAGGAGATTTCTAAAAATGGGTACACTCATACCATCTTTTTTCATTAGTTGATTTGTAACAAAAGGGTTCTTTACGGTATTTGTAAACGAGTTTGTGGTAATCGCAAACGGAGTTATAAAATTTTGAGAGAGATTTTGGTTCGAGGTGGAGTTGCTTCCCGGATGAGGGTGATGTGATGTTCTATCTTGAAGATCTGCTTGGTGATTAGCATATCGGTTCTCTTGGTTGTGGTGGTGTTACGGAATTTTCGCCAAGGTGGAGATTTATTGAAGTTGATGTGAATTGGAAAACCAAATCGTCTGATCGATCGGCCATGTAATACTGATCGATCGGTGGGCGGAAGTTTCGGAAATCAGCTTGGAGAGGACATGCGTGATTTCCGGTGCTGGAAAGAAATTGTTAGTCGAAAACTTGAAAAGAGCTGCTTTGAAGCGGCTTTTATATAACGTTAGTTGATACAGTATTTCTCATGCAATGTTTAATTTTTTGCTTAAAAACACTGAATTTTTTTTCCCCAATTTGAGATGTGTTATTGTTTGGGGGACAATGTTGAATGAAATTGCTGAAGGATTGATGGTGATGTCTTCTGTAATAAGGCTCATTTGTTTAATGTGGATTTAATGTACTAGGAACATTTTTAATGCTTCCAATTTACCCAATTACATAACATCTTTCTATGAACGGAATGACCAGGCAGGATTCGTGTTGCTGGCCCCAAATATTTGGGATAGCATCTTTCTATAAACCTCCACTCCTTGATAACACTTGAGAATTGATTCGGAAAAGACTCATCTTCGTTTTATTTGGTTTATAACATTATGTATTTATTAGAACTTTGTGGATCTCTCTCTTAATCTGGTCATTATAGGTTGAATTTGTGTGACTATTGGAAGTAGATATAATAATTTCATTATTTAGTGATCCCAGACAGTGATTAACCGGAGGCCTGCTGATCTGAACAGATGCCCCTTTTTATCTTAATGCGTGAAGCTAGGCTATGTGGTTTAAGATGCCATATGTTATCCTGTCCGTGCAATTTTGGAATTCAAGTTGCAGTTATTTTATTTATAAAATTTTGTCATTGTGAGCTCTTAAACTAGTTTTTTAGGTCCTTGAGATGGCAAGATTCACCTCGCTGCTTCATGTTTCACTAGCAGATTTATTATTTTTATTTTATATCTCTTACCTTTTTGTGCACTCAAGGTAAGAATGTGCTACTTTGAACAGTTTGGGAAGAAGAGAATCAAGAGTTGATACAACTCATTGTTCAAATGAGCAAGAACTTTGGCTGCATCTTATCTATAACTACACTTTTTGTTTACTTATTTTTTTCTGCTAGTATTCCTTTCCTTCGCTTATACATTGTACTTATTCCTATGCAGGTTAGAGCAGTCTAGTAATCTGGGACAGCCACACTGAGGGTATAGGCATTAAATCTAGATTATGCACTTCACAGCTGTCTGAGATTTATTATCCTTACTACCATAATACCATTGTTGAGGTCTGCTACAGAACACCTGAGTGCACTTGGAAGCTCTATCCTGTCTTAATACAAAAAATTTGAAATAGTTTGCTTAAAGTTGTAGATTGGTAATTGATGGAATTAGTGCATGTAGGATTTATCAACCTTCTTAGATTCTCAACTTTTAATGTTGTGCAGAAATGTGATTTTCAGGTCGATGGTAGCATGGTTACCCTCGTACGAGTATTATAATCATAAAGTACCCGTATAATACTTTTAGGGGGGTCACTGTTTAAAACTGTGTACTTTTGTCGTGTTACGGATTATATTCGTATTACTGTATAATACTTATTTAATACGCGAATTATGTATTAAATCCATACAGTATGTATATTTTTGTCGTACTTTTACCATGTTAAATATATATTCTGTATTAAATGCTTGTTATTAATTAATATCATGATTTTTATTTTCGTATAATTATTAAATATTTTTTAATTTTTTCGTTCTTTTGTCGTGTTTTTGTCGTATAACACCTGTACTTCCTGAACAGATCATTGCCGTATTATACCTACACTTGGTAACTATGGATGGTACCATGTGAACATTGATCGTCATGTCACTGCAGGCTGTCCATGTAGCAGAATCAGCGGTTTAGATGGCTATCCATTATCAGATCTGCTAGGCCAAAAGTCCTAAATGGACTACTTCTCCATGGACCAATCACAACTTGCTGTCTGGAATGCCTATAGAGAAGAGTCTGGTAATATATAGCGTCAATCTTTGTTTCAGGAGCTCTCCTTTACCAGTGCTAGGTGAACCAATCCATTCGTGGACAAATCTATGGCTGACGGCCTGAGCAGGATAGATTTCTTCCCATTTTTCCCATTCTCTTCATGTGATATCTATCTTTCTAATGTGTTATTTGCAAATTTATGAGGACCAGACCAGACAAATGAAATAGGAAAAGGAAATGTCACTGGACTAGTCTAATGTGGTCGAATTGCTGGCCAGAACTGGTCGAGCCATGAAATCATTGTGGAGTCTGGACTAGTGGAATATGGTTGAATAGCTGGTAGAATTGGTCAAACTGGTAGAACTGCAGCTGGCTAGCGTCCCGGGTTTGCTCCTTGTGGTTGTTCAACTCCCAATGGTTGTTCAACTCCCACTCCTCGACTTACCCTGATACCCATAGGAAAAATTCCAAGTAGGTCTGTACGGATACCTGAGGGGACTAGTCCTTGGCTCAAAGGCTTTGGGACACCATCTGTTACCACCAAAAAAATAATAATAATCATAAATTAATAAATATAGGAAACTAAAAGGTTTTGAAAATGATCTTTAATGTCTTTTTTCGCTTATTTTTTGGTTGGTCAAGCATCTTCCCTTCAAAAGAAGACTCCTAACCAGTTCTGATATTTAGGTTGCTGGGCGACAAAGCAGCCTCTCTAATCCATCGTGTTCTGATAGTCAAATCAACCCAATTCTGATTAGAACCCGTTTGAATCTGATATTCTGGTCTGTCAAATTTTGGTTCTGTAATATCACAGCCATTACCATCAGAATTATCCTGTCACTGGTTGTCCATATCTTAAGCCAGCTATAATTAGGAAAGTAAATAGTCCCATGCTGCTATTCCCAAAACAGACTGATCTTCCTGCCTCTTATTAACGGGCGAGGAAGTTCAAGTGAAGCTGCAGGAGCATGGATGGCATTGCACAAGACCACCTCTTTTTAACAAGCTAGTTTTATTTATTGTACATTTCCATCAACATCATCTTCAGGTCTCTTAACATATTCAAATAAACAAGAAATGCGAGTGAATCACATTATTATTATTTTTGCCACAAAGACAGACATTGTCCGAAGCTTTGTCCTTTTATTCATACCCCTAAACCCAAACGCGCAGAAGGAAAACTATTGTAATCTAACCTGTATAAAAATTGTATTTTTGATCATTCTTGTTATTATCTACAACAAGAAACGCTGCCAGTCCAAACTGACCAAACTCCGATGCTAATGAGCAATGAAACAGCCATTATCAAAACCTCCAGTCAAAAACTGAGCTCCCCACAGCCGCCTTCATCTATGTTACATGACAGCTAAATTCCTTATCCTCAGCACCTTCCTTACTGCTTTGCCTGCAAAAAAATTCAATAGAATATCATTATCAGTTGTCTCCAGAAATCTAAGTACCAAGTCAATACGAAAGAAATAATCACTAACGCTTATCGGTAAATAAGAAGTAGTGTGACAAGGGGAGAAATAGGGCATTCCAAAATGACCTTTCCGCTAGAGAAAATAAGGAACTTCCTACAATATGAAATGTAGTATTAATTCAATTTCAGACAGTCCACTGACAGATCCACATCTTAGCCCAAAAATCAGCTACATCAGATGTGACCTAAACACAATTCCCTCATTTGTCTTCTTCCAGCAAGTCAAAAGTGAGGGTGCCCAGCCAGAGTAGAAGAGGCTCCACTTCTCGGAGGGTTATACAAGTAACCCATCATATTAAACTATGTGCTGAATGATCATCTAGAGGACCATAATAGGGATACTCAAGAACCATCTGACATGAGAGCCTCAAGGATTCCAACACTCCCGATATACAAATTTCAACTCTTTACACAGCACACACCATAGCCCAGCCAATTCTGTTTACCCAATCCTAAATTTCTCCAATTAGGGACTTCAGTTGACTTTTGATCACAACATGTGAACAAAAAATAGTTGATTGGAGGTGTATATGTACACCCATACTTAATGGAAGTGCAATGCACCATACCATCTTTTTTCATTAGTTGGGTTGAAATTTTTATGGGGATACAATCATATAAGAAATGTTTGCCGGTAAAAATTAAAAAAATCTGGTTTTAAGGGGATGGTATTTTGGAGACCACTCCAATGGCGGAGTGCTCTCCAAGAGATGATAGAAAAGCTGTTTTACAGTCTTTTTCTGTCTTCTTATATGTACAAACAAGGGGCATATAAAAGATACGAAGAAATAACAAATTTAACTGTATATCTGGTTAGGCACTTTGGTCCCCATTCCCCAGTAAAGTGTAAGGACAGTCTAGTCCTTTGGAGACACTAGAGCTATCAACATAACTTGGCAATTATACACAATTCATACTGAAAATAAGAGTTTACCTGGGAATAGAGGAAAGTTCCAAGGATTGCAATAGCAGCTCCGAGGGCATTGACGGGCTGTACAGGTGTGCGGAAGATGATGATGGAGGAGACTATGACGGATATCCGCTTCATGGTGTTTCCAATGCTAAATGTCAAGGGAGAGATCTCGTTCAAGGACATGTATGAGACCTGATTGTACAGGTGATAGAACACACTTTGGGCCGCCACCCACCTACCGCGTCAAATTCAGAGGCACATAAACAAAACTAAATAAATAAAAAGGGCAAAGAAAAGGTGTACCAAATATTTGAAGACCAGTAATGTTAAATTATGCAAGGCACCACATTGAAATTGCTTCTTCAATAATTCAAAATCAGCTAAAAGGAGGACAAATCATGAAATTGAGTTGATATTTATACAACAAAAAAAAAAGTGCAAAATGTGAGCAATTGGAAAAGGCACACATGGGGGTTAACCAGAACATTCAGTCAATTAATTGAAAACACATTAGCACTTCTAGCAATTAGTATAAAATTTTATGATCAGAAATTTTGGATGTCATCTCAATCAAATCAGTATGCTGTTGAATTATAAGACAAAGAAGATCTAAAGAGTTTATCAGGTCTAGAAATCTCACAAAATTTTCCATATCCAGTACCATGTGCATAGTAACCACCAAAGTAAAAAAATCAACATACTTGGATAATCAATTACCATTTGATCCATCAAACTTCTTACAAGCACATACATTGACTGAAAGAAATGCTTTGGTGAATTGGATGTATATGATCATCTAATCATGTTGGTGTCTGATATCTACTAAGACCCATCATAGGCCCCAATCCCATCATGTGTTCCATAAATACAGGAAATCACATCAGGGCTTCTCTACATAAAGCTGATTTCTTCAAGGAATTTAAGGTCCATATTAAATTTTTCTAACATACAAAAGGTAAAAACCCATGATTAGTAGCCCGAACTTGCTTTTTCTAAAAAAGGAAACTGAATTTATCCCTAGAGGTGTCTTTTTCATCCAATGAAAGTACTGTAACCATTCATATGCAAGACTATTATTTCAAGAATTAGTTTATCATAGTGCATAGCAAACTACAAGTGTATGTTGAAAACAGGTGCAAATTTTTTACAAAATCATTACCACACCATATAAAACAAGTAGACACAAATGTAGTAAAACACAGGCAAACAGTACAAAGATATGAGAGTTGTAAGTTTTTGTGGTTACCATACGAAATGCGGTCCAATCTGAGATATTGCTGTTTCCCAGCCAGCTGCCCACATCTGGGGACCCTCCACAGCAATGGCAAAGGGCGTGAGAATTAAGAGAGACAACATAGACAGACAAGCATAGTAGTTCATTCCACCAACAGACTTCCCCTTCATTCCTCTCTTCGAGAATATGTTCCGAAACACAAACGCCAAATTTGATATCATAGCGCCCATAAACCCTACACAAACCACCGTATTCAGAATTTGAAAACAACAGGAAAAAGAAAGAATTCTCTTCAAACTCCACAGTTTCAGCTCTGAAAGAATTCAAAGCAACCATGATAACTCCATTGCAGATTTACCAAAAATGGAGTTCAAACAGAAGAACGAAATTGAATTCCCACAATGTATAGTGCAAGGAAATTTCAGTAATAATTCTATCAAAGAAAGGAGGAATCAAAAGCACAATAATTTCGAGTTTCCCAACAGAAAAAGAAAAAAGACGAGATCTTTCTCACCAATCATGTTGAAGTTGAGCTCAGTGACGGCCGCAAGTGCGCAACCTCCAATAATTGGAAGAAGAGACAGATAGACTGGCATAGGAAACGTCTCACCCAATAGAAACCTTGAAACCAAGACGCTAAATGCAGGCTCACCGCTCTTAATGATGTGAGTAAATGAAACCGCAACTTTCGACATACTCACCGTCGCTGCTACATGCCCTATGGTATGGGCCACAGCAACCTACAGACAAAAAAAAAGAAGAATCCCAGAACGCTAAATAACCCAAAACCATAACACAGAAACAAGCAGAAGCAACCAAAACTAAAACCCTGAAATCACCAAAACCCCTCATTTTTCTTACCGGAAATAGGGTTTTCCAGAACTCCATATCAGTTTTCGGCGCTTCGGCAATCCTCGTAGCCCAAGAGATCAGCATCATAAGTGATCCGGTTGCAAGCGACAGGGTGGACGTGAGCCATGGGTACGGAAAAGCATTGAGGACCTTCTTGTTGTAGATATTGAAGACAACGTTCAAAGCCCACCAAGTTGCAAAATAGATGCTGATTTTAAGCTTCTGAGCTGCAGCTGATCGTGCTTGTTGCTCAGGAGATTCAATGTTGGCATCGATCGGCTGCGATTGATCGGCTTCGTAGGCTTTGCATTCGATTATGGGCTTTCGAGTTCTTGATCCCTCCAAAGAACCGAAACCTTCAACAGAGGAAATATACAGGGGTTTTCGAGCCGATAAAACAGTGTTAGGGCCTTTTGTTGACGAGATGGAGGGAAGCGACGAGAGTCTCGGTCTCGGAGCCGGAGACTTTTGCCGTAAGAAATCGGAAACGGTGAGAGACGCTACTGATTGCTTCAGGGAGCAGATCATGGTGTTGACAGAAAAGAAGATGAACTTAGCTTATTATTTCTGATAGAAAATGTAAGGAAATGCAAAGAAGAATCGTATTTTCTTCACAATCCCTTCCTCAAATCACCCAAAATTGAAGATTCTAACAGATTGCAGAATTATATCACCAACAAAGACTTAAAAACGAGGCAATCGCAGCTGATCGATCAAGAACGACTTCAACAAAACCTAAAAACCTGATCTTTAGATGAAATGCCTTTAACAGGACGATGATCTACTACTTCTGCAGACGAAAAATCCGAGGAGAATACAGGAACTTTGAAAATCAAACCTTGATCTGTCCTCTCGAAAGAAAAATCTAAAACCAGAAAAGTTCTTTGTTTTTCTTCGAATAAAGCTTGAAAAGCTTAGAATCTGCAACTTTTTTTCCCGATCGGTCGACGGATTCCTCGAGAACGCGAGAATTAGTAGCCGTTTGAAATCTTCACACCAAATCGTAAAAGAGTTTATGAGAGAAAAAATTGTAACTGAGATCGAGTGAGATTTTTAGGGAAAGAGAAACCTGTGAAAGAAAAGAAATCACGAATATAATAAGATCTTTCTCTTTTTTTTAATACGGCCGCCTTTACGCCATTAGAAAAAGAAAAGCGAGAAGAAGAAAGTCGATTTATAAACGGGAAGCATCTTTACTGTATTACGATCACACCCCTCAATACATCTCTTAATTACCAATTTGTGTAGGAGTGTGCCGAGTTCAAGCTTATATATTTGGCTCGATCGAGCTCAGCCATTTTTCCTAGCTTTCAAAAGTCTTCGAGCTGAACTTGAACCAAGGCTTGTTTGATTCGGTTCTCTTTGATTTATATATCAATTATTTTTTATTAATTAAAAATATTTTTTTAATAAATTAAGCTGAACTTCAAGCTTGACTCGAGCTTGAGTCGGGCTTGAAATAGTTCAAGCCGAGCTCAGTTCGAATACACCCCTAAATATTTACAACCCTCTCCCCATGGGGACAAAGGATTTCTTATTAGTGATGTTTGGGTATTACACTTGAGCAGAGCTTCTTCACTCGACACGTGACGATAATAAATAAGATGTGAAATCAAAAATATCAAATGTTATTTAACTTTCATCAAATTTGTTTGATTTCTCCCCCTTATGGTCACTTGTCAAGTGAATAGACTTCGCCAGAGTGTAATACTATGACATATGGCAGAGGAAATCGGTTGCCTTTTAGTATGGTATGGTTAGAGAGGGTTTTTTTTTTTTGTTAAATGTTAGTGAGTTCAAGGAGCCACAAGGGTTCATAGCTGAAGTTGTCATAAAAGCAATTAAGAATAGTAAAGACACGTAATCCTATTGTAAAGAAAATTTCGAGTTGCATTCTCCTTGAGCCGAATACTAAGACAACCACCTTAAAGGCTGCTGTGAGACAATCTTCTTTTGCCCATCACACGTGTGGAAGTAAATTTCCAAAACACTAGTTTCCATTAACCTTAGTAACTGTTAATACTTAAGATTAAGAGATTAACTATAAACTGCAGCTCTAGTTATAGAGATAATTAGAACAACCAAAAAAACAAATTTGGGCAATGGTAGTTTGATAATTACGAATACAAAAAAATGTATTTTCCACCATTAATTTTTTTTTCATGAATACCCATTCCAAAGGTTTTTTTGATTTGCTATGATGCTCAACCAAAGCTCATGTTCATAGTTAATCTTTAAGATTAATGTTAATTTTACATTTTGAAAAAGAATTTATAAAATAAGAAATTTCATAAGACCATGAAGGATCTAAAGAGATTGTAAATTATAACTGCTAGCAATCTATTGAAAGTTTAGTTGTATTCAACACACACATATTATATTAGGGAGTCGGGATAAATCTCTTATGCTATGTTTGGTTGCCTTAAAAATAGGTGAAAACATGGAAAAGAAAAGAAAATTTTGGGTTTTTAATACAATTTTTAGCTATGTTTTGTTTACTTTTCTTTTCTTTTCCATATTTTTACTTATTTTCTTGGCAACCAAACATATGGTTAGGGTGGCCACCGAGAGAAATTCAAACTTTTTTTGTTTTTGGGTTCACTAGAGGTCACATGAACCTTTTTTTTGTTTTATTTTTTTTGTTCTAATCATTTATCTACCTAGGTTAGGGGGTTTGAAATTTTTTATTTTTAAATGAGGCAGGGGTGACTTCCATTGAAAGGGAATGTTTCAACTTTTTAGGAAAGTCACCACACTCTTATTAGCTCACATTTTTCAAAAAATGGAGGTTTTTTTTTTAATGAGAGATATCATATTCCTACAGAAGTAGAGAGTTAGCTAGTCAGAAATTAGCTTGGGTAGTGGAGCTCTTGCAACTCATATCCAGGTAGGATTAGATCCCTACACCTCCTCCATGGAAGGTGACTGCATCATGTGTCCCTTGTTATACTCTTTTAAGCGTGGTTAAGATTCACCTAACCTTAGGTTCATCCACCTATCTTTGGTTTTTAGAAAAAATATTTTCAAAAAATTAACCCTAAGAGTTGGTAAAATTTAACTACAGTTAACAAAATTTTGTATTATTTTTAAAAAAAAACCAAAGATAAGTGGGTAAACCCTAAGGGTGACTGCATCTTAACCACGGTTAAGATGTCTCAAAAGAGATATGTGGCCACCTCAAGGGTGTGACCGGCTTTGACAAAATCGGTTACAACTGGAGAAGAATCCGTCCCATAATTTATTGTAAATGTTCTGGATCCAAAACAATGCAACAAACGGGATGCTGAAAGATCTTCTAATCTTCCATCCAACAAAAAAGGAAAAAAGATCTTCTAATCAGGTCAAATTTCCAGCAGCATAGATCGCTATGGTGGGACCCGTGTCGTCATTCATTCAAGTTGATGTATGATGTAAGAATTCTCTCAGGAGGATCCAGCTTCTCAAAACCAAAAAGCATTTTGTTAGTTGAATTCAGGTAGGCTGCAACTCCAATTAGTGTTGGTTAATAATAGTTAGTGAGTTAGAATGGGTTAAATTAGAGTGGGTTAAACATAATGGGCTATCAATAAGTGGCTTTGAAGCGGGGCTAAACGTAATAAGCCTATCAACTGTCACACCGTAACTCTTGAGATATACAAACTGCCTCATGCACAAGCCACCTGGTGGGAGAAGTTTGGTACATCGAAAGAAGTAGCAACCAAAACCAAAAAAATAAAAGATTGAAAAGAAGAGGACAAAATTGTGAAGTCTGGACTTAATTAATTCTGAGAGAGACAGAGGTTTTTAACTCTATCATATCATATGGGTTTTGGGGCCTCGGATTGTCTCTAGCAAAGGCAGAAAGGACTCACGGGGTTCCATACACTGCGCGAAAGTTGGCATCAAAATGGGGAGAAGTCATTTTATTTTTTCCTCATAATTTTGACTTCTCCCCCCATTTGATATCTCTCCCATTTATTTTCACATACTTATCACCACATGTTTTATTATGAGTGGAGAAATCAAAAACATGGCCTCATGATTTTGACTTCTCCACCACTTGTCCCCTATTCTATGGAACCCGAGACAAGGCTTTTCTAGCAATCCGAGGCCAAGGTTTTGGAGGTGGGAAAGAGAAACACGCGTCTGAACATTGCTTGAGTGAGTATGAATTACTCTCCTGAAGACTTGTAGGGGTGATATTGAGCCGAGCAGAGCCGAGTTAAGGCCAGTCCATCCATTAAGCCATCAAAGCCCGCAAAAAAATGAAGGCCCCAAAGCATGAGCTTTGATGACTTTCTTTTTAGTGAAGAGTTTTTAAACACACACACAAACCAAGTCTCAACCTAAATACTTCCACTTTAGTAACCCAACCATGCCTCTCTTTTTGAGAGGTGTATGCGGTTGTAGCTTAGGTTGAGGCTTTGATGACTTTATGAACCTAATTTAATGAGAAGAAACCCTAAAAAATGTCTCATTTAAAAAAATGTTCTATTTTATAGTGAGTCCAATTAAAAAAAAGTCTCATTTAGAAATATCGTTTTAGGCCTCCAAATAGCTTGGGCCGGCCCTAAGCCAAGTAGTGGTGTGTTCAAGTTTATTCGTTTATTAAACGAGCTCGAAAATCATGTTCTAAGCTCGTTTATTAAATAAACCAGCTCAAATTTTACTACCCGAGTTCGAGTAGTTCACGAGCAACTTTATTTATTGGATATAGTTATCAATATTAGGTAAAAAATTCACTTTATTATCCTAAGCAAAGAAATCACGAAGTTAACTAAAACTTTAGTATAAAATTATAATTATGTAAAGACATTCTTATCATATAAAATATCACTCTCATTCTCAACACTTCTTTATAGCTAACAACTTTCACAACATTTATTCTTTAACCGATGTGAAGATATTTGGTCCCACATCATACTTCACAACACACCCACCCACACATAGTCATACCACACGGCCACCCACAGCATACTCACCTTAACGAACCGAGTTTTTGTCGAATTGAATAAGAGTATGTTCAAGCTCGGCTCGTTTACTAAATAAACGAATGATATTCGAACTTTTAACAAGTCAACCCTGAGTAGTTCAATAATATCTTGGTACAATTTAGGTTAGGGGAATGCTAATCTCACTTTCTTCTTATTGCACTTTGTCCTTTTTTCTTTTAATCTTAGAAGACAAGAATTTGTGTGAAGTCCTTGTAGGCCCTGTCACAAAATCTTTGTATTTTTTTTAATGGAATATGGGAGAGTGCAATAAAAGAGTGTTTTGTAGTACTAACAGGTGCATAGGCATGGGACCAAGTCCACTGAAATTAACAGAAGGGGGGGAATAAATGAATAAATTTATATAATTAAATTTAAGATGGCATAAGCATAGGCATGGTAAAGGGAGCAGTCCCCACGTTTACACTAAATTAGTTAATTTAAGATGATGTAGCCATGCCATGAGCAAGTGAGCAGCCGCCCTAACTTTAGAAAAATTCTTTAAAAGTGACACAAACAAACAAGACGACCCATTAACTATGCTAAAATCACTCATTTCTTACAATTTCTACAATCATTAAAGGAACAAGGCATCAACTTATATGACACGAATATTGAGAATTAAAATTCAAGTCTCTGCATGATAATTCATATTTACTACTAACTAATTTGAATAGTTTCCACTATATATATTCTCTTAAGGTCTAAACCTAACCCCAAATCCAAAGAAAAACTTATATTTCTCCTTTGAGCATCTCTAATCCATCACCAACCATTTTTTTTTTTTCTATCACCAACCATTCTGTATAGCTTTCTTTTCTCATTGCGATCCATTTACTATTTTTATATTAGTTTTTTTCAGTCAGTTTTGGCCTTGATTTCTAACATAATTGCATGTTTGTCATTTTGCAGACCAGCATAACATGGAATGATAGACCTTACAGCTACCACCACGCCAAGCCAAAATATTGAGAAATTGAGTAGCAATTTTATTTTATTAAAATTGATTTTTCCTCTTTTACCCTCTTCTTTTTGCAAGAATTGGAGGTGGGAATTTATATTTCCTATAAATTACTAATTTTTATGTTGTTCTTTTTCTCCTTATTTCTTAAGTTTGTAATTACTGTGAGACTCCAAAAGCCATAAAATGAGAGATTTCGAATCCCACAAAAAATGGATGGACTTGAAGTCTCATAAAAGAATTTTATTTTATCTAGATTTTGCACACGAGTTGAAGAAACAAAAACATTTCTAAGTGACGTGACTTGCAAACCCCGACACTTAAAGTCTCGAGACTTGCCTAGTGCCGAGCTTTGTAAGTCTCTGCATGACCCTTATTGATTTTAGAATGCCTATCAGAGAATATCTTTGCATGCACTTATAGAACTTAATGGACTAGCTTGCCTGATCTGTCATGGTCAGAGCTTAGCCCTAGGCCCACCATCTCTCTCTCATATATCTTTGCATGCACATTTAGATAAGGGGTTAGCTTCCCTAATATATCATTCATGGCCATGGCTTGGGTTTAGGCCCATAATCTCTCTCCCTCCTTTTGCTTGCACATTTAGAGCTTATTCTAAGCCCAATTTATGATGAGCCATGTTTGTATGGGATATGATAAGATCCGTTGCGATGGGAAAGAAGTAATGCTAGTAGGACTAGCTAGGGTTCCACACGAATGGGACTTAGGCATCTGTTGGATGACCCATCAACATTCAGTAGTAAGGGGATCCGGAAGCTGTTATCTACCCATCAGCGTTCATATTGGGCTTAGGCTTATTTTTGGGCCCTATATTGGGATAGACATGTCTTGGTATCGTTTAGGGCTTTCAAATGTCAGCTCCACTGTCATCTAATTTGGGCCAACTATTAATCCAAAGGCCTATATCATAATTCATAAGCAGAGCTGACATTTGAGCCAACATTGATCTCGCCAGGGCCCAGTCCATAGGAGGGACCATATATCTCCAATCCTTTCTTCTGAGTAAAACTTGGCAATAGTGAGATAGGAAGGAGTCATCTCTAATCATTTCTTTTGAGTGAAACTTTGTAATAATGCATTTGTAGACCAAGTATACAAAAGATCATTAAGAGGTTGACACATCAAGAAATATGTGTACACTTGTGCGTGTAATATTGCATAATATATTATTTTATTTGTGTATATATATATAAACTAGGTCGGGCCGGTTGGGCTTTAAGAAGCCAATCTCTCATTGGAGCCATATAAAAAATTGAGCCAAACCTTGACCCTAGGGCCTAAAATATGAATAATGGGTGGGCTTTTCTGACAGGCCCACAAGACTAGCTTTGGCCATTGACACCCCTCTATACATACCCCATATCTCACTCTAATTCTCACGCCATAAAATCTTAAACTAACAATACTTATCCAAAAATACAGTGTATATATATATATATATCTTCAAAGTTCGACATAGAGATTTGTAGTAAAGACCCTTGGATTTACTTACCAAAAATAAAGACCCGCGATTTTATATTCACATCATCTGATAAATTGAAATTCCTAACGAGTATTTATTATTCAGTTGGAAATCCATCTCGGAGCCAAACAAGACCCTTGTCTGATAAATTGAAACTTCCAAGTTCTATCGAGAAAATCTTGCTAAATAGGAAATTCCTAATAATTGGCTTTGTAGACTAGGGTTACAATAGACCAATAAGAGGCTGACACATAAAGAAATATGTCATATACCAATATCTTTAAATAATTGAAGGTAGGCATAACAATTTGAAAAATATGATATATATGTAATTTTTATGTGTCATCATTCTATTGGGTCTTTTGTAGTCTCGATAACATGTGCTTACATATATGCAAGGTTATCTATGCATTACACATTCTTTGTAATATAAAGATACCAGCGGGAGGCACGTGCGATGCACGTGAGAGCAAGGGGAATGAATTAACCACAGGAGTTAAAAAGGACATGTGTTAACCCGTAGATACGATTGAACTCTCATGATTGGCAATGATTCTATTCTTTAAATGGATAGATGAGCAAGGGATAGTTTAGGAATTAAAGTAAAACATTAAATCAAAATTTTGTTTTATACAAGGGTAGTTTAGGAATTTTGGAAAAATCAGTCTACCCTGCCTCTCGTATTATAATAGTAAGGAAAGATAAAAAGTCTTTAGGTATTAAAAAAAATAAAATTAAAATAAAATCCAACATATGAGTTCCCTATGCATGCTAGCCACATGGCTATGGCTGTCAAAAAACCTGAGAATAAGGGTATTCGGCCGGCCCGACTCTGAAACCCTTCAAAGTTCTGCCCTCTTCTTGCCCATGGGCCGGGCAAGATTAAAAAGCATACAACCCTTCAAGCATAGGGCCGAGCAAAAGCACCCCATTGCCCTTCTCGAGTGTTAGCATAGAGTGTCATATACATATAATAATAAAAAATTACATATATGCCCTTTAGTAACCTTTTTATAATGGGGTTAAAATTATAATTTCAAATTAAGTTCTCTATATATACCCTTGTTTTCATTAAACTAATCATTATAATAGTTTTACTTTATTTAGTTTTATTATGACATTATTGTTCTTTTTGTAGCAAAGTCAGTCCTAAGCTTAGATAAAGGAGAGTACTTACTTTCATGTTTGCAATCAGTGTAGAAAATAAATTCCATCATCTTTAATGAATTTTTTTTTTTCGCTTTCTTTTCTATCTTGTGGCCCTACCCTGCCTTGGCCTATGAGGGTAGGGTTAGAGCATAGTTGATTAGGGTAAAGCTTCTTAGACCTCTTAGGGCTGAGGCCACCGAGGTCATGTTCTAAGAGAGTAGGATTTCAGGTAGAGCTTACCATGTGAAATGGGCCCACCTGAAATCCTGCTCTCTTAGAGTATGGTCTCGGCCCTAAGAGGGTCTTAGTAGCAAATTCTAGTTAATTAAGGACTTTAAAAAGACTAAGTCAAGGTTTGGGTCTTGCTCTTATAAGTAAAGGCAGGGTGCTCTGCCCTTTGGTTGCCCTTTTGTTTTTTGTTAAGATGATATGCATTACGGAAGGAATTACACACTGGGGCACTTGGATTAAAAAGATTTTCCAAGGGTCTTTGAGAAGAATATCCAACAATGGAAAAACACATATCTCTATCGACACTACAAGGTCAAAGCCTTTTGAGCATTTTGATGAGCTATCTGATTTAGAGAGCCACGAATGAAATGAAATCATGATATCTTACCGTGAGCTGTTAGCACTTGAATATCCTCCAAAATATTCTGAACTTCCCAATGGATAGCTCGAGCCAAATTTCAACTCGAGTTGAGATGTTTAAGTTATTAAATTACGAGGGACTAGAGGGTGGCACATACGATGCACGTGAGAGCGAGGGGAAGGAGTTAACCACAGTTAATAGGAGTTAAAAGGGACATATGTTAACCTGTTGGTGTGATTGAACTCTCCCCGAGTCCAATCATGATTGGTTGTGATTCTATTCTTCTTTAAATAAATATATGAGCAAGGGATAGTTTGGGAATTAAAGTAAAACGTTAAATTAAAATATTGTTTTATATAAGGGTAGTTTGAGAATTTCCGAAAAATCAGGCTATCGCCTGCCCCTCATATTATAATGGCAAAGATAAATATCCCCTTTGGCTGAACCACTTGGAATTTTTTTTTTTTTTTTTGGAAAATAGATTTCTTTTATTTGGATGGAGGCATGTGTGTCCATGTACGTGTGTAATATATTACATCTTTACTATTATAATGGGAGAGGCCGGCGTAGATGATTTTTCTGAAATTCCCATATTACCCTTATATAAAAACAAAATTTTGATTTAATGTTTTGCTTTAAAACCCAAACTATCCATTGCCTTTGATTTCATTTCCAAACTACCCCTTGCTCAACTATCTATTTAGAATCACAGCCAATCGCGATTGAACTCGTGAGAGATCAATCGCACCCGCGGGTTAACATGTGTCCCTTTTAACTCTTATTAACTATGGTTAACTCTTTCCCCTCGCTCTCACGTGCCGCCCGCTAGTAATATATTATTTTATTTGTATGATATATATAAACTAGGTTGGGTTAGGCTTTAAGAAGCGAATCCTAATTTGAGCCATATAAATATGGACCTAAAAAATTGAGCCAGATACCTTAGAGACTAAAATATGGATAATGGATGAGCTTTTTTTGGTAGGCCCACGGACCTACTTAGGCCCTGACGCCATGTATACATACTTTATATTTCACTCTTAATTCTCACTTGGAATTTTTTTTTATAAATACTTAATAGACCTGGGGTTTTCATTATGTAACGAAATGATTGTTCTTCATTAGTCCACGCCCTATTTTTAAACAAATATTAATTGTAGTTAATATTCACCCATTTTAGGGTTAAGCAATCTAACCTTAATTTTTAGAAGAAAAAAACCAAAATCTCTGTTTTAATTTTAATAAGCTTAATAAGAGTTAAAGAAGTGTTAAAAAGTTAAAGAAGTGTTAAAAAGGGACACAAGGACATGTAAGATAAGAGTTAAAGAAGTGTTAAAAGGTACACAAGGACACAGGGTAATATTAGGTCCCCTAATCACTTTTTTTTTTTTTTTTGGGAGGAGGGTGTGGACTGCCCTTAAAAATTTGAAACGGTGAGTGCTAGCCCTACTCTTAGTCAAACCTTACTCTCATCCACAACCAAGCACTTGTCCACTTTGTAGTGATTAAAACATTTTTTTCACTAAAAAGCGAACAGGTCATTGATTAAGGGTAAAAGTATAGGTTGACTGAGAGTAGGATTAGCATTCCTTAGTTTGAAACAAAGATTTGCAGTAAAGACCCTTGGATTTACTTACCAAAAATAGAGACCCGCGACTTTATATTCACCTCGTCCGGTAAATTGAAATTTTTGCCCAAAAAAAACAGAAGAAAAAAAAGATAAATTGAAATTCCTAACGAGTATATATCATTCAGTTAGAAATCCATATAAGAACCAAACAAGACCCTCGTCCGATAAATAGAAACTTCTAAGTTCTAACGAGAAAATATTGGTCAATAGGAAATCCAATTCCGAGGCAAACAAGACCAGCATCAGAATCCAAACATCTCTCTCTCTCTCTAGATTTCCTCAATGTCGAACAGAAACAACGAAAATATCAGTATTGCCCTTCCATGAAGGCAAACAAATCCTAATTAAAGTTTCCATGGAAGAAATAAGATTCGTCTCTACCAGAGAAAACCCTAGAAATCTAGGGTTTCTACCAGACCGTGGTCCGAGCACCAGTAGCAGCAGCAACAACAACAAACCAATGGCCAATGACCTCATTCAGAAGCCTCCACCTTCGATTCTCGATCGATTTAGGGCTCTTTTAAAGGAGAGAGAAGAGGAATTGAGGGTTTCAGACGAAGACGATGTTCCACCGCCAAGCACTGAAGAGATTGTTCGGCTTTACGAAGTTGTTTTATCGGAGCTTACTTTCAATTCGAAGCCCATCATTACGGAGCTTACGATGATTGCTGGAGAGAATAGGGAGTATGGCGATGGGATTGCTGATGCAATTTGCGCCCGAATTATTGAGGTATTTTTCGCCTCCTCTTCGATTTTTTTGGAGTGGTTTGATTTTAGGGTTTTGGTTTGTGAGGATAATTGGGAAAAATTTGGGCTTTGATCTCCTAGTTTGAATTTGTATGCATTTTTGAATTTCAGAAGTTTTATATATATCTTTCTATTTATAGTAATTTCTCACTTTTAGTTCAACTGTTTGGCTTTCAAGGATTATGTGAAAGTTGAGTTTCTTAGCAATTGTCTGAATTGGATATATTTCATGGTTTCTTTAATTCTCCTTTTCACAGTTACTAAGCTGGAAAAGGAAACAATAAAAGAAGATTTTCTCTTGTGTCTATTCTGGGTTGTTTTGATTTCTATTACGTTCTCAGAAAGTGAGATCTTTTAAACGGGGCTTTGAACTCCTGAACTTGTTTCCTTTTTTTTTATAAACATTGTCAGTAGCTTGGAAGTTTGTATAATTGTTTTTTTATAAGTAAAGAAAATTGTATTTATAGATATATTGTCACAGCCCTTCCAGTAAGGTGAGCCCTATCGGATTGAGTGGATCCCAAAGGGCGAGGCATTGTTAAGAACTTGTCAAGTGGGTAACCAAATTCTGATCGTGAACCTGTTTAAGCATATACATTCATACGATTTTCTGGAATATGGGACATACATATAGAATCCCAAAAGCCCATACACATGCTCATATGAGGGCATCTCAAAAGATTCAATATCTGGACATCCATGTATATATAAGTCCAAAAGGCAAGAGTCTAATAACAATGCTAGGTCTAGAATAAAATGACACCTAGATTTAAATTGACACAAGGAAGACTCCCCGGCACGATCTCTAGTAACTCTGAGAGGGACTCTACTTCCTATCAAAAATAGCTACAAATTTGAAATGAGGAAAAATAATAGGGTGAGACATGGCTCAGTGAGTGAATAACAACTATAGATACAATAGAACCATATTCTAGACATATAAAATTTAGAAAATTTTGGTAGAGTCTCTTCTAAAAATAGAGGATTTCAATATTTTATACATCACCTGTAAAACCTATTAATAGGCAATTTTAATCAACACAACATAAATAATCTTTCACATTGTCCAAATTCTCATTTATACTACTTTACAATCTTCGATAAAATTTTTTCCAACACTACACAATGATTCCATAGCATCTGAGCGCTTACCTTATAGGCATCCCTGTTCCCAGTGGATAATCTTTCCATCTGTCTATTTGGGCGCTTACCTTACAGGTAGCCCTATTCCCAGTAGATTGAGTAGTTTAGTTGTTATCAAGATACCTGACAATTATCATAATTTCATTTACATAATCCTTGTTTCGTGGAATTTTACAAATTTACATATTCTATGATGTATTCATACTATCAATGATTTCATGAATCATACTCAATCGCTCATACTTTTTAATTTAAATAAAATCACTATAGTAAGTATTCACTCACCTGATCTTAGTGCAAAATGAACCTAGCTGGCACCAGAGCTCCTTGGGACAACTCCTGGTACTAAGTCTTCTCCTAAGACATACACAACCATTCATGTCTTTCCAAATCTAATTTCACAATATTTAAAAATAAGAAGCATTCAAATAGGACTAAACTCGTCATTTCAAGATTCGTATTAGGGCATTTTCTAAGATTCCCATAATACCCTTGCTACTTGAAAACCATTAAACCAACTTGTTAAATGTGATAAATACAATTTCCCACACTATGATATCCTCAATTAACCATTTACCGATTCAATTTTACCAAATTAATTGTTTAATAACAAAAGCCCCAATTTGGGTTTTTAACATAACCCTCACTTTTGTCCATTTACAATTTGCACTACTTCACTTCAAATTAACATTTTTCTTCTAACTTAACCACACCCTAAGGAAAGGTTTAGATATAAGAATGAAATTAATTTATACTCACATTACAACAATTCAAGCTTGATTCATTTGATGTCAACATTTTTATTTATTTTTACAAAGGCCAAAAAAGATTATAACTTGGATGGAAACTCACCGATTCTACACGTGTTCTAGCTCCTAAATTGCTCCCCAAAACTTATCTTGGATTATGGTTGAAGAAGAACCAAGAAAATGGGGTTTTGTGGAGGTTTTTGGAGTAGATTTTAGCCCAAACTAGGGCTGGCCGGAGATAGTACTGTGGCTGGACGGCGGCGAGGCTGGCCGGCGACTGTTGTTGATTAGCGGTGTTGATGGCGGTGATGATCGGGTCTTGGAGTGGGATGTGGGAAATGAGAGTGAGAGAGAAGAAAAAAGAAAAAAAAAGAAATAAAAGAAGAGAGGAAGAGGAGAACGTGAGTTCTCTTTCTTATTCTCACCCCAAAGCAAATTTCGAAAAATTCCCCCTCCTATGAATTTGGGTCTCTTTAGTGCTTAAGGGTATTTCTAGAAAAATGAAGGTTTTATACTCATTTTTAAGAAGTTAATTTCACCATTTTTTATTTTTAAAAAAAAAAACCATGCCTAGCCACTATCATTGCTCTACATAGACTGCTATCCTCCTCACCAAAAAGCCAGAGCCACTTCCCCAAAAGGGCCTTGTTGACCCTTATAAGGGGATATGCATATTAAGCATGAAAATAAGAATCACTGAAACTGATATGAAACAATCGATATGTATAGGTATTGGTAGCCCCCCTGTACGATCTTTATACTGATAAGAAGCGGGCGATACGTATCGTTTATTAGTCTTGTATGTTTTAATTCATTGTAGAATTGTAATTTAATTGTGTTTGTTACTTTGTCTTTGAGTCTCTTCCTATTAATTTATTTTTGGTAAATTTGGTTCCTATAACTCATTTGATTGTTTTAGAAAATTTAATTTTTTTTTAAAGAAAAAAAATTATATGTATTATCCGAAACCAATACATATAAGTTTCGGTTAGGACCGATACATCCCCCGAAACCGTATTTTTAATCCTTGATATTAAAGCTGTCCTTACTCTACGGCATAGAGATGGTCTTCCAATCTGCCATGTGGTACTTCCTAGTATCTAGCTTCTCGTTCCATTATAATTCCCTTTGGATTCTTTCAAGAGTAGATTAAATAGATGCGGGAATCTTAAACAGGGAGAGAAAGTAAGTTCGGAGACTGCCCAAGGTACTTTTGAGTAAAGTAAGCTTCCCGCCTTTAGCCATCTGCTTTATGCTTAGGTCTTATTCAGTACCTAATTGCAATTTAAATTCTGGAAGAGCATTTCATGAAGATTCTGTCTTGAGGTTTGGGAATTTTGGGCTTCAAAGAATTTCTAGATTTGCTTCTTGAGTCCTTGATTGTACCTAAGTTCAAACCTGAATTACTGATCATGAGAAATTAGTTGCATCACATGCTTTCTTTCTTTTGAGGTCGTTACTCTCTCTATCTCTATTTATCCCGGGACATTTGTTTTATCTACCCAGCTTTCGGGAAATATTTCCACTGCTATTTCATTTTTCTGTACATCTAGACGGTGCTGAAGTTATTTAATTTTCTTATCTGGTTCTTAGAGATGGCAATATGACCCGCCCCCATAGGGGCCCCGCCGGGGTGGGGATTTTATATATATATATATAAAGGCAGGTGGGGCCGGGCCGGGGTGGGGATTTTATAAGCGGGGCAGGGGCGGTTTCACCATATGTATGCCCCGGTCGGGGGCGGGGCGGGGCGGGGCGGCTTTATAATCGGGGTGGGGCCGGGGTGGTGGAAAACTGCCCCCGCCCTGCCCCACCCCATTGCCATTCCTATTGGTTCTGCGTATGGACCTTTATTCTTTGGTGCTTGTGTTTTGCAGGTCCCAGTTGAGCAAAAGATGCCTTCTTTATATCTTCTGGACAGTATTGTTAAGAACATCGGCTGTGAGTATGTGAGGTACTTTACTGCTCGGCTCCCTGAGGTGAGTGGATTACAACATACAATGCAATACGTTTTTTCTTGCAGTTATTTTATCTGTACGATATGTTGATTTCCAAATCTTATAATTTTAATAGTCCTTCTGCTTATCTTTTGCCTAGGTGTTTTGCGAGGTATACAGGCAAGTTCCCCCTAACCTTTATCCTGCCATGCGCCACCTCTTTGGAACCTGGTCAGCAGTATTTCCGCCATCAGTCCTTCGCAAGGTTGAGGCGGAACTGCAATTTTCTGAACCAGTAAACCATCAATCATCTGGCTCAACAGCTTTGAGGACTTCTGAATCTCCTCGACCCAGTCATGGTATACATGTCAATCCAAAATACTTGGAAGCAAGACACCAGTTTGAACACTCAACTGAATTAAATGTAAGTAGTTAAAATGAGTCCTAAGAGAATTCTTTGGGAACAAATAATAAATTTGATATACAATTGGTCATATAATCATGGTTACATAGATGCTTTATATGCAACAGCCTTAACTAGAGGTCTAAAAGGATCGGCAGAATATATATATATATATATATCAACCGAATCTCTCTCTCTCTCCCTCCCCAATTGTATACAATACACATTATATTATAGTTATGAAATACTTACATACATATGTTATTACAGTACATGCTTTCCCAGTGATCACAATACATAGGTCACCATTAGCTAGCTCATTATGAAATCTAGGGTACCTGTCAAGTATGTCAAATTCTTTAGCTTCTGATGGCATAGCTGTGCCATGCAGTGGGTGGGACTCAGCATTTGCTTTGACCACTACCAGGATACCTTGAATGCCGAAAAAAAATCTGATTGGAATATCATGACATTCAATTTTTCATCCTTGACAAAGAAAATCATAAAAGTGAAAATTTGCATGTTCTGCTGTCCAAAAATGACAACAAAGTGTAAAATAATAGTAAAAGTTGGCATATGTAAATAACTCCACTGAGGAGTGATAGAAATTTAGGAAGGGGAGCTGCGGGGTGAACCTGAGACTTATTGATGGCAAACTCCATGGGCATTCCGCAGTATGTTTAGGTTGCACGTGGTGTTCCTGATGCACTGATACCATGGAACTGTTCAGAGCAGTGTAGTGCAGATGCCCACGGACCACGGTGCACATGTCTCATCAAGCCTCAGGTGTTCCCGCATAGTCGCCACTAGAAAATCACTGAACTGTCATGTATGAGGTGTGATCTATATCACTTTTCCTCTCCCACTTCTTTTGTATTTACTACCCTACCTCAATCTTCTTTTTTTTATCTCATGGTGTGTATTTGCAAATTGCAATTGTGCATGCATATACATGTTTAATATTACATGAACTAATATAAGTAGAGTTTGTTGGCACATCATGCATGTGTATGTAAGTAGGTTTACAAAATTACAGGAGCCTTGTTAAATTGTGTTTTGAAAATCGAATCAAACTAGTACAAGACCTCTGCTCCGCATTTGGTTACCTACTGTTTATCGTGGGCATGATAACTGGTACGCGAGATGTGCGTCCTTCCCGGTCCTCTCGTACTAGGGAAAGGTCCACTCAAATCAGAATTTTGCAAAGACCTCCATAGCACAATAAAGTACCATTGCATAATGTCATTATATATTGCTTGTGAAAATTTCAAATTTCTTTGTTGTGGTATTATCGTAGTTCCAAATGCAACCTAAGTTCATCCTAATTTGTTAACGCTAGGTGTTGGGGACCACTTGGAGGCCCATCTAATGGTTGGTCTACCCTGACATGTGTGCCATGTGCGCAGCCATGTGTTGGTTGACCATCTACGGTCTGTCCAGCGGAGACTTTAGATTTCCCCTTTTAATTATTTGTCCATCAGAAATATCTCTCATCTGAGTTATTGGCTGGATGTGGCGGGCAATTTGGCATTTTTTAAGTGCTCTGAGTTGCAACAGTCTGTGCGTGCAGATGCGTGAAACAGGTCCCAACAACAATGCTGCACATATGACAACCTTTGGAGGAGAAAGAATGGAGAGAAATGCTTTGGCGAGCTCAAAAGGATGGTCTGGAGCTTCTCCAAAATTTCATGTGTGCATTTTGAAGCTTTTCTTTTCAGTCCTCTCCGTTAATTTTTTAGCAAATCCTAAACCTGGAAATTAGTTGAGCCTATACATGTTCTCTCATGATACACAAATGTCCATATCCAATATTTCTTATTCATGTACTCTCTCATGTCTGTATGTTTGTCTCTCTGTTTTTTTTGGTGGATAATTCATGCTTGTTGTATGCTCTTTTAAAGGGATTTCAACACTTTTATTTTAGTCAAGAGTACCTAATGGGATTTCTTCTTTAATTTGAATTAGTAACATCTAAAATGCATTGCTTATTTTTATCCTTGCAGGACATTCAACATGGCAGTGGAATTTCTTCATGCCTGGAGATCTATGGACAAAAACCTGCCATTGGATATGGTGAGTATGATATTGATCATGAGGAGGTTATCTCTTCACATGCCAGACCCCGAAAATTAGGCTCACCAGAAGATGCAGCCAATTCATCTTTTATTGGTCGGGGTGAAAGGCTACTTCCATCTTTAAAATCTACGCTTGTGAGGCCCTTCTCTCCTTCAAAAATTTGGCCTGCCAGGTCCTTATCACCACCGAATGATGAGTTTGCAAAGGACAATTCTCCTCGAAGGGTTAATGAAAGGGCATCTCCATCTCACTCTGGATTTGATTATGGACTTGGCAGAGTGACTGACATGGATGGGGAGAAGAGTGACTGGTGGATAAAACACTGGTCTGACAATGCCCGTCCACAGTTGGAAACTTCTACTGCATATAACCTCACTAATGGAAGTGAGCAGCAAAGGCCGAGAGCTTTAATTGATGCTTATGGAAATGACAAAAGGAAAACAACCCTGAAGGAGAAGCCTTTGAACGTTGAACGGCTGCGTGTAAATGGAATAAACAGTAAGGCAGATACAAGAGCATGGCAGAATACTGAAGAAGAAGAATATGTTTGGGAAGATATGAGCCCAACTTTAGCAGATCGCAGTAGGGGAAATGATCTCATGCCACCCAATCCCCCTCTCGGGAGCTTAAGCAAAAGACCTGGTGCTGCACTCTTTCAACCCAATTTGCGGAGGGGCAATCGGCCTAGTCAGGCTCAGCTATCTGTGGTGGATGATTCTTCTAGTCTTGCTGAAGATGGATTTCCTATCCTGGGTGTATGGCTCTTTAACTTGTTAACTTTGCAATTATCTATTTGTTAGAAATATTATTCAAAAGTGGCATTAATATCCAAATGTGTTTGTTGTGTGATTATGTAGAATTGTTGACTGGCACTCATATTGTATTATGGACCATCATTCATCATTATTGCAGTACCTTATCCAGTTATTTGGGGTCTGCAACAGGAGTCCTCTTCTGTCGTTTAAATCTAGAACCATATTCTCCATTAAGGCATCTGTTTACCTCAATCTGCTTCCTTTTTGGCCTTCTTCTCGCCTCTTTCAAGACTTCGACCTGGCCTTCTCCTCGCCCTCTTTGAGGCTTCAACCTCCATCAAAACATTCTTCACTGAAATGGGTTGAATCCATATAAAGATCCTATGTTTTTTTCCCCCCACATGAACTGTCAGTTATTTGTAAAATATTAGACTGCGCAGATCATTCTAAAGACATTTCTTTTTTTTTTTGAGGGGTTTTAGGGCTTTCTTGGTGGCACAGCACATACTGGTTTCTCTCAATAATTAGAAACTGATCTTGCATAGGATTAAGATTTAAAAGTCTATTTCCCACATATTTTACACGTTCTTATCACAAAAAGTACATGTTTTTTCATTTATTTTATTACTACAAAATGAACTTCCATCATTGAGCTCAAATTTAAAAGAATTTATGTTTTTCTTGCAGTCCGGCCATGGATCTGCGAGTATAAAATCTCTTAGTGGGTCAGGTTTTCGAAACGTTTCAACCCAGATTCAGGGTTCTCACTATCCTCTAGAAGCATGGAACTTACCACGGCACTTCCCTGAGTCTTCACAGCAACACCTCAACCCCAAAGCGAGAGGAAATTTTTTCCACATGCCTTTTCCAGCAAGTGGAATAGCTTCATCAGCTGGTCAGAAAATGGATCCTTTGATTGACAATTTTCAAGATACTAATCCACGATTCCAGAGGCTCTCATCTCTTATGTCAAGAATGGAATCTTCAAGCCCTGACACTTTGAATGTGGAGGTTCTGTCTGCTGTTGCACCTGCATCAATGGTGGAGAAGCATATGGGACCAAGGCCTCATTCATCTCTCATGGCGCCACTGATATGGCCTCCGGTGAATGTGCATAAATCTCACCTGCCTCCTTTGCTCCCTATTCTTCCTCAGCAGAAGCCGATTAAGAGTCAGTTTGATTTGATAGATGCTAGCAAAACAGTTGTGAATCAAGGTCATAATAAGTCTTTGATTTCACCTGGGCAGCAGTTAGATTACGTTGAAAGAAGATCCCTGACTCCAAGTACAATGCTGCATTTTTCTGATCAACAGATGGGATTACATTCTGCAAATCATCGAAACCAGGGACAAGCTGGTCTTTTACAGCCACAATTACTAAAGTCTCAGGAGGCTCAAGGGATTTTTCTTCCATCTGGTGCAGCTCAGTTTTCATCTCATCTAATGACCCCACCCTTGAATCATGGATTTACCCCACAAGGGCATGGTGCTGCTATAAGAACGAATTTGTCGAATCCAATACCTGGGTTACCTTCATCATCTTTAACAATCCAAGGTATAGCAAATACCTCTTTTCATTTACAGGGGGGAGCCTTGCCGCCTCCACCTCCAGTCTCCCCTCGTGCCTCATTGCAAATAGGGACTACTTCTCAGAACGTAGGCCCCAATTTGTCTCATCCTCCACCCGGGAGTTCGTTTTCAGGTCTGATTAGCTCTCTCATGGCTCAAGGTTTGATCTCATTAGCGAAACCAGACTCAACCCAGGTACCCCTATGAACAATTTTCCTCTATTTGATATCATCTTTCCAAGCGTTGATCGCCGTGCTTATGCAAACTGCAATGTTATTTAAGTCAGCAATCTGATCTTTCAGGATTCTGTAGGAGTTGAGTTCAATCCAGATATTCTTAAGGTTCGCCATGAGTCTGCAATAAGTGCTCTATATGCTAATCTTCCAAGACAGTGCACGACTTGCGGCCTGCGTTTCAAGTCCCAAGAAGAGCACAGTTCTCATATGGATTGGCACGTGAACAAGAATCGGATATCTAAAAACCGTAAGCAGAAGCCTTCTCGCAAGTGGTTTGTAAGTGCCACTGTCTGGCTCAGTGGTGCAGAGACAGTGGGAACTGATGCTGTTCCTGGGTTTTTGCCCACTGAGGCTGTTGTGGAAAAGAGGGATGATGAAGAAATGGCTGTTCCTGCCGATGAGGATCAGAATGTTTGTGCATTGTGTGGAGAACCTTTTGATGATTTTTATAGCGATGAGACTGAGGAATGGATGTATAAAGGGGCTGTTTACTTGAATGCACCCGATGGATCAACTGCAGGCATGGATAAGTCTCAGCTGGGTCCTATCGTGCATGCTAAGTGTAGGTCCGAGTCTACGGTGGTTTCCCCTGAAGATTTTGGAGTAAATGAAGGGGTATGAAATTCTCACCCCCCCCCTCTCTATTTATTATTCATATTCAGTTGTCAGGTACTCTTTTTCTTGGCGGGCCATATTTTGCACCATGGCTTGGAAATCTGAGAATGAGCATTTCTGTCATTCGAGCTGCGTGATTTGTCATTTAGAATTTAATTATATATTGCCTAAATGTTTATTATAAGGTTATGCCCAATATTTTTCTGCTTTATACTATGTGCCTGTTATAGTGTGATAGGCTTGCAGAATCTGAAATTGTATCATTGCTTTAGAATGCTTACAACCTTGAGTTTTCCAAGTAGATTATATATTGCACCATTAGGTGTTTCATGGTCTTCTACTCTTCTTTCTGTTCTTTTTTGTGAATTCACGTTTCTTCGCATGCAGTGGAGTCTTTGTGGCAGCTAGCAGATTAATTCAAAGCAATTTTTTTTCCATGGTCTGCAGGGAAATACAGAAGAGGGTAGTCAAAGAAAACGTATGCGGAGTTAAATTAAGATACCGGCTTCCATCTCCTCTGTATATTACTATAAGCTCCTTTGAGTTTCTGGTATGCTCTACTAATTTCACCAAAGTTTGGAGCTTGCCTACCCTGGCGTCATACCAAATCATGTATATGTATAGTTGGACCTGTAGCATTCACATTTCTTGCATGAAAAGCTTACATAGTCTCTCTCAGCATTCCTTTTTGCCACCTTTTGTTATTTTCTTGCTTTGCAGTTCATGCTAGTTCGAGGGATATTTAAACACTGTTGTGGTTGTTAAACTTGCATTTCCCAAGTTTTTAGGGATCCTTCAAAATCCACCATGCTTTCAAAAATTACATATGAACTGGACAAGCTGGCTATATTTATCAAATAATAACTTTTTTTTTTGCGTTTTTTGGGGGGAGTTTCTTTGCAATAGTTTCTGCTGTTCTTTTTCTTTTTTACTTTTCTGCAGGGGGATGTGCATAGCCGTTGTTTCCAAGAGCAAATGCTGTTTAAGACCTTATATTTCGTTCATCATCAAGCTGATGGATCAACCAAAGCACAATTCCGATTGTGATGACAACCACCAGCAGCTTCAGAATCTTTAATTTTTTTTTAAAAAAATCTTATTAGTATTGTTCAGATCAATATGGTGTGTCATATCTCTGACTTACAGCTTCACTCTTTGCCTCAATGGTAAAACTACTGTTGGACAAGCTACTATCTTTCAATACATATCACCGATTGTTCTCTTTACTCTTAGCATGAATCAGAATTGTAGCACATCTTTCAATACTACAGTGGTTAGTTGATTAGTGCCATTATGGGTTGTCACATTGGCCAGGGGTGAGTGGGCACCTGCCACATCACCAAGGGAAAGTTCTAGCAATCTATGGGGAGTTCCGTGTTGACTGGTTACAAAACAAGGGATTGACTTGTCAACATGAATTTTTGGTTTTGCTCATTCATGGGATGGCTATTCTAGATATATGCTGGTATAGCAGGTCTTGTTCATACGGCAAATTCATGAGATGACAAATTCAGAGGCAAGGAACTTTTCTGTGAAGATGGTCGTACCCCATTGAACAGGTCTCCCCTATTCTCAGATTTACTTGAATAATGCTGCTCCCCACCTACACGGTTGTGAACTTGAAGCTGTTCTGTATATAGCAGATTTGCAATTGTATTAGATTTCAATACCACAGAATCTAAATTGCACCCACTGATTTACATTTGAGTACACCTTATTTTGAGTATTTGACACCATTTGTTCCTAAAATGGCCCACAGAATATTGCAACCTATCTTTTTTCCCAAGTAAGCAAGATTACACCCTATCAAGCATTTCATCCGTTATGAATTAGATTGCAAATCTACTAATCCTTTTGTTGGTTTCCATTATAGCCAGCAGGCCATTAAAGTCAGACAGCAATCCAAAATTCCAAAATCTATTTCATTCCTTTTCTTTTCTTTGCACCTTTTCAGCAACATACTATCCTAGAGAAGACCTAATGACTAAATTATATGGTGGCGATATGATCTAAACAATAAAACTAGCCCTTCTTAGGATTTCATCTTGGATGGGTTCTAAATAGGGGTGAAACCGAGCCGAGCTTGAAGAGTAGGGTGTTCGAGCTTGGCTCAAAGCTTTACTCCAGCTTTACTATCTTGTTCAAGCTCGGCTCATGCACAAAACTTTGAACTTTGCTCGGCTTGTTTACCTAGTCGAATCAAGCTCAAAGTGGTGTTTGCTTACTATGTTTGATATCTTTATTACTTTTTAGGTCGATTCTTTTATTTTAGATTAGATTAACAAACTAGATAAAAAATTTAACGAGCCAAGTACCTGCATGTTGGAGCTCAACTCAAGCTCGGAATTCAAGCTCAAACTTGATTAGTTTATTAGATAAACAAATTTAAACGAGCTGGAGCTGTTCGCGAGTAGTTCGGTTCATTTATCAGCCCTAGTCCTAACCCAAAAATCATCATAATCGAGCTTGCTTAACCATAAGATAGGTGGTTAACACTCAAAGTTCTACTGATTCAAGATCACTCTATCCATGGAAAAAGTCCTTAATTATTATTACATATATAGTTTTAGGAGGGTGATTTCTTTAACGAGTCCACTCCGCTAGACCGGGCAGAATGCAAACGCCTCTCCAAGTTGCCACGTGTCCCTTTCCCCTTAACTATGATTAAGCTTAAACAACCCAATCTAAAAAATCAAGTTTAAAGGCGAATAGAATGCTCGATTTCACTTCGAGCAGTGATTAGCATACCTGGGAAATGGATTTTAAAATCCAAGGTTGGACCTCATTGGTCCATGCCCTCCTCTTAAATACCCACTAACTTAAAGAGAGGGGGGCATGGACCAATGAGGTCCAGCCATTTTAAAATTTATTTTTTCCCGCTTCATTTTCTTTTATTTATGCCATGGTGTCCCAATCCGGGACAGATCAAGGCGGTAAGTTAAAAGTAACCACTCGAAGGCCTTATTAACCATTGGGACATGTGGCAACTTGGGGATGCATCCGTGGTTCCACTAAGTGGAACGCGGTTGTGTAAAGAAGTTTGGTCCCATGCTTTTAAGATTTTATGTTATTCAAGTAATTTATCAGAAGGACATTTTAAACTTTTCTTTATTATAATAGTAGTCATATTCAATACCAAACTCTTGAGGGCTTCTAATCGCCCACACTCACCTGCAGCCCAATAAAAACCTAAATAATCCAATTTGCCTTCTTTTCTCTCACCAGTTTTTTTTAGGCAACATCGGATAAATATGGTCTAAGACCTAAGTGAGACCGTTTCCATTGGTGAGAGCACCTAACTTAATACTCACAGGTCACTTATTAATCCTGTAAAAACTGATTCAAATTATTTTAATTAAATTAATTAAAACAATCTAAATCACATTATTTGTGGGTCAACCATACAAATTAACTGATTCATGTTATTTTAAATATAGTTAAAATAACATGAATCATGTTATTTTAGGTGAACCATACAAATTAATTGATTTAATTAAAATAACACGAATCACATTATTTTGTTTCGAATCAAGTTGTTTGAGTGAATCACATAAATTAATTAATGCAAGTCACCTGAATCATATTATTTTAAGTTATGTAGTTAAAATAACATTTCGTTATTTTACTTGAAAATAAAATAACTTTCACGGAACGAATAGGTAGCCAGTTGCCAATTTTTTTGGTTGCCCTAGAATACTGGATAAATGTGTAGAGTCTCAGTTAGGGCCGAGACCGTACAGGTCTCCATTAGGGCCAAGACTGTATGGTCTCCATAGGCGCGTTCGAGCAACATCTGTTAGTGGGTCAGTGGTTAGTTAGGAACTTACAAGACTCTCACCTTGTACTCCTCTCCCACCATTTAAGAAATAGAAGAACATGCACTGCTCGCTCATGTAATGTAATCCTTTGGCTCATGCATCCTACCTTAAATTTCCATCATTTTGAGATTGGTACACATTCATTTTCTTTAGAGAATTAATGTGATCTATGATTGATTTTTCATAGATCACAACTGCAATATCTAGAAGGGATAATCCAAGATGGCGAGGGCCGTCCTACTCCTTGCAAGTCACCCACTACTTAATCATAGTAATATAAACCAACCCATCAGGGGTAGGGACAATTCCGAGTGGGTTGGTGTGGATATCCAAAGGGACTAATCCTTGCCTTTTGGGACACCCTGTGGTACCCAAAAAAAACAAAAAAGTTATATAAACAAAAAAACCAATAAACACATCTTAGATTGTAAAAACAAAGAAACCCCACATAAATTAACAAACTTACCTCCGAGAACACACATTAAAAAAAAAAAGTCATTCACTCAAAAAGTTCTCAAATTGAAATAAGAAGCCATGGCTTCAAAACCACACACAACAAGAACAGAAGAAGGAAAACTACTCTCATGCAAAAGCCCAAACCCTAAAAACAAAAACAGAAGGTGAAGGGAAGTTCAAGCAGTATAAATAAGGGTCTTAATTAGGTTTTACTTTTCCTTTGTTAGGGAAAAGTCAATAATCGCACCCATCACCCCTGCAAGACGGTGAAATGCTTAGACGACTGCTTCTTTGCCCTAACAAACACCGCAAGGATCATGTATAAGGTGCGTCCATTGACTTCTTTTCATCTTCATTTCTCAGACTCCACCACCACCTTTCTTTGTTTTCCTCCCTTTCTTTTTTCCTCCTTTCGTCCTTACTGCAATAACAATAAATAAGGAAAAGTGAGCTATTCTGAAAACTGTACACATGAAATCATAGAAGTGCATTTAATGCATGGATCAGAGATAGAGAGAGAGATTTCTGGGGCTAGTTGTTTTTAGGGTAGGGTTTGCTGGCAGAAGGAATGTAGTTTCAAGAAGAAAAACAAAACCCTAGAAAAGTTTGTTATGAACCCTAAAACTAAAACCCACCATAATAGATCTAAGTTTCATTGTGTAAAACAAAACCCTAGGAATGTGAAAAACGAAACCCTAGAAATGTTTATTATGAACACCAAAACTAAAGCCCATCATAACAAGCTTAAGTTTCAAATGCTAAACACCCTCATACTAAGAACTCATTTTTTTGTTCTAATCGGAATCCCATTGTAAAGCAAAGATTTCCTTTAGCATTTAAGCCTTAAAGCCTCCTATGATCTTGACTCCAAACCCTACACCCTCAGCAAACCCTAGATAAGTGTAAGAACATTCTGAAATCTTTTTGTGTGTGTGTGTGATAAACATGGATATCCTGAGCTTAAAGACTTAGACTAGTCTTACGTGCTGCATAGGGAATAAGTCCACCCCATACAACCGATATTGAGGGGAGCCCCTAGAATCGACCTCGAGACCACCGAGGTTTTTTCCGAACATTACAATTTGTCCCACTGGGCTACATCCCCAGGGGTTGAACATCCTCAAATCAAAACCCATGAATTGCAGTAAGTTAGAGAAATCATTAACTTAAGCAAGAAGATAGTATGTAAACCCTGACCCTGCTGGCTTTCAGCCTCCAGTAACTCTACAGTCTACATCTCTACACCTAAGAAAAAAGAAACCTCAACAATCCAAAATGAACAAGTTTATAACCCTAACTCACCCATAATTAAGGCCTTTCGACTAATGCGTTTTCGCATGTTATCGCGGCCTTGATCCTTTCAACGGTGCAAGCGATGAGACTGTTAACAGTAGCCACGGATCCAAGAGAGAGTTTTGCCGTCGGTACTGAATCGACTAAGATCTGAAATGCCACAGTCAGGAGAGATCCTCCTGAACCACCCTCACAAACTCCTCCATGCAACGTTGTCCCATCAGGGAGTATAACAAATCCTGATGGAAGGAGGGCGACATAATCCGGGTCTCCACCATTTAGGACCACATTCATTGCAGCAACATCAACAGGAGCATAAACTACAAAAGAGCCTGTTGAGTCGGTGCAACTCTCTTGTAATATCAGCATGTTGCTCTGGCTTGAATTTGAACTCTGCAATTATTTCGAACATTAAGTGGATTAGTTTAATGTATGAAACATTAAGGATCAGATATAGGATTATGAGCTTGATACACATCTGCAACTTACATTGACGCGTAGAAGAGAGACACTGTTGCCCGGATCACGGCCATTAGCAATGTGTGCCATTTCTTGAACAACACCACCATTTGAAAGGATATCCCACTGCAATTGTAAGAAATAAATAACATACAAACTGGTGAGAAACAATGTCTTCGAGATCAGTAAATGATTTTTAAGGAAAAAGGCGTTTTCATCTATTATTAGACATCTAAAAAATCTAAGTCGAAAACTTGAATTAAGCTGGAAGAAATCAACATGCCTTAGGTGTTTTTGGTTAAAGCAAAGAAACATTTAATTGTTCTAATTTACCTAAATTTAAAAGAATTAGATAGTAAATAAGGTGCTTAAGTTAGAATATAAATATTAAATAAGGTCCCTAAGTTAGCATATAATACTAAATGTTCATTCACTACGAATTTTATCAATTCTGCAAGCCGAATAGGTGAGTTATTGTTGGTGGCAAAATTTTATCATAGCTAAGGTGCTAGAGATAAAAAAAAAAAAAAATATAGACATTTTGTTTACAATATTAAGAGATCCATGAATTAGTTCATCCTGTTTCCACAGCTCTAAAAATTGGAGAAGAGCACTAATATTTCAGAATTTTATATACCTCACTTCGCTGGTTCTCATCGCGAAGGAAATCGAAAACTCTCTTCGGCGGGACTGGAAGCCAGAAGGAAGTTGCAGCACTTAGAACAATACCAGGAGGTCTACCTGGATCATCTATGCTCTTTCTGATCATCACCCTTACATTGTCAGCACCACTTCCATTTAATGGCGACCAAGTGTGAGCAGTAGAAGCACTCACACCAGAACAAAAACTTATCACCATTCTCTCAGCCAGCTTCAACATACTCTTTCTCCCATCTTGACTTGTTATCACTGTACATTAACCAAAAAAAAAAACTAGTATTTTAGAAATTTGAAGGATGTAGGAGGCAAGATTCAAGGGACCACGGCTTCCCGATTATTACCACCAATATCTCCGGCAGGCATGTTACTGGCCATTAAACTTGCTAGGCGTTCGCACTGTCGGTCTAATGTAGCAACCCAACGCTTCGCGCCAAATGCCAGATGGGAATTAACAAGCCGTTTGTATATATTGTGAACATCTCTATCATCTGATTCTACATGTTCAACCCATGTAACCTAGGAATTAGAAAATCATCACACCAATTAGTTAAGAAAATATCTTCTGGGGCTAAAGTGAACTGAAACCAGTACTGAGAGTTTGTCACCTTTGAGTATCCATTCGGCATTTCTTGGATTAAACAGCCCGATGGCCTTCTTCGACATCTCAATTCTGTACCAGGGCGTAAATTGTCCAAGGAAATATCGACCACCACCCAAATTCCATCAACATGCTGTTTACAGTACCTTGCGAAATAAAACTCGCGAGTTGGAACTAGGGGTGAAGGGACTTGGAATTCAGCTGTCATCTGCAAAACCAAAATGTGGGTATGTTTTAGCTTGAGTTGGATTCGATTAAATACATACCATGGGGATTATTTTTGCTAAGATCCTCAGTTCATGCAAAAGTAAATTATCCAATTTAGTTCAGTATATGATAAGAGATAAAGGGAATTGGATGAATACCACTTGCAAGGCTCCATTGTAGTTCCCTGCTACTCCGGTCGATAGGACTTCCAGTGTCATGGCTTTTGATATAATACCAGAAAACAAACTCGACCACTGATTCTGATAATCATGACAGGAAATACTAGTTTTCATGACTTCTGAATATTCAGACACTGAAGAGCTTAACTGTAAGTGAAAGAAATACTTACCACATCCATGAAGATTTCAACAAGGTTAATGTGATTCATGATAACCACGGCAGATTCTCGCGATGCTTCAGATTTTAAGCCGATGGGTGTCGGCCCAATTCCCCTAGGGAATGTCATGAAGTATTCATCTTCACTGAGAATTTCGGTAGTGCCGTCAGTGCCCGGCAGCCATAAGGGTTCCCCAACCTGGGCCATTCTGATTAGCTCCTCCATTGCTGCAACAGCAAGCTCAATAATCATTTGTTTTTCTGCCTCAGAAGCTGGTCCTGGAATCGACCTGAGGAGGTCACCTGCTCCAAACATCTCCCCTCCCACCCCGAAAGTCCCAACCCCAAGCTCGAGTGAACGTGGAGGAATCTGAGGAGAAAGATGAGGGTAGGAGATTACAGGCTTGCCGCCATACCTTTCAGCAATTGCCGAAATCCTATCGATCTGTGGCCGTAGGAAACAGTAATTCAATTAAGCTCATCTAACTACTAAGCAATTAAGAGCTCGCAAAATCTAATATTCTTACTACCTCTTCACTCAATCGAACATTCTCCATCCTTAGTTGATGCTCGTCGAATGACATCTCGCCGAGCGCAGCCGGGCCTCCGCAATTGGGGCATGAGGCAGTGCTAAGGGCTTCTCTGTACCTCATGTTCTCCAACCTAAGCTTTTCATTCTCGGCTCTCAGCTGTGTGTTCTCATGACGCTCATGCTGGGTCTGTAAGAGAAGGAAAGCTTGCCTAAAATATTCCCATTCTTCCATACAAAGACTAGAATTTAATAACGGACACTGAGATTGGTGAGAGAGAGACCAAATTCAAAAGAGCAATTATATTAGAAAACGTAGAGAGCGCCTGTAATGGAGTCTTTACAGAAGCGTTTCACCTTCATCTGTGTGCGCTTGTTTTGGAACCAAAACTTGATTTGCAAAGGCTCTAACCCTAACTCACGGCCCAGTTCCTTCCTTTGCTTGTCATCTGGGTGTGGACACTCCTTGAAGAAACTGTGAGAAGAACAAAATCAAATAATGAATCCCTTACAACCCATCTGTTAGATAAATATTTCTTAAATGGGGTTTTTTTTTCTTCACAAAGATTTATGGAAAGCTTACGCTTCCATTTCCTGGATTTGACGCTGAGTATGGCGATGGTAACGCTTCTTTTTGGGGCGTGGGTTGGGATCTTGATCGTCGCCGGAGGCGCCTTCGATGTTATCGCTGCCGGACTTGCTGTCGAAGTCATCGTCTCTGATCCTCCCTATTTCGCTGTCCGGGGTGTTTTGAGCCATCTCTAGTAGGTGATGCTGACTCTCCAACAAGTTTGGCTGGAACATATTTACAGATCCTTAAGATTCTGAAACTATAGATTTTTAATCTACCAACATTATGCAAGCCAATCATTCAAAAGAAAAGATGAGGATGTAATCAACTTTTTAAAAAATAAAAAAATAAAAATCAAGAACAAATGATGATGAAAATGGAAGAAACGGAAAACCCCATGTTGAAATCTTTACATGTTAGGTGGTAGAACGATGCTTGCAGGCAAAAGCTCTCTCTCTCTCTCTCAAAGAAAACCCATGTTTTAATACATGTAAATGAATGAGAGCAGCAGAATACCAATTTATAGGGCAAGAATCTCTCTCTCTCTCTCTCTCTCTCTCTACTGCAATAGAATACCTTAAGCGTTTCTCAGATATCGAGAAGGATTTTACCAGAAATGGCTTAATACCATTACTTAGAACAACTCATTAAGCTAATAAGCCCCTAATTTTTAAATAAAAAAACAAGAAAAAGATAGCCATACATAAGTAGAGGAAGAAATCGATCCAAACCCTCTAAATAGTATCCATCACAGTTTATAACAGTCCATACCGATGGATATCAAGCAGAAGAAGAAAGAAGAAAACCAGACCTAAGAAGCCTAAAGAAAACACAGATGATAATGGAAAGAAAACAAGAGAGAATTCAAGAGAGAGAGAGAGACATGAGCGCTGACCTGACCGAGCGTAAGCCCAGAAGAAGACCCAAATCCGGCAATGTTTCCGTTCCTTCCCATCATCGGTGGTACATTTCTTACCGGAGTCATGATTCCGGCAGGCATATTTCAATCCCCCTACCAGCCTTAAACAGTACTACTCACTCCACAACTAGGCTTACTCTCTCTCTCTCGCTCTATATTGTTTTGTTTTTATTGGATTCTCTGCTACTGTCTGGGTAACCTAATAGGATTATTACTAGTAATAAAAGGGCAGAGTTGACTAGGGTTTCAAAAGGGGGTCTCAAACTTTTGTTTATCTATTATTACGTGCCAAAACACGAGAAAGAAAGACTAGTAGTAAGGGTTGAGGATTTTGTTTGATATAACAATTTACAGACCAGATTTTTCAGGCTAGAACTACGCAGAAAAATAACGCCCACGAAGATCTTGGAGAATCCAAACACACCCCTACTTTCCTCCCTTTCTCTCTCTTCTCTTCCTCTTATCTGCAAAAGAAAAATTCTGAAAAATGGAATAAAAATAAAAGAGAAACGATGAAGGAAAAAGAAGATCCTTTTACATAAGAGAGTTGAGAGACTGGTGGTTTTGCAAGGCCCCAAATAGGAGAAAACTGCTAAAAGTAGAGAATATGGAACTATAAATGTCATACTTACTTTGTATAGAAGCTTTGACGCCACTCAAACAGCCCTCTGAAGTTCTTGAGACACCCCAATGAGAGATGGGTGATCAGATCTGTTTTCAGGCTATAGGATCGCCGGAAAACCACTGTTTGGGGATCCAAGAGTGGTTTTCAGGTGGTTTTGATTGAAATATTTATTGTAGGAAGAAGCCATTAAGAAGAGGAAGATGGAGATAAGAGAGAGACGCAGAGAAAGAGGAAAAGGAGAAAGAATCGAGAGAGTATGGAGAGGGAGAAGAGAAAGAGGAACAGGTGGAGAAGATGTGGCAGCGAGGAGTAATTACAGAGCTCATATAGAAGGTGCAATAGCATTTATGGAGGAGTGGTAATTTCATTATTTTTCCTCAAGGGAGATGGTGAAACGATTGAGGATCCCCTGCAAGTAAACTGCAGAAGGGCCGCTGCAAAAGTCGAACCTAGGGTTACTGTTAAGAGTTTAAGTTAGGATTTTCATTTAGCCCTAATCCTAATTCCTACTACATTCCCCTCACTTGCCTTTTGCAGCGGCTCCTGCAGCTTCATACTTGCAGCAGATCTCATTACGTTGGAATGAATGACGGTGCCAAATTTTATTGGGGGAATGAAAATAATCATCTTATCCCTGGTGGAGTGAAGATAGCTGTCTCGTCTCCCCCTACTCTCATCCCTGGTGGAGTGGAGATAGCTGTCTCGTCTCCCCCCACCCGCCTTCCGTGCCCGGGTCCTCTTTTAACTCCCTTTGATTGTGGTTTAGATTCAGTAACCTTGAGGGTTAAACTTTTTAACCTTGTTTTTTAGAAAAGATGTTTTTTAGAAAAAATAAATCACAATAGTTTAAACTTGTTAACCATAGTTCAAGATCAATTAAAGGGGCTTTGTGAGGGTGAGAGTAATAGTCTGCTCCTCGCCCGAGGAGAGGAGTAGAGGACTATTGCATGATTCAAAAATTCGAAAACTTGACTCGAAAGTTAGCCGGGTCAAGTAAATCAGAAAACTCGAAAAAAAAACTCAACTCGGTCCAACTTGGAATATATATGTAATACTAGCGGATGACATGTGCGATGCATGTGAGAGAGATAGAGAGAGAGAGAGACTAGAGAGAGAGACCCTTGTGAGGACATTTGGAAAAAAAATTAAAGAATATTTTTGGTATAGAAACTTGAGGGACATTTTGGATAGATCAGTGATAAGAGGACCCATGGGTCCGTTACTTAAATTATCCATGTGTCCTCGTGTCCCTTTTTAACCCTGGTTAAGCTTAACTAAATTAAAGTTAAGATTTTTTTTTTTTGAAAAAACCAAGGCTGGACTGCTTTGTTGCTCAAGGTTTAGACCCTAGAGAAGAGGGGGAGGGGGGATGAATAGGATCTATGACAATTTAAAACTTTATCTTATTTCTTTAAGCGAAATTTCAATTTTAACAAATTAAAAGGAAATAGACTTTATGCAATTCTACACAAACAGTCAAATTAGTAAATAAAGAGAAGAGTTAGAGAGATGCAAACATAAAGAGTTTGTTCACGAGGTTTGACAATCTCATCTACGTCCCGCCTCAAACTATACCCGTTAGAGGATTTCCCACGATTTATTCAGTCGCACAGACTTCTTCCGGGTGAAGCCCAAACCATTACAATGCAAGAGATCCCCTCTCTTGACTTCCTCGATCTTCTTACGAGTGAAGACACAACCTTACAAAGTTCAAGTACAAGAATCCATCGATTCTTGATTTTCACATACACTTCAAAGAGTGATGTTTACAATATGATTTTGCTTCTAAAACAAGCTGGTAGATTACTTTCAAGCTCTCTAATGATTTTGATTTTGAAATCATACAAAGTCAAGGGTTTACTCAATTGATTTTGAAATCTAAGCTTTTGAGTGAATAATTGATTGATTGAAAGTATTAGGAGTTCTTAAATCTACTTCTTTTTGTTCATAAAACATTCTATTTTATAGCCCAAGATGTTTTATGACCGTTGGGGAAACATACAAAATGAAATTATCCGTTACAGAGTATTCTAGTTGTCGCATTATTTCATCAATGAGATTAGGAAGGCTCTCTGAATTCGTCGACAAGATTGAGACAAAATTTAAAAACAGTAATCTGCGACTAATTTTGTCGACAAGATTTCCTGTTTTTTTCTGAAAATCTCATCTTAAGCTGACCAATATGATGGACATAATTTCCTTGGTCTTCTACCTTATTTTAATCACGATTTTGATCATTCCAAATTATGTCAATCTAGGGAACCTAAGGTCCTTATAATGATGTGCAATTAAGCTCTAAGGAACCTAAGGTCAATCTAGGCATTTTAAGCATTCAACCAATAACCTTTGAGGACTTTTTACAAAAGTCCTAAATTCTCTCAAACTAAATATAAAACTATAAACTTTCCTTGAGAGTCTTTATTCTTTTTTATCTTGATCTTGACTTGATTTCATCTTTAATCTTTAAGATAAACTCCTCATTCTTCTATCTTCATCTTTATGACTTGGACTTTGATTGATCTTTAATATGATCCAGTCTGACTTGCTGGATTTGATGTTGAATTTTCTTTTTAAGTAAAATATTTTTTTCATGGTTTTTCCTTGAATGACTTGCTAATGCTCTTCATAAACTGATTTTCACATAAACTCATTTGAGACATTAGTAACACAATTCTCATTGCATTATTATGTTATCATCAAAATTAATGATGCTACCTTAAGTTGAAAACTTAAAGACTAACATGCTTGACCTTAGGAGTGAGTAAATCTTAACCACAGTTGATGAATATTTAAAAGTGAAGCATGGACCAATGAGGACCGGCCATTTTGTTACATAATAGAAACTGCATGTACGTTACATATTTTCCCTAATATCCTCAATCCGGATAGATGTCATTGTGAAAAAAATTGTGAGGGACACGTTGGCTAAAGAAATACGGCGTAGAGACATTTTGAAACTCAAAAAGCTTTAGGGGCATTTTCGGTATTGCAAGGAAAGAGGGCGGCGGGTCCTTGGCGAGAAGTTCTTCTTTCGGAGCATTTTGCCAAGAGAGTGAGGAGTCCGATTACATCACTGAGGTCGCCATGTGTTCCTTTTAACACTCCTTAACTGTGGTTAAGATTCACCCACCCTTAGGGTTCACCCATTTATCTTTAGTTAGAAAAAAATTATCCATATGAGTTAGCGAATTTCAACCAGATTAAAAAAAATTAATATCATTTTCTAAATACCAAGGATAAGTGGGTGCCTTAGGGGTGGGTAAATTTTAACCATAGTTAAGGAGTGTGTAATCGTAGAGAATTTAAAGTCTGTTATAAATGAGTAATGGGTAGTATGCAAATTAAGCAAACATATAAGATAAGATAAGATAAGATAAGATAAGATAAGATAAGAAAATAGAAGAAAATGAGATAAGAGCAAAGGGTAGTTTTGAAATTGCCGAAAGATTTAATTAACGTTTTGAATAGGGGGAATCCTCTTTATAATAATAAAGATATATAGAAATGTATGTACCAATTAAGCAATTATTAATTTCTTGACATTTTATCAAAGATTGAATCACAAATGACTTAAAAAGCCTAAATTAAAGGAACCTAAAGTAGGATGGTTTTGTTGCCTCAAACATAAAAACCTAGGTTGGTTTTGTAGTCCCAAAAAAATATGATGCAAAAATAGTGTGACGTTTGAATTTATGTTTAAAAAATGATAAAAAAAATACTATTTCATGACTCGACCCAGTCTTGTGAATCGAAAATTTTGACTCCACTCAACCAAGTCACCCTAGTAACCCTCCAAATAGTGTCTCTTTCAAGTTTTGAGCGACTCGACTCAAAATTTAGTCAAGTCGAATTACTCGAGTGACTCGTCAAGTTTTCAAACTATGGACTATTGTTTAAAGAGATTGCGAGATAGAGACAGACCTAAGTAACGTGAGGGTGTAGCGAGAGTGAGGAGCAAGAGTTGGAGGAGCTAGCGTAGAGTGGAGCCAGAGATTTGAGAGTAGGTGCGGGAACATATTTTTGTTAGGTATAAACCATATATATATATATATAGTTTTGTTAAAAAAATTCTAAAATCTTAGTTGATTGATCTAATAGTTAATGTTGACCAAGGAGTCAGGATTTTCTTGCCGGGGGTAAACAATGGGGTTAGGGGGCGTAGCCTTCGGATTTTTTTTTGAGGTACAACTTCATGGGCCATTTCATTTGGTTGTAAAAAATATATATATTTGTTCTCAAAATTTTAGGGGATAGAGCCCTCGCCCCCCCGACTCTGCCCCCTCCCATACTATTAATATTATAGTTTTATTTTTCAAAATTTCAAAGGGGGTTTCAGCCCCGAGCCCCATGTAGCTTCGCCCCTATGACTGAATATGGGTTAATAATATATTTTTTTTTCTCAAAAGTTTAGGGGGATAGAGCCCCCGTCCCCTGGCTTTGCCCGGCCCTCTCCCAGGCTATTAATATTTTAGTTTTATTTTTCAAATTTTTAAAGGGGGTTTCAGCTCAGAGCCCCATCTAGCTTCACCCCTATGACTGAGAATGGGTTAATAGTTTTAACAAGGTTTAAAATAATTAATTGAAAGAACTACTCACTTTATGCGTGACATTTCCTTATTGGTTGAGCGTTTCCCAAATTTTTTTTTTCCTTTTCTTACTATGAAAATAAATATGACTTTTACATAATCATGTACAAGGAAGGATACTAATATGCCATGCTCATTAAAGCTTTTAATGAGTGGTCCCTCTAGAAAGATGGCATGTGATAATTTTTTTTTAAATCTGACGGTTGGATGTTGAGGTGGGTTTATTGAGAGACACCTGTCAAAAAATTAGTCTGATCGGACATGTTTAGACCGTTTGATTAGATCCTAGTTTATCAGCATTAACTCACTAGGGTTCACTAGATCCTATCTAAGTTATAGAAATAGCTAATCTTTACATCTTCAATCGGATGGTGAATAAATGTCTGATCGAATTGATTTTTTGCCACGTGTCTCTTAATAGACCCGTCTTGACATCCAACAGTTGGATTTTAGAGCAACTCACCACATGTCATGTTGTTAGGGACCACCCATTAAAAGCTTTAATAAACATGATTCATTGGAATGCTACTCATCATATACAAAGGACCGATGCTTTAGCCCACAAATAGTTTTTTTTGGTAAATGCCCACAAATAGTTTGAAGATACGTAATATGAAATAGGAAAATCCTTAACTATGTTTGGTTGCCGAGAAAATAGGTGAAAACATGAAAAAGAAAAGAAAATTTTGAATTTCTAATACAATTCTTAGTTGAGTCTTTTCCAATTTTCTTTTCTTTTCCTTGTTTTCATTTATTTTCTTGGCAACCAAACATAGGGTAATGGATAGTAGTTTCCATTTTGTAACGGAATGACCAGTCCTCAATTTTAAATACACCAACCATGGTTAAGATACACTCACCAATAAGGTTAAGTAATCCAATCTTAGATCATACTTAAATGGGACACGAGGACACGGGGGTGGGAGCAAGTAATGCCAACACCCAATTTTGCAAAAGGCCCATATTTTTCGAGAGCTAGACAATCATTTTTCCCCTTACTTAAGTTGAGCGAGTATATATATATACTAGCAAAAACCCCGTGCAAATGAACGGGGTGTTAAAAGAAAATGAATAAACAAAAAATATGATGAGAAAATTAAATATAGACAATGAGAAAAGAATTTTTTTAAAAAAAATGATGATAGTTTAGTAATCTTGTGAGATTTTTCATATGTATCCTAGAAAATTTATAATTTTATTGTTATATATAAATTTTTATCTCATTATTATATATTTAACTTCAAGAAAGTAAGTTTGCATCATTATAAAAAAAATTCTCTCATCTCATCTAAAAATTTAATGTGTCAAAATTATTTAAAAGTAATAGAGATGATGATATTTCTTGTAAATAAATAATTTCTTTAAATAATTAGTTATTAGAAAGAAAAGTTTACATAGAAGAGAAAATATTAGTCTCTTCCTATTCTTCAACCCGAAACAATATCTAATTAAATTTTTTGGACTCACTTTAACACTACCATTGGTTTGCATAGTATAACAAAATGCAAAATAAAAATCAAATAGAGATACCACATCAAGAAACCCAAGTTCTTATAGAGTATTTACAAATTAGAGAGTTAATATCATTAATTATAACATAAGCAAATCAATTTATATATGGGGAAATCTAGAGATCACGCAATGCGTGAATCTTTTATCCATCACGTAGGTTATTTGTTGATGGCAAATGTGTAATTATTGCAATAGAGAATGGCAGTTTAGTAATTATTGATAAAAGTGATTTTATTGCATTGCCACCAGCTTCATTCATAATTGCAAGTTTGCCATTAGGATTTTGTCTTGCGTGATGGTTAACAAGTTCATGCACTGCGTGACTTGTAGCACCTCTCTTTATATATATATATGTGTGTGTGTGTGGAGAGAGATTAAGGGTGAACCATTATTTTAAGAAAGATCTATTTCCTTCGTCTATTACTATTAAATATTTTTTTTACAATTAATTGAGAGATGAAAGACTTTAGAGGAAACCACTTGACAGTTTAACACCAATGAATACTAAGAATAATTTGAATTTCATTTTATTACTCTTAATATCAATGATAGCGTAAATCTCATTAATTTCAGTAAGAGTAATTTATGCTATTTCAAATCGCTACTACAAGAGCAAAATAAAAGATCCAAAATAGTGCTTAAAATGTATTAATACTCAGCCAAAACTCCATGTAGAGACCTATAAGTATAAATGTAAGTAATGCCAGAACCTGACAACTTCCAATAACACCGAATTACCCAAAATATAGTACCTGAAAATGCACTCATGCCATAATGCACTCGAATCAAGAACTTCCTAATAGCTGCCGTGAAAACAAACCTCTTAAGATTTCCACTCTAAATGCTCCAATGTTTAGGAAAAATCTCCCTAGTAAACCATACTAACTAATATGCACAACATGTCAAATCCTTACATGTTTGAGAATGAAAAGTGTCTTGTGGATTTGTCTACTATTTATAGGGGATTAGGGAGAAAGTAGACCAAGAGTTAGAAAATTTGAGCATGATAGATGTTACAATTTAATAAATTACAATTAAAGAATGAGAATGTAGAGGGAAGAAAGAAGAGATCCTTCGGCTTCATAATTTTAATAATTTAAATGTTACAACTTAATCAGTTACAATTAAATAGTAGAATTAAAAGAGAGAATAAATATTTAATATTAAAATTTAATTAATTATAATTAAAAATAGAATGTCAGTGGGTGAAGGTGAGCATTTAATCCATCACTTAATTAAAAAAGAAGAACAATAATTAAAACGGTGACCGTCTTATTATTGGATCAATTAGAAAATATGTGGCATAAACCAGAATAGAAAATAGAGGCTAATGAGATATGCCACGTTGAACCAACCAGCATGTAGTACTGGAAATCTTTTTATGCAAGCAGGAGCTGAGGAAAAACTTGGATGTACATTTGAAACTTTCTCTATATTACCTTTCTTATTGTCATGTATTAGTGAGAGCTATTTTTATATCATGAGAAATCCCTTGAGGTATTTTTAAATCTCAATTCACAGTGAGCACAAGTAGATGTATAACATACACTAGAGGATTTAAAAGCTATGCAAAATACTTCCTGGAGCTCTCTTAGTTAGGCTTCTTTGCCATTCAAATTGAGGGGTTTATTTGTTGAAGCTTGCGTGAACTGCCCACTATCTTGCTAAATCCTATAGACCATAGACCATCTTTGTAAACCATGAACTCTGTTTCTTAGCTTTATTAGATAGGCAAGTTTGGCACATAAACTTTTTTGGGTTTGAGCACATGCTTTTGATGGAAGGGATCTTATTAATAACTTCAGTAGCTTATAAATTTGTATTCTTGATTTTGACATTTATGATTTGAGGTTTTTTTTTTCACTATAAGCTTTAGGCTCTTTTTCAACTATTCTGCATAAAGGAAAATAATTCAATTAAAATACAATTGTATTAGATCATCATATTTTGTGGGATAGGTGGAAAAACATGCGACCTCATGCTTACTAAATGTTTTAATTTTTGAAGTCTTTTTTTTTTTTGGATGGTTGCCATTTGGAAGAGTAGGGAGTCCAGCAGTTACAAATGGAGGAGGTTTGATCGTGGTTAGGAGTAGGAGATGTGTTTGAAACCGTTACTATGAATTGGAGAGGTGCTTGAAACCATTACAAAAGGTTTTTAAATTCTTACTGCCATATACTTTTGTAGAGTTACTTGTACCATTCATGTCTTTAATAGGGAGGGAGAAATTAGAAATTGTGGTCTTGAGTTGGAAACAGGTTGTTATTGAATGAAAGTTGTTTAGCTATCTAATCACATTGTATTTCAATTATCTTCCTTCAATTTATCATAACTTCTCAAACCAGTCCCTTTTATACTCCCTTTATCTTCCCTCGATCAATAGTAACTTTCTCAATCAATTCATCATAACTTCTTAACTCAATCCCTTTTATCCTTTCTTTAACCCCATCTATGGATTATCTTCCATATATCACCCTCAATGCTGTCCCACTTCTCTCTTTCTCTATTCCTCCATTGATTTTATCTCTATATTTGTTTTAAGACTTGCTCATCCGGTCATCATAAATAGTGTTATTTATCCATTAAATTTAATTTTTTTTATAAGATGAACAATTTTATTATTATCAAATAAAATATATTATGACTTAGAGGAGTGCTAGCCTTACTCTCGATCAACCCCTACTCTCACTATCCACCAACCACCTACCTCTTTTATTGAAATTAACACTTTTTTCACAAAAAAGTGGACAAGAGTAGGGCTAGCATTCCTCTGTCTTAATATTGCAAATACATTTTTTTCCTTTGACACTTCCGTGCATCGCACGTTTTTTTTTTTTTTTGGTTCGATATATACGTTTAGGCCGCAACGCCGGTTAGGTGTATCTGTTTAGTTAGTAGGCGAGTGGAGAGTATATACAAACTCCCACCCTCTTGGGAATAGAACCTGGTACCTCCCCCCAAAGCAGGGACGCATTACACGGGGTTTTTACTAGTATAATATTAGTATAGATAGATAAATTTTTAAAAAATATCAGATTTCCATATATTAACACCTCAATACCTGCCTTATATATTTGCTCAACCAGAGAGTTGTGTTTTTTTTGGGTGGTGGGACTAGGGATCAAGTCTTTTAGAATGAGTGTTGTCGTTGATATGCCACACGCTAGCTAAAATAAATACTAATCAAACTAACTTGATATATATGTTTTAGGATAGGGCTTTGCTACTAAGACCGTGGTAGGGTTAGCCATCGACACCATGCTCCCTAAGCATGGAATTTCAGATAGGCCCATTTCACATGGTAGACCCCATCTGAAATTTCGTGATTGGGGAACATGGTCTCGGTGGTCTAGGCCTAATACAGTCTCAAAAGCTTTATCCTTTAAGATAATGACGCTTCTGAGACCGTCTAGGGCAAGACCACCCTAAGATGGTATCTTTCAGCTCGGGATTCGAATGTTTTTTTGAATCCTGTGCTCTTTTTTTTATTTTAACTAAGACACATGACCTCAAGGTGGTCTTGGCCCTAGACGGTCTCAATAGTAAACTTCAATCTTTTATTCACACATCAAATTCCTTTTAATTTCCTAAGTAAGAGGTGAATATATCACTTTTATTATAATATAGGAAAATGTTAGTGAGACCGCAAAGGGCCTAGACCACATTGAGACCGTGCATGTGATGCATAGATCTCAAATTTTCAAAAAATGATTTAATAAAATTTTAAGATCCTTGCGTCACAAGCACGGCCTAGGTGTGTTCTCGGCCCTTTGCCGTCTTTGCGGTCTGAATAGCAAAGTCCTATGATATAACAGTCAACAAACAGAAACGAAAAGGAAATTACACAGTAAATAAGAGAGAGAGAAAGAGGTGCGCTTGTGCTGACCTCATCCTAGGGTTTGAATGAGCGTGAGTATGTGTATATGACAGCATCATTTTTTTGTACGAGAGTTTGTGCGGTGCATAATAATAAAGAAGCCAAATCCTCTACGGTGATAACCGGATTTGTCAAATCTGGTTATCACCCTTGAGGTCACCACATGTCTCTTTTGACACTCCTTAACTCTGGTTATGATTCATCCGCTCCTAAGGTTCACCCACTCATTCTTGGTTTTTAGAAAAAAATATTAATTTTTTTTAAAAATATTTTAATATTAAAAATACTCTAAAAACAGTTTTTTAATTTAAAAAAAAACTAATGTTTTTTTCCTAAAAACCAAGGATGAGTGGCTGAATCTTAACTACAGTTAAGGGGTGTCAAAGGAGACACGTGGCAATCTCAAGGGGTGATAACCGGATTTGGCAAATCCGGTTATCACCGTAGAGGATTTGGTTTCAATAATAAATACTTAAGAATGGGCCCCTTGAAGTTCGACAGAGCCCAATCACAACCTCTGCAAATCCACCATTGAATGACTCTGATTCTGAGCCAAGCAGGCCTGCACGCCAAAGGCCATTTACTATACACGTTCATTGCCTAGCTCGCACGTCCTTTAGATGACATTTTATTTTATTTACCAAAATCTATAGTATCTTGTTCTATCTCTCTCTTTCCTTGATTTCAGCCTCAAATATCGGCCGTTACGCCCTAGTCTAACGCCTTGTATCGCCCGATACTCTGTCCAAACTCCAAACACTCCCTATTCTCATATAAGGAGTTTCGCATTGAGCAATAGTTGGCTCCATCAATTGCCCATTAATTATGGTTAATTTTTTTAAACCTTGTGGTTAAATTTTTTTATACATACTTTTTTATGAAAACTTAAGGTAATGGTGGAACTTAGGGGTAAGTGAATCTTAATCACAATTAAAAGACAGTTAATAGTGAACATGTGCTAGAAAAAGGGCTCGCAAGACACACCTCCTCACGTCACCAGCCGAAGAGTTGATTATTTTCCTTCTGAATTATAGTCTCGCTGTGCTGGTGGGTCCCACAAATGAGTCGGTCTATGGGTACTCTCAAATATACTATCTTATCCTAACCATCTGTAACTAACCATTAAGGATCAGGATTTAGCTCGACTTATTTGATCTTTCCTAATGCCACATCAGCTCTAATCCTAACCTAACTGTTTGATAATTGAGTTAAACAATTAGGTTTTGGGAATATATTTGAAAGCATACCTTCGAGTACCTGTAGATTAAGGGAGAGTTTGGTAACTCTAAAATACAACTTATTTGAAAATCAAGCTTATTTAGAATATAGATAATTAAGTTACAACTTAATTGAATGTTTAGATTTTTTGAAGTAGAGGTTTTACCTCAAAAGAAAAAAGTAGTTCATGTCTACTTATTATATGAGATTACTTTAGAGGCAAAACTTCTACTTCAAAAAGATCTAGACATCTAATTAAACTTTAACTTAACAAAATAAAATCCAAATAAACTCAATTTTCAAATAAGCTCTATCTATTTAATTTAGGGTTACCAAATTCTCCTTAATTCTCTACCATAACCTATTTTCAAACCTATTTGTAATCACCTGTGATTCAGGTCCGGATCCTCTGTGGCAGAAATCAGGGAGAGAACGTCTTTGACTTTTTATTAGGGAATGGCACCTACTAATTTTGAATTTTTTTTAATTCTAAAAACTAATGTTAATTAAAAGTATAACTCTAAGGTTAAAACTTTTTAATCACAATTAAGAGGACACATATTGCATTGTGTAAAAAAGCCAAAGTAAATTTTGGCTACAGCCTGAGACATTAATCCTAATTCACCTCAATTAGAGTGTAACTTTGCAACCATAGTCTTTTATGGACCAATGAAATGTTGACGCTTCATCTAGATAATGTTATCACAACTTTTAAATCTGTTCCATTAATCCTTTCTAGCCATTGGCTACAAGCCTACAAAGGCATTGTTGGGAAGTCCACTCCCTCTGAGAACTAGCCGATGCCTAACCAAGGAGTAACTCCGACCGGATTTTGGAAAGTGAGAAAAATCATCATCACTTCCTTAAATTGAATAAGACATGTGTAGGTACGCCGTTTTGCTTAGTGGGCAATTACGAATATTCTAAAATCTAAACTATATGATTCTCCTATTTTTGGAGTTTTGCCGTGTTAAATTTGTTCTCTGGCGGTCTTTATTCTCAGCTAAAAATCAACATTTGTCTTTATTTGAATAAGAGAGGAAATATATTACACATTTTTTCTTTGTTTTGACGAAATTACACATAGACCCCTCATGTTTTAGAAAATGCATTAGGTACTCTTATTTTTCAAAATATTGACACTTGTATCCCTTCCATTTAGTCAACGATGGAATGATAATGTCATGGGATAAAATGATATGAACTATAAAAAATACCCTCTAAAATTATCATTTTTCATTTTTCTCATATACCTAATTGTCTCTTCATTTTTAAATGAAATCAAATCCTCTAGGGTGTCCATGTGTCCTTTTTGACACCCCTTGTGGTGGCCACATGTCCTTTTTAACACCCCTTGAGGTGGCCACGTGTCCTTAGACACCCCTTGAGATAGCCATGTGTCCTTTTTGACATCCCTTGAGGTGGCCACGTGTCTTTCTTGACACTCCTTGAGGTAGCCACGTGTCCTTTTTGACACCCCTTAAATGGGGTTAGATTCACCCACCCCTATGGTTCACCCGCCTATCCTTGGTTTTTTTTCTTCTAAATAATAATTTTTTTTAAAATTTAATAATTATTTTTAAAACTTTTTTAATATTAAAATATTTTTAAAAATAATTAATATTTAAAAAAAGAAACCAAGGATGGGCGGGTGAACTATAGAGCGAGAATACACACTATCATTCCTAACCAAAAAAAGCAGGCATGAGCCTTTTATTTGAGGCACCTATTCCTCTCCAGTTGTAACCGGTTTTGCCAAAACCGGTTACACCCCTGAGATGGCCACATGTCCCTTTTGAGACCTCTTAACTATGGTTAAAATTCACTCACCTCTAAGGTTCACCCACCAGTCCTTGGTTTTTTAAAAAAATATTAAAAAAATTTATTAACCGTGGTTAAAATTTACCAACTCTTAGGGTTGATTTATTTTAGATTTTTTTTCTAAAACCAAATATAGGTGGATGAACCTAAGGGTAGGTGAATCTTAACCACAGTTAAGAGGTGTAAAAAGGGTCATTTCGTGACCACAAGGGAGTAAACGGTTTTGTCAAAAACCGGTTACAACTGGAGAAGATCACCGGTCTTTATTTGATCGTAAAAATTAGCAACAGTAGGTGTCGTAGTCCAAAGGGCTACTAATACTATAGCAGGCATGCTATTGATTCACTCTAATAAAAATTTTAAAAGTAAATTATTTAAAATATTTTTTAAGAGAAATGTTGTACAGTAAATCCTCTTGTAATTAATAACCTTAGTGGAAAGAAATTATATTAATTATAAGAGGATATTATATATAAGAATCACTATATATTAGTCCATCAAAAATTTTATTTTCATAATTTTTTTTTTAATGTATTGTATTTTCCATATAAGGTTCATGTAGATACAAATGTATAAGGCTAGTACTCCTAAAAAACAAAAAACTCCAAAAAAAAACAAAAGATTTTATGGTAGCCCATTGAACAAGCTAATCACATTTGGACCTATCAAAAATCCAGAAAGAAGGTTGTGTCAGTTAACACATTAAAAAAAACCTCCTAATTTCTTTGTGAACCAAAATTCTTCATAATTTGAGAAGAGGCAAAATTTCTTTTAAACTATGTTTTTCGTGGGATTCTTCCTTTAACATTTTTTTAGCTATTTTGAAGTACTCAAATAATGATTTTTTTAGTTTTTTCTTTCTAAAATATCAAAAATTTTATAATATATGGTGATTTATTATACATAGCCAAAATATCTAAAATGATTTTTATTTCTTTCTCTTCCCGGTACCCAAACCATCATAAAATGTTTATAAGATTCATATAACTCTATGTATTAATATGGTATAAAAACCTCTCTTATAATTAATAATATACTATAACTTTCTTAAAAAAATTATTAAATAGCAAGTATAAGAGATTATTAATTATACACTATAAAACCAAGTTGGTTCCTCACAAATTTATTAATTATTAGAGATTATTAAGTTATAGAATATTAATTATAAGAGGGTCTACTGGAGTATAAAAAGCTATTAATTTCAAATTTTTGTTTTATTTAGTAGACAAATACCATGCATGTTGTAGGTCTAGCCTTCTAGGGATATGGTATAAATGTATTAATGCTGGGCAGTTCACCGATTGTAAAATTCAGACCATAGAGCGAGTTAGTGTCAATGTTTTAAATAATAGTTTCAGTATGTAACGAGTTTTGCTAAAATATTTACGTCATATCATTATATAAACAGTTTCAATTATTTTGGCTGAAATGCAATACACATACACATATTATTTTTAGATAAAATTTAAAATTTCAAAATTAATAAACAAACAAATAATTGATATTTCAAAAAAAAAAAAGTGATGTTAAATACTTATTATGTATGAGTTAATAACTAATTAAGTTTAATTAACATATAATGAGATAATTGTCTTAAATTTAGTCGGGCACAAGTTTGGAGTCAGGCGTTCGAATGGCCCCCTCGAGCGTTCGAATGCCCAAGTCACTCAATGGGGGTTCAAATGGCCCCTTCGAGTGTTTGAACGCCCCCTCCGCGTGTTAGTCCCTCTAATTCCATTTTTTAAGCCGGAGTTTACCCTATTATAAATAGTATCTTTGTATTAGAATTTCATAAGTGAAGGCAAACGTTTTCTTTTGAGAGCGGAAGATTGTTTGAAAGGTTAGAAGTCATTGTAGCTCTTTGCTTTGATTATTAATGAAGAAGGTGATCTCTCCGTGGACGTAGACCATATCGGGTGAACCACGTATATCTATGTGTTCCTGTGTGTTTCTATTATCTTTCAATAGGTTATTTTTCACCACAAATTTGTATCAGGGCACTGGTTGATTCGAATCAATGAAATCGAAAATTTTCAATGTCAGGTTCGATGTTGCAAGATCCGATGAGAATGGTAACTTCGGATTATAGCAGAGTCGGGTGAATGATCTATTCATATAACAAGGTTTATACAAAACCCTAAAGGGTAAAAAAAAAAAAAACTAGAGTCAATGTCTGATGATGATTGGAAATATTTGGAATTGAAGGTGGCGAGCAGAATTCGGTTAAGCCTATTTGATAATGTTCTCTACCACATTGTTAATGAAAATTCAGCACCAAAGCTTTGGATGAAACTCGAGAGCCTATATATGATAAAGTTGTTGTCAAAAAGACTATTCCTAAAGCAGAAACTCCATGCTCTCAAGATGAAAGAAGGTGAGGATCTCATGGAGCACATGAATGCACTCAACAGAGTAGTCAATGAGTTAGCAAGTATTGAGGAGAAAGTCAACGATAAGGATCATGCCCTACAACTTCTCTTTTCACTTTCTCCCTCTTATGAAAAGCTCATTACAACCTTATTCTATGAGAATGATAACCTAGAGTTAGAAGGCACTATAGTAACCCTATTCTCAAACGATTTGAGAAACAAAAACATGAAAGAAGAAAATACTCATACTGAGGGTTTATTTGTAAGAGGAAAATAGAATGAAAAAAGGAAAGGAGAAAGAACAAAGAAGAGAATGATCGAAATCAAAGTCTAGGAAGACTCAATTACAATGTCACCATTGTAAGATATATAGTCACATTAAAAAAAGATTATAGAATCCTAAAGGATGAGCAAAAAATGGAACCAAAAAGGACAAAAGGGAAAGCCTCAAATCAAGTTAATGCAGCTTCATAAGAAAGTAGCGATGACAAAACCGTTTGCACCTAAACAAGTAAGGAAACCTTTTCTGAAACTTAGATTCTTGATTCTGCATGTTCCTACCATATGTGTTCAAATAGAAATTGTTTTGATACATATAAAACCTATAATGGGGCATAGTTTTAATGGAGAATGATGCAGTTTTAAGACAATAGGAATTGATATTGTTAAGATTAAGATGTTCGATGAAGTAATTCGAACCCTAACTCATGTTAGACATATACCAGATCTGAAAAAGAATTTGATTTTTTGGGTACGATGGAAGACGTTGGGTGTAAGTACACAGCTTCAGGTGGAGCTCTGAAGGTAGTCAAATGAGCCATTGTTATCCTAGAGGGTATAAGGACTAGAACCCTATACAAGATGATAGAGAATATTGTTACAGGTGAAGCCGCTATTGGTTCATCAGAAGGCAACAATAAAACCAAACTATGACATATGAAACTGAGCTATATGAGCGAGAGAACCTTAATAGAGCTTCATAGTAGAAAGCTTCTAAAATGCATTAAGACCCGCAAACTACAGTTCTATGAACAATGTGTATTTGAGAAGCAATCAAGAGTGAGGTTTAAACATTCTTCATAGCGCAGTGAGAGAATTCTAGATTATGTTTATTCATATGTGTGAGGACCAGCTCCGGTGAGGTCTCTATCGGGATCTCTATATTATGTGACATTTATAAATGATTTCTCGAGAAATGTTTGGGTGTACTACATGAAACAGAAGTTTGATGTATTCGGCATTTTCAAGTAGTGGAAAGTCAATATTGAAAAACAGACATGAAAGCAGATGAAGTATTTGAGGTCAGACAATGGAGGAGAATGTACATCTGTAGAATTCAATAAATTCTGTAAATATGAGGGCATTGTTCGAAACTTCATTACATCTTGAACTCCACAACAAAATAGAGTGACAGAGCGAATAAACATGATACTCCTAGAGAAAGGTCGAAGTATGAGGATCAATGCTTGATTAAAGAAAAACTTCTGGGTAGAAGCAATCATCACATCAAGTTTTTTGATCAATAGATCACCGTAAATCTAAGGACACCAGAAGAGGTTTAGTTTGAAAAACCTTATGATTATTCTATGTTAAGAATTTTTGGTTGTCCAGCATATGCACATGTGCATGGTGATCTGAGGAGTCAGCTTGATGCAAAGTCAAGAAAGTATATTTTTTGGGTTTCAAGAAATGAATTAAAGGCTATAGATTTTGAGATCCCGAAACAAGAAAGATTGATGTGAGTAGGGACTTAGTCTTTGATGAGATTGTCATGATAAAAGAAGAGTAATATTGTGATGATGGAAGAGGCAGCATGGTGCATTTAGTTCAGGTGTAGCTAATAGATCAAAATCAGAAGAAAGTGATAAAGAACCATATCAGATCAAGAGAGTCGATCAACAATCACAGCTACGGAGATCACAACGAGTTCGAAAAACACCCAGAAGATATAATGATGAAACATACATGATAGCTTTTACTCTTATGCCTAATATATAACTTTAATTGCCAAATAAGAATCCAATTTATCTCATTTTCACCCACAAGAACACTCTCATCATTGTGATTATTCAACTCGTTTGCTTGATATATCTGCATCATAGCTGACAAGACTTGATATTCATTTAGCCCGTTGAATTGGTAATATGGCATTTGCTATTGTTTTAGTACTTGGTATCACAAGCTTAATAATAAACTAGTAAGAAGCTTGTGCCATGCACAAAAATATTAATAAGAAAAAAATGTGCTTATCAATATTAGGACATTACAAAGATAGACAATAATAAAATTATTAAATTAAAATGTAAAAATAGTAGTCATCAAATTTGTGGACAAATAAAATTTTACGTTTATTATCACTACTCAATCTATCTTGCAAAGATGAACTCGAAGAACACAATCAGATCATCCTTCCAACATAACCTATGGATAGTATAAAATGAATTTATTTAAAAGAAATGAAATTAGACATACCTTGAACCTGGGCCTAAATCAGTCTTGCAAAGACAAACTCTAAAGATAGTGTAAAATGAATTTATTTAGAAGAAAGGGAAATATACATATCCTGGTCCTGGACCATAATCAGGTCTTTGGGATGTCTTAACATTCTGGTAAAATAAAATCAAATAGAAACTCCCTTCGAAAGATTTTGTCATACTAACCCAAATTATTAACCCACTTGATCATTCCAAGAAAACCAATCCAAAGCCACCTAAAAGATCAAAGACCCTCTATATCTCTCAAAGAAATTCCATACTGCCCAAAGTCAAAGAAAACTAATATTTTCATTTTTATATATGAATTGAGAGGGGAAGAATTGGATACAACTGTGAGCACGGGATTTTGCGGTCCGCCCACATAAAAGCAAAGATTGGCTTTTAGAGTCGCCACCTATTCATTCTTAGGGATAGGTCCCGGGTAAGCAATTGTTTGGATAAGGCAAAAGGTCTATCAAAGATTAGGGTAAGTGGTTCGATTAAGCCTTGAGGAAGGTGTTAGGCACCCCAAGACCCCCATTTAAGAAATGGTTACCTACTCCCTATAGTTAAGCCAAGTTTAATCTCAAAATTAATTAAATGCTTAAGTGCTTAATGAAATGTTAATCAAAAAATAAGCAAAGCAAGCTAGACTAGGGGTTGTCTAGACTGGGGTCGAATCCGAGTTGGATTGCCTACGTACTCACATAGGGGTGAGATCAGACCGAGCATAGTTCTGGCACATGAGCCCGTGCCAAGGCTAGGGGTGTGTGTGTGTGCAAGGTGGTCAAGGGTCTAGCCCGGAGGTTAGGGTTGACTGACCGAGTTGGTCAAGTGCAAAGTAGAGTCTAACCGCAGTTAGAAAGGTGTTAACCATGGTTAGAGGGCCTAACCATGGTTAAGAAAGCAAGCAAGATTGATGTTTTTTTGGTGTTTTGCATTTTTATGGATTTTTAGGGATTTTTCCATATTTTTTGTGGGGTTAAGTAGTGCTTAACCATGGTTAAACGTTAACCGGGGGCCATTTTAACCATGGTTAAGGGTCAAGGTCAGTCAAGGATGGGCCCAAAGGGTATGGCAGGGCCTAGAGTGGCCTCCTACCAGGTTTGGGCCATTCACAAAGCCCGAAATCAAGAAATTCCAAAATGGAGGTAATCGGATTACCTCCATTTCAGTAATATTTTAACCAGAGTTTGTGGGTGATTAACTAGGGTTAGGGATCACCCCTGGGTAAAACAAAAGCAAGGTTAGAAAGCTGGGAGTGTCACCTTTCAAATGGTATAGGTCTCAGCCTCTGAATATGCCAGGTGTGGGTCCTACAGGGACTCAAAGTCAGGTAAAAATTAGTCTGTAATGTAGGCATTTGAACTGTCGACACTACGGACAGTATTTTAACCCATCTTTAGGGGTTTGCTAACCATGGTTAGGTATGATCCCTGAACCTGAAATTTTGCAGGGAGCTAGGGGAGGTCAAGAGCTTTCCAACAAGCTACTGTGGGCCTCCAGGGGACTTGAAATGTGGGCCCCACATGGGCCTGAAGTTAGTGTGAAAATAAGCTCATTATGTCGGTAAACCAAATGGGGACAAAGAGTTTTTAGGCTATTTTGAGCATGTCGGTTGTCACGCCCCAAAACCCACCCTAAGAGTTAGAGTGAACTTTGGACGACTAATCATGACTTGCTTGACAACTAACCTGCAAAACCCACAGAGCATATACAATAGAGGATATAAACAGCGGAAACATACTCTAACATAGCACAGCGGAAGACTACCAAACCTCTATGTATATACATACGCAAATCCAAGTTTATACAAAAAGTCTCCAAAAGAAAGTGCAGACATGCCCGCCAAAATACATGAATCTAACTCTCATCTCACCCACAGCTAAACCACTCAGAATCTAATCACCACCTACTGATAACCCTCTACGGGAGGTTCCTCCAAAGGCTCCTCGGCGTACTCCTCTTCCACCCATGGACCAGGAGCACAAACATCAAATGGGGCAGCAGCTCCCTCAGAACCTGCCGACATAAGAAGTACGGCTGAGCATGGAATACTCAGCGGGTACTAAATACTAACCAACAATCATAGCGTAGAAATAGCAATACATAATCAGGAGCAATTTATATATGTCAAACGGAAACAATTCACATCATCCAAGGAAGTAAAGCAGTTTATAATCATGCTTGTAATTCGTAGAAAACCGATAAATCCTCTTGAAATATCGTGCACTTGACTTGACTTGAAATATCTTTTTGTACTTGAAAGCTTGTCATGTCTATCTTGCTTGATTCTTGTATGTCGTGTCATGTCATGCATGTCATGCGTGCTTGCTTGTGATCATGTAACTTGTGAGATATTCTTGTGAGATGTCCTTGTGAGATGCCTTGAGAGGGAAGGGAGACCCTTCTTTATGCAATGCACTTGCGAGGGAAGGGAGACCCTTCTTTATGATATGTATGCACTTGCGAGGGAAGGGAGACCCTTCTTCATGATATGCACTTGTGAGTGAGGGGAGACCCCTCGTGGAATGTTGGTTCTTGTCTTCTTGTGAAAAGCGAGGTAAAACATATCGTAGGATATGTCCCACCTCTAACCATGCTCTTGAAAACCTCGATAAATCATGCCATACATGCCGTGCTCGTGGGAACCGTGTACATACTTGCATTCAAATTTAAAGATGACATTTGGGTAATTTCACAACACATATAGCATCAAAGATTGAGTAATGTAATATTCATAGCATTATGGGAAAGCAGGAAACACACTATCATAGTCCCTAGCAATATTCATAATTTATTAGGCATGCATTTCCAGATTTTCAGCTCACTGTGTTCACCTTGGCATTTCATCAAACATGGTATGTTCATTATGGATTTATCCTACAACATGCTTTTCTAGATGGGTTTTACTCAAATCATACATGTACGTTCATTATTGGAACAATGCCCTTCCCCATTTGTTCATCACACACAACCATTGGCATCCAATCGCCCATCCCATCTCCATTCACCATTCACCATTTACTATTTACCATTCATCCATCTCATAGCACATGTGTAAATGAAAGAAAATGAAGAGGAAAGAAGGGGAAAGAGGAACTATAACTAGGAGGGTAGTAAAAAGTACCGACCTGAAGAAATGAGGAAGAAACCCTCTTTCCAAATGGCTGTGAGTTGCTGCCCTAGCTTGATTCGTGAGCTCCACGAATGCCTGCACCGAAATCTTGAAGAAAACGGGCTTGAGGTTGATCTAGGGTCTCAAAACCCTTTGATTTCTCTCCAAAATGGAAACCCTAGATTGGAATCGCCTTCTCCTCTTTCTCCTATTCTCTCAAACTCTCTAAGTGTCGAATGAAGCCCTAAAGGCTCGGGTTAAACTCTTAAGGTAAGAGTGAACTGACCAAAAGACCGTAATACCCTTACTGGGATTTCTGCAATGACGCGAGGACCGTGAATAGTGCCAACTCGTGGTGGCGTGAATAGTGCCAACTCGTGGTGTCGTGAATAGTGCCAACTCGTGGTGGCGTGAATAGTGCCAACTCGTGGTGGCATGAATAGTGCAACTCGTGGTGCCGTGAATAGTGCTAACTCGTGGTGCTGTGAATAGTGCCAACTCATGGTGGCGTGAATAGTGCCAACTCGTGGTGGCGTGAATAGTGCAACTCGTGGTGCCATGAATAGTGCCAACTCGTGGTGGCGTGAATAGTGCAACTCGTGGTGCCATGAATAGTGCCACTCGTGGTCCGTGAATAGTGCCACTCGTGGTGCTTGTGAATAGTGCAAACTCGTGGTGCTTGTGAATAGTGCCACTCGTGGTCCGTGAATAGTGCCACTCGTGGTGCTTGTGAATAGTGCCACTCGTGGTCCGTGAATAGTGCCACTCGTGGTGCTTGTGAATAGTGCAAACTCACTCGTGGTGCTTGTGAATAGTGCAAACTCACTCGTGGTGCTTGTGAATAGTGTCACTCGTGGTGCTTGTGAATAGTGCCACTCGTGGTCCGTGAATAGTGCCACTCGTGGTACTTGTGAATAGTGCCACTCGTGGTGCTTGTGAATAGTGCAAACTCGTGGTGCTTGTGAATAGTGCCACTCGTGGTCCGTGAATAGTGCCACTCGTGGTGCTTGTGAATAGTGTCACTCGTGGTGCTTGTACAACGTACCCGTGGTGAGCTGCACAACGTGCCCGTGGTGAGTTGTACAACGTGCCCGTGGTGAGTTGTACAACGGATGCAAACAGTATACGTTATCAGAGTACGTTGTCTGTGCCACGATTTCCTACAGGTACAGACTGTTTTGGCCATATCTTTTGACTCGTTCGTCCGATTTTGACGATTCAACTTGCGTTGTGTTCGTACTTCGAAGATGAACAATTCTGACATTTCTAAATTTCTAAATTCTTCCTCATTTATTAATCATACCTCTTAAAAAGGCAAGATGACAACGAAAGTGTCATGTATTAAGCATGAAAAAGTCTGGGGCTCTACATCGGTAAACCAAATGGGGACAAAGAGTTTTTAGGCTATTTTGGGCATGTCGGTAATAGAAGTGAGGACATTAAGCTTTTAGCCCAATTTTGTGTGGTCGACACTGCTATTGCCGACCACTAGCAGATTTTTTCAAAAACCGATTTTTGCCCACTGGCTTTGAACCGAAAGGGGTCTAAGGGTTCCCTCATTGCCTGAGGGACCCCCAGACCCTATGGGGTGTATCCATGCACGTTGGGTGGGGTGTGCACCCAAACCTAGCCTCTAGGGAGTTCCCTACACCTATGGTGAAGGTGGGGGACCCCTATCCTCGGCTGTAACAATTACATAAGTGAAAGGAAAGCCAAAGGGGGAACCCTGGATCAGGACCAGGGGTCCCTTACAGTTAGAGCAACAAAAAAGGGGTGAGGGATGATCCCTACCCTTGGATAATTTGCTACGGAGGCTGTGGACGGAGCTGGACATCCGGTGGCGGCGCTTGGGAGGTCGTGGAGGCCTGGTGGGGTGTTAGGATGAAGGTGAAGGTGATGGTCTCGGTTTTGACAGGGTTTCACTATGAAGAATGGGAGTGATTTTTGCATGGGGGATGCTTGGAATTTATAGGAGAAGGTGGAGGACGTCCAAGGGCATTTAGGGTATTTAGGGAAGGTCCAGGGACCAATGGGGGAGGTCCCAAGCCTCTGGTGGTGCTGCAGTGGAGCCTGCACACGCTAAACCTGGAAACACGGTAATGTCGGTAATTGAATTAGCGACATTAAAAAAATAGGCCAAAAACTTAATGTCGGTAATTAGATTAGCGACATTACCGATTTCATGCTATTTCGGGCCAAACCCAAATCCACTTGGGTCAAAAGGGTTGTGGACAGCCATTTAGGGCAATTCCCGCCCATTTTGGATTTAGGGTTTGTGGGTCCCACCCATGTGCCCCTCATGGGTTGAGGTGGGCCCAAGTGTGGGCCCTAAAGGCTATGGGCTTTGGTTTTAAGGCTTTTTTTTTGGATGAGTTGTGTAGTGGGCCTTGAGCCCATAGGGTTTGTCCTAGGTCTTGGGCTAGGGTTTAGCTAGGGCTAGGTCTAGGGTTTGGTCTAGGGCTCTCCTAGGGTTTGTCCTAGTGTAATGGGCCTTGAGCCCAAAGCTTAGGGGGGAGATTCTAATGGTTTTAGGGGTTGTCCTAAGGTTTCACTAGGGTTCGTCCTAGGACTTAGGGGGGTGTAAAAATGGGGTGCTTACAACAACTATTGGGGGAAAATGTTTAGGATAGTTCCAATTACTATATCTTTGGCACCACCAATCCACCTACCCCATATATCAGCGAAGACCCGTCCCCAATTGTTATGTGCAATCCTGATTTCCAAGACACAGGCATCAAGTATTTTCTCCATAGTAGCATTCTTCTTGCTCTCCACCATGTCATATAAATATCAAAGAATTGCTTAGTATCCACATCCGCACTTTGTGGTGATATTGAGCCGTGACTTGGCATCGGCGTTATGACTTGCAGGGTCATTCTTAAGACACTCAGTGCACATAACTAGCTCACTTGATTTGGCACATACCTTTTCGATCAAAGCATCATCTCCCATCGCAAACAGTGAGGGCGATTAGAGAAGAGAATAGTACTAAGAACAATAAGAAGAAGATTTGAAAAAAATACTCTCATTCAATATGCCCATTTCTCCAAGCGTATTTAGTAAGGAAACGTATGTACAACCCCTTCTTATCATTGGATCTCTCATGATAAGCTTCTCAAAAGCCATTGTTTTGATGGAGATTGTTATCAGGATGTTGTTTGAGGTATGTCTCTGAGAGGAACAATGAAGAGGGAGATGGATTTTAAAAACACAGGAGGTGATTAAAGTGCTCTGATTGTGAAAACGACAATCAAATTAATTGAAAGGATATGAATAATTGTAATTGTGATAACCATTCTCATTAATCTAATGAAAACGACAATCAAATTAATTGAAAGAATATGAATAATTGTAATTGTGATAACCATTCTAATTAATCTAATGAAAACGACAATCAAATTAATTGAAAGGATCTAGATAATTGTAGTTGTGATAACCATTCAAATTAAAAAGGCAACCAAATTAATTTAAGGGAATTGGATAATTGTAACTTGTAAAATAGAAAGAGGGAAATTAGGAGGGTGATTAAAGTGTTGTAATATAAAATAGTAACCAAAAAGTGAGGGGCTTTGGAGAGAGAAATAGAGAAAGGAGAGTTTAACCAAACACCCTCTAAAACTGCCACATGTCCAAAATCATCTCTCGAGTCGACATGTGTCACCCAACCTACTCAGGTTTCATAGTAAGTAAACTGTTTGATATATAATGATAGAAAACTCTATATTTCACCTGCTATTGCGCCTACCTTCTTCGTCATGAGAGTATTTGTGTGCGTTTAAACTCGATTAGCAATGTTTGTATCGATCATAGCTTAATCTAATTTGAACTTCCTTTTACATGTTTATTAGCATATGCTGAATTTCTTTTCCCTTAGTTTTTCAATTTATAAGCTAGCTAACACTACGAATAAAACGGTACCCATTCTATTTCATTTATCTACGGAAAATGGGTCACTACCACATAACCAGGGGAGAACTGCTATCAATTTATTGAGAGTTCTTTCCTTTTAGGCACACTCTTATCAAATGATTTGGGAGAAAGTTAAAGAAAAAATGAAAATTAATAGAGGGGTGCTAGCCCCAAACGCACTAAGTCATATTTTTCCACAAACACAATGTGGGTGCAACATGTGGTATATCGGCCTATAACATAGAGATGGGTTGATACTTATTATTATCACCTTATGTTTGGGGGAGACTGTGACTACGGCTAACATTTCTGAAATTAATGTCCATCAATTTTAGAGGATAGGATACACTAAAAAACAAGGGTGGTGTAACGACCCCAAATCCTACATTGACAAAAATAGGACCTTGGGTCGCCACATTTCTTAAACCTGCTTAAATCCCATGACATACAAGGTATACAACACGAGTTTCAAAAAATGAAAGTAATAAAATTTCGATATATAAAACTAAATCATTCTGCTCAAGTCTATGGTCAACATAAATATAACCCACCGTAAACAAAATAGTTTGATACTCAACCATAAAGAAATTTGATAAACAACATCATCTAATAGTCTATTACAAAAACTCCTCACAACTTAAAAGTAAAAGCCTAATGATAAGACCACCTGTCCAACTCTCGCTCTCCCTCAACCAGAGGATCGCCTTCCTCCTCTACGCTGTAAGCCTCCTCCACCCAAGGCTCACCTACAAACTCAGGCTCCACACCTATTAAGACAAAAGTCTGGCTGAGTACAAAAGCACTTTGTGTATATAAAATCTAACCAACAACATAATATCCTTGCACTTAGTTAGAATCATAACTAATAACATAATCAGAGTGCGAAATAACATGTGCTCATATACATCATATTATCACCTTAACTCGTATACTTGTGAGAATCTTAGACTTATGAGACAACATGCTTATGAGATGCTTATGCTTATGAGACCACGTGCTTGTGAGATGTTTATGCTCATGCATGTATTCAGATCATGCACTTATTCAAATCCCTCATTGGGCTAATTCAGTTTATCAGACGTATGCAATGCTTATGTTTATGAGTCTTTGAGCAGCTTATTCAGAACATACACTTATTTAGATTCCCAATTGGGCTTATTCAGTCTATCAGGCGTATGCAATACTTATGCTTGTGGTTCACATGTGTGACTTGTGAGACTCTTATCTTAATATATACGTGAGTTTGTGCATAAGTGTCGCAATTAACATTCGAATTGGTCATCGTTTAGATTCCGATCTCCCACCATGGAAACTCCACTATATTGTCTCATATCAAATAGTTAGAGAATTCTCAGTTTGAAAGATTTTCCTCTAAATTCTTACCTTCCCGAATATCAATTACCATGCAAATAATTAGGCATAACTTAATAAACAATCATATATTTATATATATATATATATATATCATGATTCTTAACATAATTCATAATCAATTTCCTACAATTCCATAATATTATATTAATATTTATCAACTCAAGCATTTCAACAAACACCTTGGGTACGTAATTTATGAATACATTGTCCTTTCTCATTTCCAATATTTCACCACACCAAAATCTATCCATACAACACAAACACAATCCACATCCATACATTCGTCTCATCCTCCATAATATTTCTCATCCTCCATACATTTCATCCATAGTATTAAACCACATTTCCATCTCAAATCAACTTAATTCATACATAATTTGGGAAAACATATCTAATCTATATTTCTATCATTTCTATCATACTAATATTCACAAAACATCATAATAGGGTTGAGTTGGATAGTATATCGACCTTAGGGATCGTTTTCTTCGATCCAAAATGCTCCCAAGAAAATTTGAGATTGATTTCCAAGTTTTTCTTACAATCTCCAAGAAATCTTCTTTCTCTCTAAGAAATTTCTTCCTTAGAACCTTAGGTTTTCTCTCCCTTCTTTGCCAAATAGGTTTAGAAAGGTTTAGAACCCAAAAACCCTCGAAATAAAATCTCTATTTATAGCCTAAGGGTTTAAAACCCTGATTTCTGAAACTTTTAAAAATTTCTGGGCCCGACTGCGATCGATCACAACTCTAGTGCGATCTATCGTACCTAAGGGTTATCTATCGCAAAACACATAGAGAGATTCTGTAATTTGTTGACTGAGTGCGATCGATCACACTTTACCTGTGATCGATCGTAGATAACTCAGCTCCTGATTTCTCATCAGCAACAGTACCAACATCCTTTCTTCTTCAGCAACAGTCCATTAGCATACTTATTTTACTTTAAAACATTTAAATAATTGTACATGTAAGCACTCAATTTTTACACCTTGCTTAACCATGGTTAACCACCCTTAACCATGATCATCCCAACTAAGTCCTTAGTCAAGCCCTGAACTATAGGCAAACCTCTAACCAAACCCTAGACTTAACCCTAGGTGAACCATAGGCCAAACCCTAGATAAACCCTAGGTATACCCTAAACCCTAGAACCCAAACCATTCTGGCTCAAGGCCCATTTCAGTCTAAAACCCCTAAAGCCCTAGACCGAACCCTAGGCTAACCCTAGCTAAACCCTAGACCTAGCCCTAGCGTAAACCCTAACCAAACCTAGGTTATAAGTCCAACGGGCTCAAGGCCCATTTGCAAAGTCAAACCCTTGAAAAAATAACCAAAGCCTAGGCCTTTGTGGGCCCAAACAAAGGCCCACCAACCTGAGGGGACCATTAGGGTGGGACCCACCCCTCAAAAATTCGAATTAGGGCGCCAAAACCCTAAAAATAGCAACCCCTATCTTGCTTTCGGCCCAAGTGTGCGAGGGCATGGCCCAAACAAGCAAAAGTCCAATTTGGCGGTAATCAGATTACTGCTCATCTCTGTTATGCCTTCATCAGGAATGACGGTAATCCAATTACCGCAATTTCCTGAAAACCTGCAAACTGTATCAGCACCCTCCTGCAACTACCTGGGTCTTCCACCCTTGGTCCCCCACGCCTCTCCTAATGCCTGAAATGCCCCCAGGCTTCTCCCTTCGTCCTATAAAGCCCTCATCCCCTTGGGTTTAAACTCCACCCCATTTTCACCCTACCAAACCCCTGGTTCCATTCGGTCAGCCTGCTGCCCATCCATCCCAACCTCTCCAGTGTTCTACCACCTGTCTTAGACCACCCCAGACCCGCCTTGAACTACTGCTAGTCACCACCACCTACTGTAACCTTGCCTAGAAGAAACCACAGGGTATACCACCCTTTTTTTTCTTGTTATTTTTGCTCGAATGTCGCTAATAACTTTATTTTCATGCCTGTAGACTAGTTGCAGCCCAGGACAGGGGTCCCCAGCCTTCCTCATAGGCATGGAGGATCCCCTCGAGGCATGAAGCTTAGGTGCACCACCCTCACAGGCATGGCGACCATCCACACATGCATGGAAACTCCTTGCAGGCTCTAGGGGACCCTCAGTCCATGAGGGATCCATATCGACTTTGCAGGGTGTCAAGACATCTGAACCAAAAATTTAGGTTCTTACAATTTTTCGACAATCTCGACCGATATTTCGTAAATATCATGCGATATCGCATAAAAAAAAAAAAAAAACCAGAACAGTGAACTTGTGATTCACGAGTTCACTGTTCTTTAGATTTCAGACTCTTGTAGACCTATTAGTGATTCAGAAAAATCAAGAATGATGGATGAATCTTAAAATCAAGAAAAATCAAGGACGATGGATGTGTCTTAAAAATGAGTGAACTACATTTTAATGAAGTTAATAGGAGACATATGACAGAAAAAATTCCTCGAGCCGCCCTCCAGGAAAGGAGAAGGTGATTATTTTCCTTGAAACAAATTATATCTTTTAGAACATATTATTTATTTATTTATGTAACCAGATATAGATACCACTAAGGAGTAAGGACAACTGTCTTATTAAAAAAGAAACAATACCAGAAAAATATGTACAAAAGAGAGGACGAGATGGGCCAAACATGGTCGTCAAGAAACAGTGTTTTGATGAGGTCAAAGTAATGAGGGTCCTCACTTCCAGAATCCACTGGCTGGCATTTAATGTTTCTTACACATCTTCCGTCCTTCCCAATATATAAGCAGATTAACAGAAGGTCAATATACAGTACGCAAATTTTACTACATTTCTTCTAGAAAACTCTCCAATTTTCTCATCCTTAGGAGCTAGAGTCAGCTAGCTTACAGCCACAGGGCGTCAACCATACAGGCCTCAATGAGAATGGCTAAAAGGTATTCACGTTTTTTTTAGGCATCATTTATCTATGTTAGTACCGTCAGTATGTCAATTGTTAGCTTGACATTGGAGCTCTTGAACTCATACTCTTGAAGGATTGGATCCCCGACCTTCCTTATCACACACGCAAGAGGTGGGGTGTAAGGGTATTCACCTTCAAGGGGATTATTTCATTTTTAAGTTTTGGCCTTAGCAAAATGAGGGCCGTAAGCCCATAACCATTCCCCGGGGGTGTAGCCCAGTGGCCGAAGGATGAACCGTAAACCCGGAGGTCTCGAGGTCGATTCCTAGGCTACCTCAATATCGGTTGTATGGGGTGCAGGTGAATCACCTTCAGGATATTAACGTTTATCAAAAATAAAACTAAGGGCCATAACAATGTTCATAGAATGTAAATTACCCTGAAAATGCTTATGAAGAGGACTATATATATATATATATATATATTTTTTTTTTTGGGATATCCAAACAGGCCCAATAGACCAAGATTAGCAATTTTCAATAAATTGTGTCTGATCCAATTGAGGGATATGAGGAACCAAGGGGTTGGAATGAAGTGATCAAATGGAGCTTGACAATGGTTAGCAGTTTGAATGAAGTAAACCAAACTAGATTTATAGAAAGAATTTTGATTCGAAGGAAAATTTAAATGTAAAAGGGAAAACTAAAATGTGCTTCAAATATTGATAATCTAAATACTATTTCTTAGATATGCTCCACTAATGGATGGTCCAGATTGTGGGTAAAAAAGGGTTCCTAACCATAGAAGAAAAAAGGACTAGTGAAAAGCTGGGGTTCAGTTTCTACTTGCAAATGCTCTGGTTTGATGAATGATCCTATCTGTATTGCATTCCTTTTCTTCCTCCTTGTCGCATTTCTCTCACTACTACATATCTTTGTAGAAATGCCACAAAGAGAATTTGATCTTTGTTTTCATATTCTGTTGCAAGTTTAAACCAACATGCGATTAGCGATTCTGCGCTATTTGCATTGCATCTGTAATATATATATATATATATTGGTAGATGATTGAATTCAAACTTATTTTTCTCATTACAAGTGACACAAGGAGAAATGTTCAACAAAGTTGTTCATTGTCCATGAAAATTAAAATATATGTTCGCTGACTGTTTGAAGAAATTCCTCAGAGAGAATTTAAATTTTGTTACCATATACTGTTGAACGTTGATACCAACAAGTGATTAGTAATTTATGTGTTAGATCGGATTGATATTTTGTACTATCATATTGCCTATATAAGAACCTTTCTAGATGGTAGATGATTGTATTTGAACTTTTTCTTGTGGAAAAATGATAAAATGGGGAAGTAATCCCCAAGCAAGTTGTGAACTATTTATGCTTTTTTTGAATCTTTATATGGTTTAGAGAATAGTGAAATATCTAAAGAAGAATTAATGTAGCTCGCTCGCTTGAAAAGAGGTTAATTGGAACAAAAATTCAGAATCTAGTGGCTCGAGGTAGGGGATAAGAATACTAAGTCCTTCCACGACATGGGTAATGCAATAAGAAGAGGGAAGACAATGTCAAAGCTGAGAGTGGATGGAGTAATATTAGAAAAGGAAGATTTGATATGGGAGGTGGAGAGGAACCAAATTTGCATCGCCTAACTCTTGCAATTTAATGACATATTGTTTAGTTAGAAATGCCTTTTGATGAAGAGGAGATTCTGAAGGCCCTGGGTGAGATGAAGGGAGAGAAAGCATCAGGTCCAGAAGGTTTCTCCATGATGTTTTTACAAGTTGTTTTGGGGTACCATTAGAGGGGATTTTATGCGAGTCGTGGAGGATTTCCACAATAGATCTGTTTTTTATAGGAGCGTAAATGCACGTGTATCGCTTTGATTCCAAAAAAGGAGCTTTGAGTAATTAGAAGGATTTCCTCCAATAAGCTTAGTGGGGAGCTTGTATAAAATAATTTCCAAAATTCTCACTGCCAGGTGCTTTTGTGCTCTGAGGGAAGATGCTAGATGGAATAATGATCGCGAATGAATGTATTAATTCGCATGTCAGGAGTGGTATACCCGGAATCCTATGCAAAGTTGATTTGGAGAAAACTTATGATAATGTCAATAGGAAATTTTTAGATTATCGAGTTGGAAGGATGAGATTTCGGATCAAGTGAATAAGGACGATGCATGTATGCGTGGCAATTGCATGTGTCTTGGTAATAGTCAATGAAGCACATATGGATTTTTTTTCATAGTTGCAGAGCGCTACGACAAAGCGATCCTTTGTCCCATTTTTGTTTACTTTGGTGATAGAAATTTTGAATAGAATACTCAAAAGAGCAGATGAAGCTGGAGAATTGATTGGAGGCCAAGCATAAGCAGGGATGGACTGTCTGGAAAATTTGCATATGCACTTTGCAGATGACTTATTTTCTGCAAGGCAAGCCTGTACACACAAATTTGGCTGTGTGTCAAATAGTCACCATTGATTGACGATTGTATATTGACTAAGTTGAAAATTTGTGTGGATGAGTATGGTTCCGGTACCGATCAGGCCTGGACTGTTAATTACACCCTAAAGGACAAACTCTAATTAAGAAGAAGATAGCAGAGACTATTAGGAATGTGTACAACATTAGGAATGTACAGCTGCAGTCACGTAGATTAAGAAAGAGAGATATGTAATCTTATTGTGATTCTTATTGTGTATCTTGTATATATATATGTTTCCTCAAGAATACATTCAAAATTCTGAAACTTAATATGGTATCAGAGCCAGGTTTTTCTCTTCCTCTTGCTTGCACATGAATGTAGTTTTGCTTAGACGGTTCAGAAGTTGAGTGCTTTGCTCGATTGGCATATTACTTGCTTCTGCTTCAGTTTTCAGATCACTGTTTCTTGAAGGTTGTGCTGCTGCAACTTATTTTTCGTCATGGCTGAACCCACAGATTCCGCTCCTCGTTCTAATGACATCCAGCCATCCCTGGATCCTTCTCATAATCTATACCTGCATCATTCTGATCAGTCAGGTATTATGTTAGTTTCTCAACCACTTACAGGTGAAAATTATGCAACCTGGAGCCGCGCTATGAACGTTGCTCTCAGTGCCAAAAATAAGCTCTGCTTCATTGATGGTTCTTCTCCACAACCATCTCGTGATTCTTCCACCTTTGCTCAGTGGACTCGTTGCAACCACATGGTGTTTGTGAGCACGGGATTTCACTCCCTAAAAATCTCACGGGATTTAGAGTCGCCACTTATTAATTCAGAAGGGATAAGTCCCCGGGAAATATTGGATAAGGACTTGGTCTACGATCAAAGATCGAAGTAAGAGGTTCGGTTAAATTCGGGGAAGGGGTTAGGCACCCCGACACTTCCACTTATAGTGGTTCCTTACTTGCTAGGTTTAAGCCAAAATTAAAGTCAATGTTAAAAAAATGCCTAAGTGTTTAAGTTAATAATAACCGAAAGAAAGAAAAGCTAACTAGGGTCGGGCCCGTGTTGGGCTGCCTACGTACTCACATGAGGGGTGAGATCAGACCGAGCGTAGTTCTAGCACTTGAGCCTGTGCTAAGGCGAGGGGGCGTGTGTTTGTGCACCAAAGGCGGCTAATGGACCTAATCCGGTAGATTAGGGTTTTGCTTGACCAAGGTTGGTCAATGTGCAAAGGGTGGGCCCGATAGGCCGAGGGATAGTTCGGTAGACTAGGGGGAGGCCTGGTAGGCCAAGGGTGAGGCCCGGTAGGCCGAGGGTGAAGCCCGGAGGCAAAGAGACGTGTTAACCGAGGGTTAGGGTTACTAACTGGGGTTAAGAAGGTGTTAACCGTGGTTAGGGTTGCTAACCAGGGTTAACAAGTCCAAGATAATGATTTTTTGATCTTTTTGCATTTTTTAGACTTTTGGGATTATTTTTTTTATTTATTAAAGTCCAATCTAGAGTATGAGAATCAACTAGGGTTAAGTTTAACCCTAGTTAGTGGTTTAAGCATGGTCCCCGAATGAATGCAGGGCTTAGAATGGCCTCCTACATATTCTGGACTAATAGTAAAATTGATTTAACTAGGGTTAATCCAAACCCAGTTAAAGGTCAAGTGTGGCATAGAGGATTCATTAGCCCAAGTTAGGGTCCAAGATAGGTCCTCAAATGAATGCAGGGCCTAGAACGGCCTCCTACATTTTTGGAACTCAAAGTAAAGTCGGTTAACTAGGGTTGAATGAGCCTTGGTTAAGCTTTATTAACATATGAAGGTCTCCATGGGAGTAAGGACCCCAAACAATGGAAAGCCTAGACAAATACCTTGAAACAGTGCCGATTCCAACACTATTTTGAACAAGAAGATGAGGCAGGATATCCTACTAGGGTTAAGTTTAACCCTAGCTCGAGTTCTATGGAGTAAAAGGTTTAACTAGGGTTAAGTTAACCCTAGTTTTTACCAAACTGCCCAAAAAAAACTGACTTTTTTTCCACAAAGATAAATGCCCCAAAACAATGCTGTTTTTTTTAAAAAGTATTTTTTGGAGAAAAAAAAGAAAATTTGGAAGAATTAACTAGGGTTAAGTTTAACCCTAGTTCAAATGGGGATTCACCAAATGCCCAAAGGTAACTAGCAAAGCTTCAAAATGAAGGCTTACAACCTTCCAAACCGTAGGACAGTTCTTGCTTCAGCAATTTCCTTTTGAGTGCAAGGGGGCAAGCTAACAAGGGTTAGAGACTTTTGATCAAAGAGATTCTTTCAAAGTAACCAAAACAAAGTTAGATTCAACCCAAGATGGTGGTTTGATCCAAAGAGCAAACCGGAATGGCTTTGCTTAGCCACGGATTAGAGCTTAGGGACTTAACTAGGGTTACCTTTAACCTTGGTTAAAGGTTCTAAATACAATCAAAGGAGTGGTGAGCCAAGTACTAACTCCACAAAGCAAGGGACCTAGCCTAATAAAGAAAAGAAAAGAAAGGGAAAAGAGATGAAATCTCTGTCCACGCCTAGCACTGAATAACAGTGGCTAGGCACTTGCTTCTCTCCATTAATATACACCTAATAGCTCACCACAAGAGTTCCTTGTCCAGCTAACCACACTTCATGTCCAGAATATATAGACCTTTGAGTTAAAGAAAGCAAATAAGTGCAAAAGTAATAATAAAAAAAGCAAGTGCCGTAATGGAGGACCCTACCAAAGAGGTTGTCTCTCTCCTAGAGGGTCCTTTTGCCTATGGAGAAGGCAATGGGACCTCTAGTTCGGACTTCGAATGCCACCATGGGCCCCCCTGGAGAAGGACCAGAGAGGGAAAAAGATAATGAAAGACCCACTGGAAGCTGACCAGTGGGTACTACCTGCAGAAAAAGGAAAATGGGAAGCCTACCCACTGTCTAGAGCTCCACGGTGGCTGCGAGGGGAGAGGCTAGGAGGGCACGACCATACAAGTGAGGGCAACCCAGGTTGTCCCTCAAGGCCTGATTGCTACTCCTAAGCCTAAGGACTTTGGATTTCTGGTTTTCAGGGTGATCCTACAGGGTCTTTTGTAGATGACTCAAAACAATAGAGTTCTTGAATTTTTTGGGCTCAAAACCTCTGCCGAAACACTATGGGAATGGAGGCTTTTGTAAGAAAAGGGGGTATGGAGGCATGGATGTAAATAAGAGAGGAATTAGGTGGGTTTGAAGCACAAGTTTGGAGGTCAACCTGGGCACTACAGTGGGTGGTTCAGGTGCACAGTAGACAGCCCACTAAATTTGAATTTCAACACTAGAAACGGTAGGGGTAGCTCTGAGATGCCTGTGCAGGTCTGGCCTAAACATCAAAATGGAAATGTGTTGGGCTTTGTGTAAGATACAAAATGAAATGGGCCTTGGGCTTGGACCTAAGGCTCTAGCCTTGGGTGTTGCCCTTTGCCTGGGAACTTGGTGATGGTGCCATGGGCTTGGAGGTTTTAGATTGGGCCAAGACTTAGGGTTATACCTGAGGTTAAGGTGATTTAGTCATGGTTAAAATATTTAATCATGATTAGGGGGGGTGTAAAAATTGGGTGCTTACAGTGTTGTCTTGGATTTTAAATGCTCTCACCAAGGAACTCTCCAACAGCATGATCTACACTGATATTGCCTTTGATGTTTGGACTGATCTCGATGACCGTTTTTCTCAGAGCAATGCCCCTCGCATATTCCAACTTCAACGGGCTATAAGCTCCCTCACACAAGGTCAGACTACAGTTGCTAATTATTTCTCCCAATTAAAGGCTTATTGGGATGAACTCTCCTTTTATTCCACCATACCTGTATGCACTTGTTCAGCTGCTAAAGAGTTTTCTTCTTATCAACAACAAGAACGGCTTATGCAATTTCTCATGGGGCTTAACGAGACCTATTCTACTGTTTGTGGCCAACTCCTTCTCATGGATCCCCTTCCAAACATTAACAAAGCATATTCTCTAATTCTTCAAGAAGAGAAACAACGAGAGGTCTCTGTTCCACACACCTCTCATACCGATGCGGCTGCACTTATCGCCAGAAACAGTAGCAGATTTCATGGGGCCCTTCTTGAGCATAGTGATTCACACACTTCTTCTAAAGACACCCGTGGTCGACGTCGTCCTCGCCCTACATGTGATCATTGTGGTTTCGTTGGTCACACAAAGGACAAATGCTATGCACTTCACAGCTATCCCCCAGGCCATCGTCTCTTCAACTCCAGTCCGCAAGTTCCAGCCCCTCATGTTGCCACTCCACGTAGCACCACCTTGACCAATGAGAGTGTCTCTTCTGCTGCCCCGACTTTCACACCAGATCAGTACCGCCAGCTCTTGTCATTGCTCAATAAAGGTACTCCACAGCCCGAGGCTCACCTTGCAGGTAACCATTCTTGTTGCTCCACTTCCTCTCCATCTCAGTCATGGGTTATTGACACAGGTGCCACAAATCACATGGCACATTCTTTCTCTTCACTTCATTCTTTTACTGCACCTACACATCCATCATCTGTCAATCTTCCTAATGGAAATTTGGCCAATGTCACTCACGTAGGTTCTGCCTCCATCACTCCTAATATTCATCTTAAAAATGTTTTATGTGTTCCCACATTTCGATTTAACCTTCTTTCTGTTAGCCAACTCACTCGCTCTCTAAATTGCTCGGTTACATTTTACCCAGATTTTTGCCTTTTTCAGGACCTGGCTTCGAAGACGACGATTGGACTGGGTAAGGAACTTGGCGGTCTCTACCATCTGTCAACTCCAGGATCATCTCTCGTACTTTCGTCTACCCACTCCACCTCGAATGCAGTTTGGCACAAACGATTGGGACATCTCTCCTCTACTCGTCTCCAAGCAGTTGCTAAATTTATTCCATCTTTTTCTTCTTCCAAAGATTTCCATTGTGATGTGTGTCCAGTAGCCAAGCAGACTAGGTTACCTTTTATTTCTAGTTCAATTACTATTACTGAACCTTTTACTTAATACATTGTGATGTCTGGGCTCCTATTCAACGCCCTCTCATTCTGGAGCTCGTTATTTTTTAACAATAGTTGATGACTATTCACGAGCCACATGGACTTTTCTCATGCACTCTAAATCGGACACCAACATTTTTTTGAAGTCTTTTTTGGCCATGATAAAGGCTCAATTTGGCAAAGATATCAAACAATTACGAACTGACAATGGGATGGAATTTTTTTCTAATGACATCCGTGCCTACTTTCAAGATCTTGGTATCGTTCATCAACACACTTGTGTTGCAACTCCGCAACAAAATGGTGTTGTCGAGCGTAAACACCGCCACCTTCTTGAGGTCACACGAGCACTTCGGTTTCACGCCCACCTTCCTCTTGAATTCTGGGGCGATTGCATTTCCACAGCTACTTATCTTATTAATCGCATGCCCACACCCTTGTTGTCCGGTAAAACCCCTTATGAAGTTCTTTTTCATAAACCTCCCACCTACCATCACCTTCGAGTTTTTGGATGTCTTTGCTATGCCTCCACCTTGGCCCACAATCGTGATAAATTTGCACCTCGTGCAAAACAGTGTATCTTCGTTGGCTACCCTTATGCCCAGAAAGGGTATCGAGTTTTTAATCTGGAATCCCGTCATATTTTTATTACTAGGGATGTCATATTTCATGAGAGCACTTTTCCATTTAAATCACTCCCATCGTTACCGTCTCACGTTCTGCCCCGACCCTCTCAAGATTCTGAGCTTTCATCTCCACTCCCTCCTCAACCAACTGATCTCACCAACCTCGACCCCCATACCTCCCCTCCCTCGTCATTCAGATCGACTACGCCATCCTCCTCCTTGGCTTCGCGACTTTCATTGTTCTACCGCTCTTGCTCCTTCATCCCATGCCATCTCTTCTTCCAAGCCAGCACAACAAAAAGGTACAAAATTCCCTTTATCTCATTTTTTATCTTATGAAAAATTTTCTCCATCTCATAACCATTTTGTTGCTAGCATCTCTTCTCTTGTTGAACCTGCTAATTTCACTCAGGCTGTGAAAGACCCTAATTGGCGTGATGCCATGGCAGTTGAAATAGCCGCTCTACAACAAAATCATACTTGGACTCTCACATCCTACCTCCTGGTAAAACACCCATTGGCTGCAAATGGGTTTACAAACTTAAGTATCGTTCCGATGGTACTCTCGAGCGTTACAAAGCTCGACTGGTTGCTAAAGGCTACACTCAAAAGGAGGGTCTTGACTATCATGAAACCTATGCCCCAGTCGCCAAGATGGTCACTGTTCGATGTCTCATTGCCGTGGCTGCTATTCGCCAATGGCCTCTCTATCAGTTGGATGTGCATAATGCTTTTTTACATGGCGATTTAGATGAGGAAGTGTATATGTCTCTCCCTCTTGGCTTCTCACGACAAGGGGAGTCTCGTGTCTGCCGACTCAATAAGTCCCTTTATGGACTTAAGCAGGCCTCTCGTCAATGGTTTGCAAAATTTTTTGCTGCTTTACAGAATGCTGATTATGTTCAATCCAAGGCCGATTATTCTTTGTTCACACTCAATTGTGGTTCTATCTTCATTGCCGTGCTAGTTTATGTGGATGATGTTGTCATCACGGGCAATGATGATCAGTCGATTGCTAATCTAAAATCGCTTCTTCACCAACATTTCCACATCAAGGATCTCGGTCCCCTCAAATACTTCTTGGGTATCGAAGTTGCTCGATCTCGACAAGGAATTTATCTTAGTCAACGAAAGTATACTCTTGATATTCTCAATGATGCTGGATTACTTGGTGCTCGGCCCCTCACTCTTCCAATGGAACAACACATCAAATTGACTAATGATGCTAGTGACCTTCTTCACGACCCTACCACATATCGACGCCTTGTTGGTCGCCTCATATATCTTACCATCACCAGGCCGGATATTGTTTACTCTGTTCACATCCTCAGTCAATTCATGCACCAGCCCCGCAAGCCTCACATGGATGCTGCCCTCCGCGTCCTTCATTATCTTAAGGGATCTCCTGGCCAAGGCATCAACATGTCATCCTCTAGTTCTTTAACTCTCGAAGGCTACTGTGATTCCGATTGGGCTAGCTGCCCTATGACACGCCTCTCCCTTAGTGGTTACTGCACCATGTTGGGTGACTCTCCCCTCTCTTGGAAAACAAAGAAACAAACGACTGTTTCTCGTTCCTCTGCTGAAGCTGAATATCGGTCTATGGCCGCTGCTAGTTGCGAACTCACATGGCTTTTCTATCTGCTAAATGATCTTCAGATTCGCCATCTCCAACCCGCCATGCTTTTTTGCGATAATCAAGCAGCCCTGCATATCGCATCCAATCCCCTTTTTCATGAACGTACTAAACACATCGAAATTGATTGTCACCTTGTTCGTGACAAGATCCAATCTGGTTTGTTGCATCCCTGTTATGTCCCTACAAAGCTTCAACTTGCTGATTTATTCACTAAACCGTTGGGCAAAGACCAATTTCAACGCCTTAGCTGCAAGTTGGGTGTTCGTGACCCTCACACTCCACCTTGAGGGGGAGTATTAGGAATGTGTACAACATTAGGAATGTACAGCTGCAGTCACGTAGATTAAGAAAGAGAGATATGTAATCTTATTGTGATTCTTATTGTGTATCTTGTATATATATATGTTTCCTCACAAGAGAAGAATACATTCAAAATTCTGAAACTTAATAGACAATGAGAAAAAATCATAATGAAATGTGTGCTTTCATTAGTTGGGATATTCCCACAGGCTGCATGTTGCTTTTGAGGAGGGCTTTGTATATATATGGAAGAAGAAAAGAAAGGGAGGAAGGAGGCCTCTATAAACTTACTTTGCATTCTGCATCTAGTATCTCATTTGGTCTTCTAAATTCTTTGAAGTATTCTGTTCTTCAAAATTAGGTCTCTGTGTCTGCCTTTGTCTGTGCGCGCCCCTCAATAGGTGCCTTTGTCTGCGTGTCGCAAATGAGAATCCTGTAGACACTTTTGGGATTATTAATGTTTATTTTTCAGCCTAAAACGAGGTCTTGTTTCAGCCAGCATCGGAGGGCTGGCATTGTAGTCCAATCAAATGTACGATAGAGGGTCCATTTGGAGCTTAAAATTGTACAAAACACGACTAAGAAATGTGTTAGAAATCTATTTTTTTTCTCTTTTCTATGTTTTCACCTATTTTCTCGGCAACCAAACATACTCTTAAATGTTTACTAGAGGAAGAGAAAAACTTTATGGATTTATATTTCTGTAATAGGGTAAGTACAGATCAGTCTCAATAATGATGTTATCATGTGAGGACAAAAGGTGCTGATGTCAGCATGACATCACTACAAGTGGAGCCCATGCACATGCCATATCCGCAATTAATTTTCAGTATTTTTAAAGTGGAACATCATTTTTTTCAGAACGTTAGAAGTTAATTGAAAAGGCTTTTTAGAAGGTGGTTTGGAATTTAGAAGTTGTTCAGAAATAAAAGTTTTCTAATCTTATTCTAAGTGTTCTCCCATTGTCTAGCAGGTCTAAACTAAAGTAATTATTTTTAGTAGGTTTCATACGTCGAATTTTGGTAGAATAATTAAGTGCAGTCCAATCCAAATCAGAATTTCTAGACTGGTTTTTCCATACTTCCGCTGTAGACTGATTTCCAAATCGGAATTCCAACAACTTGATTGCATCAGTTCTATAGTGAGTTACATAGAATATTTATAGCCTGACTATGTGACAACATTGAGTGTATCCATTATTGCATGGTTGGGGAGGATTATTAGATGTGGGTATTACAAATTTACAACCCTCTTCTGCATAGTTGGGTTTGTTAGATTGAAATATGAGCTGTGTTGTTTTGGTTGGTTCTTATTTGATTTGGGTTGTGTTGGTTGGCCTTTGATTTGGATTTTATATCTATGAGTAGATGGTTTTTAATTTGTTCAAATACAAGTTGTGTAGCTGGTTTTTTTTTTTTTTTAATTGAGTTTGGTTTGAGGAATGGATATCTCTGTTGGGTTCTATTTGGTTGGCATTTTACTTGGGTATCTTACTTAATTCTTGAAGTGGGATTGAAATATGATTGTTAGGTATAGTGGTTATTATGTTAATTAGCTTTTATTTGTGCAGTGGGGATTTCAATTGTGATCATATTGCTTGGCCTTTGAATTTGGTTATTGATTAATCTTTGAAGTAGGTGACTTCTATTGATGTTGTATTGGGCTTTGATGATTGAAATATTGAATGACATGTTGAAATTGGATTTGTCACTTGGGTGTTATTTCGCTGTCAATTATCTAATAGAATAAAGGAGTCTAATGTCCGTGCTGTGAGTTCATGTCAGGTGTACAGGCCAACAACTGTGACTATGATTATGAAATATTAATAACTTGAGATTTCTATCTACCTCTTTGGCTTAGGATGATGAAATTTCTGAATTTTACTTGATACATGTAGGTAAAAGGGATGTTGAGGAAGGCATCATTAGGTAAGCATTAACCAAAAGCAAAAGAGAGATGTAGGGGTAGCTCCAAAGAAGAAGAGGTAAGCTTGAGTTGGTTTTATTTGTGAGTACACTTAAAATTTTCTATTGATGAAACTTGCAAACCTTACTGTTATTAGTGGCAGTACTAACTTTTGAGACTCTAGTTGTAGTTATGATCTGTATTGAACATCGAAGTGCTGTGCTGGTGTATTAAGAAATTCATATATGCAAAGTTATAAATATGCAAATCATGTTTCTTTGTCTCTTTTCTGTTTTATTTCTAATCATTTGCTGGGCAGAGAAAATTTGATTTTAACTGTTTATAGGGTGAAGGATGATTAAAAAAAAAAACTCTACAAGGATCATGTGTCAGATATGTCTAGCACCATACCCTGTGGGTCATGACTTCATGTAGGATAAGATCTTCTTATGTATTTACCACTCCTTATGGTAGGACTAATTTAATGAGGCCACTACTAATGCAAGTTTAATTGTACGTCTATGTTAATCATGTTTACATATCAAATTAACTTTTGGTTTTTGATATGTAAATGAATAACCATGGTAACTTCAAAAATGATGAGGTCATAGTTGCCGTTCTAGCTGCTTCATGCTTGTGCAGCATGCATTTCAAGCATGGTTGCATGGTACTACATTGCCAAACATGCCGAGGATATTGACACCGCTGATCAGTGTATGTCGGTGGATGAAGATATTAACCTTGATAACATAGAAGGTGGCATGGAAGCATCATCCAAGCAGACTAAAGCTCTACCCTTTTCGTCATGACACTCCAGATGGCCTACCTGTAAACAAATCTGTTCCACCAATTTAATTGCCGAAACGATTAGTGCTATGGCTGCAAACCTTGGTAAGATAGCGAAAGCATTGGATCAAAGCAGCAACATAGTGAGTAGAGACTGTTAAGAGTCATCACCAAACTCTAACTTATCCACAAGATAAGTAGAGTCTAGTTGGATAGGGTTAAAATAGTTTATTTTGATAAGAGTCTTTTGTAGTTATCTTTTAGGAGTCTTTATTTTTACTTTATCTTTATCTTTACTTTGTCCTTATCTTATCTAAAGTAAGAGTTTTGCCCTATATATGTAGTGAGAGAGGTGAAAACGTGAAAGTAGTGTAGCTGTTTTTTTTTTATTCCTTTTATTAATAAAGCTTTACTTCTTCTCTCTTCTCTATAGTGAAACCTTGTTGCTTGGTATGTATGCTTTGTGCTTTGGTAATTGAAGTGCTTAGAGTTTTGGTTGTTACATATTCTACAAGTGGTATCAGAGCTTGGTTCAGGGAACGGGCGTGAAGATCTTAAAACGGTGAGTCTGAAGATCTCATCAAATACCTTGTATTCCTCAACTCAGATCAATGGAGCATGCAAATTCTGTAAGCGGTATAGAGAAGTTGAACAATACTAACTATGAGTATTGGAGATCCTGTTTGGAATCGTATTTACAGGGCCAAGATCTTTGGGAGGTGATGAATGGCGAAGATATCATCGCACCACCCAAAACTGAAGAGAATGCTGAGAAATTAAGGAAGTGAAAGATAAGGGCAGACAAAGCTTTGTTCGTGTTGAAAGCTACAATTCAGAAAGAATTGCTTGAACATATTTGAGAGGCCAAGTCTCCGAATGAAGCATGAGATGCGATATCCACACTTTTCACCAGATCTAATGATGCAAGATTGCAATTGCTGGAGAACGAGATCAGTTCGGTATCTTAAGGAAGCATGTCGATTTCTCAATACTTTATGAAAGTAAAAGGAATCTGTCTTGAGATATCGCAACTTGATGATGAGTCGAAAATTACAGATGCTCGTATGAGAAGAATTATCATTCGAGGTCTAAAGCCTGAATACCATGGGTTCATGACAGCAATTCATGGATGGCCGACTCAACCAACACTCTTGGAGCTTGAAAGCCTTCTAGCAAACCAGGAGAGTCTAGCAAAGCAAATGGCTAGTCTTTCTACGAATGAGAAAGAAGAAGCCTTGTACACTGGTAAAAGTAAAAGGTCTTTTAATGACAGGAGAAAACAAAAGAATTCGAAGTATCAATCGAACTCGAATTCAAGGAAGAGCGAGGATAGTTTCAAGGAACGTGATTCTCAGGATCCTAGAACCAGAACGTGCTATAATTGCGGCAAGCCAGGTCACTTTGCCAGAAATTGTCGAGCATCCAAGAAGAAGAAAGATGAAGGTAATGCAGCAACTTCAGAAGACCTACTACAGAAAATTGATAGTGAGGAAGAGGAGTGGAGTGCTTATTTGTCAATCACTGAAGAACAATCCGATGCACTCGGATTGACTACTACAGTTACCATGCCTACGAGCAATAATAATCGAATAGACTATTCTACTGATTGGATAGTTGATTCAGGTTGCTCAAATCACATGACTGGAGATGATCAAAAGTTTCTTTCAAAGAAACAATATAATGGCCAACGAGTAGTAGTGACAGCAAATAATGCGAGGCTGCCAATCACTCATGTAGGCAGTGCTGTATGTATACCAAAAGGAAGTGAGGATTCAACAATGCTTCAAGGCGTATTCCATGTCCCAATGATGAAGAACCTGGTGTCTGTCTCTCAATTGGCGACATCTGGAAATACCGTAGTGTTCGAACCCGATGATGTGAAGATCTACAAAAAGATGCAGATCGAAAGTACTCCCATCATGCAAGGCAAAAGAATTGAATCCGTCTATGTTATGTCAGCTGAGGCTGCTTATGTAGACAAGACTCGAAAGAGTGAAACAGCTGATTTGTGGCATGCTCGGCTTGCTCATGTTGGATTTGTCAAGTTAAAGGCTATGATGAAGAAGAACATGTTGAAAGGGCTTCCTGATCTGGAGATCCGAGATGATTCAGTATGTGCAGGATGTCAATATGGCAAGACACATCAACTTCCCTATACTGAGTCGAAGTTTCAAGCCAAGAAACCTCTTGAATTAGTGCATTCAGATGTGTTCGGTCCAGTGAAAGATGTTTCACTTGGAGGTATGAAATACATGCTCACATTCATTGACGATTACTCACGATACACTTGGATTTACTTCCTAAAGGAGAAAGGGGAAGTACTCAACAAATTCAAGGATCTTAAGAGTAAGATGGAAAATGAGCTTGGGCATAAGATAACATGTCTAAGATCGGATAACAGGGGAGAGTATACTTCAGAAGAGTTCAACAAGTATCTACAAGAGCATGGTGTCCGAAGACAATTGACTTGTCCCTATACGCCACAACAGAATAGGGTCTCGGAGAGGAAGAACAGACATCTAGCCGAGACATGCAGGAGCCTGTTACATTCGAAAAATGTGCCAGCTCGTTTTTGGGCTGAATGCATGATGACTGCAAATCATGTTATTAATCGCCTCCCACAACCAAAGCTTGAGTACCTTTCACCCTTCCAGAAGCTGTACGAGATGAAGGCTACAGTAAGTCACTTTCGAGTATTTGGTTGTGTATGTTATGTATTTGTGCTTAACCATCTTCGTAGCAAGTTTGATAAGAAGGCGATCCGATGTATCTTTGTGGGATACGATCCGGAAAGGAAAGGCTGGAGGTGTATTGATCCAACTTCAGATCGAGTATATGTGTCGAGAAACGTTGTGTTCGATGAGTCATCATCATGGTGGTCGGTCGATCATGTCGATCTTCTAGTTGATCAAAAGTTTGAAGATGAACTAGAAGAGGAGACTTCCAATCAGAAGACACTTGAACCAATTGTACAGGTTGATGAGGATGTGTCACAGATGACATCTAGTGCAAGCCCTTGAAAAACTGGAACTTATCAACAGACTGTTATAGAAGAAAATCGGTCTTCACAACTTGAAGAGTTTGAACAGGAAGATGAGCATGTCTTAAGGAGGTCACAACGAGTACCAAAGCCAAATCCAAAGTATGCAACTGAAAAGGCGAAACTGAAGAATGTGAATGCAGATCTAGCGCAAGTAATGATTGGCAAAGATTTGGTGATTGAAGAACCAAAGTCATTTGAAGAAGCTCGAGGGGTTCCTGAATGGGAGGAAGCTATGACAGATGAGATTCAAGCCTTAAAGCAGAATGAGACTTGGAATCTAATGCCAAAACCAGATGATGTAAAACCTATTTCTTGCAAATGGGTATATAAGATCAAGACCCGAGCAAATGGTTCAGTGGAGCGATTCAAGGCTCGATTAGTTGCCCGAGGTTTTTCACAACAGTATGGAATAGACTATGATGAGACTTTCAGTCCTGTGACTAAGATAACAACAGTGCGGGTTCTGATTGCTATCGCTGCTAGTAAGGATTGGAGGTTGTGGCAAATGGATGTGAAGAATGCATTTCTTCATGGTGAAATAGATCGGGAAATCTATATGGAGCAACCCAAGGGATTTGAAAATCCTCATTATCCTCAATATGTTTGCAAATTGAGAAAGACTCTATATGGGTTGAAGCAGGCTCCGAGAGCATGGTATGGAAAGATTGCTGAGTTTCTCACGATCAGTGGTTATATTCTAGCCCCAACTGATTCAAGTTTGTTTGTAAAATTTATAACAGACAAAGTTGCAGTTGTGCTAGTGTATGTTGATGATTTGATTATTACTGGAGATGATCTAGAAGAAATTAAAAGAATCCGCATGAATCTTGGAATTTGATTTCAGATGAAGGAACTTGGAGAGCTGAAGCATTTTCTCGGACTTGAGATAGATCGAAATAAATATGCAATATTTTTATGTCAACAAAAATATTCCAGTGACCTGTTGAAGCAGTTTGGAATGTTTGATTGCAAACCGATGGCTACGCCGATGGATGTTAACACTAAAGTTCGTATAGATGAAGTTGAAGAACTTGAAGATTCTTGCATGTACAGACAGTTAGTGAGAAGTTTGATCTACTTAACTCTAACTCGTCCTGATAACTCTCAAGTAGTAGGGGTCGTGAGCAGATTTATGTATAGTCCAAGAAAGCCACATCTTGAGATTGTTCGAAGAGTTCTAAGATATATAAAAGGAACAATGGATCATGGTGTTTGGTATGGAAGAGCTGTCGAATGCAAAATCGTAGGATATTGTGATGCAGACTACGCAGGTGATCTCTCGACTCGAAGATCAACTATAGGCTATATGTTTAGTCTTGGTTCGGGTGCTATTTCTTGGTGCAGCAAAAGACAACCAACTGTGTCTTTGTCAACAACGGAAGCAGAATATCAGGCTGCAGTTATGGCAGCGCAAGAAAGTGCGTGGTTAATGCAGTTAATCTTTGATTTGCATCAAACCACAAATGAGATCAAACTATATTACGACAATGAAAGCGTAATTCGACTGGCAGAAAATCCAGTATTTCACGCTAGAACGAAGCATGTTGAAGTTCATCATCATTTTATTAGAGAAAAAGTGCTTCGAGGAGAAATTGATCTTATGCCAGTTAATACAAATGAGCAATTGGCGGACATATTCACGAAAGAGCTTTGTTCGTCAAAATTCACAAAGTTCAGAGATGCACTTGGCGTCAGTAGTAGAGATTTGGCGTTGAGGGGGAGTGTTAAGAGTCATCACCAAACTCTAACTTATCCACAAGATAAGTAGAGTCTAGTTGGATAGGGTTAAAATAGTTTATCTTGATAAGAGTCTTTTGTAGTTATCTTTTAGAAGTCTTTATTTTTACTTTATCTTTATCTTTACTTTGTCCTTATCTTATCTAAAGTAAGAGTTTTGCCCTATATATATAGTGAGAGGTGAAAACGTGAAAGTAGTGTGGCTGTTTTTTTTTATTCCTTTTATTAATAAAGCTTTACTTCTTCTCTCTTCTCTATAGTGAAACCTTGTTGCTTGGTATGTATGCTTTGTGCTTTGGTAATTGAAGTGCTTAGAGTTTTAGTTGTTACATATTCTACAGAGACAACTTGTATGAGGAGGTCATGAAGATTCAAGGTTTTGATGATGAATTTCTTATTGAAGCCTTTGAGTATCTTTCTTCTGATGACAAGAAAGCCAGGACATTCTTATCACTTGATGAGAAGCAAAGAAAAATTTGGTTGTTGAAGCATTTACATAATCAGAGTCCTTAAAGTGCTTTTTTATCAATCGATCGATCATTTTTTTTTTTTGGCTTGCTCTGCCCATTAGGATGGTTGCAATATAATTACTTTCTTCAGGTTTAAGTGTTTAACAGAAGATTGATTTGTTTAATTACTTCCCTCGTGATCAAGCCCTCAGGCAGACTCATCAAAGGGAATCAACACCTAATGCCTAGATTTGTGGTCCTTTCCATAAATACGATGATTAGTGTGTAAGCATACATATAGATCCATGTGTACTTATCTTTTGTTTGCCTATGCATTTTACATGTGCTGGCATGTGCGTAACTATCTGTCGCACCCATGCGCATAGATACCCATGTGCTTGTTCATTTGTCGGTAGATTCTGGACTAGAATGATTGAACCTCTAATCCTGATTAGATTGCATGTTTGAAAGTCTATTAAGCATTTGACCTAAACATGTTAGATTGGACCCCACAAATAAGTAGTGGCCTCAATTCAATTTTTCCATGTCATTGAAAATGAGAACAATTTCCTTAGATTACTTTGTTTAAATTTTAATTTATTAAACAGTTGTGGGAGTAGGTTTAACCAAAAGAAATGGATGATGATGCAAAGACCTTTAATTGGATATTATATGCAAGTCCTCCATAAAAAAAAAAATGTCATAAAGGAGATGCAAAGTCAAATACACGTATATTAGAGAGAAGGGTTTGTTTTGTAATCTAAAAAAGGAATGGGTTTTAGGGTTTAGAGACTTGGAGAGGACCTCTAGGAGACATGGAAGCTAGATTACATAATGACAGTAAAGGTGTTAAGGGTCAGATCATGAGAGGGACATGGATGGATATGGCCACTCACCAATTGTCCTATGCAAAGGACTCTTAGTATGGAGACAAGAGGGCAAATTTGGTGCTTTGATATGGATGGAATATCTAAGCCTTCTTGAGCTTCCCCATTCTATAGGAGGAAATCATTTGTCATTCCCCTTAAATGCCACCCATTCAAATTTAGATTGGAAAAAATAAATATTTTTTTCCAATATTATTTGTCACTAGTAAATGGCAAAAGCTTTGAACATCTTATAGTATAAACATATGAATGTCAATGGTTGTATAATGAAGCCTACTGAGTATTTTAAAAGAGGAATTTGGGGATGAAATTGTGTGAATCAGAGCTCCATTTAGGTTATTTAAGCAATAAACAATTTTTTTTAGTGAATTAAAGCTCCATTTAGGTTATTTAAGCAATAAACAAATTATTATTATTTTTTTTTGGGGGGGGGGGGGGGGGGGGGGGGGGTGGTATTTGTTAGATTAATATGATATTGAAATACATTTGCTATTTGTAAGCTAGTGAATGGGAAAGCTTAGAATAAACAGAGATAAAATTATAGCTACAACGATTAATCATCGCTTAGATCTATGTTGTTTTAATGCAATTAAGAGAACAATGCCCTAATTGGGCTACTTAATTTCCAAATGGACATGGGTGAAAATTCTAACCCAACCGCCTCATAAAATACACACACCTCCCTCCTTGGTTACTCTAGTGGTAGGATTGTATCCTTCACGGGTTGAATTTGGTTTCGAGTCCTTGAAATGAAATGGTTGATATGCTTATATAATACTAATATAAGATAAATGATACCTTATACTAAAAGATAATGTGCATGTTGAACTGCAAAAGCTAGTGAAGTCAACACATTTCAACATTTCACCCAAAAAAAAAAAACAAACACATTTCAACCACAACCAAACTCCTTAGAATTCATTCTAAGCTATTAGAATATAAAATTTTATCAGAGAAGCAACATAGAGAAAGTCCTCAGAAGTTTCTTATATCCAAAAGTCAATCCATCCAATGATGGGCGGCTGTGTTTGTTTTCAACGGATATCTTAAGGAGGAAAGAAGATCCTCTATTTGATACGGTACACAGAGAGATAAGATAAAAAAAAGGCCTCTGGCGAAGTCAGAAAGGACTCTCGGGGCTCCATACATTGTGCGACAGCTGGCATAAAAATGGGGAGAAGTCATTTATTTTCTCCCCATGATTTTTGACTTCTCCCCACCACACACAAATGGACATGTGGCGATAAGTGTGTGAGAGAACAAGGGGGAGAGATATCAAATGGGGAGAAGTCAAAAATCATGGGGAGAAAATAAATGACTTCTCCCCATTTTTCTGCCAGCTGCTGCACAATGTATGGAACCCCGAGAGCCCTTTCTGGCTTCGCCAGAGACAATCCGAGGCCCATAAAAAAATGACGTACTTCTTTTGGTTACAGTCAAGGACCCCATAATCCCTATCTATAGTCTTCAAATATAACAGTCCATCAATCTCCTCTATTGAAGATTCAGTGAGTGTTATAAGAAGATAACTGATATGCTGCAACCCTTTTAGCGGAGATGAAATCAGAGCCGATTGTGATTGAATTCAATCGCCTATGTGGCACAACACAATTGGAGGAGAGCAAAATGGGGGAAAATTCAAATTCAAATTTTTTGATCTCCTCCAATCATGTTAAACCACATAGGTGATTGAATCCAATCGTAATTAGCTCTGATTTGATCTCCTTTTAGATGGATATAAATATCGAATAAGGATTAGCAACAACACAAGATGTTGTACAGAGTTGCGCCACAGGACAGCATCTGGTAATGGTCCTTATGGGTCCTCGCAACATGCTGATATGGAGATCGGATCACAGCCAATCACGAATGAACTCAGGGAGAGTTCAATCGCACCCACTGTTCAACACGTGTCCCTCTTAAACCCTATTAACCATGGTTATAATTCACTAATCCTTAAGGTTCAACAATCTAACCTTGGTTCTTAGAATTTCTTCTTAATTTAACTCTAGGAATAAATTTTTTTAACCCTAAGGTTAATTTTGATTTTTTTTAATTTAAAAACCAAGGTTAACTATATTCAAGTTAAGATTTGTTTCCTGTCCCTTTTAACACCCCTTTGCATAGTATAACTATGCACCGTAAGTTAAGCATTTTTCAAAGAAGATTAGGGGTGTCAGTGCCGAGATTCGGATTACATTTTTTGTGATTTTGAAATAGATTCATCCCACAATTCACTCGTTTATTAGAGGTTTTTTAGATCCAATTGAGCCAGTTGACACTACAGCTGTCAATGAGTCGAGCCAGCCAGATTCGTCTCAACATGAGCCGAGCTTGAGTTGGGTATTTTAGCTCGTTGAGCAGAGCTAAGTGATTGAGCTTGTTTGTTAATCCAGCTGAACACAAGCAACAAGTGACTCGCCTTGGCTCAGCTCGTTTGATTTTACTGTACTACTATAATGTCCAAACAATATTATTTTTTACATTAAAGTTAAAAAAACATAAATATGAATTTGTTGTTAAGGTAAAGCTTAAAAGGTGATTTCTTCCTATCATAATTTATAGAATATTTATATCATTTTTTCTCATTGGCCTTACGAGAATAATTATGTTTAGTTCTTAAGTTTTTTTTTTTTTTTTTGGGAGAATCTAATTTGACATGTTCAATTCTTAGGATTTTGATTTGAATTTTTTTTTTTGGTTAAAATTAAAGGTAAACGAGCCAAAATAATAGAGTAAGCTCGTGAGCCGGCTCGAGCTCAATTATCTATAGACGAGCCGAGTCCAAACTAGCATTCGAGAGCTAGAGACGAGCTTAACCCAACATATGTATGTCACGAGCCGAGTTTGAGTAGCACCAGCTCACCTCAACTCAATTCGTTTACACCCCTAGTTGACACCCTAGCATAACTAAACAACAATCTCATCTAAGGTCAAAGAGTGATCTTCCTATGGCACATCAAAGATACTTATGCCTTTAAAACACCAAATCATTCCTTTATGCTTATTATTGACGATAAAGGGATGAGAAATTGAAAATTCTATTGAAATGATAAATTACTAATTAAAGAACTGGTCCAAGTATTTTTGAAGTTTGAAGCCTTTTGTAAATTCAATTAATGCTTCTGGTTGGAAGGTAAGTGCACGCAAGAAAAAAGGGCAAATCAGTGTTTGAGTAAAATCCCATTTTGAACCACTAAGGTCAAACCCCAAGTCCCCAACAACCCCACACTCTCTCTCTCTCTCACTAGTAAAAATCCCATTAGGACCACAAATTAAGGTCAAACCCAATTAACTGTCTCTCTCTCTCTTGATTTTTTGACCCAACTGCTGATTTTAACTTCCCCAACTCCCTCAGGTCCTGATTGAAAAGAAAAAAAAAAGGCCCTCTGGCCCACAAGAAGTTTCTTTCTTTACATGTTTAAATGCCTTTGTTGAGGAATGTTAAGCATACTCACCAAATTTTAAGAGACAAATTTTGAGCCGGAACTCTGCTTCACATCATTAGAGCGGAACTCAATCCCCTTTTTTCCTTTTTGTGGGTGGCACGTTTGTAATTATGAATAGGATAAGAGGCAATTATGCAAAACACTTTCTATCGCCAGATTTACAAAATTGTCATCGACAAAGAGAAAAAGGGAGCTCCGCTTCAGCAGCACTATGAAGCTATTTAAACTGAAATTTCAAATGCCTTTCTCCTTTGAGTCTATCCCTTTGGAGGAGGACTAGGGTTCGAATTTAGGGTGGGGCGGTTTAGAGTCCCACAGTTTCTACTAACCTCACAACTAATGTAACTTAAATTAAAAAGTGTTGATTAACACACCACGCATTTGGCTACGTAGTAGAATGCCATGACCATGTGTCCTTTTTAACTTCTTTAAATATGATTTAGCTTAAGAAAATTAAAATAAATATTTTTGTTTTTTTATCTTTTTACAAAACCAAGATTAGATTGCTCAACTTTATGAGTGAGTGAATCTTAATCACCGTAAAAGGAGGACATGGACCAATGAGGACTGCACATTTTTATATATATATATATATATATATATATATATATATATAAAACAAGCTAAATTAGTTTTTGTTTGGATTACTAAAAAATAAAAATTTTTTGTCAGCCTATTTGTGGGCCCCACATTGAGTTATTTGTTTTTATTATTAAAAAAGGTTAGAGTACGGAAATGCTGAGTATGCTTAGCATTCCTTGTCTATGTTATATACATCTCTTAGGCCACTCCAAACCTGGCAAAACTCCTTGCAGTTCTTCTGTTCATTTTCTTCTTATCTGATTGATGGAAAACTATCTGAATTCTACAAGCAAAGATCACTCTTCTAAAGGAACAACTGGTTCTCCTAAGGAGAGTGGTTGGACTGATTACTTTGAAGATTTCTTATCCAACAACAAGGAATATAGTTCTTGTTCTTCTGGTTTTGGGAGCTCTTTGGTTTCTGATGCTGCTTCTTGTGCTGCATGGAAGTTTTCCGATAAAGATCATGTCGCCGGGCACTCATCGGTGGTGGGCTCGGAGAAGAGTTGTAAGAAATTGAGTTTCAAGAAGAGCAGAACAAGAAGAGTTTTGGATGATGATGCTTTGGAGGATACTGCTAGTTCTCCAATTAATAGTCCCAAGGTCAGATGAATCCATTTTCCTTTTTTTTTTTTTTACATTTATTTTTTGTTTATATCAAGCTATATAGTCCTTGTGGGATTTTTATTTAGAGATGAAATTTTTGTCTATTTCTTATTTTTATCAATAGGTTAGTGATTTTAAACAGTTGGATATAAACCCAAGAAAGAAAGATGATAATATAGACACTTCTCAGGTAAATTTCTTATTCTTGGTTTATTTTTGGTGGATATCCAGTTTAATTTGAGTCTATTCTCAGTTGGGTTTGGTGGTAAATGTTTTATATATATCCTACCTAAGAAGGTTCTTTGGATTCTATTTTTGTAGGGAAAAGGAAATATTTCTGGTCATTACTCAGAACTGCAAACAGATGAGATAAATGAAATGGGTTTCATTGGTAGGGATAATGACTGTACAGAAGTAACAGAACTCAACAAAAGGGGGCTTTGCCTAGTCCCATTGTCCATGGTAGTGAACTATTTTGGATAATTTCATTTTATCATCTTTCTATTATCATGTGTATGTCTTGTATTTCTCTCACATGAACCAGGACCTATCTATATGTATAAAGAAAAACCCAGCTGAAATGCTTGCAGAGTATATATATTTCATCATCTGCACCATAACAAAGCATGTATTTTCATTAAACGAAAGGATATAGTCAGTTAAAGCTGTCCTATGAACAGAAAGCAAAAGCATAACTGCATAAAAGAAAAGGAGAAGATATGTAGAAATAAGAGAAGGAAAATATGGGAAGGAAAAAAAGTTAGTTGCTGAGTGTATGAAGTCAGGACTCAGAACAGGTAGCTAGAAACAATCCTAGCATTTACTCAGGTGACCAACATGGTGTTATCCAAAGAGCTCTCAAGTTCTAAAACTGATTGAATTAAACCTATACTTCCTAGTCACAACCAGCTCTTTTGGCTACTTCATACTTGAATTGGGTGTCACATACTACAGGCAAAATTTCCATAAAAAAGTTCAATGTCTCCATTAACCAATGAATATCAGTTTTTTTTTTAAACAAGAAATCTGAAGTCGCTATACTTTGCCGACTTTGTTTTACTAAAAGAAGAAAATTTCTGAATTTGATAATGCTAGATAAAGTAGAATTCGAGTGGGGTTATCCATTTCATCTTCTTCTTCTTCTTGGGGCTAAAGACAGGGTTGAGCCATGGACCACAACTAAGAACAAGTTAACACGTGAAGTGTATTTGACAAAGGATCGATATAAAACATACAAAAATGCTAGCCCTATTCGTAGGCTTATTCCCCAGATGCAAGGTGGTGGCAACGAGTGTCGGACCATCGCCTTGTTATAGGGTAGCAACGACACAAGGTGTTGCACCCATAGTGCGGGAAAAAAAAATGACTTTGTGCGTTTGGCGCTAGCACTCCTCTAAAACATACCTAATTCAATAGAAAGTATGACAGATGGCTAGTCTCAATCCCGTTAACCATTAATTGTTTTATATATAGGAAAGTCAAAATATTTTTTGATGAATTTACATTCAAAAAGTGTTTGATCTTTTGGTTCTAGGACAATTAATGATTAACGTAATTGAGGATAACATTCTCCTAAACCAAATGAAACTTAGTCTGATGAGATTGAGCCTGGGGCACACTTGGCTAACGTTATGCACCATAACCACAAGTCTCGGGCTCAATCCGATTTTACCCACCAAAAATATTGAAAAATATTAGCCATCATTGAATTTGCATAATTTGCACTGATACGTTTTCATAACTTGAGGGCTTTCCAATGCATGAAAGGCCAAAACAGGTGATATCAAAAATAAAAACGACCATTAGCTGAGTCGATTCACCTACCTTGCTGAATTCATTAATATTCCATTGCATGAGAAAGTGTCTTAGCTTCCTTGATTTATTTTTGCAAAATGAACTTTGAGACATTTTCAGAAAAGCATGAGACACAAACAACAGTGTATTAATTTTTTTAGCTTATGACATAACAGAAGGTATAGTATGTTTTACATTAATCAAAACCATGAAATCCTACAAAATATGTTTTAGTTGAGTTCCAGACCTACCCAACTGAAAAAAGAACAATTTAGAAAAACAAATAAATACAGTTTACTTGTGTCTGTGTGTGTGTGAGTGTTTAATATTAATCAAACCATGAAATCCTACAAAAATATGTTTTAGTTGAATTCCAGACATGCCCAACTGAAAAAAAAACAAAAACTTAGAAAAACATATAATAAATAGGTTTACTTTATATATGTATATTTATATCATATTTGTTCACCATTAAAAAAACATAATTTATTTATTTATTCTTGTTAGAATATGTCTTTGGATATATTAAATAAATTAATTTTGTCATAATATACAAGAAGGTATGAGATTCACAACAGAAGGATACAGGTTCCTTGTACCCATAACTGAAACAATAAGAAAATAACTATAAAAAAGGTAAGTAGATTGCTATATATATATATATATAAATTAATCAGCATCGGCAGCCTCTTGCAGGCCTTTTATTTTATTTAAAGTAATCAGAACCGGTTACTGTAGAAGACCCCTCCATGTGCAGAGGAATCAAGGAGGGTGAGTACTAATGTCCATAGCGTTGTGTTAAGGACATTCACTAGGCATTTAGGAACCCCACCATTAATTCCTCCTCTCGTTGACTCTTCTCCTATTACAAATTTCTACATCTTCTCTTCACTCTCCTTTCTTTGTCATATGATAATTGAATATCTGAGTACCATAAGGCCCTTGTAAGTTTCTACACAATGATGACGACAGTACCTCTGATTGCTATTGCCCAATGTGCATATTGATGACCATGGTCCCCAGGAGTGGAGCCAGGATTTTCTTCTAGGAGGGGTTTGGGATGCATCCCCTGATTTTTTTTTTTTTTTTTTTTTGAGGGTCAAGTTCTTGGCCATCTCATCGGTTTATAAAGATATTTTTTTAAGTTAGGGGTTGTCCCATGGCTATGCCCTCTTAAATTAAATAATGTAGCATAAAATTTAGCTTTTGTTTCAAAAGTTGAGGGAGATACTGTCCCCTTGTCCCATGCCTATGCCCTATTAAATTAAATACTATATTATAAAATTCAAATTTTTTTCAAAAGTTGAGGGTGGCACTGCCTCCTTTGCCCATGCCTATGCCCTTTAAATTAAATAAAATAGTATAAACTTTAGTTCTTTTTTAAGCACTAGGGTGGCACTGCCCCCCTTGCCCCCATGCCTATGCACTCTTAAATTAAATTATATAGTATTTATACTTAATTTTTTCTCAAAATTTCAGGGGCCTAGCGCCCCCCTTGCCCTCACCTAGGCCTGCCCCTGATGCTCCCCACACGATCAGTCTAGTTCGTTTAATTATAATGATCAATCTAGTTTGTTTAATTAGCAATCCACCTCTCAAGATTACAAACGAGATCGATCATAATAAGTGAACTTATCTCTGGTTCAACATTAAATTATATGACGCATTATGTATTATTCAATAAGGAAAATAGTTAAATTATATGACGCATTATGTATTATTCAATAAGGAAAATAGTTAACGTACCTGGATTCCCATTTTGTAACAGAATGGCCGGTCCTCATTCGTCCACGCTCCAATTTTAAATACTCACCTATTGTGGCACTCATCCATACAGTTATGCAATCCAAACATCGTTTTTCAAAAAAACAAATATCTTAGTATTAATTTTGTTAAGTTTAACCAGGGTTAAAGGGACAAGAGGACACGGGGTAAGATAGGAAACGGACCCATGGGTCCGCTAAGCAGTGCTCATTCAATAATTAATTGGATTTTCAAATTAAGTGATCAATCAAATGGTATGGAAGATATAACAAATGTGACCTTGCGTTCTAAATTATAGGTCTGGTTCGAGGCTTCAATTACAAACTTTGATTTCAGAAGGTTCTTTCATATGAGGAAAGGGATGTGCAGCATATTTTTGGGCTTTGTCTAGTTGAGGAGGTGGGCCCATTTGTTTGCAAGCACTAGATTCATGTATATGTTCCCTAGTAGAGATCTTCCATTAATATTATCTTCTTAAATATAAAATAATGTAACCTCAAATTGTTTAATTGAAGAGTACTATATTAACACGTATCACATCGTCATGCCATTTTTGTAGAGTATAACCGACCATTTAAATTTAAAAAAAAATCAAACTAATAAAATAAATACATTATCATATTTGCTTTTTTAAAGACTGATTTGTGTGCTAATCTAGTATTCCTAATCGACAAATAATCATTTTTTAAGCCTAATATTGGAGAACATGTCCATCGATCCAGACATTCCCTCGGTGCAAAAATTGCATAGCAAATATTTTGAACAAGGAGCCAAATCATCTCCGGTGATAACCGGATTTGCCAAATCCGGTTATCACCCCTAGAGGTCACCACGTGTCTCCTTTGACACCCCTTAACCGTGGGTAAGGTTCACCCACCCATTTTTGGTTTTTAAAAAAAAAATATTAATTCTTTTTTTAAAATTAAAAAACTGTTTTTAAGATTAAAAAAACTCTAAAAACAGTTTTTAATTTTAAAAAAAGAATTAATATTAAAAAAAAAACCAAAAATGGGTGGGTGAACCTTGCCCACGGTTAAGGGGTGTCAAAGGAAACACGTGGCGACCTCTAGGGGTGATAACCGGATTTGCCAAATCCGGTTATCACCGTAGAGGATTTGACTCCTTTGAACAACCATGTCTCATGACAAAGAATAGCTTTCAGTGTGGCTCATTTGAGGGGCAACCGACCGACCGATGGGGTGTTTGTGTTCGAGCCATGGCTCAGCCCAGAGGGGATCACACGGTCGGCGAAAAAGAGTATTAAGGACTTTTGGTCATTTTCCAACTGCAACACATAACCATAAGAAAATCCAACAAATCCTATACAAAACATTATATTTCTAAAATTTATGAGCCGGCCTCCTACAACCTCCACATTAAAGAAAAGAATCAGCAGTAGAAGAAAAAGAGCATAAAATCCAAATAAAGATATTTTTTTGGCTAACAATATGCCCATATTTTGGTGATGCAAGAAGAGAAGGTAGGAAGAAAACACAAATTTTTGGCTTAAATTCAATCATTTGCTCTCATTCACATGATTGCTACATATCAGTTGAAGGCCATGTGAGGCCTAGTTGTAGTGTTAGTAGTAGCAACAGTTGCCAACCTCATGAAACATTTCTTATCCAACAATAAATATATATAGAGAGTGGGGGAGAGGTACTAAGGAGCCATGCTCATTGAAGCTTGTAGTGAGCAGTCCCTCTAAAAATATGACATGTGATATATTTTTTTAGAATCTGACCGTTGGATGTTAAGTTGGGGTAGATTGGACACATGTCAAAAAAAAATAGTCTGATCGGACTTGTTTGAACCATTCAATTAGACTCTTGTTTGCAATATTAACCCCTTAAGGTTCATTAGACCCTACATAAGATATAGAAATTGCCAATCTTCCCTTCATGGATTGGACGATTTATAAATGTCTGATCGAACTAATTTTTTGTCACGTGTCTTTCGAACAATCCGTCTTGATATCCAATGGTTAGATTCCGAAACAGCTTGTCATATCTCACATTATTAAAGACTACTCATTACAAGCATCAATGACCATGACTCATTATAATGCTAATATATATATATATATATATATAAAAGCAATCTTAATACAGTACAATCAATTATCAAACAAAAAATCAAAATCGGATCGTTTCAAGAGATAAATCACAACCACATAGTTTGAAGAGCCACCACCGACACGAAAACATGATAGTAACATATGATCAGATTTATATTTGTTGTCGCGACTTGATTAAAGCCTAAGTACGTTGTTGACTAATTCCCTTTTCTAATCGAGGTTAGAAATGGGGCTCGGCGTAAAATTATAGGGTTTTGATAATTATTGGTTTGGCTTGTAAGTTTTTAAACTGAACTAGTAATCTCCATTCAGTTAAATTGAAAATTATAGTTTCGGAATCCAATTACTGTACATGTAATCTTAGATCTTATAGTGGCATCTAGATGATAACTTCACATTACTAACGTTGTACGAAATCATATATGTATGGAAACAAATGTGGTTCTGAAGAAATGGGCCCATGCAATTGCCCGAATGGCAAGTAATTAAAAAAAAGACTGTATGGCCTACATGTTTTTGGGGTACCCAATTTCTGGTTGGTTTTTGTTCTAATATAATAATTGTAGCTTACCCAAAAAAGAAATGAGCCCCACCTAAGATAAAAACAAAACCAACAACAACGAGAAGAGCTCAAGCTGATAAGTAATTGAGTGGTGGGTATTGCACAATCATCACATAGATGTAATGAAAGCAATGCTAACAAGGCTCAGGCCTCACTACCTTTTTTAAAATATATATATATATATACACGGTGTGTTTGGTTATTACTAATCCTTAGATTGTATCACTAAAGAATGTTTGAGCATTTCAATAAAACTGACTCACAGCTTTGGAGGTGCTTGGTATTGGGCAGGGGCGGAGCCAGGAATGTTTTTGGGGTGAGCAATGGGTCCCTTGTGGTCATAACATTTTTTTGTGTTGCATTTCAATAAAGGTAGGTTCAATAAAAGGGAAAAAAAACGTACCAAAAAAATAAATAAAAAGAAAAATGAGGGTCTTTTTTTTGGGAGAGCTATTATTTAAACAAAATTAATTATATTTTTAATTTATCCTATATTATATATATATATATAAGAAAATTATTCTTTCTAACATGTTGTGCTGGCCTCTACAGCTGCCACGTGTCCATTTCTAACACCTCTACTAACTGTGGTTATGATTTACTCACCCCTAAGGTTCATCTATCTAACTTTGCTTTTTAGAACAAAAATAATAACCTCAGGTTGATTGAGCTTAATCACAGTTAAAAGAGGATCTACAAGTTGCCATGTCTCCTTTTTAACACCCACTAACTGTGGTTAAGATTCACTCACCCCTAAGGTTCATCTTAACCTTGGTTTTTATAATAAGAAAATAATTAACCTTAGTTTAATTAACTTTAACTACAGTTAAAGGGAGATGAACGGAACACGTAATTTAGGGGTCATTAACTCATAATTTTGGGGGCTAATATACATAAAAAAAAATATATATATATATATACTATTTTTTTTAAAAATTCTACTGAATGAATATGGGGTTTGCCAAAATTTGGGGGGGCCATGGCCCCTGGCTCCACCCCTGGTATTGGGAACTAGCGCAACAACTCATAATGTTAAACGAAAGATGACAACAACAAAAACACAACGAAGGAAACAAGATGCAAAAATAAGTACACACAATTTATGTGGTTAGGCTAATAAAGCCTATATTCACGGATCCATATCAGTTTCACTATGTTCAAATACAAAATCAAACAAAACAATTATAGAGATCTCACTCTCTCTAGAAATTTTCTGAGTGATATGAGTGATAAAAAAAGCCTAAACCCAAAAGTATATTATATACTAGGGTTCAAACAATTAGAAAATCCTAAGTTGCTTTTTGGATCTTGTGACACTTGCTCGGGCCAACCTATTTTCTCTCGAGCGAGTTAACTACGGGGTTTGCCTCAATTGCTCTTATAGAAATTCTAGGGTTCAAAAAAATTAGAAAATCCCAAGTTACTTTTTGGATCCTGCGATTGCTCGAGCCAACCTATTTTCGCTCGAGTGATTTAACTACGGGTTTGCCTCAATTACTCATATAGAAATTCTAGTAACACATTCGCTCGAACAAAGGCAACCTCGCCCGGGCCAACTATCTTGCATGATCCAATTTCGATAATCCTGTCTCTCCAAGAAAATTTAGCTCAACTTGCGACTACCTGCTATAGCGCAAACATACCAGGTCTGATGCAATCAGGCTCTATACATAACACTTGGTTCTATTATGGTTCTAGAGGAATGTTAACCCACTCTCAAAATCCAAAACATAAATTCATACTCTCAATACTGAGGTGTGTGTGGTTGTGGCTTAGGTTGAGACTTGGTCTGTGTGTGTTTAAAAAAACTTCACCAAAAAAAAAAAAGTACTCACTCGCTTTCTTTTGATGTTGGTTTATGTTTGCAACCACTTAAACCAACAACACGAATGCCATTCGGCTTTGGTGCTATGCTATAATGTGGTATCTAAGCATATCCATTGACCACTTTTGTGAGGGAAGAGTGGGTTTAGCCTCATGCTACCGGGTGTGTCCTGATGCCTGTGTGTGCGTGAGTTTTGAGTCATCAAAAAAAAATAACATACTTATTGGCTCCTATTCTATAAAGATAGAATCCTCATTAGAAGGAAAACATAGAAGTGATTGAAGGAGTATGGAGGTAGATGAAGTTGTGTTTGGTTAAAGAAAGAAAAAATGAAGTTGCAAGAGAAGTTCATTTTAGGTCATGTCATGTCTTGGATTTATGGTGAAAGTGTGCCTCCTCTCATTAATAGAAGAACACTAGCAAAACACCCCGTGCGATGCACGGGATACAAATTGATTATGAAACTTACAAAGATTAAGTATAGTTCAAATGTTAAACAAAAATTACAAACACAACTGATTGAACTTCCAAAATTATCCAGAAATACTTCAGACCCATCTATACAATGACTTCTTTATAAGTGACAATAGTAAAATGAAAATGTGTTACATATGGCTTGATTAGGGAATGCTATCGTCTGCCCATTTTGTATGTCATTCTCTACAAAGAATGGTGTAATATTCTTATCAAGGGAATGCAATCAATACATGGGTTATAAATATCATATTCTTATCGACATTAGTAGCATTAAAGCTAACTCTACCAGCCTCTTGTATTTTGCAATGTTGTCAGAACCGGACCGGGCATCGAACCAATAGAGTGGCCGGTTCCCGATTCAACCGGTCTGGTTCAATTGTGTACTTTTTGCAAAAAAAAATCATTTTAAAAAAAAATTTCTTAATTTTTCCCGGTTCTGGTCAGTTCCCAACCGGTTGTACCCGTTTTGACCGGTTCTTAAATAATACCGATTTTAAGGGTTTTGGGAACTGGTGAGGGGGCCGGTTCCCAATTCCCGGTTCCACCAGCTAGTCTGATTCTGACAACACTGGTATTTTGTCAAATTGGCATTTGTTCCAAAGTTTCACAAATTGCCGAATTTCATGAAATTTCAAACTCGGCTTAAGGGTAGGTCAAGCTTCCTTAACTACCCCTCTTAATGCTTGTATGCATGGCTTAGCCACAAGTCTTCAAAACTAAAGGGTTTAACCTGAGATTTAATAAGAGACAAGGTGTGGGCAATATCATGCGGCTTGTATTGCTAAGGACTTCAATTTCAGTCTGGTTTTAGCTTCATATAACCCATAAACGCCACCGTAAAAGCTTAAAGATGTTAACACATAATTGATTTGTATAACCAAGTTTTCTGATGTTGCTACAGATTCGATCGTGAGTAATTCATATTCCTATTAGAATGACCACAACCGGTTGCTGCCCCCAAATTGTAAATATTTTTTTTTTGGACTCCCTTCAACATTAACAGTGTAACACGCCTGGGTTTGTCCCAGTGGTAGTGTATCTCACTTTCGGGGGGAGTGACTCTTGTTCGAGTCCTGGTGTGGCCGTTGAGTGTCCACCCCCTGAGTTCTAATCCACCTAACCCCCTGACCAAAAAACAACAGTAACAGTGTCAGGTTCTAACTCGAGGAGTTAGGATGAGCGTTGTTGCCCCTTTGTGTCTTACAAAGGTAGGGCCCACATTCAACAGTGGTGGACCCCAAATCTGAAAAGTTAGGCCCTATGATTTTGTAAGACACGGAGGGCAACAAAGCTGTTCTAAAAAAAAAAAAAAGTGGTGAACAGAAGCCTGGTTATAACACTGTCTAACAGGCAGCCCTAATTTTGATAAGTGAAAACAACCATTGATTGATTGGGGACAACATAGTATTTTGCATGCTACCACACCATAGCCTTTAAAAAAAAAAAAAGTGGTAAACAGAAGCCTGGTTATAACACTGTCTAACAGGCAGCCCTAATTTTGATAAGTGAAAACAACCATTGATTGATTGGGGACAACATAGTATTTTGCATGCTACCACACCATAGCCTTTTCTTAAAGAGAGTAAAGTGGAAAAAGAGTGTACGGCTCTTCTCATTCCTCAACTTCATAAGGAGGAAAGTGTTTGCATGTGGGGGGTGTGAGTGTGTATTTCCCTTCTTTGCGTTCAGTACTCACCATGTGGTGTTACTGAGTTTACCCAAAAAAAAAAGGAAAGCTTAAGAAGAAATGGAACAAATCTCTGTTTCTTCTCTCTCTTACATTTCTTACTCCTCCACTCTTCTATTCTTCCATTGGACAGATGCTCAAGCAAGAAAGAGGTTCTTCCATTGTACGGCTCCTCAAGCAAGTAAGAGACCCGGGATTATACGATTCCTCAAGTAAGAAAGAGAGCAAACTACTGATTTTGAAAACAGTTTCATTTTTTGAAAATAGAAAAAGAATACACTCACTAATCTGAGAGATGATACTGAAGGGAGAGAGAGAGAGAGAGAGAGAAACCGAGAGTTACGGAGGAGAGAACACTCACTAAAAAGGGGATGCCGCTCATCTTGATGTATATATATACATATATTTTTTTGTTAAAAATATGCTTCCCTCCAAAGCTGGGATGAGTACCTCTACATTAAGAAGGGCGTGTTCCTCTCTATTTGATGATGAGATTGCAGTGCTCAAAAGAATCGAAAATGAAGAGACAATAGGTGGTGCCTATGGAGGGTGTATATTGAGTTGTTTGAGAAGGGGAGAGAGAGAGAGAAGAGAGTAGATGTGGCTTCATAACGTGTGTGGGAAGTTAATGAGAGAACGTGTGTGAGGGTGAAGTTATGCATGATAAGGGGTTCTTCATTGTGGAAACGTGTGTGAGGGGAAGGTTAATTATGAGACAGAAGTTGTCTTATTTATTGCGGAAGGAAACGTTTGTGAGAGGAGAATAGTATCGTGCAAACGTTTGTAAGAGAAGATGAGTAGAAGAGTGCTATGTGGCTTTACAAAATTAGAGGAGTCCTACATGGCAACAAAAGAAAGGATTAGGTGGCATCCATAGAGTCACATTAACTGTGTTTTATAATAGTAGATAGATAGATAGATACCAAGGAAAGAAAGAATCCCTATTTAAGGGATTTTAGGATGGAACGGATGTAAGTGATTTATTTGTTGAAAATAAAAGCAAAACGTTATAGAGAGGAGTATACCAAGGGAAGAAAAAAAATCCCCATTTAAGGGATTTTAGGATGTAACGGATGCAAGTAATTTTATTCTCTGGAAAATAAAAGCAAAACGCATGTTAGAGATAGAATGTACGTTACACAGAGAGGGGGATTAGAGAGATTAACAGGGGAGGTTACATAGAGAGGAGAGGGGAGTTTAATATGAACTCTATAGAACGTTTCTCCCATTAAATATAGATTTTCTTTTAGAGAGAGAAAGGGGAAGCAAATTTAAAGCACTCTATAAAATGTTTCTTACATTAAAGATAGGGTTTTTAGAGAGAGTGTGAGTCCCACAAATTAATGATGTGGCCTCACATATGAAGAGGAGTCCTACATGGCATCAAGAGAAAGGATTAGGTGACATTCATACAAACACACTAACTGTGTTTTAGTATAGAAGATAGATGGGATAGGATCAATTCTGACAAAGTGGATTGGTGAAGTTCCCTTCGGTTACATGGAATGAAGCAAAGTTTGGTAATTTTACATCTAAATCAACTGCTAGCTAGTATGCTTAATTGGTTTGGCATGTACCCACCAGGGGTTAACCCCTTGGTGCAATTGGCTAGCATCCCGAATTTGTTCTCTGTGATTGTGTGTTCAACTCTCACTCTTTGACTTATCCTAGTGTTTCTTGACAAATTTTCGAGTGGGTTGGTGCAGACACTCAAAGGGACTAGTCCTTGTCTTGAAGGGTTTGGGACACCCTACATTACCCAAAAAAAAAAGTACAAAAATTAATAGGTTTGGCATGTCAAGCTCTCAAGTTCATTCTTAATTAAGTTATCTAAGTGAATTTTTACAATAAACTACTTCTAATAATCATATGCGTTAAAAATTTACTTAATGTTTAATAACTTTTTTTTTTGTAAATTTAATATTCAAAAAATATCATTCTCAAGCAATAAACCAAAAAAGCTTTGGAATCTCATTTTAGATTCATGTTTATGTTACCAAATGGTTTTAACTGTCCAATTAACAATTTAAATACAAACTTTTTTGACAATCTCAACTTAACATTTAAGTGCTCCTTAATTTCTACAAAAAAATAATAATAAGAATAACATTTAAGTGCTCCCTAATGCTACCTTACCAAATAGTTTTAACTTAACAAAAAACAGTTCAACTATAAATATTTAAGTTACAATCTCTACTTAACATTTTAAGTGCTCCCGAACGCCACCTGGGTTATACAACTAAGAAGAGAGTATTTGCATTGGAACACATGAGCCAGTTGCCAAGACTACACCTAATTACCATCCATAAAATAAAATATTGTCCCCTCATACAAGTATCTATAGTGATCTCTTAAAATGACTCTAAACAAGTAAATATAGTTATTGGTCTTAGTAGATCCTGATATTAAGGTGGCCTTTGGTAACATTAAACTAAATAGGTAGAGCATATTTAAAATTGAATTTATTTAGACTTCAGATTGTTAAGTTAAATGTTAATCGGATGTCTAGATCTTTTTGAAGTTGAGGTTTTACCTCTAAAGTAATAAGGAGACATGCATTACTCTTTTCTTTAGAGGTAAAAACTTTACTTCAAAAAGATCTAGACATCTAATTAGCCTTTAACTTAACAATCTAAAGTCCAAATAAACTCAATTTTCAATTAACCTCTACCTATTTAGTTTAGTGTTACCAAACGCCACCTAAGTTTGCTCAATTAATATTGGTTAATAAAATTAATTAAGAATCGTTGATCAATAAAAGTCATCTAGGGATGTTATTCGTTTGAATTGGTATAAGAAACTATATAATAAGTGTGCCTCTTCTAACGTTTACTAACTCTTCGGTTGGAAATTGTTCTTGAATATAATAAACTCTAAAAAATAAGCTAATATTCTTGTAGAGTTTGATGTTTGATAAAAACTCTTAAAGAAAATTATGACATAAAAGTATAGTTTTAAGAAAATTTTGGATACGTGTGTGTGAAATATCCTCTAAGCAAATTAGAGATAAAGCTCTAAAGAAAAAAATGAGCCCCTATTTACTTATTATTTTGGAGGTAAAACATCTATCTTCTAAATATTTTAGATATTCAATTAGACTTTAACTAAACACTTTGAAGACGGAATAAGCTCTAATTTTCAAATAAGTTCTAATTATTTATAGTCACCAAACTTTCATAAGAAAACATTTTTACCTTGTATTAATTATTAAACTCTAATATTAACCGACCAATCACTAAATGCATAAGAAAAGTACAGTTTGGTTTGATTTTTATTGTACTTATTGTTTCTCTATTTAATAATTTCTCTTATAAAAATACCAAATGATCAACCTTATATTTAGTAAAATGATGTTAAATACATAAGAGTACAAAACGACTAGGGAGCATTATCAAGTTTACTTAGTCTTGGTGGACACTAGCATCTCTACACACATATATACACACCTAGTAACATGATAATTTACTTAGCATGTATTGAATGACCAAGCTCACCAAAGAGAGGAATTTTTTTTTTTTTGGAAGAGAGAAAATAATATTTAATCATCATCATTAAAGTTTTATCATATGTTAGCAACACAAATCATATATAGTCCTTCCATTCTTTTGAATCCATAATTTCAATTAAATTATGTGTTAATCAGTTGAATATTAACCTAAGGGACTGTTTGACATCAATTTTGGCGATTCTCTCATTCTGAAATGAATTAATTTTTATAAGTTTTGATTCTAATAACCAATATTGTACTGAGAATGCATTTGGTAACTGTCAGTTATAATCAAATTATGAAGAAAAGAAATAACAAATTACATTTGGATGAAAAAAAGAAAAAGAAAAAGAAAAAAAAATTATTTTAGGCATTAAATATGGTAATATTGTAAACACATATATAAGTATTATAAAATACAAATTTTTTAGTTATGTCTCATCTATCTCGTCAATTTTGATACTTATCTCGTTTGTTTTAAGTGTGTTTTTTAGAATTGATTCTGAAAAGCGAATTTTTTTATTCCCTAAAAACTATGCCTAAAGTAGGACGATTCTTAAAATCGTTTCCTAAAAATGACTTGCCAAATGCATTTAGACTGTTTCTGTTCTAGGGATAAGAAAAATTCGGGAACGATCCCAAACAGCCCCTAATTTACAAGATATTCCATGAATTTTACCATTCCTTTCTAATTTTAATAGATGTCTCTGGGAGAGACTACGAGCTTAGTCTTGGTGTACACTAGTATCTCCACATTGATTGTGATACGTAATTCCAGTCCTTCAATGCAACCATGCACACCATGTATCGATGCATTGTGTGAAGTATCAGTGGTAAGCACCTTGTGGATTCGGGGTGTGTTTAATAGGGTGCGTCATTCACAAGTTTTTTTTTTCTTGGTGTAAAGCACCATTTATCTACTGCTCATAATAGATAGGGTTAATTAGTGACTAAAAAAAATAATAGATAGGGTTAATGAGTTGACAATTGGTAAGTGGACCCCACTTTGCCAAATGAAAAGTTTCTCATCGACTTGATCTCAAAACCACACCTCGTCATCTGAGCTTAAGGGGCTGCTCATGGCCTATGGGTGGTGTCAATGGGCTAGGCAGGGTTTAGAGGTAGGCCCAAGTCTGGTCTATTGATAATTAAATCGAGCCAGCCCAATTAAAAGTATAATCAAATGAGTTTTGGGCCCTAGGGATGTAGGCTCAAGCCCACTGAACTACTTACTGGGCCAAAGCTAGCCCAATCCGTGTACAAGAAAAAAATGATATCGTTAATTCGTTATCCAAAATCAAAATGGAGGATGGTGACAAGGAAATGCCAAAGTCATTGGTTTTTTTAATGCATCGAATAGAAAACTAACCAAGAACCGATCTCTCTCTGTCTGCAACCATGATTTCGACCAGTAAGATTTTATCTGTAGATTTTCACAGCTCAGATCCTTACTTTCATCTTGATTTCGCGTTTATTTTCAAGTTTTTCTGTAAGAAATGTAGCCTTTGCTTGTTTGCTTTTGGAACTGAACTTTGTATTTTACTTATGTAGTTCTTAGATCTTCTCTGCCAAGCAATTGAAATTTGGTTTATATTTGTAGGTTTTGCTTATCAGTATATAACAGTGTTTGTGGAGTGTTTGATCTTGCTCTTATAGGGATGAAGATTTTAATTTATTTGCTTTTGTAGTTCTTAGATCTTCTATGCCAATCAATTGGGATTCGAAATGGTTTATATTCCTAGATTTCAATTGTATCAGTATATATATCAGTGCTTTCATAGGGATGAACATTTAACTTTAGTTTGGATGAGGATATCGAACTCAAATTTGTTGTATTTTGGCTCGAAAAAAAAAAGAAGGAAGGACCGATCGATCAGCCCTATAGGGACCGATATAGGGCCGATCGATCGGCGGGCGCCGTGAACAAATGTAGGAAGAGACCGATCGATCGACCGGGAGGTGCTGATCGATTGGCCGCGACAGGAAATTGCGGGAAACTTAGTTTTTTAGATATTTTTGCTTTAGGAAACTCCTAAATACGTTTTGGGGTTGTTTCTAATATCTAGGACTCTTGTTTAGGTTTATATGTACTTGTTATGGGTCTAGGGTTTTGTATGGGAATGCAATAGCATTGAGAGTGGGAGATTATAGAAAGGGTTAAAGCATACTAGGGCTTAGGAAAGGTTTAAGGGAGGATAGATATGGATTCTTCTTTAGGTTTTCATAGAGAATGTGAGTTGAGTGCTTTTGCACTGGTTCATCAAGGCTTCTATGAATAAAGAAGTAATCGGATCTTGACCCGTGGACGTAGGTAGGTTGTTGCTGAACCACGTATATCTCTTGTGTTTTCTTGTGGTGTGTATTTTGGTTTATTCTTTTCCTTCTGATTATTTTCTATTGGTTGTTTTCGCATAACAAATTGGTATCAAAGCTTCAGGTTGAGCTAATTATTTTTCAATGGCTTTGAAAAATTCTGGACAATTTTCCCTGGAGAAGTTTGATAGAAAAGAGAGTTTTAATCTGTGGCAAATGAGAGTAAATGATATCCTAATTCAACAGAGCTTTACCAACAGGTTATACTTGAAAAGGAAATTCAATACCTTAAAGATGACGGAGGGTGCAAATCTCATGGAGCACATCAATGTATTCATCCAGATCTTGAATCAACTGCAAAAAGTTGGTGTCAAGGTGGATGAAGAAGACCAAGCCGTGGGGCTTCTTACATTACTTCCAGACTCATATGATCACTTGGTGACAACCCTCATATATGGTAAGGAGACATTGTTGATGGAGGAGGTCATGGCGGCGCTACTCTCTTACGAGATTAAGCGAAAGTCATCGCATGATAGAAATAATCATGTCATGGTTGCTCGGAGAGGAGGAAGGGACTTGGAGAGAGGATCTGGAAAAGGCAGGGGCAGATCCAAATCCAAATCTAAGGGAAAAATCGGGTTCCAGTGTTATCATTGCAAAGAATTAGGGCACTTCAAAAGGGAGTGTCTGAGACGTGCTGATGGGAAGAGGAATTTTTCTAGAAGAGATTCTTTAGCGGCAATAGCAATAGACAATGAGAAATACATTGAAGATATTTTCACAGTCTCTAAAGGTATGGAAAAATCTTCTAGTGAGTGGATTTTAGATTCGGGAGCTTCATGTCATATTTAGTCAAATATGGAATTTTTTGATACATTCCAAAAGGGGACAGAAAAAGTGTTCCTGAGTGATGGATCTGAATGTGAAATCACGAGATTTGGTAATATAAAGATAAAAATATTTGATGAAGTTATTCGGACTTTGGGAGGGGTAGTTTGTGTCCCTAAGTTGCGAAGAAATTTAATATCACTTGGGCAATTAGACTCCAAGGGCTGTTGTTACACAGTTGCAGGTAGAGTTATCAAAATAAAACAGGGAAAGTAGGTTTGCTTAATTTTGATGAAGGGGAAGAAGTGTGGTGGATTATATCTCCTGGAGGAGAATACGGTGGTAGGTGGAGCTACTACAATATCTGTAGAAAAACGAAAATCAGATGTTGTGTAGAGGGTAGAAAGCTCTCCTAAAGTCTCTTTCGCAGTTGGTGTAGAGATGGATATTCCAGTAGGTTTTCGTAAGGGTGGAGATGGTGATGATGTGCTTTTGACGGAGAGGACTGGTCTATGTCCTCGTCCGGGATTCTTCTAGATTGGAGAATGGGTTTTCAAGCTACACATGAGTTTTGACCATGTTTCAGTGGAGTACTTTCCGGGGTTGGATTCGAAGGTTTGTGTTGTTGGTGGGTCTCTTTCGCAGATGGTGCAGAGGCAGGCAAAGTCAAAAGCAGTGTTTGTGGTATTTGCAAATGGGTTTGCGGTAATTGCAAACGGGGCTACAAAATTTTGAGAGAGGTTTTTTGTTCAAGGTGGAAGTGCTTCCGGGATGTGGGTGAGGCGGTGTTCTATCTTAGAGGTTTGCTTGGTATTTAGTAAATCGGGTTCTCTCGGGTGCGATGGTGTCGCAGAATTCTCGCAAAGGTGGAGATTTGTTGTATTTTGGCTCAAAAAAAAAAAAAGGGAGGACCGATTGATCGGCCTTATAGGGACCGATTGATCGGCGGGCGCCATGAACAAATGCGGGAAGAGATCGATCGATCGGCCGGGAGGCGCTGATCGATCGGCCGCGACAAGAAATTACGGGAAACTCGGGTCGTTTGGATACACTTCCATTTTTCTGTTTTTATTTTTAAAAATTGGAAATAACTTTTTGTTTTTAATTTTTTTAAGTAGGAAACATGTTTGGTATTACTAACTATTAATTATTTTTAAAAAAAGAAAAACAAAAAAACGTGTTTGATAAATATGATTAGATAATTTCAATTCATGGTGGTGGTAGTGGTGAGTGGTGGCGGTGGGTGTAGTGTGGTGGTGATGGTGGTGGTGGTGGTGGATGGTGGTGGTAGTGTGGTAGTGGTTGTATTGTGGTGGTGGGTGGTGGGTGGTGGGTGGTGGTGTAGTGGTAGTGGTGATGGTGATGTGATGGTGGTGTGGTGGTGGTGGTGGTTGTATTGTGGTGGTGGGTGGTGGTGGTGGTTGTATTGTGGTGGTGGCGGTGGCTGTGGAGGTGGTGGTGGGTGGTGAGTAGTGGTGGTGTGGTGGGGGTGTTTGATGGTGGTAGTATTATGGTGGTGGTGGTGGGTGGCGGTGGAGGTGGAGGTGGGTGATGGTAGTGGTGGTGGGTGGTGGTGGTGGTGGTGGTAGTGGTGGTGGGTGGTGGTGTAGTGGTAGTGGTGGTGGTGGTGTGGTGGTGGTTGTATTGTGGTGGTGGGTGGTGGTGGTTGTATTTTGGTGGTGGGTAGTGGTGGCAGTGGAGGTGGTGGTGGGTGGTGAGTAGTGGTGGTGTGGTGGTGGTGGTGGATGGTGGCAGTATTATGATGGTGGTGGATGGTGGTGGTGGGTGGTGGTGATGGTGGTAGTATTGTGGTGGTGCGGTGGTTGTTGTGGGTGGTGGTGGTGTTGATGGTGGGTCCGTGTTTTCCATTTTTGTTTTTCGTTTTCAAAAACAGAGATAATAGAAAATTTTAGTTACTTTGATTTTCAAAAATTTTAGTTACTAATTTTTAAAAACAGAAATCAGAAACATATTTATCAAACATGTTTTGTGTAAAAATTTTCAAAATTTTGTTTTTTAAAACAAAAAATAGAAAACGGAACTGCAACCAAATGGGCCTCAGTTTCTTAGATATGTTTGCTTTCAGGAAACTCCTAAATACGTTTTGGGGTTGTTTCTAATATCTAGGACTCTTGTTTAGGCCTATATATACTTGTTATGGGTCTAGGGTTTTGTATGATAATACAATAGCATTGAGAGTGAGAAATTATAGAAAGGGTTAAAGCATACTAGGGTTTGGGAAAGATTTAAGGGGGGATAGATAGGGATTCTTCTTTGGGTTTTCATAGAAAATGTGAGTTGAGTGCTTTTGTACTGGTTCCTCAAGGCTTCTATGAATAAAGAAGTGATCAGATCTTGACCCGTGGACGTAGACAGGTTGTTGCCGAACCACGTATATCTCTTGTGTTCCCTTGTGGTGTATGTTTTGGTTTATTCTTTTCCGTCTGGTTATTTTCTATTGGTTGTTTTCCCACAACAAAATTGTCATGGTTGAGTTCAACATATAAGACATTAATTACTGAATACACGTTTGCGCTTCATGGAGAATTCAGTTGTCCGTATGAGGTTCTCCGTGCTCTACCTTCCTATTTATAGATTGGTTCTTCTCTAGAGCAAGCCCGCATTTTTTTGAATCCGTTCCGATTCCGTCCCCTGATAATGGATTCCCCTTATTAGGTTCTATATATATATATATATATATATAATCTTCTTATATCTTTTTTGTGGTAATTTGAAGATTGTTTAAGACCCCTCAAATGCATTGTTATTCTTCCCTCTTCAGAAAGAGAAACTATCTTTTGGTTCTGTTCTGTGTTTTTTTATTGGGTATGGTACATCTCCAAGGACCTTTGGCAATCTCCTTCCACTTCAAATTCATTCATTTTTTTATTGGGTACTTTGGTATTTTCGACTTTTGTTATATAGCCCTAATACTATTAAGAATAAGGGTGGGAGACTACCGTCATTTTAGATCGTAACTCTGTAATTCTCTTTTGCTCCAGATCATAGTGAAATCTCAACGACTCCGTGGACGTATCTCAACTTGAGGGAACCACGTAAATCTATGTTTTTTGTGTGTGTTTGTTCTTGTTATTTTTCTATCTATATTTCGTGTCTCACAGATCCTGTTTAGGGTTCATTCCCTAACCTAATATATAGCTCCGTAGAAATTTTAAGTGTTTGAAGGAAGGCTAACGTGCGCCTCAGCCTTGTTGGAGCCACAAACTCGTAGAGGTTCCCAGATTACCTTAATGATCCTTCTCGCCTTTCCCTAAGTAAATGTCCTATAGGTGAGGGCCTCGAGTTGCATATCGAGCACCTTAAAAAATAAAGCTTAATAACACCCCTTGCCATGGTCTTCAAACGTGATGACTCAGGTTGCCAGCCCTTCTAATGACATTGCAAGAGACCCCTCTAAAATCAAATGAGGTTGAAAACCAATAAGAAACACTAATTAACTTTGACCTTCTCAATGATTTTAGAAATACTGAAAAGAAAGTTCTTCGAAACTTCTCTTATTCCTCTCCCATATTCCAGAAAAAATTTGCGTGAAAAGGAAGAACTCCTCAGAATAAAAAGGACAACATGCAATTGGATCAATCAACTCCCTAGTCTAGTTATAAAGTCTATTGGCGTTGTACCAGAGACCTAGGATCGAATCCCACCTACAACAGGGTTGGGGGGTTTATGGGAGGGGGAGGGCTACCCCTCATTGTGTAGTCCATAGGTCCATGTGGCCTCCAATGAACAAAAAAAAAAAATCAACTCCCTAGTGTCGGATAGGAGTGCCCATTAGTAGGCAAAAAGAGAGAAGTTGTAGTTTCTTTTGCCAACTTTCAAATAATGAAGAGCTGATTGTTTGATTCTCCATTCTTCATGCACATAAGAAATGTGGTAGGGAAGAGTCTTGCTACTCCTTCAAAACATATCACAAGTGTTCTTTGATCTTTTGGAAGAGCAATTGGCTTCCAATTGGTCTTTGCCAGGAAGGACAAAGGACTAGGACTAGAAACCACAAGAGCATTATAGAAGGATTCAGAGGAAAGGAACTGTTGATTCAAGAATCAGGAGACCACTCTCTAAAGGAATTCAAAAGAGAGCTTGAACTCAAGGTTTCAAGAGATGCCAGAGGTAGAAAGGAGATGATATTAGCGATACAACATTTTTAGATAAATCTAGTCTGTAGAGGCGTCAAAACTCGACATGAAATGGCCTCTCTCCCCCCAAAGATCTTCCCAAAACCTAACTCTGGATCCGTTTTCACATCACCAATTTTAAAGAGAAAACAAATGATTGAGACCACTAATGAACCTTCAAGGGTTGTGAGGGTGATTTCTAGGATTCACTTCAGAATCAAATCAATAGGGATCCATACAGTGTCCAGTTTATTTATCTCAGATGTATCTGGTGCTCTGATGCAGAGCAGAACCCTGTAATTTTATTTGCCCAATATTGTTTTACTAAAGTTGTTGTACCATATTGTATTATAGAATTTGACTTATTACCCTTTGTATTGGTGAGGAGCAACATTTTTTTAAAATATTGTATTTATTTTCAAAATTGAAGTTTATTAATATACCCTGAAAATGCAACTAGCTTATCTTATATCTAGTTTGAATTCCTTGTATTACTTCCTTAGACTGTTACTATTTAGTTAAACATGGGAACAATATGAACAAAAATGAAGAAAGAGGCAAATGGAGGATTCAATTGAATGATAACAAACCCAACTCCCTCCCTCCCTCTCTTGTTGTTCTTTTTCTTTTTCTTATGTTTGGTTAGCTGGGATAAAATAAATGTTAAGTTTATTTCTTCATATATGTATGCATATATGCTAAGTGTGAATCATAATGATATTTTATGGAATGTAATATCTCACTTTTCTCTTTGCTGTCTACAGGAAAATTCCCAGGGATCTGACAGAAACATCATTATCAGGTGCAGGATTATCTATTATAAGAGCCTTGTCCATGATGTTTTTTATTTGGAATGGTAGGAATCTGGTACCTTATTTTGTTGGATATTAAGGGGTTTTATATATTTCACTATATTCTTCATTGTTGTGGATTGATGCTTGACTTTTTAACATATTGATGAAGTTTATAGTAAGCGTAGTGGTGACGCTTAACTGTTTGACATGGAGATTCCATCCCAGCAGATGGAGTTAAAATAGGCAAGCATAGAATTAGCTGTTAATAGTTGTAGAAAATACAAGGATGGAAAAACTGTGACGCCGTTCGGCCGGCTGACAAAACAGAACAAAGAGCTATCTACAATTACATCATGGGCTATGTGCCATGACTGCCTTCCCTGCTACAATCAATGTTTGGCACAGCAGAAAGTTTAATGTGGTTGATTTATATAAACAAGAATTTAGATCTTGAACAAGTAACACATCATAATCATATTGTCTGAGCCACTTATGTTTTCCCAATGTACTTGGGGTGATCATTTCCAGTATTCCAACTGAAGATACATTTTTGTTCTCTGAAGAGCGAAGAACAAAAAAATATGTACATATCAAAAATTACTTTTTGATCTTGGTAGTAAAAAAAAATTCTACCAAGGAAAAAAAAAAAAATATATATATATATATATATATATAGAGAGAGAGAGAGAGAGAGGGAGTCCTGAGAATCACACAATAAAATACCATTTATTTCCTTATTTACATTTTCTTATACAACAAAGGACCCATCAACGCAAACAGTATATAACTGTCAGCTTATTTCTCAACTATTACAAACAAATATCATAGACCTTGAAGACTCGGTTAAATCCACTGAGATTAAGGCAGGGAAAATCATATAAAGAAATTGTAGAAAAGATAGAAAAAAGAAAATTGAAATCCGACTCTTACATGCAAATCGTTTGGAAGGACTCAGACGAGTTACAGGACTAAAATAAGAGATGAACCAACAAAAGCTCCAACAGAACCAATGAAACTCATGATGATGGAAGAGGCTCCACTTGGATGAGGAGATTCCTCACCAGCAGGAACTGGAGATGGAGTGATATCGACGGAGTCCGAAGGTGGAGGAGAAGGAGGAGATGCAGAGATTGTGGAGTTTGTATTCTTGTTTCTATCGGCCAAGACTACAAGCACCATCTTCTCATTCTTGTGGCAGTTCTCTTCATTCCCACTTATGAAGTAGTAGGCACCAGATTTATCGAACTTGAACGAAGTATTGCCGTCGGCAAATGATGCAATGGGATTTGCCTTGTTGCATTTTTCGTAGTCCTCCTTGTTTACTTGAAGCACTGAGTCTTTGTCAGCTGGGTATATGAACACTGCCCATAGAAATACAGTAGATGAAATTAGACTAAATTATTGAAGATTAATCTTTTCATCATCCCTACCTACGATAGGAAAATGCCGATTGAGCCTCAATGACGAGAATGTGAACCACCGGCCGGAGGCCAAGTTTATACAAACTGCATTGGAGGTCATCAGATATTCTATTTATGGGTTTATGGTCCTAACATGGAAGATATTGAGTTGCAGTGATTGGAGTATATATGATATATAGAGATGCAAGCATCAGGGGATGCTTGGAATGTACCTTTGCCCACATATCTGACCTACAGAGATTCTCACTGCCAGTCCATGTCAGAAATGGGTATGTTTTCATCAAGCTAGAACATGAGTTAGGCCCCATTTGGCATGTCTAAATTTCGAGTCTATTTGTCTATACGTCTAATACGGGTAGACATTTTCACATTTTAGACTGTTTGACGGTGTGTACTTGTTATAGAAAAAAAAAAACAAAAAACATGTCATGTCTAAAAATTAAGTTCAATTTTTAGGTATTTTTTGGAAAGAAGCATGTATCTATTGCATATAGATGGCGGGATGGAGATTTCTATCATATTTTGACTGTTTTTGCCCCTTTATGATCCTAAAAAAAGTCTCTACTAGGTGGTTTTTAATTTGAAGAAAAAAGTTTTACAAAAAAACTGTGCGCAACCAAACAATTTTACTATCTACAATTCTATTTCTTATATATATTTTTGCCACATATCTATTCGTCCAAGTAATCGCTAACAATGAGTCAATGATTACCTGATCATTTGATAATCATATTATGAACTTACCGAGAGAATCGCCAATTTGAAACCGCTTCATCTCCGCCCATTGATTGTACGCAATTGTATTGGGATCAGTGGGCACAGTCCACCCCTTTGCACCCCCAACCTTGAACTCATATGCACCAACTCTTTGCATCAACAACAAAAGACTAAAGAGCTTTAAGGCCTGAAATGCTTTGCTATGGTGATTTGATCTTAAAATGGTGTTGGCCATTAGAAAAGAACAGATGGGTATTTTGATCAAAAGATGGGGACTTCAGCTAAAGCTGAGGATGTCAGATTAGGTTGAAGCAAAAGGGGTGACTGGAATGTGATCATGGCTATGGTTTTTGTAGTCCTCTTTGCATGAACTTTAGGAGCTGTGGCAATGAAGCTTTTGCTTCTTTTTGTTATTCTTCTTTCTTTGGATATCTTAGCTTCTAATGCAAAGTATATAGGTACTTTACGATGAGGGATGGACTGTTTTTAGGTGCTTTTGCATCCTCTTTTTATAACTTATTCTATGAGGTTATACCTTGCTTGAACATATTAGGAATATTCATGTCTTGTCAGTTAGGTTTTCAACTTTCTTACAAGCCCTGTGGTCATTCATAGCACAAGTACCAAGTTCATCTAGTTCAGCAACTGCTGTTTTTGTCACATGACCCAATTTGCAGCTAAAAGTATAAGCATTTTTTAAAGATTATATTTTTATTAACTTTTTGTTAGACATTGTTATCCTTATACTAAATAATTTTATAATATTTTAAAATTCATATGTATATCTCTACTTTTGTAATTAAATCTCAACACATTTACTAGCTTAGGGTGTCTCAAACCCTTGGAGGGAAGGACTAGTCCCTTCGGATGTCCACACCGACCCACTCAGAATTTTTCCTATGAACACTGGGGTAAGTCGAGGAGTGGGAGTTGAACACACAACCACATGGAGCAATCCCGGGATGCTAGCCAATTGCACCAATCCCTGGTGGGTATTACTAGCTAATATTTATTTCTGTTGGAACCATAATTCAAAGGATAAGCCCGAGACATAATAGGCATTAGGTTTCACTGTTACATTTACCGTCTTAAAGTTTTGGTCCATGGATACAAGGCATATCTCATGGCCTAATGGATATCTTAATCCTTTATAATAATTTTCGGATGAAGTACTCTTCCTTGGGTGATACTTAAGAAATTTGAATTTCATTTTAATTAAAATTAGTGGATCCCACTAATAGCAAGAACCTGTAATATTTTTTTCCTGTTTTGGATCCCACTAATAGCAAGAACCTGTAATATTTTTTTCGTGTTTTTATTTTTTATTTTCACATCGTGTTGATCAATACTTATAGCTGTCAAGAATATAAGTTTCTTACAACTACTAAATAGATTAGATTGGTAATCCTCTCCAGTTGTAACCGGTTTTTGGTAAAACCGGTTACACCCCTGTGGTCACCACGTGTCCTTTTTCACACTTATTAACTATGGTTAAGATTCACATACCCCTAGGGTTCATCCACATATCTTTGGTTTTTAGAAAAAAAATATTGAAAAATATTAACCCTAGGACTTGCTAAATTTTAACCACAGTTAATAAAATTTTGTATATATATATTTTTTAAGCCAAGGATAGGTGGGTGAACCCTAGGGGTGACTAAATCTTAACCAGGGGTAAGATGTGTCAAAAGGGACATGTAGCCACCTCAAGGGTGTAACCGGTTTTGACAAAACTGGTTACAACTGGAAAAGAATACGTCCCGATTAGATTAATAGTTTATTAGAGATCAACTTTGTAATCTCCTTTTTTAATTAAAGTTTTAATAAATCAATTTATCAGTAGAATAAGAAACTGTAAGCAGAGACTTCTAATTTGACTAAAGTATATAGAGTTTAATAAAATTACTTTATTACTTATAATGAGATTACTTATTATATAAGATGCGGTTAATAATTTCCAGTAAAAAATTTTAAAAACAAAATTTCTTTAAAATCGCTTGTATTTAATGGTAGAATGATATATAGAGAAAGTGGTTAGTTCAACTTAGGTTGAGGGACATGTGACATTCGTTTTAAATTCGACCGTTGGATGTCAATGTGTAATGGAGATAAAAATTAAAAACAAAAAAAAGAATCGAGGAAGAAAAAGAGTCTATGCTCTTGCTTAGTATTAGAGTTTCTTCAAAGCTGATTATAAAATGCCAGAAGAGTATTTAAATACGGAACTAAACAACCCTAAAAATGAATTACAAAAATACCCATAAAGATAAAATTATGAAAATGCCCCTGGAAAAAATAAAAAAACTGCTCCAAAAACCCTCAAAAAGACCCCAAAACTAAAATCTAAGCATTGAAAAATTGCATAGGCCCTTCAATCTGAATTCATCTAATCAAACTACCCAAAAAAACATATAATAGAATGGCCAATCGACTGTGTGTGTTAGTTACATATATCATTTCAACCAAAAAAACTACCTAAAAACATATAATATAATAGTCAATCGGACTTCTCAATCAAAATTTATTTCGAAAAGAAGTTTTAACGTCAGACAGCATCAATGTGGGTCTTTTGAAAGACATGTGACAAAACATTAATCCTATCAGAGGTGTTTAGACTATCCGATTAGATGTCAAAAAATCAATCATTTCTATAGCCCAAGTCTCTAATGAATCTTAGAGCGTTAATGTTGACCAATTAGGGTCTAATCAAGCCATCTAGAACATTCAATTAAGCAAATTTTTTGTCACACTTAATCAATTGTGAAAGGACCTGTTATGGCCCTAAATTTATGCACCTAGTTTCCACTCCTTAATCACCCTAGGGCTTTTGGAGTATTGGTTAGGTTATATCAGGACCCAGCTTTGAGCTTAACCAAAACTAGAGCTGCAACTCAGGTAATTCAGATGCTTTTCTTCCATATGAAGGACCATCAGATGCCATGGCCCCAAAAACAAAACATTTCAGAATTTGTACTAGTAGTAGAAACTGTTAGATCATTAGACCTAGCAAATGCAAGATGTGGTTTAGCAACATGTTTCTTTTTTTTTTTTTCTGGCGATATCATTTACCTGCAGTTAGTGGTTAGCTTGGGGATTGGATCTCTTGCAACTTATCGCCCGGGGAAAAGATCCCAAGACCTCTCACTTGAGAGAGGCCACACCCTACCATTGGAGCAAGAGGTGGGGGTGTTTCGCAACCTGTTTTATCACACCTTAAAGCCCAGTGAGCCAATGAATGATTAGACCACCTCTTGGTAAAATTCATGTCGTCAGATGGGCAAGGTTTTTTCACACGGTTTTCGTCGTGTCGACCTAATGCAACCCTCCTCTTTTATCTGGGCTTGGACTAGCAATGCACTGCAAGTCTGCAAAGAGCAGCATGGTGGAGTTAACCCCTCGATAAAGCCCGTGGGCCAAGAATCAGCTAATCAGTTATTAGCTCTTGGATTTGACAAGATGGGCCTATACTAGGACGGGCTTGGGCTAAGCATCCTAGATCCTCCTGTTGGCCCAACAAGATAGGTTATGACTGAAACCAAATCGTCTGTGCTCGTCCCTGGGTTCTTCGCTATGGCCTGGGTGTTTGATGGCTAGGATCTCTTGTTCAGTTGTTAAATCCGTACAGCCAATTTGATCCTAGCCTTCAAACAATCATGGCCACAAGGAAGAACACAGACGATATAGTTCCCTTGTGATTCACAAGAGCTCTTATAATAATTAAAGAAGGCAAGGATGGAGACAATTATGTGAGCCAAGACAAACAAAAACAGAAAAATTACAATAATAATTAAAAGAAAATGACAAATTCTTCTGTAAACAAGAAGAGTATGTAACTTCAACTAGGCGATTTTTTCAATCAATGCTTCTAAATTAAACAAATAAAATAGTCAACCAAGAACACTAATAACAATTAAATCTTGATTTTGGAATTGCATACAGAATCCACAATCTGAGATAGGAAGTAGACGGAAATGTCGCACGTACTATAAGCAGTTGCATGCATCTTCAAGATCTTAAACACCCTCACTTTTCCATGCAAAATGGTCGAAGACGTAAAATTCAAACATCCGGCGGCAATGTCGGCCAAAAAATCAAGATTTGGTATAAACTTATCGGCCATAATTTCCACAGAAGTGCTAATGTTGTGCTTGCCACGGGCAGGAATGGTGTCATGTGGAATTGGTGCTTCGGCTACAATAGCTCCACGGTAATTTACATAAGCTGTAGTGTCTTTATATTTGAAGCTTCCGTAATTGGGATTATTAACTGTAACAACTAGTCCTAATGATATGTTTAGCTTCAAGACCGGGAAGCCGAACTGAATGCCTTCGAGGCTAACGGGGTGTGCAATGACTTGGGGCTGTTTAGGCTTAAAGAGGGTAAGGAACAAGACTATTGAAACAACTAAAATAATGATCAAGAACAGTAAAGTAACACCACAACAGATTTTCAGACCACGGTGAGAGTTCTTACCATTTGCCATAATCTTTTATTGTTGGGTTTCTGTAGATTTGAGGATTGAGAGGGAGTTCTTAGAACTTCAAAGATGAAATGAAAAGTAACGAAAAGATCTAGTACGCTCGAGGCTAGAACTTCCAGCGACGGTTCTAGGAACTGGTTGAGCTCTTGTTGAAGGGGATTGTTTTTAGGTAAGTATGGTTTAAATAAGGATGGAGAGAGTAACATTGTATCAGGGAGATTTAAATTGTAATTAATTTATGTTTCTTAATTTAGTATTATTTTGATTTTGTTTTTTTATGGAGATGAAAGCAATGTTGAAGATTATATTTGATTAATACAGACGGTTTTAAATATGATTTGATTCCTCTTTTGTGGATGTAGTGTTTGTTTGGCTATGTGGGAGTAGTTTAAGATGGTATTAGGATCATGGACAAGATGCATTTATTTGGAACCAGTTTAGACTTACCCCGGGGCGGAGTCAACTCGCACCATATATCACCGTGCCGCCTAAATGACGGAGATATCGAACTAGTATTGCCTTTAACAGCCACACCTAAGCATGATTTGTAGCCCAAGGTTATAAATGAGGGAAAAGTACGGAAATGGGCCCCCAATTACGAAAAAAAACCTAGAAATGAGCTCCACTTTTATGGAGTTATTTCTGTAGGCTCCCACCCATGCAAGCCTACAGCACGTGTGTTCCCAATTTTTTTTTCTCCAAAATACCCTTGCGATGCGACTATTTCCTGTCTTCCCGAAAACGTTACCTGTCATCTGAAACCCTTCGGAAACCCCAAATGCGAAACACCTCTTCAACTATTTCGTAAAAATCATTACCACTACGTACTCCATGGTCTTCTATGGGCATCGTATTAAAGAAGAAGAGTTTGAATCAACCACGGTAGAAGAAGAAGAAGAAGAATCGTATTGAAGAATCATATTGAAGAAGAAGAAGAATCATATTGAAGAAGAAGAAGAACAGCTCGATATTCAGGAAAAGAGGGTAAGTTTTATACTTTTTCAAAATTTCCAAGTTGAAAAATGGGCCCTACAGTTAACGAATAGTAGGATTTGTTGATAAATTTTCGAGATAAGAATAACGATTTTCGTGATTATGCTTGAAATTTTTGAGACTTTTAGAGGATTTTGACTAGATTTTCAGAGGGCTACAATGCTCATTTTCGATGGTTACAGGACTATTTTCTTCACCTTTTGTTATCACAAGTGTTCATTTTCTGTTATTTTGATGGTTACTGTGACATTTTCGGGATTTTCGATGGTTATCACTGTGCATTTTCACTGTTTTGTTTGCATTTTCGGGATTATTTTTTATTACAATGCTGATTTTTGAGACTTTTAGATGGTTTTGATTAGATTTTCAGAGGGCTACAATGCTCATTTCTGATGGTTACGGTGCTATTTTCTTGATTTTTAGTTATCACAAGTGTTCATTTTATGTTATTACAATGCATTTTCGATGGTTACGATGACATTTTCGTGATTTTTGATGGTTTTGTTCATTTTCTGGAATATTTTTCATTACAGTGCTGATTTTCGGGATTATAACTTAATTTTCGATGGTTTTGTGCTCATTTTCAGGATTTTTCTGTTATGACAATGGTCATTTTTGGGATTTTTCTGTTATTTCTGTATTCATTTTCTATGGTATTTGCTGAATTTCGCGATTTTTTTGTTATTATACAGTGCTCATTTTCGGGGTTTTATCTGATTACTTATTGTTTTACAATTTTGTAACTACAAGATGCGTATAAAAGGAGAGCTGGTAGGGATAAGAAGAGAGTGGAGAATGGAGGGAAGAAGAGAGGGAAGAAAGGGGGGAGAAGGGGAAAGATAAAGAAATTAAATATCAACCCTCAATTAAATGCTCCATCACAACATGGTTTGAGGAGATAAAACATTTATTGGAGGCGAATCCAGAAAGAAAGAGAATCTGGATGGAGAGTTGTTTTTCTCATTTATATAACATACCTAGAATACCACAGTGTGGCCAGGTAGTCCATCATTTTCTCCAAAGGCGTAAAGGTGGCCTACGTTTTGAGGTATGTCGGAAGATTCTAGAGTTCACGTTGTTGGACTTTACTTTGATGATGGGTCTTAATGCCCAGGTGTCCAAGGCTCCAGTCATTATACATGGAGCGCCGCCAACCTCTCTCAAGTTTCGGATGTTTGGGAAGTTGATGGTGATTAAAAAGGTTAATGTTCGTGAAGCATTGAAAGCATGAGACAACGATATGGATGATGTGAAGCTGTCATTAGTCTTTTTTGTTGAGAGTTTGCTCTTAGGGACCGCTACTCATGAGGCTATTAACACAAGCCATTTGTGCCTAGTGGACGACTTGGAGGCCTTCAACAAATACCCGTGGGGCACTTTTGGTTTTGAGTTGTGCAAGGATGCCCTACAAACTACTCATTTTATGAAGAAACAATACAATATCAACGGATGTGCTCTTGTCTTGTAGGTAAACTTATCTCTTACTAATTATGTTGGTTTACTGTGTGAGGTACTTTATGTCAGCTTTACTTACATTAATACTAAAATTTATGACTGATGTCAGATTTGGGCTTATGAGTGCATCCCAGTACTTGGGAGACTGTGTTCTCGTAATATACCCCCAGATGCAATAATGTTTCCACGTGTACCGTGATGGAAGAAGACATCATATCTCAGCTATAAGTCTCTTGCAACTTCAATATTTAATTTAAATAAAGTACATTATTGTCTTTGTTGTTTTACAATATGCAATATTCAACTTTAACTTGCAACTTTTCATTAACAATATGCTTACTTATAATATATCATTTGTTGTTTTACAGATTTAGCTGAGCAATATAAAGTCTACTCTTGCAAAGAATGAGCAACAGGTGGTGAAGGACATGCTTGCATTATTAGTGAGTTCCTCAAAACTGCCGCGTGAAAAGAGCGGGCATGAGGATGATGATAGTGATAGTAATGGTGGTGATAGTGATGGTGGTGATAATCATCATCATCATGAGGAGGAGGAGGAGGAGGAGGAGGAGAAAGAAATTTTGCAAGTGGAACGTGTTGTGGAGGACATTGAGGATGATGGTGGTGATAGTGATGGTGGTGATGGTGATGGTGGTCATGATGATGGTGATAATATGTGAGTCCTTCCCCATCTCCAGCGAAGAAGAGAAGGACTGAGGAGAGGTAAAAAAGGGTACGAATATTGATAGTGATTTATTTTGAGGTTTTTGAGGGTCACGGGGTAATTTTCGTGATTTCTACTTATTAATTGTCTGATTTTCGGGATTGTTGAGGTTGACAGTAGCTATTTTCGTGATTTTGAGTTATTAATTTCTGAATTTCAGGATTTTTGAGGGTCACAGTGATCGTTTTCATGTTTTTTAGTTAGTTTTTTCAGTTATTTTCGAGATTTCTACTAATTAGTTGTTTGATTTTGGGGATTTTTAAGGGTGACAGTAGCCATTTTCGTGATTTTAAGTTATTAATTTCGGGATTTTTGAGGGTCAAAATGATCATTTTCGTGATTTTCAATTAGTTTTTTCAGTTATTTTTGGGATTTCTACTAATTAGTTGACTGATTTTTGGGATTTTTGAGGGTCACAGTAGACATTTTCTAGATTTTTTAGTTGGTTTTGTGCTATTTTCGGGATTTTGAGTTATTAGTTGTCTGAATTTCCGGATTTTTGAGGGTCACAGTGATCATTTTCGTGTTTTTTTGTTAGTTTTTTCAATTATTTTCAGGATTTCTACTAATTAGTTGCCTGATTTTTGAAATTTTTGAGGATCATAGTAGTCATTTTCGTGATTTTGAATTATTAATTTATGAATTTCGGGATTTTTGAGGGTCACAGTGATCATTTTTCGTGATTTTCAGTTAATTATTTTAGTTATTTTCAGGATTTTTACTAATTAATTGTTTGATTTTCGAGATTTTTGAGGGTCACAGTAGACATTTTCGGGATTTTTCAGTTGGTTTTATGCTATTTTCGGGATTTTGAGTTATTAGTTGTCTGAATTTTGGGATTTTTGAGGGTCAGAGTGACCATTGGATAAGTCCCCTCAGTGGGACAAGCAGGAAAATGAGGAACATAGACTATCTGTTCAAAAAAATGAACGATAGTCTCCTAAATATAAGGATCAACAACCTCCTCCTGAACATGTTGATATTCACAACTTGCAGAATTCAAACCAAACCGTGGTTGGGGTACAGATTTCCTCACCTTCAATATATATAATGGCGGCAAGAATTTATTTTTTACTTTCTTAACATGTGAAAGAAATGCCCGTAGCTCTTCATCGTTTGTAATATTACTGGGAGGTATTGGCGCTGGTGTAGGAATCAAACACCTCAATATAATCACATACTCTTCCGGTCGAGTGCTAGTCAATTGATAAACTTTATCCAATAGTTTCTTATATGTCATTTTCGAAGATAACTGTAACAACTTTGATTTTCCACCACTGTACACGTACCCTCTAATATTATGGTGTTCAATGTTCCACTCACCGTCATAACAGCAAACTACTGATATAAACATTATCTGCAATATTGAGATAAAATTTATATGTGAAGACGATATTTTAAAATTTGCCAAACAAATTCGAGAACTGAAAATCTCAAATTAAAATAATCTTGGAAAAATTTCTCGAAAATGAGCAGTGTAATCATCGAAAATGCATTGTACTAATAGAAAATCCTGAAAAAGAGCAATGTAGTCATCAAAAATGCACTGTAATAACATAAAATACCGAAAAAGAGTACTCTATTTAACTGTGGTTAAGATTCATCCACCCTTAGGGTTCACCCATCTACCCTTGCTTTTTAGAAAAATAAAATATAATAAATTAACTAAAGAGTTAAAACAAAACTAACCCAAGTTAATGGGAGTTGAAGGGTCGGCTATGTGGAAGCGAGGAGGAATAGTCCCCTCCTCGGCAGACGACTATTGCTCTTAAATATGAGCCGGAGCTCAAGCGTTTGGGCAGCTCTCCTTTTCGATGCAAACTGATGGCAGTTCTATAATTATAGGATATATCACACTAAAGAACTGACATTTTCTTTCCAAGCAATTACCGAACTGCTAGCTAAATTTGCTTTCACATAGGGTGCTCCGTCAGACCAATTGAAGCGGAGCTCTGGCTCTTATTTAAACTCGAAAAAAAATATATGAGATATAAAAATAATAAAATAATAAAAGACTCATGATTCTCTCAAGTTGTGACTTGTAAGTGTAACCCCAAATGCCTCTTTCACTGCTCTTAACTCTAGTTAAGAACTTTAACTTTTAGAGTTAATATTTTTTTTTTGTCTAAAAATCAAGGTTAGATGATGGAACCTTAACAACTTTAATTTTTAGAGTTAATATTTTTTTTTTCTAAAAATGAAGGTTAGATGATAGAACCTTAACAACTTTAACTTTTAAAGTTAATATTTTTTTTTTCTAAAACCAAAGTTAGATAGTTGAACCAAAGAGTTACTGATCTTGGGACACGTGTTGACCTATCTGATGTAACCGGACTCATAGGAGTTCGGTTTCAGCTTGGGGATGTCTTTGCGTGCTCATTAATACTCATGCATGATCTTTTCATTTGCTTTGTGATCATTACTAAATATGTTAAACAAATCTTCCTTCATACATGTCGTACATATAAGTCTACTTTCTTTGGTACATGTCACACGTATAAACCTACTTTCTTCAGGTCGGTTTTGGACTGTTTGTGGGTTGAGATGACCATCATTAACTCCTGATTGTCAAAGCGTAGAGATCGTCTCCTGATTATTTCATCCTGAATGTCGGTTTCGTCCTCTACATCAGTCTCGTCCTTCACGTTATTACCGTCCTCTACGTTGATATTGTCCTCCGACCATGAATATTGATATCATGCCTCAACTACGAGCTTCGACATCGCTCTGATAACGACGATTTCAAATACCGTCTTGATAAAGATGATTTGGGCACCGTCCTTGCGACAACGATTTCAGACACCGTCCAGATGACGATGATTTCAGACACCGTCTTCCAGAGCATGAATATTCTATTTGCCTTTGTCATACTTGCTCATTTTACGAATTTTATCCATTACATAATCTGTAGCCGGCAGAGGCCCAATAAGGATGGTGGTCTTATTGGGGGCTGCATCGTGCTGAACCTACAAGCCTTCGAATGAATGGGCTTGTATGAATTCAAGGCAAGTTCAAGCCCAATCCGGATTGGATTCAGTAGATTATAGAGGCTTGGGCCTGAGTTGTTTCGGCCACATTTTGCTAATTCGGGTTTGTGCCTCGCTTCATGGATATTTGTCTGTAAGAATCTGTATTACATCTCATTATTAGTTAGTTATTAAAAATGCCCACTTTTTTTTGGACCAAAATATAATTTATTGCTTGTAACCGTAGAAAGAATATGAATATGGTTGATACAATGGTTAAATTGATGGGCCACTTTTTTTTTTTGATCCATGGGCCATGGCATTTATTTGTATCTGTTTTCTAAAGAATACAGTTTTTATTAGGGGCCTAGAGCCCCCCATCCCCGACTCCGCCCCTCTCCTAGGCTACGCCCCTATTAATACCTATAGGAATTTTTATTTTTTTGTGCCAAAATTTCAAGGGTGGAGAAGCTTTAGCCCCATGTGGCTCCGCCCGGATTATAATTCAAACCAAACCCAAACTTACACGTCATTATGGGTTGGGAAATTGGTGTATCGATTCCTATTCAGACAATGTATCCTTGTCCAAACCCACCTCCTTGTTCAGTCATTTGAATTCATGATTTAGGCTCATTGGTTAGGTTCGAGACTGGTTTTCTCAACCTATTAACAGATGGATAAGGTTTGGTTGGGATCCTAAGAGTCATAATACTTAATCAATTAATTAATGAATATATAATTATATACTTAATAAATTTCTTAAATATAAGTTTAAATGTTATTTTCATACATAATTTTCATTTCTTTAAAGGAAAATGATTAAAAACTCTCGATAGTACCTACTATCAAGAGCTGCACTGTTGGATTGAAAACCCAATAGTGCCACGTCCGCACATGTTTTAAATGATGGCCCTACTTATTGTTTGACACCATTAGAGTTTCAATCCAATGGTCCAGCTCTCGATAGTAGATACTGTCCTCAGTACGGATTGGTTGACTAGTTGACCCTTGACTCGAGTCCCTCAACATGTTAGGTTAAACTCTTGCATTTGAATGTATAACTTGGACTGACCCAATTAAAACTGCCTGACCCACCACCACCCAGTTGACTCTAATGGTTTTCTTTGAACTGTTCCATTTATGGAAAAAAGTTCAATTTTCAATTATCCATTTTAAAGTTTCTAAAGCCCATCATTCCAACCAAAAAACTAATTACTAAATACAATAATTAAAAATTAGGAGTCTTGAAAAAACACAAAGATAGGAGGAAAGCCTATATAAGAAAGTGGAGAGGATGTTAGAGGGAAAGAGAGTTCAAATTAAGGTGAGGATAAATTTTTTTCATTGATTTCAAAGGTTTACATATATATTTTTACTTTCATTTGGATAATAACTCCAAATTTCAATAGTTATTGCTTTTAAGATAATCACTTATAATTTTTCTTTATTACTTTTTTATATATGTTATAAAAATTTAATGCATTTTGATCATGTTTTTAATAGTTAATGCATTTTGATTAATTTGTAGGAGCTTCCATACCAATTACATAGCACTGTGATGTAGGTGTTTTTCTATTGATTTCTATTTTCTTAATATTCTATTAATACTAATATTAGTTATTTTTATAGCTCATTGGGTTTGGGCCAACCAAACCCCTGACTCACTGTGTCGGTGAAAACTGAAAACATTGATTTCACCCAACCATTTCAACCCGAATGTCTAGACCCAACCCGTTGCCAGTTGCCGCACTCGGCACGTCTACTTCGAAAATTACATATCTTTTTTTTTTGTTACATATCTAATCTTGAGTAAAGTACACGCATTGGTTAGCGCGTGGGCCTAAAATTCCTCCAAGTAAAAGAACAGTTCGATTATTACCGAAAGTCAAATTTTTTTTTTGGCTACTACCTATTGTTCCCCCGAAAAAACGGAAAACTGTCCGCGTTTGACGCAGAGTTCACCGTTCCCAGTTCCCAGTTCCCACGCCCACGCCCACGCGTTCCTCTCACTCCTCTTCTTTTTCCAATAAAAATAATTAAAATAGATTTTAAAAAGAGTTTAAATATGGGAAAATCATCACCTCCTCGATCAGTGATGTGAGGAGGGGCGTCTCGGGTCCCATTTTCATGTCATGTGTCCCCCTTCTAACCCAATTTAACTGTGGTTAAGATTCATCCACCTTTCCAGTTCACCCATCTACTCTTAGTTTTTAGAAGAATAAAATTTTAAAAATTAACTAAAAAGTTAAAACAAAACTAACCCAAGTTAATGGGAGTTGAAGGGTTGGCTGTGTTGGAGCGAGAAATAGTCCCCTCCTCAGCCAATGACTATTGCTCTTAAATATGAGCCGGAGCTCAAGCGTTTGGGCAGCTCTCCTTTTCGATGCAAACTGATGGCAGTTCTGTAATTATAGGATATATCATGCTAAAGAACTGACACTTTCTTTCCAACCAATTACAGAACTGCCACCTAAATTTGCTTTCAAATGGGAAGCTCCGTCAGACCTATTGAAGCAGAGCTCCAGCTCTTATATTAACTCCAAAAAAAAAAAAATTTGAGATATAAAAATAATGAAATAAAAAAAGACTCATGATTCTCTCAAGTTGTAACTTGCAAGTGTAACCACAAAAGCCTCTTAAAACCAGGGTTACCTAGTTCACTACCCATTAGTTCGAACCGTGAATTGGTTCGGAGTGAACCAGTTTGTGGTTCATTTCGTTCCGATTTGTGAAAATCAGCAAACCCAATAGTTATGGTTCAGCGAATTTGTTTTTCGGATTCCGCGAATTTTTTGTTTGGATTAAACGAATCTTTTGTTTGGATTTAACGAAATTTTTCTTTAAGTTCAACGAACTTATACTTTGAATTTGACGAATTTGTTTTCTTGATTCACGAACCAGCCATAAAACCATTTTTTTTAAAAATTTTTAATGTCTTCTTAAAAATAATTATTTATAATATATTTATTTACACAATTATTTTTATAATATATTAATATTATATAAGCGAACTAAGTTAACGAACCAAACTAAAAACCTAAGCGAACCGACTCATCCTACCCCTAGCGAACCGGGTTCACTCTAGAATGGCGAATTGCGAATTACGAACCCGAATTCGAACCGAGCAAACTGGCAAACCAAGTAACATTGCTTAAAATTGCTCTTAACTCTAGTTAACAACTTTAACTTTTAAAATTAATATTTTTTTTTCTAAAAATCAAGGTTAGATGATTGAACCTTAACAACTTTAACTTTTAAAGTTAATTTTTTTTTTTCTAAAACCAAGGTTAGATGGTTGAACCTAAGTGTAACTGAATCTAGGGACACATGTTGACCTGTCTTACGTAACCGGACTCATAAGAGTTCGGTTTCAACTTGAGAGAATTTCGAGTCTAGAAAAAAAAAGGGGGGGGGGGGGGGGGGGGGGGGGGGTTGCATATCAACTGCTGCATTATACCAGTTTTGTAAATACACTGTTATGAGAAACAGTTTTGCAAATTAACTCATTGGGGGGGGGGGGTTTGCATATCAATTGCTGCATTATACCAGTTTTGTAAATACACTGTTATGAGAAGCAGTTTTGCAAATTAACTCATGGTTTTGCAACGGTTAGACAAACACCCTCAATCCTTTGTTTCATTACACAATCGTCTGTGTTTGTTAAGAAAATGACCATTATGCCCTTAAGATTTTTCATAACCTCACAAGTCATAATGCCTTTAACTATCCTTGAACTATGGTTAATAAGTTTTAATCATTGTGATTAAGATCACACCCTTAGGAATAAAGCATCTAACCCCGGTTTTGGAAAAAAGAAAAAAATTAACGTGTCCCTTTTTAACTCCCTTTAATCCTAAAGGTTTGTGTATCTTAATCACAGTTAAAAGGAGTTAATCTAAATACTAAGGTTAGATGCTTTAACCCAAAGGGTTAGTTGATCTTAATCACAGTTCAAGGGAGTTAAAAGAAGACACCTTAAAATTTTAATTATTAAACCAAGGTTAGATTCTTTAATCGTAAGTTAGTGAATCTTAACCACAGTTAAAAGGAGTTAAAAGACATATTAAATTTTTTATTGTTTTTTTTTAATCTAAAAACCAAAGTTAAATGTTTTTACCCAAGGGACACGTTAATTTTTCTAATTTTTTTTAAAAATCAATACTTTAACCCTAAGGCTTAATAAATCTTAACCACGGTTCAAGAAAACTCAAAGAGGACACGTTAATTTTTTTCTTTAAAACCAAGGTTATATGCTTTAACTCTAAGGATTAGTATATCTTAACCTAAGTTAAAGGGATTTAGGGGACACATTAATTTTTTTTTTCCGAAACTTGGATTAGATGCTTTATTCCTAAGGGTATGATCTAAATCACAATGGTTAAGGATAATGGTCATTTTCTTAACAAAAACAAACGAAAGTATGACGAAACAAAGGATTGAGGGTGTTTGTCGGACGGTTGCAAAACCATGAGTTAATTTGCAAAACTGTTTCTCATAACAGTGTATTTGCAAAGCTGGTATAATGCAGCAGCTGATATGCAAAAACCCAAAAAAAAAAACCGATCGGTAGGAAGAAGGAGGACGTTAAATAACGACCGTTTCGTGTCCTGAGAAGGGAAACACTTCAAAAAGACCCGAAAAAACCCCATTTCCAGCCCTTCCACGAACTACCATGAACGACAACAACTCTTAACACCTAACAGAAAAACAATAGAAATTGAAACAAATATTAAAAAAAATCCTCTTATTTCTCTAATTTCCCTTGAGAATTCTTCAATCGATCTTGTTCCTACCAGCACCCGATCTTGATCCCTTATAATCTCCAAACGCTTTGTTGATCCAATCTTCAAGGGGATCAAGCTCGTGCGTGCTGGTTGAGCTTTATTGTTCATAAATTTCCAGTTTTTTTTTTTCTTTGATCGCCGCCGGATTTAGGGTTCTGATTCGGAATGTGGATCGCCGGAGCTCCTACAGATTCTTTCTACGAAGTTCGGGCAGAATGCACCGATGTTCCTAAGACTCGGTTCAAGATCAAGGTTTGATTTTCTCTGCAAACATTTTCTATTGTTTTTCAATTTATATCTTGATTTTTATGCAATTTATGTTACCGTGTTTCTTTTATTCTAATATCTTCCTATATCCTGAAATTATTGCGCCTTTGATTGACGGATGTGAGAAAATGTTAGTTGGGATTATAAAACAGGTTTTGTTTGGCCCTTAGAGCAGTTTCACTAATTGCAAATCCATATATATCTATTCAAGCTCTGGGCTGAGGATAGCCTATAATTAGTATATATATATATATATATATATAGGCAGAACAAGGAAGAATTTATTCAGAAAATAAAGAAAAAATTATAAAATTTTTATTTGATGCAGTTATAACTGATCCGAATGATCAAAGAATTAGAAAAAAGTCTATTGGAATAAAAGCAATAAGTAAAAAAGTCCCTCGATGGTCATATAAATTGATCAATGATTTGGAACAACAAGAGGGGGCAATTGAAGAAGAAGTGGCAGAAGATCATGAGATTCGTTCAAGAAACGTCATTACTAAGTAAATTGGAACTTCCCTGCTAACGTTGAGTTGGGAGAAGCTCTTCTGGTAACTTATTGAAGTAGGCAAACCAAGCTGGCTGGAAAAGACGAGCAAGGAAAGATTTTGGCTAACTCCATGGCACAACTTGCGTCGAGCTTGTTATATATATATATATATATATATATATATAACAACATTTAGGTAAATGGAATGGTGGCTGGTTGGGTTAGATGGAAAATGACAAATTTGATTACATTAGAAAAATTAGAAGGAAAAAGGTGACTACATCCAAATCCCTGACTGGAGCTGTATGAAGTGGAATAGTAGATCAAGGCAGGAATCACCCTAGACTGACCTTAGCTCAAATCTTTCTAGATTCTGAAAAGAAACAAACTTTGAGAAAACAACCTAGTTTCTTTAAGGTAAAAGTCGAAAAACGCATTTCCTCCAGAGAGAAATCTTGTTTTTGCTTCTACTCCAACAGTATGTTTTCTTTTAAGAAGTAAAGATAATTCAGTGCTAAGACCAGCAAACCACAAATACAAAAGAGGCTTTCAAGTGAAAATCATAGAAAGCCTAAAACTATACAAGAAATCTCAACGCTTGCAGACTTACCAGATATGCAAGATGGCATCTCTAAATTTGTTAGAATAATTGTCTTCACAGTCTAAATATAAATACTGGTTTTTTAGTACTTGGAGTCCTCACATTCTCAATATGGATAGTGGTTTTCTACTACCTGGAGTTGGATCAGAACCCACTTAGAAAATATGTTTGGATGATAGGAAATTTGACCATATTTTACATAGATGGGTTGGGCATCAACCTGACACACAATTTAGTACTAATACAATGCATATGCATCATATAAAATTGAGACACCTATTCCTTGTAGTTCATTTACAGTTGAATCCCCAAATTCATCATGGTTCTGGCTGGTCTTCTACGTCATTCATCGAAGCTTCCTGTTTTAATCTGTTGATGCAGGCCGGGAGAACTCTAAGTGCAAGGAGATGGCAGGCTGCATTTACCCCAGAAGGTTATCTCGATATAGCTAAGACTCTTAGCCGAATCCAGCGGGGGGTAAGAGCATCATTCCTTGTCCATAAGCTAACGCAAAATATATCTTTGGTCAAATTAGCAGACTTCATAACATTGTTTCTATGCTCACTTTGATTGTTGGTAGCTGTTTGCATCTTCTTGAAATACCTGTTCTGTGTGACTTCAAATGATAAGAGGCTGAAGTTACTAATCATCTATTTCGAAAAATAATGTTTCTTTTTTCCGCCGAATGGCTAATGGGAGGTTATATTTTCTCCAAATTATCCAATACCTTCTCAATTCCTGTCTATTCTTTCAGTTATAGTGTTTTGTGAAGCACTTCTAGGATATTGATACCAACGTTAATCAATGACTTGAAGTGGTATATTCAGTTACTTCAGCTTTTAATTGATAATTTAAATGATTAAACTGCTTACTTGATCTACCTTTATTTTTTTTCCTGTCTTGATGTCTTCACAAGATATGTAGGACTTCCCGATTTTTTTAACATCCATTTCTTTTAACAATAAAAAGGAATTATTAAGAAAAAGAAAGTAAAGGTACAGAATAGGAGGAAAAATAATAAGCTTAATCCCATTTCAAAAGTAAGGTCACCCCTCTGAATAAGTCACCCCTTTCAACTCCATTCTTAGCGAGAGAATCTGCCATATCTCTACTCCATCTTGGAACTCCTGAGAATGAGATGTTCAAAGGGCCATTAATCAGATTTTTCTGATGATATTGAATAAACCCCAAGGGTCTATTCATACCCTATTAGCTTAACAATTAGCATTAGTAAATTTTCTTCGACCACTTTAGCAATCCAAAGATCATGAAGTAGAGCTAATGTCATGGCCTTGTTGGTGTCACATCTTCCAACCGAATCCAAATATACATAGATGACTTACCATTGCCATTACGTGATAAAACACCAATTCCAGATAAGGTTTGATTTTATCATGCCTTCATTTAAAGGAAGTTTAGAAATCCATATAAATTGCTGAAAAGTTAGGAGAACATCAGGCCAATGCAACCAAATCTCTTAAGATATCATCAAAATTCATGCCTTTGAACTCTTTTGAATCAAACCCAATGAGAAAACTTCACCTCAATAGTGGTACACATATGAGAGGACGTGTTCTAAAAATTTACACTATTCATTTTACCAGCAGTGCAACCAAGTTAAATTTTTTTTTGAAAATTAATCTGTAAACTCCAGGATGGAAATGAATAAGAAATTGAGCCAGGTGACTTTCTCTAATTTTAGCAGTCATTTGTAAATGAATCAGGAAACAGATCGGGATCGTGGCTTGTTTATCAAATGATAATGCATTTGCATGTTACTTTGGTTTAAGGCTTTACACATGTCGATGAAAACCAACTCTATGGTTGCTAAAGCATTGATTTCTCTTTTATCCTGTTGGCAAGATGGCCAATACTTTGAAGTGAAATCTGCTTTGTACAGGGTTTATTGGTTCTAGACATTTTTAATAAAAAAATTTGTTTTTTTGAGTTTTAACATTGGGTATTTTTGGATAAATTAGGGTATCCATCCATCAATTAGAGGAGAAGTTTGGGAATTTCTACTTGGTTGTTATGATCCTAAGAGCACCTTCGATGAACGAGATCAGATACGGCAACGTCGAAGGTAATTCATTGTGTCCCCTTTCACATAAGCTGTTAGGAACTTTACAACCTCATAATGTAAATATAGACAGTCAGTAGGATATGGGGAGAGAGGATTGTGGGTCTGAAAAGTGGGGATGGTAGGGAGATTTTTGTCATAGGGGAATGCCTGCATTTGGAATGGAGGATGGTAGAATCCATTCTCCCTGATGCACCTGAAAGGGGACTGACAACCCATCACTTATTGATTACATCTAAGAGATCTCAGGGGAAACAGGACTTGGTCTAATGATCACAAACATCTGAACAGTAGTCTTCTGCGGACCATCGGCTTTTGACCATCCAAAAGATTGTCTTAGATTGGATGATTATCAGATTTTCTGTCCAACGAAAGCTTATATGTCAGGTCCTCAACTGGTGGATCCCAACCCTTTCCATCTCCACAGGTATCTCACAGGTAGTGAGGACAGCTTATTTGATGGTACTGTATGTACTGCTAAATATCATGCGATATGGTGTGACACTTACATTTTTAACCATGATCCTACCATATCAGTAAATATGGACCATTCTGCTTTGACATTTGATGATACACCCTGGTATACTTTGATACACCTCAATACCTTGTGAATTTTATTGTTCCCCTTGCATATCATATTGGTTCCTCGTGGTAAGGATATATTTTGCTCCATATAGAGGGATACATATTGCCGACCCTAAGGCATTGGTGATGATGATTCCTATCATCCATTCATCCTTTGTTCTGAAATCATATTTTTTATTCTTACCCTTTTAGTTGAGATACTTCTAGTTTTGATGGGTATGCAATACAATAGGCATGATGCTCATGGCAATCAAAATTTGGGCTAATACAATTTGACTTTGAATTTCATCAGAACTGCATGGTCAAATACCGTACCTCTAGCATCAAACTTTTCCTATGCAGAAGCAATTAGCAATGTAGTTCTCTTAGTTAATTAGCCAAGTGAACCTTCATTTGAAGTAAAGAACCGGATTCACCCTTTATCTCCAATCTTCCTAATGCTTTTATTCCAGACATTGAAAGGTAAAGTACTTGTGAATTGTAACTATGTGAGGTAAAAGAAATGAAGCAATACGGTAAGAGAATTCCATCGGAACAAGTCTGATCTTTTTTCTTTTATTTGTGAAAAGGAGGACAAGTAGTGGACTTAGTTGTTTCTTTCCTTTTCTGTTAATTATCTCACCATTGCAAATGAAACAATAGAAGACCTACATCTGTCCTATTACTTTTCTTGAGCTTACGGGTCATCTAAAATATCCTAGGTTCTGTAGACATGATCACTTGATTCTGTGGAGCTTTGTGCACTTGAAGCCACTATATCCTCTAAAATTCAAAAAATGTGCAGTTTGCTACTTCAAAAATGATCAATAATTTGTAAGATTGTTCCTTAGTTACTAGATAAGGTGTAAGATAAATAAAATCAAAAGAATTAACAAAAAAAATGCCATTTTTTTCTACAAAAGTTTCATTGGAGAACATCAGACTGGGACAGATTAAGAGTGAACATTTTTGTGAAGGAAACTTGCCACTGCACTACTGCAGAGGACACTCGAGTCCTGGCAACTTTTCACATTTTGTTTATTATTTTTCTACATCGATGATAGACAACCGTTTTAGTTTTTTTTTTTTCTAATTTCTTCGCATAGTGTAGTTTGGAACTCCTAAGAATATCATCTGGTGAATGTCAATTCTTATGTATAAAATTCAGGGTGCAATATGCTATGTGGAAAGAAGAGTGCCGGCAGATGGATTCTATTGTTGGCAGCGGTAGGATTATCACCGCGCCTTTAATCACTGAAGATGGTGAGCCTATTGAAGATCCTTCAGTAATTTTAGAAGCAAATCCAGACAAAGGAATGACTGCACCTCAAGAAAATGGTGATGCTGAAAACCTGAAACTTTTTACTGGAAATATGTTACACATTAATGCATTAGATGGTGAAAGTTTAAACAGTTCTAGTGGATCAGAAACGGTGAGGGAGTCAATGAGTCATGTTCTTCTTGACAAGAAAGTAATCCAATGGAAGCTTACCCTGCATCAAATAGGTAGGTCTCTTTTTATGATAATACTTGTTACAATTAAAAGCATGTTTCTGTTTTATAGTCGGGAAGTTTCATCTCTAAATTTCAATCAATACTCTGCACCCCTTGTATTTCTATATTTTTAATGATTACTTTAGCATGTAGAGGAAATTAATCTTGTGTTTTTATTACTGTATCTTCATGATTCATCTTAGAACCTGCACTTTTGGTATTGAAATTTTTATTGGAATTGAATCTTCCAGGGAATGGCCATCTGTGCATACATCTCAATGGAATAACAGTTGATCACCTAGAATTTTATTGCACCACATTTTCTCTTTCATGTCATTTTCTTTAGTTTTTGTAATACAACAAAATGTCTAGAGATGAATGTTAAGAAATGGCCTACATGATAGAGTGCCTTACTATGTACCATTGATTATTGGATATGAGTTATGGTCTATTTATGTGTCAATGTGTATGTTATTTTAAAAGTTAGCCTTCAATGCATTAATGATCTGAATTTTGTACCCTTGAACTGCAATAACTGCATATCCCTTCTTTTTAGTGAAGGAATAAGTGGGTATTAATTGATAAATCTTTCAAATGTAAATAATTGAATTTTGACTTCTCGTTAGACACTCAAACATGTAAAATTAGATGCTTGAAATGAAGGATAGATTCCATTAAATTTATCCGGATAATTTTGTGACAAAATCTTTCAAATTTCAATAATTGAATACTGACTTATAGACACACTCATACATGTCCTATCTTCTTCCTCAGCATATTCTGACCTCAGTAATTTTGCAGTTTTTATTTTTCGCTAACCTTATGCATTGGGTTCTGTAGACTTCATAGCTTTTCAATATATGTTTCCGATTACTGATTCTCTTAATCAGGGTGAGTGTCTCGTGAACTTCATTAGAGATGTTTGGTATAGCAAGGAGTTATACCACTTGCTAATATTGATAGTTATAAAGGTGTTACCAAGATTTTGACTTGGATGCTTATTTTATAACAATCTAAAGTTCTAGGGGATGTCTATTTATGTTTTGATTTTTGGGCTTAAACCATAATTGTATTAATAAAGTCATAATATGATGAATATAACTTTGAATGTTTTCTAAAATGGTGCGGTCTTAAAATGACCTAGTCATGCATAAGCATAGTTATCTATTGGAGTCCATAGTCACCAATTCGGAGTTCGGGAACTATATAGTAAGGGAGGAATTTGGAAAAAATGGCAAAATTTGAACATCGGGAAAATAAAAATAGATTAATAATGAATTATTTACAAATATATTCCACATATTAGATATATTATCAATTTTGTCAAAGAAATCCCGAATAATCCACAAAATTCGTGGCTTTTCAAAAGTCGCATGAATCAATCATTTGAAGAAAAAGTAGCAAATTATATGCTAAATTCACAAAGTTTTCAAAAAAATTTGTGAATAATTAGTGAATCAATTGTTTGGAGAAAATGTCGTAAATTATTTGTGAATTTTTGGAAAAAAAAAAAAAACTTTGTTACTTTGTTAGAGTGTGGTCTTCTATACTGAAATCTGTCATTCTGTTTTAGTCCAGAACCATGGAACTCCAGAATAGCATATTCCCTTGCTAACTCAAATTTTTGGCTGTTTAATAGAGTTCATTGTTTGTCAAGGGAGAAATATCAACAGAATAGTAACTTACAACCTTCATAGTTGTCAGGCATGTGCAAGATCCCCTATAAATAAGAAATGGTAAAAATGATGCGTCAGATTGATGAAGTGTCTCGATTCTCGGAAGACCTAACTCATCTAATGTTTGCAAACATTCCTTTTCTTTTATTTTCTTTTTTAGGTTTTGTAAAACATTTCTTACTAAAACAAGGTCTGGTTCCTTTTATGGATTATTGCATATGTTTTGATCTTGAAGTGTGTTTTATCGTTAGTGAATTTAGAAATGTTATACTCTTCCTCATAAAGTCTTAAGACGGTTGTGAAATTAGAACTTTGAATCACAAGAGAATCGGTTTCCACATAAGTGAAGACAACTATGCGTTAATGAAAGGACCATAAAGCCTTCTCAAGTTTAAAGTTCTTGAAGTTAAATGTGGAAAAACAAAGGATTTACTAAAGGGACATGTATGAAGAAGTGGTGGGCATTCTCTCCATGCAGAGTCGATTCAACGGACCACAATTACTTATTGCTTAGTGCCCTTTTGAATTGAGGAATTTATATTCTCTTCATGACTTTGCAGGAAATCAGAGAGCTCCATGTTTGAGTCTTTTCAACTGCTTCCATGTATCACTATTTTGCCATAGTTGACTTACTGGTATTATCTCTTTAAGTTTGTAGATGACACAGGAAACTTGATCTAATAGCCATGTAGATAACATGATGATTGGCGTTTCATTTGGTTGGTGGCACAACCAAAGGACACGATTCCAAAGTCCCAGAAATTAGTTAGCTCGAGTTGAGTTGCGGTTTCCCTCTTGAATTCTTTTGTTCATGCCTTATTTCAAGTTCTGAGAAACAACTGCCTTTCTGTACAAAGAAATTGCAGTTTATACCCTATTACTGAATTTCTAAAAAATTTGCAATCAGCTTAGTTTTAAATTCTCTGGTAGGATTTCAAGATTGAATAATTACTTTATCTGATAAATTTGTAACCTTTTATTAATGTACTTGTATACATTTGCTAGGACTCGATGTGGTTCGCACTGATCGGACGCTAGTGTTTTATGAGAAGCAAGAACATCTATCAAAGCTTTGGGATATCCTGGCAGTTTATGCCTGGATAGATAAAGATGTTGGCTACTGTCAAGGTGAGTAATCAAATGAATTTTTCTGTAAAGATGATGGTTACTGAAGCCGCATTAAATATGAAGAATTGGTTGTGTGAAGTTGGACCCATAATCCTGTCAACCCTGCAAAATCTATTGCCTTCTGTGGGTTTTCCCACTTTTGTACCTCGTCAATAAGGGACAATGGCATCCCATTTTGCATGGGGTTAACCAGATTTAAGCTATCAGAATTAAGAGTTGAGGAATATTGTTAAAGTGTTTATGCTCTCATTTCTGGTCTATGTTGCCCAAGTACTTCAGAAAGAGTGCAGTATCTCACTCCCGTACACCCAATTTGATGACATATCTTCCATGTATATTACCATATCCTTGTCGTATCTGGATAATATAGGTACTGAACAGGTTAGGGAATCTAAGCCTTAGGATCATATTCTCCAACAACCATCAGACTCGTAACAAGGAAGCCCCATTTTCTTGAAAATTTTTTGAGTCCAACACATGTAACGTCAAGAGAGCTTCTAAGAAAGTGCTTTGATTCATCTTTCTCATTTTTCTGATTTTACATATATCCTATTTTGTAAAGCTGGGTTTTTTCTATCCATATTACTTTTATGGACTAATTTTTGTGATTTAAGAGCTTTCATCACTATCACTTAGTTTAGGAAACTTTAGACCCCCTCCCCCCTATCCTTCAATGTCTATCTTCCCCTCAATTTGATAGCATTATTGTGTTCTAACATTGGCACAAAAAACTCAATGGTTGTCTTTGTGTGTGTGTGTGTAATTTTCTAAAGTCAATGGCCAATACTATCTACAAACTCAGACCATTTTCCCTTTCTTTCTTTGGCCCAATTCCTCAAATGATTTCTCTATTTTATTGGCAACAAATTGCTGAAATGTATGAATTTTATTGATATGCCGAGCAGGAATGAGTGATCTATGCTCCCCGATGATAATACTTCTTGAAGATGAAGCAGATGCATTTTGGTGTTTTGAGCGCTTGATGCGCAGATTGGTACATATTTTCTTTTTCACAACTTTTATTGTTTGTAGCAATGTTATGATTTGTATTATGTTTCACATACTTCATTTCTGTTAGGTTTGAGCACCTACTGCACAGAATGCCTTTTCATCAATATAATATTTTTAGTAGAAATTTTACATAGGCATATTATCTTAAAATATCATCATGATTAGAAACCATATCCTTTATTTTCTCCTTACTTTTGCTTTTTCTTTTTTATGTTGTAACTGTATTTTTAGTTAATAGTTTTTTTTTTTTAATGGGTAATCAAGATATCAATATGTACAAAGAAGAGGGGAGTACAAATAAAGTTCACCAATAGTGACTTAGGAAAGCAAAAGGCAACAAGCGAATACAACAGCCGGGTTACATCAATAGACTAGGGCAGGAAAATATCCCTCCAATGATCACCACAATTCTCCCTTACGGAACACCACGCTGAAACTAGATGACGTACTCGCAATTGAATCCGTGGAAATGTCAACGAGTTGTCCTAAAAAACTCTCCTATTCCTTTCTTTCCAAAGATACCAAGCTATTGCCCCTGGAAGGAAAGGCCAAACCACGGCCGCCGGCTAAGGGAACGCTACTGAAAGCCAACATAATAAGAAGCTCCGAAAGGAACGGGAAAAGGTCCACGGGATACTAAGATGTGCAAGGAAATAAGTCCAAACAACTCTCGCAACCAGACAATGCAGTAGAAGGTGATCCATAGATTCCACCGCTAAAAAGTACATGAAACACCGATTTTCCAAGCACCAACCACTATTCATGAGGTGATCGCAAGTAAGGATTTTATCTAGAACCAATGTCCATAAGAAGAAATAAACCTTAGAAGGTATCGGGGGATACCAAACAACCTGATGAGGAAAAGGTAGACTAGGCCTAGATTGACATGACTGTAAAAAGGATCTCACTGAGAACTGTCCCTTGTTGTCTGGAACCCAAACCCTAATATCCCTACTGAGCGGGCTTGGGGTAACCTGATGTAGCTAAGAGAGTAACCTCACCAAGTCCTAAACCTCCCAGTCGAATAGATTGCACCTCAAAATTGGAGTCCAAATGACCACCCCCTCTCTCATATTTTCAAATACTCGGCCACCGATGCCTCTTTTTTTCAAGCTAATAGGAAAAGGCTGCCAAATACTTTCCGAAGAGGGCAAGGGACACACCAGGATCATGCCAGAAGCTTATCTCCTCCCCATTTCATACCTTGAAATAGGTGAGTTTGAGAATCCTTCTCGACCTTGCAAATGACCTTCCACACCACTACACCCATTGGACCCCTCCTTAGCTTAGGGAACCATCTATTAATATCTTCATGCCGAGCCACTATCACAGCTCTCCACAGACTATCTTGCTCCTCCCCAAAATGCCAAAGCCACTTCCCTAGAAGGGCATTGTTCATTAAAGAAAGGAGAGAGATACTGAGGCCCCCACTACATTTAGATTGGGTGATGGTTTTTCAGTCTACCAATTGGTACTTCCTAGAAACTACTCTCTCATTCCATAAAAATTCCCTTTGCATTTTTCCAAAATGGATGCAATAGAGGCTGGGTCGAGAAGAAGTTTGACAGTTCTTTTCACAAATACAACTAGCAAGTTCTCTTCTTAAGCTTGTAAGTAGAGGATTTTTGAAACACATAGTCCTGGGCATGGATGGAGGTTATTTTGTTTCTTGGGAGGAATTGGATGTTAATGCCAATAATTAGACACCCCCTTGGTATTTGGGGGCAGAGAGAGAGAGATTTTAAAATTTCAGATTTTCTCATGAGAATAAGGGTGGTAATAAAATCATGAGGAAGATTCAAGAGATTGGGGACTTTGTTGCAAGGAATATGTTGGTGGACTATCCCTGAATGGTGCAAAGTACGCTTGGTCTAACTTTTAAACTCGTATTTGAATGAGTAGACTAGATAGATTCATTTTCTCTCTTATTGGGATCTGCAATACTCTTTATCTAGTCAAGAAGCTCTCCCTAGAATTGTCTTAGATCACATGCCCATCTTTTGTCCTCAAATAAGGAGAGAGGTAGAGGAGAATTGGAACTCTATCTCTTTAGGGGCAAAGCCCGTCATCAAATAACTAATGCCCTCCAAATGTTAGGACATACGGATAAAATCTCCCGAACTTACAAATGTGGTAGAGGAGAATTTGAACTCTGACTCTTCAGGGTCAAGGCCCATTCAATCTTTACCTGGAAATTCCATGCTCTTAAATTGCTTTAAGAAATGGAGCAAAGAAATGTTTGGTGATATCCATGTCAAGAAGAAGCATCTCCTTGATGAGATTACATCTCTTGATGCTTTGAAGGAGAATGGTGGTTTATCCAAGGAAAAGAGTCTAGACGGTGGGAATTGAAGGAGAAATTCCAAAGAACGAACCTATGTGAGGAAATCACTTGGAAGCAAAAATCCTACGTTAGGTGACTCAAGGAGGGGGATAAGAATTGTCAACTTTTCACAAGATGGCGAATTGGAGAACCACCATTCAAATATCCATCTTCGTGTAGGGGAAAAAAGTGGATGAAAATGAGAACATTAAAATGTTGATAGTCTATTTCTACTTGGAGCAATATTACAAGGAGATGCAAAGTTCTCTGCTTCCTTTGGATGAAGTTGATTTTGATTGTATTTTGGAGGAGAAGAGGGATTGGTTGGAAAAACCCTTTGAAGAAGAAGAAGTTTTCAAAGTCGATATGAGTGGAGCTAGGGCTACGGGTCTGGGTGTTTTCACTATGTCTTTTCCCAAAATTTATTTTCTAATCTGGTGAGGATTTTACAATGGTGGTGGAGAATTTCCAAGAGGCAGATTTTTTTTGACAAATTTATAAACAGCACATTCATTGCTCTTATCCGTAAGAAAGTTGGGGCATAAATTTAAAGGATTTTAGTCCAATGAGTTTGTTAGGAAGTGTCTAAAATTTTGGCTAAAATTCTTGCATCCAATCTAAAGGAGGTGATGAGCTCTGTTATCTTGCCTTCTCATGTTGCTTTTGTGAAAGACTGCCAAAACTTTGGATGAGGTTCTCATTGATAATGAAAGTTTGAACATTAGAATAAGCAATCAAACAGGGGTCCTTTATTAGCTGAAAATCATGAATGCCTGTGACCATGTTAGCTGGTCATTCCTGTAGTTATTTAATGAGATGAATGGGTTTTGGGGTCAAGTGGCAGAAATGGATGCTAGCTTGCTATTCATTGGCTTCTTTCTAGGTAGTAGAGCTGAAGGTTGTATGCTAGATGGTTTTGACATGGGAGAGGCAAGTTTATCTCCCAACATTGGAAGAGGGTTTTGGTATCAGAACCATGGAAAATAGGAATATTTCACTCTTGTGTAAGTAGCTATGGTGTTTTGGTTAGGAAAGGGATAGTATGTGGCATAAGATCATAATTAGGAAACATGGAGCTCAAAATGTTTGGGAGAGCAGTGATGTGGTGGTATCAAGCCATTGTTTAGGTCTATGAAAGGGGATTCCTCAAACTCTCTAAGGAGTCTCAAAAGACATGTTATCATACGGGCTTTTGAAAATAGATCCAGTTCTAGGATGATGCTTGGTGTGGTGATGGTATGTTAAAGATGGAGTTTGCAGATATTTATTCCATAGACAGAAATAAGGAAGCTTTTGTTGAAAGATTAGTTAGACAGTTGGGAAGGGCGTATTTTGGAGGCCTCTTCTCTGAAAGGATTTGAATGAGGATTAAACTTCGTATGTTGGCTCCTCAAATGGCTAAATGGTCTTCATCAGAATGTTCAGGCAAGAGATGGGATACATTGGCATTGGATCTAAAGGGACGTTTTTTATGGAATCGTTTTGCCATACCTTGTCGACAAGGAATAGTCATTTCCCCCCTTTCGGGCTTGTTTGGAAGTTAAGCATTCCCCTTAAGGTTTCTTGTTTTCTTTCTCTGGACAGTGTCACTCAATAAAATCCTCATCGGAATCTTGTGTTTTGGATGTGATTTTTTGCTTTATCCTAGTTTCTCTAGTCTTGCTTTCATTGCTTTTCTTTTCTTTGATGCTATCATCTTTAAGTTAGCCCTTATACATTCTTCTCTTTCTTATTAACAATATTTCTCCAATTATTTTTATAAAAAAATATTGGATGTGTCCTTTTTCATTTCTACTATAGCAGCATATTACTTCCATTAGAACTCTGGTGGCCTCATTTTGGTAGGATAATCATGACTGAAATGTCTTCATTTTCATTTGAAACATAACATTTTCTCATCAAGGCTTTGAGTATTAAATTAGATTAATTGGGATTTTTTTTTGGGTGACTCGGGGTGTCCCCAACACATTTTAGATTGGGACTAATCCCTAAGGATGTGCGCAATACCCCCCCCCCCCCCCCCCTCGTGCCCGCAAACCATGCTCATCGGTGTAGAAGTGAGATTTAGATTTCGAATTTGATGGGATTTTCTGTAACCTCAATTTAGCCTAAATCTGTTATTCAGACCGTTCTAAACCGAGTTATTTTGAGAGGAATGATTCAGAGAACTAAATATCAGGTAACAAGAAAGAAAGGGGAAAAAGAAGAAAGTGATTGAGAGGGAGAGAAGAAAGAATAGTGAAGAATGGTAGTGAAGGGTGACTTTCCTTGACAGATTTCCTACTTTTCTCTCTGGTTAGAAATAAGGGGGACTCTTTTCTCCAGAAAAATTCTATATCCAATATGGAAGGGGTCACCTCTATTTATAGGTGATCAACAGAAATCATAACTAACTTGTACAGCTGTCATAACTGTTTTTGTAACCGACTTTTAGAGAGAAAATATTGGATTTTGTCAAGGAAAAGGCGTTTTTATGACTAAAGCTTTTATGACCGAAGCTTTGGAATAAATTCTTCAAAGGTTAAAGGCGGTATTCATCACACTCATCCTTTAACAAATTCTATCTAAGCCCTCCAAACCACAACTCATCATCCTCCCCCAAAGCGGTTAGTAACTACATCGTGAAAGCGGGTCATACGCTTTCATGATGTACTATCCTTCTGAGGTAGTATATAAGTGTTCAGACAGCAACACTCCTCTAAATAATAGTAATAATAGTTATGGTAATCATCTCAAGTCTAGTAGGGAAAGCGGAGGTGTTGGACGAAGACACCCATCCCGTCAAGCCTTAAGAGAAACTGAGGAAAAATCCATCCCCAATGCTTTCTCCCTGACTGTTAGCCCAGGAAGTAATCCATGCTTCACTGGAATAAGTAATGAGAGGAAACAGCCATACTCATTCCCATGGGGAGGTAACAATCCATACCATTCACCCCTAACAAAACAGATCCTCTTTCTGGTATAGGTCATCAGAAAGGTACACAGGGAGGTACTAATCCATACCATGCCCATTATCATCAGAAAGGTGTTGAAAGCCAAAGAGGGGCACTTAAAGCCATATTGATCATCAAAGGCGTTAAAGCCTGAATCAGCGTCCAAAGGCGTTAGAGCCTGAATCAGCATCTAAAGGCGTTAGAGCCTGAATCAGCAAATATTACTTATCAGTAAGCATTAATGACTAAGATCATCATTTATCAGATATATCTTATAAGTAATATACTTTATCTTAACATTTTTATCTAACCGCTTTTCACGGTATTTCTGTTAACCAAATCTCAAATGAGGATTTTCAGTATTGTAATATATATCAGAATGTCTGTTGAGCCATGTGTCCTTATTTCATTGGATCATGGAGAATATTCTTAAATTTAAATCCTATAAATCAAACTTTTCAATAATCATCATTAACAATCGAGAAAGAGATAGATTGAGATTATCTTAGTGGGAAAATGTATAAACTGGGTTTATATAATCTCATTCTCTCCTATAATCTTTACAAGCGATAAGTAATGATCATTACAAATTCAAGCCATTTCTGTTTCTTTACAGAAGGTTATAAGTCATTAACTAATATGAATTGAGATTTTCCTTCTTAGTTTCTTTTCCCCTTCTCCTATGGGTAAGTTGAAATTGGAACTGTGCACCTAAAGGTTTCCATGCGGGTTACCGTCCAAGTGAAGCAACAAAATGAACTTAAAATTCTTATAATATTATTAATACTTGATCTTATGGCATTGTATCTTAATTAGCCCTCCTTTTTTCTTTTTTATCGGTAATTGTGATCTATATTAAGATGTTAGTGTCGCCATTCTCACTGCATGCATTTATTACTTACCTGCTTGCAATATTGGCTGCTAAGTGATGATATGTACCAAAAAACAAACCTTACAGCAATTAGGCTTTACCTGCTTTAAGAACTTCATGTATCCGAGGTGATATAACTGAAATAAAATTCCAAAGTTCTTGTTCTAATTCTGTCTAGAAGCATTCCATATAATCTAAAATATCTCTCTAGACCTTATATAAGCTATGCCTTCAATCTACATTTCAAGTCAATCAATTAAAAATTGTACCCCTGAATTGTCTGGCAAAATTATCCAAAGAATAATTTTTTTATAGATTAATGATTAGTTTTGTTATGGATATCAACATGCTCGATGGGTGCTCTTGAGCCATATCTAATCAAAACTGCTCCATATAATATCTTTTCCCATGTAACACAACAGGGTTCTTAAGAAATTCTATGCTTCACTTATTGAGAGATCAGTGTGCTCAATTTCAGGTCAATACTTGAAAAGTAGTTCTGTGCCTATAGTTCTTTTTGTATATGTGGGGTCAATTTTGGTATTCTGCATTTTTTTTTCTTTATTTAATTTCAAGTTGCTTATGTTATGGATTGTTATTTGAAAATTTATAGCGAGGAAATTTCAGATGCACAGAGAGCTCTGTCGGGGTGGAGGCACAACTTAGTAATCTAGCTTCGATTACTCAGCTTCTAGACCCAAAGCTTCATCAGCACTTAGGTATCTTCCTCATTTACATGTTTGGCCATTTCTGAATTTGTGTGTATCAGTTATGCTTTTATTTGCATGATCTGAGTTTTATATTCCTAGATCTTTTCAGCTACTAAATCCACTTATTTCTTGTGATAACCATATCTTTCTTTCCATTTAACCAGTAAAGGAAGAAAGTCATTAAAAAATTAAATGAATAGCACAAAAGTGCTATAGGCTTTTGATTTAGCTAATGAACAGATAACTAGAGAACTGCCTAGAGAAAAACACTCTTTCCTTCCTTACCAATGAAGCTTTGAATTTATGTCCTTCTCCTTCTTTATAGCTCCATCCATCAACCCCAAAAATTACTAAAATTATAAGACTACAAAACATTAAACTCAAATAATATATAACTTCCCAAAATGATAAATCCCTATATAATTCTGATAAAAATTTTCAATTTCTTAAAAGTATCCTAAAACAGTACTGAATTATTCTTCATTTTTTTTTATCTACCATGGAAAAATTATTTAGAAGGATAATGGAATGGCAAAAATAACAGGGGGAATGCTACTACTGGTATACATAGCCTCCGTTGAAACCGCTTATTTGGCAAGAGCTTCCACTCTATCATTAGCTGATATTGGTACATGAGATGAGATGTTCAATGAGGCCACCAAGACCCAATTTTCATTCACGATATTGAAGATTTTTTGCATCCCCTTGTTTTTTCCCCGAGCCCATTTTAGAGCATTACTGCCATCACCCCAACCAGAAGATTGGGGTTATTAAAACTCTTTACAGGTTAGGGGCTCTCATGGCTTAGGTTTCTAGAAGGGTATCATGGCGAATGCCAGCTTGGTTGTGCCTAAGTTCAGGTTTAGAGTGGGTCAGTCAAGGATCAGAGGTGAGATTTTGGAAGGATGGCTGGTGTAGCGATACGAAGCTCCAAGATGATTTTGGTCATATTTTTTTGTTAGCCACTAACAGGGAGGTAGTCGTAGGAGACTACTATGAGAGGCGGGGAGAAGGGGTGGTGTGGTGTTCGACGTTGAGATGAGATTTAAATGATTGGGAAATTGATGAAATATCGTGACTCTTGACATGCATAAGCTCCTCTGTGTGCCGAAATTAGGGATTACAGGGTTTGGTCTGGAAGCTAAATGGTCGTTTCTCAATAAGATCAAAATGTAGTCATTTGGTTCGGTCCCCTCGGGTACGTTTCCTCATCAGATTGTGTGGAATCCAGGTATTCTTCTCTTTCTTCCTCTAAAATGCAACATTGAATAAGATTCTCACTTTTGATCATTTATAGCATAGAGGGTGGAGGATGGCCAACCGTTGCTATATGTGCCTCTAAGCGGAAGAGTCTGTGGACCATTTGCTCTTGCACTGTCCTATTGTGTTTGGTATATGGGGCTATTTCCTTTCCTGCATGGGTGTGGACTGGGTCTTTCCCACTTCCTTTCACAACTTTTTATCTTGTTGGTCTTTGGTCAGTGTGGTTGGTGCTCGGGAGGCACTTTGATCGGTTCTCCCTAGAGCCATATCATGGATGATATGGAAAGAGAGAAAACTTGAGTTTTTGAGGACACCTCATCATCTCCTTCTCATTTATATGCACGCATTTGGTTGGTTACATTAGAATGGGCTGGTATTCGTAGTGTATGGGAGGAACTACTGGTGGTGCTGGGTTGAGCTCTGCATGGCCGAAGAAGTTAGGCTAAGAGGACAAGAATGCTACTATTTTTTTTATTGCATTTGAGTTTATTTGCTAGTAAATTCTTGCTTCGAATGCTCTCATGTACCTGTATCCTTGTCTTTCTATTTATATATTTTGCTTGATTACCGATAAAAAAAAGCTTTTGCTTTATTTGAGTTTCCCACACCAATTGGCCTGAAGTAAATATAGATCACTTACCATTATATGAAAAAAGCTTCCAATAGTAGGTGCCAGCTAGTTTAGTTAGTAAAGTCTCTTGGCGTCGTACCAAAGACTTGGGATCGAATCCCACCTACATTAGGGTTGGGGGGTTTATGGGAGGGGGAGGGCTACCCCTCATTGTGTAGCCCATAGGTCCATATGGCCTCCAATGAACCAAAAAAAAGCCTCCAATACCCAAATGGCCTTCATTCCAAAATATGCTTTTTTTTTTCAATCTGCTCTCCAGTTTGCTTATTTAGAAGCAATCCAAAAACTTTCATTATGCCTTATCAACTCTTCATGGCGTGATTTTTCGCTGACCAAATAGGCATGCCACCTTTGGCATTTTGATCAGTTTCAGCACCTCGAAAATATGGGTTGATGGCTTCAATTAGATGTTGGACTGCAAGAATTAAATCCAGGAAGAGCAAACCATTGGTTTGTATCAGTATGAATCTTAGAATAGATTCATGCCAATAGGGTTTTGTTTCTTTTCTGGTTTTGTTTTGATGTACTTGTTTCAGTTCACTGCCTTGTAACCTTTTTTTGCTTTAAATCATTTGTTGGTCTTCATTAATATCATACTTATATTTACTAATCAAAAATATAAAAATGAATCTTAGAATATAACTAAAGGAAAATTATTAGTGTTGTTCTCTTTGGCTCTTTTTCATCTTTGACTGTTAATTTACAATTAAATATAATGGCCACCCAAGAATTTAAAAGGGAATAGCCAAGAACATAGTCACCTTTTCAGCCTAGTATATGCATTATTGCAGACGTCCAACTCCTATTTTATCCTTCTTTCCACTTCCTACACTTATGGTCAGAGTTAGACCAACAAGTTGATGCTTTCACCTGGGACGGAAGCACGGATAGATTTAAACACTAAGATGAAAACTAGTAGTATTGGGCATGCATTCCCCAGATATAAGGGGGACTAAAATGTTTACAGTTCTTATATTTTATTAATAATTTGTTTTTCTTTTATTCTTATGATAACAGATAATTTATCTCATATATTAATTGCACAACTCTCTGTCATTCTTTGCTCATAATGGAAAAGTAATAAGAAAATATGTCTTATGATCTTGGAGCGCAGAGACACTAGGTGGAGGTGATTATTTATTTGCATTCCGTATGCTTATGGTCTTGTTCCGTCGAGAGTTCTCATTCGGTGACTCATTGTTCCTTTGGGAGGTATGATATAACTCCAGCAGCCCATTCTTCCTCTCCTCTCTTTTCTCATGAACTATATATGTGTGCTTGTGTGTGTACGTGGGTGGGTGGATACACAAGGTTCTATACTTGATTTCTTGAGACATTCTGCACCCTTGAGAATGGGAGGTGGATTTCACAGTAAAGATTCAATTTGGCATAACATCTGCTGTTTTCGGGCAAACTTTTATGAAAATGTGAAATATATACCTATTTTCTATAAAATATTAAAATGTGATTACACACTTAGAAATCCTAATACTACCTATAAACAATCATATTAATTAAGACAAGTTTAGGAGTAAAACTACTCTCTAACGGGCATTTATGATATTCTGACAACTGAAATTAGATTGATGTATTTTGTTTGAAACATCCAATAGTCATAAGATGGATGTATTTAAATTCAAATAACATCCAAAACCATAAACAGTCAGATATTACAAGAGGGTCATTCATATCCACAAAGTTTATTTTATTTTATTTTAAAACTACGATATGATTGATTGTAGGACTCCAATTAATGACAAGTGTTTGTATCTTATGATTCTACAAGGTATACTAGCTTCGTTACTTTTTTAGTTATTTATTCAACTGGTTACAAATTATGACACAACTTAGAAATGTAACTCATAATTCCTAATATGACTACAATCATGTTAGGTTGCATACATTTTTTTTTCTTTTTCCTAACAAGGTATCTTAACTGACTCTTTTTTTTTTTTTTTTCATCCCTCTCTCTCTATATCGTGTCTCTCTGCTGCTTGTGCTGCCTAACAATTTATGCAAACACTAATATATTGATATGCATGTGCATGCCATCTTTTTTCCTTTTGTGTGGATATAATTATGATTCATATTGGTTTTCAGCTTATGAAATCTGGTATCTTTCTTTGTAATGGAGCCTTGATTTTTTTACCCTGCACAGATGATGTGGGCTCTGGAGTACGATCCTGACTTATTCTATATGTATGAAGAACCTGACTCAGCTAATGGGAAAAGTGAGGGATCGAAAGGAAAAGCAAAGTCAATACGACAATGTGGGAAGTTTGAGAGGGAGAATATGAAAAATGGAGCAAAGAATGCAGAGGCCCCCCTCCCTATTTCACTTTTTCTTGTTGCTAGTGTCTTAAAAACCAAGAGCTCAAAGCTACTGCAAGAAGCACGGGGCCTTGATGATGTTGTTAAGGTAAGCACCACACTAGGATAACTCGTAATGCACCGGGGAGCAGTAAAACATTGCACTCTTTCATGCATCATATTTGCCTTAGCGAGAGCACCATTCAGACTTCTTTTCATCAAAACATGGTTCTAAGTTTCCACCAAGGACATTTTAGTCAGTTCCAATGTAATAATCGGAAGTTTATCATGTTGTTATTGGTTAAAGTTTTAGTAATTTCTAAACCCCGAGACAACATAAAACACACAGTCTACCACCATAGTTTCGTTAATAATGAAGCATATTTTATTCATTAAATGAATAGTGAGGTAAATATTTTAACAAGGCTTTCTAGTGGGGCAATTTTGTCTTATCTGTTGTATTCTTCGCTGCCAGATATTGAACGATATAACTGGAAATATAGATGCCAAAAAGGCTTGCAGTGGCGCGATGAAGCTTCACAAGAAGTATCTAAAAAAGGTAAATGATCAATTCATCTCTCCCTATGGTTGAATAGAGTTCATGGTCTTCTTTCTATGGAGACGTGGAGGATTCCTCCCCACCCATTCCTTCCAAATTATTTCAGAACTTATAAAAGGGTGAGATGCCAAGTTTCACAGACTTGAACACGGGTGTTAGAATCCGACATGGATGCAAGGTTCCGAATTTAGCGAACCAAAAAAATAGGATTTGAGGACGGGGCATTTTAAATTTTATTTTAAATAAATTATATATTTAAAATTTTGTGTGAAGAATGCAATTAGAGATTGCAAATGGAGAAAATCAAATATATGATAAGTTGATAACATAAATAATTGCAGTCAACACTAAATAAATAAATAAACTATAAGTGAAGATATTATATTGAAAAGTCAAATAGAACGTATATTAAGTTTTCCACAATAACTAAAACGGTTAATCTATTACATGATTAGTTTTCCATGTACCAAACAAGCAATGGTCTACCATACCAATCAGCCAATCCTGACTAGTCAATTTATGGGCATTCCCTTAAAGACTATTGACCTGTCTATTGTAGCCGCTCATGTTTAGATCTGTTGACAGGTTAAGATTTTCCATTTTTTCTTTGTTTTTTTTTACTATTTCACATTCAAGACATGGCCCACCAAATCAATTGGCTAGACGATGAGTTGGTGGACCATGTATGGTATATAAACCACCAATACTGTCATGGCCAACTGAAATATGTGGAACTGATGCTTTTAACTTCTATCCTTTTTTCGTCTTTTTTCATTCTCCTTTTGTTGAGAGAATTTCTTTTGATCCCTCTTACTGTGCATATAATGTTACTGCAGGCCAAGAAGATGTAAGCTTATAATTAAAGAAAATTTTCGAATAGAAGTATTGATTTTCCGCTTATTCGATGGAATAATTGAAGGTTTTTGTGCTCAACTACATGTTGGAAAATAATAATTCATCATTTTCATGACAAGATTGGCCTAGAGGAAGCTCCCAGTATACCTTCCAACCGGCAGAAGCTCCAGCAGAAGCAATTTTTTTATGTGAAATTATCATTTTTCATTATTTGTATATCCAAACTTTCTATTGGAAGGTTTACTATGATTCTGTGCTGTATTACCATTTGTTGTGGTTAGTAATGGTTGATGCCGTGATGAAATACAAAAAATAAAATTGTCATTCAAGCTCGATCCATATCAATGAAGTCCTTATAATATTTTATTGGGTCGGAGTGCTAGAAATCTTTATAATTGTTGTATGTGAATTTCATCCTTTTTCTTTGTTTGTATATCCAAAACTTTTTATTGTACAATGATTCTGATTCGTATTACCATCTGGGTCGGAGTGATAAAATCTTTATAATTGTTGTATGTGAATTTTGTCCTTTTTTTGTCAGTATGTCCATAACTTTCTATTGTACACTGTACAATGATTCTGAATTGTGTTAACATTTGTTGTGGTTTGTAACTTTGTAATGGTTGATGAAATGAAAAAAAAAAAAACTTGCCTACTCAGGTTATCACTATATTCAGGTTATTTATTGGGTGAGAGTGAAAAAAGGACATGTAATGGTTGTTTCAGTTTTTTGTCAAGAGGGATTCACTTGTTTTGAAAGATTATATCAAGGCTTCTAAGCTAGTAGCATCATAGTGGCAACAAGTTGGAACTAATTGTACCACTAAATTTTGAATTATTATAATGTTTCTTAACTAGGATCTTAAAGAAACACAGGAACCTGCGATATAACTGTAGGCAAAACCAATGTACTTTTCGTAGATCCAATGGTATCCATTCTTTCGGTCTAAAGAAAAAAAAGACATGCTTTATCTCCTTTATTCTCAAGCAAATCATTCAAATGAATCTCGTCTTTCGCTAAAAAAAATTGAGTTCCCAAAGCCATAGGAGATGAAAATTCTTACACCATGTAGTGTCACTTACTCCATTAGCTGTTATGTTAAAATCCTGAATCTCTTACTCTCCGAGACTCCTTTACCAACTCTACACTTCCACGCTTTACTTTTCTCCATGGTGCATTGGAGCAACATTTTGAGGCCAGAAGACCTTACTGAAAATCAAAAGTGTTCTCCTTTACCTTCATGGATACCCAAGATATGAAAATAACAATGTGATTCGGCGTTTAAAGATGTCAGTGGCTTGGTTTTATATGTCAATATTCAGTTAACATTGGGGTCTGGGGATATCAATCACATCACTGACCTTTTGCAATAGAATAAAAAAGCAACACTCAAAGAGTTTACTCTATAGGGCTGGGATACAGTCACATATTCTATGAAGATAGATTCCCTCTCATGTGAAAGCAATGAGAGTTTTCATGGTCATTTAGTTCCACGAGAGTTACGCCAGTTGTCTATAAACTCTCTCTTTTTACAATAAAAGCCACATAGTGGAGACAGGGGGTTTGGCAGACCCCTAGGGGGAGGGGACATAAAACCAAAACCCCTAGACCAATAAAAATTACATGATGCGAATTCTACCAAAACCCAAATAATCCATTCTTAAGGATCCATTCCTCTTCACGAGCTGGGGACTTCCTCAATAGAATTAAAAATACCTGAACTCTGGGTGAGGCAACATTAGATTCTCTATAGATGTGATGAATATTATAACGAATACTATGAAGCCGAATGTCAATAAGCTTCTTCCAATACCAAACAGACCAAGAGGTATTAGAGATTATAGAGATTGAAGTTACAACCAGTGTAGAATCCGACTATCAGAAAATTAATATAATGTGGTTCTCCGCTTTTTTTTAATTTATGAAAGGCAAATACATAGAATATTTGTAAGGAACAGGTTCCTAGGCCGTAGACAAATAAGATAACTTCACTTGAAGCAGGTCTACGTGCTTCTGAAATTGATGCAATCAGAACAAAGCAATTTGATAAACAATTACACCTAAATACAGCTAATATACAACATAGATTCGAGAGATTCAATTTCAACATTCCATATGCTTAAATGCACAAACATTTAACCCATCTCGTAAACATTTATAGAGTTTTCTAGAAAGTATAAACTCTATGGTATGGTTGCTCAAGATATGATTATGTGTTTCTCCACAGAAGTATAAAGTCGGGAAAGCCTTAAAATGTTTGATGTGAAAACTGAATTATTTAACAAATGGTCACTTCAGACAAATCTGTAACTGAGAATGAAGCCATTCCTGATAAGGATATCTCTGTGATTTTACACAATGTAAAGAAGATAAGAGTATCCTATCCCTGGCGGAAGAGGTTATTCATCTGGAAATGTGCATCAGGAATTGTGACAAAGGGTAAGAAAAAAGTACACTTATTATAGGATTATAATTTTGGTGGCAGAAACATTTAGACAAGGGCATATTGAATGTTGCTGGCCATTACCATATACATAATGAACCTTAGAGGATCTCCTCTACCAAGATATTGAAGTAGTAGTGTATATCTTTTGTTGTATATGAACAACATTCTTTTGTCTGGCAATGCACACTCTCTTGAATTTACCAAAGATATGCCTACTTAGAAGATTTGAGATGGAACAAGGCTATTCTTCATAGTAATTGTGCATTAGGATTCATTGAAACTTCACTCGAAGATAGTAGGGATGTCCCAAGAGCTTCTATGTGGAATATCACAACCCACTTTTGAGGACAAGGGGGACATGTAAGCATTTTTTATCTGGGTTATCAGGAAAATAACCTATTTTCTTTGGAAAAATAGCCATTTCCAAGAGCATTTGACTCGGCTTGATGTGAATTCCTATTAAATAAGAGGAGATTGTTCGGACCTGTCGGGTGATGGAGTAAGATTTTCATTATCTGGTTGTATTGTATTCATAAGGCTTTTGCTAATAGGTGATTTTGTCTTCTGAAAATCACATCCTCTGTTCTTGGAAAGTTCTTGTGGTATTCCTAGAGGTACATGGTTTCATCTCTAAATGGTACATAAAAATTAACTTTTTATTTTCTTTCTGTTTTATTATAATGCCTTCACACGATGACTGACAAAATTTAGAGTCCACCGTAAATTAATCTTACATGTTATGCTATTTTTTTTATGTATACCCATTTTGATTCACACTGGATGCCAATATTTTTAATTGTTGGTTGCATAAGCTGTGGGTGGGGATTATATTTCTAATTTATATCTAGTTCATTCAAATTTTTGCTTGTTGACAATCATGCCTTTATAATATCTTATTCATCTGTGTCCATCTACAAATTCTATAAGCATATAAAAATTTAGAACATCAAAAGTAAATTGCTTGGTATCACCTGTATTGATGTCTAAAGAGCTCTGTAAGTTTCTTGAATATTCTTGATAGTGTGAGCGCGGGTTTCGGGAGAACCCTGGTTTGCATCTCACGGGTTGAGTTAAGAGTCGCCACCTATTCATTCGGAAGGGATAAGTCCCCAAGGTTTGGATAAGGTCTTGGTCTGCGATTAGAGATCAGAGTAAGAGGTTCGGTTAAGTCCGGGGAAGGGGTTAGGCACCCCGGCACTTCCACTTTCAGTGGTTCCCTACTTGCTAGGGTTAAGCCAAATTAATCTCAGTTTTAATCAAATGCCCTAAGTATTTAAGATAATGCTAATCTAAGAAGGAGAAAATCCTAGACTAGGGTCGAACCCGGGTTGGGCTGCCTACGTACTCACATAGGGGTGAGATCAGACCGAGCGTAGTTCTGGCACATGAGCCCGTGCCAAGGCTAGGGGAGTGTGTGTGTGTGCACCAAGGGTGGCTTAGGGTCTAGCCGGGAGGCTAGGGGTGGTTGACCGAGTTGGTCAAGTGCTTGGTATTGGGCCCGGTAGGCCTAAGGTAAGTCCGATAGACTAGGGTTGGGCCCGGTAGGCCGAAGGTGAAGCCCGGTAGGCTAGTTTGGGCCCGGTAGGCCGAGATTGGGCCCGGTAGGCCAAGGGTGAGCCCGGTAGGCTAGGGTTTGGCCCGGTAGGCCGAGGAGTGAGGCCCGGTAGGCCCAGGGTGTCTTAACCAAGGGTTAGGGTTGCTAACCGAGGTTAAGAAAGGTGATTAACCTTGGTTAGGGGTGCTAACCATGGTTAAAAAAGTCCAATATCAGATTTTTTGGTCCTTTTGAATTTTTCTGATTTTTTTGGGATTTTCTCAGATTTTTTCCCAACGGTCAAAGGTGCTTAACCGCGGTTAAGGAGGGGAGGTCACCATGGTTAAGGGTCTTAACCATGGTTAAATGGTCAAAAGAGACCATTTTTGGGTTTCTCCTAATATTTTGGATTTTTTGAGCATTTTTCCAGATTTTTTCCGGGTCAGGATTTTTTACCCGTGGTTAAGGGTCAAAAATGGGGTCGACTCTGATTAAGTGTCTTAACCACAGTAAAAAATGAAATTGAAGACATTTCTGGATTCCATGTAATATTTATGATTTTTTGATGATTTTTCCAGAATTTTTGCTAGGTCATGGGCCGCTTAACCATGGTTAAATGTTAACCACGGGTGAGTTTAACCATGGTTAAGGGGCCGACTGAAGCAAAAGTGGGTCCAAGGTTCATGGCAGGGCCTAGACTGGCCTCCTACCCGGTCTGGGCCCCCACAAATATCCGAAATTGCAAAAAACTCTAAATTTTCATCAAATTTTTAACCATAGTTAACATGAATTTAACTATGGTTAACAAGGGAATCGTGGGAATCCGAGACCACCAGTGGGTAGCCTGATATGTGGGGAACAGTTTGGGCCCTTGTGGGACCCAAGGGGATGCCGTATGTGGGCCCCACAGTGGCCCAAAGTTGCTCCGACAAACACCACATAAAATGACGATTTCTACCAAAAACAGATTTTTTCCCAAACTTTGCAGCAATTTTTCCGTTTATTGGCTCAACCCCTGGGGGATCCGAGACCATGGTAGCAAAGCCTACTATGAGGGAAACAATTTGGGCCCTTGTGGGGCCCAAGGGGAGGTCGGATGTGGGCCCCACAGAGGCCCAAAGTTGCCTCCTCGCACAGATTTTTACACTGTCGACCCCACTTTGGGGTCGATTTAACTATGGTTAGAGTGCGAGTTAGAGGCTGAAATTGTGCAAGGAGATAGCCTGGAGTATGGTGAATCTATCCATGGCCTTGGTTTTCACCAAGGCCGGGTCTAACCATGGTTAAACCGGGGTTACAGGTGGCTGCCTGAAACGGTTTTTTCCCAGATTTTTTTTGAAAAGAACTCTTGTTTGGGGTTGTTGTGTTTGAGCAATGAGTGTTTAGGGGGGTTTCTCATGGATTGAGGACCCCCCCCAGACCTCCGGGAAAGACCGCCGTGGTGTGGGGTGGTGGTGTCCGTGGCCACGCATCAAAGGGAGACCCCCCATGCACGGTTTCGAATCACTGAAATTAAAGGAAAAAAAAAAGAAGAAGAAAGCAATATGGGACCCCTGGAATGGGACCAGGGGTCCCTTACAATGAGAATTGCAGTAAAAAAAGAAGGGAGGGAGTCGTATATACCTTGCTACAGCCGCGGTGTTGAAGCCGAGAGAGGTGGCCGCGCGGTGGTGGCGACCTGGGCGAGCTAGGGGTGAATGGTGAGGCTTGTTGTGGAGCTTGGGGTAGTGCCCAAGGGTGGAGACAGGGAGTGGACGGACTGATCAAAGGGAGTTACAGAATTTTTTTTGTTTTTGAAAATCCCTTCAAAACAGTGGCTATGGAGGGCTTTTTAAATAGAAGAAGAATGAGGGGAGGGAAAGGGATAAGGATGAGCATGGGCGTGGGGAACACAACCTGAAAGAGGGACAGGGCTGCAGGGAAGCAGGAAGGCAGGGGAGAGGACGCAGGGATCAGTGGCCTGTACACTCGTCCCTTTGACAGGGACGATGAACAGTGCCACTTTTTTTTTTTTTTTTTTTTTTTTTTGCCTTACTGATTTTGGGCCCAACCCATATGTGCATGGGCCAACGCCTATTGGCTTTGCCACATTGGGTTGGCTCCGAAAAATCAAACCTTTTTTTTTTTTTTTAATTTTTTCATTATTTGGTTTAGGGTGGGTCCCACCCCCTACTACCCTAAAAAATCATGGTTTTATTTTTTTATTATTATTTTTTGAATTTCAAACTTTTGTTTTATTTCCTTTTTGGGCTAGACCCCCACACATGTGGGGAAAGCAAAAAGTACTTTAATCTAAAACAAAAATTTGAATTTTAAAAAGGGGTAGTGTGGGTCCTACCTTAGATTTGGCTTAATGGGCCCATGCTTGGGCCCACAAACAAGGTTTTATCCATTTGGGACTTGAAAAGGGGCCTTGAGCCCATGGGACTTTGCCTAGGGCTTGGGCTAGGGCTAGGCTTGGGCTAGACCTAGGTTTAGGTGAGCAGGGTGTAAAAATTGGGTGCTTACAGCTGCCCCTCTTTGCCGGAGAGTGCCAGGATGGCGATTGAACGGCAAAGACTGGAAACATACTATTTTTACACCGAGATGAATGTTAAGAATGATGCATGCTGTGCAAATGGTGATTGTGGTGAAGTGATGAAGACTATTGTTAGAGGATAGCGAGTAGCAGGGGAAGAACATGAATGCAGGGATGACGTGGCCCTAAGGCCCTGGCCGGAAGGAAATGTCACTCGGAAGCGACGAGAGGGATCGATCGAAACAACGTTTCCCGGGGGATATTAGCCGGATCGATCAGATGACCCCCCGGGTGTCGAGAACACAGGGGGTGTTGGTCATTCCAGGTTTCGACAAAGTGTGTTATGTCGACGCTCACCTGGTATGCTAAGGCCACACGAGGTGTCAAAGAGGAGGACATGTAAGTGGTGTACACTGTCAAGGTACACGCGGGATGTCGAGCACGCGAGGTGTCAACAAAGTGCGTTATGTCGATGCCCACCTGGGATGTCCAGGACACACGGGGGTGTCACAAAGGGGACATGCGGGTGGTGTACACCGTCAAGGTACACGCGGGATGTCGAGCACGCGAGGTGTCGACAAAGTGCGTTATGTCGACGCTCACCTAGGATGCCCAGGACACACGGGGGTGTCACAAATGGGACATGCAGGTGGTGTACACTGTCAAGGTACACGCGGGATGTCGGGCATGCGAGGTGTCGACAAAGTGCGTTATGTCGACGCTCACCTGGGATGCCCAGGACACACGGGGGTGTCACAAAGGGGAGATGCGGGTGGTGTACACTGTCAAGGTACACACGGGATGTCGGGCATGCGAGGTGTCGACAAAGTGCGTTATGTCGACGCTCACCTGGGATGCCCAAGACACACGGGGGTGTCACAAAGGGGACATGCAGATGGTGTACACTGTCAAGGTACACGCGGGATGTCGGGCATGCGAGGTGTCGACAAAGTGTGTTATGTCGACGGTCACCTGGGATGCCCAGGACACACGGGGGTGTCACAAAAGGGATATGCGGGTGGTGTACACTGTCAAGGTACACACGGGATGTCGGGCATGCGAGGTGTCGACAAAGTGCGTTATGTCGACGCTCACCTGGGATGCCCAGGACACACGGGGGTGTCACAAAGACGGACATGCGGGTGGTGTACACTGTCAAGGTACACACGGGATGTCGGGCATGCGAGGTGTCGACAAAGTGCGTTATGTCGACGCTCACCTGGGATGCCCAGGACACACGGGGGTGTCACAAAAGGGACATGCGGGTGGTGTACACTGTCAAGGTACACGCGGGATGTCAGGCATGCGAGGTGTCGACAAAGTGCGTTATGTCGACGCTCACCTGGGATGCCCAGGACACACGGGGGGGTCACAAAAGGGATATGCGGGTGGTGTACACTGTCAAGGTACACGCGGGATGTCGGGCATGCGAGGTGTCGACAAAGTGCGTTATGTCGACGCTCACCTGGGATGCCCAGGACACACGGGGGTGTCACAAAGGGGACATGCGGGTGGTGTACACTGTCAAGGTACACACGGGATGTCGGGCATACGAGGTGTCGACAAAGTGCGTTATGTCGACGCTCACCTGGGATGCCCAGGACACACGGGGGTGTCACAAAGGGACATGCGGGTGGTGTACACTGTCAAGGTACACACGGATGTCGGGCATGCGAGGTGTCGACAAAGTGCGTTATGTCGACGCTCACCTGGGATGCCCAGGACACACGGGGGTGTCACAAAAGGACATGCGGGTGGTGTACACTGTCAAGGTACACACGGGATGTCCAGTGGTGTACACTGTAAAGGTACCCACAGAATGTTCAAAGATTTGAGGTATGGCCTGGAGGCACTAGCCGAATTGATGTTGATATGACTGAAAGGTACTGGATTTTGATCAAGATGATTGATGCTAAGGTGCGCGACATGATTAAGTGCATGTAATGTGTTGTGCGACTTGAATGTATTGGATAAGGCTTTCACCTTGTATGCAGCTAATATGTAGCTATGATGTATTGAGTGCAACTTGATTTTGTGCAGTTAGAGTGCAATGTGAAATTTGGATGCAGTTAGTTTGAGTGCAGTGAATGACTTGATTGAGTGTGTGCAACTAGTGTGCAGTTGGATTTGAGTAGCTAGAATGCATTATGTGCGACTCGATTGAGTGTGTGCAACTAGTGTGCAAATGGATTTGAGTAGCTAGTGTGCATTATGTGCGACCCAAGTGAGTGTGTGCAACTAGTTTTCAGCTAGACTTGATTAGCTAGAGTGCATTATGTGCGACTCGATTGAGTGTGTGCAACTAGTGTGCAGCTTTACACGGCTTGACTTATGCATGAGAGGTTAGACTAGTCCTGGTTTCCCTAGTGTGGCATGCAGGTTAAAGGAGGGTTGGGTATATGACGCGCTCTTGGAGACCAGTCTTTTGCTATTTGAAGATTCTGAAGGCATTCGATTTTGCTCTCGCTTCTTGTTGAAACCGTGATGCATCTCGGGCGATTGCTGAGTTCTGTTTGACCTGGCCAAGCCGGTGGAAAGACACTTAGAATGTGATTGACCTGGTGAGTAGTGGGACTCTGGCGGTGATTGAGAGACGTCACAGGATTTGACAGACTTGGAAGACGTCACGGGATTTGACAGACTTCGGGGATGGCTGATCCGACGAGTATGGGAACTCTGATGGTGACCAGAAGGAGACTCATAATTTGAAGTTGAATGCTTCCTTTTCTAATGTGATTTAACAAGGAGATCACTTTCACAAGGTGAATGGATTTTGTCCTTAGGGATAGAGTACGATGCTAAGCAGATTTGTCCTGTTATGACATTGATGAAGTCATGATTTGCATCTTGCGGAGTCGGGCTTTGCTGAGGACTTGGGGTAGCTTTGCCAATGAAAGTTGCTCTGTCTCGCTGCTAATTGAGTATTCCGGCTAGGGAGACGCTTGCTGAAAAGAAAACTGGATGCTTTCAGATTCTTGCATGGGAGAATGTTTATAGAGAGCAATTAGAGGCTTCTGCTGGGGATCCGCTGGGGAATGTGCCCTTATTGTAGACCACTACTGATGATCTGGGGAATTAAGCTTTGCTAGAGGCTACTGTCGGGGGATCTGTTTTTCCGGGCCATCTGCTAGTGACCTATGGGGGATTGTCGGGAATTCGGCGAGCCTGATTATTGCCGGATCCTTTTGCTAAACTGCTCTTCAGCTTTTTCTCCCTTTTTTACCCTTGGAATAACCAAGTCATGGGGTTCGCATAGTTTTTGCGCAATGAGGCCATTGCCGGTTTTCCTCATGCCTGCGAAGCTGATAAATTTTCTTCCCCTTTTTGCCCCTGGTCTCGAGACCAGGTCTGGGGTTCGCGTAATTTTTGCGCACCAATGCCATTTCTGGTTTTCATTGGGCCCGCGATGGATTTGAACGGAGTTTTGTTCTCATTCCTTGGATGTCGGTGTCTCGCTTTCAGATACTTGCGTGATAAGCTACTTGCACCTTCAGTCTCTAGGGGATCTAGGAAGACTTGTGATAGGATGAAATGTAGGCTGGGAGACCGAAGTTTGGGACACCCTCGGATTTCTCCTTTGCAGTTATTCTTTTGGGGATCTCTTCCATTGTACTAGTTGTACTCTCCTGAGGATTTGTACTTTTGGATTTCCAGCAGAGTTTTTTTTTTTTTTAAATTTTGAGAGAGGTTGTCTCTGCTGGGGAGAGTTTCGAAAAAGGTTGTCTCTGCTTGGGGATTTTTTTTTGGAGAGATTTTCCTTGAAAGGTATCTGTTGGGGACAGAGTCCGGAGAGGTTGTCTCTGTGGGGAGTTTCTGACTCTTGAAATATTTCAACTTCTATTTTGGGTTTTCCTTTAATGGAATTTTTTTTTTACCCTTGACTGGAGAAGTTGAGAGGATTTTTTTGCTCTATCTCTGCAAGGAGACATTCCAAAGAGGCTTTGGTTCAACTGGGGATGGTTTGACTCTGCGTAATGGAGATTGGGGGGTATGATCCCTTTTTATGACCGCACCTGATTTGTCAGGCTGCCTACGTACCCTTTGTAGGATCAGGTCATGACGTAGTTCAGGCAAATACCACAGATTGGCAAGGGAGGGTGTCCCTGAAGAGGTTTTATGAAAGAAAGGCTGTTAGGCTCAAAGGGGCTAACTAGCGGATTTCATTGATCTGTAAAAAGGGTTTACATTGAAGGGGATGAAGGGGTGCCAACGATGGCTTCCTGTCCTTTCCCGAAGCGGCTAAAGGTGCAAGCGTTATTAGGCAAGACCTTAAGCGCTGTTCTTTGATTTTGCCCATTTGATTGGTTTGAGATCCGGTAGTCATTCTGATATTGTCCCTTGCTTTGTCGGGTGAGGTATTTGCCCCTAGTAAATCTGTGCAACTTTTCCCGCAGTTGTTAGTTACTTGTTCGGGTGTCAGCTCTTGTTCAAGTTGCCCCTTGCTCCAAGTATTGTCCTGGGGGAGCTTACGTCGGATGACCGGAGATGGGCTTGCCCCTTGCTTTTGATTGCCCCCCTGCCCCTGGTGTGGCGAGGTCTTGACCTTCACATTCAGAAATGCTACCCAGTTCTGTACAGGACAAGGTTCCTGGATGAGAATTCTGCTTTTCATCGTATTCTACCCCTGGGGATTATGGGTTTGATTATCTGTTTAAGTGATCTCTTGTTAAGGCAGATAAGCTTAGGAAGCATTCAGCTATGCTACGCAAATATGAAGATGAAACTCTTAAAAAAAAAGATTTCATTGAACTGAAAGAGTTTGACTGGACTCATACAGGGCCACTGCGGCCGACTCTTACATGAAAGAAATCCTAACTAAGACAGACTTAGACTGGACTTGGCTCTGATCAACCGAACTCAGCATTTCGCTTTCAGGTCTCCCTCTTCAAACGAGTTGGTGAAGACACTGCTCTAGGTGGCATGAAGGCGGCTTGATGATGGGTTGATGAAGGGATAGGGTTTTCAGGAACCCCAGCTACCAGGCACATAATCAAGTTTGCCCTCGTTGATTAGGTCTTCAACTGCATGCTTCAAAGCGATGCAGTGATCAGTAGAGTGCCCAGGACCTTGATGAAAAGCACAGTGTTCATGCTCCTTGTAGTTGTGGTTCCGTTTGGCTAAGGCTTGCAATGGGGTAGGACCACGGAGTGTGATCAATTTCCTATCAATGAGAACTGGTAGGAGTTGGCTGAGAGGAGAAGGGGTGAAATGCTTGGGTGGTGCCCGCTCTTTCTTAGGCTTGGGAAGCGGGTTAGAGGAATGTTTCTGTGGTTGTGCCACTGGGTTGGATGCGTTTGTCTGAGAGGTAGGGGGATGGATCTGGGTTTGCCCTTGTGCCACCAAGAGCTTGTTGAGAGTGGTAGCCATATTTTGGAGGAGAGACTTGATTTCCTTGATGTCTTGCTCTTGACGGAGGAGGGTTGTCAAGATGATTTCTTGGCTACTCGATGCTTCTCCACGTTCCATCGCTTGAGTCCTTAAGTTACCGCCTCAGTAAGGTGAGATCTGGAAAGATAGAGCGAGTCAATACCGAAGGTAAGGTATGTGAATCTAAAATACATGAGCATGCACGGGTAAAAACCCAATGAATGAGGTGAGACTCAAAAAGAGAAAAGACTCGACTCTAAGCAGCACTCCTGATGGGATAGAGTGAAGGATAGACATGGTCTATTGATTCTTGTAGTTGGGTCACTTCTAGGAGTGCTGTCGACTACATGATGTGTGGGCTGTACTCGAGTGATGCTAATGCAGTGAGTGCAATGACAATGATGCCCTGGCTAGGATAGACTGGACTCTTACAGCTTGGAGGGCGATGCCTAGCCTAGGATAGACTGGGTTCTATATTTTCTGGATAGGTGCAAGTGTTGTGCCCTAGTATGCAAATGTGGTGACAGTGCATGTGTAAATGCCTAATGTAGTGTGCCGATGCTGCTAGTGTAGCGTACCGGTGATGCAAGTGCAAGTGTAAGGTGCAGTGTACATGTAGTGTATGTGCAGTGATCCTAGCTAGTGTAAATGCAATGCATGAACAATGATGAGGGTGCATGGATGATGCAGTAATGCCAGAGGGGCCCAGTGCAGGTGTTTGTGCCTAATGTCGTGGTATCATTGTGAATAGAGTGACTTGCCGGCTAAACATGCACGTTCATAATGCAAGAAGAAAGGAAGGACTTTGTGCAAGAAAAGAGTACAGGACTATGACTCAAAAAGAGAAAAAGACTCGATCCTAGGTAGGTCCATCAGGGATCGCGAAGTCAAGCGGTCGGGGCACACCGTCTAGGTCCATGATTTGTTGTTGGAGGGATGTGACCTCAACCTCCAAATCCTCAATGGCTTCAGCAGCATTGAACATCTGAGATCCGAACTGTCGGATCCGAGGAGTCATCTCAGCCTTTGCACTATCGAGGTGCTCTAAAAGTGTAGCTGAGCCCTAATGACGGCTGTTTTTCTGGTGTCGCCTTTCCGCTTCTTCTGACAAGACCAGACTGTCTGTTCGAGATGCTCGATCTATGGCCTGAAGTTTTGCTGTCCCGCTCTACATCCTGAATGTTTGTTGAGCCTTCTGTAGCTGCTTCTCTTTCAACTGAATTTTGAAGCTGTCTCTTCAGGAAGATGTTTCTCCAGTGGACTACCTTTTCAGCCAAGGGTATAGTCCCATGTGATGGAGCCGAGATGGGTGTGGGCAGTTCCCTGGGTACAGGCATGGGAGATGGAATGTCAGGATTTTCCATCCAAAGTCGGTATGCTGCATCTGTAGGTGGTCCTGATGTAACCACAAAGTCTGTCCGCTGATCTCGTCTGAAGTTTTTGCCAATCTGACATGAATCGACCTGTGAGGCTGTCGGAACGTACAGTGAAAGTGATCCAATCATTTCTCTGCCGGTCTATAACTGGGATACGCTGAGGGAATCCGAACTGTCGAAGGACTAGGAGTGGAATGCAGGCTGCGAAGCCTGTAAGTCTGGCAAGGATCATGCATTGCCTTCCAGTGATGACAACTCACTGCCGTATGATCTCCTCTGACAGGGTTTGGAGAAGCTGGTAGAGCTTTTTGATGTCTGTAGTTGCTATCGAGCCCTGATTCTGAGAAATCTCTCGATGTAGACTGTAGACTTCACGGAGGTTGATCGGTGCAGCTATGATCGTAGGCAGGTGTCCTGCTAGCCACAAGTGTAGGAGATATGCACTGGCATGGAAGATGCCCCTTCTGTGGTCTGCTGCCTGATTGAGAGCCCTGAGAAGCTCTGCCAAGATGATTGGTACTGTGCAGGAGTTGTGCATGTCCTTGAGGATCCCTACCTTAACTGGTTCGACAAGGGTACGGCATCTCGGGAATGCCAACTGAAGTATGGTTATCAGTGCAAAGGCACTGAGGTCGGGAAGTTCCGCTATACTAGAGTCAGGGTTTCCCTTGCACTTGTACTGCTTTCAAGATACTCTACTAGTATCCGACCAAAAAGAGCTGTTAGGACCGAGCTACAAGCAGGCAGGCTTGATATGCAAAAACCTAAACTGGTCTGCCTAGTATGTTGTCTTGTAACGCGGTACTATGGCTACGCCGTCCATGTTTAACCCTAAGATGCGCTGAATCTCTTCCAGTGTTGGACACGGTTTGTTCTTACCAAAACGGAACACCATGTAAGATGGGTTCCAACACTGGAAATCTGCGTTCATGAGGCTTGGATCTGGTTTAACCATGGATAGGTTTAGGATAGCCCCGGTTTTGAAGTACTGAGCCCAAGCGATACCCTGACTCGGGGTGAAGACCTCAATTGCTTTCTGGAGGTTGTGATCACATGCCCCCTGAGAAGTCAAATGCACAGGCCGGGCCGGTTGACCAATTGACTGGGTTATCCCTGAAGGACCTGCCATCTAGACTCGATGTGAGTGCACTGTGTATGCAGATAAAATATGCAAAAATGATGCAATATTTTCTGGGTGTGACAAGGCACATGTGATCCGATAGGGCAGACGGACAGAGTTCCGGCATGCTTTACCCGGGTTGTTGGGAACCGGGGGCCTATCGGGTCAAGGTCGAGGATAGGTCTGGTGAAGACCTAATCGACTGGGATTTGAACCCCATATGTTATGTCAGGAAGTAGGCTAAGATGTGTTTTATTACAAGCACAAGTTTGGCTCATTACATGCCCCTGATGGGTGGTTATCCGGGTAGAGTGTGCCCGGGTAGTCAACCATGACTGGGGACAGGTATAGGGTGCAAGCAAGTTAGGGTTTAGAGTATCCCTCCAGGTGGGCTGCTTGTAAGCTATACCCTAGCCTAGGCTATATGTATGCATGCTGGGGTATGCAAGAGTGTGTTCCTAAGGATGGGGGGATCACTTAACACCGTATATGCGACTCCCTGAAAGGGACGATTGGTGTAAGCGGGAGCGTTCAGAACCGTTTCCTGAGGATAGTCACCCAACAGGCCAAGTTCCGCGGACCTCCAAGACTGTTAAGCCCCTGTCACTGAGGATAGTCATCCAGCAGCCGTGAGCGTAATAAGCCTGTCTAATAGGTATTGGGTTGATTACACTACAATGGTATGAATGATATGCACAGTACACAAATCATCAAAGAGATGTAAAATGATTAGTATTATGTTAAATACTTAAGCATTTGATTAATTTAAGGTTTAGTTTGGCTTAAACCTAGGTTCCGGGTTGAACTTTATAAGCCCCAGCAGAGTCGCCAGAGCTGTGAGCGCGGGTTTCGGGAGAACCCTGGTTTGCATCTCACGGGTTGAGTTAAGAGTCGCCACCTATTCATTCGGAAGGGATAAGTCCCCAAGGTTTGGATAAGGTCTTGGTCTGCGATTAGAGATCAGAGTAAGAGGTTCGGTTAAGTCCGGGGAAGGGGTTAGGCACCCCGGCACTTCCACTTTCAGTGGTTCCCTACTTGCTAGGGTTAAGCCAAATTAATCTCAGTTTTAATCAAATGCCCTAAGTATTTAAGATAATGCTAATCTAAGAAGGAGAAAATCCTAGACTAGGGTCGAACCCGGGTTGGGCTGCCTACGTACTCACATAGGGGTGAGATCAGACCGAGCGTAGTTCTGGCACATGAGCCTGTGCCAAGGCTAGGGGAGTGTGTGTGTGTGCACCAAGGGTGGCTTGGGGTCTAGCCGGGAGGCTAGGGGTGGTTGACCGAGTTGGTCAAGTGCAAGGTATTGGGCCCGGTAGGCCTAAGGTAAGTCCGATAGACTGGGGTTGGGCCCGGTAGGCCGAAAGTGAAGCCCGGTAGGCTAGTTTGGGCCCGGAAGGCCGAGATTGGGCCCGGTAGGCCAAGGGTGAGCCCGGTAGGCTAGGGTTTGGCCCGGTAGGCCGAGGAGTGAGGCCCGGTAGGCCCAGGGTGTCTTAACCAAGGGTTAGGGTTGCTAACCGAGGTTAAGAAAGGTGATTAACCTTGGTTAGGGGTGCTAACCATGGTTAAAAAAGTCCAATATCAGATTTTTTGGTCCTTTTGAATTTTTCTGATTTTTTTGGGATTTTCTCAGATTTTTTCCCAACGGTCAAAGGTGCTTAACCGCGGTTAAGGAGGGGAGGTCACCATGGTTAAGGGTCTTAACCATGGTTAAATGGTCAAAAGAGACCATTTTTGGGTTTCTCCTAATATTTTGGATTTTTTGAGCATTTTTCCAGATTTTTTCCGGGTCAGGATTTTTTACCCGTGGTTAAGGGTCAAAAATGGGGTCGACTCTGATTAAATGTCTTAACCACAGTAAAAAATGAAATTGAAGACATTTCTGGATTCCATGTAATATTTATGATTTTTTGATGATTTTTCCAGAATTTTTGCTAGGTCATGGGCCGCTTAACCATGGTTAAATGTTAACCACGGGTGAGTTTAACCATGGTTAAGGGGCCGACTGAAGCAAAAGTGGGTCCAAGGTTCATGGCAGGGCCTAGACTGGCCTCCTACCCGGTCTGGGCCCCCACAAATATCCGAAATTGCAAAAAACTCTAAATTTTCATCAAATTTTTAACCATAGTTAACATGAATTTAACTATGGTTAACAAGGGAATCGTGGGAATCCGAGACCACCAGTGGGTAGCCTGATATGTGGGGAACAGTTTGGGCCCTTGTGGGACCCAAGGGGATGCCGTATGTGGGCCCCACAGTGGCCCAAAGTTGCTCCGACAAACACCACATAAAATGACGATTTCTACCAAAAACAGATTTTTTCCCAAACTTTGCAGCAATTTTTCCGTTTATTGGCTCAACCCCTGGGGGATCCGAGACCATGGTAGCAAAGCCTACTATGAGGGAAACAATTTGGGCCCTTGTGGGGTCCAAGGGGAGGTCGGATGTGGGCCCCACAGAGGCCCAAAGTTGCCTCCTCGCACAGATTTTTACACTGTCGACCCCACTTTGGGGTCGATTTAACTATGGTTAGAGTGCGAGTTAGAGGCTGAAATTGTGCAAGGAGATAGCCTGGAGTATGGTGAATCTATCCATGGCCTTGGTTTTCACCAAGGCCGGGTCTAACCATGGTTAAACCGGGGTTACAGGTGGCTGCCTGAAACGGTTTTTTCCCAGATTTTTTTTTGAAAAGAACTCTTGTTTGGGGTTGTTGTGTTTGAGCAATGAGTGTTTAGGGGGGTTTCTCATGGATTGAGGACCCCCCCCAGACCTCCGGGAAAGACCGCCGTGGTGTGGGGTGGTGGTGTCCGTGGCCACGCATCAAAGGGAGACCCCCCATGCACGGTTTCGAATCACTGAAATTAAAGGAAAAAAAGAAGAAGAAGAAGAAAGCAATATGGGACCCCTGGAATGGGACCAGGGGTCCCTTACAATGAGAATTGCAGTAAAAAAAGAAGGGAGGGAGTCGTATATACCTTGCTACAGCCGCGGTGTTGAAGCCGAGAGAGGTGGCCGCGCGGTGGTGGCGACCTGGGCGAGCTAGGGGTGAATGGTGAGGCTTGTTGTGGAGCTTGGGGTAGTGCCCAAGGGTGGAGACAGGGAGTGGACGGACTGATCAAAGGGAGTTACAGAATTTTTTTTGTTTTGAAAATCCCTTCAAAACAGTGGCTATGGAGGGCTTTTTAAATAGAAGAAGAATGAGGGGAGGGAAAGGGATAAGGATGAGCATGGGCGTGGGGAACACAACCTGAAAGAGGGACAGGGCTGCAGGGAAGCAGGAAGGCAGGGGAGAGGACGCAGGGATCAGTGGCCTGTACACTCGTCCCTTTGACAGGGACGATGAACAGTGCCACTTTTTTTTTTTTTTTTTTTTTTTTTTTGCCTTACTGATTTTGGGCCCAACCCATATGTGCATGGGCCAACGCCTATTGGCTTTGCCACATTGGGTTGGCTCCGAAAAATCAAACCTTTTTTTTTTTTTTTAATTTTTTCATTATTTGGTTTAGGGTGGGTCCCACCCCCTACTACCCTAAAAAATCATGGTTTTATTTTTTTATTATTATTTTTTGAATTTCAAACTTTTGTTTTATTTCCTTTTTGGGCTAGACCCCCACACATGTGGGGAAAGCAAAAAGTACTTTAATCTAAAACAAAAATTTGAATTTTAAAAAGGGGTAGTGTGGGTCCTACCTTAGATTTGGCTTAATGGGCCCATGCTTGGGCCCACAAACAAGGTTTTATCCATTTGGGACTTGAAAAGGGGCCTTGAGCCCATGGGACTTTGCCTAGGGCTTGGGCTAGACCTAGGTTTAGGTGAGCAGGGTGTAAAAATTGGGTGCTTACAGATAGCTTATACAATCACCCCTAAAATATATTTAATGCATTGAGAACCATAACAATTCCGTAGTTAATCTCTGTACCCACTCCTTGGTAACACAATTCACTCAGAAACAACTACAAAAGCTAGTGTAATGATAGGATGCAACCTGAAAAATATAGGCTTCTGGTTTAAGGCAGTCCCATCATATTCTAGTTTAAGCTTAGAAGTTGTGAGTAATCATTAATGAAGGTAAGGAAATGTTGCAGCAACTCTAAGAGCTAAGGAACCAAATCTTTGTTTGGCTCCTTGTTATGTACATATGTTTGATAGCTAAGATGTTGATTAAGGAATAAACGTTTCTGACATGCAAAGGAAGAGAAGGCCTTTAAAACATCTCATGAAAATCTCTAAAATTGACTTTCGTCAAGAATAGATGACATTGATAATAGTGCGAAATTTGAACTTATAAGGAATAAATACCATGGTAAGATCCAATAATCAAATGTGTTCAATTTCAAATTCAATAATCTCTTTCTTAGTAGTTGGATTTAATATCACAACGCTTCTTATTCAAGATCACAAATAATCAAACAAACTTCACACATGAAAACACCCTAGGCAAAACAAGCCCTGTCCACCTATTCATGGGACGTATTCAAAGAAATTGAAGATGAATCAGTCTATGTACAATGTAAAATTTTCCAGAAAGAATACTTTCTCTTCTGAATCAGAGACCAATAGAAATCCTCTTCTATTCCCAAATAAGAAATTGAATTTTGGTTCATACAAACTATTATAGTTTCTTGCTTCAAGTAATTTATACTGTTAGAACCTCCTGGGAGTGCTTCTGGGAATCAACTTTTCATAAAATCTGGCTTATAGCTAATCTTAATCTGGGTACATAATTTTCTAGCCACCCAAATGCACCACTTCCCCTCCAACGTTAACATAAAAAACATTCTTAACTTGAGGAGAAGAAAGTTGCTAACTCATTCATGAAATTCAGCTGAGGATCGTGGGGTTGGTATGATTGCTTAACTAAAAACTAACTATGAATATCTTACAAAAAGCTTATTCCCTTACAAAGTGAGGATTCTAACTTCACAAATCGAAATGAATTATCACCTGAGGCACATAATCAGAATCAGGAGCAGAAGTAATAATAAAAGCCTGAAATGATTGTCAAAGAAGTTGATCCATCATCAGCACAAAGGTCATAATTGTGAGGAAAATTACTGGTAGAAGGTTAACATGAGATCGATGACCATCTCCTGTAGGAAATTCTGTAGGAAGTGAGCACTCTTCCCCATTGAAAAACACTCTTGAAGGAAATCCATCTCCCTTTGCTATGTTTATGCCAGGAACCCCTTTCTTTGTAAATGAAATCACAGATTGCTGCTTACCAGGTACTCTCGGATCATGTTTTGGATCTGTTCCATTTGTTTCTCCCATCAAGAAAGTCAAACCGGGTAAGCCTTGGAAGAAGATGGTGTTGTTGAGTTGTGGTAGCTTTGTTCCATTGAACGAGTACACGTTTTGGTAACCAGGATAAGCTTTTTTCATTTGAATTGCAGTGAACCAATCTTCGAAATGGAAGTCTTCCCAATTGAAGAGAGTAATCCGAGCTGACCATCCTTTCTTATAGTCAGAATTAATGTGCCAATTGAGGCTAACCCCACAGTTGTCGCCACAAGGTAATGGGTTAGGGACATTATGGTGTTTTAATTTTGCCCAAGCTTTAGCTTTCGCTGTTCTATCGGCAAATGGTACAAGTAGAGCTTCAGATGGTAGAAGCAATGGTGTAGCATTCGGGTTGCAAGTGTCTGTTTCGTCACAACCACAAGCACAAGTATTGCAAGGGATGACAGAATCATTGTAAAAGGCAGAGAAGGAAACACAACAGTGAGAATTCTTGTTCTTTGGCCTGGTAATGTTGCAGACTACTTGCCAACTTGCAACAGCCGTACTCGTAGCCATTAGCCCACTCGGGTCTGGAAATTCTGTTGGGTCTACTCTAATTGGAGGTCCACATTTGTAGTCTGGATTAAGAATGCCATTGATTTTCCATTTTTGTGGAGGAGAAAGAGCGGTTCTATTCATATCAGGTGGAATCTTATATACCTGCAATTGGAAAATAGCTCTTGATTTGCTTTCATCCATGGTGGTTGGTAGGAGACTGCCATTTCTACAGCAGTATGGTAGGTTTCCAACTTTTTCATCTTTCTCTTTATCCGGAGGCAGGTCAGCCATGATCGGTTTCTTTTGGCAGTTCATGACAGGAGTGAAGTCGAGGTCTTGGTAGAATTGCCCCGCAGCACCGTAAAGGCATTCTGAATAATCCTTCTTATGAGTGTAGGCTCCTCTCATTGTGTATATGAACTCCCCTCTCATCCATTCCCAAGTCAAGTTCCAGTGATCAAGACGACCTAGAGGGTTATTGTTGTCGATAGTTACCTGAGCTAGATAGTTCCCTTCAAAAGCTTGGAGAACATCATAGGTGAGGGAAAGATCGCCATTCTGGCGAGGCAAGAACTTGGTTGGTTTAATAGCTTTGGCCTTGAATTTCGGATTCCTAACGCAACATACATGCATTGAGCTTCCTGATTTAAAAAAAAAAAAAAACCAATTACCCCACTGAATAAATAAAAAATATTTGATCTAGCTCAAATTTCTTAATTTAGACTTTTTTTTTAGTCTTGTTAAGGAGTGTTGACGTTTCTTTTGAGGGTCAGAAATTTCATCATAAGATCTAAGATCAATTGTTCGTCTGTTGTCAAGACATTTATCTCTGGTTTGCTTTCAGCGTTTTTTTTTTTCTTTTTTGTCCCAGATACCTTCAATGCATGCAACTATGCAAGTATTGAAGATGACACAATGTCAAACACAGCCTGCGCGAGAACCGAATGTGCTTACACGAGGTAAACATCATTGGCTACACTCAAGATTCGCAGACATTTGGGCCAATGCATTTTCACAAATCTCTGGAATGAACCAATTGAAGACTATTGATCCGAGAAACGGCTGGGATCCGAAAACTGAAATTTCTGGCCATGGTCAATCCAGGGGAAGGCCTAATATTTTGGAGAATCTGGGTAGATAACCATGTTGTTTGCCACTTTTATGGCATCTTCATCAAGTAAAAGGGAATGAGGATCCAAAAGATTTCGAGGTTAATAAAAATAAGGAATTAAGAAATACTTACGACGACGAATTGGTGCCGGACATTTGTACCCATCGTTTTCGAGCCTAATCGTCTTAGGCATTGGAATCCCAGGCGGCTTCACTCCAAACTGCGTGCCTGTCATCTCAATCTCCACCTGAATTTGGCTTAAATCTCCCGCCGTGTCAATGGAGGTTTTCAAATCTGCCTGAGGGTAGCCTGACATGTAGGTTCCATTCCCGACTGGAGCTGGGAAATCATCGCCGTCAATTATAACTGCTCCACTTGCAGAAACTAAAATCTCATCATGTTGAAACCCAATAAATATCTTCCATGCCTGGAGTTCATGAGACCCTGCGTTCAATACAGTTGCAGTGGATTTAAAGGCCCAGGCTTGCGCCGTCGCGTTTTTCACATGGGGAAATTCTTTCAGTCGAGAGATGAAGACATATGATAGAAAAATCCCATTGCAATTATCTTCTTCCGGGGGCGGGGCGGCCGGTTTCTCGTCTCCATAATCTTGCCCATGGCTTACATGAACTGTGTAAGAAATCAAGAAAAACATGAAGAAGAGCGCTTTCCACGCCATTTCCACCATGTATTTCTATCAATCTTAATTCAAAGAATTTAAGATGAAATTGAAGTCTGACACATGAATCCTATAAGGGAAATAGATCTTGGAGCTTCAATGGAGGATTGGGTGAAGACTAGACCGAGAAAACGCGGTGTAGTTGAAGAAATTTGGATCCCCCGAAGCCGCGTAAGACACACAGCAGAGAGGGTGATTGAGAAATGGGAGGTGAAGGAAACCCAGTTGAAATTGGCGATGAAATCGTTACAAAAATGTAATACTAAGTCAGCTGAAATCTCCACCTCTCAGTTAGCGGAACTAGAGGAGGAACATATAACGGTCTTCTGAAAATTTTGTAATTCTGGTATAAAATTTAGATGACAATATTGCCCTTAACTGACATGTTTTTCCATGATTACCCCCTCACGTTTGGCTCTGTTCCCCCAATTACTCAAGTTTTGAAAACCTTTTTCTAAATGCCCCCATGTGTACGGTTCGCACATGTACTTTTTTTTTTTTACCATTTTAACTTATATCTTTCTATGGAAAGACCTTTGTGTCCCACCCTTGTAAACATAACAACATTTGAGAAATTTTCAATCGATACCTCTTGTGCGACAAGCTCCGACCAACCTTTTTTCCATCCTTATGAGATTCTGAGCTTCCAATTGAGCTTTTGAGATTCCTTCTCACATTGTAAAAGTATGTTTCTTCCTCTACAAAACGTCATTAACCTAGAATGTTTATTGCATTGAAAATTTTCACATTTTTTTTCTAAAATAAATGATTTTAATGTATATTTGAAAGATAATGGCTTTCATTCATTGGAATGTGATTTAAAACCTTGAATTGAATATTTCTTAGTGTTTTTTTAAATATATTTTTCATACTATTTCAAATTCCGTCGATACTCACAGTGACCATTCATATCGATATGAGATGAATTTATGAGGTTGAAGATGATGTTGCTACTACTGTATTGACAATGTGCCTTTCTATACGCTTCAGCAACTGCTCTAGAAGATCTGATTTATTGGTAAAAGGTTGAAATTAGAGGGTTTGCACCATGTCCTGTACTCTGATGTCAAAGTAAGTATGTGAAGAAGATAATGAATAGTAAGAGCAATAAGAGTAAAAGATACGAAATTTCTTGGTCTTCAATCACTGAGTCTCTGAGGGTATTTATAAGTTTAACTCTGTATACCCATGGATGGCTATGGATGACCATGTCATTGTTTTACACTCATTACCAAATATGTCAGACAAATTTAGAGTCTTATATGTCACACGTATGAACCTACTATTACTTGAGTTGGTTTGAGTCTGACAGTACGCAGAAGTGACCAGCATTAAATGCTAAGACAGTGTTTTCCACTTATCAACAGAGTCAAGTGATCGCCTCCTAATCACTTCCTTCTACAAGTCGGTCTCGTTGTTGACTCAAGCTCGAGTCCATTGTATATGCGAACATGTACAGAATAAGCGTTGTTAAAAGAGGTTAGACACGATTGTCCCGTAGATAACGAATACGTTGTTCATAAGACAACGAGTACGTTCTTGTGAATACAACATGAACATTGTAAATAAGACAACGTGTACGTTGTGAATAAGACAATGTGCTCGTTATAAATAAGACAATAGGTCATTACTCTTTTTGGCCACGCGTCTCCCATCTGTTATGATAACAACGAAGACTAACTCGTTCTCCAACACTTAATCATTATTACGAGTTTTATCCCTTACACAACCTAATTCATAAAACTATAAGTATTGATCTTTATCAACCATATAACCTGAGCTTGATATTTGTATTGATCACATAACCCAATATTGATTGATATGTATCGATTGGTATCGACATGAATCGACCAATATTGATATGTACATTTTTTTCATACGTCTTGATTATTTTGTCTCATTTTTTGCTTGTGCAGGATGGTTAAAAAGACAATAGAATAATGTCCAACCTCCCCAATGATAATGGTTAAAGCTCCCCAGTGATAATGGTTAAGGCTGGTAATGATTACTACAATTGATTTATCTTAATTTGAGTATTTAATTGAATTGAAATATGAGTTTTTTTTTTTTAGTATTCACTACCCACTTCCAATAATTTTTATTTAAACCTCTAGTCTTCATATAACTCAATATTTTTTAGCAATGTTAAAAGCATACCTTCATAATCCCTACTCTCATCTTTCTTTCTTTTTTATAAAAAAAAATAAAACTAAGGAAAAGTGTAGGACTCACAAGTGGGCTAAGAGCATCCCCAAGAGTCTCCCTATTCTACTTCCCTTTCACCAAAATAAAGAGCTTGAAGTACTTTTTGATACCCAATGGCCTCCTTAGATAAGCTTGCTATTTTAGGGAAGACAATTCCACTCACCAAATCTGGCAAGCAGAATCAACTCGCCATCACATTTTTACTCTTTTTTTTTATATATAAAAAATTGACCATTGGAAAAAATCGATACAAGAAGGCAAGATAAAATGGGAAAGAAAAAGGGAGAAGATAAGGAGTGTGTTGGAGTTTCAACCGAAACACTGGCTCCCTATATGACATAAGTCAGGAGCTCCCCATATTAACTCTAGTTAACTGTTGTTAAGATTTATTTATTTATATTTTTTTTGTATTTGGTATGAGACACGATGTAGACCGCAACACCGATTAGGTGTTAGTATATGTTCTAAGTCAAAGTCGGAGATGACACTCACACCCTCTCGGGATTGGAACCCGGATCACAGGAGGAGTGGTGAGGAGCACACACTACCGATCCTAGTTAAAATACATAAACTTGGTTTTTAGAAGAAATTTTTTTTAATCATAGGATTTAAAACTTCCTAATCAGAATTAAATTGCCTTGCATTCCTTCATTTTTAAAAATAAATACTAGGGTCTACTTCCAAGTTCTAAGTGTAAGACAGTTGAGAAAAAAAGGGGACGGGGAAATGTCAATCTCTGTAAAACCCTCTGTTCACCTTCTCCTCCTCCTCTTCACGATCCTCTGTTCTTCTCTAACCCCCTTCAAAGCTTTCTCGGAATCCGATTCAGATCGAGTCGCCGAGCTCCTTAACCTGCAATCCCGATCAAAATCCGGCGTAATCCATCTCGATGATCACTCTCTCAATCGCTTCCTCACCTCTGGAAAACCCAGATCTTACTCTCTCCTCATCTTCTTCGATGCCGCTCATCTCCACGACAAACACGAACTCCACCTCAAAGAAATCCGCTCCGAGTTCGATCTCGTCGCCTCCACTTTCATCTCCCACAACAAAAACACCCCATCACAGTCAAAACTCTTCTTCTGCGACCTCGAATTCAAAGAATCGCAATCCAGTTTCGCCCTTTTCGCCGTAAATACCCTCCCCCATATCCGCCATGTCGACCCCCAGATCGAAAATCCCAAAGATTCCGCTCGGATGGATCAAAGCGACTTTGCCCGGCTCGCAGAATCAATGGCCGAATTTGTTGAATCGAAGACGAAGCTCACGGTGGGACCAATTGAACGGCCTCCGGTTGTTTCCAAGAATCAGCTAGGGTTTGCCGTGGTGGCATTGCTGTTATCTACTCCATTTCTTGTGAAGAAGCTTCTTGATGGGGACACCCTATTTCTTGATTCCAAGGTGTGGTTGGGGTTATCGGTGTTTGTTTATTTCTTTAGTGTTTCGGGCGCAATGCATAATATAATTCGGAAGATGCCCATGTTCTTGGCGGACCGGAACGATCCGTCGAAGTTCACATTCTTTTATCAGGGGTCAGGGATGCAGCTTGGAGCTGAGGGGTTTGCAGTGGGATTCTTGTACACAATTGTGGGGTTGTTGTTGGCATTTGTTACACAGATTCTCGTTCGGGTGAGGAATGTAACCGTGCAGAGATTGGTTATGATTTTCGCGCTTTTCGTTTCGTTTTGGGCTGTGAAGAAGGTTGTTTATTTGGATAATTGGAAAACGGGATATGGGATTCATGGATTCTGGCCTTCGAGTTGGAAATGAGATAGAGAGGATTGGTTTAGATTAAGGTAAGGTTTTTGTGTTAGTAAGTTGTCTGAACTCATTATGAGAGTTTGATCTTCCAATATGCAACTTTTCAATAAGTAACTAATGCAACTTTTCAATAAGGCTCTGTTAGTTACAGAACTATAGTATTGGGTAGATTTATCAGTTTTGCTTAAACATGGTATGCTGGGAAAGTTCGGAATGATGCTTGTTCTATGATGCTCTGTGATTTTGGAATTTCTTCCTGCGCTGGTTAAGATCGATATCTTTTTTTCTGAATCCCCTCTGTCATAGTTAATGTGACAAAGCAAAGATAAAAAAAATAAAAATCTAAAATACAACACAAGTTACTGACAGAACAAATAGGCCATACGATTACTAGCACTGTCCTGTATTTTGTGCAGTGTTTCAGTGAACACGAGTAATGGAACATATTAAGTGTCTATATGATTTCATCGGGGTAAGATATGAATGTGAAGTGTCAGACATCCTGACCTTAAGAAACTAATACTCCAAGATGTTTGTACAGTTTATTGCATGTGCTTATATTTATTAGTTTTGAACTAATTTAGTTTGTCTGAGTAGAGAATTATTGATAATATATTTCATGAGCTGATATAAATGAAACTCATTTAAATTATATTCAACTAATAGCTTAAAACAAGATATTTGTTAATTAAGATCTGTCTCGTGCATCCAACATAGCCAAACTTTTCAGACTAAGGAGGGTGTTTCATGTTTGTTTCTTGGTCTCATAGAGTAACTACTTTGGATCACTTGCTTTTGCACAGTCCTATTATGGATGTGATCTAGGGACATTTTCTCTCCCAAGTAGATGTGGATTGTGTCTTTCCTTCTTCCTTTCAGAGCTTCTTATCACGCTGGTTTCTGGTAAGTGCGGATAATACTTGAAGGGTGATTTGGTCGTTCCTTCCTGGAGTCATTTTGTGGTCAATATAGAAAGAGAGAAACAAAAGAGTTTTCGAAGATTCTCCTCCTCGCATTCGATCCTGGCTCAAGATGAACGCTGGCGGCATGCTTAACACATGCAAGTCGGAGACACATCTTTACCTCGTTACCTATGCCTTCACATCTCGTTCGAAAGCGGCGAATGGGCTTCCATTCGTCATGGTGGGGTGGATATGAGTGATGTGTTGGGTTGAGCTTTCGCTAAGCTTGGTTTATCATTATTTGGGATCTTCTTCATGTTTTGTTTTGCCTTTTATATTTTATATTTACGTTTTTTGTAGCTCTGTTTTGATTAATATATCTTCATGTTTAGCGATAAAAAAGAAAATCTTTCTCATAGAGCAACAATATAAAGGCAGATATAGATTCAAAGATTTCTCATGGAGCAATTCCCGTAAAGAATGAATGATTTCAAATCTCATAAAAAATTATAAGACTTGAAATTTCATAATGGTAAGTGCAAAGTGACAAAGTGACTTTGACAAAGTGCAAAGTGCAAAGCTTTATAAGTCTCAGCAAAAGAATGGAACCTTAGTGGAAAATAATTTCCTCACTCGAGCAATGAGATCATGTCAGCACACTGGATGCATGAATCACTGATCACATCTCTGATTTGAGCAGACTCAAGCCCAAAGTGCTTTGACGAGGAGATGTCACAATCCATCTCAGGTATTGATATCCTCCCTTGAATGAGGGAGTATTTGGTGAATTTATAAATAACCTGCTGCAACAGTCCCACGGGCAAGAAACAATGTTTCACTGTTGCAGTTGCCATGTCCCTCGAGTCACACCCTTCCATTTTGTTGCTTCTAAATCAGGCTTCTCCCAGTTATGTTGAACATTTTAAAGTTCTGATTGATGAGGCAGGTGTAGCTAATTTTCCTGATGAATCTCCATTCCATTTTATTGAATCATGAAGGATGCTTACAGCATTTGGATTAGGGTTCTTGATTTTATATGTCTTTGAGGCTTTTGACTTAGCGGGACACATACAATTCCTATTTCTGAATATTTTTCCATATATATAATGGTGTTGAAGAGACATGTATCTTTGTGGCAACGTTTGAATTTTACCACGATGACTGGTCATGGTTTCTTGTTAGAATTTTCTTGTATCCTGTGTCTATCTTATATCTGAATAAATGAAAACTGTATCTTGTGAGGTATATTGAGTGTTTAAAGTTTAAACCATTATATGGGCTACAAATTGCTGTCAAAGCCTGAAAAAAAAAGATTACTTGTGATCCTTGACGTGGATTTGTGTGGATATTTGGAATTATTACTGGATCTAGATTCCCCAGTCAGGAGTATCCTTTTGAAATTCAATAATAACCTGTGAAACTTCTCACTATGCGTAAGCATTTCTTACCTTTCTTCGTTATATTGATGAGTTGATATGCATGAATCTAACACTCCCTCTGATGAATGGTGGTAGATTGATGAAAAATATACTGCTCTAGATCCCACCTTGTATGTTCATGGATGGGTCAGCTTTAAATCCGCAATATCTAACTCAAATGGGTGTTTTATACTGATTAGTATCCCGAATGTTGAATTCCAGATCCAGTGCAGACATAATTCAGCTATAGCATTGCAGCATTATCTTAGTAGGCTTTTGCGCCTGTTGACTCTGAGTACTTGTGGAAGGAATTAACTGTCGGTTACATGATATGTTAAACTGCTCTTAATAGGACCTTGAACCGGGGAAATGTGGTTTGGAAATGGATGGGATGCCTGTGTCCTTGCTCGTTCATAAACATGCACATAAGAAAACACCTGAAAGATCACTTGGGGGAATATTTGGCAGTTTGAAATAGACAGAAACAAGGATCCTTGAAGTGAACTATGGTAATTTAAATAAGGATGGTTTCTTTTTCTATCAAAGTTGTTTTCTAGGGATAAAAGTTTTCATAACAATTGCCATATGGCTAGCAGGTTGTCTTTTTTCTAATATCGAACCAATGCAATGCGCTGAAATTTCCCTTATATACATTATCATTGGCATTTTCTTGCTACTGCAGATCTCACATTCTGCAATAAATACTTTTATGAAATTTTGAATGGGACAATTTGAAGTCTTTTCATGTGTATATGATGAGTGATAGTGTTTCATGCCATGCACCATGGCTGAAACACCATCCATTGTGATGTGCATGTTTGTATGCTAGTAATGGCCACTGGGCCCTCTTCTTTTACAGTCTGACCCTATTACCCTTTTGGATTAGACTAGCCACTTCTTCCAAAAGGTTCAAAGTTTAAACACAGTAACAGGAAAAGTAGAAGATATCTGCTAGTGTGTGTCAAGCATGGTTGTAGAGTACAACCTACTTTTTTTTTTTTTCTCTTGTTTGGATACAGGCATTGGTTAGTGGTTAGTCTGTTAATGGGTGATGGTCGGATGCATAGTTACCAAACTTTATACCCATATAGTATTTGTATAATATTTTTAAGAGGGGTCACTGTTTAAACTACATACTTTTGTTGTGTTATGTATTATACATATCGTCATATAATACTCGTTTAATACGTGAAGTACATATTAAATACGTACAATATACATATTTTTATCATACTTTTAACATTAAATGTATAGTCTGTATTAAATGATTGTTAGTAATAAAAATCATGATTTTTATTAATTAATTAATTTATAATTATTAATTATTTCTTAATTTTTCATGTTTTTGCCATGTTTTTACCTTTTAACACATGTATTTTCCAAACATATCATTGTCATATTATACCGGTACCCATTCTTGGTAATTATGGACAGATGCAGAATTCCTCCAGTAAAGGACACTGATGAGTAAATCTCCCTCCTGCTTTGCTCATTGGTTGTCATTGAGGGAAAGCTCCCCTCCATCAGAAGAGAACACCTCAGTCATCTCAGCTGGTCTTTTTTTACTTGTTTTTTTGGAGAGGGAGAGAGAACCATAATCTAAGAACCCCACCAAAAGGTCCCATGCTTGAACAAGTAATCAAAACCTTATTATTACAAGTATAATGGTACAAGACTATCCACCTTTCCATTTTCTTCCCCAAATCTGAACACCTCCCTTGTAGCTTGATTACAGTGGTTATCTCATCCTTCCTGTCTTAACCTCCTCTCTTCTGTACTCCCCCACCCTAACTTTTGTTCTGTTGTTTTAAGGCAAATCTCCCAAATGAAAATTAGCTTCCTTTTGGATTAGACAAGTAAATTTGCTCTACCTCTTCTCTTCCTTCTTCCCTTTGGAGTGAATTTCCCAAATACAAGAAGGGAACTTCACCATTTGCTATGCAAATTGAAAATATACTGTTCTTGCACCACAACCCAAGTTTTATATTACACCATTTTCAGGACAGTACTCCTTGTAGGTTTGACGTTGTCTTGGCTTCAATGACCATGGCATTGTACGTAGCTTTTGATTTTGAAGTTCTTGAGGATCTTGACGATGGGGACGACGATTTCGGAGAGGATGCAGACGCAGATTTGGTCTTTTTTCGTTTGTGTTTCTTCGGAACCTTTGGAAGATCTGTAGGTGGAGGAGAGTCTTTGAACATCTCAGAAATGGGTTGGCGTCCCATGGTTTGTTCAAAATCTGTTGACAAGCAACCAAACACGAATGTGTATGTTAGCCAAAGAAGATGACTGAAATGGTATTAAACAAGTGTAGTTGAAGCCAGCTTAGTAATCAAGATTTCTGGGTGTTTGGTTGCAGCCATAGCTCTCGTGTTGTTGATACCCGTAATACCCCTAACAGATTGCAATCGAAACAAGAAATAGCTCTCATCTCATGCTACATTAAGGGGGCATTTGCAAATCTTTTCTGACCTAATGATAGCTAATTTAATAAGAGCTGCTTTATTAGATTACATTTGTTTGGTAAAAAATGAAAAATAAACACTTGTTTTTTATTAACTTTTTTTCGGAAGGTAATTGTTTGGTAATACATACAAATAAGTACTTTTTTAAGGGGTATTTAAGGTTTCCTTTTAAAAAAAATTGACACAACTAACATGAAGCACAAGCTAGAAATATGAGTAGGATAGAAAATAATAATAAGTAAAACTGTCCCAAAAATAGACATAAATGATGATAAAATATCTACCCGCCTGAACAAAATAAAGTTGTTTTAAAAAGTAAATTTTCTTCATTTTTTTAATCAGAAGCAAAATGTCTAATGTCTAAAAAACAGAGTTTCCAAATAGAGTCTTGTCAAATAATTTTATTTCAATTTTAGCTCTTATCATTTAAATGTCAAATAGGCTCTTTTACAAATGCTACCTTAGTCGTTTTAGAATAGACAGATAGCTGCAACCAAACAACCCCCTAAAAGAGTAGAAATCCTAACCCAACTGCCAAACACTAGGTCAGCTCTTCTTTCTCTATTCCTTCATAAGAATGGTTGGCTGTAAAAAGGCCGTCTAAGATTCCCTTATTTCCACACAAGAAGCGTTGTTTGTCTCGTGACAGAACAGCCAAAACCTCCCTGTTGGGTGTTGGAGGCAACGCATCTTGGACTTATTCAAGTGGCAAAAACAACCTTGAGAAAAAATGAAGAGGCGAAAAGATATGTCTAAGAGTAGGGCTCAAAAAAAAATGCCATAAATTCAATATTTCAAGTCAAACTCATGAAATGTCCTGAATTTAGGATTAATTCCGTATATGAGACGAGAGATCTTGGCTTTTAAACACTCAAAACCATGAAAAAAGAACACTAAGAATTAGTGCAAGCCCCGACATACCCTTCAAGAGATGAAGGAGAGAAGAAGATCATGAGAGAAATATATGTACCTAGAGAAGACCAAGTTGATACAGGAAGATAACTGGGATCTCTTGGTTCGCTTATGTTAGTTAGCGATGTCGTCGAGAAATCCGAAGCCGTCTTGAACTCGTTCATCTAAATTCCCGAATTTGAAACAAAAACATATTTGATGAGAAATTTTTTTTCTTAAAATTGGAAGAAAAATGAATGAAGAATCAAAATAAAGAACATATATAGATGTGAGTGGTCCGTACCCAGCTTGGAGCATTCGCAGAATGGCTATCCCACCCAATATGTGCAACATGCTTAACATCTGTTGGGTACCCAATTTCCATTTCACGCTCCTTGACAACTACAAGAAACCCATTTCCCATATTAGCTTTGGAAACACAAAATCCATGACAATCCATGAGAGAGAGAGAGAGAGATTACCAAAGATTTGGGAGATGCATTTAAAACCCTTGTAGATCCCTTTCATCTTGGTCCCCATGGTAGACACTGCAAATTAACCTAATCCAAAAGTTCCTATAGATATGACACAAGGAAGAAACTCAAAACACCAAACAAGTGTACAGAAATGGCTTTCTTTAATGGATTACTGTCTGAAAATTTTCAGATGTTCTTTAAAAATTTTCTCAATAAAAGGAGATGGGAACGTAAAAAATGACATAACATATAATGCACTAATGATTATAAATATGAGTCTATGCATCTGGGAATAAAAGAAGAATGAAATTGGAAATAATATATCAGTACCTTTAGATGAACGTTAATATGTTGGTAATGGAAGATTTGAAAATACAGCTCTTCCTCCTCCTCCTCTCACCAAGCTCCAGCCACCTCCATATTTCTTGAATTGTTGTTATTGAAGGAGACAACATATAAAATTTTTGTGGGTTTGAGAAGGCTTAGATCAAAAGCAACTGAAACCCCATTAAAGCAAAAAGAAGAAACAAAAAAGTTTGGTTTGAATGGTGTTTTGAGATTGGAGAATATAAGATTGAGTGTTTGATGGTCAAGAAGGGTAGGGAAGAGGGGTCTAGCTAGAGCTCCTAAGGGAGAAGAGAGAGAGAGAGAGAGAAAAGAAGAGGTGGACAAGCATCAAAGATGAAACCCTCCAAATAGAGGGGAAGAGAAGGTTTAAAGAGGAGAGGTCGAGACAGAAGAAGAACACCAGAGACACCCATCAATTGTCCTTCATTGGTGTGGTGTTTTGCTGTTGAACGAGTAAATCTCTCATTTCTCCATCTCAAAACACTAGTAATAGTATATGGCTTTGTTTTTTTGTTTCAAATTCTCTACGGTTATAACCGGACCCTTGGAGTCCGGTTACGCACTTGAGGTCGCCACGTGACCCTTTTGACACCCTTTTACTGTGGTTAAGATTATTCCATCCCTAGGGTTACCCAGCTATCCTTACTTTTTAGAAAATATATTAAATTTTTTTAATCCTGGTTCAAATTCACTAACTCGTAGTGTTAAATTTGTTTTAATAATTTTTTTAAAATAAAAATTAAGGATAGATAAGTGAACCCTAGGGGTGGCGACCTTGGTGGCGTAACCGGAATTTCAAGTCTTATTTTTTTTTCTTTGGGTAAACCTGATTTCATCAGGGCTTCGTTCTTTTGATGAAACTTTTAAAAGTCCGAATCATTAATGTTGTGGAAGAAAAGACAAGAGTTTAGGAAGAGAGGGGAGAAGGTTTCTAACCCTTTTACTAAATGATATTTCAGTTTTATTGAGTTCAATTTAATTAGAAGTTTCATATTTATGGAACTTAAAAAATCTAAATTTTTTGTGGAATTTGAAAGTTTTATATTTGTAGAACTATTGCGCTTTATAGAATAACATAATTGTAGATATTAAGTAAAAAGTATGTATGAAATAATGAAAGTTCTAGATTTTAACAGGAAGGGAGCCAAAGATGCGAGAGGGAGAGGGGATGGGAGTAGGACTCCTTTTGCAAAAAGAACCAAATCCTCTACAGTTATACATATTGACTTGTGAGTGCGATTGAATTCTCCCCCAATTCAATGGCAATTGGCTGTAATTGGATCTAGCTGGATCTACTGTCACCGTGTCACGTTTGGAAACCTTACTTGTGAATCCTCGCCAAACAGGGAGATCGAATCACAGCCAATCGCAATTGAATTCAGGGAGAGTTCAATCGCTCCCACAACTGAGCACGTGTCTTCTTTAACCCCTATTAACTGTGGTTAAGATTTTCTAACCCTTAGTGTTCAATAATCGGTTTTTTGAAAATGGGTTAAAAAAATATTAACCCTAAGAGAAAAATTCTTAACTAGAGTTAAATATGATTTTAATACTTCGAAAAAAAAAAAAAACCTAAGGTTAGACTATTAGACAGTAAGGGTTGAAGAATCTTAACCACAGGTAATATGGATTAAAGGGGACACGTGTTGAACTGTGGGAGCGACTGAACTCTCCCGGAATTAAATCACGATTGACTGTGATTCGATCTCCCAAACAGGACCACCTATTTATTAGGCAAAAAGTTAGTATTAGGTAATTGGATTGGACATGTATCCGATTCTTCCAAAAATTTCTTACATAGCCACTTTACTTTAAGGTCTTTCTTGATGTTGAAGGCAGAAGAAATGTATCTCTCTATCTGTCTGGCATTTATCTGTAATCCTTCGTGCTATCCACATGTGTTATCATATCTCATTTCATTGATTCATGAGGATTTCTATATTGTTTGAATCAGATTTCCTTCTCTTTGTGCCACTCGTTTGCTTAAGAATCCTTCTCACCTTTTATACATATGCTGACGTTTTAATGGGTGGTACTTAATTACCAGAATATTTGAAGGACATCCAATTAAAAACTCGACACATGGTAAGTTTTTTTTTTTTTCTTTTTTACCATTGGATGTCAAAATGAATTCGAATGTGACAAAAAAAAAACCCATCCAATTAAAAGTGAATATTGTTAATTAACTAAAGTCTTATAAGATGGTCTAAAATTTTTAGATCAAATTAATTTTTTGTCACGTGTCTTTAAAAGAACCCATCAATACATCCAATAGATAATTTTTCAAAAAGCATACTACATGTCAAGTTTCTAGAGGGGCATTACTTAGATCCCATTGAAATTTTTTTTTTTAAATGATTATGTGGAACTTAATGATGGTTGGAGTCACGTTGTATGGGGGGTAGTTGCTTGAAATGAGACACAACCTTAATTTTACATTATCTAGTAAAGAAATATATGCTGCCTACTTTTGGGACATTCCTGGTTTTTTAGGGTAAGAGAAGATCTGTAGATTGGTTTGAGTTGTTGCTTAGATAGAGAATATACAGTTTTGGATTGTCTAATGTTTGTGATATGTAGGGCGTGTGTGTGTTGTGTGTGTGGTTAGTTAAAATGATCCAAAAAAAAAATGTTTATGATAAGAGAACACTAGTCATGTTAAGATCATAAAATAATAAATATGGTGTCTATGGAAGGTGTTGAAATGGCAACCCAAAATCAATCACTTCTGTAATGTAGAAGATGCCAGCTTGCTACAGTACTGATTCGTGCAATTTGTGAAGCTAACATGGTGGCAGATGCGACTAGGTCATCTAATCTATTTGAGCAGACATGCTGAGTGCGACCTTCCTGGAAGAAGCTAGGCGAGCAACCAGAGCTGGCATCACGGAAATTTAACTAAGGTTAAGGATGGTTGGGGGCAGCTTAATAGGGGCGGAGCCAGGATTCTCTTGTAGAGGGCTAATAATGGGGGTTCGGGGTGTAGCCCTTAGAATTTTTTTTGAGGATCAAGTTCATGGGTTATAGCGTTTGTTTGTGTCCGTTTGTAAAGAATATAACTTTTTCTCATGGGGGCTAGAGCCCCCGTCCCCTCGGCTCCACCCCTCTACCAGGCTACACCCCTCTTATAGTGTGGGATATCTTTTTTTTTCCAAAATTTCATGTGGCTCCGCCCGGCTAGGATCAGTTCGTGTAACTAAAATAAAGAGGGGTGCAATAAAGAGGGGTGCAGCAGGAAGACTTTCACGAGATCGAGTCACAGCTAATCGCAATTGAATTCATGGAGAGTTCAATCGCACCCACAAGCCAACATGTGTCCCTTTTAACCCTTATTAATTGTGGTTAAGATTCACTAACCTAGTTGTGGTTCAACAATATAACTTTAGTTTTTAGAAAAAAAATATTTAAGTCTAATTAAGAATTTTTAATTATTAGGTTTAATATTTTTTAATATTTCTTTTAAAAACTAAAGTTATATTGTTGAACCTCCAAAGTTAATGAATCTCAACAACAGTTAATAAGAGTTAAAAGGAACACGTGTTATCCCGTGGGTGCGATTAAACTCTCCCTAAGTCAATCGCAATTGGCTGTGATTCCATCTCAACTTTCAAGGTACGTTAGACTAGCTCAAAATTTGCCATGCTTCTACTGGCAAGGTGCGATCTAGTGTACATGTTTGGCACATTAGGAGACTCTCTCACGGTTAGATTCGAGTGTAAAATCTCTCTCTCTCCAACATACGCGCTTTTAGCAAAAAACAGAGACTTAAAAAAGATTTTCTTTAGCTGTTGTAGGTGTGAAAAACTGATTTTATTGAATTCTCAATATGATTACAAAGAGACCCAACTAGGGTTTATATAGATAATAATATACAGATAAAATAGAAACTAAATCTAAATCAAACATTCTAATCTCTCAATCACAATCTCTTTCTAAATCCAAATCTTTCCAATAATCTCAATCTCTTTCTAAATCCAATTCTTTCCAACCATCTCAATTTCATTCTAAATCCATTTCTTTCCAATTGTGATGATGGTAATGATATGATGCATCTCATGCATATCATTATCATACATGTACTCTATTACTCCCCCTCAAACTCATGTAGATTTGAAAATTTGCGTGAGTTTGATACTCAATCAGGTAAGGTAGCTTGCTAGTCATTCCAATGTCGTTGCAGATCTTGATAGTTGCCAATCGTCACCGTTGTTGATGTGTTGTATGAAGAGCCTCAATGGGCTAAACCTCTATGGGTCAATTAAAAGGGGGGTGGACCTCAAGGGGTCAGGGCCGAATAGCCTCTTGGGCAATGAAATAGGCCTCGTGGGCCATATTCAAAAAGACATCCGTGAGCGTGCCTATGGTCTTGCCAAAGGGGTCACGGGTTTGGACCTCAATGGGTCAGGGCCTCAATGGGCCGAATAGCCTCTTGGGCAATGAAAGGGCCTCGTGGGCCATATTCAAAAAGACATCCGTTATCGTGCCTATGGTCTTGCCAAAGGGGTCACGGGTCTTCAAAAGGTCCTCTTTGGGCAAAAAAATAATAATAATAACTGCCTTTTTTTTTTTTTTTCCAATCAACAACAGTTTCTTTTCTGGGATACATTCTTCGAATGATGATCAAAGTGGCAAGAATGAAATAGCCTGTGACTTGGTGGTGACCCTCTACTTGGGGATCTCTAAGCTGAAATGGCCCATTGATGAACCACTCTAAAGATCCGATTATGTTGGTAGACGCAATGCACACTTTTGGAGGGCTGATGTGTGTTGTGCAAGAAAGATGGGAGATGTGTTGGTGAATGTGGGGTTGGACGTATGACAGATGAGAGTACCAATGACGAAAGATGATGAGCATGTGTATGGAGGTTTGCATACAGAGTTGCAGAGTTACCCAGCCAATAGAGATGAGGACGTTGCAAGAAAGATGATGGCTACTGGACTTGATCTTTAAGCAACACTAATAGTGTAGGCATGACCATCGTGCTTGAACCCAGATTGGCATTTCAACTAGTAGATTGTAGCTATTTGAGAATTTGGTTTGCTTGAAAAACATCCAATGAATAGTTAAGACTACTAAGAGCCTCTTTTGCTACAGGCCCCCATTTCACTTGTTGCAGTATGTGAGAAGCACTTTCCACAATGTGCCCGGCGTTTATGGACTGCCTAGCCAATGGAGCAGTTACTATTGGCATTTTTGTATTTCTTGGGGTTTTCTGAACCTTATGAACAGATCTAAAGCCTTCGACAGTGCCTCCCACAACCTTTGCTTCTGAAGACCGTCCATTAGACTTGGACTAGTTGTGTGTCTTTTGTAGAGAGGTGGGGCCTAGATGTGACAAGGACTGAATGTGAACAGGGCTGGTGACTTCCCGTGAGAGTGAGATACTGAATTTGCAGAGAAAATAGATTGATAGGGATTGTTGTTGCAACGGCAGAAGCTGAAGAGAAACTGAGGCCCGGTGGACGGCAACTAAGCCGCCCACCGGTGATGTTATCACCGAGACACTATCAGCACAGGTGGATCTTGTGCTCTGATACCATGTGAAAAACTGATTTTATTGAATTCTCAAAGTGATTACAAAGAGACCCAACTAGGGTTTATATAGATAATAGTATATAGATAAAATAGAAACTAAATCTAAATCAAACATTCTAATCTCTCAATCACAATCTCTTTCTAAATCCAAATCTTTCCAATAATCTCAATCTCTTTCTAAATCCAATTCTTTCCAACCATCTCAATTTCATTCTAAATCCATTTCTTTCCAATTGTGATGATGGTAATGATATGATGCATCTCATGCATATCATTACCATACATGTACTCTATTAGTAGGAAGGTACCACACACCCCTTTGTGCACGCTTGATAAGCGTATACACACAAATCAATGCTTGATTGGCTTGAAGCGTCTTTCAATTGGATGCTGGCTACTATTAACAAACTCCTTAGTTGTAATTTTTTCTACTTCTAGAGGTATAATGATAGACCGAGATGTTTATTTAACTAGAAGGAATTGGGAGAGAAATCTATACTACTACTATATAGCAATTGGTATCCACGTGGCACACTCCATTGCTCTCTATTCTTTTCAAATTGGTACCACATGGCACACCCTCTAACCAATAATTTTACTCCATGTGTGTCATGTGTACTAATTCTCTTTCTTCCCTTAAATTATTGAGATGTGGACCCTACTCACCTTAATTAAAATCTTAATCTTCTCACTAACTCTCTCTCTTATCTTTTGCCCTTCCTTCCAAGATTAATCCCCTAATCCCTCATTAATCTTCCCCACCCACATTAATTACCCCACTCTCCCATCGCATTAGGCTGCCTCTCCACTAAAGTTATTTACTTAATTCCTCTCCAACCCCACACACGTTTCTATCCTTCCAACCATATCCTTTCATCTTTCCAAACCTTCTAGTGTACATTACTCAACTATATTTCTCCTTAATCCAAAGTCTACAATTACTCACCAACGATTCGCACCTTCTCTAATGGTGTCTTCTCATCTTCCTCTCTCTCCCCCATTCATCTTCCCAACCAGACCTCATTAAACCTTCTCTCCACTTAAACCCTTCCCCTCCCCCCCTCTCCCTCTACCATCTATATGTTACTTAATTCACTCTCCAACGAAACCTCTCTCTCTCTCCCTCTCTTTAAACGATTTATTAATTGAGTGTATCTGATTTTGTCTCTCTATATCTCTATAAATTCTAGGTTCTCTTTTGTTCTTCTTCTAGAGGAGTCATAACCGTATCTGGATTTAGCAATGGTGGACATGATGTTATTGATTGGTTTGTTGTGTCATATGGATTCTCCTATAAACCTTGCGAATTGAACCCCGGGTATGATTTCGAGTCAAGTGTAGTTACCCATATATTTTTTTCTCGGATTCATACATTAAAAGCAAGGAGATTAGAACTGACAGTGGGTTTGAATTCTTATCCGATTGATATGAATGTTGATTCTGATGAAAAATTTCTGGGAGTTTAAGGATGCATTTTTAGAAACTGGAACTGTAAATTTCTCTTCTTGCCCAAAGGTGATGAATCTTGAAACTGGAACTGTAAATTTCTTTTCTTGCCCAAAGGTGATGAATCTTTTTGCTTTGTTTGATTTTTGTCATGAAGAATGCTGGGAATTATGAAATATATTCTCTTCAATTTGTATTATTATTATTTTGGTTCTAGGAAAAACAAAAGGTTGCTGATCTTTCTGATGCTGGAGTGGCAGTACTCACATTTGATGGTGAGATCCAACTCATATTGGATGGCGAGATCTAGGTCGGGAATTCATTTGACATGTTTAATTTATTACTAGAAAAGTGGATATGTTTAATTCTTTTATTAAAAAAAAAACTATTTCAATGAAAGTCGGTCTTTTATTATTTGCATTTGTAGTTGCATTATACGTGAAAACACAAGGTAGCTTGATGTTGAGAAAATTTACAGGGAATAAAATCTATTTTCAATGTTGGCACGATAGATTTTCTTCACCCACAGTCTCTTGATTTCTAAGAGGCTTCACATAGTTATACATGCACACTTAGAGGAAGAAGAAGCTGAGAAGTAATAATCAGATAAGAGTAAATCGTCGGTTCTCCCAACTCACAAGTATTGGTATGAGTCCGCCCTCTGATCTATCCAAAATATTTCCCTGGAAACCAAAGTTTCTTGTGAGAGCATACCTTATTCCAGTGAAAACTGTATCACTCACACATATGAGATGGTTTTCCATGGTTTTCCTACACAGCTCTCACCTCTAGAGGCTTAGAAGCTCAAAAAACTTGCTGGTGTTGTCGTCATTATTCCTAAATATGTTTGGCATGTACACACCATGCGATCGCCTCAACTTTTAGGTTTAAAGACCAGGTATAGCTCTAAATTTTCTAATCAGATTTGGTGATTGGAGTGAGTTTTTTCTCAAGGTATTGCCTCAATTTTGGTTTCTCTCAGTTGGGTATTTAATTTTTCATCCGACAAGAATTGTTGAATTGCTAATGAATGCATTTTGATTTTCTGAGATTGGGTTACTCAAATGGATTTTGAGGTTTACCAAAGGGCACCAACTCTAATGGTTGTGATGCAAACAGTGGAAGTCAGGTACAGAGGCACACTTTGGTTCAGCTTTTACACAACATCGCTCCTTATTCATGAAAAATGGAATGGGTGAGTCTTCTATTTTGCATATGCTATATTGTTTAGCCATTAAATTTATATCAGTAACTCTACATGTATAATATTTACTCAAATACATCATATATTTCTTATGTGATTTAAGCTTAGATGTTGTATCGCCATCGTATCCTTCATGCATCTGGGTAACACATGCGACAAAAGCGAAATGTGTATTGAGTCATAGATGCATCTAGAGATGTTTTAGACAGCCTAACAAGTAACATCATAAGTTTCTCTAATATGGGCAGCAACTGGATGTAGTGCCTTTTAAAAAAAAATCATAATCCAGTGATTGTCACGATCTCTTACTTTTTGTTTTGCATCTATAGGTAATTAACCAATGAAGCAAAGAAGAACAGAATTTGCATATTTATAATTTTCTTATTCTATGTAAATTCAGGTAGGGAAATCAGAGGTAACTTGCGGATTTAAATACCAATGTACCTTTACTAGTGCTTGAACTTTGGAAAGTGTGCAAAGGTCCATTTTAGGGATGTGATGGTTGTAGTTTCAACACAATCAGGAACGTGTTTACAGTAATTGGATCCATGAGCTTTCAGAATATTTAGTAGCTCATGAGCTATCTAATTCAACCTCACTCTTAATCCTCTTGATATACTGCATAATTTTATCTGGAGATGATAATGCATATTTAGGGTCTGTAAGCAACATATCAATATATCAAATGACATGCAGTGGTGGGGGGTGCCATTTGATGGACCCCATCTGAGAGTTATCCTAGGTCACAAATCTACCTACTTAGTTCAAATTTTTTTTTATGAGTAGAAATCTGATTTGATCATATGCCTAGAAGGTGGAGATCCATTGAATTGAAAGCAATAGGTGTGGTAATTTGATATGCTTCACATGTTTGACGGACTATTATGTTTGACTTCTTTGATTTTTTTCAGTAAACTTATTATATTTCTATTTGTGGTTTTCTTGACCATTGAGATATAAATAGTTTTCCATGAGTTTCTTCTCTCTACAGAAGTATCTTTGTTTTTTACAAATTATTTTGTTGGTTGCAGGAACAACATGCCTAGGAGGAAATTTATATTAGGATAAATCAGGTCATATTCCTATTTCATCATTTTCTTTAAGAGCGAAAGATGCTATCCGTGCTAAGAATGATTTTAATTATTTTCATTTAACATGGTTTTCCAATTAGAGCTGGTCTATGAATTATAAATTCTCTGTTATTTTTTATGGTCCTTTTCACATACGATGGAAATGGTGTATTTTATAACTTGAAATCAGTGTGCTACTATTTATGATATGGGTCTTTATTGTCCATTTTGTAATTTTAATATTGATAATGGTTTGTGTTACTATTTAGAGATTAACTATCAACAGGAGATCCGGTTGAACAGTCAATCGAAGCAACCCAAAAAGGGTCTTGGAAAGAGGTATTTATGGGAAAATGGCAGTGATAAAATATGCCCCTCTTTATTTTCGAAATTATCAAACTACCCCTTTCCAAGGCACTTTTTGGGTTGCTCCAATTGACTGTTCAACCAGAGCTCTTGTTCATAATTATTTTCTACTATTTAATGGAAAACAAGTATGAAGTCGTAAAGATTTTATCAAGACATGAGTGCTACTATTTGTGGAAAGCAAGTGCATCACGAAACTGTAAGGGTTGTTTAATCATTAGTGTGATTACTTTTTTGTGCATATACATTTGATAATATTTTATAAATTTTGTTTTGCAATTATACCTCTATTTCTTCTGCCATTTTCTACATGTTTGACAACTTTTCATGACTAAGTTTTCTTGGTTTTGCTTTAGCTTTAGAATCAGGTGTTATAGAGGTATTATAGGTTCTAATTAATACTGTTTCGAGTATCAAATTTCTTCACAATTGGCCCTACAGATTTTTCAATTCTCTCCTATTCAGATTTTTCGATTTTCTCCTCTTAGCAATAGTGACTCCACAATAATAAATATATCACAGTTCATGTAGGTGTAGATTGTCATGCTCCTTTGAAAGAAAACCTCAGGGAAGTCGCATGATATGAGCTTGCATTACAACTTCAATTCTTCGAATCTCTATCTATTTTTTTAGTAGATTACGGACTTGAATATTTTCCATTATATGTCATTGATTTTTGGTTAATTAAGGATAACATTATGTCATTTTGAAATACTATTTAATTTCACTACTTTGAGGTGACACTTCCATTGCATATAATTTTTTCTTCTCTCATGCCACCTCACCCGAATCTCATAAATATACCTCTCTCTCTCTCTCTCTCTCTCTCTCTCTCTCTCTCACACACACACACACATATACACCATCCTAATTTGATTTCTAGCCTTGCACTCAAGCCTTGCACTTAACTGTTATGGTTTTGTTATGATTTTACAGTATAAAAAAGGATGATCAAGTCTCTCTTACCAAGTTAGCACAACATTCTAGCTGCACTACACTGGTAGAAGTCAAAAAGTCGGACTTTTACATGTCTTTGGTGTCTGTCATCATTGATATCACATCAGAAACTCTACCATGTAATTTACATAAATAGCTTTCTTCTTCATTTTCCAATACAAAATTCTTTCATGACAAAACCACCTTAGTGGATGTGGTGGTGACGTAGGGTTATTGATACATTATCGGTTATTACACTTGAGATGTTTGATTCATAGGAGAACATGTAGGGTTATTGATACATTATCGGTTATTACACTTGAGATGTTTGACTCATAGGAGAACATGTAGGGTTATTGATACATCATCTGTCCCAATTCATCTCTTGGTATAAGTTTAGGATATCAAACCATAAAGATTGGTGCTTACATTTCCCAATTCCTCTCTTGGTATAAGTTTAGGATACCAAACCATAAAGATTGGTGCTTACATTTCCAAATATGTGCAGCAGATAGATGTGCCTATTGGCTCAAGTGAGAAGAGGGCGGAGTTGAAATGGATAAGAAGGCTAGAGGATAAGGTGTTTTTTTATAGACGTCATTGTAGTAAGAGAAAATGGCCACCTATCTATAAATCTCTCAAAAACAATGCTCGACAATTTTTGTTTCTGCAAATATTTTGGGTTAGAAAATGATAGATGCATTTTTTTTTAATCAATAATGATAGGTGCAACTTAAATAAATATGTCCTTCTATACAACAAAGGGTATTGGTTCCATCATCACACTCAGTATTGTGATGTTGGTATATAAGCAACATTTTATAGGAAAAATTTAAGCATTTTAAACTCTGGTGCATTACTTTCCTTTGTCCATATCTATGTTATTACCTGTGCATCACACAGGGTTTTTGCTAGTTTTGTTATATTTCTATTCGATGTTAATTAGGAGAAATAGTAACTCCAACAATTTCTTTGTCCTCAATACCCCTAATTTATACCTGGGATCTCTATTTGCAAGCCTAAGGCTGATCTTCATTGATCCACGCCCCCACTTTTAAATACTCACCAACTGTGGTGAGAATTTTAAAGTTGGGTATAGACCAATGAAAACCAGCCTTGGTTTACAAATAGAGATTCTAGGTAGGCTGCACAAAGCCCGATTGGTCCAATTGTTCGACTCGGTCTGATTGAGGCCCGACCCAATTTTTAGGCTTCATCGGATCTACCCGAGCCTAAAAAAAAGCTTGAAAAGTCAATCAAGCCGAGCTCAGGTCAACTCATGTTTGATTTGGCCTGAGCTCGGCTTGGCTCAAATATTATTAAAAAAATAAAAATATATATATTATATATATATATATATATCATTATAATATATATAAATAATATAAAATATTATTTTTTAAAAAATTATTCAATTCGAACTCGAGCCAAGCCAAGCCTGGCTTGAGTTTGAATCAATTTGGATTGAGCCGAACTTCGAGTCACGCTTTTGAATTTGGGCAGCTTCGGACCGACTTTTCAAGCTTGATTTCGAGCTAAGCCAAGCTTCGATCCTAGAATAAACTCTTTCAAGCAGAGAGGAGCATGGCAAAGTCCAGCAAAGCCCGGCCCCAATACACCCCTAATCCCAGGTACGTTAAATATTTTCCTTCTAGGAATTAGTCACTTCAACGGTCTTCATGTATGTTTATGAGTATCCACAGTGCGAACGAGACGAACGAGATGCACTAATTGGTGAAGATCCCAAGTTTAAAAAAAAAGACATCATGGTGTGGACCCATCACAAGTCTTGGGGGAGTGTGCTAGCAGTCCCAAGAGGGAGCGGATTTGCTCTGGCCTGGCCCAGCCGTTGAGCCCACTCATGAGCCTAGCCCATAATGGGCCCAAAGAAATGGTAGCATTACTTTCTTATTTCAAATGAGAATTCATTACTAAGTATAGGTTTTAAGTTTATATGCAACATGAAGTTGTACATAGGGGTGGCAATCCTTGACCTGACTTGACCATACCAGTTCTTTGAGTTCGGGTTGAAACTTTTTGGACCCGTGGACTGCCTCAAATATGGATTGAAGTCACAAGTACCGGGTGACCCAAATCTGCTCAATAGCTGAGCAACTCTTCTAACCCAATGTATGTAGTCCAAGTCAGAAGTAGGGTTTGGCTATGCTTTTATGGAGCAGAATGTTGATGAAAAATAAGAACACAAGTTAAATCAAACACACATTCAAAAAACACAAGATTTTACGTGTTTTTTACCACAAAAAAAAACCCCAATGTAGGCTACGTCCACGGTCGTCTCTTCACTAATCACACACAAATGTTATTAAGGATTTTTTCCTCTCCTTGTTCTCATGAACTAAACAATCTCTCTTAAACCCTAGGCCGGAAATAACAATATATATACACATTAATCAGTACCCAAAATACTTCCAATACAATAAGAAATTCGTAGAAATCCTTATCCTAGGAGTTGAGTTTGAGTGATAATACTATTCGAATTTAACTCAATCTGAATACAAGACACTAGTGGCTCATTGAGGGCAGTGGAGGAATCGCCTTCAGGCAGGAGCAGGGCCGGCCCGTCCATTAAGTCATCAAAGTCCGCACTTTAGGCCCCAAAAAAATGAAGGCCCCAAAGCGTGGCCTTTGATGGCTTTGTGAACTTGATTTAGTGAAAACCTAAAAAAAACCCTTTAAAAAAAGGCCTCATTTTATAGCGAGTCCAATTAAAAAAAAGCCTCATTTAGAATTCTCGTTTTAGGCTTCCAAATGGCTTGGGCCGGCCCTGGGCAGGAAGTTGGGCTCAAAATCTTGGCATCCTCCCTCCTTTCCTTGGATTCACCTAAGTTTATCAAAGATATCCGAGCCATCTTGATCCAAGTCCCTAAGTTTCGTATCTCTCATCCTCCGCGTATGGCTAATGCTTATGCGCATAGCTTAGCTGTTGTGGGCTCAAGACAGGGAGATCAGTTTGGTTATTCGGGTTCCATGTTTTCTGCTTCAGATTGTAGACGATTGTTGGCCTGGCACAGCCTTAACCAACCCTCTTAGTTGTTGGGTTGGTGGTTGGATTTCTATTATCAAAAAACAAAAAAAACTAGACACTAGTGCACAAAAAATGTTTTGTGACTATAAAGTGAGTAGTGGAGATTAGAATGTTTATGATGGATGAGTGAAAATACTATAAAGATAAAAGATAAATGCATTTAAGAGAGTTCAAGGCTAGCACATAGATGATAACGCAAAGTAGGGTTGATACTACTTATCAAAAAAAAAAAAGTAGGGTTGATACTGTTTAACAAAATTCAACTAAAACAAATGACGTCACAAAGTCACAAGTGAGTTGATACAAGTTAAAAGATTGCAGGACAAATAAAGTGAGGAAAGATTTAGTGAGTCAAGATACACAACAGAAAGCTAAGCACATTGCAACTACAAAATAAACAAGAGTAATCCCATATAAGCAATTAGAGTTAAGAGTTTGTTTCAAGTACCCTATTAGGTTAGGAACTTAGGATTAGTGTATTACAAACTCAACCCTAACCCTAATTGCTGATGTGATATATGTTCAAGGCTTCTACAGTTGTAGATCCTGTGAGCACGACTTTTGGTCCCGCCCACAGGGATGGGTGGATGCCCTGGCGATGGTCGGTTGATTTTATATTTAGAGTCGCCACCTATTGATTCGGTAGGGATAAGTCTCAGTCAATGGATAAGGTCTTGGTCTGCTTAGAGGTCTAGGTAAGCGGTTCGATTAAGCCCGGGGAAGGGGTTAGGCACCCCGGCACTTCCGTCGTTTGACGGTTCCCTACTCACTAGGTTTAAGCCATTTAAATGTCAAGTGTTAATCAAATGTCGTTTGATTTAGTTTATACTAACCCAAGAATGGAAAAGCTAAACTAGGGTCGGGCCCGAGTTGGGCTGCCTACGTACTCACATTGGGATGAGATCAGACCGAGCGTAGTTCTGGCACATGAGCCCGTGCCGAGGCTAGGGGTTGTGTTGTGTGTGCACCAAGGGTGGCTTATGGTCTAGCCGAGGGGCTAGGGGTGGTTGACCGTGTTGGTCAAGTGCTTGGGTGTTTGGCCCGGTAGGCCGAGAGGGAGTCCTGTAGACTGGGGTGTGGCCCGGTAGGCCAAGGGTTCGGCCCGGTAGGCCTAGATTGAAGCCCGAAAGGCTTAGGCCCGATGGGCCTAGGGTGTGGCCCGGTAGGGCAAATGTGAAGCCCGGTAGGCTAAGAGTCGGCCCTGTAGGCCTGGGTTTGGCCCGGTAGGCCCAAAGTGTTTTAACCAAAGGTTAGGGTTGCTAACCGGGGTTAAAAGAGTGGTTAACCATGGTTACGGGTGCTAACCATGGTTAAAAGGTCTAATACTTATTTTTTGATCTTTTTTAGATTTTTTGGGATTTTTCATGATTTTTTTTTTATGGTTTTTTTTTGGATTTTCCTAAATAAAATTCAACCAAGGGTATGGGGCTTAATTGGGGTTAAGTTTACCCTCAGTCAATGGTTAAACATGGTACGGGGATTATGAGAGATGACTTCAAGGTGAAGGACCACTAGGCATTTGATGTGGGACCCATAGACAAATCAAGTCCTTGGACCTACGAAGGTATGGAAAGGTCCACACTTAAAATACAAGGTCTTGAAAGAATAATTTGAAATTTTCAAAACAACCTCACTATTGGCCAATAGTGGGACCCAGTGATAGTGTCTTGAAACCTTCACTTGGGTGATTTGGGCCTATGCACTAGCTTTAAAGTTTTGAACTTACACTTCCAAGCATCCGAACATGGCCATCCCCTAAGATGCATCAAACCCTGGGTTTGGCAAGCTGCATGGGGGTTAGTTTTAACCCAACTTGGTTAACAACCTTGCTTGAGATGAATAGATGACTTGATCTAATAGAAAACCTTGCATGAGATGAAATGATGGCCTGATCTAGGACTGAAATTTCAGCACTGTGACCTCTTGATTAGGTAAGTTGACTAAGGTTGGCTCAAGTATGATCAACTTGCCTTAAATGCTTGGAGATGTCACAAATTTCTAAATCAGAATGCATGACCAAGTGAGCTTTTTCCTTATTTAAATACCTTTTCCTTATTTAAATACCAATGACAGTGCTGATTTTAGCACACTTTTGGGCTAAAAGGCACTATCGGATCAGATCCAGTGCTTTGAGAAGATGGGAAAAGTTGGATGGGGACTGAGAAAACTCCCTGGGCAGTGGCCACGCCTCCCTCTATAGGTCAAGCTTTGCCAAAAAAAACAAACAAACAATGATCAAGACAAAAAAAGAAAATTGTTATGCCGACTACGAGAAAGGGAAAAACAAAAACATAGTTCAAGCTCTCTTCAAGGGGCCCCCTATCTCATTCGTGAATGGGCTAGGGGGCCCTGCTACTTGGTGAAAAAGACACGCACAGAGGAGCTAAAGAATGCACACACGTTGGTGAGAAAAGATTACCTTTCCCCTAAGAAGAAGAAAAATAAAATAAAACTTACGACAAGAGAGGTATCTTCGATTAGGAGGGGTCAACCACACTAGAGAGAGGGGCCCAAGCGCCTTCTCTGGTCCAAAACCACCTCTATAGGCCGAAAGATACTAAGAAACAAGACTTTGGTGTTGAGCTTTTTAAGGGGCCAAAGGTTAGAGATGGAACTCTCGGATTGGAAATTATCCCAAAAATGGCTCCTCCTCCAAGGCTTGGATTTAGGATGAGATTTATAGATATTGAAGGAGAGTGGCATGAAGGTAAATAAAGGGGGAGATAGACTAGTTAGGGTGAGCTCTAGGCAACAAAAATGATGGCTATAGGGTGTGCACATTTGAATTTTTAAGTGGAAATTGGGGCTAGATGTGACTAGCCACATGCTACCATGTGTGCTAAGCCACTATGTGTGTTCACATGGGCTATATGAGTTTTGATGTGGTGTGTGACATACATGGTAACATTGCTCAAAACACATGTGTGTGTATGGTTAGTGGGCCCCACCCTAGGTGAATGTTTGGAAATGGGCTAAACTCATGGGACTAACTCTGGATTTTAGTCCATGGACCATGGACTTGATCCAAAGGCTTGGGCTTTGGGGGTTTTAAACCATGGGCTTGATCCTTAGGGGCTTATCCTTAGGGTTTTAGCTATGGTTTGGGCATGGACCTATGGTTAGGCTGGACTAGAGTTTACCTAAGGTTGACTAGGATTAAGGGGACTCTGTTGAGGGCTTAACCATGGTTAAGAACCCTTAACCATAGTTAAGAAGGGTGTAAAAATTGGGTGCTTACAGCTGCCCCTCTTTGTCGGAGAGTGCCGAGATTGGCAATTGAACGACAAAGACTGAAATCATCTGATTTTTACACCAGGATTGAGTTTAGGGAAATGCGGCATGATGTGTGAAGTGCAAGTGGTGAGTGCACGTGAAGTGATGCGGACTACTGCTAGGGGATAGCGAGTAGCTGGGAAGATTGTGGATGCAGAGATGGCGTAGCCCGAAGGCGCTTAGCCAAAAAAGCGTGATTGAAACGGTATTTCCTAGAGCAGATTGACCGAATCGATCGGAGGATACACGGGGTGTCGAAAAAAAGGGGACATGCTAGTGAGACTGTGGTGTGACGAGGCTGTCACGGAGCACTAGGCTATCTAAAACACGTGGGGGTGTCAAGAGGGACACGTAGAGTGTCAAAACCCACGGGGTATTACAGAAGTGCTTACAGTGAGTGCCGATGTGTCGACAAGATATGTTTCTGTCGACAGAGACTCAAATGTCAGGAATGACACAGGGGCGACTCCGGGAGATATGCGTTGATGAGACTATGGTGTGATGAGGTTATCACGGCTGGGAGCATCAGGACGCTTAGGACACTCGGGGTGTCACAAAGGGAGACATGCAGTAGATGATGCTGTTTTGTGGTGAGATTTCCACGGAGCACACAGGATGTTTAGGACATACGGGGACGTCCTACTGGTGAGACTGCGGTGTGACGAAGTTGTCACGGAGCACCAGGAAGCTTTTGGGCACACGGGGGTGTCACAAAGAAGAGACATGCAGGAGGTAATGCTGTTTTGTGGTGATAATGTCATGGAGCATACAAGATGTCTAGGACATACGGGGATGTCCTGTTGGTGAGACTGCGGTGTGACGAGGCTGTCACGGAGCACCAGGATGATTTGGACACACGAGGGTGTCACAAAGTGAGAGAGACATGCAAGAGGTAATGTTGTTTTGTGACGAGACGACCACAGAACACACAGGATGTCTAGAGGTTTCAAGGCAGGATGCCTGATTGAAATTGTTCGAGAGGGACTAAATCTTGATCATGTTGGATGCTGCTGAGGAGTTTTGGTCCTGCAGGTTATGATGCTATCTTTTCATGCAGGGATGAAGACAAGGATGCTTTCCCATGACTCTGCGGTGATCTACAATTGGCGGAGACGCGAGACGTCAACTTCTCTTACTTGCTTGCCGGGGCTACTTGATGCAGGTTGGTACAAATGAATTTTGATACCAAAAGTTTGCTTTTGAAAATCCTTTTTTCAAGAAAAAGTGTAGAAGACTTTTTTTTCAAAGATTTTAGTTTTGACAAAAATGCTTCGCTAGCCTTTAGATTTGCCAGTATACCGCCTAGATTAGAGCTTTAGGGGTTTGTGAGTCGTCTTTCACTCTTGGAACGAGGAGTATGATTCAGAGCAGGATGCTGCTGGAGAATAGACCAGATTTGTCTAGAAGCTGTTGTGAGCTAAACTCTTACTGGGGCAGAGTATCGTTGTGAGCCGTTAGGCTTCTGCTGGGGATTTAGAGATCATATGCAGTTGAGGCGCTATTGGGAGTGGACTTTTGCAGTGACCACTGCCGGGGAATTTGAGGTGAGCTAGGGATTCCCCATTGTAGCCCACCTGTTAGGGGAGATGTCTACTGATTGACCCTTAGCTGGGGAATGCTTGGGAAGTTGACTCTCTGCTGGAGATGTTCCCTGTCAGAACCTCTGTTGAGGATGTAGGACCGCTGAGAAAGACTGATTGCTAATAATGATTGGGGGAATCCGATGAGTTTAATCACTGCCGGATGTTGTTGCCACACTAATTTTCAGCTTTTTCTCCCTTTTTTACCCTTGGAATGACCAAGTCATGGGGGTCGCATAATTTTTGCGCGATGAGGCCGCTTCCGGTTTTTCTCATGCCTGCGAAGTTGATTGATTTTTGTCCCTTTTTTGCCCCTAGTCGCGAGACTAGGTCTGGGGGTCGCGTAATTTTTGCGCAATGAGGCCATTTTCAGTTTTCACTCATGCCTGCGACTGGTTGGGGAAGTTGGTGGTTTGCTGGGGGAAGATGTGTTTCCCCCGTCATTGCCCTGAGTGGCATTCCTCTGAGGAATAGAGGTGATACCTCCGCTGGTGAAGGTAGATGTGATATTGCGCTTGCACTCGTAGTTTCTAGGGGATCCAGAAGGACTTTAGAGTAGGGCGAATCGTAGGTTGGGGGACCGGAGTTGGGGCACCCTGAGTCAGTTGATCTGTACGAGGAACCTTTTGGTATTTCCAGTGGAGATTTTTACTCTCCAGGGAGCTTCTGATTTTGATTTTTTTTTTTTTTTTTTTTTCACTGGGGATATCCTCTCTGGTAGAGGTTAACTCTCTGGGGAATTTTTCTTGCTGGGAAGAGAGTGATTCCGCTGGGGAGAGAGTGATTCCACTGGGGGAATGTAGGGAGAGATTGTCTCTGCTCGAGGTTTGTTTTGGTTCCGCTGGAGATAGAGAGAAGTTGATTTTGTGGGAATGCCGTCCGGCGAGGGAATTTCTGATGCTTGAAAATGTTTCAACTTCTATTTTGGGATTTCCCAGAATGGAAATTTTGTCATCTTTGGTGTCGATTCTGCCGAGGGAAATGTATAGGATTTTTGCTCTGTGTGGAGAGTCGGTGAGGTCTCTTTTGGGGAGAAAGGACTCTGTTTGGGGAGAGCTGGGGAATAAATGAATTTTGATGGTCAAATCCCCTTTTAGCGACCGCACCTGATTTGTCAGGTTGCCTATGTACCTTTTGCAAGATTAGGTCATGACGTAGTTCAAACCAATGCCACAGACTGGCAAGGGAGGATGTCTCTGAAATGATCAGTTGAAAGAAAGGCTATTAGTCTCAAGGGGGCTAACTAGCGGATTTTATTAATTTTGTAAAGGGTTTTACAATGGGGGGAAAGAAGTGTGCCAAGGATGGCCTCCTGTCATTTCCCGGAGAAACTAAGAGTGCAAAGCGCCTATCAAATCTAGACCCTAAGCGTAGTATCTCTTGACTTTGTTGATGTTGACAGGCTCGGGGAGATCTTCGTCGTCCATCCGTCCGAGTCGAAGGGCGCCGCCGGAGAATTTGTCTCGGACGATGTACGGGCCTTCGTAGTTTGGTGTAAATTTGCCCCTCGGATCAGGACGGTTCGGCAACACCTTCCGGAGAACCAGGTCACCGACTTCAATGCTACGAGGCTTGACCTTCCTGTTGAATGTCCTAGCCATACGTCTCTGATAGGCCTGCAAGTGATTGATGGCTTTCAGTCGCCGCTCTTCAATCAAGTTCAGCTGCTCATATCGGGTCTGCGCCCATTCTGATTCTGACAGCTCTGCCTCCATTAACACACGAAGAGACGGAATTTGTACTTCAACGGGGAGGACTGCCTCCATACCATAAGCCAGAGAAAATGGTGTTGCCCCAGTTGAGGTTCTGATGGACGTTCTGTAGGCCATGAGTGCATAGGGGAGCATCTCATGCCTGGCAGAATAGTTGGTTGTCATCTTCTCAATGATTTTCTTCAGGTTTTTGTTGACCGCCTCGACGGCACCGTTTTGTCTGAGGCCTGTATGGCGTGGAGTTGTGATGCTGTATTTTGAACTTCTGACAGAGGTCAGCCATGCCCTTGTTACAAAAGTTAAGGGCATTGTCTGTCACAATCTCATATGGGACTCCGTACCGACAGATGATATCTTTTCTCAGAAAACGTTGAACCACAGATGCGGTGACATTGGCATAAGAGGCTGCCTCGACCCATTTCGTAAAGTAATCGATGGCAACCAGAATGAATCGATGTCCATTTGATGCTTTCGGAGCTATAGGTCCGATGACGTCAATGCCCCAGGCAGAGAATGGCCAAGGAGCAGTCAGATTGTGCAGCCTTGTCGATGGTGCATTGATCCTGTCAGCATAGATTTTGCATTGGTGGCACTTCTGTACATGCTTACAACAGTCAGCTTCCATTGTAGACCCGTAGTATCCCAGCCTGAGAATCTTTTTGGAGAGCATTAACCCGTTCATGTGTGGGCCACAGGCTCCTCCATGAACCTCTTCAACTACCTGTGCTGCTTCACTGGTGTCGAGGCATCTGAGCCAGATGAGATTTGGTGATCTCTTGTACAAGATTCTTCCTGAGAGGACGAACTGGATAGCTAGTCTCCGAATTGCCCGTCGGTCAGTTTTGGTGGCATCGAGGGGGAAGGTCCCGTCCTCAAGATATTGCTTGATGTCTGCGTACCAAGGCTTACTATCAGATATTGCGTCTAGCTCGAGGCAGTAGGCAGGCTGATCCTGCTGCTGAATTTCGATCAGCCAAAGTAAGATGCCCCTAGGGACCTGAACCATTGAGGCGAGGGTAGCCAGTGCGTCGGCAAACCTGTTATGATTTCTAGATTGGTGGCTGAAAGTGATTCTCTTGAATTGAGCACTCAGCATGTTGAGGTAGGCTAAGTACGGGACTAGCCTTACTTCTCGGATGGCCCAAGATTCGTTTGCCTGACAAATTACTAGGGATGAGTCACCGTAAACGTCTATCTCTTCAATCTCAATGCCCAGGGCTTCTTTTAGACCGGCTATACATGCCTCGTACTCCGCCTCATTGTTGGAGCATCTGAACTTTAGCTTGACTGAGATAGGGAGGTGTGCTCCCTTGGGTGAGATTAAGACTGCACCTGCCCCATGTCCATGGTTATTGGCAGTTCCGTCAAAATATAACTCCCAGCCGGAGTATTCCTGGTCTTCTGCTTCTGCGTACAAGATGGCTTCATCTGGAAACTGATCATGTACTGAGACGTAGTCCTCTATTGGACTGTGGGCCAAGTGATCTGCTATCGCCTGCCCCTTGATCGACTTTTGTGTCATGTAAGTGATGTCGAATTCAGACAACATCATAAGCCATCGGGCAGTCCTTCCGGTGGTGGCGGGCTTTTCCAATAGGTATTTCAGTGGATCCATTCGAGATATCAGGATTACTGGGTAGGATAGCAGATAGTGCCTGAGACGCTGAGTTGCCCAGACCAGTGCCAAACATGTTTTCTCAAGAGGACTGTACTTCTCCTCATACTCCAGCAAGCGTTTACTGATATAGTAGATAGCTTGTTCTGTTCTGCCTGTCTCGTCGTACTGTGCTAGGACGCACCCCATGAAGGTTTCTTGCACTGAGATGTAGAGTAATAGTGGCCGTCCTGGCTTAGGGGGCACAAGTACTGGAGGGTTGAGCAGGTATTGCTTTATTCTGTTAAAGGCTTCCTGACACTCGTCTGTCCAGACTGTAGGTGTGTTCTTTCGGAGAAGCTTGAAAATCGGTTCGCAGATCGGAGTGAGCTGAGAGATGAACCGGCTTATGTACTGAATTCTGCCCAGGAAACCACGGATCTCCTTTTCAGTCTGGGGGATTGGCATTTCGATGATGGCCTTTGCTTTGGCCGGATCGATCTCGATGCCTCGTTTGCTAACAATAAAGCCGAGGAGCTTTCCTGATGAGGCTCCAAAGACACATTTGGCTGGGTTCAGTCTTAGGCCGAATTCTCTGAGTCTGTCACAGAGTCTTTTCAAGTCTTCAGGGTGTTGCCTGGCAGTAAGTGATTTGACGATCATGTCATCCACATAAATTTCAGCTATCTTGTGGATCATGTCATGAAAAAGTGCCGTCATGGCCCTCTGGTAGGTTGCCCCTGCGTTTTTGAGTCCGAATGGCATGACCTTGTAGCAGAACGTGCCCCAAGGTGTAATGAAGGAAGTTTTCTCCATGTCTTCTTCTGCCATTCTGATTTGATTATACCCAGAAAAACCATCCATGAATGAGAGCATCTCGTGTCTTGCAGTATTGTCGACTAGGATATCGATGTGCGGGAGAGGGAAGTTGTCCTTAGGGCTAGCCTTATTCAGATTCCGATAGTCGATGCACATCCGGACTTTTCCATCCTTTTTGGGTACTGGCACGATGTTGGCCAACCATTCAGGGTAGTTTGCTACTGCCAAGAAGCCTGCATTGATCTGCTTTTCTACCTCTTCTTTGACTTTTTGTGACCATTCGGGTCTCATCCGTCTCAATTTCTGCTTAACTGGTCTGACATCCGGGTTCAGGGGCAGTCTGTGTACCACCAATGCTGGGTCTAAGCCAGGCATGTCAGCATACGACCAGGCAAAGACATCACTATAGCTTTTCAGGAAGCTGATCATATCTGTTCTTTGTTGTGGGCTCATAGTTGTGCCAATCTGAACCAACTGAGGGTAGTCTTCGGAACCCAAGTTTACTATCTCGGTATCCTCGATGTTCGACTGTATTAGCCCTTCACTGTGTTCTAGCAGGTCCAAAATCTCCTGAGGTGGTTCCTCATCCTGTTCTGTTTCCTGCTCTGAGTCATACTCAACTTCTGAAAGCTCAAGGAGGGTTTCAGGGGTAGCCTTGTCGGAGGCAATTTCCTGGCAAATCATTAAGCTTAGTTTAGCATGCTTATGTTTTTATGTTTTGTTGGCTTCAGGACACTAGGCCTTCCAAGGGAAGAGTCCGTGTGATTTCGTCATTAGCCGAAATGTTTTGATGCAAACATGACTTCGAGTCAAAATGATAGATTTCATTTATAAAACAAAGTGATTGCTTACAAAAGTTGACTCAAACAAAAAGACAGAGGCCGATAGTGGCTTGACATTTGGATTTTGCAAATGAAAGCAAAGACAAATAGAAGAAGGAGAAGGGTGATGTTTGTTCACTAGTTGACCTTTCCTGCACTGTTGCTGCCCTGGCCCTGGCTGGCCTCGATCGTGAGAGCCTCAGTCCACCAACGGATTAGTGGCTGGCAACTGGATGACGTTTCGGCGCTATTGGAGATGGTGCAGACCTGATCTCCCGCTATGTATTCTACTTCTGCTACAGCACATTCGACAATCAGCTCGTCGAACAAATTGGCCATGCTAAAAACTTCCGGAACTGGATTCCCTAACAATTCAACATCAGGCAGGGTTGAGGCAGCTAGCTTAGGAAGGTAAGGCTCAAAGGTTCCAACTGGGAAAGTCACAGAGATGTGGGGTCGAGGTTCAGGTTTCATCGTCCGGTTATACTTCTGAGTAAGCTTGGTAAGATAATCCTCGTATGTGGGCCTGTAACCCAGTCCAAAAGGTGCGGTGTATCGCGGTGGAGTGTATCTTTTCTTCATTCCTTGATTTCGGATTCCAAGGCCTGCCCCTGGTTGGTAGTTCATTCTCGCCATCATCCTGACAAATGACGGAATCTGCAGTCTGTTTTGCTCTTCTATTTGGGCGATAGAGCTTACCTGTTCAAATTGATAAGTCATGAAAGATGTGCCCTGCCCGAGTTCCTGTACGTCACCGAGGGAACTTGCCAATTCTTCTGATGGGATGACGACTAGGTGGTCATTTTGGATGAATTTAATTCGTTGGTGCAGAAAGGAGGGGATGGCTCCGGCCGCGTGGATCCACGGTCTTCCTAGGAGCAAGGTAAATGAAGCAGGCACATTCACCACTTGGAAATTCGTAGTGAATTGAGCAGGTCCAACTCTGATAGCCAGATCTATGTCGCCCAGGTTCTGTCTGGTCGAGTTGTCAAAAGCCCTGATTGTCATGGGTCTCTTCTTGACTTGGCTGAGATCCATTCCCAGGCGTTGCAGTGTTGATAATGTACAGACATTCAGGCTGGAGCCGTTGTCAATTAGTACTGAAGATAAAGTTCTATCCATGCATTGTACTGCGATGTAGAGGGCCCGGGTATGATCCCTATCTCCATCCGGTATTTCCTCTTCTGTGAAAGAGATGACTCGGGGTTCAAGTATTTGGCCCACCATGTACCCTAACTTCTCGGGCGTTATGTCTGGTGTCACGTGGGCGTTATTGAATACCCGGAGGAGTTGCTTCCGATGATGTTCGGATGTTAGGAGAAGACCCAAAATGGATATCTGTGCGGGCACCTTACTCAATTGCTGGGTAATGCTGAATTCTTCTGCCTTTTCAAGAATTCTTAGCAGAACTGCAGATTCTGCTGCTTCCTTGTCAGGGTCTGGTATCCTTGCTTTTTCTGCTTCTTTCTCTTTTTCTTTTCCTTTTGCCAGCTCAGCCGCCGGCGGTTGGTACACTCGACCTGAACGGGTTAGGTTGGCTATGCTCTCACTCTCGAGGATGAGAGAGCGAGGAGCGGGAACATTGTTCAGGGCAAAGGACTGGGAAGGAGGGTAAGGAATTCGGACTGGGCCGGTAGAGGTGGAGGCTTGGGCTGGAGCCGTGGGCCAATTAGGCGGACAAGGGATTGTGTAGACAATCTGCTCTCTGTTAGTTTTGAGAGCGGGTAGTTGGATTGGGGCCTGGATGGCTTGGATATTTGCTGAAGGAAGAGGGATAATGACTGGAGGTCGGCCTGATGACGCCGTCATCCACTGCAGGTGCGATAGGTCTTTGCTGTCCTACCCCGGGCTCCTCCCACTGTATGAAATTGACTTGACTGTTGTGTGGGGGCAGTGGTGTCTGGTTGATGCTGGTATTGCTTGGAGCCAGCTCAACCCGACCCTCATCTAGGAGGTCCTGGATAGCGCACTTGAGGCCGATGCAGTAATCTGTTGCATGGCCTGGGCCTTGGTGGAAGGCGCAGTGCTGATTGACATCGTAATTCTTATTTCTCTTGTCAAGAGGTAAAAGAGGAGTAGGGCCTCTTAGGGTGAGAAGACCCTGCTTGGTTAGAAACTCTAGCAACTGGCTAAGAGTATAAGGGAGATGGGTGAAATTTCGAGGGGGCTTGTTCTGCTGTAGGTTTTGCCCCTGATTAGGTCGGGCTGGCTGGGTGTTTCTTGCTGGCTGAGCCGGAGCTATTGGAGCTGCAGGAAGTCTGATGGGTGCGGTAGGAGCCACCATGTTTACACTTTCCTTCTTTTTGTAGTCCCGTGGACTGCTATTCCTGCTGGTTGAAGCTGTTGTCTTCGGAGGATCAAGCCCTAGGCTGGAGTGGATAGCCCCACTCTTAATGGATGTTTCAATACGGGCACCAGTTTTGACAATGGTGCCGAAGTCAGCTACGGGGAGTGTGACCATCAGTGTAGAGTAGGGCTGTTTTAGTGTGCCTATGAACATGCTTGCAAGTTCTTCCTTTGGGATAGGAGTAGGGATCTTGGCTGCCATTTCCCTCCACCTAGTGGCATACTCCAGGAATGATTCGTTGTTGCGTTGGCTCATCTGTTCGAGCTGACTCCGCTGAGGCCGGAGTTCCTGATTGAAGGAGTACTGCTCGACGAAGCAGTCCATGGCATCTTGCCAAGTCTTGATTCTCTGTTTGTCCACAGACATCCACCAGGTTAGGGCTGCTCCCTTCAGGCTTTTCTGGAAGTACTGTATCAAGAGAGGCTGATTCTTCTGGTGTAGGAGCATGTCTCCCAGATAAAGCTGTAGATGCTGTCTCGGGCAACCTGATCCATCATACTTATCAAAGTCTGGGACTTTAAAGCCTGCCGGTACAACCTCTCCTGTAGAGAAGGTTAAGTCCTCCAGTGATAGACTGGTACTGGTAGAAGCACCTTTCATCCTTTTCAGTTCTTCTTTCATTTGCTTGATTTCTTCGTGCTGGTCACGAAGAACTGTCATTGTGTCTGTAGAAGAGGATGGTCTGTCCTGGTTAGTATGGGAGGCTTTGGGCTGCTCCGCCCCATCACAATGCTCATACTCTGCCTCTCCTCCACCTGCAGTGGGTCCAGGGTTAGGGATGATGAACGGGTTTTGATGAGGGTCAGGAATAGGTTGTTCAGCTGATTCACTGGCCGGGTTTCGGGAAGCAGGGTCGTCCATACGGGTACCCAGTAGAATTGTCAAGGAATCCAGAACCTTGTCTAGTTTTGCTTGCATGGCTGTAATGTCCTTTTCGTGAGACTGTAGGATCTCATTGGTTCTTTGCTGCTGGTCAGCTGGTTCTGCCATTGTGTCTAAACTGCTTTCTGATTGTGCTCTGATTGGTATCCTATGTTCGACAGGTATTTCCGTCAAGACCGCGTCCTCTACTTCTGCGAGAAGGGCAGTGAAGGATCGAGTCATGGGTCGACTCATGCAACTGAAAAGAATGCAGCGATTAATCATGATTATGCATGAGGTGCAAGACAGAAAATGCAGGAAAGATTTTCATTAATTGCAGTGATTGAGTGAGTGTGATACAGGACTGACTCAAAAAAAGCGAAAATGACTCAACCCTAGGCAGGCCCGTCGGGGGTAGCAAAGTCAAGCGACCGGGGCACACCATCACAGTCCATGACCTGTTGCTGGAGGGATATGATTTCGACCTCCATGCGCTCGATTGTCTCTGAGGCATTGTACATATGGGACCCGTATTTCCGGATCCGACTGGTCATCTCCTCTTTTGCACTATCAAGCTGTTCCTGAAGGAAGTGCAACTGGGCTCGGAGGACGGAGTTCTCTCTGGTATCACCCCTGTGTCTCCTCTGTAAGGATCGGACTGTATGCTCGAGGCGTTCAACCTGCTCCCGCATGGATATGATTTCACGGTTCTGCTCCGTTTCCTGCTGCCTGAATGCACGTTGAGCTCGTCAAAGCTGCTTCTCTCTCTCTTGGATCTGTATCTGCCTTTCCAAGAAAAAATCTGTCCAGGGAACCGCCATGTCAGCTATGGGTATGGTTCCTCGAGATGGGGCTGTGACTGGCGTTGGCAGTTCCCTAGGCGCTGGCATACCTGGTAGAAGGTAAGGGTTTCCTACCCATTGTCGGTATGCAGAATCAGTTGATGGTCCTGTTGTGACCACAAAGTCTGGCCACTGGTCTCTCCGTGAACTTCGCCAATCTGCTTGGAATCGGCGGGTGAGGCATTCAGACTGCTCGAAGAAGTCGACGAAGTCCTGCTCCAGGTTGTCTAAAACCGGGATGCGCTGAGGGAGTCCAAACTGTCTAAGGACCCGAAGTGGTACGTAAGCGGCTGAGCCGGTGATGCCGGCTAGGACCATACATCGTCTTCCTGCTATGACAACGCGTGGTAGCTGTCTGCGCACAAGCCACACACATTCCCATATAATCTGATCCTCTGTCAGGTTTTGAAGAAGCTGGTAGAGAACTTTGACGTTGGTAGTCACAATCTGGCCCTGATTCTGTGCAATTTTCTTGGGCAAGCTGTATGCATCATAGGGTATGTCTGGTACCGGGATGATGGTGGGCAGGTGTGAGACCAATCACAGATGCAAGAGTGGTGCACTGGCGTGGAAGACGCCCTTTCTGCGCTTTGTTGCAAGGTTGAGAGCCCTGAGAAGCTCTGCAAGAATGACTGGGACAACCGTCTTTGACTCCTGCATGTCCTCGATGACCCCTGTCAACACTGAGTCGGCGTAGGCGCGGCTTTTCGGGAACACCAGTTGCGACATGATGATGAGTGTAAAGGCATTGAGACCAGGGAGCTCGGATGTTGGGATGTCAGTGTCCCACCTGGGTCTGTACAGCTTTCTAAGGAAAGGTATAGACACCCGGTCATAAGTGCCATTTGTGTCATACTCCAAGGAGGCAGGCTTGATTCGTAAGAACCGTGAGAGGCTTGCCTGAAAGTTTACCTTATAGCGTGGCACGATGGCATCACCGTCCATGTTTAGTCCGATGATGCGCTGTATCTCCTCCAGTGTTGGACATATCTCGTTCTTACCAAAACGGAATACCATGTAGGTAGGGTTCCAGCACTGGAGGGCGGCGTTAATGAGGCGCCAATCCGGATCAACCATGGATAGGTCTAGGGTATTACCCAATCTGTAGTATTGGGCCCAGGCGAAACGTTGATCCCGAGACAGGGAATCAATCAAGTCAAGGAGGGTCTGATCACACGTCCCCTAAGAAGTAAGGTGTACGGGCCGCGAAGGCTGGCTGTTTGACAGAACAATCCCTGACGGACCTGCCATCTACCTGGACAAATGTACAGACTCGGTGTAAGTGTACTGTGTATGCAGGTGAAAATGCAAATGATGCAATATTTTTTTTTTTTGGGTGTGACAGAGCACATGTGCCCTGATAGGGTAGCCGGACAGAGGTCCCGTATGCTTTACCCGGGTTGTTGGAAACCGGGGGCCTATCAGAACAAGGCAAGAAATAGGTCTAAGTGAAGACCCATATGCCAGGGATTTGGACCCCATGTACTATGTCTGAATGTGAGGGTAGGATGTGTTTTATTACAAGCACAAATTTGGCTCATCACATGCCCCTGAATGGCTGTTTATCCGGGTAGGGCGTACCTGGATAGTTAACCCTGATTGGGGACGAGTATAGGATGTAAGCAGGTTAGGGTTCATAGTAGCCCTCCGGATTGGCTGCTTGTAGCCTATTCCCTAACTTAGGTTATATGTATGCATGCTGGGGTATGCAGTATTATGTTCCTAAGGTTAGGGGGATCACTTACACCGTATATGCTACTCCCTGAAAAGGGCCGATTGGTGTAAGCGGGAGCGTTCAGAACCGTTTCCTGAGGATAGTCACCCAGCAGGCTAGTTCCGCGGACCTCCAAGACTGTTAAGCCCCTGTCACTGAGGATAGTCATCCAGCAGCCGTGAGCGTATTAAGCCTGTCTAATAGGTTTTGGGTTGTTACACTACTATGACATGAATGCAATGCACAGTACAAAATACAACCAAAAGATGTAAAAGAATTAGTATTAGACTAAATCTTAGGGCATTTGATTAAATTTGAGGTTTAATTGGCTTAAACCTAGGTTCTATGTTGAACCTTAGAAGAAATCCCCAACAGAGTCGCCAGAGCTGTGAGCACGACTTTTGGTCCCGCCCACAGGGATGGGTGGATGCCCTGGCGATGGTCGGTTGATTTTATATTTAGAGTCGCCACCTATTGATTCGGTAGGGATAAGTCTCAGTCAATGGATAAGGTCTTGGTCTGCTTAGAGGTCTAGGTAAGCGGTTCGATTAAGCCCGGGGAAGGGGTTAGGCACCCCGGCACTTCCGTCGTTTGACGGTTCCCTACTCACTAGGTTTAAGCCATTTAAATGTCAAGTGTTAATCAAATGTCGTTTGATTTAGTTTATACTAACCCAAGAATGGAAAAGCTAAACTAGGGTCGGGCCCGAGTTGGGCTGCCTACGTACTCACATTGGGATGAGATCAGACCGAGCGTAGTTCTGGCACATGAGCCTGTGCCGAGGCTAGGGGTTGTGTTGTGTGTGCACCAAGGGTGGCTTATGGTCTAGCCGAGGGGCTAGGGGTGGTTGACCGTGTTGGTCAAGTGCTTGGGTGTTTGGCCCGGTAGGCCGAGAGGGAGTCCTGTAGACTGGGGTGTGGCCCGGTAGGCCAAGGGTTCGGCCCGGTAGGCCTAGATTGAAGCCCGAAAGGCTTAGGCCCGATGGGCCTAGGGTGTGGCCCGGTAGGGCAAAGGTGAAGCCCGGTAGGCTAAGAGTCGGCCCTGTAGGCCTGGGTTTGGCCCGGTAGGCCCAAAGTGTTTTAACCAAAAGTTAGGGTTGCTAACCGGGGTTAAAAGAGTGGTTAATCATGGTTACGGGTGCTAACCATGGTTAAAAGGTCTAATACTTATTTTTTGATTTTTTTTTTGATTTTTTTGATTTTTTGGGATTTTTCATGATTTGATTTTTTTTTTTATGTTTTTTTTTTTGGGATTTTCCTAAATAAAATTCAACCAAGGGTATGGGGCTTAATTGGGGTTAAGTTTACCCTCAGTCAATGGTTAAACATGGTACGGGGATTATGAGAGATGACTTCAAGGTGAAGGACCACTAGGCATTTGATGTGGGACCCATAGACAAATCAAGTCCTTGGACCTACGAAGGTATGGAAAGGTCCACACTTAAAATACAGCAAGGTCTTGAAAGAATAATTTGAAATTTTCAAAACAACCTCACTATTGGCCAATAGTGGGACCCAGTGATAGTGTCTTGAAACCTTCACTTGGGTGATTTGGGCCTATGCACTAGCTTTAAAGTTTTGAACTTACACTTCCAAGCATCCGATCATGGCCATCCCCTAAGATGCATCAAACCCTGGGTTTGGCAAGCTGCATGGGGGTTAGTTTTAACCCAACTTGGTTAACAACCTTGCTTGAGATGAATAGATGACCTGATCTAATGGAAAACCTTGCATGAGATGAAATGATGGCCTGATCTAGGACTGAAATTTCAGCACTATGACCTCTTGATTAGGTAAGTTGACTAAGGTTGGCTCAAGCATGATCAACTTGCCTTAAATGCTTGGAGATGTCACAAATTTCTAAATCAAAATGCATGACCAAGTGAGCTTTTTCCTTATTTAAATACCTTTTCCTTATTTAAATACCAATGACAGTGCTGATTTTAGCACACTTTTGGGCTAAAAGGCACTACCGGATCAGATCCAGTGCTTTGAGAAGATGGGAAAAGTTGGATGGGGACTGAGAAAACTCCCTGGGCAGTGGCCACGCCTCCCTCTATAGGTCAAGCTTTGCCAAAAAAACAAACAAACAATGATCAAGACAAAAAAAGAAAATTGTTATGCCGACTACGAGAAAGGGAAAAACAAAAACATAGTTCAAGCTCTCTTCAAGGGGCCCCCTATCTCATTCGTGAATGGGCTAGGGGGCCCTGCTACTTGGTGAAAAAGACACGCACAGAGGAGCTAAAGAATGCACACACGTTGGTGAGAAAAGATTACCTTTCCCCTAAGAAGAAGAAAAATAAAATAAAACTTACGACAAGAGAGGTATCTTCGATTAGGAGGGGTCAACCACACTAGAGAGAGGGGCCCAAGCGCCTTCTCTGGTCCAAAACCACCTCTATAGGCCGAAAGATACTAAGAAACAAGACTTTGGTGTTGAGCTTTTTAAGGGGCCAAAGGTTAGAGATGGAACTCTCGGATTGGAAATTATCCCAAAAATGGCTCCTCCTCCAAGGCTTGGATTTAGGATGAGATTTATAGATATTGAAGGAGAGTGGCATGAAGGTAAATAAAGGGGGAGATAGACTAGTTAGGGTGAGCTCTAGGCAACAAAAATGATGGCTATAGGGTGTGCACATTTGAATTTTTAAGTGGAAATTGGGGCTAGATGTGACTAGCCACATGCTACCATGTGTGCTAAGCCACTATGTGTGTTCACATGGGCTATATGAGTTTTGATGTGGTGTGTGACATACATGGTAACATTGCTCAAAACACATGTGTGTGTATGGTTAGTGGGCCCCACCCTAGGTGAATGTTTGGAAATGGGCTAAACTCATGGGACTAACTCTGGATTTTAGTCCATGGACCATGGACTTGATCCAAAGGCTTGGGCTTTGGGGGTTTTAAACCATGGGCTTGATCCTTAGGGGCTTATCCTTAGGGTTTTAGCTATGGTTTGGGCATGGACCTATGGTTAGGCTGGACTAGAGTTTACCTAAGGTTGACTAGGATTAAGGGGACTCTGTTGAGGGCTTAACCATGGTTAAGAACCCTTAACCATAGTTAAGAAGGGTGTAAAAATTGGGTGCTTACAGCTGCCCCTCTTTGTCGGAGAGTGCCGAGATTGGCAATTGAACGACAAAGACTGAAATCATCTGATTTTTACACCAGGATTGAGTTTAGGGAAATGCGGCATGATGTGTGAAGTGCAAGTGGTGAGTGCACGTGAAGTGATGCGGACTACTGCTAGGGGATAGCGAGTAGCTGGGAAGATTGTGGATGCAGAGATGGCGTAGCCCGAAGGCGCTTAGCCAAAAAAGCGTGATTGAAACGGTATTTCCTAGAGCAGATTGACCGAATCGATCGGAGGATACACGGGGTGTCGAAAAAAAGGGGACATGCTAGTGAGACTGTGGTGTGACGAGGCTGTCACGGAGCACTAGGCTATCTAAAACACGTGGGGGTGTCAAGAGGGACACGTAGAGTGTCAAAACCCACGGGGTATTACAGAAGTGCTTACAGTGAGTGCCGATGTGTCGACAAGATATGTTTCTGTCGACAGAGACTCAAATGTCAGGAATGACACAGGGGCGACTCCGGGAGATATGCGTTGATGAGACTATGGTGTGATGAGGTTATCACGGCTGGGAGCATCAGGACGCTTAGGACACTCGGGGTGTCACAAAGGGAGACATGCAGTAGATGATGCTGTTTTGTGGTGAGATTTCCACGGAGCACACAGGATGTTTAGGACATACGGGGACGTCCTACTGGTGAGACTGCGGTGTGACGAAGTTGTCACGGAGCACCAGGAAGCTTTTGGGCACACGGGGGTGTCACAAAGAAGAGACATGCAGGAGGTAATGCTGTTTTGTGGTGATAATGTCATGGAGCATACAAGATGTCTAGGACATACGGGGATGTCCTGTTGGTGAGACTGCGGTGTGACGAGGCTGTCACGGAGCACCAGGATGATTTGGACACACGAGGGTGTCACAAAGTGAGAGAGACATGCAAGAGGTAATGTTGTTTTGTGACGAGACGACCACAGAACACACAGGATGTCTAGAGGTTTCAAGGCAGGATGCCTGATTGAAATTGTTCGAGAGGGACTAAATCTTGATCATGTTGGATGCTGCTGAGGAGTTTTGGTCCTGCAGGTTATGATGCTATCTTTTCATGCAGGGATGAAGACAAGGATGCTTTCCCATGACTCTGCGGTGATCTACAATTGGCGGAGACGCGAGACGTCAACTTCTCTTACTTGCTTGCCGGGGCTACTTGATGCAGGTTGGTACAAATGAATTTTGATACCAAAAGTTTGCTTTTGAAAATCCTTTTTTCAAGAAAAAGTGTAGAAGACTTTTTTTTCAAAGATTTTAGTTTTGACAAAAATGCTTCGCTAGCCTTTAGATTTGCCAGTATACCGCCTAGATTAGAGCTTTAGGGGTTTGTGAGTCGTCTTTCACTCTTGGAACGAGGAGTATGATTCAGAGCAGGATGCTGCTGGAGAATAGACCAGATTTGTCTAGAAGCTGTTGTGAGCTAAACTCTTACTGGGGCAGAGTATCGTTGTGAGCCGTTAGGCTTCTGCTGGGGATTTAGAGATCATATGCAGTTGAGGCGCTATTGGGAGTGGACTTTTGCAGTGACCACTGCCGGGGAATTTGAGGTGAGCTAGGGATTCCCCATTGTAGCCCACCTGTTAGGGGAGATGTCTACTGATTGACCCTTAGCTGGGGAATGCTTGGGAAGTTGACTCTCTGCTGGAGATGTTCCCTGTCAGAACCTCTGTTGAGGATGTAGGACCGCTGAGAAAGACTGATTGCTAATAATGATTGGGGGAATCCGATGAGTTTAATCACTGCCGGATGTTGTTGCCACACTAATTTTCAGCTTTTTCTCCCTTTTTTACCCTTGGAATGACCAAGTCATGGGGGTCGCATAATTTTTGCGCGATGAGGCCGCTTCCGATTTTTCTCATGCCTGCGAAGTTGATTGATTTTTGTCCCTTTTTTGCCCCTAGTCGCGAGACTAGGTCTGGGGGTCGCGTAATTTTTGCGCAATGAGGCCATTTTCAGTTTTCACTCATGCCTGCGACTGGTTGGGGAAGTTGGTGGTTTGCTGGGGGAAGATGTGTTTCCCCCGTCATTGCCCTGAGTGGCATTCCTCTGAGGAATAGAGGTGATACCTCCGCTGGTGAAGGTAGATGTGATATTGCGCTTGCACTCGTAGTTTCTAGGGGATCCAGAAGGACTTTAGAGTAGGGCGAATCGTAGGTTGGGGGACCGGAGTTGGGGCACCCTGAGTCAGTTGATCTGTACGAGGAACCTTTTGGTATTTCCAGTGGAGATTTTTACTCTCGAGGGAGCTTCTGATTTTTATTTATTTTTTTTTTTTTTTCACTGGGGATATCCTCTCTGGTAGAGGTTAACTCTCTGGGGAATTTTTCTTGTTGGGAAGAGAGTGATTCCACTGGGGAGAGAGTGATTCCACTGGGGGAATGTAGGGAGAGATTGTCTCTGCTCGAGGTTTGTTTTGGTTCCGCTGGAGATAGAGAGAAGTTGATTTTGTGGGAATGCCGTCCGGCGAGGGAATTTCTGATGCTTGAAAATGTTTCAACTTCTATTTTGGGATTTCCCAGAATGGAAATTTTGTCATCTTTGGTGTCGATTCTGCCGAGGGAAATGTATAGGATTTTTGCTCTGTGTGGAGAGTCGGTGAGGTCTCTTTTGGGGAGAAAGGACTCTGTTTGGGGAGAGCTGGGGAATAAATGAATTTTGATGGTCAAATCCCCTTTTAGCGACCGCACCTGATTTGTCAGGTTGCCTATGTACCTTTTGCAAGATTAGGTCATGACGTAGTTCAAACCAATGCCACAGACTGGCAAGGGAGGATGTCTCTGAAATGATCAGTTGAAAGAAAGGCTATTAGTCTCAAGGGGGCTAACTAGCGGATTTTATTAATTTTGTAAAGGGTTTTACAATGGGGGGAAAGAAGTGTGCCAAGGATGGCCTCCTGTCATTTCCCGGAGAAACTAAGAGTGCAAAGCGCCTATCAAATCTAGACCCTAAGCGTAGTATCTCTTGACTTTGTCGATGTTGACAGGCTCGGGGAGATCTTCGTCGTCCATCCGTCCGAGTCGAAGGGCGCCGCCGGAGAATTTGTCTCGGACGATGTACGGGCCTTCGTAGTTTGGTGTAAATTTGCCCCTCGGATCAGGACGGTTCGGCAACACCTTCCGGAGAACCAGGTCACCGACTTCAATGCTACGAGGCTTGACCTTCCTGTTGAATGTCCTAGCCATACGTCTCTGATAGGCCTGCAAGTGATTGATGGCTTTCAGTCGCCGCTCTTCAATCAAGTTCAGCTGCTCATATCGGGTCTGCGCCCATTCTGATTCTGACAGCTCTGCCTCCATTAACACACGAAGAGACGGAATTTGTACTTCAACGGGGAGGACTGCCTCCATACCATAAGCCAGAGAAAATGGTATTGCCCCAGTTGAGGTTCTGATGGACGTTCTGTAGGCCATGAGTGCATAGGGGAGCATCTCATGCCTGGCAGAATAGTGGAGCCTACCATGTGAAATGGGCCCCACCTGAAATCCAATGCTCTTAGAACATGGTCTCGGTGGTCTCGGCCCTAAGGGGGTCTCAGTAGCAAAGTCCATTCGACAAATACATGATAATTTAAAGTACATCTTCTATTATTAAAGCAATTTTAAGTATTATGAAAGGTTATTAATAAGGATAATAAGCAATGTTATGTCCGCTTTCCCGTTGTTCACTCTCCCCTGTTTTTGTACGAGAAGACAAAATAATATGACACTTTTTTATGAGACCCATCACTTTTTTTCTCTTTGTTTAAAAATAGAAAAAACTACCAGATAGTAGACAACCGGAAAGTAGATGAAGCATTACTCTTAAGAATAATAACCATTGTAATACTGGGCTTTGAAGCTGATTAAATTTTGAGAATTCATGAGAAGTCATCACGCTGAGACAAGCTTCAAGTGAAAGTGAAAGTGATGTAATACAGCTAAGTCATCCAAACAGACCATTGGACTAGAACCTTATTCTTACATAAACCAATCAATTCGACCATGTACTCGCTATCTATTTTTCGCTACTCAACATTTTATGAATGAAAAGCCGAAAAGTTTCTAATCTTCTTATGTATCTATCCAATGGATGAAAGAACAGAAGCTTTGGTCAAGTGGCATTAGATTCGAAAAGAACAAGTGAGTTATGGTAGGGAGAGACAGTCGCAGGAGTAGGGGTTCAACGATGGATGGCCATTGATGCAACGCCATTACAAGGACAGAGGACTGATAATATAATCATGGGTTAGCTTGATAGAGCTTTCACTATGAGGAGCCCATGGAGTTTTAAGAAAGCTCAACTCAGCCCAACCCGACCTATCATTCAGCCTGGCCCAAACTCTACCTACTTTGGGCCGGGCCGACCAGGCTGTCACAGAACACCCCATGTATCTTTAGTTGTAACGCCCAGTTTGTTTCCCGTCGTTTTGTCTTTGCTCTTTTTCTCGCCGGCCAACATTATAATAGTTAGATGTGGAATGCTAGTTCCATTTTCCCCCATTTCACACTCGCCTTTTCCACCCAAAGAGAAGATCTTGTGTCCGGGCGCAACAAGATCTTTGTCCCAAGTATACAAGGAAACTAACAGGATTATCTAAGTAGGAATGTATTTAGTAACCGATATTCTTTTTTTTTTTTGATATAACGTGTTTCGGTCAGCTTTAAAGGCCAAACCAATTCAGTCGTATTTTTGCATGAGCCCTGTGGAGTCAAGTTACGAAAGACTTGACCGGAAGAGGTTCACTAGTTTTCCAAGAGTTGAGTGTCTCCCAACCTATTCCTTGATCTTTTAATTGACGAGGATGCTAGGGGGTGTAGATATGCTCCAGTCTAACTTCTCCCCCTTTTTCTTTTCTTTAATACAATTTTCTCTTCTCCAAAAAAAATAAAAAACTAATGACAACGGATTTTCTCTGGCAGATGCCCGAGTCTTAGACTCGGGCATCACTCTTTGCAGGACATGTGGAAGGCATTTAGCTAAAGAGTTAATAGAATACATGCGCATTGTTGGTCGATACATGCACACCTCCCAAGCTTTGCTATGTGTCCTTTTTTATACCCTTAATTGTAGTTAAGTTTCATTCATCCTTGGGTCAAATTATATAACTTTGATTTTAGAAGAATTATTAAAAGAAATTAAACACATGAGTGAGTGAATGTAAACAAGTTTAAATTAAAAAAAAAAAACAAAATTAAATTATTTAATCCTAAGGACAAGTAAATCTTAACCACATTTAATGAGTATCCAAAAGGACACATGGGAAGCTTGGGAGGTGTGCATGTATCACCAGCGATACATGCGATGCATGATACTATTGGAAAATAGCAAACGTATCCGGGGTTCCTATTTTATAACTGAAGGTAAGTATTTAACTTACCTAATGTGGTTAGTATTCACTCACCCTTAGAATTAAGCAATCTAACCATGGTATTTAAAAAAAAAAAAACCAAAATCTTAGTTTTAATTTAGTTAAGCTTAACTGGGGTTAAAGGAGTGTTAAAAGAGACACGAGGACACAGGGTAAGACATGAAACCGGACCCATGGGTCCGCTGAGCACTGCTCAATACTATTAGGGTATTTGCAGAGGAAATCCGTTGCCAATCAGTGACTTTTTTTAATGAAAAAGGGAGAGTGCAAAAGTGGAGAGTAGGGCTAGAATCCTAATTATTTAAAAAACGGACTCCATTAGGCATTGCTTCTTCCTATTCAAAAACATTTATCTTTACTCTCTCTCTCTCTCTCTCTCTCTCTCTCAGATTAGATCAAGATGAACGACCTGCTCACGGTAATTTCCGTCTTACTTTCGTTGTTGCAGAATCAATCTTCTTGTTTCAATTTCTTGATGTTTTATTGTGTTTTGTAGTCTTGAATTTCTTTCATTTTTGGTGATAATCACTTCCCATTTCTTGCTTACTGCTTTTGTTGGATTTTATGATGATTTGTTTGGTCCTTGTTGCAGAAAATGATTAATTGGAAATTTTGATATCTGGGGTTGTGTTGATTTTAACTTCTTAGAAAGAAAAAAACATTTGTAATTTCAGAGACTTCTGCGTTAATTGGCTAAAAAAATAGTCTATGTTCGACTCTATAAGGCATCTGTGAATTCTCCATATGTGAATCTTGGCATGAAAACTTCTAACCGGTAATAGAAATTTTGGGTTTTTCATTTTTCTGCAGAAAATGATTAATTCGTTTTTTTTAATATCTGATGGTTGTGTTCATTTGAACTTCTAAGAAAACCCCATTATTAATATAAGGGAATTTTTCAATTAAATGGATAAAAATTAATCTATGTTGGAGTATATAAGTCTTTTCTGAAATCTCCATATGCTAATCCCCATGAGGACTTCTAACTAGAAATAGAAAATTTTTGGGTTTTCATTTTACTGCCCTAGAACAGCTATATTAATCTTAAGGAGTTCCATGGAAAAGGCTGATTTGTCTAGGTTCCGGGCATCGGCAGAGTACTGCTTTTATTTGGGTTTACTACATGATATTAGTTTGTTACAGGAGACTGTGATGTTGATTGATTATCCTGAGACTGCTTAAAGTTCTTCTAGGAGTGGTGATGGTTTGAGTGATTGCTTAGTTTCCAATTGTTGCTGCCTTGCTGGGTTTTTGCTGGGAATTTGATTGTTGATTTATATACTACGATTTCATGTTTCACTCTTCCAATTGTTATTAGTTTATAAACATTTCTTTGTTTGTAGGATTCGTTTGTAGGTGGGGGCAGAGATCAGTCTCCTAGAGAGAGAGATATTGAGATGGGAACTCGGAATCCGACGAGTAATTCAGACTTGGGAATGGAAGCCTTTCATAAGCAGGTACCTCCTACAGGTTTTTCTTTAAGATTTTAACATCTGATGTATGAAATTTAGAAATACCATCCCATGGCATGTATTTATTCATTTGAACTTGCAATATATATAGGATGCCCTCATCAAATGTAGAATCATATTTTTTCATTCATGTTTCTTTTTTTAGAAAAAGAAAAGAAAAATTTATAAATCTTTGTATTCCCACTTGTTACGCGGGCAACTGGGATTCATTCACCAGCAAACAAATTCAACTTACCCACCAAAGAAAAAGAATAAAAACTAAAGTGGAAGAAGGAATTCTCATAGGAACAGATGATGATACATTAATATAAGAAGATTTAGATTATGCTGTGTTTTTGTCATTTATATTTTCATAAGTTTTTATTTTGCTCCTTTCGATTTTAGATACGTGAGATTGAGAAGCAGATGGATAAGCTCTCCGGGCTACTTCAAAAACTCAAGGTATGAGTAATCCTCCTCTCGAGATATGTTTGTCATTTTAGTTTCCATTTATACAGCTAGAAATGAGATCTTCATAAGCAAGTGAGCGCTGCAGAATTTCATTGGGTTTGACCCAAATTAATCCAGAATATGTCATGTCATCTTAGCCAAGCAAGCAGTTCTCACTCTATCTCAGTGACTCAGTCAGGCTCCATGTCTCTAAAATTTTGCATAGATTAACTTTGTCACTTGGCTGAGTCTGAAGAGAATTATAAATAGAGTTCTGCACTTATAAATCCATATATATGCTCTCTCTCAACAGTAGCTTCCAACATGGCACCTATGCCCTTGTGCTTATTGCTACTTCTTCCCATGCTGTAATAGGTCAGAATGTACCTCGTAGATTTCCATCTTCACTCAACATCACCTATACTATATCTATGCGTCTGTTTCTGAAATAAATAATAAATTTACATCATCTCTGATCTGTTCTAGGAGGATCCCACTAGTGTATTCCTAATCCCATGTCAAACACTTTGAACTTACCTAAGTCCGGATGGATGATCTTTAAGTTGCCTCATTCTTATGCCATCCCTTTTCTTTATTGATGTATATCCGGTGGGAGCAGGTTTCCTTGTTTCTGTTGTGCATCAAAGAAATGCAATATGGCCTCTTTCCATCTGATCAAAAGGGGAAAAATAAAGAGTCAAACAAATGCCATCTTTTGACTTTGGTTCATCTAAATGCAGTTGAAACAGGTTTCCTAGTTTCTCTTGTACATCACAGAACATTCAACTTGACCTTTTTCCATCTCATCAAACAGGACAGGAAATAGTTTCACCTCTTTTGTGTACCATATGTGGTGTAACAGTAGCATGTGATCTTGGAGCTGTAGTAAATGCCAGTTACTTGTGACCAATGATCATACTCAGCAAGTTATATTTATAGTCCAATCTTAAACTACTTTATTAAGGTGAATGGATTGTTTTTTTCACCTGTAGAAACTCAGAATTAATTCTGGAGACTAGATGTAAATTCTTTTTTACAGGATGCTAACGAGGAGTCGAAGTCTGTTACAAAAGCCTCTACTATGAAAGGTGTGACTCTTTGTCCTTATCACTTTCTCCTCTATCAATATCTTATACCAATTATTTGGTGTTGGCAACACAAATCTTGTTTCAGCATTCTACCATTCTAGTCATTTAAGATATATACAGAAAAAATAAGGTGCATCAATAGGATTTAGAGAAGTTTTAAACCGACTGCTGAGTTGATGTAACCCTACTCCTTCATCCGGGCTTGGGACTTGCACTTCAGTGCGGAGCACGGCATTGGCGGAATTAGTGTGTTCTTACCACTTCCTAATCGTCCAAATTTCTCTTTTGATCTTAGTTACCGCCCAAAGGGTCCTCTACTGAATAGGTCCCCGGGGATGAAGTCAACTTGCTACTGATTGAGCATGAAGACAGTCTGCTTTGAAAATGAATGAGACGTGCTATTAGAGAAGGGAGAAATTGTTGTTTGTTCAAGCTACGACTGATGTGAACATGTGAATGAACATATGAACATGTTACACGTGTATATGCTTAACACGTGTAACACGTATCGCACATTAGCTTATAAGAATTAGCTCTAGCCCTCTCTTTCCTCGGAACTGAAATAACCAACCTAGTCCCTTAGCTACTTCGCTCAGGTAGCTTGCTCATGAAACTCCCGTTGCCACATTGAAACCCCGTCTTTTTGGCATAAAGAGATTTTCCGTTCATAAGAAGGAGATCAGAACGATCGGAGTTTAGAAAACCCGTCTTTTTGGCCTCAATTGCTTTTCCACTCATAAAAGCTCATTCAAAAGTGGAAGCGTTTAGGAAACCCTGTATTTTTCGCTTAAAAAAGAGTGATTTAAGCAATCCACATAGGCAGGGGAGGATACAGACAGTTAGAACAACTGTTCAAAAATTTTACAAAGTTGGGAGTAACTTGGCCAAGTCCATCTCGGACTTTAGGGGTCACAAATACAAGGTTCTTATATAGGCAATTCACCCCATCATGATATGATATTAAATTATTACTGACAAGGTCAAGTACGACCAACTCAGCTAACTCAGTACTGACTACTGAGTGTTGTTGATTCAGTGTTGACGAAGTCGTATGCTGAAATTGAGATTTAATGGCTTGTCAAAAACTGGTGGAAGGATTTTGGGTTGACTCAACCAACTGCTTGGAACTTGCGGGAAATTCCTGGAGAACAGTCCCAGTGGACCCAATTAAGTTGGCCAATTTCCAAGTGTATCTAGTCCAAGTTCTTATAACCAATGTTTTAAAAGGTATGTGAGGCTTATGCCTTCAGATGAGGCTCAAGAAAAATGGCTCAGTGTTGGAGGCTCAAATCGCATATGCTTGTGCCACAAAGTATGAGGCACACACCTCAAGCCTTGAATCTCACCTTATATCTGAGGCATGTACCTCATACATTAAACAAGTATAGGCTTCTCTCCACAGAACTGGGACTTAAAACACATTTCTTCATTGTTTCTAAATACTACTTTTTTTTTATGTTTTACATATTTAAGGTTTTTAAAACCTGTGTAATGCTCTATATCACATCAAGAAGTGCACTAGTAGACATTGAAGGGATGTGGAGCCATTAGCATGCAATTTAAGGCTTCTTTACAACTGTATATTGGACCAAAATCTGCGATATTAATTGACAACCAGAGATAATAACTTTTTTAGCATGAATATGAACAAAAAGGTAAATCTGAACTACACAATTTTATTGCATCATAATTTTTTTTTTATGATTGTTGAATAAATCATGTATTGTTTATATATAAAATCTTTTGTTTTGTTATTAATCTCCTGAATATTTCTACAGTTTTTCTCATTTTTAGTTAATATTTTACTTTAAAATTGATGCTTATGTCTCACGTGTCTAGAGGTCCTGAGGCTCACCTATTAAAACGTTGCTTATAACATGTTCATATTTCCTGTTTATTGTAGCCCCACCTTTTAAAATGTTGCTTATAACATGTTCATATTTCCTGTTTATTGTAGTTCCCACTTACCATTGTAGCTCTAAAAGTATTGTTGGATCCTTTCAGCTATTAAGCAGCGGATGGAGAAAGATATTGATCAAGTTGGAAAGATCGCACATAATCTCAAAGCAAAACTTGAAGCAATCAGCAAAGATGTATTACTCTTTTCTTGTATAACCGAAGTACCAGCCTGTTTTGTAACAGTTGTGTGCCTGGTCGAGAAAAAATGTACTGACTCTGTCTTCTCCCTTTCAAGAACTTAGCCAACCGACAAAAGCCTGGATGTGGAAAGGGAACGGGTGTTGACCGATCCAGGACGAATATGACTAAGTGAGTTGTAAATGCCAAACTTAAATCTCAGATTGTTTCTACATTCCCTGTTTTAGAACTGGATCGAAACAAGTTGATATATTAATTTTTTTTTCCTGAATGCAGTGCCTTGATGAAAAAGTTCAAGGAGCTAATGAACGATTTTCAGGTATTTTCTTGATAATATGCTAGTGTTTGGTCCTTGTTTCCTTTCCGTCCGTCTTCTCATCCGTGAACTCATGTATCAGACTCTCAGACAAAACATCCAAAATGAGTACCGTGAGGTCGTGGAGAGAAGGGTCATTACAGGTTCTAATACTCTAGCCTACACCTGACAACAAAAAAGAATGGTGTTTTGCTCCTTTCTTTTTCCTCTTTGTAAGGGTGCTCTGTGTTTGTATTAATGATTTTTCTATTTGTGGTTTTCATTATTCTGATTGGGCAGTAACGGGAACCAAACCGGATGAGGAGGTGAGCTTGTCTCTTGAAAATGGAATACTTTTTAAATGGTAACTCCATGATTTGCATCTTAACTGGTTACTGTGTTAATACCGTATTAGACAATTGACCGTCTGATAGAAACTGGAAATAGCGAGCAAATTTTCCAGAAGGCAATTCAGGAAATGGGGCGAGGACAGGTATGTCTCCTTCATTATCTATTATACCTCTTATAAATCTCATAGCCTCTTTCTGTTTCTGGAGAGTTGAGCATAAGACTACTGGTAAATGATATCTGGCTTCTCTTTTTATATATCTTGTCATTGATTTGTTTGCAACATCAAATGCCTCTCTTTTTTCTTATAATTTTTTTTATCAAAAAAAGTGACATTAGATGTCAATAATCTACTTTTAATTTAACTGGGAGCTGAAAATTTTGCGTGTACACAGATAGCTATTTTGTGGGCTTTTTCTGTCGGAATCTCATAATTTGGCACCATGGTTGCAGGTTCTGGGTACCCTTGAAGAGATTCAGGAGAGACACGACGCTGTGAAGGAAATTGAGAAAAAGCTTCTTGACTTACATCAGGTATATTTCTCTGCCCACATCTAAGCTTTGACTTCCGTAAACCAAAATTTCCAAACTAATTTTATGTGTATTTGACAGATATACCTTGATATGGCGGTTCTAGTCGAGGCGCAAGGAGACTTGTTAGATAACATTGAAACTCAGGTTTGCTTCTGTGCATTACAACTTTTTATGTGTATGTATATACATAAATTTTCTTTACAATTGATACATATATATATATATATATTACATGCAAGCGTACTTGTATAGTTATATCTCTCTTATTGTAAGTGTCTTTAGTAATGAAAGAATGTGAACTTTGTTGTGTGTTAATCTGAAACTTCTTCAGGTCACAAATGCAGTAGACCATGTCCAGTCAGGTACAACTGCACTGAAGAAGGCAAAGAAACTACAGAAGAGCTCCAGAAAATGGATGTGCGTTGCCATGATCATTCTTTTAATAATAGTAGCTGTTATAGTTGTTGGTGTCATTCAACCTTGGAAGAGCGGCAAGGGTGCTTGAATCTTTCCGTGTCTTGTCCGTGTAGCAGTGCCATTGTACTAGTTTTGGAAGCGTCTTTTATCTGTGTGCATGTGTGTTTCCTCTCCAAGTTTGAGTGTTGTGTTTTGTTGATTTGGTTTACTGTTGGTGGTGTATTTGATAGGTTAATGATTTGGGACATAAATTTACAGTTAACTATCACATTAATGGAACGGTTTATTTATATTTCAAAATGTTCTTATTCCCTTTCAAGACATTTCCATATTTTGTGATATTCACAGGTGATCGTCGGATTTTGGGGATCAATCAACTTTTCTTTAATTCTCTTGTCGCTTTTTGAATCAAACTAAATCTAGAGGCCCTTCTCTTTCTAATTGTTTCAATCAGGTTGCAAAGTTGCCCCATTTTTGTTTTGGAAAACCACCATAGGTGTTGAGAGTATCTTCATAGATTAGTTTTGTTCTTCTGTTTTCACTATTTCTGGCACCGATTATTGATATTTTGGTTATACATATCAACAAAATGGTGTAGCTTGAAGAACGAAATAGGGTTATTTTGGGGAGTATAGTGGGTGTGTGTTCTTGTGTTTAACCAAAAAAAAAGTCTTAAATACTTATTGAGTTGCTATGCCAGTACTATAATCACATTATAGCTAAACTCAAAACTTCGGTTATGGTTCAAACTCAAAACTTGTCTAAATTCACCAAATTCAGCGAAGGTAACTAATATGCATATGTACATTTGCTCAGACTCGGGTACCAATGGTAGATTGGTACGAGTGCACGTGCACACACGTGTATTGAATTACTGCAATTGTAATGAATGATTGAGTCTTGTTCTTGGCTGAGCAGATGCAATTTGTACCAGATGATTTAAAAATTACAAAATTTTAACCTTATCAGTAGCAAAATCATAGTTATAAACTTATAGTTACAGCCTTCATTAAAAATCTCTCAAGTACATTAATTTGTTAAATCATGTTAAGCTGACTGGGTAGCTTTGCTTGCAGTAAATTGAACTTCCCATGATTATTTTCCAATTCAATTGCTACTTTGTCCTTGGTTATAGGTGACAAATGCAATGGACCATGTGCAAATGGGAACAGACGCCCTCAAAACGGCAAAGAGCTTGCAGAAAAAATCGAGGAAATGCATGATGATCGCTATCATCCTTGTTCTGATAATTGCAATTATCATTGTACTCTCAGTAGTTAAACCATGGAAGAAGTAGGAGAAGCAAACCTAGGGTGACTTCATTTCTCTTCTTATTTTGGCTTTCTCATTTTTTTGATATAAACCTGAGCAAGGAATATGGAAGGTATCATTTACTTCCTGTTCTTCACCTTACTGTTGGAACATGATGGTTTGCCAAAAGGTCCTGCAAACTTATATATAGACAGCTCTCTGCTCTCTTTGAATCAAATGCTATGGTTGGTTGGGTTATTGGAGGGCTGCTAAAACAAGGTAAGTCAGAACTCAGATGTTTCTGAATTTGAAGTTCTGGTGAATTCTAATATCTTTTAACTTGATATTAATCCTGCCAAATATAAATGCTAAAAGTTAGGGTCCATTAAACATAGACAAATATTATAGGGGCTGATGATACTGTCTGATGAATTGCATTCAATTGGACATCTTATCAGGATTTGGAACGCACAAAAAAAGACGGTAAGTCACATCCTTGCCTTACAATGCCATCATTTCCATCTCTGTTAGAATGTGCTCTTTCCTGCTGTAAGTTGAGTATTTTGTTCTTTCATCATTGGCACATTTAGTGTTCATGGGCTAACTTCAGACAGGATTCTGGTTACCACTTCTAAAATGGAGATTTATATAAAAAAAAGAGAGAACACCAACTCTGAGGGAAAAAAATTGGAATCAAGTGAACAAATTTAAAGAATGGAATTATTACAGAAAATAACATGAAGGTCAACTATTGCCCTTACTAAAAAATCTGAAAATTTTGAACCTCAAAACAGCTTTAGAAAAAATGACGAGGATAAAATAAAAAGGCGACCTGTGGGATGTCTCTCAAAGTGTGCACCTTTTTTTCTTTTTTGAGGATCAGAGTATGCACCTAGTGGCTACAGAAAGTCATCAACAATAAATCCATAAATATTTCCCTTTGCTCTTCTAAAACAGTCTAAGCCTTCATTTGCAAATTGCAATGGCACAGTTCTAATGTCCTGGAAATTCATAGGATTTAAGAGTTTATGGCATACAGAAATTTTACTTCACATGACTCATTAATTAGCTCTCTTGGAAGTATAGGTATTAACAACCAGGTACTAATTTTTAATACACACAGACTTTTATTTCAACAAAAAGAAAATAAGAGATACTGTTTCAATAAGCTCAATATTTCCTTACTTTCTAGGATGAAATGAATACAAATATGAACTGATATGTTCATACTTGGTACGGATTGTCATATTACTAACTCAGCCCAAACTGAACTTTTGTTTACTTAAACAACACCTGCTTTCACCCACCCCACCCCCGAGAGGGAGAGAGAGAGAGAGAGAGCACCTGGAGTTCATATAGTCAGAATTAACAGCCAGGCTAGGGTTCTTGATGGAAGTTCTAGTTAGAGGTTGGATGTTACCAAGCAGCAAAGACGAGCTGTGGAGAAGAAAGAGCCGGTGTCGAACACTATACTCTTGACATTACAATCATTAAAGCTCCAATACTAATTCGGGAAGAAAAGCAAGAGGCAGAAATAAGGAGAAAACACAGTATAAACTAATCATAGCAAAGAATGTGGTTGGCAGAGATGAAGGTGTCTCCAGCCTGAATGGGGTTAGAAGGGACTTAACTCAACGATTAAACTTATGCTCAAGGCATATTTAAGTTGACAGAAGCTGGAAACACAGACTTGCTTGTAGAAGCAAAATATAAAGTAAAGACAATACTCTATCAATATAACCTGATTTTTCATGATTGAACAAAAGGATGGGCACTTTCGCATAGAGATTCTGAAAGCAAAAATGAATCTTACATGATTACTCAACATTTAAAACCTAAGCTAACTGCTACTTTATATAGAGAAGAGCTGTGAGATAAATTTGTTCTATTCTAAAAATGGGATAAACCAAAAAACTAGAGCTTTGGTCTGTTTTTCATTTTTTTTTTTTTTTAAATACTTATATAATACTACACACATACATTCACAAGTAGACGACTCCTATGTGATACATTGGGCCTTTAGGAAAGAGAGATCTGTGGATGCTGGATAACAACATTGACCACATCATTCTTTTCTTCCCTTATGCTATATAGAAATGCTGACTCATTGGCCAAAGCAGTTGAAAGTATATGTGGGGAATATCATTTCCTTTTTCCTCTTCTATTCTCCTTGATAAATTTCTTTTTCCTGGTAGAGCAAAAACTAATATTGGGAAGAAACAGAAAAAAGTTGGATTGCTCTTGGTATAGACTATAGAGATCCCAAAGCAGATAAATTTTAGTTGCCGACTCATTTCAATGACCTAACACTAAGCCCAAGTCTCCCTTAAACGGATGGGAGCTGGGGCAAAGATAATTGTTTTTAAATTTTGAGGTCTCAAATTAAAACCTTACACCCTACTCCTCTCAAATGTTTATATGGAACACATATAGCATCTTCTTACTATTCAAAGAGTATCTCCTCACTATTCTCAAAGGTCAGAACCTTTGATTTTATAAACTTTTAGTAAAGCTAATGTTTACTAATAGCATGATATCACCATGTTAACAGTGTATCAGTATCTGCAGAAGTATAACTGATTTAGGAACCACTAAACTAAATTATCCATTTCCTGTATCTGTTTATCTATTTTTGCATTAATATACAAGCATGGTACAAAAGGTTGTCACAAAATACAAAATGAAAAGACAATTTATTATGAGATCTCCGGACAATGGGTTCTTAAGAAGAATGTTAAAGTTTGTTGAACTTGAACCGTATGCTTCACTTCCATATCTCTGAATACATAAAGAACATGAAGTGATTAACTACTAATCAAGCTATGGCCTATGAGACCAGTCTGAACATTGTGACAGAGTCCAATAGGTAGTGTTTCCTTGAGCAGATGAAAGATAAGATAATCATTACTAGTATTTCATGTACATAGCAGGCTTACTAATTTTTTCTTGATTCTCCCTAGAACAAAGAGAACGTTGAGAATGAGCTGATTTTGGTTTAAGGGCAGCAACTACATCTAGACTCTAGAGTACATGATCACACTCCTAAGGTTCCTCTGGAAAAAGTAAACCTTTACAAATACTTTCTCCGATTTAGGATCATCTAGTCCCCCATCAACAAATACCACGTTATCTACAAATACATATCCCAAGGAACCTCCGCTTTAATATGAGCAGTCAATTCAGCCATTACCAATGTAAAATATACACATTGATCCTTGATGTAAACCTATTATCATATGGAACTCATTTGCCACACCACCAATTGTTCTCACAATAGTTATTGATTGTTCATACATATCCTTAGTATTAACAATGTATGGAACTCCTTTCTTTCCCAAGTCAATGACGACCATATGGAGATTTTTCCTCCTCTTTAAACTTCTCCACTGCTTTTTTTTCACTCATAAGATAGCTTTAAAGATAGGTCTCATTAGCATAAAACAAATTGGTTTTCTAAAATCCTAGTTACTTGTGTTAATCTTTGTTCAATCCCTCTCTTTCTCTCATAATTTTATATTATGACTCAATTTAATCCTGTGACAATTGGTGCAACTTTGGACATCTCCTTTGTTCTTGTATATGAATACCACAATACTTCTCCTCCATGTGTCTGGAATTTTTCTAGCCTTCAAAGACTCATTAAATGACCTATTTAGCCAGAGCAAACTTGTTACTCCTATGCAATTCCACACTTCAACGGTACTATCATGTAGTCCTCCAGGCACATATTTTCCTATCTTCATCCTAACCAGAGGTTGCAGCCTCTTTCACCTTGGATACACTAACACTGAAAATAATAATGTGAGTTAGCATCTTCACCTAGTCTGCATGCATCGTTAAGCAACTTCGGAAGCTACCTTCTCCACCATTTCTTAATCTCTTCATCCTTCACCAAGAGTTTCTGGTTGTCACTCTTAATGCATGAAAATTTATCTAGGTCTCTAACTATTCTATCATAATTCTTACAAGTTTATAAACATTTTTCCCACCCTCTTATACACAACTTATTGTACATGACATCAAATGCCTTGTATTTGGCTTCACTTATGTTAATGACAGTTTTTGGATGCCTGCCACCTAAGTACCAAGCCATATGTGTTGCCTTGTTGGCAACCTAAAGCAACGCCACATGTTTTTAACATCACAGTCACACAAGGGGAGTTGTATGGGGGTCATAGGATTGGTGGCCAAGAGTAGGCTTGATTGGCTGACATTGTGGAGCAAGTGACACTTCGCAAGGATCGTGTTAACTAAGGTGCCTAGTACTCTCTTCTTTCCTAAGCAGGCTGTGTGATTCCCATCGGTTCCCTCTAGGGTATCATTTTTCCCATGGACAGCGACTTTGGATAAAATCTTAACAAGTGATCACCTTTGTATCTCTTAACATGGATAAAGGGTGGTGCTTGGCTAACAGGTGTTATATGTGCCTTCTAGTAGCGAAATCAGTTGATCACTTATTGTTGTACTGCCCGGTAGTGAGAGAGTTGTGATCATTTTTCCTATCTCACCTTTGTATCTCTTGGATCTTTCCCCGATCCTTTCAGATCTTCTTATCTTGTTGGCTTCCAGCATCATTTCCAGGTCCAAAAGGCAGTGTTAGGGTCGTTCCTTCCGGGGGCGATAGCATGGGCCCTTTGAAAGGAAAAGAAAAGCCAAGTGTTCGAGGACACATCCTTGACCATCCCCCGGATCGGGTCCATCTTCTAGTTGCATCTTGGGGATCCGTTCAGGGTGCCAGGGAAGACCCCTGGGGGGCATCTTTACCGTGTAGTTTTTTCTTCGCCTCTTATTTCTCTTTGCTCTCTTTTTCTTTTTCTCCTTGGCTCTTGGTTTACTTTTGGTGAACCCTGAGTTTTTTTGCTTGTAGTTTTTCCCTTTTCCTATTATATACTCGCTATTTACCAATAAAAAAAGGTGCCTAGCACAAATTACGTAAGAACAGACTTGTGTCACGAGAGTCGCTCAAATGGTGTCATTGGCATCAACCACTAGTTAACATGCTAAAAATAACTTAGAGAGGGCAGTTAATACAGCTCTATTAGTGTGCAAATGACACGAAGCTAGCACTGATCAACTAACAAACTATATTATTTTAGAGGTCGATTGGACCTCATATTTATGTTATGAGCAGCACATATTCACTCCACCAAGGCTACGTCGATGTGACCTCACGTTATATGATAGGTGGTACATATTCAACCCACCAAGGCAAGGGACACTTTTTCACACATATTGGACTTGTGGGCTGCTTTTGTGTTCTCTCTTTCTCTCCTCCCCCTTCTCCCTGACATTTCTTCATCTACTCTTTGGCGAGAGATCAACGACACCCATACGACCTAACATCTAGTGTAGAAACGCGGTTTGTAAAATCCGATACATGAAATCTCCATAATCACCCGACCCAAAGACCTGGCAGCAACATTTGGATGTCGAGCCACTCTATGTTGGAGAAAGAGGATCCAATTAAAAGACAGCCAATTACCGGCAAACCATAAGAAGATCAAGCAAAATCTCAATAGAAAAGGCAACTATTTTCCAAAAAGAAAAATTCTGCTTCGATACAAATTCCTCGCCCATCACCACTTTCAACACCCAATAAATTAAAATATTCTCTTCTCTATGATGGGATTTTTTTATCTATAAAGCCCATGGCCCAAGGATGAGAACCAAATCCCCATAATCATCGCAGATGGAGCACCTATTTAAGAATTAAAAACACAAGTTTTATAGAAAATCGTGATCCCACAAAATAAGAATATCTTCTTCCTTTTCTTGCTTACTTGCTATACTATTCAACTTGTTATGGAGTATAAGTTATAAATGAGGGGGTTCTCCCCTTATATAGGCCTCATAAAAAGGTTCAAGGCTTCTAGAACACTCCTCCACCTCCTTTTTAGGAAGTTTCTAGAGAATCTTCTACACACGTCTCATTATCTGGTGTTCTAGAATCTCTATAAAAGTGTATGTACAATGTCCTCTAAATGTTTGATGAAATGTCTAGGTAAGTAGCCTCTGACTCTCCCCCACTTAACTTAGCGACGTTCTCATCACGTTTTCTTCAAGGACATTCATAGTAGTTCGCGTGAAGATTCTTCTATGTCGATCACCAAATCTTCAACAAAAGGCTTGAGATAGCTCATGTGGATTGGTGGATGACTGGATGGATCCTTAGTTGAGAGGTTATTTTGAATTAGTCTGAGTTCTTGCTAACCTTCCTGATAATAAAAAAGGGTCCTTCATACTTTCGGATCAACCCTTCGTGTTCCTTCTAACATCGGGGACTCAGGGTCGAAGCTTCATCCTTACTAAGTCACCTTCCATATACTCCTCTTCTCCTATTGGCCCGCTTCCTCCATTTTGTTGTTGTGCCGATGTTGGTGCGTATTGCTAATGGCTTCCATTCTTCCCCTTTGGCGAATTGTAGGGCAAACTACATCTTTGTGCCTACTTTTGTCCCTCACACGCTTTTACCCAGGCCAAGAACATCAACCTAAAATGACTTAGTAGTCATCCATTCCAACGACAAAAATGTCCACATTTCCTCCTAAGTTCCAGTCACCAATGTGCAGCTCTAATCCCTGAACCACACTATGGATGGGTTTGGCTTCTGAGTTGACAACTTTGAGCCACCACATCTTTTTAGCTGCCTTCAAACCCAATCTTTTGCCTCCTCCGTCGAGACAAAGTTGTGCGTGGCCGAGCCACCGCATCTTTTTAGTTGCCTTCAAACCCAATCTTTTGCTTCCTCTGTCAAGATAAAGTTGTGTGTGGCCCTCTACGTACATAAGCCCTTTACCATTGGGCTTAGACATGTCTGACTTCGCCATTGTGTTGAGAAGCCGCATGGATCTCATTCTCAACACTCCATCATCTGCATTATCCCTACTCTCATCCATCTTAGTAATAAGGACATTCAGAGCCTTTCTCTTTGGACATTCCATCTCCCAATGGTTGCTGCCACAAATGAAGCCTCCTGACTTGAACTACTAGAAAGCAAAGCAAGCTAAGAGCGTGCAAAATCGTTATGGATGTTTGAAAAGAAAATATGGAGATTCCAGGAAGGGCGCACAGCGACGAAGTCAGCAAACTAGGAGGGGGAGAGTGTTATATCTTGCCTACCTAGGCATTTCATCAAACCATGGTTTAAAATATCGATACGTATCAACTGATACGGGCCGATACGTATCCCTTTTGAAGCTACTCGATACACTGGTACGCTGAAAAAAAAACTCCCCCGTATCAGACCGATACAGGCTTGATATGAGAGATTTTTTAATAATTTTTTTCTTTCCCTTCATTTACACTAGGATCCACAAAACAGACTTGATACGCACAGCTTATTTATATAAAATATTATTTAAGTAAATGATTTTAAATTAATATTATTTTCATTTGCTTAAGATATTAATATACAAATAAAGTTATCCCCCCATTTGAATTCAATAAGAATTATCTTGATTCAAATTCATGAATAATAAAAAGTCAACTTTCAGTTCAAGAACAAAACCCTCTTTTTAGCACCTTTTGGGGACTTTGTCAAAATTTCAACTTTCAAATGATAAGGTATTTTTCAAATATCAAAATTTCATTAACTTTATTATATCAAAAGTTATCAAAACTCAAAAGTTTGGTAAAAAAAAGTTTAATACTTTAGTCTTAAAAAAAATTCATCTACAGGTTCAAAAAGTAAACTAACAGTGTAACAATTCAACATAAAAAAACTTACATTAAGCTTAAATTTATGGTTGTAATTCAATACATTCTTATTTAACTCAATGAATGTAAAATTTTAATATCTAAATTATTTTTCTAATACTTAGCTAAGTGACTATGGTTTGTATTTTCATGCCTTCTTATCAGAACAGCATGCACGCCTTTTTTAACTTATAAAATTCTCAACCCTTATATGTATGGTTATAAACATAATTGAAGATCTTCATTTAGTTTGTTAATAGCTTATATTTGCATTAAAAGAAATTTTATGCAAGGTATCTAAGTTTTTCATTGTGTATCCAAGCATTTCTTAGCGTATCTTGATTTTTTCCGTCATATCCATCTGATACGGTCCGATACGTATCTTGTTTTGGACTTACTGATACAGCAACCGATACCGATATTTTGAACCATGCATCAAACAAGTAGTATGCATTGTATATATACTTGTATAGATTCTAAAACATTGTAGAAGAAGAATGTGTGTAAAAGCTTCTCTAGAAGCTTCCAACAAAGGAGGTGAATGAGTGTTCTAGAAAACTAGAACATTCTCGTGAGGCCTATATAAGGGGATAACCCCCCTCATTTGTAATGCATACTCAAGAACTTGTAAGCTCTCTTGTGTTAGTTAATACAAAGCATTCTTGCAAGCTTTCAATTGTGCTCTCTGCCTTTCTCTCAAGAAGCTCTAGTGTTAAGCTTACTTGGCTACAAAGGAGTGTTAGCACAATTGTCGCACGGCCAAGTCATCAAGGAAAATTAAATCTGTGACACTGGTATAATTTTTTTCTTTTTTAATCTCTCAAAGTATAAAAAAGACAGAGAGAATGCTTGGCTTGATCACCCAAAAGGAAAATATACATTAGTCATGGCTATCAACAACGGGTAGATACCAAGAGTATCTATCAACAACATAGTTTTTTCTCTTTATTTTTGAGGTTTTCAATCAAGATCACAGATGAGAAGAGAGCGATGTCATGAAACCCCTATTGCCTCCCTTTGATAATTAAATTCCCTCCCACCTTTAAAAAGGATGAAGCAACCAAGTAGTCAAGGTCTGAGATGGGTGTTGATGATGACCAACTATTTATTGGTGAATCTGCAAGCCGAAAGATCCCTAGTGGAGTCTTTAAAAATTGGCGTCACCTTTTATGTTGAGGGAACGCAGAGATTTTGGGTATTGGACCAACCCAATCACTTACCTAAACCGATTTCCTAGTCGTACGGATGGCGTTGCATCTATCACCAGAGTGGTGAAGATATAGAAATAGTAATGAGAAGGTGAGAAAAGGAAGAGAGAAAAAAGAGAGAAGCTTGAGTCTAAGATGCGTGGAAATGAATTCCTTACCTCATAGCAATAAGGGTTTCAATAACCTTTTAAGAATGAACATGAGACTTCCATCATATAATTGTAAACTCACATCCGACCTCTCAAATTAATATCATCTCTTAGTTGACCGGTACTACCATCACGTTGATAGCACACTAATAGAGCAACATCCTTGTAGAGTGTCATGGACTCACACACCCCATGGCATCAAGCCTTCTGTCTACTCTTGGTCATCAAACCTGCGGCTCCCTACAATCACTCTAGTGTGACACTAAGTTGATGTCGAAAGTTTGACATTGTGTCAGGTTACCAACTAGGCATACAACTTGGTGCCTACATGGCATTGAGGTGGTGACACCTAAGTGGAAAGCATCGAAAAGATGCCTTCAAGATTTACCCCCCAAATTTGATAGAGCATGCAAGTATTGCGCTCCTGTAATGCACTAGTAGAATACATTATTCAGAAACATCATGATAATAATAAACGTCCATTTTGTACAATCCAAAAATCCATCGATCGAGTACTGATCAAAAAAAAAATATATATATATATATATATATATATAGAGAGAGAGAGAGAGAGAGAGAGTACTACCAACATTTCTTTGTAAATCGTCATGGCCCTTCCTCAACTCCTTTTCACGAAAAAGCTCAGTGACTATGTAATGCACTAGTAGAATGCATTATTCGGAAACATCATGATAATAATAAACGTCTATTTTGTACAATCCAAAAATCCATCGATAGAGTATTGATCAAAAAATATATATATATGTGTGTGTGTGTGTGTGTGTGTGTATGTGTGTTAGAAGTCACGCAATGCGTGAAATCCATATCCTTCATGCAGACAAAAACTGCAAGGATAAAATGGCATTCTTGTAATTAATGATAACTCTATGGCATTTTAATAAAATCAATTAATGATCATTTTTCCAAGATTGCCCTTTATTATTGTTATCAATTACCATCAATGGCATTGATTTCAGCCTGCGTGAACTTTCTTAAAGTTCACGCATTGCGTGACTTCTATCAATCTCCATATATATATATATATATATATATATATATTGAGAGAGAGAGAGAGTAGTATCAACATTTCTTTGTAAATTGTCATGGCTTTCCTCAACTCCTTTTCACGAAAAGCTCAGTGATTAGAATTGAAAAACTTGCACAACAAACCATGTTTTGTCCTCTTACAAAATCAAATATATGGATTGCTTCTTCAACCCTCTCCTCTACTAAAAGTCCATTGAGAAGCACAATAGTTGTTATAGACTTCCTCCTAGTTTTTCCATCTTATCAGGCACTTAACACATAAGTAACAACAAAAGGAATTGGGCAAGAACCCCTTCTGCAGAATTACATTCAAAGGACCCTCTACTTCCCTGCACCAACCTATATTACACTGAGTAGGTATGAATTTGGAGAAATCCAAAGCAAAAGGACTAAATCCTTCCCAATCAAATTTTTTAACAATTTCCCTTCTTTCTCCACGGTTCTTCCTTAAAAATGGCATCAGCAAGTACATAGTAACTAGTATGATTCACTGTACCAACCCTTCTAAGATCATCCTGTAACTCTCACCCTTTATTCTTCCTTCCTTAGACAAATACAATGCCCTCAAAGTTTGCCCATACAAAGCATCTTGTAATCTGAACTTCTCATCCATGGCTATCTCAAAGAACATTGGCACCACATACTTCTTCCACAATTCATAAAGCTTCTGAATTGTTCAATTATAATTCGAGGAAGGAATTGCTGGAAGTAATTACCTCCTAGCCATATCTCTCTTTATCATCTCAATAATTCCATCATCTCCATATTTTCAAGTGTCATCAAGAACAGAACTACAAGTACTAAAACCCAGAGTGAGTTTCATACTTTACATCTCATTCAACAGACTGCAGCTGTAAAACTCAACTTTTTACAGTAACAATCAATAATTAAAGTTGCAAATTGATGTTATAAATATCCAAATTCAACAATCTTAGAGTGCTTTCAAGCATCCATTATTTGTAAAGAAGCCGAACGATTATGGACCATGTAAACTGATCGGGTAAAATCCCATTACAAAACGATGTCAGCGTAAAAACACCAAGCCAATCTTACCTCATCTGCAAGTTGTAACGCATCATGCATTCAGTTGCAGCCACGGATAGAAGCCATAAACCCTAATTTCCCCACATATCTCTAAACCGTTGAAAACCTAACCCTTATCCAAATAACATTCTAGAACAAAACAAGAGGTTTAGAATCTGTACCATTACATGCTTCACTAATCGATGGAGAATCACCGATGATGGCTTGGATTGTATTAAAAAAATCCAACATAGGTCTAGAATGTTGTAGAATCCCAGATTCGACTAAAATTTAGATAATTTTGAACTGAGATTTGAGATCTGGTTGAAACCCTAGATTCGTTCTCGCCCAAATGATGAAAATACCCCCACGAAATGGGAGAGAGATCGAATCCACGAAGAACTGGAATCCAGTTCCGTCTCTGGAAGAAATTAGATGAGATCTGGGAGACGATCTGCTTAGAGAAACATTTCATGAAAAGAGAGAAGATTCTCAGAAGCATTTGAATCACTGACCTCGTTGGTGTTCTTCACGAACATGAATGGAGGGAGAATCTTCTATGCTTCTACTCTGCTTCTGTGAATCGCATCCAAGGAAGACGAACGAAGCTAATCTGAAAGAGACAGTGGATCTTAGTATCCCGACCCCATGCGCATTTACCCCCCTAACTAGAGTATAATTACAATTGCCTCCCTCTAGTATTTTTTTTTGCATTTTTACCCAAGAAACTTAAAGACTCATTTCAAAAACACCCCTAATTTTGTTCTTGCCACCAATCCATGGGAACTTCTTTCTCAAACACTGGAGAAGCTGATTTATGGACTCAATCTAATCTGCTGGAGGTTTGGTAGAAAGTCTTCTATGATAATGGGTTACCCATCTTCCTTTTCTTTCCATGAGCTTGGGATAAACCATGAAAATTGTCATTAAAGCTCGCCGCATGAACAATTCATGCATTTCTGTTTTTATGACCAAATTTTTTTTCCTGATTTCCATTTCAAATTGAGTGTTAGAAAAGACTACTGACTACTCTAGTTTCAGCAATTGTGCCAAAATATATGCCATTGTTGTAATTGAGGGTACAGAGAACAATGTCCTCTGTTAAAATGGTGTCATTGCAGACCCTATACTGATGACTAACTGACCAAAAGAAGAAAACCCTCATAGAGGTCTGGAAAGTATAGAAAATTTCCACAAACAATATTCTCCACACGTTTTTTTTTTTTTTTTTTGCATAATAAATTTCTTTAAAACTGTTAGTGTTCTAGTCTTCTAGACTTCTAGTCCTTGCATTTTGCTGCCTTAAGTAGAAGATTATAGTCTGGGTCCAAATGGGATAATCTTGTATATTTTTCTTGCAGTACAGAAAAAAGTTCTTTGTGGAATTTAACTAGCAATATTCAACTCCCTTTGAAGGATTCTGCATCTGTGGTCTCAAAAGGTCTTACATGTCTGCATAAAACTTGATAAACAGTAGTTGCCGTTGGTCAAAGTTAAAGCTCCAAATGAGAAATGTTCATGCATCTTTGAGTGGAACAACAGAAATCGAAGAGGAGATTGCTCCAGTGCTTTATACACTGAATTACAGGGACAAATATTCATCACAATTACTGGATAGTTAAGATTCTTGTAAGGTAACGATGTGGTTTATGTCAGATACAGAAGAATAGCTACAGTTCTTGCAGAGGTGGTCTTGGTAGTGAAGTGCTAATAGATGAAACTGTGGCCCAGACACACCATGATACATATATACCATACAAATGGTTCCTCCTCTAAAACTCAAAACTAGTCTTATACTTCCCCATTGCTTGAGTCTTAGTTCTGCGTCCGAAGGTTAAACCCGGATCGATGAATTAGTGCCATGTATTAGAAATTAGGATCGTCAGATAGGGATGAATACTCATGGGGTTCTTCGAATCATCGGCCCTGAGCAATACATTTGCACAAGCAGCTCCATTATTTTTTTCTTGTTTTAATAAATGTGGATATCTTGAGCCTTAAAGACTCATACTAGTCTCACGTGCTGTATAGGGAATACCCCACTCCATACAACCGATATTGAGGGGAGCCAAAGAATCGACCTTGAGACCTCTGGGTTTACAATTCAAACAGCTCCATTCAAATAACAAACAAGATGACATTGATGATAGTTTGGTTTTACATATACTGAGACAATTGGAACATATAGAATACACCTAAACACAAACAGGTTTCTTCTAAGTGAGCTTCGGCGAGCTTAAACAGGTCCTAAACCAGCAATTTGTGGCTTAAAAATGCCAAATTAATGTGCCCAATCCCCACAGAATTATTGTACCATATTATTCTACTTGAGATCCTACATGATAGAAACCATTAAGTGCCCAAACTACCCTTGACCAACGGTAACAGCTCTCCTACATTCTGGACTTGGCAACCACAACAGTGCCCCCCTCGCTTATTTCCATGGTTCCAGGTCGAGTCCATGTTTCTTTGAATTGTTCCTCAGTCACTCCTGCAAACAGACCCATATAGAGGAAGATGTTAGCATGTTTTATATGGTGAGTAAGAGAGCATCCATGCATTCATGCATGCTTGCAAGTATCCATTAATGCAAATGTATGTGTAGATCTACAATGTTTTCATGCACATAAACAGATATACTTCATAGATACATGCATGTACATGTGTGATGCATTGGTGAAAAAGATTATGGACTGAGAGAAGGAAGGGGATAACTTGCCTTTTCCCATGGCAGCAGTAGAAGAGATGCCTCCCTGGACTGTCTTAAGCACCCTATCATAATAATTTGCACCAGACCATTTCTGATGAGCCAGTGTATCAACTCCATTGTTCCTCTCCTCCCTCTGAATCCTCTCCACATAAGCCAGCATCCCCCGCCGAGCATAATCCTTAGCAAACGTGTCAATCACAAGCGCGTCGGCATGGAATCCGGCTAGCGTTATAAACTGCCAACAGAAGCCCAACTTTGCAATTCGAGGGATGAAATCCATCATCTGTACATCGGTCATCCCGGACGCATCCCAATTGAAGGAAGGAGACAGATTATAAGCCAACATGGTTTCAGGGTGCATCGACTTTACCCCTTCAGCAAAGTCGGTGCACTCAACCAAATCAGGGCTTGAAGTCTCCATCCAAATAATATCAGTATGAGGAGCGAAAGCCCAACCACGTACAATTGCCGCCATTACAGATCCTTTGAACCTGTAGAAACCTTCTCTGGTTCTAGGCAAGTCCCAGTCCCAAAACAGGTTCTTAAGCCCCAGTCTCTCTGCTATCTCTCGACTCTGCTCGTTCGAGAGACAATTCTCATACCTTGAATGGTTCATCCACTCTTTCAATCTCCTCTGTTTTTCGTTCTCTCCAAAGTTCATATTCTTTATTGCATCCACAACACAATCAGAGAAAGTTTTCATCTGGGCCATTGATATCCACTTGTCCTCAATAGCTTGGAGCTCAGCCCCTGTCTTCCCAGCTGCCATGGCTTCGGATAGAAGTGTAGCTAAGCCCTTCCCTTTGAGGTTAGGGTTAGTTGCACCCAATATGAACTGATGGTCTCTGGTATCAACATTGGTCTGAATCAATGTAGCCCCAACCGCATCAGTTCGAGCCACCAAGACTGTTTCGACCCCCATGATATCAAACTGCAATCTCGCTGCAACAAGCCTATTGATGTGTTCATTGACGGCAACAAGAACCTTTCCTGCCATGTGACCACATTTCTTGGTCACTGAGGACTGGTCTTCGATATGGACTCCGGCAGCTCCCCGCTCCACGAAAAGTTTGCAAAGTTTGACAGTGGCGGTTGCACCACCAAACCCTGTATCTCCATCAGCAATTATTGGCTTCAAGTAATCTACATAAGGGGTTCTTGCCCTCTCTTCTCTGCTCATCCCCATTCGAGCCTCTCTTTGCTTCCTATCATGGTACTGTTGTGCAAAGAAGAGGTGTTCAACCTTGTTAGGGACAGTGTCATAAGGGTAGTCCGCAAGGTCAGGCCCCGGCTCATTGGTGCTGGTGTGAGTTGAGGAACATTGCCAACCAGAGACATAGATGGTGTCCAAGTGCTTGGCCATCATGGTGACTTGAACTGGGTCAAGAGCACCGAAAGTTCTCGAAGCCGTTCCATTGCTTTGGTGTGTCTTAAGAGTCCTCCATAGCTTCTTAGCAAGCTCGTTCGAGCCGTAGCTCTGTCTGAGGTTGCCTCGTAGAGACACGACGTCTCTAGCTGAATATGGCCGACGGGTTAGTTTGAACCTCTCAGAGTTCCACCATGCTTGCACGTCTGCAACTTCTGCTTCAAACTTCCCTTCTTCTTCCATTATCTGCACACAAAACTCTTGCAACTCATTAGGACATGTATTAGATAAACATTTTTAAGTTTGTCTGAACTTTACAGTGTGATGAGGCCCTTAAAAAAAAACTCAATTTCCACATACAGTACTTTATATCCCTGCCATGAGGAATTGGTTTTGAGAGGCTGAATTTTTAAGGTGGATCTAGACAGGAATATCTTTAAGGGCAATGCTAGGTCTACTTTCCTTTTCAGCTTTTTGTCTTTTTTTCTTTTTTGAACAAGAAGACAAAGAAAGTGGTGACCCCACAAAAAGTTACTATTTTTTTTATTATGCTTAAAACAGAAGAAAATGGATGAGAAAAAAAATAGACATTGCATTCCCCTTAAATACCCAATGAGGTGGAAGACAGATCTGTTTCCAGTGGATTGAGCATTTGAACTCCGCAACTCCACATATATATATATATATATATATATATATATATATATTTATATATGGAGTTGCCGGAGGGTGTCCCAAAGCCTTCGGGCAAGGACTAAATATTATTGTTGACCTCAAAGGCTCTAAATATTTGTGTAATCAGATATTTTTATCCACAGGGGTCAGGGGAGTACTAGCCCCACTATCCTATTGCACTCTCCCCTTCTAGGGCGAGTAGACAAGAATTTTATGGGAACCATATGGTCTGTATTCTTTCCTGTGACCATGAGTGTTGAAAGGCTAAGATTAATTCACATGTATAGATTTAACAGCTGTAAAAACCACTTGAAGAAATCTTGGCCTTTAAAAACTCTGGTCATAGGAAAGAACACATATGATAAGCTACCGATTTTGTGTCACGCAGTTGTGGGGCCCACCAAAACTTCCTTGTATTCTTGCCCCCAAAATGGGAGAGTGTAATATGAGAGAGTACGTGGGGCTAGCAAAATCCTTTCTTCCTTTCTAAGCATTGATCAGACTAATTTCCCACATCAGGAAACCTGAGGACCACAGAGATGGCAGGTTGGCCTTCCCGTGGACAGTGCTCCATTTACCTCAGCTGGATATATCTCACTGTTCTATATAATAATCTTTTTTAAAAGACAAGCAACCTACACTTTTCTCAGGTCCCACCACCTTAATCTTTTTTCCTACAAGGTTCCATAAGGAACCAAATCGTCTGTGCTGTTCCTGTGGTCTTCCCTGTGGCCAGGAGTGTTTGAAGGCCAAGATCACTTGTCTTGTACTGATTACACAGTTGTAAACAATTTTACAAGTGATCTTGGCCTTTAAACACTCCTGGCCACTGGGAAAGCCACAAGGAACAACAACATAAACGATTTGGTTCCCCTAATAAACAACCTCTCAGACCACCTAAGACTAAACTGTGAGAAACTAAATCTATCACTCAAAAAACAGACAAGTACAAAACAGATGAAATTCAAAGATCCCTCTAGTTTAGCTACATTGTAATTGGATCCACTCTTATAATTTGGTGTATCATGATAGTATCTGCTAAAAGATCAAACACAGAAGGGAAACATGGCTGCCAAATCTCTTAGGGGGTGACAAGACGAAAGAAAACAGAACTTCTGTATCTTACTACAACAGATAAAATTTCTTACCTCTTGAAACCATTTTCTGATACCTTATAAAAAAAGAAATAAAAAACACTTCTCTAAAGGCTAAAATACAAAGCTTGAGAATAACTGCTCAGACCCACTGAAAGGAAACAAATATTTTTCAAACAAAACAACTCAGAACTCATTAGAATCCATGGTGCATGAAGCAGGCACCAAGTATCAAACACAAATAAAGATAATGACCAGCTAAAATGAAAGTGAAACCCAGGATCCAAAATCAAAAGCCCTTTTCATGAGCCATATCAGAAGTGGTTAAAACCATTGTTGATGAACCATGCACCACAACCCTAACTCTAAATCTAAAATCCATTTCATGCAAGATCTTAGTTTCGCTGAAATCCCATATTTTTGAGGATCTCACCAGATACCCCACTAAGATAACCAGTAAAACTGCAAATCCTATTTCATGGAACATATCAGATGTTCTTAAATCCATGGTTCTGAACCATTTGCCAAGTACCCAACCCAAGAAACTCAAAACCCACTTCATTCAAGTTATCAGATGTACTAAAAGGGAAGATAACTGAATAAGAGTATAACAGAGAAACATGCTGCTTACTCACCATTGAAGGTACTGAGAATGATGCAGCCATGGCTAGAACCTTAGAGAAAATAAAGCTTGTAAAAACTAGGAGAAGTTCATGCAATGGATCCTCCAAGTTTCCCAATTTATAACAAAAAGGAGATCACATCTCTTGTGATAAAAGTAAGTGAGGCCTAGTAAATATCCATTTATTCCAATACAAGGAAAAGAACAAAATAAGAGATATACTTACATTTTTTTTCCTTTTTTTCTTTTTCATTTTTCATTATTATCTTCAGATAATGAAACTTGGCTCATGGAGCTGCAGTTGCAGGCACGTAAGGTGATGGATCTTCTCCAACTATCATGCGCCTTGATGGGATTATCACCAAGCTTGTCCTTTTATATTTGTGTGACATCATTATTTCTGTGGTTAGGTTGACGAAGGTTGATAGCTGCCCTGGTTATCACCTTTCAGATTTGCTATATTTAGAAAGTGCAGGATAAGGGAATCGTTTGAAGGCTTAACTATTTTGAACACAAATGCACAATTTCTGGAAGACACTCTTAAACTGGGTGGCAAGTTCAAACCCAACCCGTCAACCCGCCCTGACTGGATCAGATTGAATTGGGCCCGACCCGAAAGCTATACCTAACTAATTTATTAGTAAACATATAATTTTACAACTAATGTACTTACTTAAGTTCAAAATTTTATATATTCTTAATATAATTTGTTTATTGTTTTTGTAATTACGTTAAGTGGGTGATTTTGGGTTGAGGGTTTTTTATTGGACTGGTTTGAGTTTGCATCTTCAACTCTTTTATAATCGGGTTGGGTTCGGGTTAAGGGTATTTAAGGCTAGACGATTCTTACCAAACCCCAACGCCATAGTCGGCCCAATCCAAACTTGACCCACGGGCAGAAAATCTCAAATGTACCTGTGAAAATTAATATTGTGCGGATTTAGACGGTTTAGATTAAGGCTGTCAATGAGTCGAGCCAGCTCGACTCGGCTCGAAACAAGCTGAGCTTGAGCAGAATTAAAAAGCTCATCGAGCCTAGCCGAGCCAAGTGAGTGAGCTCGTTTAGACAACGAGCTGAGCTCGAGTAAGAGGTAGCTCGGCTCGACTCGACTAATTCAATGAATACTCATGTACAGTTATACCCCTACCAATATTGAGTTTTACATTAAGAAGTATAAGAAAATAAAATAAGTTTTTTAAATTAAGAACATGAAATGTTCATCAGGTTAGTGAAAGTATTATTTTATTTTCTCATTTTCTTTGTACCCCACTATTTAATACTTTAATTGTTAGAATATCATCCCCATTATACAATTTTTTTAAAAAAAATTAGAGTTTAACGAGCTGGCTCGAGCTTGATGATTTGTGGACGAGCCAAGCCCGAGCTGAACTTTTTGAGCTCGAGCCGAGCCTGAGCAACATCAAAAATCCAACGAACCGAGCTTGAGCAATGCCTAGTTCAGCTCGTTTACACCCCTAGTTTAGATATATTGCATTGTTTTTAATTTATAACTTTTTTTCAGGGGTATCATTTACCTACGGTTAGAGCAATGATTAGTGGTTAGCATTGGGGAGTGGAGCTCCTGTGAACTCATCACCCAGGGGGAGTGGAGCTCCCATCACCGAGAGATTAGATCCCTAGACCTCCCTCAACAGAGGACCCACACCCCACCATTGGCGCAAGAGGAAGAGTACTAACTTGTGTTGCTAAATTGATTGCATCGTTCCTCAATAAAGTGGGCTTAAAATCGTAGGTACGTGTTTGTCAACATTTTAGTATAGTATTAGATGTTTCGAGACCACCTGATTATTAGAGCCTTGTTCGTCAGTATTAATCTATTAAATTCAATAAATTCTACTTAAGCTACGGAAATTACGAATTTTTCAATGTTTAATCATATAGTTTAGAGGCCTCCAATCGAACTAATCCCTTATCACATGTCTCTCAAGTGACCCACATTGATATTGAAATGATGATTTGAAATTAACTTAGAATTGACTATAACTTATAATCACATGGGCTAACTAGTCACCTTCTTGTGTATTTAATAGAGGAATGTTACTCTACTCTCAACCTCCTTCAACTACTCATTATGCAATGATTAAAATTTAAAACATTTAACAAAGTAATTGGCTATGGTTGATGAAGATTAAGAGTAGGGATTGATTGAGAATAGGACAGCACACCTCATGTAAAATGTCTTTCTAGCTTGTATTTGGTTTTGGTTTTGTTTTGTTTTTTTTTTTTTTTAATTGTGGTAGTTATGGTGACAACGGATACGGTTACAACCATTTGGATTCCCAAGGAAAGATAAGCTTACTGCCATTTTAGCTCTTCCACTAAAGGACAGTCCAACAAGGCAACACCATATTCTCATCTTATCTCATCTCAAAAGTGCTGGAAATAGGTAAATACAGTAGAAAAAATCCATGTTGCATCCTAGCTGCATCGAGAAAGATGCACTCTCCCTCTACACTGCACACTTGGGCTCTATCCATTCACAATCAGACAACGTTTCGAGTCAGTAATTACTGATCACTCAAATACCAATTAACCGTCTTCATTGGGGTTGTGAATGTGATATACGTAAGTGTAGTAAAGGATACGTCATGGACGGTGGGATAAGGTGCATGAGCATTAATACATCGTCGGTGTATGTGAAGATGAGCTCTTTGGTAATGTAACTGAGTTTCTTCTGAAAGGTTATGGTGGTTGAAAGAAGAAAAGCTATAAAACAAGTGGCATGGATTGGTTTTTCTAGGGAACTGCAAATGCAAATGGCTCGGGGGTAGAGGGAAGTGATGGTGATGGAGCGGTCGTTGATTGATAGAGGGAAGAAGCTTCCTAGAAGAGAGGGTATGGAAAGCTTCCTATGGTTGCCACGTGGTGACTCTATATTGTGCCAAGTTTGTTGGAATCACTGAAAAGGTGTGGCCATGGATCCCAAGAGTAGGGTTTACCCTCGAAGTAGAAAGCTCATCGTCATGATGAAGAAGAGTAAGTCCAAGGTCATTTGAGCCCGTTTGGTTTGGATTATTTAAAGTGATTTAATCATTTATAATCGATTTGCTCATAATCAATGTGTTAAACGCATTTGGTTCGGTTTGAAGAATCGATTAGGAGGTCATCCATTCATTTGTAAACCGGTGTTTAGAGAATCACCCGAAGGGGTGATTCTTCCCTCACAACAATTGATTATCTAATGCGGTTATGTGCACCGATTATGATGGAAAAAGTAAAACTTCAAGTTTTTCACAAGTCTCAACTCATTCCTCTCACATCCATCCTTCTTCACTGGAGAATGATGAGCATGTGGATTGTGGAGAACCACCCGGATCACCATCAGGTATGACCTTCTCATCATTTTCCTTTCCTTTCTTCTTCTCCTTCTTCCCATCGAGGGTTTCGAAAGACGGTTTCAGCGAGAAACCCTAGCCGAAACCCTCTTCCTCTTCCCTCAATCGTGTTTTTTTCATGTTGATTTTGAGCGGGTTTCGAAAGAGGGTTTAATCCATTCTTTTTCCTCGTTTTTTTTTTTTTTTTTTTTTTTAATTGAGAGGGTTTCGAAATATGTTTTGACTTTCTTCTTCTATCCAACACATGCTTTTTTGGGGGGTTTCAAAGGGTTTTGAAAGAGGATTTATTCTTCTTTCTCCTCGTTTTGTTTTCAAAAATGAGGAATTACTGTAACCAAGAATTATGTTAAAATGTACATTTACCATATTGCATTTTTCTTCATCTCGGATTGCCACCGGGCATGCAACCCATCACAGTTCATGAGGAACTTCAACTTGAGGCATGCATTAGAGATTGGACATTTAGAGAGATTCAGGTAAAATTTGTTCACCACTCTTCGGAAGAGTAAGGGTAGAGTCTACACGCAATTCTTCAGTGTAATGCACTTGGATCAACATCGTGGAAGGGAATGTGCATAAGCAAAAGGAGAAAAACTTGTTGCCGACTGGCTGAGCTATACTTTTGTAATGGGTGAGAGCTAGGATGTGGCCAATGATGATAATGTTATACCATGATACCTTGTTACACCAACCCCCCCCCCCCCCCCCCCCCCCCCCATAGGTGGTGGTATACTTGAAGGGGATGAGATGTAAAGAAAAGATGACCTCGTTGCTTCTCTTGCATCGTGTGGATGCATAAAGATTCTTGCTATTATCTTTTTTTTTTTCCAATGTCACTTGTATGATTTGTAACTATTATCTTGAATTATGGTCTTTTTTTTTACTTTAAAGGGATGTATAACCTTTCAAGAATCTCATAACAGTAGTCATTTTATGTTTCGAAATGAACCAAATGTGATTATTTTGTACATAATCGATTATAGACATGGTGCTATCTAAATAAAATTATTCATGATAACGCTTATTCATGACAGCGGTTATTGTATAATCAATTATGATTGTAATAATCTGAACCAAACAGACCCTTAAAGAGTCTCTACAAAGATTTCTTCTTCTAGAATAAGAACGGCTTTGAGAATTAGTGAACCCTATTTTGTAAAAAACCACCACTTCAAAAGATTTTCTTGAAAGATAGATTTTAAAGCTTGGCTCCTTTTTAAGGGTTGTGAGATTCTCGAAAATTGTGTTGCTCCGAAGGAAATGACACGAGATCCTCTCCTGTGGTTGTTTGCGACTGCCAGTATTCACTTAAAAAATGTCACGTATCTATACTAATACTATATGTTGGTTGGTGCCACGTGGCATATCTCAAATCTCTCTATTCTTGCTTCAGGTTAATGACATGTGTCTGCTCACGTGGCATGCTACCTTTAGTAGAATCAATTGGTTGATGCCACATCGTCACTAATTAAGTCATGGGTCAAAATTGGGTTCATTAATAAATCTCTAAAATTAATTGCATTAAGTTATATTTATTTTAAAAATGACTTGAGCAAAACAATAGTCTCATCCACTCTCTTTCTACATTAATTTTTATTAACTTTCTCTATATTCCTTTTTTTTCAATATCAAAACGCCTCCTCGCTCACTCTCAAGTGTGGAGGCGTGTGTAACCGAAGCATTTAAGAAAGGAAAGTGAGAACATATTTTTTGTTTTTGACATCCGTTTCTATCTACCTTTTGAGTTGCAACAATGAGATTCTTTCCTTTCTCAAATTAATTATTGTATCAATTAATCAATGCGTTTTTAAAATGTTTGATTATGTCAATACCGTTTTGGATTTTGGCTAGCACCACTCACAAATCTTCCATAGACGCAACAGGGTGGCTACAAATGTTAAAGATTCCTTTTTATTTTTTAAACTCTTAAAACATGGAAGATCTCTACGTGTTAGCTCCATTCTTGCGTCTATGGAGAGGTTTGTAATAAATGCCAATGGTGCTAGCACTCCTCATACGTTTTTAGAGAATCAAATCATAATTACATGAGACGTTCAAAGAGTCACCCCTAAGATGGTTTTCTCTTAAAGTGCTCTCATACTTTCGCATCTTCCTCGATTTTCATGGCTTTGTATTTTTTTTTTCCCATCATAGGTAGAACATTGCAGTGTGGGAAGACTGAGAGGACGGATGCTGCAGAAGGCCTCCGATTCAGAAGAGTTTAGTTGTTGTCGTGGTTCGGATAGGTCTGAAACATGAGTTCGCTTTCGTCTTGATGATTCAATTGGAATTTCTGTTTGGTTCTCTTGGTCACCCTCAATCGATGGAGTTGCAGATTTGTACTGGTAATGGATAATTTTATTTTGCTTCTGCATGTTGGTGATCATTGATTTCTTTGTTTTTCTTGTGATCTGATACATGTGGTTTGATTTGCTTTTAGGTTCTTGAACTAGCTGGAAATGCAGCGAGGGACAATTAGAAGAATCGTTTTGTTCTGAGGCAAAAACAACTTGCAGTGAGGAACGACGAGTTGAGCAAGCTTTTGGGAACTGTTACAATTACAAATGTATGGGCAAAAGGGACGAGCCATATTAGAAATGCATTACAAGAGTAGGGTTTTTTTGTTGGAAAGGTTGTACTTTGTTATGATTATGGAAGAGATCTCTCTTGCATTACTACTGTTTGGGTTTTGTACATATTATGATTGATTCCTGAAAATCCTAATTTGGTTGTTTTTTAAAAAGAATATAATGGACATAAATAAATAATATTTTATTGTGAATATCAATTTTGAATTGAGTGTAATGGGAATGCTTTTTTTCCCTCAATTTTGTCGAGATATTTTTTAACTTGCATTTTGGTAAGTTTGGAGTTGCAAAATTTTCTCTTTTAGTATGTTATTCTTCTTATAATTTACTTATGTTTCAAAACTGAGATGAAACATCGAGACTTGCAAAGTGGGTTATTCACTTATTTGTTCAGGTCTTTCTCTGGGTGTTGCTCATTTGCGAAAACCTGGCTGTCGAAGGATATGGACACAGTTATCTATCATGATGATTGCATAAGCATGCTTGCATCCATGTTTTTGTAAGCCTCCATTCTTATCCAATTCAACTTGGAGAATTTTATTTTATTTTCTCTATGTTCTTGGTTGATTCCAATAGAGTCTATTTTGATTTACATTTGGGTTTTTCTTGAGGTTTTGCACCAGCTATTGAAGATGCATCCATGCTCTTGAATACTACTTTAACGCCTTTCTCATTCTGTACTGAGGAAACCCTATTGGGAGAAAATGGGGATAGCAGCAAATCCAATAACAAGCAATAAGAAACAAAGTTGAATTCGATTAGCTAATATTGATAGTTAGTTTTGCTTTGCAAAGAGCTCCAATTGCATGAGGTTAACGAAAAATGCACCTCCCTCATTTATTTTTCGTGAATTTTTTTGGATAGTTTTAGAGGTCTTTTGGTTGCTATTGATAAACATGATATCCATCTAAAGAAATTATCCTCCCTCTGGTTTTTATTGGTTTGTTTGAGATTTCATATATTTCTCTATTTTAAAGTACTCAGGATTCATTCTGATGAAAAGATGACCAGGGGAGTCAATGGGTTATATTTGCTCAAGTTTGTTATAATGGACATAAATTTTTACATATGTGACGTAAAATCAATAAAATAAGGATGCTTTCCTACGTAAAATCAATTAAATAAGGATGTTTTCTTACTCAAGGTGTTATATACACCGTTCATCGCACGGGGTCTTTGCTAGTTTCTATATATGGCAATCAAAATTAATTTTTGTTTGGTATTCAACGCTTGAATTGACATGCACAATGACATTTTTAGAGTGTTGCCGGCATCCATCGCCAACAAATACTAGAGAATATCTCAAGTTGAAATATGCCTCTTGATTGATAAATGTTAGAATAAAGTTTTTGGGAAGGTCTTAGAGTTAATCCAAACCTTGTTTAAGAACACGATATTTAAAGCCACAAAATTGTATAGAATTTTGTATTTTCAAACCCTTCATTGTTACGTGTCTTAAAATGACCTATTTTAACATACAAAAACAAGGTATCGGTTGGCCCTTTAATCAAAGGGTCCTAGAAGTTTTTTTTTTTTATCATCTTTGTGGTGCCTCTCTTAAGTCATAAGCTTGTCTTTTAATCTGGCAACCCGAAAAGATTTGACAATTTTCATGTGTCCCTTCATCTTTTCTTGCACAACTTAGATTGAATGATGTTTGAACGAAATCAAATTGCCTTACAAAGATAAATAAATATGTTGGGTTTATTAACCACTTGGGCAAGATATTTCAATAGGAACTTTAAATTCATGGATGGTAGATGAAGAATGAGATAGTCTCACACCAGCAATCCATTTAAATTGCCTAGACTGTAGGCGAATGCCTATAGCTCCGGAGGAGGAGAACCAGTTTGTTGATACAATACACATAGTAACAAAAAAAATTGAATTTTTGAAAAATTTGTGAATTATTTACGAATTTTAGGTTTGTCGAATTATTCTCGAATTTTAGGTTTGCCGAATTATTTACAAATTTTGCGGATTATTCCCGAATTTCACAAATTATTTACAAATTTTTCAATAAGTTGTTTAATTCGACAAAATAAACTACTTATTTTGTATATTATTTATTCAAATTGTTGGATATCTTTTTATAATAATTATTTTTTTCTCAAATTTTTCCCGATTGTTTTTGAACTTGCCCTTGCTGGATTATTTTCGAACCCCGACTTTGTTATTATGACAACACAGAGCAAATGCATCCATTACGTTAATCATTAGGGCCTACTACATAACTTTCATACCTCTTGTATGTAACCTGTATATACTGCATGGTTAGGTTTCTTCCACGGTGGTATCCAAAAGAGGTCCAACTTTTCAAGGGCCTTCTACACTCAGCCAATCCAGAGGGCCTCCAACTTCAATTGGCATTTGACCACATATTCCTACACGTGGCTAGAACATGGAGCTCCCCCACGTTCTGTAGGGCCATGCTTGAGGGATTCATCATGGGATAGGACTATTAATGGAGTAGCCAAGCCCACATGACTATTGGGCCAGGACTAGGCCTTAACGTTTAGGCCTCACTCATGTGCAGACCAAGTCCCATTTTAAATACTTTTGGGATAGACCCAAGACATTTTCTTAACACACCTCCATGTTGCGATTGTGGTAATGTTGGTGACTTGATTTCACTCTCATTAGGTGTGGCAGTTGAGATGTCCACAAATAAGCCCAACTTCAAAAGACAGGCATCTAACAACAGAGATAACTTGATCTCTGGCTTAAGCTCATTGTCTGCCTTGCTAGGCCCAGCCTTGTACAAGTCCTTTTAGCCCTAGAGTCTATCAAGTTAGAACCGGCTTAGTCCCGAGAGAGGTCCTTTGTCATTTACAAGGAAAGGAATATGTTGTCCTAACAAGAGTGTAGCTCCACTCTTCCCCTATTGCACTCTCTCATTTAGGAGCAAGAAGAAGACAAAGATTTGGTGTAGGCAATTGTAGGCCCACCACAAAACCCTTCTCTTCTTAACCTAAAAATGGGAGAGTGAAATAGGAGAGATTGCGGTTAGCGAAACCCTGTCTCAAACATCATCTCCATGACTTGATTCCAAGAATTCCCTTTCATCCATTTTTCTATTTTGTCACCCATTAAAGCATTCCTAGCAGCCTCACCAAATTTTACGCACCAAAATAGCCAAAACTTACAAAAAGTGATTTTGGTGAGCCACTTTTTTAAAACACTCCCAGCAGCCTCACCATTTTAACAAAAACAAGAGGAGAGAGAAATAATATTTTATTATTTGTGTGGAAAACGAAAAAGGAAGGGAGAGAGAAACTTTATTTTATTATTTGTGTGGGACCACAATAAAGGAAGGGAGAGAAAGATTTAACTTTAGTGAGTCTACAATACTCACCAAACTTGGTGATAACTGTAGACTCACAAAACCCAAATCTTTATTCTGATGAGGCTGATGGGGACCTATTTTGGCATTTTTTAGTGTTTTGGCTCACCAAAATAACCAAAAAGAGGCTGCTAGGAATGCTCTTACACAAAATTAATCTACTCTCTTTACACGCTAAGATATTTAATTATTCTTCTTGTTTAAACGCTTTGGTTCGGTTTAAGAATCGATTAGGATGTCATCCATTCATTTGTAAACCGGTGTTTAGAGAATCACCCGAAGGGGTGATTCTTCCCTCACAACAATTGATTATCTAATGCGGTTATGTGCACCGATTATGATGGAAAAATGTACCGATTATGATGGAAAAAGTAAAACTTCAAGTTTTTCACAAGTCTCCAACTCATTCCTCTCACATCCATCTTTCTTCACTGGAGAATGATGAGCATGTGGTCTGTGGAGAACCACCGGATCACCATCAGGTATGACCTTCTCATCATTTTCCTTTCCTTTCTTCTTCTTCTTCTTCCCATCGAGGGTTTCGAAAGACGGTTCAACGAGAACCCTAGACGAAGACCCCTCTTCCCATTCCCTCAATCGTGTTTTTTTCATGTTGATTTTGAGCGGGTTTCGAAAGAGGGTTTAATCCATTCTTTTTCCTCGGTTTTTTTTTTTTTTTTTTTCATTTTTTTTTAATTGAGAGGGTTTCGAAATATGTTTTGACTTTCTTCTTCTATCCAACACATGCTTTTTGGGGGGTTTCAAAGGTTTTGAAAGAGGATTTATTCAAAACGAGGAATTACTGTAACCAAGAATTATGTTAAAATGTACATTTACCATATTGCATTTTTCTTCTATCTCGGACTGCCACTGGGCAGCAACCCATCACAGGTCATGAGGAACTTCAACTTGAGGCATGCATTAGAGATTGGACATTTAGAGAGATTCAGGGTAAAATTTGTTCACCATCTTCGGAAGAGTAAGGGGTAGAGTCTACACGCAATTCTTCAGTGTAATGCACTTGGATCAACATCCTGGAAGGGACTGTGCATAGCAAAAGGAGAAAAACTTGTTGCCGACTGGCTGAGCTATACTTTTGTAAGGGGTGAGAGCTAGGATGTGGCCAATGATGATAATGTTATACCATGATACGGTGTTACACCAAACCCCCATAGGTGGTGGTATACTTGAAGGGGATGAGATGTAAAGAAAAGATGACCTCGTTGCTTCTCTCTGCATCGTGTGGATGCATAAAGATTCTTGCTATTATCTTTTTTTTTCAATGTCACTTGTATGATTTGTAGCTATTATCTTGAAGTATGGTCTTTTTTTTTACTTTAAAGGGATGTATAACCTTTCAAGAATCTCATAAGAGTAATCATTTTATGTTTCGAAATGAACCAAATGTGATTATTTTGTACATAATCGATTATAGATATGGTGCTATCTAAATAAATTATTCATGATAGCGCTTATTCATGACAGCGGTTATTATATAATCAATTATGACTGTAATAATCTGAACCAAACGGGCCCTTAAAGAGTCTCTACAAAGATTTCTTCTTCTAGATAAGAATGGCTTTGAGAATTAGTGAACCCTATTTTGTAAAAAACCACCACTTCAAAGATTTTCTTGAAAGATAGATTTTAAAAGCTTGGCTCCTTTTTAAGGGTTGTGAGATTCTCGAAAATTGTGTTGCTCCGAGGAAATGACACGAGATCCTCTCCTGTGGTTGTTTGCGACTACCAGTATTCACTTCAAAAATGTCACGTATTTCTATATATGGCAATCAAAATTAATTTTTGTTTGGTATTCAACGCTTGAATTGACATGCACAATGACATTTTTAGAGTGTTGCCGGCATCCATCACCAACAAATACTAGAGAATATCTCAAGTTGAAATATGCCTCTTGATTGATAAATGTTAGAATAAAGTTTTTGGGAAGGTCTTAGAGTTAATCCAAACCTTGTTTAAGAACACGATATTTAAAGCCACAAAATTGTATAGAATTTTGTATTTTCAAACCCTTCATTGTTATGTGTCTTAAAATGACCTATTTTAACATACAAAAACAAGGTATCGGTTGGCCCTTTAATCAAAGGGTCCTAGAAGTTTTTTTTTTTATCATCTTTGTGGTGCCGCTCTTAAGTCATAAGCTTGTCTTTTAATCTGGCAACCCGAAAAGATTTGACAATTTTCATGTGTCCCTTCATCTTTTCTTGCACAACTTAGATTGAATGATGTTTGAACGAAATCAAATTGCCTTACAAAGATAAATAAATATGTTGGGTTTATTAACCACTTGGGCAAGATATTTCAATAGGAACTTTAAATTCATGGATGGTAGATGAAGATTGAGATAGTCTCACACCAGCAATCCATTTAAACTGCCTAAACTGTAGGCGAATGCCTGTAGCTCTGGAGGAGAACCAGTTTGTTGATACAATACACATAGTAACAAAAAAATTTGAATTTTTGAAAAATTTGTGAATTATTTACGAATTTTAGGTTTGTCGAATTATTCTCGAATTTTAGGTTTGCCGAATTATTTACAAATTTTACGGATTATTCCCGAATTTCACAAATTATTTACAAATTTTTCAATAATTTGTTTAATTCGACAAAATAAATTACTTATTTTGTATATTATTTATTCAAATTGTTGGATATCTCTTTATAATAATTATTTTTTTCTCAAATTTTTCCCGATTGTTTTTGAACTTGCCCTTGCTGGATTATTTTCGAACCCCGACTTTGTTATTATGACAACACAAAGCAAATGCATCCATTACGTTAATCATTAGGGCCTACTACATAACTTTCATACCTCTTGTATGTAACCTGTATATACTGCATGGTTAGGTTTCTTCCACGGTGGTATCCAAAAGAGGTCCAACTTTTCAAGGGCCTTCTACACTCAGCCGATCCAGAGGGCCTCCAACTTCAATTGGCATTTGACTACATATTCCTACACATGGCTAGAACATGGAGCTCCCCCACGTTCTGTAGGGCCATGCTTGAGGGATTCATCATGGGATAGGACTATTAATGCAGTAGCCAAGCCCACATGACTATTGGGCCAGGACTAGGCCTTAACGTTTAGGCCTCACTCATGTGCAGACCAAGTCCCATTTTAAATACTTTTGGGATAGACCCAAGACATTTTCTTAACACACCTCCATGTTGCGATTGTGGTAATGTTGGTGACTTGGTTTCACTCTCATTAGGTGTGGCAGTTGAGATGTCCACAAATAAGCCCAACTTCAAAAGACAGGCATCTAACAACAGAGATAACTTGATCTCCTGGCTTAAGCTCATTGTCTACCTTGCTAGGCCCAGCCTTGTACAAGTCCCTTTTAGCCCTAGAGTCTATCAAGTTAGAACCGGCTTAGTCCCGAGAGAGGTCCTTTGTCATTTACAAGGAAAGGAATATGTTGTCCTAACAAGAGTGTAGCTCCACTCTTCCCCTATTGCACTCTCTCATTTAGGAGCAAGAAGAAGACAAAGATTTGGTGTAGGCAATTGTAGGCCCACCATACAACCCTTCTCTTCTTAACCTAAAAATGGGAGAGTGAAATAGGAGAGATTGCGGTTAGCGAAACCCTGTCTCAAACATCATCTCCATGACTTGATTCCAAGAATTCCCTTTCATCCATTTTTCTATTTTGTCACCCATTAGAGCACTCCTAGCAGCCTCACCAAATTTTACGCACCAAAATAGCCAAAACTTACAAAAAGTGATTTTGGTGAGCCACTTTTTTAAAACACTCCCAGCAGCTTCACCATTTTAACAAAAAAAAGAGGAGAGAGAAATAATATTTTATTATTTGTGTGGAAAACGAAAAAGGAAGGGAGAGAGAAACTTTATTTTATTATTTGTGTGGGACCACAATAAAGGAAGGGAGAGAAAGATTTAACTTTAGTGAGTCTACAATACTCACCAAACTTGGTGATAACTGTAGACTCACAAAACCCAAATCTTTATTCTGATGAGGCTGTTGGGGACCTATTTTGGCATTTTTTAGTGTTTTGGCTCACCAAAATAACCAAAAAGAGGCTGCTAGGAATGCTCTTACACAATATTAATCTACTCTCTTTACACGCTAAGATATTTTAATTATTCTTCTTGTTAGAGGAATGCTAAGCATACTCTCACAGTCACCTTAATGGGACCTACCTTAACATTCAATGGTCAAATCTCATAACTTTGGGATAGCCCCAATTTGACACGTTTACAAGAGGGTTTACAACAAGCATGCAGTTTACAAGAGGGTTTAGGGGCCTGAATTTGGCCCATTGACACCCTTATATGAGCCCAAAAATTAAGGAAATTCTGATATTATCGTCGGTAGTTTGGTCAATAAATTTCTTTTTTATATCAAATAAATAGTAATTTAGGGATCGTTTGACATCAATTCTAGTACTGATTCTCTCATTCATAAGTTTTGACTCTTATAATCAATTATGTGATGTGAACACGTTTGACAAATGTCAATCAGAATCAATTATGAAGAAAAGAATCAACAAAATTACATTTAGATTTATATTAAAAAAATATTATTGTAGACATGAAATATGGTTATATTCATCAACACATTCATCAAGCTAAGGTGAAGATAAAAACATACAATTTTTTGTTTATTGATTTCAAGGGTTTATCTATTTTTCTCCTTTCGTTTGGGTAGTAATCCTAAATTTCAATAATTCATGTCTTTAAGGTAATTTATACAATTTTTTAAATATTTTGGTGAGAAAATGAAATTGTGTCGATTATTTTTTTTTCATCTTATGGATTGGTAGGTATTATTCTATTATATTTACTATTATAATGGGAATGGTTATGTTCAAAACGTTGATTGAAGTTTTATTGATTCCAAAACTAGCATTTCCTTTAGGGTGTGTTTGGTTGGCAAGAAAGTGGGTGAAAGAAAAGAAATGAAATGAAATGAAAAGAAATGAAAGTAAAAGAAAAGAAAAGAAACTTAAATTTTCTTGCAAAACAACCATCAAAAGATGAATAAAGGTTTTGGAAGAGAATTTGTCACTTTTGGGAAAGTGCAAGAAAATTAAAGTGTGTTTTTTGTAAACCAAACACAAGAAAAGTGCAAGAAAACACACTTTTCTTTTCCTTTCCCTCACTTTCTCGCCAAACAAACGCACCCTTAATGGTTGATTGAATTTTAGTTAATTCTAAAACTACTCTTACACATATGGGTTAAATTTTAGTTAATTTCAAAATTGCCTATACCCATATGCGCTGAAAACATTGACTAAATTTTACTTGATTCCAAAACTACAATTTACTCATATATAAAGAAAATGGTACTTTGAAGGTTGATTGAATTTTAGTTTAATTTTAAATGAGTTATTTCCTAAAATACACATAGGATTGTTTGGGGAACCCAAAATACATTTTATTTTCAAATATTTATTTTTATACACCCAACCCATTATTCAAGACATAATTGCCCTTGTCTTCATTCTCATTCTCATTCTCATTCTCATTCTCATCAAAATAAAAGAATGTAAAAGGAGTTTTACAAATCATCTTCTTCTTCGTTCTATCCACACGTCTCATCATAAGCCCCATTTTTGTTTTCCTTTATAAGTCACGTATGAAATAAATTTCAATTACGAAAATAAAATTTATAAATCAAATAATGAAAAGATAACATGAAAATTAATGAATTGGGACTAGCAAGGAAACAAAATGACAAAACAACGGAAGAATCAAGTTCTTTTCCTGAGCAAAAGATGGGCAAAAGCATAAACCAAACAAGAAAGCTGGACAACCAAGTAAAATCCCAAACGATGAATCAAAAAGATTTTGAGAAAGAAGATCAGCCAAATGAGTGTGGAGTTCGAGAACCTTGCCCTTGTGGTGGTGGCAAAGTCTAACCCCTCTTACTCATTGTAGCAAGATGGAGATTCTACTGAATCTCCCAAAGTTTCACACCAAGATTTCTAATAGATTTAAGAGGGCTTGGAGTAGAGAAACACTATTTTTCTCTTTAAAATTTATTGTTCTTTATGTGATTTAAGGATTGAAGGATAATGATGAAGGATGTCTTTTTTCCTCTTAAAAAATGAGGGTTGTGAGAAGTGGGAAGAGGAGGAAGAAGAAATGGGTTTCGCAAACCCCTCTTATCACAGTCTTTTGATTTGTTACTGAGAATGATGTAGGTGCAATTATGTCCAAAATAAATAAATTAGGTGTATAAAAATAAATAATAAAAAATAAGGTATATTTTGGGTCTCCCAAACAATCTTGGGTGTATTCAAGGAAAAAACTCATTTTAAAACTATCCATTTGCTAATATATAAAAAGAATGATATTTTAAAAAATTAATCAAATTTTTGCTTAATTTCAAAATTACCATTCATTAATTTGAGTTGACTTATTTTTACTAAAAATATTGATTGAAATTTAATTTAATTCTAAACTTTTCCTTTATTAATAGATAAAGTGATGTTTTCATAACTGGACTAACCGTCGAACCAGTTGGGTGACCAATTCCCAATTCAACCGGTCTGATAATGTCCTTTTTATTATTAAAAATATATATTTTAATTTTTTGCCTAGAATGTCCCTAAAGTTACTTTATTCTCAAAATAACCTTAAGTCAAGTTTCTAGACCCAAAATTCTCCTCAAAATTTTTTCTGGCAAGTCAAAATCTCTATAATATTTTTTAGTTATCAAAATATCCTAAGTCAAATTTCTATACCCAAAATGTCCCTCACAAATTTTTTAACCCAAAATGCTCCATAAGTTTGCACATATTCCATTTTCTTCATTTCTAAAATGTTCATTGAGTTTACATACCCAAAATTACCTCAACTTTTATGCCCAAAATGCCCTAAAACTTTTTTATTCTCAAAATATTCATCTGTCATGTTTCTATACCCAATGTTTCTCTCACAATTTTTTTATCTGAAGTGTCCCTTAAGTTTCTATACCTAATTAAAATATTCTTTAATTTTTTCCCAAAATGCTCGTCACTAAGGACCCTCTTCTAAGACTCTCTCCCCCTCCCCCTCCCTCACATGCATCGCACGTGCAACCCACTAGTTTTTTTTTTTTTAATATTATCTATTTTATGGCATCACTTAATGTCGTTGCGCCAATCTAAATTGACCCAACAGTCTGACCGTTTTGAACTAACCCACCCCTTAACTGGGTTAATGTCCGATCTAGGTTTAAAACATTGATTGAAAGTTGGATAACTCTTTATGAGAGTGATTGATGAGAGTCAGAGAGTGTTGGTAGAAACACACGTGTCTTTCTGTTCTCTAACGCACGAGAAAAGGAGACCGGATCATGGCCAATTGCGATTAAACTTGGGAGAGTTCACTCGCAACTCCTATTAATTGTGGTTAAGATTCATTTAACCCTTAGGGTTCAACCACCCAACCTTAATTTTTAGAAAAAAATTTGGGTGGTGTTAGGTGCACCTAAATATTTGATGACTTGTACCCCATTATGTATTTTTATATTTTCAGTTTTTACCTTTTTTAATAGGTGCACCCCAACCAAATTTTATCTCCACTCAACACCACATCTCTATTTAACCTCCAAAGCAAAGTGAGCGAAAATAGAAAAATAATCGTTAGTGATTTTCACATCACACTTCCTAAAATTTTTTCTTCAATCCAATTTTACTCGTCAATATTTAAAGCCCATATTCAAAATCTTCTCACCTTTATAATTTTCTAAAAACCCCCCACAAATTCTTGTATTTTTTCAATTCCTTTTGTTGTCAACAATGACACAAGTATTACACAACTACACTCCTTCATCCTTCTTCTCTAAGCTCTTTATTCTATGCATCCATACCTAATGATGGCTTACTCCAAACCCGTCAAATTTAGGCGCAATCTCGATCATTTATTAACAATTCTAAATCATTTCTTGTTATCGAATGTAGGCGATTTAGGTGCTGAAGAAGACAAAGAGCAATGTCTACAATTAAACAAGAGAAGAACCACCAAATAATGAAACTTCAAACTATCGGTAGATTGTAGATTCCTTCAAATGTAATGCCTAGAAATTGGTGTATAGTTATAAATTTTATAAGTAATTTTTTGTTTGTGGTGTATACAAGTAATTTTTTGAATTTAAAAGGGTGCAAGGAGGGGCGTCTTGGATCCCTTATTCATTCTATGTGTCCTCCTTTTAACTCCTTCTAACTTTGGTTAAGGTTCACTAACCCTAGGGTTCACCCATCTACCCTTTGTTTTTAGAAAAAAAAAAATTAACTACAAGATTAAAAATTAACCTGAGTTCATGGCATAGCAGCTATGTGAGAGCGAGGAGCAATAGTTTGCTCCTCACCCGTGGAGCGAACTATTGTTCATCAATAATTTTTAATAATGGGGTGCAGTAATCAAATATTAAGGTGCGTCTATTACTATGTACGCAAAAGATATTAACCCTAAGCTTCAAATGTTCTTAACAATAGTTTTAAGTTTTTTTAAAATTGTTTTCTTCTAAAAACCAAGGTTAGATCGGTGAATTCTATGGGTTAGTGAATCTTAACCATAATTAATAGGAGTTAACAGGGACACGTGTTGACCTGTGGATGCGATTGAACTCTTCCTAAGTTCAATCACGATTGGCTTGATCCAATCTCCCCTTAAAGAGACTGACTTCAAAAGGAAGTGTGGCTAGCATTATTACCCTTAGATATTAGAACTTAGAAATCGGAGGGGAAGAAAGGAGAGAGGGCTTTGGAGTTTGGAGATTTGCTGTGTCTGGTTTTCTCAGAATCTCCATAACAAGCAACGATGGTGTGCGAGAAGTGTAAGTTCCTCCTCCTTTTCTTCCTTCCTACATACTCAATCGTTTAATTTAGCAATACCCACGTAGAGTAATAATGCAATCGACCGAAAAAAAATTTCAATTTCGATTTTTCCTTGACGAGATAGCGTTTGATTTGCAGGTCAGAAGAAACTAACGAAGGTGATCGTCCCAGACAAGTGGAAAGAAGGGGCCAGCAACACCACCGAAGGCGGTGGCCGCAAGATCAACGAGAACAAGCTCCTCTCCAAGAAGAACAGGTTCATTCCCACTGCCCCATTTGTTTTTCTAATTCAAATTTTAGTTTTTTTCTTTGTTAGATGTGTTATGTGTATTTTACTTCTTTTAATTTGTAATTAGTTAATGGTTTTATTGCACTACTGAACAATAAGGCAATTCAGTCACAGGTTCTTGAAATTAGGTTATGAACTCCCATTTATCAACTGAAGCACAGTTTTATTGAAGTAATAAAGGAAAAACGAGCTAGAGACATAGGATTTTCAAATGGAGGAACAAATTGAAAGACTGTCAATTGTAATTGGTACGTTCTTTATGATGAATTCTCGGTATTAGAGACACCCAATTTCAAATTAATGACCAAATTAATGAATTAATTGGGCATAAGTCTCTTAAGTGATGTGATTGAGTCCATAGAGTCGACACTGGTCCAAATTCTTGTTTATGACAATGGGATTTTATTAGGAGCTTCAATTCAACTCACAGGTAGCAATGATCTCTATCCCAGATGTTTCATTCGAAAACCTACAGTTGGTGATTCTTATTCCCTAAACCCTAAATTCTCCCATCAGCTGTCTGCCCCTAGTCTTTTTATGTAGGCACTACCACACTAATGTAGTAATGCGAGGTTCAATGAACTAAACTTTCCATAACGAGGCGAGATTTAGAGGAGATGGAGTCTTGCATCCATATTAATAATGATGATTGTGGGACTGTATTGGTACTGATCTTTCTAGCAGGAGCGGAGCCAGGAATTTTTCGTTGGGGGGGCCAAAATTCATGCAAAAAATATTAGGGGGTTGGGGTTTGGGGGCATAACTCCCGAGGATTTTTTTGAGTAATGGATCCATCGTGGTCATAAAATTCGTTAATGTTGCATTTCAATAAATAATTTTTTTTTCGAGTAATGGATCCATCATGGTCATAAAATTCCTTAATGTTGCATTCATTGATTCTAATAAAGGTCCATTACACAAGAAAAATAAGGGTCCTTTTCAGAGAGCCATTATATAAATAAAATTAACTGAATTTTTTATATTTACCATAGTTACCAAAGTGAGAAGCAAAAAGGGTAGCGAAAGCGAAAGTGAGAAGCAAGAAGCAAGAAGCGGGAAGCGAGAAGCGGGAAGCGAGACTCAAAATTTCCTTAGGAAATGGGAAACGAGAAATAGATATAAATGTATCATTCTTATTATATTAGGATGATCAATCAATCCTTAAATTTTATCTTACATGAGATATTTGTGGAGAAGTATGTGTCTTACAAGTTACAACCTTAGGTTTCAATCCAACGATACTTTTTTAAGATCTATGCCTTAAGCTTTTGACTTAGGTCTATTCCATCATAGATATATAGTCCGTTTGACCACTAAATGCAGTTGATGGAAGCGAGTCTGGGAAACGAGCTTCCCACCTTGTACATAGCTTCCCTGCAACTATGTATTATACATATAAAAAAAAGGGGAAAACTTCTTTACGCGTGTCCCTTTTAACATCCATTAATTGTGGTTAAGATTCACTCAACCTTAGGGTTAATAAATCTTACATTGGTTTTTAGAAGAAAAAATTAAAAAACATATTAACCTTGGGTTAGTTAAGCTTAACCACAGTTAAGGGGAGGGCAAAGGGACACTTGGTGGAAAGAATCACGTCTCATAAATAAATTACAAATTTTGGGGGGGTCCAAACTTTCCACTGTCAACAATTACATCATAATTTGGAGCATCCAACTTGAACAAAATCCAACAAGATAAGAAGTCTCGAAAGGAACCAGGAAAGATCCAAATCATCTCCACGTGCGAAAGGAATTGTGATGTAGAAATTCAAAAACCCAATGAATTTCAAGTTTACTAGAGGCTGAGGAAGAAGAAGAAGACCCTCATGTCACTTTGGATAAATGACTTGGGGTATTGAAGACCTCATATGCACACATAGATCATTAGGAAGACCCTACACTGGGAAGGTGTGTATACGGGCTGGTTTAGTATGATTTATCATAGTTTTAAAAGCCCAATGGGCTGGACTTTTTGTTAGGGTGGAAACAATTTATTAGTTGTGAGTTATTTTATTCTTTTTATTAATTTGAGTATTTTAGTCTTTAAACAACTAGGGTTTACATCTATTTAAACTTATTTTTCTACTGTAAATTTTTTAGTTAATGATTTTATGAATGAAAGACAAACTTTTGAGTATTCTCTTGTGAATGGATTTGGTGTGATGCCATCAGAGTGATTCCCTAAAGCTTTAAGGTCTACTTTTGATTTTTTTTTTTCTGCTTGTTCTCATTTAGTTCTCTTTGATTTCCTGTTTTGTTTATGAAACCCTATCCTATCAAAATCCTAGATTACCTTTGTCATTGAAACCAAAACCCTAACCTTCCCCAACCCTGTCCATGCAAACTGCTGCCCCTCCTCTTTTTTTTCTGTTACAGTCAATCCCAGATCCCCTACACCTTTCCCAGCCACTGCCGCACCACCCCACTCCCATTCCTTTGCTGTCCCTTCATCATACAGCCACTCCCAGCCCATCCTATCACTGTTGCCTGTCCTCTCCATCTCTGTCTAGCACTGCCGCAGCCCTCACCCAATTTCCCAATTCTGCCACAGCCCCTGCCCCTGCTGTTCCTGCATATTTGCAGGCTTCCCTTGCTGTTCCAGCATTGCCGCAGTCTTCTCCTGCTGTTCCCACTTAACTGCAACCTTCCAACAACCCTTAAAATGCTGTCACAACATCCTATTCCACTCCCACTGCCAATACAACCTTCCCGCAATTTCAAAACCCTAAGACCATCAAAAATCCTAAAACCTGATTTAATTCCAATCCCTATAATAGTAATCTTCCATAACCCTAACTCTATATAACCCTTTGAAGCTCTAGAAACGGTTAGAAAATTTATATTGAATTGAAAGCTAATCCCTAAGCTTTATGAAAACATAAAATTCCATACAATCCTCGTAGATATATTGAGGGCCGTATTGTGTTTTTGTGACGTGGCCTTGAATCGTTAATAAATTGCTTTCTTGAATTTTCTTGGTTAATTATCTGTGATAAGATTGCTATTTTATAATTTTCTTTATTCTTCTTAACCAAATCTTAGCACACTAGATTTAAGTCATTGCACAATCCTACATCAAACTGACTCCAAATGTCAAACATGAAGGGGCAATGGCAGTAATAGGTGATCCACTGGCTCCTCTCCGAAGCACATAAAACAATGATTTTCTATCATGCACCCTCGATGTTTTAAATGGTCGTAGGTGAGAATCTTGTCCCAAACTATCGTGCAAAGGAAGAAAGATACCTTAGACTAAACACCAGAGCTCCACACAGCCCAGTTTGGAAAAGACACACTAAGGCTGACTCGCAAAGACTATAAAGTATATCACTGTGAACTGGCCTATGTTGTCCATAGACCATAATCAAACATCCTTAAGATGGAGACGGGGAATGAAGAGATTAGACGTTTTAATAGATGCAAGAGGTCATCCACCTCTCTATGTCTAAAATTGGTAGTCCACACAACTGTATTGGTCCTTCACTCAAAACTGGATGCTACAGACACATTTTTATCTATGAACAAGGAAAACATGTACCTTATGAGAACTGTCGGGCCACACCATAGACCCTCCCAAAATTTAACCTTACTTCCATTAACAACTTGGAACCTAATATGTTTTGAAAGGTTTAATTGAGTTTTTTCCCTTCCAAGCTCTCTCATCCATCATTTGTATCAAAGGGCAGTTCCTTTTACCAATTGGCGAACGATCCCCTCCATCAAAAATCCCTTACTCCATTTCATTAAATTAATATTGCTGTAATTGTGATAATTTCCGCAATTCATATTCGTTGGAAGGAATCCCAACTTCCAAGTATATAAGCTTGCTAACGTAGGTCTTCTTAAAAATTATGTTTTGATTTGGGATCATCTTCTTGCTTTGAACGGCCTTCTTATATTTTCTTTCTTGTCTAGATTAATAAATGTTCAATTTTTTTCAATATAAAAGTTTGAAGGAAAGAACGTTTTCATGTTCTATGCAACCTGTATTTGTACTTTTCCTTATCTCTTTTTCTCACTGGTTGTGCACCATTGTTTCCTAAGGTTGCTTAAGATCATTGAAGGATTCTTATCCTTCAGGTTATTAGTTCTATTTGTCCCTAACATCAAATTTTCATGAACTGCAACATGCACACATTTTTCTTTAAAGCCACCATTCAAGTGTATGTAGTATCCACTGCATATAATGTCCATGGAAGCTGGCAACATTTGTATATGGAGATGGTTTTGAGTTTTGACTGCTGATACTACAGTTTCATAGTGTAGAACCATCAATTTGTATAGAACCAGTGCTAATAATTGGGCTTTCTTTTGGCAGAGAACCAGCTTTAGAGTTCTTATTTTAATACCCACTAGGTACTATTAATTATATATTCCTAGGAATTATGTTGAGGACAATCTAAGAGGCCCTGCTCCTAGTTGCTCTTAATAAAGTCGTACAGCCCATCCATTAACTTTCATTTCCTTTATTCATGACTGGAAACTTTACGTTCTGCCAAAGGTGGGAGTTAGGGAATTATTTGTCTAGGGAAATTGTTGGGAGAAATAGCAAAATTTGGAAATAAATCAGGAAAATGTTGGGCACGATATGAAAAATATAAACTAAGATTATTTATTATGAAAATTTTTAAACAAATATATTTCATTCATTAGATATTTATTCTGTATTTGGCGAACTTCATGTTTAATTTGCAAAATTCGAGATTTTTTCCCAAAGCTGCGAATACTTCATGAATTAAATGTTCGACGAAAAGGTCAGTATTATTTGGAATTTTTTGAAAAAAATTGGAGAACTTTGTTATAATATATATATATATATATACACACACATACATGGTCTGGTGATTTGGAGGAATTATTTTCTCATGTAGAACTTCCACCTTGAGGGTTCTTATTCTGATACCCTCTATAACTTGTAGGATCTCTTCTTTTGCTAGAAGGACTATAAGATTTCATTCATGCAGTATGACCTTGAGGTTTCTCCTATATAAGAGAAAGGATACATGGGCAGGAGTCTTGCAAAAATTATTTAAAGAAATCATTTTTCTTGTTAATCCTGTTAGTTGTGAAAGAGGCTGGATTAGCAAAGGGTTAAACTCTATTTTTGTTACATTGGATCTTATGATGGATGCTTCCAAGAAAATCTGAAAATTCTGAGTGATTGGGTTGTTGAAAGCATATTGTTGACAATATGCTTTCCAGTTAACTATGCTCATTATTTCCACACATCTTTTATAAAACACTCATATGTATAATTATATATTGCAGTTATTCTATAGTCCTTTGAATCCATGGCTTAGTAGGCATCTGGATAGCCAAAAGTGCATGTTAATTGGAACTTCTTTGGTTCTTGTTGAGAAGATTCAAAGAATCACCATGTCCATGGAAAGACTCTGTACATAGAGGATATGATGGCATGCACTAGACTTCAATGTTTTTTATATGCACCACAGTGATGAGGGATTGCTAAGACACTCCAACCAATGGATCTAGCCAATTGGGGATTAATAAAAAGCAGGTTGAAAACTTGAAATCAAGGAAATGCTTAGAAGTGGAGCAAAAGAGAGGAATAATTTTTGCGAGAGAGGAAATATGACTGATTTATGTTCAAATTGAAGTTCTCAAGCCCTTTATAGTCGGTTTTGGATTAGAAGAAGATTCTACTTAATTAGGCACTAATCATGTGTTTTTAAATGCATCTCTCTAGGAATTTTCTCTCTTAAAATTTTATTTTCTGAAACATGCATAAGACGCTCTAATGCTCTTATTCAGACCAGAATCTGAATTTGTCTTGTCTTCTTGATTCTGCTATTATTACTGTTTATACAACTTACAATATTATATCATCATCACCCGAGCCTTATTTTAACTATTTTGTCGGGTACATGAATCTGTTATCCAATTCCTTCTATCGAAGGCTGTATCTTCCGTTAAAGCATGAGTCTCCGCATCTCTTCTCACTACCTCAGTTCATATCTCCTCTCACTACCAGATTTCTCGGCCTTCCCCTTGTCATGTATGATGTATGTGTGTGTCTATATATATATATATATATATTTCGTGAGGCCCAATAACCGAATACAAATTTGAATAGCCATGCCCGAGTAATCCCCAGATTACATTTTCTCCATTGCAGTTAATTTGGTTTTTGGTCACATTATGTTTACTTATTTGGTGCACATGGCATATTTTGTTCTGGTTTCATCCTCTTGATATTCACTCATATGTCATAAGCTTTTGTTTGATGCTGTTCTACATGTGCTTGATTCTGTTTTCTTTGTTTATATATGTATTTCGCTTTTGATTCCTATGCAGATGGACTCCTTATGGAACAACCAAGTGCATCATTTGTAAGCAACAAGTCCACCAAGATGGCAAATACTGTCACACTTGTGCATACACCAAAGGTAATGCAGTTGTATGAGGAGGTGCTTTACATTTGTTACTTTGGGTTTGAAGTTTCAACACATTTAACTTTGGGAGAGGTTTCTGATGTGCTTTGTGTTCATGCAGGAGTATGTGCGATGTGCGGTAAGCAAGTACTTGACACCAAGGATTACAAGCAGAGCAACGTATAATGGCAAATGTTACGCTTTAGCTTGCGAAGATGGTGTTCTGCTCTTTGTTGCTCTTGGATCTGTAAATTGGTGTAACCAAATTTCTTCTAACAGAATGTGGTCCGTCTCCATTATTAAAGTAAGAGCTCCTCAAATATGTTCTGGAGGCTATAAAAAGAATAGAAACTATCATGTTTTGTACTTTTCATACTTGGGAGGCTGGTTTATTTTGGATACATAAAGTGTAGTCTTTAACAAATTGGAGTTTTTGGATGTATCTTTTCCTAGGAAGCACGGATACTTCAAATAGGGGTTCGTACCCGTATCCGATATGTATCGGATACGGATATGCCTCCGATACATACGGGATACGGTTGAAACGTATCCTGTTAATTAAAAATAATTTTTTTATTTCGGATACGGCTCCGATACGGCATGGATATGCCAGGATACGTTCGGGATACACCGGAATTCATCCAGGATACGGCCATTTATATTTTTTTTATTTTTATTTAATTTTTTTTGGAGACCCGTGTATGTCACCCTATCTCTTTTGTTTTTGCATGGACATGGTCTTCTTTATATTTTGCTTAGTGGATGATAGGATGACTTTCTTTTTTGCTTAGTGGATGATGAGATGACCTTATTTCTTTTGCTTTTGTATGGACATGGTCTTTTTTACACATAAACAGAACTGAACCAATGGTTATTTTGTAATTATAATACAAAATATAATATTATTATTATTTATAAAAAAAATTACAGATGTATCCTGGTCGTACCCGTATCTTATTTTTTTAGGTTTTGCCGTATCGCCGTATCCATATCGTACCTGTATCCTTTATCCATCCCGTATCCGTGCTTCCTAGATCTTTTCTAAAATCAACTTATTTGTTAAACTTGCTTGGTGAACGTGTGAGGAAAGGCAGAGCCTTGAAATTTGTCCAGAAGGGCTTTGCTTACATACAGGGTCATCTGTGACAAAAACATGGATTCCACTTTCTCAGAACAGAAATTTCGCCATCTCGGGATTCCTTCTCTGTCTTTGCTTCCAGACACCTCCCTTATTATTATCTTTTTGCTTTCTGGGTAGATGCGCTCGGTGTGAACTGACCACGTCGGTCGAGTGCGCTCGGTGAACTGACCACGTCGGTCGAGTGCGCTCGGTGTGAACAATTTGGGATTTTCATCTCGGCCTTGGCTTGCCTCTGGCGAAGCTAGAAAGGGCTTATCTCGGGGTTCCATAGAATAGGTGACATGTGGTCGAGAAGTCAAAATCATGGGCCCATGATTTTGACTTTTCCACCTATAATAAGACATGTGGCGATAAGTGTGTGAGAATAAGGGTGTGAGATATCAAATGAGGAGAAGTCAAAATTATGGGGAGAAAATAAATGACTTCTCCCCATTTTTACGCCAAGTGTCACATAATGTATGGAACCCCGAGAGCCCTTTCTGGCTTCGCCAGAGGCGAGGCAAGGCCAAGTGTCATTTATTTTCTCCCCATGATTTTTGACTTCTCCCCATTTGATATCTCTTCCCCTTATTCTCCCACACTTATCGCCACATGTCCATTTGTGTGTGGAAAAGTCAAAATCATGGGCCCCATGATTTTGACTTCACCACTTGTCCACTATTCTATGGAACCCCGAGACAAAAGCTCTTTCTGGCTTCGCCAGAGACAATCCGAGGCGTTATAGTTAGTTTGGAAAATTAGTGGCCATATCAATTGCCCCACAAAAAAAAAGGTATGGATATATTTAAAAAAAAATTATATTACATATAAATTTTGTATATAGAGGCTCCCCAAAAAATATTGTAATATATATATATATATATATATATATATATGTGTGTGTGTAAAAAGAGATTAATTCCTTATGTTTCCCTTTTAATTATTTATTATCTTAGGAGTTAATTATTTTTAATAAAAACGAAAGATAGATGTATAAACCTTAGGGGTGAGTGAATCTTAACCACAGTTAATGAGTGTCAAAAGGGACATCAGTCAAATGCCACTTTCCATTTCATCTCCTTTAACCGTGGTTAAACTTAATTAATTTAAAATTATTATTATTTTTTTGAAAACCAAGACTAAATGGATGAATCCTAAGGGTGAGTGAATCTTAATCACAATTAGTGAGTATTAAAAGAGTGAGTAGGAACCAATGAAGACTGGCACTCCGGGTCGACTCAACTCAAATCAACTCAACTCAGGGGCAGCTAGGTCATTTGATCTATCAATTTCTTAAACGGAAAAGACAAAGAACACTAAAGCTGCTTGAAGAAGTCCCTTCGAAGTTGAGAGCCAAACCCATGCTCAAATCTACTGCTACTGTTCTTCCTCATCTCTCCAAAAATTCAAAAATCTGATCCCAACCCATCTCTCCCTTTTAATAATCTTTCATTTCTTGTATCAAGCTCAAGCTGCTACTGTTTCAATCAAAAATCCCTAGGCTCCCCTCAAATCCATGCAAAATGCACAGAAAATCTAAGGATGATTCTTTTCTTTCAGAAACCCAAGTAATCCATAATGAAAATCAGGATTTTGTTCGGAGAAAGACTAAGGTGGAAGCTTTCTTCAACCCCATGTAAGTTCTGGACTTCTTTTCGGCGTTCCTTTTCGGTTATTAATGTTTCTTTCAGAATTCCTTCTGAGACTGAACGTAATGATGATGATAAAATCGAACCCCCTCTTGCAGAAGAAATCTTTAAGTCGGGTCCTAAATTGGGTTCTTACAAACAGGGTGATTCCACTTTTTATAATCTTATTAAGAATTTTGCTGATTCTGGGGATTTTATGTCGTTGGAGAGGCTTTTGGAACGAATGAAGCAAGAGAAGAGAGTTTTTACGGAGAAAATTTTCATTCTTGTGTTCAAGGCCTATGGAAAGGCACATTTACCTGATGAAGCTGTGTACTTGTTTGATAGAATGGTTGAGGAATTCCAATGCAGGCAAAGTGTTCGATCATTTAACTCAGTACTGAATGTTCTTATTCAAGAGGGTCTTTTTAATCGCTCTTTGGAGTTTCATTCCTGCGTTGTGGGAAAGGGTATTTCGCCGAATGTTCTCACTTTCAATTTAATTATCAAAGCATTGTGTAAATTGGGATTGGTTGATAGAGCGATCGAAAAATTCAGAGAAATGCCTGTTTGTATGTGTACTCCTGATGTGTTCACTTATAGTACTTTGATGGATGGTTTGTGCAAGGAGAATAGAATTGATGAAGCGGTTTCCCTATTGGATGAGATGCAGATTGAGGGGTGCTTCCCGAGTCCAGTGATATTTAACGTATTGATCAATGGGCTCTGCAAGAAGGGCGACTTGGCCCGTGCGTCAAAGCTTGTGGACAATATGTTTCTCAAAGGGTGTGTTCCGAATGAGGTGACTTACAATACCCTTATTCATGGTTTATGTCTAAAGGGAAAATTGGACAAGGCTGTTACTCTTTTGAATCGGATGGTGTCGAATAAATGTGTGCCCAATGATATTACATATGGTACCATCATCAATGGGCTTGTTAAGCATGGGAGAGCTGCCGATGGGGCTCGTATATTAGTTTCTATGAAGGAAAGGGGTCGCAATCCAAATGAATTTGTTTATTCTTCTCTTGTTAGTGGGTTATTTAAAGAAGGAAAGTCTGAAGAGGCACTGAGGCTGTGGCAGGAGATGATTGAAAAGGGATGCAAACCTAATACTGTTGCCTATAGTGCTCTTATAAATGGTCTATGCCGAGATGGAAAACCAGATGAAGCCAAAGAGATTCTCTTAGAGATGATGAACAAGGGCTGTATACCCAATGAGTTCACGTATAGCTCCTTGATGAGGGGATATTTCAAGGCAGGTAATAGCCACAAAGCAATTCTCATGTGGAAAGAGATGAGGAATAATGAATGTGTCCCTAATGGGATCTGTTTTAGCATACTCATCCATGGTCTCTGTGAGAATGGGAAGCTCAAGGAGGGAATGATGGTGTGGAAGCACATGTTGGGTAGAGGATGTAAACCTGATGTCGTGGCTTACAGTTCGATGATTCATGGCCTCTGCAATTCTGGCCTAGTGGAGGAGGGCTTAAGACTTCTCAATGAAATGCTGTGCCAGGAGACTGAGTCTCAACCAGATGTAGTCACTTATAACATAATTTTCAATGCTTTGTGCAAGCTTGGTAACACATCCCGTGCCATTGATCTCCTAAACAGTATGCTGGATCAGGGTTGCGATCCTGATTTAATTACATGCAACATTTTCTTGAAGAGTTTGGGAGAGAAGCTAAATCCGCCTCAAGATGGTAGGGAGTTTTTGGATGAGCTTGTGGTCCGGCTGTCTAAGCGACAAAGGGTTGTAGGTGCTTCCAAAATATTGGAAGTGATGCTGCAGAAGTTTCTCTCGCCAAAGGCCTCCACTTGGGAAAGGGTTATTCAAGACCTTTGCAAACATAAGAAGGGGCGTGCAGCCATTGATAAGTGTTGGATCGATCTATTTGGCTGATTTCTTAGGTGACATTCTTTGTTGTAAAATCTCCAAAGTAATTTATTATAAATTATATCCTATAACTTTGTGGATTTGACCTTATTGGAAAAAGGTAATACGATAAGCAATTTACATGTCTTACACTTCAAAAACTTGCATTATGAACATTAACCATAGAGTTCTTTTAACTCTTTTGTCATTGTTGGCTCTCAATAAGAATAATCTTTAGGTGGCTATACTCAAAAGTTTCTTGAGGATGTTCACTTTGTTTCCCCACTAGCGTTGATTTCCATTTCTTATCAACTGGAAGTTACTTGCTTTTGCCTATAATTGCCTCTATTACATGGCTTGGAGGAATGATTTAATAACTTCTACTGTTATTCCCAACAGAAAGAAAAAAAAAGTGTTGTCACTATTCGGTTTAGAGCTCCAATGCCCATTCCATATAAGAGATCTAGAAATAAATATGGAGACGGATCGAATTGTCTTGGGCAGGAGAATCTGAGCAAGCCTTATTGTATATTATAATTGCCAATAATCATTTGACATGAATGCTCCGTTTGTTTTGATGTAAAATAGGGGAAAACAAATGAATTTGACGAAAATATCATTTTCGCACCTATTTTCTTTAGGACAATTGATATTTTCTGCGCAATTCATTTGTTTTCCTCTATTTTACATCGAAACAAACGGAGCTGAATTGTCTTGGGCAGGAGAATCTGAGCAAGCCTTATTGTATATTATAATTGCCAATAATCATTTGACATGGTCGGAATTCTGAAATTTATTTCTTCCCTGACCATGCATTTACTGTTGTTGTTTCTGTTGAAAAACAGCAAGTGTTTTTTTTTTTAAACTTTCTAATTAGTGAACCTTTTTCTTATTGTCTGAGAGTTGATTGGAGCACTAATTACGTGGTGATTTGCTTGTTCATTATATTTTTCGGGTTGCTCTTCTCAAAAAGAGAGAGCGTACAGACTTTGGGTAGCAAATATTTTTGGGGGTTCTTCTATGTTAAAAGAAGAACAAATCTGGCATCCCATTTGCTTTTATCTCATTATATTTGGAGTTCTTCTCTGTTAAAAGAAAAACAAATCTGGAATTCCATTTACTTTTATCTCATTATATTCGGGGTTGTTCTCTGTTAGAGAAGACGAACAAAGCTTGCATCCCATCTTCACCCCACGTTTTCAGCATTTTTTCTTTTCCAATTCTTCAAGCTTTGCTATCACCAAGTCGAGTTCGCTGAGACCATTTGCTGAGACCATTTGAAAGAGGATGCTCATTTCTTTTTGTATTGATCCTTGACTGGGGGTGACTGCCGTTTGACCTGAGAGCATCACCCCTATCACCAAGCCAAGTTCTTTTAAAGAAGATGCTCCTTTTCATTTGGTATTGATTGTTGACTGGGGGTGACCGCCGTTTGACATGAGAGCATCCCCCCACCATTTGACCTGAGAGCATCACGGTCAAAGAGGACATGCTGCCCGAATTTCACCTTAAAGGACTACATGTTCAACAAATGCTTTGGTAAGCTTTATTGATAAGTTTCTGCTTTTGAAATCTTCCATTTGCAGATATTTCATGCTGATCTCTAGATTCTTTTTTGCTGCTTTACATATATTGGAAAATTAACGACTCTAATTTAAATTGCTTACATCAAGGATTAAAATATGGTTTTGTGGGATGTATCGGTTCCAACTAAAACCTATACATATCGGTTTTGGATGATATATATAATTTTTTTTTAAAAAATAAAAATCAAATTATATTAAAAAAAATCAAATGAATTACAGAAACTAAATTTACCAAATATAAAAGGGTAAATTACACTTACCTCCCTTGAGGTTTGGTGAAATTTCAAAAACCTCCCCTCTAGTTTTTGAAATTGCATTATCCTCCCCTCAACTTTGGTTATCTTTATCAGATACCCCTTCCCTTTATGTTTACCGTTACTTTATGGATGGACTTTGATGATGTCATCATTTAAATATTTTAAAATGTCTAAATTACCCTTTTTCAACCCAAGGATAGTTAATTCAATAAAATAAATGATAATTGGTTTCTAACCAAGGTTAATATGTATTTACAAAATCAAGTATATATATATTTTTCTAAAAACCAATGTTAGATAGATGAATTCTAGGGGTGAGTGAATATTAACCATAGTTAGTGGAATTAAAAGGGACACATGACGACTTATAGAGATCCTTTAACTGTGGTTAAACATAATTAACCTAAGGTTCATATTTTTATTTTTTTCTTAAAAGCAAGGTTAGATGGATTAATCTTAGGGGTGAGTGAATCTTAAGCACAATTAGTGGGTATTAAAGAGGACACGTGACGGCTTGTAGAGCCCCTTTAATTGTGGTTAAGCATTATCAACTTAAGGTTTTTTTTTTCTAAAAATCAAGGTTAAATGGATGAATCCTAGGGGTGAGTGAATTTTAACCCTAGTTAGTGGGCACTAAAGGGGACACGTGGCGGCTTGTAGAGCTCCCTTTAATTGTGGTTAAGCATAAGCAACCTAAGGTTTTTTTTTTTTCTAAAAGGGACACGTGGCGGCTTATAGAGATCATTTAACTGTGGTTAAATATAATTAATTTAAGATTAATATTTTTTATTTTATTTTCTTATAACCAAGGTTAGATTAATGAATCCTAGGGATGAGTGAATCTTAACCACAATTAGTGGGTGTTAAAAGGGACACATGGCGGCTTGTAGAGCCCTCTTTAATTGAACCAACCTAAGGTTATTTTTTCCACTAAGGTTAGATGGATAAACCCTAAGGGTGAGTAAATCTTAATCATAGTTAGTGGGTATTAAAAGGGACACGTGACAGCTTGGGAGTTTATGTTTTTCTTTGGTTGAGCTTTCAAACGGTAAGACGTGTTTCCTCAATCAAGTAATAGGGGTAAAATGGGAAAATGGTGACTTTAGTTAACAATGTTAATATTAAGAGTGTGACAGGGGAGGGCAGTGTAATTTCAGAAACTAGAGGGGAGGTTTCTGAAATTTCACCAAACCTCAGGGGAGGTGAGTGTAATTTACCCAATATAAAATCATGAGAAGCGACTCATAGACGAAGTAACAAACACAATTACGATTCTATAATTAATTAAAACATACATAATTAATAAACGATACGTATCACCCGTTTCGTATAAGTATAAATATCGTACAGGATGGCTACCTAAACCTATACGTATCACCTGTTCCGTATCGGTTTTGACGATTTTTATTTCAATGGCTTACATATTATCCAACATTTACAACTTCTAGAATGAGGGTTATGCTCTTCCGCAGAAAATTCACCCATGGTTTCTTTGAGTCATGTAGATAGTGTTTTTTTTTTTGGTCACTATGTAGATAGTGTTATTACAGCCCATAAGTTCAAGAGTTTTCAAAAAGTCTGAGAGGTGGTTATTGTTTAAAGCAACAAAGTTGGACATAAATGGAGAAGATTATGATTGCTTTGTCCACAAAATCAAGCTACTCCCCATTCCAGATTAGTTTATATCATTACCATTTCTGTTGAGTCTTAATGATGATATTCTACTTTTTCTTTATTTTTTATTTTTTCAATGAAAAGGAACAGGATAAAGCATGGTTAAAAAAACAAAAATAACAGCAAAAAGTGGTGATTCACTTTTATTATGATGATTTCTTTTTTCTATTTTTAACTATTTTTTTCAATATGTTGTTATTAAGAAGATTATAATATATTTAATTGGACTGAAATGTGATATTATTATTATGTTATTTGCGCCTGTACATACCTCTGTTATGGCAAAAGATTTACTCTGTAGTGGGGAAATTTTTTCCCTTCTCTCCGTATGTCTTTTTTTTTCGTGGTGATGGGGTTGCTCACCAAAGGGATACTCTGGTGGGCAACAGAGTAAATCTTTTGCCTCTATTATAGGCATCACGTCAGAGTTAAAAATACAAACTTGCATTCTTTAACGTTTTCTTGCACACCCAATTTATTTTAGGGTAAATTACAGTTACCTCCCCTGAGGTTTGGTCAAATTGCAGAGACCTCCCCTCTAGTTTCTAAAATAACACTATCCTCCCCTGTTTTTCAATTATGAGTAACATATTCCCCCTTCTGTTAATTTGTTGTTACTATTGTGGATGGAGTTTGATGATGCCATGCTTTAAATATTTAAAAATTCCTAAATTATCCCTAAAATAACAATAACATTATTTTTTTCCCACTTGTCCTTTCTCCTAATAGCCATTTCAACATTGATTTCCTAACTTACTTTTATATATTGTTTCTCTTACAACCAATAAAACCCAACGGAGATATGAGAAGAAGAAGGGGGGAAGAAGGAGAGAACAGGAAGGGTTTCATTAGAAAATTGACGAAGAGTATTGAGCTTCTTCCATGCCAAACGCCCTGCAAAAATTCGAAACCTGTAAATCTTTATATATATATATAGAGAGAGAGAGAGAGGAAGATAAAGAGAAGAAGAAGGGACGAGCAGCAAATAATTTGTAATTTCTAATGATATGTATTTGAACTTGAATTTGAAAGTTGTTCTAGGGTTGAGAGTTCTTACTGATCTAGTTATCACTTTCATGCTATGATGAATTTGGGACTCAAATTGAAGGAACGAGAGAGAGAACTAATGAGGTTCCATTTGATCTGATTCATTTTGATGGCTGTGTAAGACAATCATCTTGGGCTAGGTTTTGCACTGTTTGATTTGAATACTTGAAACTGTGATCTAATATGAATTTTAAGAAATTTGGGGATGCGCCACCTCCAGAAGGCAGTGGTGGTGGAAGGCCACTCGAAAATTTTCCGTTGGCCCGACAACCTTCCATCTACTCGCTCACCTTTGATGAGTTATAGATCACCATACCGCTTTGGGATGGATTTTGGCTCAATGAACATGGATGAATTTCTAATGAACATTTGGAGTGCTGAAGGAACTCAAGGCATGTTATCCTCCATTAATGGAGCAGAAGGAGGTGTCCCTAGCTGGAATTTGCAGAGGCAAGGATCTTTGACGTTACCTTCCAAAAAAAAAAAAGGTTCTTTGACGTTGCCAAGGACGCCGAGTCAAAAGATAGTTGATGAAGTTTGGAGAGACTTATACAATGAAAATGGTGGTGGCAAGGATGGGAATAGCAACGTAGGATCGAATTTACAATAGAGGATTTGACTCCCTTTGGGGGAGATGACTCTGGAGGAGTTCTCCGTGAGGAGTGAGGAGGAAAGTACGGAAATAGGCCCCAAATTATAAAAAAAACCCTAAAATGGGCTCCACTTTTTGGGAATTATTTCTGTAGGCTCCTACAGTGTTTTTAGTACATCACGTGATTTCCTTTCTGTTTTTTCTTTCCAAAATACCCCCATCTCTGTTCAGATACCACTTCAACACCGTGCGAGCCTTCAAGTCCTGAACACAAACTGAGCTCAACTCAAGCTTTCCCATTCGTTGCAACTGAGCTAAACCCTTCTGATTCATCTGAAACCCTTCAACACAAACTCAGCTAAACCATTCTGTTTCATTTGAAACCCTTCGACACAAACTGAGCTAAACCCTTCTGCTTCATCTGAAACCCTTTTGAGGAAGAAGAAGAAGAACATATGGTAAGTGTTTACATTGAGTGCGGGTTTTCGGTATTTTATGTAATTATAGTGCATTTTTTATGCTTAAAATGCTATTTTTCGGTATTTTTGTGAATACAATTCTTATTTTCGATGGTTACAGTAGGTGCTGTTTTTCGGTATTTTATGCAATTATATTGCATTTTCGATATCTTCATTGATGCTTTTCGGGATTTTCTGTTCATATTGTTCCCATGCTCTCATTTTCAATGCTTACAATGATATTTTTCGGTATTTTTGTGAATACAATTCTCATTTTCGATTGTTACAGTGGGTGCTGTTTTTTGGTATTTTATGCAATTATATTGCATTTTCGATGTCTTCATTGATGTTTTTCAGAATTTTCAGTTCATACTGTTCCCATGTTCTCATTTTCGATGCTTACAATGCTATTTTTCAATATTTTTGTGAATACAATTCTCATTTTCGATGGTTACAGTGGGTGCTGTTTTTCGGTATTTTATGCAATTATATTGCATTTTCGATGTCTTCAGTAATGGTTTTCGGGACTTTCTGTTCATACTGTTCCCATGTTCTCATTTTCGATGCTTACAATGCTATTTTTCGGTATTTTTGTGAATACAATTCTCATTTTCGATGGTTACAGTGGGTTCTGTTTTTCGGTATTTTATGCAATTATATTACATTTTCGATGTCTTCATTGATGTTTTTCAGGATTTTCTGTGCGCTCTGTTATTGATCTTTTTCGGGATTTTATGTTATTATTCTCATTTTCGATGGTTACAGTGGTTTGCTTTTATGATATTGCAAATAATGCCTATATCAGTAGTTTGCTGTTATGAAGGTGAGTGGAACATTAAGGACCCTAATGCTAGAGGGTACGTGTACATTGGTGGAAAATCAAAGTTGTTACAGTTATCTTCGAAAATGAAATATGAGAAACTATTGGATAAAGTTTATCAATTGACTAACACTCGACTGGAAGAGTATGAGATTAAATTGAGTTGTTTGATTCCTACACCAGTGCTAATCCCTCCTAGTGATATTACAGATGATGAAGATCTGCGGGCATTTCTTTCACATATGAAGAAAGTAGAAAATAAATTTCTATCACCATTATATATATCGAATGTAAGGAAACTTGTACCACTACTAGGGTTTGGTTTGAATTCTCCGAATTCTGAATATCAGCGTGTTCAGGAGGAGGTTGTTGATCCTCATATTCAGGAGACTGCTATTCCTTTCTTTGAACAGATGACCTATGTTCTTTATTTTCCTTCATGTCCCACTGAGGGGACTTATCAAATGGTAAACTTGACAGCCGGAGTCAGCCAATATTCAAGTTTTGTACCCAACACTTATGTGGACAACACTAATACTATGATTGGAGGCAGAAATGAAGATGTTGGGGCTGAAAATGATATAGGTGATGAAAGTAAAGAAGGATCATCTGATGAAGAAGAGCACGATTTTTATAGTGATTTTGATGAAAATGTAGCAACATACGATGTTGAAGATATTCGTCAAGACTTTGTACATAGAGATGCAACAACACATCCGTTGGACACATGAACTATACACTCTCACACCCCGCATGTTGATATTCCTAGTTCCTCAACGTCTACTTTTCGTCGAGTAAGACAAGTATCACCACAAGCTCCTCCAGAATGAGGGTTATGTTCTTCGACAAAAAATTCCCCATGGTATCTTTCAGTCGTGAAGATAGTGTTATTACAGACCATAAGTTCAAGAGTTTTCAAAAAGTCTGAGAGGTGGTTATTGTTTAAAGCAACAAAGTTGAACATAATGGAGAAGATTATGATTGCTTTGTCCACAAAATCAAGCTACTCCCCATTCCAGATTAGTTTATTTCATTACCATTTCTGTTGAGTCTTAATGATGATATTCTATTTTTTCTTTATTTTTTATTTTTTTAATGAAAATGAACGGGATAAAGCATTGTTAAAAAAACAAAAATAACAGCAAAAAGTGGTGATTCACTGTTATTATGATGATTTCATTTTTCTATTTTTTTCAATCTGTTGTTATGAAGAAGATTATAATATATTTGATTGGACTGAAAAGTGATATTATTATTATGTTATTTGGTCCTGCTCATACCTTGCACATACCTTCTGTTATAGGCATTACGTCCGAGTTAAAAATACAAACTTGCATTCTTTAAGGCCCCGTTTGGTTGCACTTTGTTTTCTATTTTTTATTTTTAAAAATAAAATTTTGAAATTTTTTATACAAAACATGTTTGGTAAACATGTTTCTACTTTCTGTTTTTAAAAATTAGTAACAAAAATTTTGAAAAATAAAGGTAACAAAAATTTTCTACTACCACTGTTTTTGAAAACAAAAAACAAAAATGCAAAACACGGACCCACCATCACCATCACCACCCACAACAACCACCACACCACCACAATACTACCACCACCACCACTACACCACTACCCACCACCCAATACTACCACCACCCACCACCACAATACTACCACCACCACCCACCATCCACCACCACTACCCACCACCCACCACCACAATACTACCACTACCACCATCCACCATGAATTGAAATTATTTAATCATATTTACCAAACGTGTTTTTTTGTTTTTCTTTTTAAAAAATAAGTAACAATTAGTAACACCAAACGTGTTTCCTACTTAAAAAAATTGAAAACAAGAAGTCGTTTCCAATTGTTGAAAACAAAAAATAAAAACAGAAGTATATCCAAATGGCCCCTTAGCGTTTTCTTGCACACGAAATTTATTTTATGAACAATTTCATAACAGCTAGAGACTGAACCAGTTCTCATCAGCTCATAAGAGACTCACTGAATGTAGTTCACCATATCATGTGCTACATTTGCTCATGCTAGCTTTGATCTCTTCAAGTCCATTGAACTTCCTGCATCATGCCTGATTGAGCTAGTTTTTCGAATTCCAGTTTCCTCTATAGGTGACTCATGTTTTCATGGAAAATCTAGTGGAAAAGAACAAGTCACAGGGAAATGGCTAGGACCAAAGCTCAGTACTGGATGTAGTATTTGGCATGAAATATATTGTTATCCAAATTGCCTCATCTTTTCCCATGAGTGACAACCAGGCACCACCATTTGGGTCTCCAAGGGTGGTCTTTCCGGAGTACTCTCCTATGGTAGAACTCCTTTTTTATTTTCTTGTTTTTTTGTTGTATTGTCATTTTCCCTTGCTTGATACATTGCCTAGTGTTACCAATGAAAAGGGAGAACCAAATATGGAGGTTGATTAGCATTTACTAAGCCTGTAGATTTTTGTTTTCATGTATCCATGACTCCATTTAGATAACTCATTTGTGTCACATATATCTCATAATCAAGCTGATCCCTCACAGTAAATTCATATTCTGCACTTCAAGGATGAATGTATATGTAGACTCATATATTTGAGTTGGCAAATATATTTCTAACATCAAAATCACCAAGCAGGGATTGTGAAGGATTCAAAACAGAGTTTGCTAGGAGGAACTTATGAGGTCATCATGGAGTGCAGGTAAATTTTCAAGGAACTATCATATGGGTTCCTTTAAAAATGCTCACTTTAGTACATGATGGGCATGATATTTCACTAACCATCAGATGGAAAAGGAAACTGAAATTCCAAATGTCAAACACCATACCAATATGAAGGGCAATTGCGCAAATACAGGCATATATGAATGCTCCAACTGAAAACAAATGAAACCCAATGTTGCTTTTCTCTCTAAATGTATCAAAAGAAACTGAGCATGTGCATACTCAAAACTCTGCATCACCCCCCCAAAATCACTTTCTTTCATAGAGAAAGCATGGTCAATTTTCCGGTTTTTCATTCACTTGTTGAGTATCTTGAAGTCCAGTACTTCTCTATTTCTTCTGCTGTTCTTCCTGGAATTCTCCCAGCAATTAGACGCCACCTGATAAAAAAAGAGTAGAACTTTCCTCAAACAAGCACATTTGAAAGACTGACAAGGAAACAACAACAACAAAAAACTAACCTCTCTCCAACCAGATTATACATCCTAATAATAAGTGTTTCTTCATCTTTTGAGAAATCAAGCTTAGAATCCCGACTGGTTTCCTCTGAAACAAGCATTCCACAATCAAAAGAGAAAACCCATAACAAAAATTCCTGTCAGAGGCCATATATTCAAAGAGTAAAGGGTTTTAAAATCGAGAAAGAGAGCATGAAAGCCATTAATTTTAAATGGGTACCTCCAAAAACCATAGCAAAAGACTAAACAAAAGGAAACTTCTCTCATTTTGAATGGGGTACCTCTGAAACAAATTACATGACCAAAGAAGTAAGACCCAGAAGGAAAATTTACGTTTCAAAACAGATACTCAAATGACTACAGGGTGTTCATTTAAAATAAGAACAAACCAGCCATTAATTTCAAACGGGTACCTCTTACATTACACAAAAATCCCAAGATTCAAGGAGGAAACCCCATATGGAAAAACTGTTACCAAGCAAAAAAAAAAAAAAAACTCAATGAAATCAGAGTCTTCCTTCATAGAATAGAGAAAAGAATCCACTAAATTCTAATGGGTACCTCGAGAATCCACGGAAGTATCAACAGAAGAGTGATTTAAGTCAGCCATTTGTATTGAAGAGAAAGGGAAATCAGAGCTCAAATTCTCAAGTTGGAGCCAAAATAAGAGGATGTTGGTGTAACGGAGGCGCGTAAGTAGTAGTATTAATAGGAGAGAGGGATTCAAAAAGAGTCCATTAGAGTGGAATGGATGGTGAGAATGGTAGTTGAAAAAGCGAGTTATGGTCCAACTCTAGGTGGGTAGTTGAACGGTTGGTTGGTTGGTTTAAAAGCTACAAAAAGTTGGAGATATATTTGATTGATGTATAATAATAACATTGTACCAAAAAAAATGTATAATAATGACATGATTATTGATTATCGATTATCTGATTAGATAAGATAAGTAAAAAAAGAAAAATCAAATGACAAACAAACATGGTATAAGACACCATAACTACCAAGTCATAAATAAGAAAAAACACCAAACAAAGTACACCGCTAATAAGATATCTTAATATCTCTCTCTCATCTACTGACTACTGTCCACTACTATCCTAGGGCCTAGACACTGAACAATTCAAGATTCAATTGGAAGGACATGAAGGTGGTGTTTTTTTTTTCTTTTTTGGGTAATGGTAATACGGTTAGGCTGCAACCCCAGTTAGAGGGTTAGTATCTGTCCGGTGGAAGACTCGCACCCTATCGGGAATGGAACCCGGAACCGCTTCCTTACGGAAGGGATACACTTACCAATGGGCCAAAGCCCTGGTGTGTCCTTCAAAATTTGGAGAAACTCAAAGATAGTGATGTATATGATAGAAAATGGTGATGGGACCCAACGAACTTTAGCCGATCAAAATTTTAATTTTTTTGGGTGAATTCATGGGACTCCATACCCTCCAATCAGTATGATTTTTAGGGTATATCTTATCTTATCCAAGGGTGGGTTGACAAGTAAGGCCATGTGCATACCAAGGGGTAAACAGTCGATGATATATATATATATATACATACTTTGTCACACGGTTAGGCTGCAACCCAGTTAATAAGTTAGTGAATTATGTTAGAACTAATGGTGAGTCTCAACGCCACACCACACCCTCTACTTGAACTCAAGTCCAGAGTCCTGACTCCTGACACGAATGAGAGATACGGCATACCACTGAACCAAGCCAGGATGCGTTTGAGAATACATATATCGTAGACCAACTCCATGCATCCTCAAAAGTCAACACCCCTACAACCCCATACAACCATACCATATTTTCTCGATTATAGTGAGAATTGGCCACTTAAAAACTTACCCTGAATTTTTCCCAATTACTCTTATCATAATCATTACATCTATTACTAATATGAAAGCTTTATTGAATATTTTACTTAATTCCTATATTACCCCTTACTCATCTTGCTTAATTCCAATATTATTCCTTAATTGAAATTCTCTATGATTATAACGGGACTACATGGAGTCTGGTTACGCCACTGAGGTCTCCGTGTGTCCCTTTTAACACTTTTTAACCGTGGTTAAGATTCACTCACCTATCTTTGATTTATTTAATATAGTAGACTTAAAATTCTCTACTGGATTCTTTGGACTTCGGTCACGCCATTAAGGTCGCCATGTGTTCCTTTTAACATTCTTTAACTGTGGTTAAGATTCACCCACCCCTAAGATTTAACCACTTATCTTTGGTTTTTAGGAAAAAAATATGGAAAAAAAAAATTAACCTTAAGAGTGAATTTTAACCAAGGTTTCAAAAAAATTAATATTTTTTCCTAAGAAACAAGGATAGGTGGGTAAACTCTAGAAGTAAGTGAATCTTAACCACACTTAAGGGGTGTCAAAAGAGACATATGGAAGCCTCAATGACGTAATCGGACTCCAACTGTGGTTAAGATTCACCAACCCTAGGTTCACTCACTTATCCTTGGTTCTTAGGAAAAAAAAAAACTTTTTTAAGCCTTCAATAAAACTAGGCATTAATTTTTTTCATATATTTTTTTAAAAAAAAACCAAGAATAAGTGGGTGAATTTTAACCACATTTAAGGAGTGTTAAAAGGGACACATGACGAACTCAGTGATCTAACCGGACTCGTCGTTCTCTTCGCAAAATACTCTGAAAGAAAGTCTCGCCAATGCCCCACCCATCTCCTTTCTTTTCTATACCCAAAATACCCTTAAAGTTTTAGTTCTCAAAATATATTTAAGTCATAATTTCTATAACTAACGTGCTTTTCATAAAAAAATTTTATCCAAAATATCCCTCAAATTTCTACACCAAAAATATTCTTTAATATTTATTTCCAAAATGCTCTCACTAGAATCCCTCTTCCTACTGGCTCTCCCCTTCCCCCCCCCCCCCCCCCCCCTCCTCTCACGTGCAATGCACGTGCCACCCTGCCATCCACTAGTATAAACAAAATATAATTATATAATTCTTCCTCTTCCAAAATAGAGCATTATCATTTTTTTTATCTGGCTTCCATGAACTTCAGTATCAATTAACTTTATCATCATTAATGGACAGACCCACTGACCGAACTCAAGGCCCCGGCTACGGTCTCGGGCATCAATACATCATGCGACAGGTGGCCTAAAAGGGAGAAGTCCGTTCATTTTCTCCCCTATGATTTTGACTTCTCCCCTACTTAATATCTCCCCCCTTTATCCCATCCATTTATCGCCACATATCATTTACTGTGTAGAGAAGTCAAAATCATGGGACCCATGATTTTGACTTCTCCACCGCATGTCCTCTGTTTGTGGACACTCGAGTGGAGGCTTTCTGGAGAGAATCCGAGGCCCGAACTTGAATATAACAATCAATGGGTTGAAAGAATGAAATCCTCTTCCGTTGTAACCGGTCTCAGAATCCGGTTACACCCCTAAGGTCATCATGTGTCTCTTTTGACACTCTTTAACTGTGGTTAAGATTCACTCACCCCTAAGGTTCACCCCATCTGTTCTTGGTTTTTAGGAAAAAAAAAAAATTAATCCTGATAAAAAAAAATATTAAAAATATTAAATATTTTTTTTCTAAAAACGAAGGGTAAGTAGGTGATCTTTAGGAGTGGGTAAATCTCAACCATAGTTAAAGGTATTAAAAGGGACTCATGGCGAACTAGGGGCATAACCGGACTCCCCCGATTCCGGTTACAACCCTAGAGGATTTCATTCCTGCACCAATTGGTCCTTGTCCAAAGGGAGAGCTTTTGATTAGAGAATGATTTGTTGTTCAAATCATGATTTCTAATTTCTATAAAATTTCACCTATTTTTAATTACTCTAAATAATCAGTAAAATATATTGAATTTTTTATATATCTATCAAAATTTCATGAAATTTTAAGAATTTATTTATAAAATAAAATAATAATATTTTGTTGCTTATATATATATATATATATATATATATATATATATCTAATAAGTTAAGATACTTAAGACCCTTAAATACGTCTACTTACATATTTAAACTAGTAAACTTAAATACTATGGTATTGGTACTTAGTAATTATAATGATTTAATTGTTATAAAGATTGATTTCTTTTTGGGTTAATTACATATCAGAATCTGCTTTGCTTTATTCTGAAATGACAAATAAGTGCCCCTTTCTAAAACATTGTCTTCAACGAACCTAAGTTTCAAAAAAATTGGACAAAGAGGGACCTGGCGTCACCTTCACCAAACGGGCTGTTAATTATCACTTGAAATGACAAAACTACCCATGTGTAAACTCATACTTGTGCTCCCCACTTTTTTTATTTTTGGTAAACTCATACTTGTGCTCCCCACTTTTTTTATTTTTGGTAAACTCATACTTGTGCTCCCTACTTACAACTTAAGAAGCTTCGTTTCTTTCCTACTCAAATGATTTTAACTTAGTCCTCACAAAGGGCCCTCATATGTGTCCCTTTTAACACATCATTAATTATAATTAAGCTTAACTAAATTAAGGTTAATATTTATGTTTATTTTTTAAAATCCAAGGTTAGATTGCTTAATCCTAGGTGTCGCTCGCCTTACTAGCCCCCATCGCCAATGTGTTGCCTAGATGCCTTTTATTCAGGGGCTGAACCAGTTGGGGGGCCTGTGGGGGCACGTGCCCCTACTGAAATTTTGTAAAAATAGTTTTTTTTTTTGGTAATATAGCCATAGGGAGATTGAATCACAGCCAATGACAATTGAATTTGGGAAGAATTCAATCGCACCCATATGTCAACACGTGTCTCTTTTAATTCTTATTAACCACGGTTAAGATTCACTAACCCATAGAGTTCAACATATTTGTGTTATACGCGATAAAATTTTGCCCAAGCTTGTAGAACTAAGCACATGCAATGAAAAAATGTGTTAATGAGAGAGGTTAGATACACACCAGGGCTTTGTCCCAGTGGTAGTATATCCCCTGCTTTGGGGGGATGTACCGGGTTCCATTTCCGAGAGGATGAGAGTTTGTACATATTGTCCACGGATCTACTAACTGAACAGAAAGTAACACCTAACCAGTGTTGCAGCCTAAACGTATATCTCGTAACAGAAAAAGAAAAAAAAAAGAAAAAAAAGAAAGAGGTTAGATATTATTGACGTAATAGTATAGTGGTCATGTCTCATTCGGTGAAGCTCTTCTGGAAGAAGAAGAAGAACAACTTCCCATTTTCTTCAATTATCTCTGTTATCCAACTGAAACTAGCGGCAGTTCTTGCATTATTTCCCCTTCTATGAAATAAGAAGACAGACAAATGCAATCAGATGACTGTGCGGTCCGTTTTCTATTTCCCTTTTAACTTTTGAGATTAATCACCCCAATAGCTCAATGAGAGCCGATTGTTGATATCAAGGGTTAGACCAAACTTTTTTTTTTTTTTTTGGGAACTTCGGGGTGTCCCCACCCTTTGGGTCAGGACTAATCCCTGAAGGTGCGATGTGAGCCCGCGCCACACCAGGTAAGTCCGGGTAAACCCGTGCGGGGCCGGCCCCAAAGGGGGAGTGAGAAATGGAACCCGGGACCTCCCACTTGGGGAAATGCCCAGAACCACTGGTCCACCCATTTGGGGTTACCCACAGAGAAGAAATGTTACAGGAAACTCTTTTGGAAGTCCAAACCTATTCTGAAAACAAAATCCCAAAACTGGGTTGTAAAATAGTAATATTTATAGGACAAGGCAATGCACACCTCATGTTTGGAAAATGGGAAGTAACTCATTTATTAATTTATTCAATACAAAATGGCTAACAAGCAGGTTGGTGGGTCTCAAGCCGCAAGCCCCTACTAGGCACCACACCTAAAGCATCTTCCACATTTTAAGAGGATTGTGGGTCTCAAACCCCAAGCCGCTACTGTACACCTAACACCATATCTAAAGCATTAATGAGAACAACTTTGTTGATATATTCAATATTTTTTTTGGTATATCATATTTAATTTATGAGATCAACTACAAGTACCTTTCGAATGATAGTCTTCTGCCCGTGGATTAGTTGCAGGATTTTCTTCCCATAAATTAGTTACAGGGGTATTCCGTGTTTGACGCCACAAGTATTGCATGTGCAAGGGAGCAAGAAGATCTGGAATGCAAGGGCCTCTTACCTCAAAGCTTTAGTATAGAGGGAGAGATTCTCTTCATTGGGTGTCTCTCTTATGACTTGCAATGGGGTTAGTCTACGTTGAGTAGAAAGAAAACGAAAAGCACAGTTAGGGCTTTATTAAGTTGAGAGAAAGCACAAGTACATGTTCATATATGGGGTAGTTTTGTCATTTCAAGTGAGATAATTAATAGCCGTTTGGTGAAGGTGACACCAGGTCCCTCTTTGTCCATTCTTTTGAAACTTGGGTTTGTTAAAGGCAATTTTTAAAAAAAAAGCACTTATGTGTCATTTTGAAATAAAGTAGGTTCTGATATGTAATTAATCCTTTCATTTTTAATTTAAAATGTTACGATCATAATAAGACACATAATAAGTTAAGGTGAAATACTTAACTTACTGTGGCATTAAACTATGTAGTCTTAATGTGCAGTCCTCATTGGTCCTTGCCCTCTTTTTAACCACACATTTATTATAGTTAATATTCACTCACTCTTAGGGTTAAACAATCTAAACTTAGTTTTCAAAAAGAAAAAAAATTAAAATATTGACTTTAATTTTCTTAGGCTTAATCATAATTAAAGAAGTGTTAAAAGAGACACATGACCATGGCATTAGACTACATAGTCTAATGCGTGGTGTGCTCACTGCCCTAAGTTAAGATATTACTTAAAAGACTTACATTCTACTAATCTATCCACTTATTTTAATAATTCGATAAGTTAATTGCATTTGATAACTTAATGAAAATTATATAAATATGTAAGAACAAAATTACTAAAAAAATTTGATTTATTTCGGCCAAAATTTCATTGAAGTTATGAATTAATTTGGTCTAATAAATATTTCAAAATTTGGCTTCTCCTAGGGGGTCCAAAATTTTTGCGATTTCAAACCTTGGATCAAATACTGATCCAACCCTACTAGGAAGGTTTCATGTGCGATGGGTGCATGCTTACAGTGCCTTCTTCAGATTTGACCTAATTGTCGAATGAATTAAGTTGCACATCATTCCAATACTAGAAAATCACAAGTTGCACATCATTCCAATACAAGAAAATCATTTTTGGCGCTGATGAAATCCCTGTACTCCATTGTTAGCATCACTCAATCTAAGCAAATCACAGCCCCAACAAGTCCATTGGACAACTTTCCGAAGGTACCACTTTGATCAAGTGGTAAAGCGACTCTAGAGAAGGTGCCACTTTGTTCAAGTGGTAAAGCAACTCTAGAAGTGTTAGTAAAGCCTACCCTCAAGGTGTTCATACTCTAGGTCTAGGTTCGATTTTGATTTTCTCCAAAGGAATAAGACTTGACAGATAGGTTACCAACCCTCTGGGGGCATGGGGTGGAAATAAGCTTACCTGGTAAACATAACCAACAAATTTTAACCCAAGGGTTGGTCTAGTGGCCAAGACCACGCCCTCAGGAAGTGGAGGTGTTGAGTTGGAGTCCCTTCCCCTTGTTGGTCATCCTATGAGGGGAGATTTATCCCGAATTTCCTGATTGTATACTATGAGAGGATCTGCACTTTCCTGAATGTATACTATGAGAGGATCTGCACGGCCAGAGGGACTTAGTCAAGTGCTCTAAGAGGCCTGGATACCCTCGTTCCACAAAACAAAACAAAAAAACCAGTAACAACCTAATTCTCATTTCCATGATTTGATCCACTTAAATCAAAGATGTTCTTGAGCATAAAGGAATCAACTTGTGTGCTCTCTTCTAGAGCATTTTTAGGCGTGCCTGTACAAACCTCAAGAATAACTGGCCTACCTTCACTGTAGAACAAATGATAGAAAAGATGAACTAAGAGGTCCATCTGATATGGTATCATCCAAACATCATATATGCTCTGAAGGAACGTCACCTGTTTCATCAATTGCATTTCTCCTCCATAGTACTATGGCTAATGTCATCTCATCCAAACTGGATTAGTTTAAACAATCCATTCAATTTTCAGGTCTAATAAAGTGAAAGGGTACACACAGTTAAAGAAAGAACAGAGACTAAAGGGTTGGTCTTTAATAGTAACTTTATTCTGAACATTAAGGATTCCAAATAACACATTATCCTCGCATTACACAGCAAGCAGTAAAATAACCAACCTACCTAGCCCACAAATCCTCGGTGTTTATCAGTTTAAAAGAGAATATGTAGTAACACTATAATTCTGAAGTCCAGATAATATGTATCTTGCTAACATGGAGTGGAGCGTCACACAATTAGCTCAAAAACCATGAATCTTGATAAGTTCCTTCTTCACAATGCCAGCCTGTTAATCAAAACACAAGAACAAAATAAAATTTAGACACCGCAAATCACAACAAAGGAATGCTGGCAACACAGGCATTTTCTTCCACAGGTTCCTACTTCCACTCTGAGTGGGGCACATGGGTTCTACCAAAAGTTAGTGAAGGGCAAAACATCACTACTGATTTTGGAGGAGCAAAACCATTAAGCTATGTTTGGTTGCCGAGAAAATATGGAAAAGAAAAGAATATTTCATATTTCTAATACAATTCTTAGCTGTGTTTTGTCTAATTTTCTTTTCTTTTCCATGTATTCACTAATTTTCTCAGCAACCAAACATAGGGTTAGGGTCCCTTCTTTTCATGAGACTTGCAAAGCATGACACTTGAAAAGTCTAGACTTTGAAGTATCGGGCTTTCAAGTCTGATGATCTGAAAATATGTGTTCTTTTGCACTTAAGAATTATTTTAACAGATTTGCGTTTTTTCCTCGGATATGTTTCTGTAATTTTTAAAAACGGGTTTTTATTCATAAAAGACCATCTTCCTACTCCCAACCTTTTCTTATAAACAACCGAAAACCAGCTCCAGATATGATGGACCAAGCTCAAACACACTGAAAATCTCAATTTTTTCAAAGAACTAATTCAAATTCAAACACTTCAACAAAATCGCAAGGGTTTCACTTAAAAATCAACACATATATATATATATATATATATATATAGAGAGAGAGAGAGAGAGAGAGAGCAAAAAAGAAAAACATCCAGGGTCAATAACTGCAAAACATATAAACAATGTGAACTGGAGATAGTACAAAAAGTCGATATAGACAGCCTGGGATGCAATTTATCCAACGAAGAAAGCCACCCTCCAATTTATAAATCCTCACAAATTTCACTATAAGGGGATTCCCTTCCACCCTTCAATCTTCACCAGAACGCAAAAATCCGAACCAAACAGAAGAATGGTCTAAACACTAATATCGACCATATCGGGAAGCTCCCATCAGTGTCTTCTCCAGGAGCGCAGGAAGATTGATGACTGGGAGATAGGTAACTGAGACCAAGAATCGACTAAAGATGCGTGTAAGAAGGGGATTGAGAACAACGCCGGCCAAGCCAGAGCTTCTAAAGCAAGCAAACACTAAGAACATAACTGTTGGCTTGAATCTAATCAGTTTGGATATACCCAAGCTTTTTTTTTTTTTTTCTCTATTTCTCTTTCCGGTGGGGTCTGAAATGGGATTTTGAAACTTTGATGAAAGAGCAAAGAAAGCTAGATTTTCTATTTTATAACAAAGTTCTTCCCCAGGAGAAGTGGAAGATTGATGACTGGAAAGATGCGTGTAAGAAGGGGATTGAGAACAAGGCCAAGCCAGAGCCTTGGAACATAACTGTTGGCTTGAATCCAATCAGTTCAGATTATACCTAAGCTCATTTTTTTCTCTCTCTCTCTTTCCAGTGGATCTGAAAGGGATTTTGATGAAAAGGCAAAGAAGCTGGATTTTCAACTTATAACAAAGTTCTTCTCAGAAAATGCAATACAGAAACAAGAACAAAAACAAAAACCTCAGAAGTTTCAAAAGATCTTCAAGTGTGTGAAGCAATCGCCGGAGATCACATCCACCAGAGATTGCAGCTGCCGGAGATCCTAGGAAAAGTCGCTGAAGATCGTAGGGGGTGAGGGAGGAGAGGAGAGAGAGTAAATGAAGAACTAATCTATTTTTATTGGCGTCTCTCTATCTAAAATGTCTCACACCACGAGACTTGATTTCTCAGCCTTTTTATGGATTTTGAAAACCCTTATTCTATGGAATTTGAAATGAAGTGAGACTTAAAAATCGCAGTTCATTTTATGAAAAGAATAGCATCAAAATTATGAAATTCCGGAAAATTAAAATCCCACCCTGAAATCCCACGAAAAAAGAAGAAGAGAGAGCCTAATAGAACTCTATTTGGACTGGAAAAGAATGAACAGTGTTCAGAGTGCAGTAATCTTTTAGGAGCTTCTAGTAGTTGTCATTAGAATTTGACAGGTTTCCAGATGGGCTAATGAGAAAACAGGGTTGATATAGAACGACGGATGTAAAAGGGGACGGAAAATGAGAACATAAAAAATCACACACGCCTTTCCCTTAAGACCTACCATGCCTACTGGAATTGCAGCACAACTGGCCTGAGCTGCCACTGTTGTGTCTATCCACTCTGAAAACCTGATGCAAAACCCTCTGAAATCCTCTCTGATCACTGAAACCCCCTCAAATCAGGGGAGACATCTAGACAGGAACCTTCAAATGAGAATTGAATTTGTTTTGCTTCAGAACTTTAAAATTATGGTAATGGAATACCAAGTTTCTTAGAAGAAAAAGATCAATATTGCAGAAATAATTTTCCGCAAAATCCCTCATCCATGAAGAGAAATATATACATACATACATATATATATATACATACATACATATATAGGTGTTGTTAATATTCACTCACTGGGTGAACTTGGTAACAACCAAGACATTTTTACCCTTATATTAATTATCAAACTGACTAAAATTCAAGGGTAGCTTAGGGGCCGTTTGGCATCATTCTCACGGAATGATTCTGCGTTCTGGAACAACCCGAAGAATGAGAAATGGGTTTGGGACAGGTTACAACCTCAACCCAGATGAGAAACGGTACCCTGTGGCACGATTTTTACGGAACAAAAAAAAGAGGCTTCCGAGAACGGCACAACTTGTGCGCTTTTTGTTCCCGATAAAAAAAAAAAGACGAGCAAGAGAGGTTCTGGTTATGTGCTTGGGCACTAGTGAAGAGAGTTGCAGGAGACGACGAGAGGAAAACCCAAGATCCGGCGACGATCAACGCCGGGAACAAACTCCGGCCGACGAGGTACAGTCCCTCTTACCTGAAAAAATGAATTTGAGGTCTTCTTCTCCCTCTTATTCTCCGCTCTCTCTAAAGAAAGGATTTGAGGTTCAAATGGTAGATCTGCTGACAACGGTGAGATCTATCTTCCAGATCTGCCGACGACAAAGAGAGGTGGCGCATGCGCCTTCCATCATCTAGATCTGCCATCTTAATCTTTTTTTTGGGTTCATAAGCTTCAGATCTCTTCCTCTGAAGCCAATGACCAGATCTGCCATTGTTTCTGCTTCTTTCTTTTTTTTTCCTGGGTTCATAAAGTTTCAGATCGCTTCCTCTGAAGCCAACGAACATATCTGCCATTTTTTTTTTGGTTCATAAGCTTCAGATCTCTTCCTCTGAAGCCAACGAACAAATCTGCCTTCTGAATATGTGCACATATGAATTAGTGAATCGCTATTTTTGCTCGCAATCTTATTTTTTGTTAGATCCCATTTGAAGTTCTAGGTGGTTTTGGACATTCCTAGATTGTTAGCATCTTCTCTCTTCGGAAGCAAACCTAATATAAACATTTTTTTTAATGGTTTCTACAAGAAGAATAAGAGAGGAAGGAAGCTATGGGTTGCAGATCAAGGAATGGATAGCTCCATATTGAAGCTCGGATGAAAGAGAAAACAGCTTCACTTTTTTTTTTCTTTTTTTTTTAAAGTTCTAACCTTGCAATATCTCTACGTGAACTGTTGTAACATCTTCATTAATGCACATTTATGTGTATGTCTATTCTTTCTTGTATATCAACTGATTGGTGAAATGCCCATGAAGAATATTGTGGTTTGGATCAATGTAACATGGTGGCAAATAATTGAAAATTAATTAGCCAATAGTGTTTGTCCCATATAAGTTCCTTGGAGCTCAACGGGTTGGTACCCGTTTTGAGGAGCTCTAGGGTGAAGCTAACATGGGCTGCATGTGTGTGGTGTGTGTGTGTGTGAGAGAGAGTTTGCATGTGGTTGTGTGTGTGAGTTTGCTTGGGTGGTGTGAGTATTCCCTTGTCTTTGCCTTCAGTCATTGCCTTGTGGTATGATTGAGTTTACCAAAAATAAATAAAAATAGTGGAGTACAGGTTCATATGAAACATGAAACATATGAAATATGAAACTGTTAAACTTTGGGATTTCATAACCCAACACCATCAAATTTAAAACAAAAATAATATGTACGAAGCCAATGCCAACCAAAAACTGGGTTGGATGAATAGGTAGCATGAAATTTTTGGGTGCATAAATATAAGTGTTATGTGGAAAATGCTCTCAAGTGAGATTTACTGGTGAACAGAATCGTTTCTGATCCGGAACGATGCCAAACGGGCCCTTAGTCTTTTCACAGGGGACATTCATTAAATGAAGTCCAGAGAAAATATAGTTTGGCTTTCTTATACTTTTTCTCTCCTCCAGTAAACAGTGTTTACATAACTGGACCGGTCGTCGAACCGGCTGGGTGGCCGGTTCTCGGCTTGACTAATTCAACCGTGTTTTTTATTAAAAAAAATAATGTTTTCTCATTTTTACCCGGTTCTGGCTGGTTTTTAAAGAGTTTCGGTTTTGGGAACCAGTGAAGGGACCGGTTTCCGGTTCAACCGGCTGGTCCGGTTTTGATAACTCTGCCAGTTAATGAATTGTCCCCTATGAAAATAACAAAATACCTTTATATTTAATTGAATAATATTCAATATCAGTGTTTTAAAAGGCGTGTGAGGCTTACGCCTGAGGCTTAGCTGAAGGAAAATGGCTTAAATCTCATCAGGCTCACACCTCAAAGTGTGTCTCTCACATAAGGCAAACGTCTTACGCCTTGAGGCTTGCTTTATATCTATGGCGTATTGGTGTTCACCTCATATATTTAACTAAAATTAGGGTTCTAACCACATAGTTCAGACTCAAATGTTATTCTTTCATTTTTATTTTTTAACTTGTTATTTGTTTCAACTAATAACAAATAAAACTATTTATTTTAAATAAGACGTTGAAAATGATGATGATATTAGTTTCAACTAACACTTAATTTATTATATTTAACGTATTTAGGCTTTTAAAACCCTTTGAGTCTAAGTCACACCAATTTCTTTAATAGACATTGCAAATATTTGGAGCCAGTTCTCCCATAACTTCCATGTCCTTTATGGCAAGGCATATACAAAGATTCGGTTCACGTGGGAATGGACATATTGGTTCCTGTAAGAATGGTCGTCGAGAATTCGGAAGTAATGGAGTGAAGGAAAGAGGGAAAATGATTAAGGCTATTTAAAATGTTTAGCTATTTTGAATACATGGCATCGTGGCAATAAGCCGGAGAGGACATCAAGTCCCTGCAGAGGGGATATTTGAGTTTCTCTAGCATTCCTCTCCAACAAATGGGTGTGTAATCAAAATGTGGTAGGAATACTACCTGAACGAGGAAGGTGGAGACATTCTTCCGCTGATCTCCTTGAAGTTGAATAACCTGCACCGGTTAAAAATATACAATTTAAGACATGAAACCACCAACGGTGGACCAAGAACAGAGATGTATTATGAAGGTGCTTAATGGGAGAATTGAACACACACCTGGCCTAGTTCTGGGTCCTGCACAACAGTACCATTGCAGCAGAACTCCTTCTTGAGGTCCTTGAGTATCTTATTGTAGCTAAATTCCTTCTTCAACCCCTGAACTGTTGTCAGGCTCTTCCTACCGTTACGCTGCTGTGTACGTACATGCACATACTCCTTTGTCCCAGCGGCCGAGTCCTCAGCATTTGCCTCAGCAAAAGGATCTGCCCCACAATACAAGAACACACAGCACAGATCCATCAATTAGATTGGCACTGAGAGAAATATAAATAAAACAAATCCTTGGCTTCAAACTCCACCACATTCTTAAGATATACATGCATATATCAACTGAAGGGCAAGGAAAATGTACCGAAGGCAGTAGGAATCTGGCTGTCGAGTTCAGACATGAACCTTGACTGTTGGAAATTAAGAGAACTAACAAACAGAGATTTCCTTTGCTTTTAATCACAAATGCTCAGAGCTGAAACAGAAGATAAAATCACCATCAGCCTCTTGACAATAACAGGGATTCAAATGCAACACATTGCAAAACACCAACTAAAAAAACACATTTTTCAAATCAAAACATCCAAACTTAGGGAATATCAGCGACTAGAGAACGATTAGAGAGAAGTAATACAGAAACATTCTGAACCAAACAGGACTTCTTTCTCATACATGTGACGTGGCAACAAAAAAAAAACAACTCATAGCAATTCCAATATAATAGCCAGAGATAGTATGTCACGGTGTAGTCCATCCCATAACTGTAGAAGATACACACCTTCCCTAAGCATCTAAGGCAAATCAAATGTTGGTTCTATACTTCTATCAAACTTCCCATAGGATTTCCTTTCCTTGTGGGTTCAGGCTGAAGCACAACTAGTAAGGAAGGATCGTGAGCCATAGGCATCAATGGTATTCAAACCCTACCCTCCCTTCTCAGCCCTAGTATGAGGGGGGCACCTCCTGCCACTATTTGAAGTGGGCTATGGTAAATTTGCACTACATTAGTCGAAAAGAAACTAATTCCCTGAATTTATTCTCACTTTTATACTCATATTTTATTAATTCCTTGTATTTCTTCTCTATTTATACTCATATTTATTCCCATCTCCCACGTGTAATAAATGATGCAGAAACATAGCAATAATTATATATATGGATATAACAAGTATGTTCTACTACACAATGTAAAAACAACATCACTTTTCCAGCACTGACAAAAGAAAGTCTAATACATGCGTAATTGGTGATTTTCAAAACCCACACAACACTATAATAATCAAAATGAAAGAAGAAAAAGATCCCTATGGGCACATAAACCCAACAGTTTTTTCAACTCCAAAAAACATTAGACCTAAACATAGTTTACCCAACATCTCTTATAATTGTAATAGATATAAAAAAAATGAAAACTGCACATCCTTCAACCATGCTACAAAAGAGATCACATCTTACTATCTTAGTATCTTACCGATTCTAGTAGCACACCTCTTACCAATTCTGTGTGTTATGTCCCAGCAACATAATAAGAAAATACCCTATCCTGAATGCTCAAATTCTGTAGGTAGCTTGTCTTATTCTAATAAGATATTCAAGTAGAAATATGATATCCATGGAAAAAAAATGATGTGTACCCAAACACAAGACGCTACCACTGATCCCAAAAGCCCGGATTGATGGGAATGACACAATCTAAGTATTTATTGCCTGGATTGTAACATTCCACCACACTCCTGCAGCCGTCCTCCTCAGCGGCTTTCACTCTAAGGCGGCAATTCTCATGATTTTTTTTTTTCGTAGCCTTCTCTAGGTAGCCCTTTCCGCAGAGGCTTTCACTTTGAGGCGGGGCAATTCTCAAGATTTTTTTCGTAGCCCTCCCCAAGTAGCCCTTTCTGTGACTTAAACCCGAGACGTGGTGGTAGGCTCTGATACCAATGTTACGTAACTTGTAGTTTCTTTGAGGGAAACCAACCTCCTTTGTGTTACTTCGAAGATAACAAGCCTCCTTTAAGAGAAACTCTCTAATTTCATTCATTGGTTGCAATTTATAGAATTTTAAACACTTTAAATAGAGAATGACTTTCTCTCATAACTAACCACTAACTCATAACTACCATCTAAACCCTAACCACTCACTAACTCTAACCCTCTAACTATCCACTAACCTTAATCACATAACATTCATTCCCCCTTAAACATATCTTGCCCACAGAATTTTGATTTTTTTCTATACATAAAAAATTGCCAAATAAAAATCAGTTGTTGGCTTCTTTGTATTCTTCCAAGTTCCAACAACTTCATGAAATACGTTCAGCATTTTTCAAATTTTGGGCTTCAAGGAGGCTGTAAGGTTTGCTCCATCAACGTTGCACAATTGGAGTATCAATCTCAATTTTCCCTCATTGTAGGTCCTTTGTATGTTGTCGTCATTTATAACCTCCATGGGTTTGCTGACATCTCCACTAATTTATGTGAACAACTGTCAAGAGGACGTCATGCTTGTAAAATCCCACACAATAGGATCTCTCTCGAAACAAAAATCCTTCTTACTTTTTAGAAGGTGCACCCCATTGTGAACAATTTGCGAAGCCTTCTCGCTTCTTTCAATTTTTGAAGTCATGATCGTCACTCTCCATGATAATTCATGCAAGTTGTAACATCTTCCTGTGGGTTTTAATTGTCTCATTCAAGAACCCCCATCATCTCATCGATTTTGGCATTCATAGTTGCTTGAGCCATAGTAGGAACTTTTGCTTTGATGCCACTGATACAAAGCATATGTTCAAAGTTCCAGAGCACATGTAGAACCAGCAACTCAAAGAAGAAGAATAATAAGAAGACAAAGAAGAACAAGAATGTGTATCTTCTTAACCTTGAGGACAAGGTTATATCAAGAGGGGTGAAATGATACGTATCAAAATAGTGGGAGTAGTTATTTTAGGGAGTTATAGTAACTGTAAAATTTTGTTGTCTTTGTACTATTATAAAAGGAATGAATGATGAATGAGAAGGAAAGAAAGAAAATTACAAAACTTCAAAAGGGGTTTTTAGGTGGTGTTGATCTCTTTTGAATGAGACCAAAAGGTGTTGTTCTCCCTTTAATGAGATCAAGATGTCTGATATCCCTCTAATGATCTCATCTTCTTCCTCTTCTTTCTATATTTATTTTATTTTTATAAAATGTTCGTACCAATTGGTATTAGAGCTTAACACCACGTCTCAGGTTCGAGTCACGAAAAGGACTACATAGGGAGAGCTACAGAAAAAAATCTTGAGAATTGCCCCACCTCAGAGTAAAAGCCTCCACAGAAAGGGCTACCTAATGAGGGCTACAAAAAACTTGAGAATTACCCCGCCCTAGAGTGAAAGCTGCCAAGGACGACAACTGTGGAAGCGTGGTGGTATGTTACGATCCAGGCAATAAATACTTAGATTGCACCATTCTCATAAGTTCGGGCATTTGGGATCAATGGTTGCATTTGGGTTAATGAATCAGATCTAACCAATACACCAAAAGTCCTATGGAACGCGTAAAGTCAAGCCTTATATTTATGTAGGACTGTAACATACCACCACGCTTCCGCAGCCGACGTCCTCAATGGCTCACTCTAGGTAGCTTTTACTCTAGCGGCAGGCGACCCTTTTCCCTTCTTGGGACAGCTCCGCGGCAGCTCTCACCCTGGCGGCCGGTAGCCCTTTCTTCTATTTTAAAAGTTGGCTCTCCTTATGCCCCAAGTAGCCCTTTCCATGACTTGAACTCAAGACGTAGAAGCTGGCTCTAATACCAAATGATATAGACCTAACCAATACGCCAAAAGCCCTAGGACTAACGGAACACAAAAAGTTAAGCCTTATATTTATTTAGGACAGTAACAAAAACACAATAAATTGGTCAAGAATAAAAGACAGTACAACAGCACTGGTTCTAAACAAGCATGCGTTTTACTCCTAATTTCTCGAAATTAGAATCTAATCTACCAAGTTCGAGAGAGAGAGAGAGAGCAAACGCCCTAAAAATCCAGAAATCCATAGAAAAGACATAAGAGCTTGGAATTATCAAGGAGAAAACGCATAAAGATGGAAATCCAAACCCTTAAAACAGAAGGATCGCATATAAAAAAACGATACACAACATTAAAAACAAAAAATAAAAAGTCTATTCAAAGCATTCGATCCCCAAACCACCAAATTTATAAGAAAACATTATAGTAGCCTAGAATAACTCAGAACCATGGCGAGAAGACCAAAAACACAGATTAGAAAACATTCTCACAAAAACCCTAGACTAATTAAAAAAAAATCGCTATAAAACTAAGAGAATTCATCCATATAAGAAATTCGAATACCTAAAGAACTAACACCCAGATCCAGAATTATAAGATCGAAGATCAGAAGATAAACTACATCTAAAAAGATATAGGAACAACGAAGGGGTAGAAAAATACCTGATTAAGAACTAGGGTTTCGAATCGGTAGGAGAAGAAGAAGAGGAAAAAATTCGGCAATATCCGAAGAAAAAATATTTGCGGAGAGAGAGAGGAGGTTGGGTGAGATATGTGGCCGACTTAGGTACCTACCAGGTGATTTCTGACCCTTTATTTGTTTGGAATGGACGGCCTGGATCGGAGATGACGTGTTAAGTTTTGTTTGTGTCGGTGCGGTTCACACAACCAATGAAAATGGAGCGCCACAATCTACTCCATGCTCACGGATCCTCTTGAAATTTTTAGTATGGTATTTGGTCCTGTCCTCGCCAGACCAAAACCGTCTGGCCCATGCTCTACAGACTGCCATGTGTCCCTCTTAAGACTCATTAACTGTGGTTAAGATTCATTCACCTTTAGGATTCATACATTTAACTGTTATTTTTTTTAAAAATATATTTTAAAAAACTTAACCCTAGAGTTCAATTTTTTCAACCAGTATTAAAAAGGATACTTAAAATGACTTTGTGGCCAGACCAATTCCGATCCCAAATTTTTGTTTCCGGCCTGCCGTTAATTAAAATGGGGTTTTTCTTAATTTCCTTCGAGTTTAGGATTATTCCTCGATACCCAAGTTTTAAAAAGTCTCTGATGACGTTTGGTAACATTAATCTAAATAGGAAGAGCTTACTTCAAAAATATGTAAATATCTAATTAACCTTCAATTTAACAATAAAAAATCTAATTAAACATAATTTTCAAATAAGCTCTATTTATTTAGATTAGTGTTACCAACGCCATCTTAGTCTTAAATAGTAAATACCGTCACCTTAGTCTTAAATAGTAAATATCCCTCCATGAGTTTAGATGGACAACAATGCCCTGTCTGTATCTTAGAAAATGAGGGGCTCATACACTATTCATGTGGGGATCACCTGTGTTTGAATGTGGACCCATTTTTAAGACACAAACAAGTAACAACGCAACAATAAGTGATGTTGCCCATCTGAACTCCCCCTCCACTATCCCTCAATTTACCTCAAAGTATTTATAAATATTTTTCATAATTAAACATTTATTAATTATTAAATCTTTACCTCTGTATCATCAACATTTAAGCACTTCAAAAAGTTTCTTGTAGTTTTAAAAAAAGAAAAAGAAAAGAGGAATTTATGTACTGGGATGAGAGAAGGTCCCCTCTTCCCTCATCTTCCCCTTCACTTGTTTTTTATTATATCAAAATGGATTTTTGATTATTTATGATTTATATTTTTTGACCTAAGAAAGATATGTTTGTTTGATTTTTCTCCACTTTAATTATATTTATACATTTTCACAATACAATACAAAACAATAGTTAATAGGTGTTTTAAGACACATTTAATAAGAGTGTTCTTGAAAAAATATGAAAAATTCATAAAATTCAAAATTTTTATTTAAGTTTTTTGCGCGTAAGATTAATATTGGTCGATATTGTTATATTTACCAAATCGATACATCATGTTGATATCGGTCGCACACCAGGTCGATACTATTGTTCATACATGTATCAACATATCATCTTCAACCTTGAAACACGACTAGTATTGACCTATTTTAACCCAATTTCTTGAATATCGAAAGTAAACTGTAAACCATAAAAAATTGAAAAGAAACTTTAGTTGCCATGTACTAGATATATGTTGGATAACTCTTACTATTGGTGAGTTCCCCGCCAATTAACACGGGAGGAGATCTAAAGATTGTTTTTTGGTAAAAGGAGGAGATCCAAAGTCAAAAACATATTCGGTTCACCTTTCTTGTTTATTTATTTATTATTTTTTAACAAAAGCTTTGGTTATAAAGATAAGTGGTGCAACTCAAAATTAAAAATATATTAAAAAAATGTATTTTTTCAACTAAAACTGTTGTTTTATTATCTCAAACTACATTTATGAGACATATTTTTGGTTACTCCAATTATTTATTCAAAGAGTTTCGGTCACTTGTCACGGTCAATTTTTCGATTTTGCAAAAGAATCATACGGTGCAATCATCTCATGATCTCAATCAACCTTACACTATCCATACAACGAACCAACCCAACGTCTCGTACTATAATGCTTATGACAAGGTACAACAAACTATTGAGTCTCATTTATTAAGTCATGTTCAACAGGCCTACGTGTCACTTCATCATTTTGCACCCGACACTAGTCCAACACATAAGGTTCCCACGTCACTAAGGTCCTGTCTCACACATCCTTCATGGTGCTAAGGTTCCCCGATCAAGATAAACATGCAACACGGTCCAATACTCTCGAACACGATTATCAGTCATCCCCACGTATCACAGATAACTTAGAAGTATCACTGCCCCATTCACTAAGCATTAAGGGCATAGCGCCTATAACACGATCTAGGTCCATGACAGAATATCCCAACAATACTTCATATCACTCCTATACGACTATAATGCATAACTCACACTTAAGGCCGAACTATGTTGGAACCCCTTACCATGAGGCTCCGCACAATGCTAGGAAGTTCATCTCCTTTGCACTGTCCTTGGATGCTCCACTAACCATCCAAGGAAACCGTAAGACCCCCTTAGGATCTTAGAGTTTGCCCCCAACTCCTTTGGGGTTTCTCACTTAGTACTCAACATGTGTCACAAGGGAAGGTAAAACTACACCCTTCTCCTCAAGGTCGATGCTAAGTCCTTAGCTATTTTTCATAAGGAAACATGCTATGTGCTGGTACACTCATATTGACATTTTTCGGAGCAACACATTAAATCTCCATGAACCATCTGCACTATTGAACTCATATTGACTTTCTCTTCGAATGAAGGTACTATTGGTCATACTTCCAGCATGTCATATGGGTCTCACAACATACGCCCACCATGTGTTTGATAAAATGCATAGCCTAAGTTTCATAGTACAAATCTTCATATGCAATTCACCCAAACCATGATAACTTGTACTAAACATTAAAACACTTTTGTGTCCCATCATACTTATATGCTAAGCACTACAATAACCCAACACCAAAGCACTAACCTTGCACAATGCTACACTAACGCTTGCATAATGCATTGCTTATCACCTAGGCATGACATAGCTAGGCATTGCTTGCCCATGTCCAGGTCACCGCGGTCCATTATCACGATCATAGCACTACATTAACCACCATGACCGTGACACACTGCCAATGTATTTACATTCACAATTAAACAAAAAAAAAAACTCGGTTATCTCTTGAATCGGAGCCCTTATCACATATTTGACTTTACTTTGATTGACAGAAAGGCCATTCAACAACTGCACGTTGGGGTTTCTTTTCTCAAACAATACATGATACTAATTTTTTTACCGTATAGTAACATGTACGCTTAAACATTTGCTATTCTCACTAATCTTGGACCTTTTGGGTTACAAGCATCTATACTTCTCCTATATAGCAATTGGTATCCACGTGGCATACTCCATTGCTCTCTATTTTCTTCAAATTAGTGTCACGTGGTACACCTTTCAACCAATAACTTCACTCCATGTGTTTATGGATTTCTCTTTCCTCACTAATTACCATCTAATTAAAGCTTCTTAATCCTTTATTTATTCTTATACACCCCACTTTCGCATCCATAAGAATTGTATTTAGATTATAAGTAGGACCCACTCCCTTCTCTCTCATCTAATATTAATCTTTCTATTTATTACTTATACTATTACTAAGGCAAGTGAGTCTCACATGGACACCCCTCAACCATTATTAATTTTAACATTTGCATTCATTGTGCACGTTAAAAAAGTGGGTCCATGGCTGGCCGGTCCATTAGGCCATCAAAGCCTTTGCTTTAGGCCCCATTAAAAAAAATATTAAAAAAGCCCCATTTAAAATATTAAAAAAAAATAAAAGGCCCTATTTATAGTTAATTTTTTTTTTAATAATATTAAAAAATTGAAAAAAAAATCCTATTTAGAATTTTTGCTTTAAGCCTCCAAATGGCTTGGACCGGCCCTGAGTGGGTCCTTCCAAGGAAACTCATCCCTCAACCATTCTTCCCACGTTATTTAATTCTTTTTTCCCACATTGTTACTCTTACGAAGAAGCCTTTCGGTTACCCTTCAAAATTGGAGTACTTTTACATCTCCCCACGTTATTTAATTCTTCTTTACCTCATGGTTACTCCCACGAAGAAGTGTTTTATGTTATCCTTCGAAACTGGAGTGCTTATACATCCCCCCCCCCCCCGCCATCTATCTATTCAACTTCGTATTCTCCACCCATCAATGAAGCGATTCTTCATGTGTCTGCTCTAAAGCATGACGGTTCGAAACTTGAGTGCTTCTAGGCTATATATTTGTACTCAAATCTGTAAAACTTGGCTCAAAACACCATTTGATTTGATCTTCATTTTATATATATGCATTTTCGATAAAACTTGGCTCAGAACATCATTTGATTTGATCTTCATTTCATGATAGAAGTAAGATTCTACCATGCATGCTCAAACCTATGCATTCCGTATATAAGTACTCACAGACCTTTCTCCAATCTCTCCTCCCTCTGCACACCCGAATATGAAGAAATAGAAGAATCACTTGGCTGGCTGGCAACAACTTCATGAGTTGATTTTGACTGTTTCGATTAGAGAAACATTGGATTGGAGATACATTTCCGATAAAAATTGGAGGTTGGGATGGTAAATTGGGTTTCTTGGGAAGAAGGTTTCTGGTTCAAATGTTAGGTATGGTGCATCATTAGTTTTTGCTTCCATTGGGGGCGGGATTAGTGCAACCATTTTCCATCCTTCGGCTGGGCAATGGATTGATAATTAAGCACATCACTTTTCTTTAATCTTTATTTTAAGATTATAGTGGGTATTACACTCATCTTAATTCAGTTCTATTGACTCAATGAACCCAGAGTTTGACAAACAATTCACATATATTACTTAGGTGAAGTCATTAACAAACTGTTATCTTTGTAAAATGCCAGAATTTCAGAATTGTGTATCATTCTTCGTCACATGCACCATACCGAAGGTTTTCATACAAGCTCTACCTGTTGGGGACTTGGCTAGGGCTACTGTTGTATCAGTTTGCTTTGAGAAAATCCTTTATGTGGACCTGTAGAGAAGCTGGGTTGAGCCTCCGATGCATTCTTTGCACCGGCTTCAAGTGGGACTGGTGTACTTGCAGATTTTTCTTTCGCATTTGTGACCCCTTTGTATCACTATTGATGCTTCATTTGTAATTTATTCAAGGCTACCCATTCTTGAGATTAGCTATATGATATTATCTATTTCTTTTATCCTCTTTTGTGAATATATAATAGGTTGTAGTTATCTAAAATTCTAGGAAGGAACAAGTGGGTAACACAAATCAAATCCATTTACCTGTATCTATGAGGTCACTGGACCTGTTGCATGTTAACTATGGGGTACAACCTACTGAGTCCTTTTGTATGTGTCTTTACCTCTTAACCAAAAAAATCTATGGGGTTCAATCTGTTGTGTACTGACTTAGCAAACTGATTACCCAATACAGTGGATTCTTCAAATAACAGTGATCATGTTGCATACTATACTTACACAAATTTTCTGTGTTGTCACACGGGCATATATACATGTAAGTTTATTCCTTTGAAATAATTTCTTTTTTCCAAAAGTTAGCGCATTTAGTAGCTTGAAAGCTACCGTGTCAAATGTCCTCTGGGCCAACATTATAGATCCTTCAAATAACATTATTTAAGATGAATGGTATAGGCATGTTGCTTGTGCTAACACATTAGGCTCAATAGATGGACTACCTCTTTGACATGTCATCTCCAATGTTAAGCCAGACACATGATTCTAAAAACTTCTTGATTGCAAAAATCACATCATTATCTCTATCATCCATGGTGAGATATACCATAGTAATCCTATAAAGAATTATATATACAAATATATATTTCATATAATCTCCCTTAGATAATATTACCCCCAACAAAGAAAATATTACATTTGTTTGTTTATCTATTAACCATATCATTTAAAGAAACCAAGAAAAAGTTCACTTTTCGAGCAATGCACCCTTATAAATTTTAAAAAAAAATTTATTTATTTTATTTTGATCTTTGCCTTTGCATTTTTAAGCTTCTGTGTCTTTCTTCAACCCGTGCATTGCACGGGGTATTAGCTAGTAAGCATAGAAAATAGTAAACTTAGCAATTAGGGCTGTCAATGTGAGGGCTAGGTCTATCCAAGGCCCAAGCCTACCCCTCCACTTATTAAAAGGCTTATAAATCCGGCACCAACTCCTACCCAACTTTCTGAAGCCGTAATAGATGACTTTTCTTTTTTCTTTTTTAAAAGTCGGCCTCATATCTCAAGGCCTCTTAATTGAGGGTCAGACTAGGGTCGTGCCACCTGGCCCTCTCGATGTCCGCTTATTATTGTATATATAAATCACACACACATATACTTGTGGCCGCACACGCAATGCACGTGAGAGAGTGGAGGGGAGAGAGAATAGAAAGAGAGTCCCTAGTATGTGGTAATTTTATCATTATGACAATTCAATCAATGCTTTTAACTAGTCCATTCTCTTTGCAATAGTAAAGAATGTAGAAGATAAGTATAAAGGTAATTTTGTCATTATGATAAAATTTAACCAACGTTTTTAACTGACACATTCTCTTTATAATACTAGTATAAGTATATAATAGTTGGTTACAAGTGCGATGCATGTTAGATCAACTATAAAACACTGCATCTAAATAATATCCTTGTACATGTGGGATGCACATGCAATGCGAGTGCATAGATAGTATAGAAATTTGAAGGGCATTTTAGGAAGAAAAAAACTTAAGGAAGATTTTGGGAATACAAATTTGAGGGACATTTTGGGTATAAAATTATGAGGTGCATTTTGGATATTAAAATTTAACTTGAGAGCATTTTGAAAACCAAAAAGCTTTATAGATATTTTGGATATTAGAAAAAATTGAGAGCATTTGGGGTATATAAATATGAGGGGCATTTTAAAAATAAAAAATTTGAAATATATACAAACTTGAGGAGCATTTTGGGTGAAAAAAATTGTGAGAGACTTTTGGGTATAGAAACTTGATTTATGGGCATTTTGGTAACTAAACACCCTTGAGGACATTCCGACTATAGAAAATTTTTGAACGCATTATGGGTATAAAAACCTGACAGGGTCATTTTGGGAATCAAAAACTTAATTGATATTTTGGCTATAAAAAAATATTAAGGGCATTTTGTGTATAAAAACTTGAGATGCATTTAAAAAAAATAAAATATGGGTTTTTATAGAATTAAGGTAAATTTCAATCAACGTTTCTACGTCCCATTTTGATCTTTATATTAGTTAAGGGCAATTTTATAATTAAGATATATTTTATTCCATGTTTTTTAAGTCCCATTCTCTTTATATTATTGTTTTGAAAATTGGACCGACCAGTTGAATTGGTAAAAACCGGCCAGTCAACCGGTCCCCAAAACCACCATAGCTAGATTATTTTAAAACCGACCTTAAAATTGGGAACTAGAATAATCAATAGATTCAAGCAAGAACCAGTGCTATGAACAATTTTTTTTGAAAGAATCGACAAGAAAAGAAAAATATATATTTTTAATAATAAAATGACATGATTCAATCGGAGCGGTCAAACCGATTCAGCTAGTCCATCCAGCTACCTACTTCAATTAACATTAGTAAATGGACAATTTTTGAATCAAGCTAAAATTTGATCAATCAATTAAGTATCATTGTCCTTAGATATGAATAAATGAAAATTTTAGAATTAAGCAAAAATTCAATCAACATTTTGAACCCGACCATTATATTAATAAAAATTTAACCCCATTCGAGGCCGATTGTGCCTAGTGGAATCAAAGAGCAAATAATTAATTAGCCACCTAACATTAATTGGTATTAGATTTCACTATCTCCAATGATAATGTCCACCTTTTTTTTCTTTAAATTCACAAAAAAGAATGAAGGTAGTATAATCTCATAACTTTTTGTGTTTATCAAAGTATGTGGCGCTTTGTTATTCGAGATTGTGGAATCTAACCCTAAAATTGGTGTTAAGTAACTTAATGGAAGATTTGCTTTGTGGAGTAATGCTCATGCAGGGATTGAATTCAATATTTAGGAAAAAATAAATAGAGCATATCTACCCGCTCTTATTATATTTCACAAAAAAAAATGCAATATTGATAGAGTGCTGTATTTGGAAAGATATTTATGGACTCTTGGTACCTATTAATTTTATTTCCAAAAATGTAATATTACCCGTGTAATACATTCATTACCGTATCTCGCCTTTGATTTAAGCCCCTCTATAAAATACCCCCTCCCCATGGGTTCTGGTATTACTCAGGTCCATATTTTCTCTCCCACCCTATTTTTGGTTCAACACATTCTAATCTGTTTCAAGCCTTAATGTACATTTTGGATCAATTTACCATCAAAAACATGGTGGAAGGAGTTGCAAATTGGATTAATGATCTGCTAGCCTACCAGTTAGTTCACTTTTGTTTACCCTCAAAATAAGGCTTACAAAAGTCTATGAATGCCTATTGGATTAATGATCTACTAGTCTACCATTTAGTTCACTTTTGTTTACCCTCAGAATAAGGTTTACAAAAGTCTGTGAAGCACCTATTGTTTTCTGAATGTAATTTATTTTCTTTAGAGCACTCCTAGCAGCCTCACCAAGTTATTTTGGTGAGCCCAATGGCTAAAAGTGCTAAAAACTCTCTCTAGCTGCTTCACCAAAATTCAGCAAAATAATTATTTGGATTTGGTGAGTGTCTAGGTACTCACCAAGTTTAGTGAGTTACTATACACTCACCAAAGCTAAAATTTCTTTTTCCCTACTTTTTTGTGGGCCCACACAAATAATAAAATAAAGGTTTCTCTCTCCATTCCTTTATTGTGGTCCCACACAAACAATAAAATAATGTTTCTCTCTCTCTTCCTTTTTCGTTTTCCCACACAAATAATAAAATATTATTTATCTCTCATTTTTTGGTTAAAATGGTGAGGCTGTTGGATTGTTTTAAAAAAATTACTCACCAAAATAACTTTTTGTGAGTTTTGGCTATTTTTGTGAGTAAAATTTGGTGAGGCTGCTAGGAATGTTCTTACTATTTTTTTTTTTCTCTTTTATCACATATTGTTTCTTGAATGTATTTTTTATTTTTATTTTTATATTAGGTTTCATTTATAAGTTGCTTTTGAGTCTTCTCCTTCTCTATGTGTGCTATCATATGCCATGCCCTGATTGATTTCCATCCCCTTCTATTTTATTTATATATATATACTAGCAAAAACTCTGTGCAAATGCACGGGTGTTGAAAGAAACAATTTAAATACAAATAGCACATGAGATTAGATTACATGTAATTACATCCATTGAAAATTTAATATAGTCCTTATACTTTTATTAGTATATATATATATATATATATAATTTGGAGACATAACAAACATAGTTGAATTTCTAAGGACATAGCCATATTATTTACTTTCATTAACAATTTACTATGGTAATTTTTAAAAGCATATAAGAGCAGCTCATGAGAGTAGATTTGATGAGTCTCACCTTACTTTAATATACGTTATTAAAACCTCGAAATTTTTACAGTAAAACTGTAGAAAGCAGGCTAATAGAAGATCTTGTTTGTTTGAAAGAACAATATGTCAAGGACACATTCTTAGCCTACCCAAGTCAAAGCTTAAAAGTATGTACCGAGGATGGAGTTTGGTCTCTCATTATGAAAAACTAAAAAAATACTCTTCTATTAAGCCTTTGGCCCCTCGGTTCAGCCCTTGCCCTTGAGAGTAGGGATCAGGCCTAACCAATTCAAGCCTTCTAAGGGCTAGGACCAGACCCTTGTAGGTAAAGGCCAGGCTTGGTAAGAAATAGGGGTCTGCCCTAGCCATTTGACAACCTTGGAAAGTGATGGAAATGAGCTTTCAAGGAAGCCAACCTAGGAAGCGAGATTCCTTGGAAAATGATCTTTTCCATCCTGTACATAGCTTCCATGCAACTATACATAAAAGCATAAAACCATAGTGACAAAGTCGGGAATAATTTGACAGGTGTCAAGTTTGAGAAAAATAAAAAATAAATTAATAATTATAAAAACATATCCAACAAGTTGAATAGACAATATACAAAATATGTAGTTTACTTGCCGAGCTCGACGAACTATTTATGTTTTTTTATAATTTCTTTGTGAATTTTGCGAATACTTCGACACGCCTATAATTCGCGACTATATATTTAACGGGTTTTGTTACTTGGGATAAAACAACATCTTTCATATTTCAACATAGGAGAATATTGCATCTTTTTCAGTATTATTGAAAGAGAAAACAGTAAAACTTCAAAAATTGCAAGATAAAACTTTCACCGGTCCACTCCAACATGGTAAAAAACATGCATTACAAAAACTAAAAGACGATGCGCCTATGTTGAAGTTAGTAGGTTCCACTTTATCCTCCTTGATACTCCAGTTAACTACATGCTTCTTATGAATTTGTGTTGGGAAAATCACAAGAAAAAAAAAATCAATTCAATATAAGCATTATAAATAAGATTATGGAAATGCTATATAATGTGGTTGATAAGTAAATCCTGCAACACCATAAAATTATTCCTCAGATGGCGACAGGATGTGAACCTCATACTTAAGAAAATGCCGCAACTTCATTAGCATGTCAGATCAAAGATTGGATACAATGGGAATTACTTTCATACCATTCTTTCAGTGCACGGAATTGAATAACATGAGCCAATAAACTATGTGAAACACATAAAAATGCTCCATGCATAATATAACTTTCCTATGCACATCTGCTTCATGCATGTAGTACAGAGTACATAATATGGATTAATTAATTCTACAAACCTACCTGTATCAAGTTTTCACAATCATGACATACTTCATTAGCATGGCAACCACATCTGATGAAATCCTCGAGGTCACATCCTTCAAGCTCTGAATCTTTGTACCAATTTCCTCTTCAAGCTTTGACCCGGAGTGGCCACTGGTCTGCGTAGATCGTGACAAACGAGAAAACTATTAAAAGTTTGTTAGCAAAATTAAATTTACAAATGTTGAAGATTCCTAAATGTTTCACATGAAATCCTTGTCAGAAAAAGATGGAGATAATAACAATAACAACCTAAAGCATAAATATTACAAATATAATAGTATTTACTACTACTATTATTGTTGTTATTGTTATGTTGATGATGACGATAGCATTACTAACGCGACGAATGGTGACGACGACAACGACGACAACAATAATAATAATAATAATAATAATGGTAATGATATTAATGATAACAAAAATGCTAGTCCCAGTCGCAGCTTCCCCAAACGCAAGGTGGTGGCAACAAGTGTCAACCCATCTCCTTGTTATAGGGTAGCTAGCAACACCACGTGTTGCATCCACACTGCATCTGTGGAAAAAAAAACCTATCATAGTGTGTCTGATGCTAGCAGCCTAGCACTCCTCTAACGATAATGAAAGTGATAAGGATCATAAATGATGGTGAAAAAAATCAACCACAAGAATACCTCAGAAATTTTATTTTGATGCTGGGACTCCAAATGGATAAAGTGCTGCTTCCCTCTCAGCTTCTTCTTTAGCTTGCTTCAACCTTGCCATCTTTACTATAGCACATAAGACATATGATGGGTCCAGAAAAGGCATACAAGTCAGACAATCAATCACTAACCCTCCCCAACAATAGACTTTATACATCACATTAATCAATTTATTGATTTTTCTAGATAGTATCAACAGTTTGGACCAAAATTAAGAAATTTTCAGCTTTCAAAAGCGTAGATATGGATTAGGTTTACAGTTTCTGGCACTTGCAACAATCTGTTGGGCATCCTGTTCTGCAGTCAGCAACTTCTGAATGCCACCCTGTCCCTTCATGGAATCCATGATGATTATACAACCTAAACTGCAAAACAAAAACCTCGTAAGAATATCCAGCCAGAGATATAATTTTGTTTGTTAGCTAGAATGCCATAAAAATGGAAGTTCAAATAGTAGTCAAAATTATTAAATCATGAAAGAGAACCCAGAAGCTGAATTATCACATCAAGGCCATCATATTCTGATGACTGATATTGTTGCTAATACAGCTTGTACACACCCAAATCAGTTGATATTTAAAACCATGACTACTCATGAAACCCTGCCTCTGTATAAGAAGAGAAATGTTTGAAACTATATTACACAAGTACAGGTATGACTGTTAGAATCCAACACCGATCAAAGTGTCAGGTTCCATGAAGACATTTGTTCATACATTCAACATATATTAAATAATGTGAAAAAAAAAAAAAACCAATGTCTTTTTAGTTTTTACCCAATAGGAGCATAATGTTACAAGTATTGCATAATGCCGTACATATCTAGAAACATTAACATGAACATAAAAGTAATAGTTTTTTTCATGAAACCTTTCATATTAAGATGGGTAGTGCATAACATGATTCAATACAAGTTAGAAATATTTGGGGAAATAAAATAAGAAAAGTTCCACATGAATTCTTGGACTTGCGGTTTGCAATTGGAAACATACCCACATCTCAATCAAATCAAGTTTATTCCATTGACAATATAACTGAGCACTGTAGATCAAGCAATCTAACACCTTATCTTTGTTAGCGGCATTCAATACTGCATAGGCTTTATCAAGGCGGTTAAAAGAACTAATGAGTTTCTTAATATCCAACTTTCAAATCCATTTCATGTAAGGAAAGTAAGATCAATTCTAAAAGGCTATAGATTTTTTGGTGCTACTTGATTGCTAAACACACACACTCACACACCCAAAAAAAAATAAAAACACCCAACAAGAGCTTCTTTCCGAACAAGATGCTTCCCTCCCAGAGGAATTACTCATACGCTATAATGAATGGCAATATAATTACCAAGGTTGGGTGCTTTGATTGATCATCAACTTTCTTGAGTTGATTTGGTTTCAGATCACTCATCACTGAGCATACAGTTAAATATTGAACTACCATGGGGTAGACAATAAAGGAGTTCATTGAGATGCATGGTACAGAAATTGCAGCTGCCATTAATTGTGTTTATCATCGATGCTATTTAAAGCTATACCTGTGACCATTCCACAAATGGTGTTATAACTATTTATCATTTTTATGATAGAGAATGGAGTAGGATAATAAAGTGTGATGAGATACACCGTATCTCATCACAATGTGATTTGAATTTGAGTTAGTAAATTAGGTAAATTAGATTTGATTTCATAGATGAATTCAGATTCTTCTACAAATGTCGATGAATCACCATAGCAATCAATAGCAGCCACATAGGTTGTATGTGAATTGATTAAAGAGGAGAGAAAGAGATCTTTAATAACAAATTGCTCTTCAAGCTTGAAAACTCCAAAAAGTAATCTTTGGAACTTTTAAATGCCATAACAAAAATATCAACCTTGAAAGAACTATTCATCAAGCTTGAAAAGAGCAAAAAGTGATTTATAATAGAAAATTGCTCTAGAAAATTTTTCACCCAAAAAAGAGACACAATGGTTCCAATTCCTAATTCTTCCGTGCTCTGCTTTAGGTTTATAATGCCCATAAAGAGGATCATAAGACTGAATCAAGAAACCAAATCCAGCTCATTTAAACCATAGCAACAAATTTCTCCGATTTTTCCAAAAAATCCCAAATAATACCTAACTTTTTCGTCAAATGATTAATTCACAAAGTATTCCCGACTTTGGAAAAAATGCATGGCTTTTCAAAACGAAGAATTTTGTCAATTAAATACGAATAATTCACGATTTAAAAAAAAAATCCAAATAATTATCTAATACAGAAAGTATATTCATTTATAATTTTCATAATAAGTAATCTTATATTATATTTTTTTTTTCAAATCTTGTCTCACATTTTCCTGATTTATTTTCAATTTTTTTGAATTTTACCCATTTTTCTGAAATTTTCCTTAGACGAATAATTCTCAAACCCCAACTTGTTAACTATGATTATACCCTTAAAAAAAGGGATTTTGGAATATTGTACCCAAGAAGAATCCTTTGTGATCCCATTTCACGTCCCTTCTACTTAGGTTGATGAGGAGACCCGAAGCTACCTTGGAGCAATGAGCATTGATCTTAAGCTGCACACTTCAACAAAAGGAAGCTTCATAAAGCACAACCTTATCATTGAGAAACTATAAGCAGGAGGTTACTAGCCCCAACAAATTCCTCCCAAGGACTTCTATCAAGAACTATTCAACTCTTTAATCGAGTCTAATCACTTAAATCACAAAATCTCATCTGAAGATGGAAGAATTATCCCGTTCATCTTTCTCAAGATTCGGAAAATCCAAATGCATGTGATCACAAGCGATTCCCAGCTCACAACTTATTTTCTAAAAATCATAAAAATGATCGGTAATAAGAGAATCGTCAATGATTTGTTTGATGAAAAATTAATAAAACAAAAAACTTCTGTAATCCTTGAGGAAAGGACTTTTCCTATGTTTTTGTACTAGGTTCACAAATTTATGGATGCAAGTCCTTACGATTATCAAGCCCTCTACTCACGCCCAACGATTCCCAAAGTTTTGTTTTCAGATCGCCCTTATTTTCCTTCTACCAGCATTCAGCTATGCAATTCAGATCGGAACACGAGGCCCTTGCCTTGGTTGCCGAGAAAATAAGTGAAAAGAAAAGAAAATTGTGTTGGGGAAATAATTGAACCAGACGGAAAAGAATAAAACCAAAGCACACACACAAAGAGAACACAAGAGATATACGTGTTTGGTAATAACTTGCCTACATCCATGGGTCAAGATTCGATTACTCATTTATTCACAGAAACCTTGAGGAACCAGTGCAAAAGCACTCAACCCACCTTCTCTATGTAAACCCAAAAGAGAATCTCTATCTATCCTTCCTTAAACATTTCATAAGCCCTAGTATGCTTTAAACCTTTCTATTATCTCCACTCCTAATGCAAAAGCATTCTCTTGATATTTAGATAAAAAAACCCTAGACCCATAACTATGTATTTATAGGCCTAAACCTGGAGTTCTAGACAATAAGAAAGTCTACTATCGCAATAAGAGTTTTCCAAAACATAAAAGACTCAAAAAACTAATTATCTTGGAAAATCCTGCTTTGGCCGATAGATCGACACTCCAAGCTAATTTCCGTCGTGCGCCACCGATCGATCGATGCTCCAAGGCCGATCGATGGGAGCCTCCTGATGAACCCAAATCATGCCAATTACCACAAAATTGGACGTACCAGTACTAAGAATTGTACTAGGAAGTCAAAAAACAAATCCATGTTTTCACTCATTTTCTCGGCAACCAAACATGCCCTTGGTGTTCATGTGATTTTCACATACACATGGTTTGATCCAATATTTAAATAATCTATTGTTTATTAGATTTAAAAGTGATTTAAATATAATTAAATTATAAAAATAAAATCACAACCAACATCAAATTCTCTTTACACATTAGCACAAAGATTACGATCCTACGGACAATTAGGATTTAAGTTATCGTCAATACCCCTTTCTTCCTCCCCCTATCCCATCACTTCCCCTCTACCAAAAATAAATAATAAATAAATGAATGGGGTCATCAAATTTCCTAGAAATATAGAATGAAAAACAGAAGGAAAGAGAAACCTCCATAACTTTGGTCTCCCTTCAAAAAAACAAAAATTCCCAGTAAAAATAAATACCCGAGTTTAGATGTTGTGGAAGAGTTGTTTCTCAGTATGGAAAAGAGCCCACTAATTCTTGAAGAGGTTGAAGGAGGAGATTGAAATGCAGGAAGCAGTTGGTGAAAATGTCTTTCTTAACCCCAACTGTGTTTCTTTCGTGGGAAATGAGGGTCGGGTTTTTAGGGGGTTTCTTCGCAAATTTGATGGGATTCATACAGTTTTGCTGGGAAGAACAAAAGTGCTAGCCAGAAGCACAGCGACACATGTGGCCAGCCGCCAGCTTGGTGAGAGTTTTTTTTTTTTTTTTTTTGTATATATAACACAAACACACACACACAACTCACACACACATCCCAACATGCAACAAAGCACAGAGCACCCACACAACCCTCAAAAAAGAGGGCAGGGCAATAAAGTTGGCTAGCATTTCTCTTCCTCTTTGTTTTGTTGAGTTTCTCTAAAGCTATTCAATTGTTGTTGAGACTTGAAATCTTTGTTGAGTTAACCAAAAAAAAGAGATTAATTTTGAGCAGGAGCTTTACATCACGGTGTTGATGCGGAGCTTCCTTTTTTATACTATAAATGTAACATTTTTGTAATTATTGATAAAGGCTGGGTAATTTTGTAACACACCATACTGGCACATTTGCCACCGGATAGTGTAAAAAGAGGAGCTCCGCACAATGTGGTGATAGAGAGCTCCTCTTTATATTTAAACTGGAAAAAAAACACAAAACTTTTTAACAAAAAAAAAGAAGGGGTTTTTGGCATATCAGCTACTGTGTTCTACTAGCTTTACAACTACACCATTATGAGAAACAATTTTACAAATTAACTCATGGTTTTGCAACCGCTCCACAAACAACCTCAATCCCTAATTTTGTTAAACTTTTGTTTGTTGATAATGACTAATATGCCCTTATGATATTTCATAAACTTACAAAACCTTTAACTATCCTTTAATTATGGTTAATAAGTTTTAACCTTTGTGATTAAGATTAACACTCTTAGGGATAAAGCATCTACCCTGGTTTAAAAAATATATATATATGCCCCACTTTTGACTTCTTTTAACTTAGGTTAACATATCTGAACTCTTAAAGTTAAAACATCTGGCTTTGGTTTTAAAAGAAAAAAATTAACGTATCCCCTTTAACTCTCTTTAACCGTGGTTAAGGTTTACTAACCCCTTATGATTAAAGCATCTAACTTTGGTTAAAGAAATTAAAATTTTAAGTTGCCCCTTATAAACTCCCTTTGACTGTGGACCCTTAAGGGTTAAAGCATCAAACCATGGTCCTTGGTATTTAAAAAAAATTATCATGTCCTCTTCCATGAGGGTTAGTGAACCCTAACTAGTTAAAGGGAGTTGAAAGATAGGTTATAATTTTTTTAAGATGCTTTTAACCCTAAAAGTTAGTTGATTTTAACCACAATTAAAAGGAGTTAAAAGGAACACCTTAAAAAAAAAATTTCCTCAAAACCAAGTTAGATATTTTAACCCTAAGGGTGAGTAAAACTTAACCACAATTAAAGGAAGTTAAAAAACATGTTAATATTTTGTAATATTTTTAAAAATATCTTAATCACAATTAAAAGGAGTTCAAAGGGGGACGCATTATTGTGTAAATTTGCAAGACTATGAGTTAATTTGCAAAACTGTTACTAAGTTTATTTCCAAAGCTGGTAAAATGCAGTAGGTGATATGCAAACTAACCAGAGAGCGTTTGGTGACTTCCTATCTAGAGAAGACTTTTTCACACCACGAATGGGGGAAGCTTTGTTTCCCATATGAAAACGAAAATTTGGTTTTCCCTGACCTTTTCTTTTTCATCTTAAAGGATAGGTGGTGTCTGGGGATGGGTTAGTGGAATCTGTGACCTAACATATATGAGTATATGAGTGAGAGAGAGAGAACTGGCGATGGGTTAGTGGAATTTGTGCCCTAACATACATGAGAGAGAGAGAGAGAGAGAGTTGGTGATGGGTTAGTGGAATTTGTGACCTAACATACATGAGTGAGAGAGAGAGAGAGAGAGAGAGAGAGAGAGAGAGAGAGAGATTGTGTGTGTGTGTGTGTGTGTGTGTGTGTGGGAGTGAGTGAGGAAGGAGAGAGAGAGTAAGGAGGAGGTGGTTGGTTGGTGACTATGGTGTGGTGGTAGCGTAGAGCAATTGAAAGACCCATCCCTGCTCACACCAACAGAACTTTATCCTGGCGTCCAAATTAACAGAAGCAACATATGCACAAAGGGACTAATCAAGCACCATGAAAAAGAAGAGCTCATTAAGATTTAGCAACTGAAACGATGATTTTTATTCACAAATACCAACAACTAAAACAAAGGGCCTCAACAGGGCCAACTCATGGTCTTTCTACCCACAGACTAATTAACAAAAGTAAGGAATTATTCTCGGTTACCAGAGCCATTAAGCAAGCAACTGGAACCTACAGACAGACAAACACAGACACGGACGCTCACAGAAACAGAAAACATCATAGAAGCATGCCCCACCAACGAACCAAGGAAGGATTCATGAAGCCCCTTTAGAAACCACCACGGAGACGAAGGACGAGGTGAAGGGTCGACTCCTTCTGGATATTGTAATCAGCAAGGGTACGTCCATCCTCAAGCTGCTTACCAGCGAAGATAAGACGCTGCTGATCTGGAGGAATCCCCTCCTTATCCTGTATCTTTGCTTTCACATTATCGATCGTGTCCGAGCTCTCCACCTCCAGAGTTATCGTCTTCCCCGTCAGGGTCTTCACAAAGATCTGCATCCCACCACGCAGTCGAAGCACCAGATGAAGGGTTGATTCCTTTTGGATGTTATAATCCGCCAGGGTCCTCCCATCCTCCAGCTGCTTCCCAGCAAATATCAACCTCTGCTGATCCGGAGGAATTCCCTCCTTGTCCTGTATCTTCGCCTTCACATTGTCTATCGTATCCGAGCTTTCCACCTCCAAGGTTATGGTTTTTCCGGTCAGGGTCTTCACGAAAATCTGCATACCTCCCCGGAGCCGGAGCACCAAGTGAAGGGTCGACTCCTTCTGGATGTTGTAGTCTGCCAGAGTTCGACCATCCTCCAGCTGCTTTCCGGCGAAGATCAGCCTCTGCTGGTCCGGGGGAATACCTTCCTTGTCCTGGATCTTGGCCTTCACGTTGTCAATGGTGTCGGAGCTCTCGACCTCCAAAGTGATTGTTTTCCCTGTCAGGGTCTTCACAAAGATCTGCATGCCTCCCCTCAATCGGAGCACGAGGTGGAGGGTCGATTCCTTCTGGATGTTGTAGTCGGCGAGGGTTCGGCCGTCTTCAAGCTGCTTTCCGGCGAAGATCAGACGCTGTTGGTCAGGGGGGATGCCTTCTTTGTCCTGGATCTTGGCCTTGACGTTGTCGATGGTGTCGGAGCTCTCAACTTCGAGAGTGATGGTCTTGCCTGTGAGGGTCTTGACGAAGATCTGCATGCCTCCACGGAGCCGGAGGACGAGGTGGAGGGTGGATTCCTTCTGGATGTTGTAGTCTGCAAGGGTTCGGCCGTCTTCAAGCTGCTTTCCGGCGAAGATCAGACGCTGCTGGTCCGGGGGGATACCCTCCTTGTCCTGGATCTTGGCCTTCACGTTATCTATGGTGTCGGAGCTCTCGACCTCAAGGGTAATGGTCTTGCCAGTAAGGGTCTTGACGAAGATCTGCATGCCTCCACGGAGACGGAGGACGAGGTGCAGGGTGGACTCCTTCTGGATGTTGTAGTCAGCGAGGGTTCGGCCGTCTTCAAGCTGCTTTCCGGCGAAGATCAGACGCTGCTGATCTGGGGGAATACCCTCCTTATCCTGGATCTTAGCTTTGACGTTGTCGATCGTATCAGAACTCTCGACCTCGAGAGTAATGGTCTTTCCGGTAAGGGTTTTGACGAAGATCTGCATCTGTAAAAGACAAAAAATCCAAAATCTTTTAAGAACCGATCGACCAAAGCATCACATAATAGAAAAGCAGATAGATCGCTCAAGAACAAAAATACGAAGATTTTTGCACAAAAAAAAATATATTTGAAAGCTAGATGAAAGGATCTCTCAAGAAATGAAGCGGATCTACGTAGATATCATCGTCATGTACAGATTGAAAGAAAAATCAAAGGATTCAAAGATCCAAGCCTTCAGATCTACGATTTGACAGATGCAACAAAAATCAAAACAAAACACGAAAGAATGATTCAGAGTATGTCATCCTTCCGAGAAACCAAAAATCAAGGAAAAATTCAGTTTTTTTTAAATCTAATCAAAACAGACGCCCAATACATAAGATTATGTAGATCTGTAATCGAAAGAATAAGAACAATCAAGTAAATGCCTAAATCGCCGTTGAAACAAAAACAAACAAGGAAAAACCAAAATCTAAATCTGGAAAAAAAAACGCAGGAAAGAACAGAAGGAAGAGAAGAGAAATTCTGCTTACCTTGAAAGAGGTTGGGAAATTTTCGTTCACAAATAAAAGAAATCTTGATGATGGAGAGTCTTAACCCGAGTGCCTGTATATATAATCGCGGTTGCCGACTCAGTCACGGAAGAGGAGGGCCCACCGGAGTAATTTCCCAAAACAGATAACAAATCAAGTGAAGCCACGTGTAAAGCATGAGGTGTCATGCACTAGATTACACGGCAAAGGCTCCTATTTCTCGTGGTCCTTCTTGGAGGCCGGAGATACCAAGGAGATGAGGTCAAGAGTAGGTAACCGTCACTTAACAGCATTATATTGCCGTTACTAAAGACGGTCGTTATAACGGAGTTATCACTAACGGACGAAGAAATGAGAAATTTCGTTTTTTTTAGACGTTAAATAAGACGGTCATTACAACGGAGTTATCACCAACAGACAAAGGATGTGTCCTTGTTTCCAGAATCGTCTAATAACCTCTGGCTGGTGGAGCGAAGGAAGCCTCTCGTTCCCGTCTTCTCAAGGCCCGTAGCCTACACAATCCAGCCCGACCCGACTTATAAGCGGGCTGGATAAGGTTATATGGATTTGGGTTCGGTTTGAGATCTATCTCCATTAAGTATTTGGATTTAGGTTGAACTTGTAAGGAGCCCGTGCGATCCATAGCATAAAAAATAGAAATGTGATATAAAATAATTTTAAAATATGTTAATCTAGTTGTAAAAATGAATTTAAAATATGAAGAAATCTGTTATTTGAAGTTTGAGATAAATTGCTCGATTAAGAATACAAAAATAAAATTAATTAACATTTATGTTACGAATATGCAAATATGAAACATATCAATTATGTGATTAAAAATTACAAAAAGTTGTAAACTGTCTTCACAATTGCATTAAATTTGAAAAATATAAGAAAAAAAGAAATTGTTAATATTGGTTAAGTGAAAGTAATTACTATGTACAAAAAAGTTATGAATTATTTGTTGTATATTTTTGTATTACTTCGTATGTTTTGTAACTGATGATGCTTGACCTAATTCTTTATTGTATAGTTCGCATTTCTGATTTTCGAGCAAATTTTTGTTTTGTTTTGTAAAATTGTAACAAATATAGGAATATCGTGATGCTTGGTTAAAAGTTTAATGAACTAATAAATAAATAAATTTGAATTTGTATATAGGTTTTAAGAAATACATTTTTCAATTTCGTCTTAATCCTTTTATCTAATTTTTTCCTGAGAAAAAATGTATGCCCGATAAGTTTAACTAAAACTAATAATTGAACATTAGAATATATAGATATAATAAAATTAATATATTTACCGGTACTTAGCTACACATCTCCATGTCTTCACAATGTGTCTCACACGTAAGCCAAATTGATATTGAAAAGAAAAGTAGTTGAAATAGAGTCAATCGATAAAATTTTATTAAAAACGATGATAAATAAAAAAACAAATATAATATCAATACGGCATACATTCATATGATCTCTAGTCGCACAAAAAAGTAATGTTCTTCCTGAGACAATTGAAATTAAATGATGTATCAACAATTTGATTTTGATTTTAAGTAAATTTAGCTAAAAAAAACAAAGTTTACTTATTGTTTGTATGATTGTTTTTGCCACTCATTTAGAATAAAATTTGAAAAGATAATTGTGTTCATTGTAACTGATCCACCCCATCCATATTTAAATAGTTGTAATCGGACATTGCCTTTTTTAAATGCATGGAAATTCATTTTGATACTGAAATTTCTAATTTGAATAAACATAGAATCAAATTGTCAAAAAAATAAATGTTCTTTAAAAAAAAATAAACAATATACACATTGGTGGAATTGTAAGTTAAAAATAGAAAGAAAAAAATTAAAGTAAGGTCTATTTTCACCTGTTACTGAGCTTATACGACTGTAATTCCATTCAACGAACATGCTTCAAAAATTTTAGTAATTTCTTATAAAAACAAATAATCAAATGAATTGCTAAACAGTTTGGTATTCAAAATTTTAGAAAATTAAGTAATTATGATTGTGCCATGGAGAATATGATATTTAAATGTCATTAGATATAAATGATAGGCATATACATGGTTGATAGAAAGAAGAATGATGTATATTTTTAAGTGTGTATCAAAGCCATTAGTAAGAACATTTAGTTTAAATGGAGTATTAAATTTGTAATGGAGAGTGTATTAATATTTACTTCAATATCTTTGATTTCAAGTTTTTTTTTAACATTTTGTGATTAAAACTATTTTATGAATGTAAGTTCTTTGGAAGATCTATAAGATGTTTGATACTGCCAACTCTGAATCATTCTCTTGATGGTACCTACATTTTATGGGTACCTCATAAGCATGGATGCTACATTTGTTCATATGAGAACATGCACATATAATTGAAGGCATGCATCAATCCTTGCATGCATGCCATATACTTCGTATTTCCGATAATGGATAAATAGCATAGATGGTTCAAAATGAATAGGAAATTATGTTATAGATTTGATTAAAAGTTAGGGGAATGCTAGGCTGACTCAGGGAACGGACTTCCCCCCATATGGAAATAAAGCATGTGCGCCAAAAAAAAAACCATGTCATTTTAACCTATTTTATTTCTTTACAATGGGCGGGTCTGGTGGGCCAAAAAAAAAAGGTCATTTTTACCTACTTTATTCTCTTACTATAGGCGAGTCCGCTGAGAGTTTACCTAGCATTCCCCTTAAAGTATGATACCTACTATCTTCACATTAAAGCCTAGTTTGATGATTGCCTATCTCTATGGCTTCTTTTCTAGATCATTCCAGTTAAGTTTGATGAGATTCTATTTGTATTTTTTCTAAATTATTGGTAACCAATATATCTTATATATGAGCAACACATGGAGGAGAAGATACTGCTAACCTCAGAATGGCGATAGATCACGTATTCTGCACGCGAAGATGTAGCGTCGCGCCAGCTGTATTGCGCGTGCCGAAACGTCATACCTCATAAATGTTTGGCAGGCTGTCATCATTATCTTTCGGACGCTTCGTTTTTCCCGACAGTTATTTAACTCGGTCAGAAGACCATCTTGCCCTTCACGTTGTCTGCATGCGTGGACACGCGTACGGTATAGATCGAGGTCATTATCGTCCTTCGAGTTATGGACTGGTCTATAAGTACTGAAGGCCTGGTACTTCATCTTCTTCGTTTGAATTCTTGCATTCTGCTACTCTGCCGGAAATTCTTCTCACCGACGATCTGCTGCTCTGCTCTTCTCTCTTCTCTTGCTGTGCTCCCTGCTTCCTAGATACAGTTTTCGGTAAGATTCTCCTTTTTTTCTTTTGTTCTGTGGTCGTTTCCCTATTTTTTTTTTTTTGCTACTTGTTTGCCACCATGTCTGCCGAAGTTGTTAGAATAGATAGTGCCGATGAAGCCAGTTGCTCAGGCAGTGCCCCTCACGGTGTTATCACCGGCGTTTCCAAACCCAAAACCAAACCAGTTGTCAAATACGCACTTGACCATTACAGAGCCATTTTCCAAATTCCCCCTCATGTCCACATTCATTTTAAGGAAGAAGACGTTCTTCCAGACCACCGTTCTTCCTGCACTATCGTCTACCTCGCCCAGTTCGAGGCTGGACTTCGATTTCCCTTATCCCCCATTGCGGACTCCATCCTGTCCGTCCTCCAAGTTGCCCCGGGGTAAATGCACCCGAAGTTGTACAAATACATGTCTCTGATGGACAAGTTCAACAGAGACGGGTACAACGTAGAGGTCAGGCACGTCTTCCACTTCCGCCACGTCGTGAAATGTCCCGGGGTTGATGAGGAGGGAAAGAAAACGTACTTCACCTAGAGGCAAAAACCCAGGATCCCCGATATCATCACACACCTCCCTGATGTGGAACGGGACTGGAATGAGATGCCTTTCGTGGTCTCCGGAGCTTGGAGGGCAGAAAGTGTCCGTCCTATTCCCCACGAATTTACTTCAGGTCTGTTACTTTTGAATCGTTCTCCGTTGTCTGTTCTGGAAACGTATTCCTGTTACATGGCTAATAACGCTTCGCTCTTTCTGCAGATATTTCTAAGCCACATTTCTCTGAACTTTCCGCGGAAGAAGAGTACGCGTTTCGGAAAGTTCGCATCGATAAAGGGGACGATTACGTCACCTGGACGCCGTCCTCTGTTCAAGAGACAGGGTCCGCTGTAGAGGCAGGGACCTTACATAGAAAGCCTCGCCGACCAGTTCATCCACCGCCTCAGAGACCGCTCGGGCCGATAGCTTTCCTTGACGAGGAGATAGAGAAAGACATGGCTGACCAACTTCCCTTACCACAGCGATTATCACAGGCTCCGACGCTGACTCGTCCTCCCCGCCCTTCTCGTCCCTCCCGTCTATCCGCGGCGGATAAGAAGACGGAGAAAAGAGAGAGGGAAGAAGCTCTCAAAGCCCTGAAGGCCAAAAAAGCTCGACGAGAGGCGGAACACGACCAGAGGGTTCAAGAACGGGAGTCCGCCGGGGTGTCATCAACTCAAGCTGCAACATTCGGCGAGGGGAGTGGTATCCCCGCGGAGGAGCCTCCAATTGTTAGCACCGGCCCTCCCGTGGCTGTCGTAGCTGCTCCGTCTACTGTGGCAAATACGGCTGCCCCTGTGGTTGTCCCGGCCTCTACTTCTTCACCAGCCGCAAACGTGGCTTCGTCTTCCGCTTCCCCGTCTTCTGTTCCTCCATCTTCTGTTCCTCCTCGAGAGAGGATTACCATGGGGGCCCCGCCGAGCTATGGAATCCCGTCTTCCCCCGAGGATATGCTCGTCCTACCGTCGTACATTCGGCGATGGAGCACGACTCCGTGGCCACATCGATGATGTTGGCGATGAGACTCCCAGCGGATATAGCCGCAATGAGAGACTTGCACTGGATGAGGATGTTCAGTGCCGCGAGTCGAGCTGTTGCCACGGTACGTTTTTTTATTTTTATTATTTTTATTATTTTTATTATTTATTTTGATACCATCTCTCTCTCCCCCCTTTTTTTTAGCTGGGCAACATGCTCGCCAGGATGTACAAAATCACCGCCGAAAACAGGCGTACTGCCAATGGGCTGAGGGACAAAGTCCTTAACCTGGAGAAGAGGGGGGCCGAGGACGTGAAACGGCTGAACCACGAGTTGATGTCCGTTAAGGCTAACCTGCGGTCTGCTAAAGGCACGATTGCCACGGCCGTGAAACAACGGGACAAAGCTCGGGACAAAGCCCGTAAGGCGATGGAGGGAGAGAAGGCGACGGTGGAACAGGCCGAGAGATCCGTCATTTGGATCAGCGAGATGGACGAGATCGTGAACACTCTCCGTCAACGGCTAGAGGCGACTGAAGCCGAGAAGGCAGCGTTGGCCAAACAGCTTGAGGAGGCCGCGGCCATGAGGGACAAGGAGGTTGAAGCCGCCAAGGAGGCTTTAACGGAGTCTCTTCGAGCCCACTTCCAGACAGAGATGGAACGGCTAATAGCTGAAGATCGGGTCGAGACGGAGAGGGAGCTGATGAACGAGCTCCGAGAAACGGGACGACTGGTAGAGTCTCCCCAGCAATCGAAGGACGAGGCCACTCGTTCTGAGGCTGTGGGCATGGAGTTCCCGCTCGGTGAAGGGCCCGAGGTACAAGGAGGGGGGCAACCCCCGTTACCTATTGGATCATCTCCCGTTCTCCCCAAGGCTCCAGCTGAAACTGCTTCCGTCGATCCCGCTGTTGCTGCTGATAACGTTCCGATCGTTCCCGATGACGCTGTCATAGTTGTTGAAGTTGGCAAAGATTGATCTTTCCTCCTTCCTATCCCTTTCTTTTCATGTTTTGTTTTGGATGTACTCCTGTTAGTAAATTTTATATATATCTCCATTTGTGGTCACCGTGTAGCAACTGATCGATCTGGAATAGGCATCTCGTTCAAATAAGACAAATAACATATAATTAACTCGTGATTGGATACAAATCTCATAACGAATATAATTCACTATATCACTCTAATAAGGGATTGTCAAGGGTTATTTCAAAGACGCGGATTAACACTACGGACGTACTTCGACAAATGGTTCATTTCATAAAGACGAACTTGTGGTAACTCGTGGTGGGACACCATGCTCAGAGGACATTCCATTAGTATAAGCCACCAGTATGCTCAGATGACAATTCCTTTGTATGAGCCACCTGTGTCCCGTGGTGAGTACCCTGTTCGTGTGAAATGCACCCACTGTGGTAACTCGTGGTGGGACACCATGCTCAGAGGACATTCCATTAGTATAAGCCACCAATATGCTCAAATGACAATTCCTTTGTATGAGCCACCTGTGTCCCGTGGTGAATACCATGTTCGTATGAAATGCACCCGCCGTGGTAACACATACTATAACATTTTAACAAGTACTGGATATGTAAATAAAGACGATTGATCACATGTTCATAGCAAATGCCCATAACGCATAACTTTATTGGAAAAATTGCTTTAAATTCATGATGTTCCACGACTTCTGAATTACATTACCTTGTAGGTCTTTAAGGTAGTACACACCGGGGCTCCCGACACGGTCCACGATGTATGGCCCTTCCCAGTTGGGACCCAGCTTTCCGCTATTGACTTCTCGTGTATTTTGGAAGACTTTTCGAAGAACGAGATCTCCGACTTGAAGAATCATTTTCCGTACTTTCTTGTTGTATGCCTTTCGTAACTGTTGCTGATACCGTTTCATCTGGATACTAGCATATTCCCGCTTTTCTTCCAGCAAGTCCAAATGAATAGCCATTAATTCGACGTTTTTGTCTTCCTCTCCGTGCTTCTTTCGGGAACGTGTTGTTGGCAAGCAGATTTCGGTGGGAATAACAGCCTCCATCCCGTATGCCAAAGAGAACGGGGTTTCGTTCGTAGGGCTCCGCGGTGTTGTCCTGTATCCCCACAACGCATTATGTAACTCGCTGGTCCACTTTCCCTTGGAATCTTCCAGTCTTCTTTTGAGGGCATTCAAAATATTCTTGTTAGCTGCTTCGGCAAGGCTATTTCCCTGAGGATAATAAGGAGAAGAGAAGATGTGCTTGATTTTCAACTCTCGGCAAAAGTCGGCAATGAGTTTTCCTGCGAACTGCTTCCCGTTATCAGAAATGATGGACTGCGGAATGCCGAATCTACAGACAATATGTTCCCACAAGAACTTCTTCACTTCTTGTTCTCTAATACGCGCAAGTGGAACAGCCTCGATCCACCGAGAGAAGTAATCCGTGGCTACCAGCAGAAAAGTTAGATTACCGGGAGCCTTAGGAAAGGGTCCTACGATATCAAGTCTCCAACGAGCGAAAGGCCAAGGTTGAGATACGATGTTGAGTTCTTGAGCAGGGGCATGAATTAATTTCGCATGACGCTGACATTGACTGCATTTTTGTACGTACTTTTGTGCGTCAGCTTGCATGTATGGCCAAAAATATCCTTGCCCCAGAGCACGATGAGCGATAGTCCGTCCTCCCGAATGGATGCCGTAAATCCCTTCGTGGAGCTCGGCTAAGATCTTCTCTACGTTTTCAGGATGCACGCATCTCAAAAGGGGTCCTCCAAAGGATTTACGGTACAGTTCCCCATCCACAAGGGTATAACGGGGAGCTTTATATTGTATTCGTCTTGCTTCCTTTGTGTCGGAGGGGAGAATTCCATTCTTCAAATAAGTTATTATGCCCGTCATCCAGCTTGGCACTTGATTTACGGATAACACCATGCGTTGTGTTTGCAGTTCAATTGAGGGGTATTCCTTATACTCCATGAGGATTGTCTTGGATTCATCAGTTTGCATCATCGAGGCGAGGTATGCCAATGCATCAGCATGCCTGTTATCGTCCCTTCGGACATGTTTAATCTCGATGACATCAAAGGCCTTTCGTTGTTCTTGTAAAAGTGCAGCGTAGCGTCTCATCCGTTCATCTCGACATTCATAGATACCGTTGACTTGGTTCACCACGAGCTGTGAATTACAGAACACTCTGAGTTTAGAAATTCTCAACTCTCGTGCGCTTTGCAACCCAAGTATTAACGCTTCATATTCAGCTTCATTATTGGAGGCAGCATAACCAAGACGCGTCAGCTTTTGTACTTTAACATGATCTGGGCTGACAAGAACAGCACCAAGTCCCGAACCGTTGACATTAGACGACCCATCTACGTACAAGACCCAGTCGCACCACATCGTCAGTTTGGTTCCATCTCCCGCCTCGTCTTCCACAACGGTATCCTCCTCCGCATCGTCTGGGAGCTCATGACGGTCGGGTTCTACTAAAGTTTCGGTCTCTTCCACGGGGAAATCGGCCAGGAAGCTTGCAACGGCCTGTCCTTTCTCTGCGGTTCGGGCCTGATATTGGATATCGAACTCGCTGAGTGCCACTGCCCACTTTGACATACGTCCCGCAGTTTCAGGTCGCCCCAACACAATTTTCAAAAGGTACGTAGTGATGACGGCGATGGTATGTGCCTGAAAATAAGGACGTAACTTTTCAGCAGAAAAGACAAGAGCCAGGCATACCTTTTCCATTTTGCTATAGTTGGATTCTGCCTTGTGGAATGTTTTGCTGACGAAATAAATAGGCTTCTCTACGCCGTTGTGACTTCTGAGCAGCACGGAGCCAATGGCTCGTTCCGAAACGGAGAGGTAGAGGTACAACACTTCACTAGGTTCAGGTACGGAGATGATCGGAGCGGAGCCCAGATACGTCTTCAAGGCGGCGAAAGATCGGGAACACTCTTCTGTCCACTTGAAAACGGAATCCTTCCTTAATAACTCGAACAGAGGTCTGCAACGGTCAGAAGACTTCGATATAAACCGGTTAAGAGCAGCGATACGTCCTGTCAGTTTTTGAACTTCTTTCCTTGTCTTCGGTTCCGGCATATCTATCAGAGCACGGATTTGCGTGGGATTTGCTTCGATGCCCCGTTGACTGACGAGATAACCAAGGAATTTGCCCGAGGCGACGCCGAATATACATTTCTCAGGATTTAACTTCAGATTGAAAGTGCGTAAAATAGAAAACGGCTCCGCCAAGTCGGCTACAAGAGAGACCCGAGTTCGGCTTTTCACAACGATATCGTCAATGTACACCTCCACCGATTTACCGAGCAAGGATCCAAACATCAGATTCATTAACCGCTGATAAGTGGCCCCGGCATTCTTCAGGCCAAAGGGCATGACCCGGTAACAGAATAGGTCACGCTCCGTTATGAAGGCCGTCTTCTCTTGATCGTCCTCCGCTAAGAGGATTTGATTGTAACCCGAATACCCGTCCATGAAGCTCAACATCTCGTGACCCGCGGTGGCAGTGATAAGTCTATCGATTCTGGGAACTGGGAAGAAGTCTTTCGGACAAGCTTTGTTAACATTGGTGAAATCAATACAGACTCTGACTTTCCCGTTCTTCTTCGGAACAGCTACTACATTGGCTATCCATTCTGGATATTGGACCTCACGAATGAACCCGTGCTGAATTAACTTATCAATCTCTTCATTGACGGCCTCATGGTACGCCGGAGCAAGTCTACGAGGCTTTTGTTTAACCGGATTGACTACGGGATCAACGTTGAGATGGTGACAGATGATTTCAGGATTGATACCCGTCATGTCCTCGTGGGACCAAGCAAAAACATCAAGATTCCTCCTCAGAAAATTTATCAACTCCTGCTCTTCGTCCGTTGTCAAACAGGTCCCAATTTGTAGCGTCCTTGGCTCGTTCTCCGTCCCAAGGTTGGCAAGCTTCGTGGGTTCAACAGAGTGGTTCGTCAACGATTCACCCGGGTTCTCCTCTTCCTCGGACCCGATCTGTAATTGCTATTTGAGTAGGTCGGGTGGGGCATAATCACATTTCTGCGATGCCAGCTGGTCTCCTTGTATTTCACTTGGTCCGTCCGGGGTAGGGAATTTCAGTACCTGATAATAAGAAGACGGAACAGCTCTCATTTCGTGAGTCCACCATCGCCCCAAGATGGCATTGTATGGGACGGCGCATCGACAATGGAGAACCGAGTGGACAGGATGATAGGTCCAGCTCTGACCGGTAGGATGACTTCTCCTACGGGTTGCATCGAGCTTCCGTCGAATCCTATCAAGGGGGTTTGTGCAGGGACGAGAACTGCTGGGTCCAACCCCATCTTTGCGAAAGCATGGAGATACAGAATATCTGCCCCACTCCCAGGGTCAACGAGCACTCGCCTGATGTCAAAATCGCTAATTCGCATAGTCAAGACAAGAGCATCGTAGTGAGGCCTGACCACAGTTGTCATGTCCTGATCAGTGAACGATAGGGCCTGCTCGATTTCCCTCGTTGTCGATCGCATCTGACAAACTTTTGCCACGTGTGATAACTTCCTTGCCTTCGCTCGGAACTGCTGCTCAATATCTACTTCCGGTACTCGAGCGCGATGGATGACATTTATGACTCCCTTCAGAGCTTCTCTGCCTCGGCCCATATGACCAGATGGCTCTCCCTCATGAGATCGAGTGGATGGATCTGTAATACGCCCTTCTCCTCTTCCAGAGTCCACATATTCTCCCAGATAGCCTTCACGGACTAATCTTTCCAGATATTCTCTCAGGATGCGACAACGATTTGTAAGGTGCCCGTGGCACTTGTGGTACTGACAATACTCATGCGCCCTGGGTCCCGAGGTGACATCACAAACGGTCCGTGCTGGCCATTCGAAGTATGGTTTGTCTTCCATCGTCTTCATAATCGTCGCCGGGCTCGCTGAGAAGTTGACTTGACCAGCGCGAGATGCAAAATGACGTCTTTCTGTTGTCTGATTCTCCCTCTCCTTGTTATGCCCGGGTTCCTCTTGTCTCTGATAGGCACGGTCGTCCCGCCGTTGGGAGTTGGGACGTAGATCCGTCCTCCTTGATGAGTCTAAATCTTGGCGGACTCCCAACGAGTGTCGGTTCGGTTCTTCCCGTCGTTCAACATACACCACTTTTTCCTGTTGTGTGCGCCACCGTGGTTCCTCTTCGCTGGAAGATGATTCATACTTTGGTCTCTTCCCTCTCTTCGAGAAGGGTTTGCTTCCCCACTCCACAGCATCTACCCTTCGTGCTCTGGGTCTCGTCGTTGCTGCAATATCATCCTCCATCCTCCCGTACTTAGAGGCACGAACTATCAGTTTGTCCATCTTGATTGGACAATCAAGGGCAAGAGATTCGTAGAGCTTAAAATTCTTGGGTATAGCATTCTTGAAGGCCGCTATGCAAGTGCAGTCTTCGATCTTATCGATATTAGAGACTTCATCGGTAAACCGTTGAATAAAGTCTCTGAGGGGTTCCGCCGACTTCATTCGCATAGCGAAGAGTGAATCTGCGCCTGCTTTCTTCTTCTTGTTAATGATGTATTGGTCAATGAAAACTGACCTGAGATCAGCCATACACTTGATCGACCCAGCGGGTAGATTACGGAACCATCTCGCAGCCGCTCCAGTCAGGCTACTAGGGAAGGCTTTACGGAGGAGATTATCATCCGAATTACGGACAGCCATAGCATTCTTGAAGTCAGTCAGGTGGTCAATAGGATCTCTCCTCCCATCGAACTTAACAAAATTCGGTATCACGAATTTTGACGGGGTATATGATTCGACGATCTCCTTGGAAAAAGGGGACGTCTCCTCCTCGTCTTTGTACTTCTGAGCGTATTGATCGAGAGAGGCCCCGCTCGTCACTCCTCTGACTCGAGCATTGATCAGGGCTTCCACGTCCTTGAGGGTTAAGCCTGTCTTCAACCCGTCGTTGCTGACACGGAGATCCCGTTGCTCAGCATGAGCACCAAGAGAATGAGGATAGGCAGTCTCGTCAGTAGAAGGAGTGAGAGTGAATCTTCTCTCCAGATTCTCTGGTGCAGACGACGAGATCGGGATTGTTACTTTGGGGGGAGGGGAAGAAGGGAAATTGAGTTTACGAGCCGCAGAGGCCCCTTTAGGAGATTCGTCATCGATCTCCAAGTTACTATGCTCTAAAGCATCAAGCCGCTCCTGCAGTGACTGCTGCTGGCTGACTATCTGGGCCAGAGTGGCCTGTTGTTGTTGTAATAGTAACAGGATGAGATCATGTATGGTCATGGGCCTTTCTGGTTGTCCAGAAGATTGGCCTGATGAGAACGTTTGCATGGCGGAAGGGGTGCAGGGAATGGCTTGAGGGGGCTGGTTTTCGACGATAGACTGAGGAGTTTGGTCTGCCATGCTGATCGGGAGAGGTGGTGTGAGCAAAGGGTGGGTTCGGCTAAAGTTTCCCACAGACAGCACCAATTTTGTGAGGGGAATTTACCAGAATGGACACGCGTCAGCAACAGCTCCTCTTACGCTCTGGTTTACTTGTAGGAGGTTGGAGTGGAGGGTGTGGCACCCTGACCTGTACTCCGATGATAAAGTCAGTAGGTGTAGGAGATGATGAACAGTAAGAAAATGCAGAAAATTTGCGGGTCTTAGCTCCTAAAAATTCCGTCCCTTCACACTGTTTTTCACAGGTTCTTATAGGCCACTCTTGCCATGGCCATAGGCACCCATGGATGTCCATGCACACCTCAAATCTCTGATGTGTACTTCAATAATCATTTTAGATAGATCTCCCGGTCATTCGTACTGCACGCGTATCTGCATATAAAAGAGAGCAGGCATAGAGTAGGAACTCGTCCGAGGTGACTAGCATTAAATGGCATTTAATACTGTATTTAATGCCAAGACAGTGTTTCCCACCTACCACCGTAGAGGTAGGATTAGTCCCAGGCGACTGGGCAATAGCACCGGATCTCATTACGTGTTGGGGTACGGGGTCGTTGACAATAAGACGACGGGTACGTTGTCAGAATGAAGACGTGATCGTCGTCTATGAGACAACGGGTACGTCGTCAGAGCGAAGACGTGACCGTCGTCTATGAGACAACGGGTACGTCGTTCGATAGACAACGTTCTCGTTGTCCATATGACAACAGGCCCGTCGTCGAAGAGACGACGGAAATGAGCTCAAACGATAACACCACACCGAGGACGAGCTCGTTACTACCATACTTAGGTTTTTACGAAATTTACCCATGACAACTAACAAACTCCTTCGACTTAAACTCCTGAACTCTCCAACAATATGTACAATTGACCGCTTTTACTGGACACCTCAACTGATAATGGATTTCAATAAAAAGAAAACACTGGTAATGGACACTTCAGCACACCTTCTCTAATTGCATAGCCACTGGAATCTCTCATGCCAACCATGCTTTGGCTCCTTACTTAGATTACTCATTAGAAGTAGAGTTGTAGAAGAAGGTCATAATCTATCTTAGGACTCATGGGTTCTAAAATTTGTCCACTATTATGTACTTGTGCATACTGTAAATAAAAAATAAAATAAAAGATGAGATATTACAAATCCCATCATATTTTCAGGTGTAATGTTGTTGGTGGTACACTACAGTACACGAGAAATAACTCGTGGCACCGGAAATATCATTCTAGATCAAACAAATAATCTGTGGCGCTAGAAAATAAATCTAAATATAACATCGGAGAGATATAAAGAGAAGTGAAATAAAACAGAGAGTGGTAGCTCAGGAACAACAGTTGAATCGATAAGAGATGATCTAAACCCGTAATGATTTGAACCAGAAGTTTTTTCAAAATCCTGCAAAAATGAAGGGCAACAACATTAAAGATGAACAGTTGCCTCAAATCGGCATTGGCCACACATTGTTGGTTTTGAGTTTGGACGTGTTGGTAGCAACAATGAGGGTGTCGGTTGGAGTAGAATGGCGGTTGATGCCTCTATTTCTCGATATCTCAAATATGCAATTCGGCAATGTTTTGATAACACATAAAGAGAGGAGATGAAGGGTATAGTGCACTTACCAGAATGTCATCTAAATGTGAGTGGCTGGGGCACCAAATTAGAGGGAGCGTGATGCGACAAAGTGAGAGAGATGAGAGGCGGGAAGGGGAAGAACGAAGTGAGAGAGTGAGAGCTCAGGAGAGGAGAGGCGGAAAGGGAATGGAATATATACTGGGGTTGGAACTTGTAACCGTTTGGGTTTGGAATCGTCGTGTCCTATTAAGCTTAAAGTGTCCTTAAAAAAAGAGGTTGTTGACGTGGGTTCATGAATGAAGAGAATCACAAAAAATGTAGTTCTAACACTTCAAGAGGAGAGATGTTGAAATAGAGAGAAGAAGAAGTTAGTTTTAACTTTGATGACATGGCAAAAGGAGAAGGCTAGAAAACATTTTGCCTTAGTATTAGTAAATAGATTTGAGTAAATTTTTAATCATAGAGTTTTCATAACTAGATCAGGCCGGTTGGTTGAACTAGGAAAATTGGGAATCGGTTGATTGGCGGTATTTGTTCTCAAAAATCATCAAAAAATTGACAGGATTTGTTCTCTTTTCACTATTTTTGATTGGCTGTATTTTTGATTGGCGGTGTTTACTGCTTCTTCTTCGTCAGCGGCATGTAGATGTAGAGAGTTTGGTCTGCACTCTGTAGTTTTCGTTTGCTTGCTGGATCTTCCATGGATATAAGAAAAAAAATTAAAAATTTTCACATAAAAAGGTGTGTGCATGTGACAGGAGATGGAATCGCGTTCAATCGCACCCACACGTGTCCCTTTTTGCCCCATTGTTAACCACAGTTAAGATTCACTAACCCTTATGGTTCAACCATCTAACCTTGGTTGTTTTTAGGAAAAAAAAATATTAAATATTATATTTCTAAATACCAAAGTTTGATTGTTGAATTTAAGGGTTAGTGAATCTTATCCGTGGTTAATAGCGATTAAAAGGAAAATGTGTTGACTTGTGATGTTGCTTGTATGGTTGTGTGCAATGTGTGGCCATGTGTGTGTCTTAATCTCTGCTTAATTTTTTGGGTGAGGGTCAAGTTAGACTAGGATCAAGTAGTGGTAAAGCCTAGAAGTGTTGGATACTCTTAGGTGTGCTTTCCAAATAAATTAAAAAAAAAAAATGGGCTTACTTATATTTATTATATATTGTACATAGGCTGCTGGAGACTAAGACCAAGTCCTAATTCGACCCAAATAAACCATGGGCTTTATTTTTTGAGTTAGACCCTAACCATTGAGCTTAGCCTAAGAACGCTCTATCCATCAATCCATAAGCATGTTGCATGCCTAACATTTAGAAATAAAATATCACTACTACTTTTCTTTAAAAAATATATAAGAATTACTTACGAAAAATAGAAGAGTAAGTTGTTTAAAGCATACTTACAGGCTAAATTTAAGTAGTTATTGTAGAAAGCCGAGTCTTTTTCATGCTTTTTATGCAAGTATTAGGGGTATTATAATCTTTGTGATGTTTTAATACTTGTGTAATTATATTTAACTAGTGTGGTGTGATCAAGGCTTAATCAAAGTTGTAAAGAGATGAATACTTTAACATACCCTCAAACTTTAGGAAACTCTAGTTTTGTCACCGCTTATCGGAATTTGGTGATTCTTGAGCCATTAGAAAGGTATTGGAATCCTTTTCGAGGTTCTATGTTTAGTGTTTTTCTAAATTTTGAGTCTAAGTTAAGTCAAAAGTGGGTTTTCCGATGTTTTGTCTAATGAAATTGCAGATCACTCAGCTTTAGAGCCCATTTAGACATTTGAATACTCAAAATTAGGATTTATTTATTAGAGACAAAATTGTTTCCCTTCAAAAGACGAGTCTAACGCAAGTTGAATTGTCATAATCCGATAAGCAAGTTAAAAGTTATGATCAAAATATCAAAGAGAGATAAAATCAGTCGGAATCCAAAAAAGAGAGCTGCGATCTATCGCAAACCAAGTACGATCTATCGCAAATTTCTGTGATCGATTGCATTTAGGCCAGTTTTTTTTATTTCCTTTCGGGTCTAATTATGATAGATTGTACTAAATGTGCGATCGATCGTACTCGTGCCTAGATTGTGAACACCCCATTTTTACACCCCTAAAATTCTTTTTCTAATTTAATTTAATTAATTATTTTTATATATTTCTTTAATTTATGTTTAATTTTGTTTTGATTATTTGTTTGGTCTCAAGAGAGAGAGAGATTGAGAGAGTTGGAGAAGGGCCTCAGGTCCAAGTCCAAGACCAAGACCAAACCCCATCCAATTCCTAAAAAAAAACCAAACCCAAATTCAATCCAGGGTCTTCTAAAGCCCAAAAGCCCATACCCATTATATAAAATCAAGAGTGGGGTATTCAAAACCCCAATTTCTTTGGCGTGAGAGCAGCAGCCTCATTTCTCTCCCTCTCCTGGTTCTCCTCTTCACCGGAGCTCTTCTCCGTCTTCATACCCAAACACCATCGCCGGGCAGCAGCTTCAACATCAACCACCATCGTCGCCGGCGAATACGTGTTCTCCTCATGGAAATCAACGGCGAGTTCCATTCCCAGTGGCAACATGTCAACTGAATTCAACCCATCTCCTCCGGCCAGCGTCTCCATTTCCGGCCACCGTCCACCTCTCCAGTTTATCGGCCAGCATCTCTCAGGTAACATCTCGGTCATTCTCCCTCATTCAGTTTCTCTAGTTTTAGATCTTGGAAATTCCAGATCTAATTTCTTAGATCTCTTCACTTTTCTCAGAAGCTCGTCTACGCCGATCGTCACTATCCTGTGTCTGTAGCTCATCGTCTCACTTCAATCGTCTCTCAGGTATGTGAGTCTCCATTTCACCAATTTTCTTCTTCTCAGTTCTTCTAAATCTGAAGTTCCTAGATCTAAACCTTAGATCTAGAAATTCAAATCTAGAATTTCTAAATCCAGGTCTATTTTCTGTGATTTCACTTCTATTTCACTCATTGTTCAAATCTAGAAGTTTCTCAGTCCTTTTGTTCAGATCCAGATCGTTGGAATCCCCATCTCCGGTGATCTTCTTCCCTGGCGGTAATTACTACGTTTCTAGCTAGTCCGTCCTCGGGTCCTCTTCGCCATCTCCAAGCTCCTATGTGACCCTTTTCCTTCTAGATCTAAATCCATAGACCAGGAAATTCGAATCTGGGTCTGTAGATCTAGAGCTCTGTTTGCTATCTTCTGATCATCTCGTTTATTTTATTTATTTATTTATTTTATTTTTATTATTAATTGCTGTTGCCTGTGTTGTGCCTGTGTTTTTATCTGTGCAGGCGAATCACCAATTCCAGTACTCTTAGCTCTCGTTTTTTTTGTTTTTTTATAATATTTTTGGTAGCCATTGTTCGTGGATTTTTCCTTTTTTTTATTTTTTTTGATAGTAGAGAGTTGGTCTGCACTCTGTAGTTTTCGTTTGCTTGCTGGATCTTCCATGGATATAAGAAAAAAATTAAAAATTTTCACATAAAAAGGTGTGTGCATGTGACAGGAGATGGAATCGCGTTCAATCGCACCCACACGTGTCCCTTTTTGCCCCATTGTTAACCACAGTTAAGATTCACTAACCCTTATGGTTCAACCATCTAACCTTGGTTGTTTTTAGGAAAAAAAATATTAAATATTATATTCTAAATACCAAAGTTTGATTGTTGAATTTAAGGGTTAGTGAATCTTATCCGTGGTTAATAGCGATTAAAAGGAAAATGTGTTGACTTGTGATGTTGCTTGTATGGTTGTGTGCAATGTGTGGCCATGTGTGTGTCTTAATCTCTGCTTAATTTTTTGGGTGAGGGTCAAGTTAGACTAGGATCAAGTAGTGGTAAAGCCTAGAAGTGTTGGATACTCTTAGGTGTGCTTTCCAAATAAATTAAAAAAAAAAAATGGGCTTACTTATATTTATTATATATTGTACATAGGCTGCTGGAGACTAAGACCAAGTCCTAATTCGACCCAAATAAACCATGGGCTTTATTTTTTGAGTTAGACCCTAACCATTGAGCTTAGCCTAAGAACGCTCTATCCATCAATCCATAAGCATGTTGCATGCCTAACATTTAGAAATAAAATATCACTACTACTTTTCTTTAAAAAATATATAAGAATTACTTACGAAAAATAGAAGAGTAAGTTGTTTAAAGCATACTTACAGGCTAAATTTAAGTAGTTATTGTAGAAAGCCGAGTCATTTTCATGTTTTTTATGCAAGTATTAGGGGTATTATAGTCTTTGTAATGTTTTAATACTTGTGTAATTATATTTAACTAGTGTGGTGTGATCAAGGCTTAATCAAAGTTGTAAAGAGATGGATACTTTAACATACCCTCAAACTTTAGGAAACTCTAGTTTTGTCACCGCTTATCGAAATTTGGTGATTCTTGAACCATTAGAAAGGTATTGGAATCCTTTTCGAGGTTCATATTTAGTGTTTTTCCAAATTTTGAGTCTAAACTAAGTCAAAAGTGGGTTTTCCGATGTTTTGTCTGAAGAAATTGCAGATCACTCAGCTTTAGAGCCCATTTAGACCTTTGAATACTGAAAATTAGGATTTATCTATTAGAGACAAAATTGTTTCCCTTCAAAAGAGCAGTCTAACGCAAGTTGAATTGTCATAATCCGATAAGCGAGTTAAAAGTTATGATCAAAATATCAAAGAGATATAAAATCAGTCGGAATCCAAAAAGGAGAGCTGCGATCTATCGCAAACCAAGTACGATCTATCGCAAATTTCAGTGATCGATTGCATTTAGGCCAGTTTTTTTTATTTCCTTTCGGGTCTAACTATGATAGATTGCACTAAATGTGCGATCGATCGTACTCGTGCCTAGATTGTGAACACCCCATTTTTTACACCCCTAAAATTCTTTTTCTAATTTAATTTAATTAATTATTTTTATATATTTCTTTAATTTATGTTTAATTTTGTTTTGATTATTTGTTTGGTCTCAAGAGAGAGAGAGATTGAGAGAGTTGGAGAAGGGCCTCAGGTCCAAGTCCAAGACCAAGACCAAACCCCATCCAATTCCTAAAAAAAAACCAAACCCAAATTCAATCCAGGGTCTTCTAAAGCCCAAAAGCCCATACCCATTATATAAAATCAAGAGTGGGGTATTCAAAACCCCAATTTCTTTGGCGTGAGAGCAGCAGCCTCATTTCTCTCCCTCTCCTGGTTCTCCTCTTCACCGGAGCTCTTCTCCGTCTTCATACCCAAACACCATCGCCGGGCAGCAGCTTCAACATCAACCACCATCGTCGCCGGCGAATACGTGTTCTCCTCATGGAAATCAACGGCGAGTTCCATTCCCAGTGGCAACATGTCAACTGAATTCAACCCATCTCCTCCGGCCAGCGTCTCCATTTCCGGCCACCGTCCACCTCTCCAGTTTATCGGCCAGCATCTCTCAGGTAACATCTCGGTCATTCTCCCTCATTCAGTTTCTCTAGTTTTAGATCTTGGAAATTCCAGATCTAATTTCTTAGATCTCTTCACTTTTCTCAGAAGCTCGTCTACGCCGATCGTCACTATCCTGTGTCTGTAGCTCATCGTCTCACTTCATCGTTCTCTCAGGTATGTGAGTCTCCATTTCACCAATTTTCTTCTTCTCAGTTCTTCTAAATCTGAAGTTCCTAGATCTAAACCTTAGATCTAGAAATTCAAATCTAGAATTTCTAAATCCAGGTCTATTTTCTGTGATTTCACTTCTATTTCACTCATTGTTCAAATCTAGAAGTTTCTCAGTCCTTTTGTTCAGATCCAGATCGTTGGAATCCCCATCTCCGGTGATCTTTCTTCCCTGGCGGTAATTACTACCGTTTCTAGCTAAGCCGTCCTCGGGTCCTCTTCGCCATCTCCAAGCTCCTATGTGACCCTTTTCCTTCTAGATCTAAATCCATAGACCAGGAAATTCGAATCTGGGTCTGTAGATCTAGAGCTCTGTTTGCTAATCTTCTGATCATCTCGTTTATTTTATTTTATTTATTTATTTTATTTATTATTTATTAATTGCCTGTGCCTGTGTTGTGCCTGTGTTCTTTATCTGTGCAGGAGATCACCATTCCAGTACTCTTATCTCTCGTTTTTTTTTTGTTTTTTTTATATATTTTTGGTATCCATTGTTCTGTGGATTTTTCCTTTTTTTTTTTTTGAGAGATAGAGCGGTCCTTCTACTTCTCAACCGTCATCAACTCTCCTAACAGCCCTCGCAGGTATATTTCTACCCCTATTTTTATTTAATACCTTTCATTTATTGTAGTGTAATATTTCTTTGGATAGTTCAAAGCTTGGGCGGGAGATTTGAATCATTGGAAGCCCCTAGAATCATTTTAAAATTATAGGGCCTATTTCTCGAGACCTTAGAAAGATAGCAGACCAAAGCCAATTGACCATTAGTGGTCAATGGGCCTTGGCCCCTTAACTTTCTCTTTGGGCCCATTTATTTTGTTGTGTATGTATATATTATCCATGTGCGTGCAATAGGAATAGGCCGCGATTTTCTTTTCCTATTTTGCCTACATTGGGCACTTAGATAGTTTTCCTTTTTTAACCCTAAAATAATTGGCCCACCCCGTTTAGTTAGTCCTACAAAAAAAAAAGAAACAAAAAAATAAATAAATAAATAAATATAAAAAGATTAAAATAAATTAAAGGTACTGGTCTATCCTCCCTTGGGACCTAGAGCAGGGTCCGTATTTAAACCATAGCCTCTTTTGGTTTAAGGCCGCTCGATCCGCCCTGCTCTTTGCCTTTAATTAAGTCAGTTAGACTTTATTTTCCTTTTTTGCCTACCTTGGGCTTTAGTTTAGTTTTTGACTAGTTAAAACTTGCCAAAATTAAAAAAAAATATACAAAAAAATCGAAAAATACAAAATAACAAAAACATTAAAAAAATCTAAAATGAAAAAGAAGAAATCTACCATAATAAATGAACGCCCCCTAGAGCTTCCCCACGAGCACCTAGCTACGTAACCATCTCCCGGAATGAGATTCATAAATCTCAATTCCGCATCCCCCCAACTCAAACACGAGTTGGAAGTGACCACACTCCGAAACGAGTATAAAAACAGTTACGGACCCCGAACTACTATGAGGGTCTGATTCCGACTAACCGGATAAGTAGGCAGCCCAATCAGGGTTCGACCCCAACCAAAAATAAACTTTTTTTACACCCCCTTTTGATTTCGATTAGCAAAATTAATAAATATTAGGAAATGTTAAGTGAATTTTTTTAAATGTTTGATTTGGACCTAATGAGTAGGTTACCATCATTGGATGGAGGTCCTGGGGTGCCTAACCTCTTCCCCAGGACCTAAAGGGATCTCTTACCTAGATTACTCTGGACCGTAGACCCCCTCATTTGGATTATCTCGGGATCCTACTTCCCCTAAGTAGGTGGCGACTCTTAAAAATAAATTTATTGTTATTCCTCTACTCTCGGACCTTATCTTGACACTTAGAGTTGAGAGGGGAGGAAAGGCGGTAAATTTATGTGTTTATAGCTTTGGCGACTCTGCTGGGGACAGAAAAGATCCAACCTGAAAATTAGGTGTAAGTTAAACATTATTAAAATCACTAATTATTTCCTAAAGTAATTCTTACTTTTGCTAATTCTTTTTATATTGTGAGTATGTTCTTATTCTTTCTTATGTGCATATCATTGCATATTAGTGTAATAACCCTAAAACCCTCTAGTTTGACTTATTACGCCTACAACTGTTTGATGATTATCTTCAGTGCTGGGGCTTAACAGTAATGGTTTAGCTGTATCACCTCTGTGGGACGATTATTCTCAGGAAGGGATATAGACTAAACCCACTTGCGCCAATCGGCCCATTTTTGGGAGTCGCATATACGGCCAAGTGTCCCCCAACCACCTTAGGAACACCTTGCATTACCCCAGCATATGCATATAGTTTAGGTAGAGATATAGTCTATAAGCATCTGTTTAGGAAGGTTTCCCCTAATCCTACTTTGCTTATAGCCTATACCCGCCCTGCCTTTTGATTGAACATGAAGGTACCCCTGTGTACCCATTATGTTCATTTAAAAAAGGGGCCTGTGTGAGCCATTGTTGAATAAACTCCCAACCCATCTCTAGACTTTGCATATGGGGTTCAAAAACCCAGATTCTACTGGATATTCATACTTTATCTTAAATCCATTGGGCCTTGGTTTCCAATAACACAACTTAGTAGGTAGACCCCTATCTGCCTACCCCATTGGTTTACATATGTCAAGGATCACCCATTTTAATAAAACAATTGGTGAAAGAAAATCAAAAAAAAAAAAAAAAAAATCAAAATCAAAACTCAATCAAAGCAAAAACAGAATAATTGATAAAAAAAAAAAAGGAAGAAAATCCAAAATTCAAAGAAGAGGAGGTTCACATTCATTTTGCATCTTAAACCTATTGGGTCTTGGTTTCCAATAACCCAACTTAGTAGGTCGGATCCATGCCCACCTACCCCATTTGGTTTCTTCAAAAAATAACAAAAAATTTTCTAAGATTTCAAAAGAAAAAGGGTTAGTGTTTCTGCATCTCATATACATGTCATCGTGTTTACACTTGTATATATACTTGCACTTACACATATTTTCAGTCAAATGGCAGGCCCATCTAGGATGCCAGAATCAATGAATAGATCAAAACCCAAAATGAATTTGAAGCTTACGGCGGCATGTAATAAAGAGCTCACCGAAATAGTAAATGCCCTCACTCCAATGCAAAAACTATATTGGAGACAGAAGACTCATTTGGGCTACATCTTAGACCTTGTCTTGGTAAAGCCAGATTGGCGTCTCATCACGGCAGCCATACAGTGTTGGGATTCTTCAGCCGTGGTTTTCCGTTTCGGAAGAAATGAGATGTGCCCAACTTTAGAAGAAATCTCTACCATTCTTCGGTTGGATTTAACTGACACGGTGATTGTTCCTCGCTACAAACGATCATACAAAAGAAAACTATCAGAATTTCTGCGAATTAAACCTTCATTGTTGGAGAACTGTGCCAAGGATTCTTATTCCAGGCTGTCCACAAGTTATCTTTTAAAGAGGTGCAAGCACAACTGGAAACCAGAGGACCAAACTGTAAATTTACCTGGATTCAACGCCTTTACTTTGGTGGCAGTGTCGCAGCTGGTTTTTCCCAAGAATAGTCGTGAGTATGTAGAGTCAGTACTTGTGGGAATCATTCAAGATGTGCGCAATGGAGGTACCCTTGTTCCAGTTATCTTAGCAGAATTATTCATAAGCCTTAAGCATGCAGCTGATACCGGAAGGAATTTCTTCAATGCAAGCATTTCTTTGTTATTCTTATGGTTAGTGGAGCATATACCATCACTGATCACTGTGCCAGCCAATATCAGTGGGTATTGCAGTTTACCAAAAAAGTTTTCTGAGGTGCAGTCAAGCTTAAAAACCGTAGATGTGGGAAAGTTGTATGAACTCCTCAACAGCCTTTTAAATACTCAGATAATTTGGAAATGTGATTGGCTTAATATGAAGGTTTTACCTCGTTTGGCCACTGTTAAGAGAAGAAGCATAACACTTGCAGGAGTGACTGGGTCATCACCTTATGTACCCATCAGGGTACTTCGCCAGTTCGGTTACCAACAATGTGTACCAGTGTTAGATGACTTATCTCAGGATTATATCCGTTTTTCTGAGTTATCGGAACTCATGGACAGACGTTTTCAGACAGAGTGGCAGTTGTGTAAGTGGAGCAAGTTGCCAGGATATGTGGTATCGACTGGACCACCAACAAAAGAAGGATATGATCTGTGGTTGGAAAATCAACAGGTTGTCTCAGAGATGCCTAAGCCGGAAGAACTACCAACACCTGTTTCGGTACCCTCAAAGGGAAGTCTCCCTTTTTCTAAAGTAGCGATCCTTTGGGAAGATAAGTTCATACAAGCTCAACTTAAGATTCTCGAAGACAGGAAGGAATTGAAGAAAGCACAACAGGCGCACCAGCAACAAGAAGCCAAGATGAAGGAGATAGCTAGTGCAAAGGAAGAGCAGTTAGAACAGGCCCAGCTCAAGATTCTCAAGGACATGAAAGAATTGGAGGAAGCACAACAGTTACTCCAACAAAAGAAGAATGATTTGAAGCGTCGGCACTAACTTGCTCATGATGAAGAAAAGCAGTTAGAGCAAGCTATGCGAGAGTTCCAGAAAAGAAAGAGAGATGATGCTCGAGACTCCCGTCAGTTTGAAGAACAGTTTTGTTACTATCAAGAGCAGTTGGTGTATCCAGGCATAACGCAGAAGTCAAAGCTTTGGAGTTTGACTTCAGGATATGATCTGTGGTTGGAAAATCAACAGGTTGTCTCAGAGATGCCTAAGCCGGAAGAACTACCAACACCTGTTTCGGTACCCTCAAAGGGAAGTCTCCCTTTTTCTAAAGTAGCGATCCCTTGGGAAGATAAGTTCATACAAGCTCAACTTAAGATTCTCGAAGACAGGAAGGAATTGAAGAAAGCACAACAGGCGCACCAGCAACAAGAAGCCAAGATGAAGGAGATAGCTAGTGCAAAGGAAGAGCAGTTAGAACAGGCCCAGCTCAAGATTCTCAAGGGCATGAAAGAATTGGAGGAAGCACAACAGTTACTCCAACAAGAGAAGAATGATTTGAAGCGTCGGCACCAACTTGCTCATGATGAAGAAAAGCAGTTAGAGCAAGCTATGCGAGAGTTCCAGAAAAGAAAGAGAGATGATGCTCGAGACTCCCATCAGTTTGAAGAACAGTTTTGTTACTATCAAAAGCAGTTGAGTGTATCCAGGCATAACGCAGAAGTCAAAGCTTTGGAGTTTGACTTCAGAATTCAAAGTGCTTCGGACATGGTTGACAGGTTGGAGAACGAAATTGCATGCCTCCATCAGCAGGTTCTAGATCTTGGGGGCAACCCTTCATCATTTGGTTATGGCTTCCCAGATGGGCCTGTATAGGGTTGAGTCTTTTTCTTTTTGTCTTCCGTTGTTTTTCTTTATTTTCTTTTGGGTCAGTGTTGTCTTAAAATCACACAAACACTTGCATATATAAAGAAGTGATTTTCAACTTTTTGCTGTTAAATCATGCATTCATGTTGAATCGTTACATCTTTCTCAGTGTTGCATGAAACAGCGTATTGTTACTCGTTCTGTATCTCGTGCCCTCGCCCAAGCTGCGACAATAGATCTGGACAGTCCTGAAGTCGCAGATTGGTCCTCTCAAAGTTCAGCAGACATGGCTGCTCCCAACAATCGTCTGGATTCGAATACAGATCAGCTTGTACAAGCACATGACCATGAGATACATGAGATGAAAGCTCAATTGGACAGTATTCAGGAAACCTTACAGGCTCTGATGGCTTTACAGCTTAACAAACCTACTCACCAACCAGAAGCCGGACCATTTCAACCAGAACAGCCTAGAACTTCATTCCAACCGGAAAGTTTTCAGCCAGACCAACCCGGAATTGGAACCTTTCGGCATCAACCAGACCATTCAGGGTTTAGACCTTTCCAACCGGATCAACCTAGGGCTGAGATTCCTGTTCCAAACTTTACCTTTATTAACCCTCTTCATGATCAGCCGGGTGAGGATGGTGATTTTGACTACACCCGATTTGACGGAAAAACTGGTGAGGTTGTGCACTGCGACCATCACAATCCAAAAATGCCACAAGATTCTGAGTTATTGGTGTCTCTCAAGAACCAACAAGAAGAAATTCGTCAGCTGAAAGAGATGATGAAAAAAGTGCAAGGGGCATCATCCTCCTCTACAGGGATAATTCTGGATGACCTACTCTTCTCCTCTGATACTTTGGTTCCCTCAGATTTTCGAGTTCCAGAATTCACCAAATATGGGGGCAAAGGATGTCCGAAAGAGCATCTACAGTTGTATGTGGGAGACATGATGGCTTACAGAGATAAACCATCATATCTTATCCAATATTTCCAGAAAAGTCTGAAAGATGCCGCTCTCAGATGGTGGCTTTCAATTGACAAGAAGCGGATTACCAGTTGGCAAGATGTGATCGTTCTCTTCATAGATCAGTTTTCTTTTAACTTGGAAGTGCTCCCTCAAAAGAGCGATCTAGAGCAACTGTCCCAGAGGAATAATGAATCATTTATTGAGTATGCCGCTAGATGGAGAGAAATGGCGTCAAGACTATCAGTACAGTTATCAAAGGAAGAAATGGCTTCTACCTTTTTGGGAACCTTAAAGCAACCGTATTCGACACTGATGATAACTCTACCAGCAACCGATTTCAAGATAATTGTCGAGACAGGGGCAAGGATTGAAACAGCGGTAAAAAATGGTACTATACATGCCAGTCTTAGCCATACCTCTCCGAGGTCAAGTGCTCCATTTAACAGGAATAATGGGCAGAAGGATATCAGGAAAAGAGAAGAGGTTAATTGGATTGCACCTAGTGCACCCTTGATGTTGCCTGCTCCACCGATTCGACAACATCCTCAACCTCAAAATCCTCAGCCGGTGAGACAAAATCAGTATCAACAGGCGCGACAGCCAGTGAGAAACCCTCAGAGAAATTTTACTCCCTTACCTTACTCTTTAAGTCAGCTCCTGACTTTCCTTCTCAAACAGGATCTTGTGACTCTAAAGGGACCGACTCCTCTCATTCCAGTTGATAAGCAAAATCGAAATTACCATGCAGATCATTATTGTGCATATCATCGAGGCCCTGGTCATGCTACAGATGTATGTTACACTCTTCGACATGATATTCAAAATCTTTTAGATCAAGGCAGAGTTGAATTTACACCGGGAAATACTAGCATCATCCAAGCTCCTCTTCCCCCACATCAAGGGCAGATTAATTTTCTGAGCGGGGACGAGTCTGATGGTAGTATAGTGGAGATTGTTGGGTTGTCAAAGATAAATGATGCTATTTGCCCTTCATACCGAGCCCCTGTTCGAATCCCATATCTTCAGTCTTTGTCGTCTTTTGAATCCCCAGTTCTTCAACCGATTCAAATACCTTGCATGTCACCAATCCAACCACCTACCATTCATCCCATTCAGCGTCCTATACAAATCCCTTTTATTCCTGATGAAAAAGAGAAAATTGTCTATACCATCCCTTGCCCTGCTGGTTGGCCTACGACCCCAGTTGTATCATCTCCATTACCCTTTGGTAAAAGTCCAGTCCAGATTCCATACATTCCAGTACCAATCTACCCCCTTAATCGTTTACCGGCCCCTCCATCTCTCATTATGGACAATGAAAACATCACTGCAATAACCAGGTCAGGAAGAGTTTACCAGGAACCAGAAGTTGAGCTGCCTAAGTCCAAGGGCAAAGAGCAATGTCTGAGTCCTGAGCAACAAAAAGAAGAAGATGCTGCATTATTGAAAATTTTGGAGAAAGCAAAAGAATATAATATTGCCCATCAACTCACGAAACTCCCAGCTCAAATTTCAGTGATGGGACTACTCTTAACTTCAGAGCATCATCGGGAACAATTGCTCAGGGTGTTTAACAATGCTCATGTCACAAAGGATATAACGCCAGAGCGTTTGGGGCAATTGGTAGGTCAGATTCTGGAACCAAAGACCATTACCTTCAGTGAAGAGGAAATTCCAGACAGTGATAAGGAACATACCAGAGCTCTTTACATCTCAGTGCAGTGCAGGGGTAAAACACTTTCAGCAGTTCTGGTAGACAATGGATCTGGTTTGAATGTTTTTACATTAACTACTTTGGAAGGTTTGGGAATGAATATCAGTTATGTCAAGAAAAGGCCTATGACAATTAGAGCTTTCGATAATTCAACTCGACAAAATTTGGGAGACGTCGACTTAAACATTTCTATTGGACCATCCGAATTTTTGACCAATTTTCAAGTGGTTAATGTACCAGCTTCTTTCACTCTTCTTCTTGGAAGGCCATGGATCCATATGGCCGGAGCCATCCCTTCATCACTTCATCAGAGAATTAAATTCATTCAAGGCGACCAACTGATTGTGATTCCGACAGAGTCTTTGGCAAGTACCTTTGGGGATGTCCAAGAGTTGGGACAAGGGGCAGCTTTTATGACTTATCAATTCGAGGAGGTTACTTGTATTGCTCAGCTTGAAAGCGAGAAAGATGAATATATACCAGCAGCAGTGAGGATCATGGCAAAAATGAAGTACAGACCTGGTTTGGGTTTGGGCGCCCACCACCAAGGAATGAAGAAGCGGTATGTAGCACCTTGCTACACACCTCGTTTCGGAATAGGGTACAAACCAGAGTTGGAAGATTTCTTGAACAAGCTGACAAAAGGAAACTCATCAGTAAAGTCGGTGCCCCCACCTCCCCTATCTGTTACCTTTCCTACCAGTACTCTCAGACCCTCTGATTTTGAAATCTATAAAAACCTTCCTTTTGAGGAAACAGACCTAGAGCCAATTGTCAACCCTGCACCTAAACCTCAGCCAAAAGACGATCCTGCAAGGTTTCTTGAAATGTTCGAGGTGGCTCAATTGTTTGAAGAACTCGCTGTTGAAGATGCAGTCCAGATGGATTACGCAGCAGAGGAACAAGTGTGCACCCTCTCCAGTGCTTCGCAAGCATCATCCAGTTCTGTTCCGCTCATACGAGCTAGTTCTTCTCCTCTCGTATGGTGGACCGATCCCATCACAGTTGAAGCAGCCAGAGGAAGGCAGGGAAAGAAGGTCGGACTAGTCAGACCATGACCCAGTTTCTTTCCTTTATTTGTTCTTTTCATCTTTGGGTCAAAAAGAGAAAAACCAAAAAGTTTTATTTTCTAGGCGGCTTTGTTGGTCATTTCAAAATAGTCAATAGTCTTTTGCTTTACGCATCTTTGTAAATATTACAAAACATCAGAAAATCAATGAAATTCATTTCTTTGTCTCAAGATTTGTTTCCTTTTGTATATATATAAAATTTTGGCTCATGATGGTATGACCTAAGTCTCCAAAAAAGGCTTAGTGATCTGAAGTCATTAAAAATCAAAAAAAAAAAAACACTCAAATACTAAGACCGAGCTTATTGGTTTGCCAGAGAATTGCCCAGGATAAAGCTAATTCAAATCATGAAATCAATCTTGAACTTTTGGAAGTAGAGTATGACGAAGAGGAAGAAGAGGAACCTCCACAAGAGATCCTCGACCTCCTTGAACAGTACGAAGGGATATGTAAACCTAATGAGGAGGACACCGAGACCATAAATCTCGGATCCAAAGATGATCCTAAGTGTGTGAAGATTGGCACTACAATGAGTCCTGATCAAAGGAGCGCTATGATCGACTTCCTCAAAAGTTACATTGATGTATTTGCTTGGTCATATGCGGACATGCCCGGCCTTGATCCAGAATTAGTAGTCCACAGATTGCCATTAAACCCAGGGGTAAAACCAGTTAAGCAAAAGCTCAGGCGGTTAAGACCAGAATGGTCTCAGAAGGTTAAAGAGGAGATCGAGAAGCAAATAAGTGCAGGATTTCTAGCAGTGGCAACTTACCCAGAATGGCTGGCTAATATTGTACCAGTGCCTAAGAAAGATGGCAAAGTCAGAATGTGCATTGATTATAGAAATTTGAACAAGGCTAGTCCAAAAGATAACTTTCCACTTCCTCACATAGATATCCTTGTCGATAACACAGCCAGACATGAAACCCTATCTTTTATGGATGGGTTTTCTGGATACAATCAGATTAAAATGGCCGAAGAAGATATGGAAAAGACCTCGTTCATTACCCCTTGGGGCACCTTCTGTTACAAGGTCATGCCATTTGGGCTTAAGAATGCAGGGGCAACGTATCAAAGAGCAATGACAGCATTATTTCATGATATGATGCATAAGAGTACAGAGGTTTATGTAGACGACATGATTGTCAAATCCCCATTAGCTGAAGATCACCCAGAAGATTTGAAGAAATTATGTGACAGGCTCAGAGTATTTGGTCTAAGGCTAAATCCAGCAAAATGTACGTTCGGAACAACGTCAGGAAAACTTCTTGGTTTCATTGTCAGTAAAAGAGGAATTGAAGTCGATCCAGCTAAAGCAAGAGCTATCATCGAGATGCCTGCACCTCAGACAGAAAAGGAAATTCGAGGATTTCTGGGTAGGATTCAGTATATCAGTCATTTTATTGCACAGCTTACTCCGATTTGTGAGCCGATTTTCAAATTGCTTAGAAAGAATGTGCCGACAGTCTGGTCAGATGAATGTCAACAGGCCTTTGATAAAATCAAGCAATATCTTCTCAATCCACCCGTACTTGTCCCTCCAACACCTGGACGACCGCTTTTAATGTACATCTCCATCCAAAAAACTTCAATGGGTTGTGTGCTAGCTCAGCATGATGAATCAGGCAGAAAGGAACAGGCCATCTATTACATCAGTAAACGTTTGCATGAATACGAAGAGAAGTACAATGCTTTAGAGAGGACTTGTCTAGCATTGGTTTGGGCTACCCAGCGCTTACGACATTACTTATTGTCCTATCATGTGATTTTGGTATCAAGAATGGATCCACTCAAGTACTTACTGGAGAAACCTGCTACTTCAGGAAGAACAGCCAGATGGCTCATGATGTTATCAGAATTTGACATCACATACATGACGCAGAAATCAATCAAGGGGCAAGCAATTGCTGATCATTTGGCATATAACCCATCGTCCGACTATGTTTCAGTGCATGACCAGTTTCCGGATGAAGCTATTCTAAGTTTAGAACCAGAAGATCCTGATTATATTGGATGGGAAATGTACTTTGATGGAGCCGCAAACCAATACGGGAATGGGGCAGGAGCCGTTTTAATCTCGCCAAGAGGAGCTCATCTTCCTATCTCAGTCAAACTAAAGTTCAGATGTTCAAATAATGCTGCAGAATACGAGGCATGTATAGCTGGACTCAGAGAAGCACATTGTATTGGCATAGAAGAGATTGATGTTTATGGTGATTCATCACTGGTAATTTGTCAAGCTAATGAGTCATGGGCAATCAAGGAAGAAAAGCTGATTCCGTATCTGGCATGCCTCAATGTTTTAATCACTAAGTTCAGAAGGATCACTTTCAATCACAGGTGTAGGACGCATAACAGATTCGCCGATGCTCTTGCGACCCTAGCTGCGATGGTTAAATTTCCTAAAGGAAATCTATTTTGGCCTATTGAGATTCAGCAACAAGACCAGCCAGCTTATTGTCTAGTTATAGAAGAGCGCCCAGATGACAAGCCATGGTACACAGATATCAAGCAATACTTGGATGACGGCACTTTTCCTCTGGAAGCCACCAAAACAGATCGTCGAGCAATCAGAAGACTCTCTATTCAGTTTGTTCTCTCAGGAGGAGTGTTATACAAGAGGTCACCCAATTTGATTTGGTTGAGATGCCTTGATAAAAAAGAAGCAGCACAAGTGGTTGAAGAGGTTCACGGAGGAGTTTGTGGTCCCCACATGAACGGGTTAATGCTGTCAAAGAAGATTCTTAGATTGGGGTACTATTGGACTACTATGGAATCCGATTGCTGTCGTCATGTTCAAAAATGCCATCAATGCCAGATTTACGCAGACCGAATCAATGCACCACCTACTACATTGCACAATCTTACTGCACCTTGGCCTTTCTCAGCTTGGGGCATAGACGTCATTGGGCCCATCACGCCGAAAGCATCAAACGGTCATCGGTTTATTCTTGTTGCGATTGATTATTTCACAAAATGGGTTGAAGCGGCCTCTTTTGCTAATGTCACAGCCTCAGTTGTTCAGCGATTTTTCAAGAAAGATATCATTTGCAGATATGGGGTTCCGTATGAGATCGTCACAGATAATGCTCTCAATTTCTGCAACAAAGGTATGACTGAACTTTGCCAGAGATTCAAAATCCAGCATCATAATTCTACACCGTACAGACCTCAAGCCAATGGTGCAGTCGAAGCCGCAAACAAAAATATGAAGCGAATTATCGAGAAGATGGCAATTAGGTATTCTGCCTGGCATGAAATGCTCCCATACGCACTCATGGCCTACAGAACATCGATTCGCACTTCGACTGGTGCGACACCATTCTCCTTAGCATACGGTATGGAAGCTGTCTTGCCTATTGAGGTAGAAATTCCGTCATTACGAGTGCTCATGGAAGCAGAAATTGAAGAATCAGAATGGGCAGAAGCCAGATATGAACAGTTGCATCTGATTGAAGAAAAGCGACTGAAAGCCATAGATCACTCTCAAGCCTATCAGAGGCGTATGGCCAGGGCGTTTAATAAGAAAGTCAAGCCCAGAGATATCGAAGTTGGTGACCTTGTTCTCCGGAAATTGTTGCCAAATCGTCCAGATCCGAGAGGGAAATTTACACCAAACTACGAAGGCCCATACATTGTCAGGGAAAAGTTCTCGGGAGGCGCCCTTGGACTTGGACGTATGGATGATGAAGATCTTCCTGAGCCAATCAACGTAGATAAAGTTAAGAAGTATTATGCTTAGGATCCTATTTAAGAACTGCTTGTACTCTTAGCTTCTTTGGGACATGATAGGAGGCCGTATTTGGTGCCTGCTCTCCCTATAAATCATGTAACACCTACAATAAATCAATAAAGTTCGTTAGTTAACCCTTCGAGCCTAATAACCTCTTTTTCAAAAACCTTTTATCGGGACACCTTGCACTTAGTCTGCTATGAACTACGTCATGACCTGATCCTGAAAAAGGTACGTAGGCAACCTGGAAATCAGGTGCGGTCAAAATTTTCAAACCATTTGGACAAAGCAACTCCAATTCAAAAAAAACAAAAAAAAACAAACAAAAAAATCCAACAAAAAAGAAAAAAAAAAGAAAAAAGGGAATAGAGAGGTTGATTGAAAGAAAAAGAAAAAAATCAATCAAGAGGTGTTCAAGAAAAGACAGAATTCCTGTAAGCAGAAAGGATGTCCCAAACTTTCAGTCCCCTCAGCCAACGTTTCGTCCCATCTCAAGTCCTCCTAGATCCCTTAGAGACTAAGAGTACAAGCAGTCATCAGAATAGTATTCGAGGTAGAACAATGGCATTCAAAGCAATGAAGGGAGTAAAGCCTCCATCGCGGGCATGAGTAAAAACCGGAAACGGCCTCACTGTGCAAAAATTACGCGAACCCCAGCTCTAGTCTTGTGACTAGGGGCAAAAGAGGGAAAATAATTTGTTCAATTTCGCAGGCATGAGTGAAAACCGGAAACGGCCTCATCGCGCAAAAATAATGCGAACCCTGTGACTTGGTCATTCCAAGGGTAAAAAAAAGGAAAAAAAAAAAGTTGAAAGAGGTCCAAACAGCGAATTTGGCAAAGACCATTTGTGCATCAATTTTTCAGGCAATCAGTCACTGTAATAAGAGCAGAATCGTACTGCAAATAAATCGCGGGCATGAGTGAAAACCGGAAACGGCCTCAATGCGCAAAAATCATGCGAACCCCAGCTCTAGTCTTGTGACTAGGGGCAAAAGAGGGAAAATAATCTGATCAATTTCGCAGGCATGAGTGAAAACCGGAAACGGCCTCATCGCGCAAAAATGCAAACCCGTGACTTGGTCATTCCAAGGGCAAAAAAGGAAAAAAGATTGAAAAACAGTTCAATAGCAAAATCTGTAGAAGACCATTCGCGCTTCACTTTTCAAGCAAATCAGATTTGTCTCAACAATCCATTTGTTCACAAGACTCTGTGTAGTGCCAATATAGCTCAGGGTGAGACCAAACTTAGTTTTACTTATCCTGAACAATAATGATCAATAAAGTCATGATTTCTTTTGGTCATACTGTACTGTTCGAAAACGCCAAATATTTTCATGATTTTTAAATGCTACATCCAAAAGGCAATTCCCTTGCAAACTCGAAGGCAAAGTATAGTATTTCACATGATTTCAAAAGCCATTTTTTAAAATAAATTTTACAATTCTCAAAAAAAAAAAAACAAACAACAAACAACAAAAAAAAAAAAAAAACAAAAAAAAAAAATGGTATCAGAACACCCCATTTTTTACACCCCTAAAATTCTTTTTCTAATTTAATTTAATTAATTATTTTTATATATTTCTTTAATTTATGTTTCATTTTGTTTTGATTATTTGTTTGGTCTCAAGAGAGAGAGAGATTGAGAGAGTTGGAGAAGGGCCTCAGGTCCAAGTCCAAGACCAAGACCAAACCCCATCCAATTCCTAAAAAAAAACCAAACCCAAATTCAATCCAGGGTCTTCTAAAGCCCAAAAGCCCATACCCATTATATAAAATCAAGAGTGGGGTATTCAAAACCCCAATTTCTTTGGCGTGAGAGCAGCAGCCTCATTTCTCTCCCTCTCCTGGTTCTCCTCTTCACCGGAGCTCTTCTCCGTCTTCTTACCCAAACACCATCGCCGGCAGCAGCTTCAACATCAACCACCATCGTCGCCGACGAATACGTGTTCTCCTCATGGAAATCAACGACGAGTTCCATTCCCAGTGGCAGCATGTCAACTGAATTCAACCCATCTCCTCCGGCCAGCGTCTCCATTTCCGGCCACCGTCCACCTCTCCAGTTTATCGGCCAGCATCTCTCACGTAACATCTCGGTCATTCTCCCTCATTCAGTTTCTCTAGTTTTAGATCTTGGAAATTCCATATCTAATTTCTTAGATCTCTTCACTTTTCTCAGAAGCTCGTCTACGCCGATCGTCACTATCCGGTGTCTGTAGCTCATCGTCTCACTTCATCGTTCTCTCAGGTATGTGAGTCTCCATTTCACCAATTTTCTTCTTCTCAGTTCTTCTAAATCTGAAGTTCCTAGATCTAAACCTTAGATCTAGAAATTCAAATCTAGAATTTCTAAATCCAGGTCTATTTTCTGTGATTTCACTTCTATTTCACTCATTGTTCAAATCTAGAAGTTTCTCAGTCCTTTTGTTCAGATCCAGATCGTTGGAATCCCCATCTCCGGTGATCTTTCTTCCCTGGCGGTAATTACTACCGTTTCTAGCTAAGCCATCCTCGGGTCCTCTTCGCCATCTCCAAGCTCCTATGTGACCCTTTTCCTTCTAGATCTAAATCCATAGACCAGGAAATTCGAATCTGGGTCTGTAGATCTAGAGCTCTGTTTGCTAATCTTCTGATCATCTCGTTTATTTTATTTTATTTATTTATTTTATTTATTATTTATTAATTGCCTGTGCCTGTGTTGTGCCTGTGTTCTTTATCTGTGCAGGAGATCACCATTCCAGTACTCTTATCTCTCGTTTTTTTTTTTTTTTTTTTTTTTTTATATATTTTTGGTATCCATTGTTCTGTGGATTTTTCCTTTTTTTTTTTGAGAGAGATAGAGCGGTCCTTCTACTTCTCAACCGTCATCAACTCTCCTAACAGCCCTCGCAGGTATATTTCTACCCCTATTTTTATTTAATACCTTTCATTTATTGTAGTGTAATATTTCTTTGGATAGTTCAAAGCTTGGGCGGGAGATTTGAATCATTGGAAGCCCCTAGAATCATTTTAAAATTATAGGGCCTATTTCTCGAGACCTTAGAAAGATAGCAGACCAAAGCCAATTGACCATTAGTGGTCAATGGGCCTTGGCCCCTTAACTTTCTCTTTGGGCCCATTTATTTTGTCGTGTATGTATATATTATCCATGTGCGTGCAATAGGAATAGGCCGCGATTTTCTTTTCCTATTTTGCCTACATTGGGCACTTAGATAGTTTTCCTTTTTTAACCCTAAAATAATTGGCCCACCCCGTTTAGTTAGTCCTACGAAAAAAAAAGAAACAAAAAAAAATAAAAATAAATAAATATAAAAAGATTAAAATAAATTAAAGGTACTGGTCTATCCTCCCTTGGGACCTAGAGCAGGGTCCGTATTTAAACCATAGCCTCTTTTGGTTTAAAGCCGCTCGATCCGCCCTGCTCTTTGCCTTTAATTAAGTCAGTTAGGCTTTATTTTTCTTTTTTGCCTACCTTGGGCTTTAGTTTAGTTTTTGACTAGTTAAAACTTGCCAAAATTAAAAAAAAATATACAAAAAAATCGAAAAATACAAAATAACAAAAACATTAAAAAAATCTAAAATGAAAAAGAAGAAATCTACCATAATAAATTAACGCCCCCTAGAGCTCCCCCACGAGCACCTAGCTACGTAACCATCTCCCGGAATGAGATTCATAAATCTCAATTCCGCATCCCCCCAACTCAAACACGAGTTGGAAGTGACCACACTCCGAAACGAGTATAAAAACAGTCACGGACCCCGAACTACTATGAGGGTCTGATTCCGACTAACCGGATAAGTAGGCAGCCCAATCAGGGTTCGACCCCAACCAAAAATAAACTTTTTTTACACCCCATTTTGATTTCGATTAGCAAAATTAATAAATTTTATGAAATGTTAAGTGAATTTTTTTAAATGTTTGATTTGGACCTAATGAGTAGGTTACCATCATTGGATGGAGGTCCTGGGGTGCCTAACCCCTTCCCCAGGACCTAAAGGGATCTCTTACCTAGATTACTCTGGACCGTAGACCCCCTCATTTGGATTATCTCGGGATCCTACTTCCCCTAAGTAGATGGCGACTCTTAAAAATAAATTTAGCGTTATTCCTCTACTCTCGGACCTTATCTTGACACTTAGAGTTGAGAGGGGAGGAAATGCGGTAAATTTATGTGTTTACATAGATTTTTTTAAAAAGTCATATTTTTAGGGTTTTAACCCTTGGGGCTATAAATAGGGGTTCTATTTCGAAGTTTTTAAGGTTCTAAACCATTTCTAACTGAATTTGGCAAAGGAAAAGAGGAAACCTAGGGTTTTGAGGGAGAAATTGCTTAGAGAAGAAGGAAATTGCTAGGAGATTGCAAGGAGAGCTTGGAGATCTTCTTCAAAGCTTCTTGGGAGCGATTTAGATCAAAGGAAAGGATCCCTAAGGTCGATATACTATCCAAATCAACCCTATTATGATGTTTTGTGAATGTTAATATAATACAAATGATAGAAATAGAAATTAGATATGTTTTTCTCTAATTTTGCATGAATTAAGCTATTATGGATGAAAATGGAGTTTAATAATATGGATGAAATGTATGGAGGATGAGAAATACTATGGAGGATGGGATGAATATATGGATGTGAAATGTATTTGGGTTGCATGGATGGATTATGATGTGGTGAAATGTTGGAAATGAGAAAGGGCAATGTATTCATAAATTACGTACCCAAGGTGTTTGTTGAAATGCTTGAGAGGTTAAATACTAATATGGTACTATGAAATTGTTGGAAATTGATGTTGAATTATGCTAAGAATCATGATAAGGTATTTATATGTGAATGTTCGTTAAGTTATGTTTAATTATTTACATGGTAATTGATATTCGGGAAGGTAAGAATTTAGAGGAAAATCTTTCAAACCGAGAATTCTCTAACTATATGGTATGAGACAACATAGTAGAGTTTCCATGGTGGGAGATTGAAATCTAAATGATTAACAACTCGAATGTTAATTACGACACTTATGCACAAATGCACGTGTATGTTAAGATAAGAGTCTCACAAATCATACATGTGGACCACAAGCATAAGCATTACATACTTCTGATGTTCTGAATAAGTCTAATGAAGGATCTGAATAAATGCATGTTCTAAATAAGCTGCTCAAGACTCATAACCATAAGCATTGTATACGTCTATCATTCTGAATAAGCATAATGATGGATCTGAATAAGTGCATAAGCATCTCACAAGCACGTGGTCTTATAAGTATAAACATCTCATAAGTATGTTGTCTTCTAAGTCTAAGACTTTCACAAGTACACGAGTCAAGGTGATGATATGATGTATATGAACACATGTTCTTCCACACTCTGATTATGTTATTATGTTATTGGATATGGTTCTAACTAAGTGCAGGTATACTATGTTGTTGGTTGAATTTTATATATACCGAGTATTTTTGTACTCAGCCAGACTTTTGTCTTGGCAGGTTTAGAGCAGGAGCACATGGCAGAGCCGTGGATTGAGGAGGCTTATGTCGAAAAAGGAGGAAAATGTGAGCCTTCCGAGGAGGGAGCCAGGGGTTTTGATGATTACCCCTATTAGTTTATGTTTTGTTTTGATTAAGAGATTTATAATAGACTCTTAGAAGATGTTACTTATTAGACTTCTTTATAGTTGTGTATCAGACTATTTAGTGGATTGTATATGTTGGTCATAGACTTGAGCAGGATGGTTTGAGTTTATAATCGAAATTTTATTACTTTCATTTTTGGAGACTTATGTTAGTATACCTTGTATGTATGGATTTTAAGCAGGTTAAAGAAATGTGACGATTCCAAAGTCTTATTTTAACCTTGTAGGATTTTGGGGTCGTTATAGTTATACTATATTTTTTTTATGTAAATATTGTTTATGAATCAAATTAGTTGTTTTAAATAGAACCCTACCCGATCATAAATGGGTCAGTAAAACTCACCCAGAACAGTGAAATGACCGGTGTTTACTGTTTAGCTCTAATGCATGGGTCGTCTCAATGTGTTTAAAGATTAGGATCAAATCGTTAATATGGATTTTAACAGCTGTAAATAGTTGATCCTAATCTTCAAACACTCAAGCTGGGAAAAAATCCAGGAAAGAACACAGAGGAAAATTATATGTGCCTTTCACCACAACTTTGATCCTAGGTAAGTGTGGGGAGGGTATGCTGGTTGAAATATCCACATGATTCACTAACCTCAAACAAATACTAACCACACTAATTGGGGTTACGACCTATGCCTTAGAACAAACAATAACTAAAATGTTAAGTCTCTTATGAATTCATGTAAGATTGTTTGATTTATTATTGCAAAAATGAAACAAATTAAACTAGATTGTGAGCAATCGTCTTCTCTAAAGCAAACCATCTATTCGCTGCAATATGCCACCATATAGGCCGTACATTTAGCCCAAATTTTTTTCACTAAGGGTGCGTTTGAAATAACTTTTCTATACCTAAATAGGGTTAAAAATAATGAACATTATTACAAGGATTTTAATAGCCCAATGAACATTATTACAAGGATTTTAATAGCCCCAATCGCAAACCTTCCAAAGACGCAACTGGGTGGTTACAAATGTCAAACATTATCTGATTTTTATTTATTTAAACTGTTAAAATATGAAACATCTCCACGTGTTACCCTAATCTTGCATATGTGGAAAAATTTGGAGTAAATGCTATTGGGGCTAGCACTCCTCTTATTACAATGTACATGAGATTTCGAACGGGTCCAAAACAAAATTTAGCCAAAATATTGGAGAAGCTTACACGGCAATTTTTAAACATTGAAAGAAATCTTATAATTTAAATACATTTAGCAAAGAGGAAAGATGAGGTAGCAGTGGAGCACAGCTGAACTATATTCTAGCACATGTTCCTACCTCATGCTCATCAATTGGCAAAATCTGGATGTTAGGTCCAAGAGCGGTGCCACATGGGGCCCGAGGGGGCTGAAGCCCCCCTGAAATTTGAAAGATAAAATAAAATCATATAGTATTAATAGGGGAGTAGCTTGGGAGAGGGGCAGAGCTGGGGAGGGGGGCTCTAGCCTGCTTAAACTTTTGAGAAAAAAATATATTCTATACAAGCAGACACAAATAGACGCAATGAACCATAAACTAGGCCTTCAAAAAAAAAAAAAAAAAAAACAGGGTAGGGTTTATGCCCCGAACCCCCATTGTTAGCACCCCCTTGCAAGAGAATCCTGGCTCCACCCCTGGTTAGGCCACTCCTCATATGGGCCATATGTAAAATTGAACTAATCAAAAACCTTAACCATTTGTTGAAGAGCTAAAATTTGGAAGGCTCAAGGAAATTCATGTGACTAGTTATAGAAAAACTCCATAGATTGGATGGTACCATTTTTTACTTGGTAAATATTTCAGGATCATGGCCCATACTATGTGTACCCAACATTTGGAGGGCCGTACCCCAAATTCCCTTCTTTACAAATCTTCCCACAAGAAGCTTATCAATACCTTCTCTCAGCATCGAACAGAACATTCCAAAGGAATCATCTGCAAGCCCATGAACAGCATACCCACCATTCATGGAATTCCAAGAACCTACATCCCTTCCAGACATCAGGTAGACTGGGTAAACCCGAGGCGCATGCAAGACCCCACAACCCACATGAACCGGTAAGCCCAAGGCTTCCGAGCATCCTCCATCCTTCCACATTTCGAATGCAAATCAACTAGTGCACTCTACAAAAACAAATTCTCAAAAATTCTACTCTTCACAATACACCCATGTATCTTTTTCCCTATTTCTAGACACCGCAAACTTGTACATGCCCTCAAAACACTCCCATAAGTAAACAGGTTAGCCTTAACACCCATCGTGTACTGAGGGGTCGATGGTTGTAATATCCACCCTATGCCAAGCTTCAAATGCTGTGCATTACCCACTAACCTAGAACAGATCCTAACACTAATAACCGGGGTTGTGTCCGAACCATATGACTTGTACCGCCCAAAAAGCAAGCCTCATAGAATTTTATGAATTATCGGTGCTGTGTTAGTTCAGATCAGAAAAAAATAATAATAAAGAAAGACACATATGGGGGCTGAATGATACTGAATCCCATGAAGCAGGGAGTAGAAGTGAAAAATACAGAAGTATGATTTTCACAAAAGATAAATACACATGTAAATGCAGAAATTAGAAAAGACACAGTGAGTAGAACTCTGTAAAAGCAGAAATGAGAAAAGAGTCTTGTTGATGTTAGAACTATGATTGTTGGGTTATGCATAAGAATTGTTTTCACATTTTGGGTATTGCAGTCTCATGTCACTGTTGTTTTGGTTGAACAGGAACGTTAAGGATATTTTATTTGGAATTCCATATGGTATTATCAATCCCATATATACCTTTATGTTATGTTTGGTTGTCGAGAGAATATGTGAAAATATGGAAGAATAAAAAATAAAAATTTTATTTTTAATTCAATTTTTAGTTGTGTTTTGTCCAAGTTTGAATTTCTTTTTCATGTTTTTACTTACTAGCGGAGACCCCGTGCGATGCTCGGGTTAGGAAGACAAAATAGTAAATTGAGATAATAAAATAGAAGTATTATGTTAATAAAATTGTAATAAAATACACAACATGTATAAAAATACAAAGCATGAAATTGATATATCAAATAACATAAAGAAACTTTAAATGACATAAAATAATCAAATTAACATAATGTATAATATAATCAAATGCATAATACAAAATATATATATATAAAAGAAGATAAAACATGAAATTGAAATTTCAAATAATATAAGAAAATTTTAAATGACATAAAATAATCAAATTAATATTATATAATCAGAAGTATTTTCATTGACATCCCAAAAACATAACCAAAAACAAAAACATATAGTTCAGTTTAACCCTATGTGGGGCGTCACACAAGCTATAGCTTCAATCTTTATGAATTAAACGGACTTCAAAACCTCATAAAGGGAGGTAAAGGGACACATGACTAAGGGTATCCTAAGGGTTAGTAAATCTTGGCTAAGGGTATCCTAAGGGTTAGCAAATCTTAACCACGGTTAAGGAAGCTAAAAGGGACACATGGCAAGTTAGAGAGCTAGGCTAGGGGCTAGGGCAGACTATTTTACTATAGCCCAGCAAAATCCTAAGAGTAGTCTTTCCATACTATTTTACTTCTGACAATTCAGTTTTATGATAATCTTCACCTTTGGGATGGTTGCTGCCATATGTGGATCAACTCGAAATGAACCTATTGTGGTTGGAAAACCATCAACCTTTATGATGGAATTTTTACTACTGAGGTAGGCAAGATCAATGGAAACTTAGGCGTAGTTATATTATATGGACCTAGGTATAATGAAACATTTCACCAGCCAACACATTATTCTGTAGCATTGACAGTGAGTAAAAAATCTGGATGGAGACATCCCAAGAGTGAAATCAAATGTTTGTTTGGTTAGTAAAATATCATGATATGTTGAATCCATTCATGACACTACTCAATATACATGTAGTAAGCCATGCACAGAGACAGTTCCAGAGATTTATCAGTACCTCCAAGATGTGTATGGTGGGTGACAGATTGGACACTGATATTCTAAAACCAGAAAAATGTTTCGAAAATTTTCAGAGTTTGTATATCAAAGGTTCTATACATGATGATGAAATCAACTGTTACTACGACAATGCACTTTGCTGATTTGCAGGGAAATATGAATCCCGGCACAGACTGTCACTCCGTGAAGTTGTTCTTGGATCAAGTAAGGAAAGCAAAAGAAATGAAAATTGACAAGTAGTGAAGTTTCTATGATCCCTATTTTTGACTTGATAATAAACACACATGGTACCTCTGCATAGTTGAGTCAAATATTTGTAATTATTACTAATTCTGCAGGTGTTCTATTATAGATTAATTCAAAGTTTGTTTGTTTTTTCTTTTCAGAAAACTGACACTTAAATGAAAGGGAACAGAACATTGCTTAATTAGTTTCATTTGTGTTAGTTTGTTGACTTATAAATGAACACAGTTGAGTTCAAACTTTTACGAAGGGTGCTGTGCATCTTGCATTAAGTCGAATGAGTATTGAAACTGCACTAATTAGGAGGATGCCTTAATCTATCTGTGGGAATTTTACAGGGTGCTCAATGCACACTAACATAAAGTATTAATAAATGTCCAGTTGAATAATTGAAATTTGCTGATATCATAAATCATTTTACAGGTAATGGGCTGTTGTTTAAGAAATATTTAAAACCATACAAAACCACTTTTGGGGTACTTCTGAAGCAAAAGTATTATTTTCTATAAAGGATGATGCTTGTAACATATATATTAAAGATCCAGTTTTGAACCATCATATGTCCAAGGTTCAATTTTGCAGCTAAATTAGAGATTTCATATAATTTTTGCTCAAATGAATAACAAAATCAAATAACTGGACTTTTTTTCTAATCGGTAAAGAGCATATATATTAATAAAGAAAAGGAAGACACACAACACAAGGTTCACCAATGCAAAGAGGGAGAGGTGGTGCGGACTGACCTGTGAAACCGATGCGCTGCCTGGATGACGGAGTGGGACGCCACACACAATCGTCTAGAGGCCAAGAAGAGAAGAAATGATGGAGAGAGGGAAGGGAGATGGAGAAGGTAGTGCAAGCCTTGTGAGGAAAATGTATCTCTAATAAGGGAGAAAAAGGAACGGTCATATTCCTAGGAAGAGGAATTGCTTTGTTGGAAATAAAAACTTTCCTAGGAAAGAGGAAAATGAACCAACCCCTTGGCTGTTGTAGCCACACCGGTTAGGAGAAATAAATGATAAAGAGAGAACACTTACCCTTGGTTGTTGTAGCCACACCGGTTAAAAAGAGAACACTTACTCTTGGCTGTTGTAGCCACACCGGTTAGGAGAAATAAATGATAAAAGAGAGAAAACTTAATTTAACCAACTTAAGAGAACACACACTTAATTTAATCAACCTAGAGAACACTTACCCTTGGCTGCTGTAGCCACACCGGTTAGGTTAGGAGAAATAAATGATAAAGAGAGAATTTGGTGATGTGGCAACAAAAAGGGAGAAAGGAGATCAAATAGGGGTGCCACATTGGCACCCTAATTTCTTTAGTATATAGTACAGATTTTCTCGGCAACCAAACATAAGGTTAGTATTAGCTCCTGGAGATCCAAGTTTGCATCGATCATTTTGTTTCTCTTCAACAAGAAGTCTTCACTACAAACCATTGTGAAACTCAAATGAACATGGGCTAATATCCTTCAGCAAACATGGAATTACAAAAGAGCATGTACAAAACAAAAGGAAGAAGCTCAGAACCTCCAAATGCAAGAAACAATGTATTAGAAACAGCATTTGCACCTACTATTTGGGGGTTTTACCAACCTTGGTCTTCATTTGGGATTTAAGCCCAGCCAACTCTCTCTCCAACTGCAGAATCCGAGCTTCAAATCCTGGTTCCTGACTGGACAAAGCTGGTTTGCCGGTATTGGTTAACCTGGACTTTTCTAGGAATTTTAATCTTTTTGAGAGTGGCTCGTCTTCGTCGCTTGAAGATTGAATAGTAATGGTGTAACTCTTTGAAGGAAATCCAATACTAACTAAGCCATGGCTTTCATCCTTCTTTCCATTTGCAGGAGTCTCAAGTGGCCTCTTCACATTCTTTGAACTTCGTCGTTGCATTGAGGTTTCATTAAAGGCGTGGCAACGAGCTAACATGGACTGCTTCCACCATTCACACTATCTTGTGGTGACATTCGAATCCAAGAACCGAGACCGGACATAGAATTTAGCATCTCTAATGGACTGGTCATAGGTTCTCCAGGCAATTTTCGATGTTGAATTGGCACGGATAAAAGTGTTGTATTTTGTGTGTGAGGTTCTTTGGTGTTGTTGGTGTTGTGTAAAAAGTGTAAAACTTAATTTTTGCCTTGTGTTTTTAGTCCCACATCAGAAAGAGAGAAAGTTGTGAAAGAGTTTATAAACTCTAACACTTTCATACTTGGGTAATAGAAAAGGAGTGGGCTAGGCCCTCGCGCATGTGTGAGACCCAAGGGGAGGCCAAAGTGGTTTCAATGGAAATTTAGCGAGCCGAGTTGGAAACCCTTCATGCGCGCCGGTGCGCAAACATCAAAAATACACACGCGCGGCCGGCTGAGTTAGGTCCCGCGCGCGGGGTCTTGAATGGTTTTTTGTTTTTTATTTTTTATTTTATTTCTCCTCGACTTTTGGGTTACTAAAAGTTACCGTTTTATTACTGTTATAAAATATTTAATCACTCTATTAAAAACGGTATTAAGAATTTAATTTCCTATTTCGGTTTCAAATCTCAAAGAATTTCCTTTTGATTTTTAGAAATTCTATAGATCGTTGTGCCCGCATTTATCCTACGAGCATCACAGGTTGAGAAGAACCTGTAGGGACGGATTTCACCTTAAGGTCAGCGTGTCATAACACGTGCCTCGATCTTCTCTACTGATGAGTTGCTGGTGATCTACAGATTTTTTGTTGCTGTTCTCAAACATACAGATTCTGGAATTCTTATCTACGGGTCTACTGCTACATACGAATTGGTGATCGATAAACTCTGCCTTTTAGCATACAGATTATAACAAAAAGTACCCGGAAGATCTTGATCCATTCCAAACATCATAGCCACTCTATTTGGAAGATACTGTTCGATACAATCTAGTCCAACTAGTTCACAAGCCCTTAAGCAACGCGCAAATGATCGAAGCTCATCTTCCACAACTGGGGCATTGGATAATTCATCTCTCTCCATGTAAAACGAAGGAATTTGCCAGTTATTCAGACTAGCAGCATAAGTTCGCCACTGAAAATTTTCAACTAACTTCAATGTATATAGATCTCACGAGTGGAAGTGTCAAATTAGAATTGAGTTTGTGCCATCGAGCCAGTCTAGGTTCATCAGGGGGAAGTGAATTCGGGGTCTTTGGTCTCAGGACTGGAAATCGCTCCCAGGCCCATGCTTGCAGTAATTGAAATGGTGCCCAAACAGTAGCAGATTTGTCAGAAGAAACAACTTGGTCGTTCAATAACCTCAAATCCCTGTAAAGGGTAGCTAGAATTGCTGGAGCGAGAGCTATAGTTATGCCTTGAGCCAAATGGATTGCAATTGAGAAGACATGCCTTCCTATTAGTTCTTCAGGGTGAGAAGGGAATACGTACCTTGACAACCACAAGGTGAGAAATGCAACATGCTCTAAATCGCTACCAGACTCCATGAAATGGTTCATCCAACTGGAGTGTGAGGCTTTTCGCGCTTTGCTTTTATAAAATCTCTTGTGCTCTTTGGTAATCTCGTCTTCGATCTTTACCAGTTCCTCGGAAAGAGGACTGGTAATGGGTTCGCCGAGAACTGAAAACCCCCCAAGAATCATCATGTCTTCGAAGTATAAAAGTATTGGTCTCGGGACACCAAACCTCTAACAACACAAGAACCAGAGAATGGGTAGTTCGGATTTCGTACGTAGCACTCATAACAGCATTGAAAATGCCAGTTTTAATCCATATGGGCTTATGTTTTTGAGCCATTGAAGCAAGCAACCCATTCTCTCCATTTCTTCTGAGGAATTCTCCAGCCTTTAAAGAGAACCTTGTGAAAGATGGTTTCAGCTAAGAGGGGTAAAAGCGGAACAGCAGCTACCTTGTCAACATGCTTAACACAGCGTCTCAGAAATCTAGCGATTCTTAGCGTTGGTTTTCCACCAAGAGGAGACACCATTTTCCCTTCTCTCTCTTCTACAATGGTGTCTTCTTCTTTATTAGCCATTTTGGAAAAGAGAAGAAGAAGAAGAAGAAAAAACAAGAAGAAAAAGAAGAGTCTAATTGGCTGAAAGTATGATATGACCAGATTCAGAAGAAATCGTCTGACATAGGAGGTAATCATGACGGAGGCCTAGAAAGTGGCTGAAGCAACCGTCAGTTCTTTGTGTGATTAATGGCTTACTTTACATTAATTGCTGCAATCCTATTGTCGAGAAAATGAGTGAAAAAACGAGAAAATGAAATGAAATTGGACAAAATTCGTATTATATTAAGAAATCTAAAATTTTCTAATCTTTCTACCTATTTTTCACACCCGTCTCTTGCGCTAGGGTGTGGCGTCTCAGGTAGGGAGGTCTGCCAATCCCCCGGGGTGATGAGTTGCTAACTTCTCTCCCATGCTAGCCACTACCATGAGTAAATGATAACAAAACAGTTTAAATATAAAGAACAGCTCTGCTTCATCCCGTTGAAGCGAACTCCTCTGTTTTTACTCTATCCGGTGGTAAATACGTAATTATAGTGTTATAAAATTGCCTTAGTCTCCTTCAAAAAATTGTAAACATGTCACTGATAGTATAAAAAAGGGAGTGAAACAGAACTCTGGTAATTAAATAAAAATTTTTCTGCCTATTATCTAAGGGAGATTGTACCATAGCCAATCACCATTAAAGTCAAGGAGAGTTCAATCACACCCACAGGTTAACACGTGTGCTTGTCACCCTTATTAACTATGATTAAGATTCATTTCCATGTTTTTACTTATTCAAAAACCAAACATAAGGTTAAGGTTCAATAATCTAATCTTTGTTTTTAGAAACAAATATTAAAAAACTTTTAAAGCTAGTTAAGAACTTCTAATCCTTAGGGTTAATATATTTTAAAAATCAAGATTAAATTGTTGAACCTAAGGGTTAGTGAATCTTAACCCCAATTAATAAGGATAAATTGGACATGTATTGACTTGTGAGTGCGATTGAACTCTCTCCGAGTTCAATCACGATTGGTTTGATTCTCTGTTTCTAAGGCAACCAACAAACACCCTCAAGGGTTAATAAATTTTAACCACGGTTAATAGAGGTTTTTGTTTTTTCCGTTGAAACGGTTAATTGATGTTAAAGAGGACAAATGTTCACCTGTGAGTGCCATTGAACTCTTCCCCAGATTAAGCCAATCCAAGCGACCGCAAGCACCAACAGGTTTACCAAAAAAAAAACACCAATAGTATGGTGATCCTGGTATCAACCTTTAATCACCCAATAACAATGAAAGCCAAATTATATAACAAATTTGCATTTCTATTTCCTTTTTATCTAATTACAATTCTATATGAGGTGTTACATTGATCAAGTGGTAAAGTTGTTTATACTATAGGCCTGGTTTCAAGTCCCGCCCTCACCAATTTTCACCAAAGGATTGCATTATGTATGTTGGGGTTGTTCCCCAACTCCTCCCCCTTTGGGGCCAGTTCCGCACAGGTTTTCACGGACTTACCTGATGTGGCGGGTTGCGGGCTTGTGTCGCACCCTCTGGGATTAGTCCTAACCCAAAGGGTTGGGAACACCTCGAATTACCAAAAAAAAATTACATTGCTATTTCCTCTGCATCTACACTATACTGCCATTGTAATGTGTACAAAAATCCATAGTCTTCTATTTTGCATCTTCACAACAAGTCTCCCTTAAATAATTATAATTATAATTATACAGCCATTGAAATAACAGGAATTGGAAGCTATCAACTTCAAATTTAAAAGCTAATGTTCAGTTTGAGCCTTCATATGACACCCAAATTGGTGGTTGATGTATTTTTCTTTAAATTTCCAAACATTTAACTTAAAATGAAGAGCAATAAGCCGCTTTTATAGGTTTATTGGTTTCAAACAACTTGATCTGGTCAGTCTGTGCTTCAGAGTTCTTACATTTTCGCCTTTTTAGGCTTGAATATTGTAATGGGTAAATTTCGTAAAACCTAAGTGTGGTAGCAACGAGCTCGTCCTCAGTGTGGTGTTATCGTTTGAGCTCATTTCCGTCCACACCCTGACGACGGACCCGTGGTCTCGTGGACGACGATCACGTCCACACCCTGACGACGGATCCGTGGTCTCGTGGACGACGATCACGTCATCACTCTGACGACGGACCCGTGGTCTCGTGGACGACGATCACGTCCACACCCTGACGACGGATCCGTGGTCTCGTGGACGACGATCACGTCCTCACTCTGACGACGGACCCGTGGTCTCATGGACGACGACCACGTCCTTATTCGGACGACGTACCCGTCGTCTTATTGTCCACGACCGCGTATCCTAACACGTAATAAGATCTGGCGTTGCTGCCCAGTCACCTGGGACTGATCCTACCTCTACGATGGTAGGTGGGTAACATTGTCTTGGCATTAAATGACATTTAATGCTGCATTTAATGCCAGTCACCTCGGACGAGTTCCTACTCTTTGCCTGCTCTTTTTGTGTGCAGATGCGCGTGCAGTACGAATGATCGGGAGATCTATCTAAAATGATTACTGAAGTACACGTCAGGGATTCGAGGTATGCATGGACATCAATGGGTGCCTATGGCCATGGCAAGAGTGGTCTATATAACCCTGTGAAGAACAGTGTAAAAAGGGGGGACGAGAAATTGGGAGAGCTAAGACCTTCGAACTCTCTATTATATTCTTACTGTTCATCATCTCCTACACCCACTGACTTAATCATTGGAGTGCAGGTCAGGGTATCACACCCTCCACTCCAGCCTTCTACCAGCTAATCAGAACTTGGGAGGAGCTGCTGCTGACGCGTGTCCTTTCGGTAATTTCCCCTCACAAAATTGGCGCCGTCTGTGGGAAATCTTAACCGAAACCACCCTTTGCTCACACCACTTCTTTCAGTCAGCATGGCAGACCAAACTCCTCAGTCTATCATCGAGAACCAGCCCCTTCAAGCCATTTCATGCACTCCTTCCACCGCGCAAACGTTTGCATCAGGCCCATCTTCTGGATAACCAGAAAGGCCCATGACCATATCTGATCCCATCTTGTTACTATTACAACAACAACAGGCCACTCTGGCCCAGATAGTCAGCCAACAACAGTCACTGCAGGAGCGGCTTGATGCTTTGGAGCACGGAAACTTGGAGATCGATGACGAATCTCCTAGAGGAGGCTCTGCAGCTCGTAAACTCAATTTCCCTCCTTCTCCTCCCCCAGAGGAACGGCCCCGATCTCGCCGTCTGCGCCAGAGAATCTGGAAAGAAGATTCACTCTCACTCCTTCTACTGAAGAAGCTACCCACCCTCGTTCTCTTGGTGCACGTGCTGAACATCGAGATCTCCGTGTCAGCGACGACGGGTTGAAGACAGGCCTGACCCTCAAAGACGTGGAAACTTTGATTAATGCTCGAGTCAGAGGAACGACAGGTGGAGCCTCTCTCGATCAGTATGCTTAGAAGTATAAGGACGAGGAGGAGACGTCTCCTTTCTCCAAGGAGATCGTCGAATCCTATACCCCATCCAAGTTCACGGTACCAAACTTTGTCAAGTTCGACGGGAGGAGAGATCCTATTGACCACCTGACCGACTTCAAAAATGCTATGGCTGTCTGTAACCCGGATGACAATCTCCTCTGCAAAGCCTTTCCTAGCAGCCTGACTGGAGCGGCTGCGAGATGGTTCCGTAATCTACCCGCGGGGTCGATCAGATGTATGGCTGATTTGAGATCAGTTTTCATTGACCAGTACATCATCAACAAGAAGAAGAAAGTAGGTGCAGATTCCCTCTTCGCCATGAGAATGAAGTCGGCGGAATCCCTTAGAGATTTTATTCAACGGTTTACCGATGAAGTCTCTAACATCGACAAGATTGAGGACTGCACTTGCATAGCGGCCTTCAAGAACGCCATACCCAAGAGTTCCAAGCTCTATGAGTCTCTTGCCCTTGACTGTCCAACCAAGATGGACGAGCTGATAGTCCGTGCCTCTAAGTACGGAAGGATGGAGGAGGATATTGCAGCAACGACGAGGCCCAGAGCACGAGGGGTAGACGCTGTGGAGTGGGGAAGCAGACCCTCCTCAAAGAGAGGGAAGAGATCAAAGTATGAATCATCTTCCAGTGACGAGGAACCACGCAGACGCATACGACAGGAAAAAGTTGTGTACGTTGAACGACAAGGAGAACCGAACCGACTCTCGTTGGGAATCCGCCAAGATGCAGACTCGTCAAGGAGAACGGATCTACAGTCCAATTTCCGGCGAAGGGACGACCGTGCCTATCAGGGACGAGAGGAACCCAGGCATTACAAGGAGAGGGAGAATCGAGCAACAGAAAGACGTCCTTTCACGTCTCGTAGTGGTCAAGTCAACTTCTCAGCAAGCCCGGCGACGATCATGAAGACGATGGAAGACAAACCATACTTCGAATGGCCAGCGCGGACCGTTCGTGACGTCACCACGGGACCCAGGGCGCACGAATACTGTCAGTACCACAAATGCCATGGGCATCTCACAAATCGTTGTCGCATCTTAAGAGAATACTTGGAAAGATTAGTCAGTGAGGGCTATCTGGGAGAATACGTGGACTCTGGAAGAGAAGAGGGGCATATTACAGAGCCCTCCACTCGGTCTCACGAGGGAGAGCCATCCGGTCACATGAGCCGAGACGGAGAAGCACCGAAGGGAGTCATAAACGTCATCCATCGCGCTCGGGCACCGGAAGTAGATGTCGAGCAACAGTATCGAGCGAAGGCAAGGAAGTTATCACACGTGGCAAAAGTTTGTCAAGTGCGATCGACGACGAAGGAAGTCGAGCAGGCCCTATCGTTCACTGATCAAGACATGACAACTGTGGTTAGACCTCATTACGATGCTCTTGTCCTGTCTATGAGAATTGGCGATTTCGACATCAGGCGAGTGCTCATTGACCCTGGAAGCGGAGCAGATATCCTGTATCTCCATGCTTTCGCAAAAATGGAGTTGGACCCGGTGGTTCTTGTCCCTGCACAGACCCCCTTGATAGGATTCGAAGGAAGTTCGATGCAACCCCTAGGAGAAGTCATCTTGCCAGTCAAAGCTGGACCTATCACCCTACCCACCAGGTTCTCCGTTATCGACGCTCCGTCCCCATACAATGCTATCTTGGGGCGATGGTGGATTCACGAAATGAGAGCTGTTCCGTCTTCCTATTACCAGGTACTGAAATTCCCCACTCCGGGCGGACCACGTGAAATAAGAGGAGACCAGCTAGCATCGCAGAAGTGTGATTACGCCTCACCCAACCCGCTCAAATAGCAATTACAGGTCGGGTCCGTGGAAGAGGAGAGCACGGGTGAATCACTGGTAAACCATTCTGTTGAACCCACGAAGCTTGTCAACCTCGGGACGGAGAACGAGCCAAGAATGCTACAGGTCGGGACTTGTCTGACAACAGATGAAGAGCGGGAGTTGGTAAATTTTCTGAGGAAGAATCTTGACGTTTTCGCTTGGTCACATGAAGACATGACGGGTATCCGTCCTGAAATCATCTGTCACCACCTCAACGTTGATCCCGTAGTCAATCCAGTTAAACAGAAGCCTCGTAGACTCGCTCCAGCGTACCATGAGGCCGTCAATGAAGAGATCGATAAGTTAATTCGGCACGGGTTCATTCGTGAGGTCCAATATCAGGAGTGGATAGCCAATGTAGTAGCTGTTCCGAAGAAGAACGGGAAAGTCAGAGTCTGCATCGATTTCACTAATATTAATAAAGCTTGCCCGAAAAACTTCTTCCCAGTTCCCAGAATCGATAGACTAATCACAGCAACCGCGGGTCACGAGATGTTGAGCTTCATGGACGGGTATTCGGGTTATAATCAAATCCTCTTAGCGGAGGACGATCAAGAGAAAACGGCCTTCATAACGGAGCGTGGCCTGTTCTGTTACCGGTTCATGCCCTTTGGCCTGAAGAATGCCGGGGCCACTTACCAACGATTGATGAATCTGATGTTTGGACCCTTGCTCGGTAAATCGGTGGAGGTGTACATTGACGATATCGTTGTGAAAAGCCGAACTCGGGTCTCTCTTGTGGCTGACTTGGCAGAGCCGTTCTCTATTTTACGCACTTTCAATCTGAAGTTAAATCCTGAGAAATGCACATTCGGCGTCGCCTCGGGCAAATTCCTCTGTTATCTCGTCAGCCAACGGGGCATTGAAGCGAATCCCGCGCAGATCCGTGCTCTGATAGATATGCCGGAACTGAAGACAAGGAAAGAAGTTCAAAAACTGACGGGACGTATCGCTGCTCTCAACCGGTTCATATCTAAATCTTCTGATCGATGCAGACCTCTGTTCGAATTGCTGAGAAAGGATTCCGTCTTCAGATGGACAGAAGAGTGTTCCCAATCTTTCGCCGCCTTAAAGACGTATCTAGGCTCCGCTCCGATCCTTTCCGTACCTGAATCTGGTGAAGTGTTGTACCTCTATCTCTCCGTCTCGGAACGAGCCATTGGTTCCGTGTTTCTCAGAAATCACGACGGCGTAGAGAAGCCTGTTTATTTCGTCAGCAAAACATTCCACAAGGCAGAATCCAACTACAGCAGAATGAAAAAGGTATGCCTGGCTCTTGTCTTTTCCGCTGAGAAGTTACGTCCTTATTTTCAGGCACACACCATCGTCGTCATCACCATGTACCATTTGAAAACTGTGTTGGGACGACCTGAAACCGCGGGACGCATGTCGAAATGGGCCGTGGCGCTTAGCGAGTTCGATATCCAATATCAGGCCCGAACCGCAGAGAAGGGGCAGGCCATTGCAAGCTTCTTAGCCGATTTCCCCGTGGAGGAGGCCGAAACTTCAGCGGAGTCCGACCGTCACGAACTCCTAGACGATGCGGAGGAGGATCCCGTTGTGGAAAAAGGGGCTGGAGACGGAACCAAACTGACGGCGTGGTGCGATTGGCTCTTGTACGTTGATGGGTCGTCTAATGTCAGCGGTTCAGGACTCGGTGCGGTTCTTGTCAGTCCAGAACATGTTAAAGTGCAGAAGTTGACGCGCCTTGGTTATGCTGCCTCCAATAATGAAGCTGAGTATGAAGCGTTAATACTTGGGTTGCAGAGTGCCCGAGAGTTGGGAATTTCTAAGCTCCGAGTGTTTTGTGACTCACAGCTCGTGGTGAACCAAGTCAACGGTACCTATGAATGTCGAGATGAGCGAATGAGACGCCACGCTGCACTTTTACAAGAACAACGGAGGGCCTTTGATGTCCTCGAGATCAAACATGTCCGAAGGGATGATAACAGGCATGCTGATGCATTGGCCTACCTCGCCTCGATGATGCAAGCCGATGAGCCCAAAACAATCCTCGTGGAGTATCAAGAATACCCCTCTATTGAACTCCAAACGCAACGCACGGTGTTATCTGTAAGTCAAGTGCCGAGCTGGATGACGGGCATAGTTACTTATTTGAAGAATGGAATTCTCCCCTCTGATGCAAAGGAAGCAAGACGAATACAATATAAAGCTCCCCGTTACACCTTTGTGGACGGGAAACTGTACCGTAAATCCTTTGGAGGACCTCTTTTGAGATGCGTGCATCCTGAAGACATAGAGAGGATTTTGGCCGAGCTCCACGAGGGGATTTGCGGCATCCATTCGGGAGGACGGACTATCGCTCATTGTGCTCTGGGGCAAGGATATTTTTGGCCTTACATGCAAGCTGACGCACAGAAGTACGTACAAAAATGCAGTCAATGTCAGCGTCATGCGAAGTTGATTCATGCCCCCGCTCAAGAACTCAACATCATATCTCAACCTTGGCCTTTCGCTCGTTGGGGACTTGACATCGTGGGACCCTTTCCCAAAGCTCCCGGTAATTTAATTTTTCTGCTCGTGGCCACGGATTACTTCTCCCGGTGGATCGAGGTTGTTCCCCTAGCGCGTATTAGAGAACAAGAAGTGAAGAAATTCTTGTGGGAACACATTATCTGTAGATTCGGCATCCCGCAGTCCATCATTTCTGACAACGGGAAGCAATTCACAGGAAAGCTCATCGCCGACTTTTGCCAAGAGTTGAAAATCAAGCACATCTTCTCTTCTCCTTATTATCCCCAAAGGAATGGCCTTGCCGAAGCAGCCAACAATAATATTTTGAATGCCCTCAAGAGAAGACTGGAAGATTCCAATGGAAAGTGGACCAGCGAATTGCATAATGCGTTGTGGGGATACAGAACAACACCACGGAGCCCTACGAACGAGACCCCGTTCTCTTTAGCATACGGGGCGGAAGCTGTTGTTCCCACTGAAGTCTTTCTGCCAACAACACGTTCCCGAAAGAAACACAGAGAGGAAGACAAAAACGTCGAACTAATGGCTATTCATTTAGACTTGCTGAAAGAGAAGCGAGAAGATGCCAGCATTCAGGTGAAACGGTATCAGCAGCAACTACGAAAGGCATACAACAAGAAAGTACGGAAAAGGACACTTCAAGTCGGAGACCTCGTTCTTCGAAAAGTTTTCCAAAACACTCGAGAAGTCAATAGTGGGAAACTGGGTCCCAACTGGGAAGGGCCATATATCGTGGACCGTGTCGGGAGTCCCGGGATGTACTACCTTAAAGACTTACAAGGTAATGTAATTCAAAAATCGTGGAACATTATGAATTTAAAACAATTTTTCCAGTAAAGTTGTGTTATGAATTACCACGAGTTAATTTTTCCAATAACAGTACGTTGTAAAACATTCTAGACGAATTACCACGATGGGTACATTTCACTCGCACAGGGTACTCACCACGGGACACGGGCGGCTCATACAAAGGAATTGCCATCTGAGCATCATAGCGGCTTATACTAATGGAATGTCCTCTGAGCATGGTATCCCACCGCGAGTTACCACGGCGAGCGCATTTCATACGAACAGGGTACTCACCACGGGACACAGGTGGCTCATAAAAAGGAATTGCCATCTGAGCATACCGGTGGCTTATACTAATGGAATGTCCTCTGAGCATGGTGTCCCACCACGAGTTACCATAAGTTCGTCTTTATGAAATGGACTTGTTGTCAAATTACGTCCGTAGTGTCAATCCGCTTCTTTAACGACCCATTATTAGAAGTGATGTGAATTATATTCATTATGAGATTTATACTCAATCACGAGTTAATTATGTGCTATTTGTCTTATTTTCGTTATGAGATTTATACTCAATCACGAGTTAATTATGTGCCATGTCTTATTTGAACGAGATGATTATACCGGACCAATCGGTTGCAACACAGTGATCATAAAAGGAGGTACATATAAAACAGAAATTTTTCATTGATATAAGATGAACGGGAGTACAGCCGATACAAAATTGAAAAGAAAGGGATGGAAAGGAGGAAGGATCAGTCTTCGACGACGTCGACGATCACGACAGCGTCCTCAGGAACGGTCGGGACGTCGTCAGCGGCAGCAGCAGGATCGGCAGAGGTGATTTCCGCAGGAGCCTCGGGCAGGACGGGAGATGGTCCAAGAGAAGACGAGGGTTGCCCCCCTCCTTGTACCTCGGGTTCTTCGCCAGGCGAGATCTCCATGCCCACAGCCTCAGAACGAGTGGCCTCGTCCTTCGACTGTTGGGGAGACTCTACCAGTCGTCCCGACTCTCGGAGTTCGTTCATGAGTTCTCTCTCCGTCTCGACCCGGTCTTCAGTTATCAGCCGCTCCATCTCCGTCTGGAAGTGGGCTCGAAGAGACTCCGTTAAAGCCTCCTTGGCGGCTTCAACCTCCTTGTCCCTCGCGGCCGTGGCCTCCTCGAGCTGTTCGGCCAATGCTGCTTTTTCGGCTTCTATCGTCTCCAGCCGCTGACGGAGAGAGTTCACGATCTCGTCCATCTCACTGATCCTGAGGACGGACCTCTCGGCCTGTTTCACTGCCGCCTTCTCTCCTTCCATCGCCTTACAGGCTTCGTCCCGAGCTTTGTCCCGCTGTTTCACAGCCGAGACAATTGTGCCTTTGGCAGTCCGAAGATCCGCTTTGACGGACATCAGCTCGTGATTCAGCCGTTTCACGTCCTCGGCTCCCCTCCTCTCCAGGTCAAGGACCTTGTCCCTCAGTCCATTAGAGGTACGCCTGTTGTCGGCTGTAACCTCGTACATCCCAGCGAGCATGTTACCCATCTAAAGAGAAAGAGGAAGAGAAGGAAAGATATTAACAAAAAAAAAAAAAAAAACAACGTACCGTGGCAACAGCTCGACTCGCGGCACTGAACATCCCCATCCAGTGCATGTCCCTCGTCGCGGCTATATCCGCTGGGAGCCTCATCGCCAGCATCATCGATGTGGCAATGGAATCGTGCTCCATCGCCGAATGGACGACGGTAGGACGAGTGTACCCCCTGGGGAAGACGGGATTCCACAGTTCTGCGGGACCTCCCATGGTGATCCTCCCGCGAGGAGGGGCAAACGGCGGAGAAGCAGAAGAAGAAGCCACATTTGCGGCTGGTGATGGAGCAGAGACCGGGACGATCGCGGGGTCAGCCGTCTCTGCCACAACAGACGGAGCGGTCACGAAATCCGCGGGAGAGCCGCTGATGACGATTGGAGGTTCCTCCACGGGGATACCACTCCCCTCGCCAACCGTTGCTGCCTGAGTAGATGGCACCCCAGCAGATGCGCGCTCTCGGACCCGTCGATCGTGCTCCGCTTCTCGCCGAGCCTTCTTCGCCGTTATAGCCTTGAGAGCTTCAACTCTCTCTCTTTTCTCCGCCCTCTTCTCCGCTGAAGATAGACGGGAAGGGCGAGGAGGACGAGTTAAGGCCGGAGCCTGTGAAGATCGTGGAGAAGATTGGTCGGCCATGTCTTCTTCTCCGAGAACAGCTGCCTGTCCAAGCGGTCTCTTTGACGACGGACGAGCTTGTCGACGAGACTTTTTAGGTTTGGTCCCTACTGCTGCAGTGGGCTCTTTCTCTCGAGTCGAAGACGGTCTCCAGGTGACGTAGGCGTCCCCTTTATCGCTGCGAACCCTCTGGAGCGCGTACTCTTCTTCCGCGGACAAGTCAGAGAAATGTATCTTTGAAGCCTCTGCCGAAAAAGTAAAATATTATTAGCCGTGTGGCAGGAGCACGTTTTCAAAAAGCCGACGACGGAAGACGACTGAATAGTAACAGACCTGAGGTAAATTCGTAGGGAACAGGACGGGCAGTCTCTGCCCTCCAAGCACCAGAGACCACGAAGGGCATCTCCTTCCAATCCCGTTCCACGTCGGGGAGGTGTGCGATGATGTCGGGAATTTTGGATTTTTGTCTCCAAGTGAAGAACGTCTTCTTTCCCTCCCCAACAACCCCGGGACACTTCACGACGAAGCGGAAGTGGAAGACGCTCCTGGCGTCTACATTGTACCCGTCTCTGTTGAACTTCTCCATCAGAGACATGTACTTGTAGAACTTCGGGTGCATTTGCCCCGGGGCAATTTGAAGGGCGGACAAGACGGAGTCCGTGACGGGAGAAAGGGGAAATCGAAGTCCAGCTTCGAACTGAGCGAGGTAGACGATTGTACAGGAAGAACGATGGTCGGGAAGAACGTCTTCTTCCCCGAAATGAAGGTGGACATGAGGAGGAATTTGGAAAAGAGTTCTGTAATGGTCAAGTGCGTACTTGACCACTGGTCTGGTTTTGGATTTGGAAACACCGGTGATAACACCGTGAGGGGCACTGCCTGAACAACTGGCCTCATCGGCACTGTCTATCCTAACTAGTTCGGCAGACATGGTCGCAAACAAGGAGAAAAAGAAGAAATGTAGGAAAAACGACCACAGAATAAAAGGGAAAGAGAAGGTTCTTACCGAAACTGGATTTAGGAAGCAAGGGGAGGCACAGTCGGAGAAGGATGAAAACCAGAACAGCAGATCGTCGGTGAGGAGAAATTCCGGCAGAGTAACAGGATGCAAGAATTCAAGTGAAGAAGAAGTACCAGGTCTTCGGTATTTATAGACCAGACCATAACTCTAAGAACGAAAATGACCTCGATCTGTATCATACGCGTGTCCACACATGTAAACAGCCCGAAGGGCAGGATGGTCTTTTGACCGAGTTAAGTAACCGTCGGGAAAAACGAAGCGTCCGGAAGATAATGATGACAGCTTGACAGACATTTATGAGGAATGACGTTTCGGCACGCGCAATACAGCTGGCACGACGCTACGTCTTCGCGTACAGAGTATGTGACCTATCATCATTCTGAGGTGAGCCGTATCTTCTCCTCCAACGTTTCGCTATATTTATGACACTCTGAACCACGTTCAAAGTATCATAAAGGGGCAATTTGTAATGGGTAAATTTCGTAAAACCTAAGTGTGGTAGCAACGAGCTCGTCCTCAGTGTGGTGTTATCGTTTGAGCTCATTTCCGTCCACACCCTAACGACGGACCCGTGGTCTCGTGGACGACGATCACGTCCACACCCTGACGACGGATCCGTGGTCTCGTGGACGACGATCACGTCCTCACTCTGACGACGGACCCGTGGTCTCGTGGACGACGATCACGTCCACACCCTGACGACGGATCCGTGGTCTCGTGGACGACGATCACGTCCTCACTCTGACGACGGACCCGTGGTCTCATGGACGACGACCACGTCCTCATTCGGACGACGTACCCGTCGTCTTATTGTCCACGACTGCGTATCCTAACACGTAATAAGATCTGGCGTTGCTGCCCAGTCACCTGGGACTGATCCTACCTCTACGATGGTAGGTGGGTAACATTGTCTTGGCATTAAATGGCATTTAATGCTGCATTTAATGCCAGTCACCTCGGACGAGTTCCTACTCTTTGCCTGCTCTTTTTGTGTGCAGATGCGCGTGCAGTACGAATGATCGGGAGATCTATCTAAAATGATTACTGAAGTACACGTCAGGGATTCGAGGTATGCATGGACATCAATGGGTGCCTATGGCCATGGCAAGAGTGGTCTATATAACCCTGTGAAGAACAGTGTAAAAAGGGGGGACGAGAAATTGGGAGAGCTAAGACTTTCGAACTCTCTATTATATTCTTACTGTTCATCATCTCCTACACCCACTAACTTAATCATCGGAGTGCAGGTCAGGGTATCACACCCTCCACTCCAGCCTTCTACCAGCTAATCAGAACTTGGGAGGAGCTGCTGCTGACGCGTGTCCTTTCGGTAATTTCCCCTCACAAATATGACTATACTGTGAAATAGCTTTGTTTGAAAGATAATGGGTGCTGATGGATCTTCACAAATTCACACTGGCTAAAATAGCAGTATCTCTAAATGCTGGGCATAATCAAGACAATCTACAATGTTAACTACTTTCTGCCCACTACCTCCTTGAGGTTCCTCCCCATTGCAAATGCCAAAGGAAGAGGGTGGGCATTCCATTGTAACGAGAATAGTCACAAGATTCGCCGGAGTTTTAAAAAAATTCACGAATTATTTTTGAAATTTAATTGTGTAGAATTATTCGTCAATGCCGAATTATACATGAAATTCGTGAGTTTTTCATTTAATTCGGCAATTAAACTGTTTATTTTGTATATTAACTCATCAAATTGTTGATTATATTTTTGTTTCTCATTTTTCCAGAATTTTTCTAACTTGATCCTTGCTGAATTATGCCTGAACCCAACTTTGTCATTAAGGTAATGAGTGTAGGAAAATGACATTAGAAATGATTATAATTCTTGAAAAACTGGTTAAATATATAAATCAACTTATATTTTTCTTTATTTTGAAATCTAACTAGGTTGCAAAGATGGAAGGTAAATCAGTGCTGAGGAATAGATGAGAAATGTGGTTCATGATCCTCTAGGAGCATCAGTCATATATCCAGGGAAGAGCTCTATAGTATCATCATCTTTCACGTGGTGCAATCGAAAGGTTATATCATCATCCATGGCATCGTTCTTGTGGATAAAGAAGTACTGTGGTGGAAGATCAAAATGAATGAGTTCCCCTACCTTATCATAAATATTCATTTCCACTGGAATCTTAGTGCCATCCATCAGCAAGACAATTAAATCCAATTTCTCCGAACCTATGGTGGTCACTGGTGCTGCTGGCGGTAACATTACTGGTGGTAATATTACTGTCGGCTCAGGTTCGATGATAAGTTGAATGAGGGAACCATCAAAGACATTGTAAAACTGGGTATCGACAAGGGTTTGTCTAGAGATGGGGAAGCCTTGGTGGTTTTGGATTTTCTCCTTCATCTCTAGTACTGTATCAAAGAAGCCAATTTCCATGGGGATTTGGATTCCATTTGAGATCTCAAATATCACATCCATTAGAGAATGATGGTGAAAACACTCTGTCCTCTGCTAGTATACATAATCTAGATTCATGGACTTCTTCTCTGATCACTCTCACACACACATAAATCATGACTTAAATACTCAGTTTCACTATGAAGTCTTGAATGCCTATAGCTGTAAATTACATGATCTCCCTTGCAAAAATCATGAGTTAGATGTTCAGTATAGCATACAGAGACAGTGAAGGCTAGGTGCGCGAATTGGAGATAACTTATTACACAAAACAGGTTAAAGCACTTAAAGAATTTACACAATTAAGGGCCAAAACCTATTTTTTCAAGATTTTGCAAAAAACATAGCAGGCCGTCTCTCTTTCGACCATCACAGTTTCTCATGCTTTCTTGGACAATCGCGTAATTTGCATCCAAGAGAATGGACCCAACATCATTCTCATAAAGAAACTGTTTTAGTATCACATTCTTCAAATGATAGAGAAATTGCTGCTCATCTGAAACAGGCCTTCACCATCTCCCTTCAGCACAACTTCATGCACAAGTAAGAGTAGGCCTAAAGGGAAATATAATTCCACATCACTGAGCGAAAGCTTCCCTCCGGTGGACTTGATCACAGGACCATCTACATGAGAGGGCACACCTTGTCACCTGAGCTAAAGCTATACATGATAAACTAATGTTCTACGATTATTCCCCTTACATGGCAATACCCTATGCATTCAAGTCCCCACAAATCCCATCTCTTAGAGCAAAAGTCTACATGTCCCTACCCTTGTTGCACATCCTAGAACCAAGCCTCTTGTTACCTCAGCAGTGCTTTTGAACTAATTTAAACTAATCTCTACAACACACCTCCATAGCTTCCAATCCATAAAGGATGTCTTTTGAGTTTATAGGACATGATTCTTAGCCAGCCTTCGACTGCTCCGAAAAGGTAGTGTAGACCAATCCAATGACCAATAGAAAGGTTGGGGAAGCCTCTGTATGGGGCTAATTAATGCAGTGGTTGGAATGCTACATCTGGTGAGTAATTAGGATAAATCCCGAGTCAAAGAGGGATCAAGATAGAACCAACAAAGTCAGGCGATCATTGAAATGCCACGACATTGTATGTGGAATCTGCGCTCCAAAAAGGGGATTCCCAATGGTGCTCCTGAATGTGAAGCACAGACAGTGAGGTGGAAATGAAGCTCTTCACTACCCTTAACTAATCAACCTTGGAGCACATATATATTGTTTTAGAAAGTCCAAGATTTGATGAATGGAGAACATTCCATTAGATATCCCAAATGGGGACAGTTTACATTTTATTTACTAGGACAGTGAGTGCTACGTCGATACAGAGAATCAGTTAATTTTTGTTACTAAAATATTTTTAGACATTAATATTTCAGTCGAATTATATTCATCTTTTTTTTCATCCGTACTCAAAGAATATGGTCACCTTTGATGCAGTTATTTATATAAAAAAAATAGGGTAAAAGTTGAAGAAAAAAATCAAGGTCACAACTAGGTAGAAAGGCACAAAAGAATAAGCATCAGTGACAATTCCTCACTACACAGGTACTCGAGCCTTGACCTCCCAAATAGCATCCGAGAAGAACAAAGCAGGAAGTAAGCTTTTGATTGTTAAAATTATTTTTAGTCCCTAGAAAGACTGAGGTTCTTGGTCTACATTGGATAGTCCAAGTTGGTGCTTGCTTCTCCTGATTGTTGTTCTTTGCCTATATTCTAATGTCCTTTTAACAGTGTTCAGATGCAATGATACAGAAGGAGTTTCCTTGATTTAGTATCGAGTCGGAGTCGGTCTATGATAGTACTTCAAAAGACAGAATTTTCATGTAAACATAGGTATTATCCTTCATAATCAAATAAGAGAAATGTTTATTAACATAGAAAACCTAGTAAACAAATAGTTAAGAAACTGGTATGAAAACCTTGTAAACAAATAGTTAAGAAACTGGTATGAAAACCTTGTAAACAAATAGCTAAGATACTGGTATGAAAACCTAGTAAACACATATCTAAGAAACTGGTATTCTACCTGTTCGTACCCAAAAAGAACCAGTAAAGACATCCAGTCCAAAATAAAAAGAGTAAAAGAACTGCTCTCATAAGTTTTGGTGGATCTTTGTCAATTTTCTCTTAGCTTTCTTCTTCTCCTTTTTCCTTCTGTTCTTCATTGTTTTCATCAGTTATCACAGTAACATGGTATTTGTTTCAAGCAACTTGATCTGGGCCAGTTTGTGCTTCAAAGTCCTTACATTTTCGCCTTTTTTAGGCTGCACTATGATTAGCTTTCTGGTTCTTCCTTTGCACATATAATGAGTTGGATGTTCAGATATACTGTGAAATAGCTTTGCTTGTAAGATAATGGGTGCTGATGGATCTTCACAAATTCACACTGGCTTGACTAGCAGTATCTCTAAATGTTGGGCATAATCAAGACAATCTATTATGTTGACTACTTTCTTCCCACTGCCTCTTGAGGTTCCTCCACATTGCAAATTCCAAAGGAAGAAGGTCAGCATTCCGTTCTAACGAGCATATTCACAAAATCCGTTGATTTTAAAAAAATTTCATGAATTATTCACCGAATTATAGGTTTGCCGAATTATTAGTTTAATTCGTCAAGTAAACTGCTTATTTTGTATATTATCTAATCAAATTATTAAATATATTTTAATAATTATTTTTTTCCTTATTATCCCGTCCCCAAATTTTCCCGAACTTTACCCTTGTCGAATTATTATGGCCGTACCCCGACTTTGTCATTATGGTAAGGAGTGTAAGTGGGTATAATAATGGGAACAAGCACACATCGGTTGTCGTAAATTAATATATTTTACCTTCTCCAGGTAAATGACATTACAAATTACTGTAATTCTTGAAAAACTGGTTAAATATATAGAAATCTAGTTAGACTGCAAAGATGGAAGGTAAATCACTGCTGAGGATTAGATGAGAAATGTGGTTTATGATCCTTCAGGAGCATCAGTCATATAGCCAGGGAAGATCTCAATGGTATCGTCATCGTTCACATGGTGCCAATGAAAGGTTCTATTGTCATCCATGACATTGTTATTGTGGATAAAGAAGTACTGTGATGGAAGATCAAAATGAATGTGTTCATGCAACCTCTCTAGCTCAATCTTCAGTTCCCCTACCTTATCGTAAATTTTCATTTCCACAGGAACCTTAGTACCGTCCATCAGCAACACCATTAAATCCAATTGCCCGGAACCTGTAGTGGTCACTGGTGCTGCTGGCGGTAATATTGCTGTCGGTTCCGGTTCGATGATAAGTTGAATGCGGGAACCATCAAAGACATTGTAGAACTGGGTATCGCTCTCATCGGACATGACCTGGCCATTGAAGACAAGGGTTTGTCTAGAGATGGGGAAGCCTTGGAGGTTTTGGATTCTCTCCTTCATCTCTAGTACTGTATCAAAGGAGCCAACTTCCATGGGGATTTGGATTCCATTTGAGATCTCAAATATCACATCCATCAGAGAATAATGGTGAAAACTCTCTTTTCTATGTCAGTATACATAATCTAGTATCATGCATTTCTCCTCTCTCACACACACACAAATCATGACTTTTCACTGTGAAGTCTTGAATGTCTATAGCTGTAAATTACATTTTCTCCGTTGCACAAATCATGACTTAGATGTTCAGTATAGCATAGAGAAACAATGAACACAAAAACGTTAAAACACTTAAAGAACTCACACAATTAAGGGCCAAAACCTATATTTTCATGATTTTTCAATCAACATAGCGACCCGTCTCTCTCGACCATCACAGTTTTCATGCTTTCTTGCACAACCGTCTAATGTTCATCAAAGAAAATGAAACCAAACAGCATTCTCATGAAGAAACTGTTTTGGATAGTACATTTTCCGTGAACTCATTTTCTTCCAATTATCTCATTCTTCAAATGAAAGAGAAATTGTTGTTCATCTGAAACAGGCCTTCACCTTCTCCCTTCAGCACAACTTCATGCACAGTAGACTAGGGGTTAGAGGAAATTTTCTCTTTTTTCTGGGTACAAGACATCAATGATCTATTGTTTGTAGTTCAGGTTAATGGGATCGGGTTAGTTACTGGTGAGTGGACCTCCTCATCTCCAACATCACAGAGGGAAATTTTCTTTCCCTTGGACTTGATCACAATTCACAGGACCACCCTCATGAGAGGGCACACCTTGTCATCTGAACTAAAGCTAAACATGATAAAGTCTGGCACTTCGCAATTTTTGTCAATAGACAATATGCATTTTCTTTTGAGAACTAGATGTATTGATGTTTTTCATATATAGGGTTGCAATTTCTGTAAGACTTCAAAGGTAACAAAATGAAAATTTTCAAATCTCATAAAAAATGGTAAGACTTGAAATCTCATGATGGTAAGAATTAATCTTTGTTGGAAACTTTCACAAAGTGACTCAAATACCCTAACAACTACTATGACGACCAAAAAAGTGCCAAGCTTTATAAGTCTCAGCAAAAGAATGGACCCTACATGGCAATACAGTATCCATTCAAGTCCCCACGAAACCCATCTCCTTTCCAACTCTACCTCTCCCTTCCCTTGTTGCACATCCTAGAACCAAGCCTCTTGTTACCTTAACATTGCTTTTGAACTTAACATTGCTTTTGAACTAATTCAAACTAAGCTATACAACACACCTCCACAGCTTCCAATACAGAAAGGAGGTCTTTTAAGTTTATAGGACATGATTCTTTGCCAGCCTTCGACTGCACCAAAAAGGTAGTGCAGATCAATCCATTGAATTGTCCAACAAAAAGGTTGGGGAAGCCTCTGTATGTGGCTAAATAATGCAGTGGTTGGAATGCTACATCCAAGGAAATCATTAGGATGAATCTTAAAAGTCAGAGGAATTGAGATAGACCCAGCAAAAGCAAAGGTGATAATTGAAATTCCACGACATTGTATGTGGAATCTCCTCTCCAAAAAGGGGATTCCCAATGGTGCTCCTGAAAATGAAGCACAGACTCTGAGGTAGAAATGGAGCTTTTCACCAAGATTCCCCCAACTAATCAACATCGAGGTATCAATGGGGCACGTATAATTGAGTTTAAAGTTTTGACTTTCAAAACTTTTTTAACTATGAAGAAGAGAATTGATGAGAGCATGGCTATAGCTCCGAATTGTCATAGTGGTAGACTGTTATGCAATTAGTGAGCATTCTCACAGAGACACCTCTAGACTTATTATGTTCATCTTTGATGAGAGGGTGGGTATAGCCGTATAGAGCCCAGTTTTTGTTACTAATATATTTTTATAAATTAAGAATTCAGTTGTCTTATGTTCATCTTTGCTGCAGTTATTTATAAAATGGTTTATGAAATTACAATTATTATCTAAATATGTTGTTTTTAGGCTAAATTTGCAAAAATAGATTAGAAAAAAATCAAGGTAACAACTAGGTAGAAAGGCCCAAAAGAATAAGTATCAGTGGCAAATGGAGCATGAGATGAGAATATTGTTTACATATCACACTTCTGCCATTTACAGTGAATGGAGAGCATGCAACAGCTTTTTCCTTTTTGGCATTAACATTGCATTATAAATTGAGCTCAACTCTCATTTCAAAACCTCTGAAGCTAAGAAGAAACAACAACCCACATTGCGTTTTAAGAGTCTATCTCCAAGTTGAGGTGATACAAATTCCTCTTAATTCTCTTTTGACAAGCAGCCCCATAATTCTTTTCCATTAGTTATTGCAAATATGGTTAATCCGCAACCCCTATTAAGCTAGTTAGCATATGTTCATTGGTTAGTAGGTTAGAAAGCCTAGCATTTGAAGCAAAGCCAAATAGTAGGTATATCAACCACTACACCACAACTCATGAGAATAGATCTCAGACCACCCACATGGGGGATACATACACTGCCACTGACTGCAAATACAAAAGACACCAATTAATTCCTTACTAACATAGTGATAAAAATAAGATCACCTGACTTTTAAGTTCTCGTGCTGCCTTTTTTTTTTTTCATGATACTTCCATAGGTTAAGCTTTAGCAAGAAAATGGAGATCACCATTGTTAAAGACGAGGATCAAAAGTACCAAATTGAAGCATTGTCCTGTACCACTGTTCTTGAAGTGAAACAGAAGATGGAACAACTCTTGGGTATTGATGCAGCTTGGCATTCTCTCTGGCTTGACACGGTGGAGATGCGAGATGATTATGATATGGAATTTTATGGAGTTGTGGGAGGGAATTCCATTCATCTCATAACTCCTTTATTGAAATTATTCAGTATAGCAAAGATGTCTAAAGAAGAATATAATTTGAAATTGGAAGTAACATCAATTACCATGGCCAACTTAAGGAAAGAAATTCAGATGGTTACGAGGATTCTATTTCATCGGATGAGACTCTTCCACCTGAATTCAGAGTTAAATGACAACTATGCGTTCTCCGCATCTAATTTCACCAAGAAAATCAAAGTAGTGAAAACACCTTCTTAAACATAGTCCCTATAGTCAACTGCAAATTCCTTCAGTTTTGCTAAATATGTGCTGTGTGGAGAGGAAAATCTCACCATTCATGGGAACTAAGCCCTGTGTTGTTTTTTTTCATATATCCAAAATACTCCAATGGTCAAGTTTTTCTTTTAGTTTTTTGGTCTATCAATGGTGTATATTTTTAAAATCAAAATAACTGGACAAGGGATGTCATATCGAAGTCAAACTAGAATCTTGCTATAATTTGTGAGTTTCTTCCTCAGTAACTCCTTGGTGGTGCGGGTCTACATCTTGAGAGGTACACACCATACCATACCATTGGAACATCTCTTTGGGCCAGGAAGACCTCCATCTTGAGAGGTACACACCATACCTGCTTACAAGTGTTAAATACACTTTCATCCAGTATATATTTTCAAATTAATCTATAATTATTATTTTGAACAAAAAAATTATGAAACAATAGTAGAAATAGAAAAAGAATTCAACATTATAGTTGTAATGTTTTCGCCATTTTGAACCTCGGTTGTATGTGTTAATTACACTCTGTAGACTGTAAGCCATCCATTCTTATGGTCGCCAACCACAAGGTTCCTTAAGACTACAGTTTTTTTATTTTTTTCAACAGGTAGATACAAACTAAAAAAGATGGCTTTCTTGCTAAAGGTGGAATTTCTCTCGTTCAACTTATTTTAAGCTGATTTAACAGAATAGACACACAAGAGGCTTGTCCATGCAGTGTTGTTAAGCTTTAGGTTGATCCTCATTGTAGCTTATTCAGTTCAACCTGTCCTATTTATTTCTGAATTCTGACATTACTGTACAGTGCAGTTACAAAGGAAAATATACAAATTTCCTACAAAACCAAATGCACATGCATGAATTCTTTAAATGGAATGAAAACAAATACTCCATTGAGGAAAAAAAAAGTATCTTCAGCTTTCTTCCAGGCGACGCAATACCGACTCAGCAAAGCTCTGTTGCCTGTAAATGAAAAACAACCAGAGTGAATAATCAGTTTTGTTAGTCTATCACTTGCTTGCACATAAGAGTAAATACATAATCAATTAAGCCACGAGTGAAGTGGCAGGATTTGATATAAGAAATAGAATGCGAACAGAGGACAAAGAGAAAAGGAGCACACAATTAAGAACCAAACAACCAACCCAGAACCTACACAGCATGAGAGCTGTGAAGTGATGATCAAATACACAAGACCCTCACACCCGAACACATCCAACTGGTAGAACCTTAAAGACCACCATCTACTACTGTTTAATAATTTAATTAAGCTCAAGATACCAATCCCCAAAGTCGGTTCTTTCTTTTTCCCTTTTTTTTTTTCCTTTTCTTTTTGGTAGGTAAGATGCAGGAGAAAGACCCTTAAATTAGTAATCACTTTTATTGGAGCAAGCTTCCCCTTATAATCTCATCCCATATACTTAAAGAGTATAGATTTTGGCAACTAATGGAAATTCTGAAATAGGTTTGCCCCCTGTTACATAGAGGTCATGGTATGAAGTGATGATTGTGAACAGCAGCAGTGTGCAGAGATGGGCCAGGTTGTGATTAAGAGTTCTATAATAATTCATTAAGAGGCTGTAGGAGGTGATACGAGGCTGTAGGGGGTAACAATTGAAGCTATATGTGTGGAGTGGCTCACTGCACTGCTGATAGAAGCAATGCGCTACGATGAAGCCAACACAGTTCTTTAGATGAAGTGAAATGCATAACCAAACATAGTAATGTACAAATTCTGATACACAATTTGGTGCAATAATGTTGAACAGCACTCCAGTCTAAGAACATTTGATTCGCAAGGCCTCTTAAAAACTGTAATAGAGCTCGGGGCAAAACATTCCGTGCTAGATTTCTATTTCTAGGGACAAAACATTCCATGCCAGATTTCTATTTCTTTTGTTTATTTTTCTTCATAGGTAATATGCAGTTCAGAAACATGATAGTATAACCTTCTATATGTACCGGTTATAAACATATTGGGTACTAACAAAATGCAAGAGAAACTGGAAGGGAGATTTTGGACATACTTTCGCTCTGTATGCTTAGGGCCAGGGCGAGAATACTTCAGATATCCATCCCATGGAACCTTTTTAAGACCTGCTCGAACAGAAATTATGTCCCTGACCCTGTAAAATGAAAGCATTCTATTAGATAAAAAAATATCCCTATTTTAAAAGAGTTTAAATATGCACCGGAACTCAGGTTCAAGAGATATCCGGAGCTGCCTAAATGCAGGGGTATTGTGGGAAATACACAAAAAGCCATAGACAAGAACACCTTCCTTTTATTTGTGTATTTCACAGAAGGAAAACAATCCCCTCCACGGACGAGGAGGGGAGAAGCTGTCTCGCTCCCTTTTTTCGCCACGTGTCCCCCTTTAACTCCCTTTAACTGTGGTTAAGATTCACTAACCCTTAGTGTTAAAACATCTAACCTTGGTCTTTAGAGAAAAAAAAATTAACCACAAGGGTAAAACTTTTTACCAGAGTTGAAGGGCATTTAAAAGGGCTTTATGAGGGCAAGGAGCAATAGTCCCCTCCTCGCCCCAAGGAGGGGACTATTGCTCTTCACAAAATACCCTTGTATGGGCTTGTTTTGGGGAGCTGCGGATATCTTTTGAACCGGAGCTCCAGTTCATATTTAAACTCATTTTAAAATGAAATAAATCAGACAGCAGCCATTAGTTTCTATTAACTAAAACCATGGCTCAAAAAATTTCAACCTCAGAGTTAACTTGTTACAGAGCAGAAAACAAGATGTATCACCTTTCTGCAAATTCTATGGGTGTCTCTCCAGGTTTCAGATTCTGCGGCTCCAAGTACCATACATCACAAACAACAGCCCATGATGTCATAAGCCGCAATAAATGCATAGTAAAGGATTGCCTGCAAAATAAATAAGTTATATAACCACAAAAAACTTTGCAGGCCAATGGCTTCAAATCTTTCAACATCTATTAGAGAAATCCTTAATGTGAGAAAGCCTCCAAAAGGGTTTTTAAAAACTTAAATTTTTTTCATCAACTGAAAATTCATTAAGAAGAAAAGAATTTACAAAAGGCTAAAGACTGTTCCCTTAAAAAAAAGTATCATTTTAAGGAGGTGCAGTATAAAAAATGACTCCATTTATACAAAAAAAAAAAAATCATTGTCATGACATCTAAAAACTCTTTTGTAGCCACATTCCAATTCCTCCAAGTCCAACCAACAGAAGACCAAAGATCCAGTTGGGAGGAAGTTAAACCATCAAAGATTCAGTTGTTACTAGCCAAGCAAAAATAAATAAAATAATTAATAATTATAAATACTTTAAATGAAGTGTTATATTAAAGAATTTATAAATGATTATTAAATCTCAGTTTAGTTGCAAAGATCCAATTTTTTGGTTAATCTATAGGTGTACGCCTCCAACATAAGGCAATCTTTCAAGGTGCGCCTAATGTCCACTGTACACATTGAGCTGTGACTGTGAGTCTCATGGATTTGAGCCTATAAGGCTGTGTCACGAGGCATTTCCCTTGAGTCTTGCCTCAAGGAGGCATAAGCCTCCATGCATTTTAAAAATATTGCTGGATAGATCCTAGCAATGTAAATAATATAATTTTTAAAGAATTCAGTTTCATTCTGTGCTTGTTTTCCCTTTCAGATATTTATGACAGCTAATTCTTGAAATCCAATTATGCTCGATAAGATTAATTCATCCATTACGCCCAACCTTAATATAAAGATGATTCGGTTGCCGAATTTCTGTAGCAAGCAGAAGTCAAAAAGTTCATTTTCTTCTATATATTTCCAAGGTAAAAAATATATTGACAATACCAAAGAAAAAAAGGAAAATATAAATAAATTAGAGAACTTAGATATTTTACTTATTTAGAGATATTTTACTTATTAAATCATAAACAAGAAAACATAGTAAAAAAAATTCCCAATCTTTTTGTGAGATTTTGGTGAGCAACGAAATACAAAAGTATTTCAGATTCTTCGAACTTGAAAGGAATTAATGGTTTTATCATACTGAGAGAATCTCAAGAAAGGAAAAGATTTATAAAAGTACAGGAGATATTTGTGACAAAGGTTACTGCATCAGTGTTTCATGGTCAAATGGACAAATGAATGATTGCCGAGCCAGTTCTCTTGACCTTGCAGTAGGTATAGAGTGGTGAAAATTTTCAATAAACAATATGAGATATGTAATACAATTAACAGATTTTCATAAATCAACAGATACTTTCAACGTCGGAAGAGGATATGTACATATCTAAATTAGTGTCCTCAAAAAAGAATCTTACTTCTTACTATTCCAAAAAGCATCCACGAAAATTTTATTGTACTTGATTGCTACCGGGCAAACAGTGCAGCCAAGTTCAAATGCACCCTAAACATAACCAAGGAAAAATGGAAGTCAATGATAAGAACAACCAAGAGAACTTAAACAATAAGGCTTTCCAAAAAAGTTTCCAGTATAATCAACTCTCAAGATAAGATAAGCAGAGTTTTTTCAGTATTAAAAGTCTTATAATATCTTCAAACATACAAAAGCAGTAAATGTTTCAGGGATCCAGAAGACCAGAACATCCAAGCATCTGAGTGAAATTTTAGTATCCTGACAATATAACTTAGAAGACACATTGTCTTGGTGCTAGAAAATGAGGCGAGAAAAAAGAGAACAAAAAGGAAAAAAAGATTCCCATCAAAGGCAATGGACTTATTTATACTTATCCGAAGAATTCTGCAAAGGAACAGCAGAAATGCATACCTTCTTGAACATGACTGTGTAGTTGTTATTTACACAGGTTCCTTCTGGAAATATGAGAAGAGGGTTACTGTCAATCGCTTGAACATGTTCTCTTAACCTGCAAAAGTATAAGCTCAGTACTATTATGATATGGAGTATGTTGGGCTATAAAATATTTTCAGCCCTTTCCATACCAAGAACATAATGCTTACTTTCTTGCCACAATTTCACGATCCTTTGCCTCAGAGCGGTGGAACCATATACAACCTACACTCTCCAAAATAGTGCTTTGCAACAGTCCTACACAAAAGCAATAATAACTAAACAAAGAGAAAGTATTTTCTGACCATGAAGGGCAAATCTTCACATATATCTAACAAAAGGCTAACCTACATATTCACTATGCCTCAATCTACAATCACTGAGCCACCTTTTGCATGGGCAATATCCCATTAGTTTTAGGGGAAAAAATAGATAAGATGCCTAAGATTCCTAGCCATCCAATGTATTAACTGTTACTCAGACCATTATATAATATATATCACTTCTTCCGGTTGTCCCAAGTTTTTCATGACTTTTTTTTTCTTGAATGGGACATTTAAGTAACCGATCAACATGATCTTACTTTATGGGTCATTGAAGAAGTGTGAACAGAATCGTCCTGATTGATATATAGGAAGCTACAGACATGCTACAGCATCAATGCTTGGTACTTGTTTAGTCCATCTAGGTACAAAATTCTAGCCCTTAACCAAATAGCACAACCACAATCACTCACACACACACAAATAAAAAGAGAAATACATTACATAAATTAGCAATCACTACTAAAGGCATCTTTTGAAAGGAACAAAAATGAAATTTCTACAGATATATTCAAAATAGATGTTGCCTTTTAACACTTACCAACCCATCCAGGATGCTTCTGCATAATCACAGCAAATGGAGTCATCTGTTCTAAAATAATGAAATCAATCATGGAAGTATGATTGGCCACAAACACCTGTTTAAACCGTGAAAGGGAGGCTCAGATATATATCAAAGTATATATAACTACATCAATGGCTATTAGGACATGGGAAAAAAGCATTTAGTATAAAAAATAAATAAAACTGCCAGACTTAGGATGATAGTTTAATGTACCTGCTTGGGTCGCATGCTAGGCCGTGGCCCATGGTATTTGACAACCCCAGTCCATGACGCAACAAAGAAGCTGCAAATTATCTCCACCAGATACCTCTGAAGAGAAAATAACCAACATGGTATATTTTTTTCAGAAAAGTGCAGCTAAAAACTATTAGCAGAGTTCATTGCAAAGAAAAAACCATTAATAAAGACACTATCACATGTCACAATAAATTAGGACTGGAGCATAGGTCATCCCACTCAATCCTGTATTTAATCCCAGTTGCAATTTACAAGAAGTACAACATTGCCATTAATATATGGCACAAAATTAAGAATTACACAATGTGAAAATACCAAACTATGGCCGCTACATTTGACAAAATATATTTAAGCCTGGGAACAAATAAGAGTCTATGCTCCTAGAACCTTGAGAAATCACTTCATCAACCGTCTTAATGAACTTTGGATCAATAATCCAACATCTACAAATCTTCTCTCTAGGCCTTGAAGATATAAGAATTAACATGTCAACTACATAAAACATTACCTAAACCATTCAAAATTCAAATACCCCCTAGGAATCAAACAAAACAAGATGTGTATGGGTAATCAATTTGTGATGCATAGTCACAAAGTCGGAGTTCGGGAATTATTGGGCTAAGGAAAAATTCGAAAAAAAAAAGGCAACAAATTGGAAATTATGGAAAAAGATTTGGGAAAATGTCGGGCAAGATATGAAAAAAAAATCAGTAAGATTATTAATTATAAAAAATTTACAAATGAATATATTTCATATATTAGATATTTATTCAGGTATTTTTTGAAGTTTCGTGAATAGTTTGCAATTAATTTGCGAAATACGTGACTTTTTGAAAAAGACGCGTTTTATTTAAAAAACCGTGAATACTTCATGAATAAGATGTTTGACAAAAACTTCGAGAATTATTTGGGACTTTTTGAAAAAATCAAAGAACTTTGTTACTGTGTAGTGGTGGACATGGCTTCAATGTAACTGAGTATATATATTAAGCAAGTCAAGTGAGTAATGGGTATAAGACCCTTTACATATAAGATCTATTGTTCATGTAATTTGGGATCCTCATTTTGGTCAAACGGTTGTGAAAGCCTTTACTCGAGCGGGTGCTCTCAGCTATCACTTATTCTAGGCACTTTCATTCAATAATGGGTATAAGACCCTTTACATATAAGATCTATTGTTCATGTAATTTGGGATCCTCATTTTGGTCAAACGGTTGTGAAAGCCTTTACTCGAGCGGGTGCTCTCAGCTATCACTTATTCTAGGCACTTTCATTCAATAATGCCAGAGTTGATAACTACTAGTTGAAAAAGACACTACAACGAACAAAGAAAGTGTAAAATATTTTTAAAAAGAAGACAAATATTGAGATTGAACAAAATCATGCTAGTATTGACTATTGAAGAGGCAATGGAGTTGAAAAATGTAGGTCAACCCTTTATAAATTAACATATGAGAAAAATCATCTTCTCATCCAGCTATAATACTCATACAGTTTCTTGTATTTGTAACATACATATAATCAAAAAAAGGTTGTAAAGTAATTGATGAGGACGGGCCCATAGATTGGGAAGAGGAGATACATCCTTGTTGGAAACCATAAAGAGAGAAGAACAAGAAGGACAAGATTTCCATCCAACCTTGAACAGTCCAATCCTGTTGTTGTACTTATGGCAAACATTTTTCTACATCAGTAAGTGCCCTTATGCCTTGATTTTGGTTATTCAATTAGCCATAAATGAGCCCAAGAACACAATTTAGACAGGATTTGAGTGAGTTGTGACTCAAATACAGAAAGGTAACGGTTCATGGCACGCTTGGTAGTTTGAGTTTTAATTTTCCATTTTCGAAATTTATTTTATTTGCTAGCAAGTAAGTCTTATTCTAGTGAATTCTTGTTTGAGTCATAATAGGTTTAGGAAAGTCCTTATGTCAAGTCTAGCAATGAAAAGGATTTATAAGATATTTGGTTCTGGAAAGAAGATAACTTTACTGCAAGTCATAGTTTGGATCTAAGTAGGAGTTGCTATGGAATGCTGTCCATCACAACTATATAAACCCATGTACTATCTTTAGTTTTGGAGTAGAAGTTGAGTGAAGTATAGTTTAGCTGCTTTGGTGCTCCTTTCAGAGGTGTGAATGATGTCTCTGGTAGATTGGTGCGACTCCTCCAAGGTGAGATGCTGATTCCAGTTCTGGACTCTGTGACTCAATCCACTATCTTTTCCCTTTTATTTCTCTTCTTTTTAAACAAAATTCTGCTCCTATTTTAGATCAACAGCAACCTCAATGCCCCTTTGATACTTCCAGCCCATTTTACCCTTATTTCTTGATTCATAGTCCTTAATTCCCAAGCCCTAAGGGTATGTTTGGTTGTCGAGAAAATAGGTAAAAACATGGAAAAGAACAAAAATTTTGGATTTCTAACACAATTCTTAGTTGTGTTTCGCCCAATTTTCTTTTCTTTTCTCTCTTTTCACTTATTTTCTCAGCAACCAAACATAGGGTAAGTTCTGCCCTGCATTCAGACCATATATCCTGCTCTCTGTCTCCACTGTGAACTCTAATCAACCCTCTTTCACTCCATAAAAAAGGCCTACAGGCCTTCATATATATTCTATCCAAATCCCAGTTTAAAACCTGATCTGGATTTCAGACCCGGGACTTTCTTTCCCTTAGAGATTTCAAAGAAAATTAGCCATCGCACTTCTGTCCTGCATCAGTGATCTTCCATTGTCCTGTTTGCATGACATTAACATTTAAGGGTCATGCACCATACATAGTACAACTAGATTACAACTGTTGCACAGTCTATACCTTTCTCATTAAACATAAAATGCACTGATTTCCACTAGCTAATCAACAACATACCAAGATCTCCCAAAATGAAAATGATAGGTTGACAAACTTATTTTAAGGAGAAGAAACTTCAAGTTAACCCAACATTAAATCCAGCAAGACACCCAAAACACTCACAAACTTAGTTTTAGTCCATGAAAATAATCCAAATAAGACAGCATGAAAGATCCAATTTTAATACTAACTTATTGCAAGTAGACAAAAGAATATGGCATCAGTCATGAAGGGATTTGAGTGCAAAGAATGCATAAAATTGGAAAGAAAAAAAATACATAATCTTACCTCTATCTTTTTCCTCCTTTTATCATGCCCTCTCAGTAGGAAATGTACTGGAATGTAGGATGAAAGGAATATTATCCATCCCAGTGTCAAAACTAAAACCCTGCAGATTTGAAAGAGACGCATGCATCAAAGGGGTGAACAAGCATTATCATGCAAGCTCATTATCATGACAAGAATTATCTTGTAAGCGCGTTAAGATTTACAATTAATATCTCAGTGTTCCCCAAGCCCCCAAACTATCTAATATTATGTCCAACCACAATACCAGTTTATTTTCCTGTGATGATCTTCCATAATTATGTTAATCCTAATGTCGGACTTCAAGCATGATGAACCATATTTGACAATGATTTGGGCAAGCTTCATCCCCAGTGAGATATGTCAAGCTGTTCCATAACTTCAAAGCATGCCTTTCATGGAAATATAAAGTAGCAGCAGGAAATTGTTAAAAGAAGATAGAGGGAGGGAGGGAGAGAGAGAGAGAGAGGGAGGGAGGGAGAGACTTAAATCCAAATTTCACATTTCATGCCAAGGGTAATTCTGGAGTCTGGACCATCATAAGATTTCCAATCTCAGCTTTTAGCTTCTTTAGTTTCACTCAAGAAACAAAACCCCATAAATTTAGTTTGAACTAGCCCGATGCAGCATATTGAATTAGGACAACGCTTTCGAACAGAAAAGCTTGCTCCTACCATTTCACATTTCATGCCAAGGGTAGCTCAGGAGTCTGGACCATCATAAGATTTCCAATCTCAGCTTTTAGCTTCTTTAGTTTCACTCAAGAAACAAAACCCCATAAATTTAGTTTGAACTAGCCCGATGCAGCATCTTGAATTTGGACAACACTTTTGAACAGAAAAGCTTGCTCCTACTATTGAACAAAATATATTAACCCACTAACTCCACCATAAAATTGAAATAATATAAAACATAGTACTGCTGAATTGCATACATTTCAATATCCCTAAGGTTCCAGATTGCACTGTAACCATCAAACAGTAAGTCGTTGCATTATAATGTGAAATACACCTGGGTTCATGCCCAAATTATGATCAATTTATAGACCTGAATTCACTGAGAAGCCTTTGAAGGTAGGCAGAAACAGAAACAAGGAAATGAGGACCTATCTTGTTTATCCCATGAACAACTCTCACAAGAGCACACCATAAGAGATTCCTCATTTATATTGCTCCTTACAGATTTAAATGCTACCATCTTAGCTATGCATCAGGGAGAAATGGTTACACAGAGTGGAATGCATGAACCTAGACTTACAAACTAAAAAACCAAAGGAAAGTGTAACATTACCACAAGATAGAGAGTAAAAAATAAATATCATCAAGCATTTCAAAGAAAGGACCAGAATGCAAAAATCTTTATTGATTCATTTCAGTGATGCAAAAAAGGCATGAAGGCCATTCTTCTGCAACTTTTAAATTCTGAAAGGAAGATAATTTCTTATCTCATCCTAGCTAATGGACAATTCATCATCTGAGAAGCAAAAGAAAATATGTTGGGAAAAAAAAGGATAAGAAAATTCTCAATTGAACATAGAAGAAAATACAACACCAAACTTAGAACTAGGAATGCCAACCTCAAAATTATTTTTCTCTTATGATAAGTAAAAAAATTAAGTACAAGGAATCTGAATTCAAAATGCTTTCATGGCAGAAAAGATGTCAAATTATATTCCATAGTAGATAGTCTCACCTTGCTGGGAAAAGAATCCCATATCTAACAACCACCCCGCAACACCATTGTGGAAATAAATATATGTTCCAATTCCAAGGTTCTGGAGGATTCGACTTGAAACAACGTGTGAAAGAATCCTGCTCATGCAGTATGAAAAGTTCTAATAGATAAAAGATGAAAGATTTCAACATTATTTAAGAAATTTTACAGATCAGTATTGCTAACATTTCTTCAATGGGAACAAAAGACCACTGTTAAAGGGTATCACACAGTAACTTTACCATATTAAAATCAAATAGAAGAACATGTAATATAAACATGTTGATAAGTCTGAATGCATAATTTAAGTGAAGAACCAATATAAAAATCATAGACACATTAAAGTGGGTTGCTTTGGTTCATAAATTGCACCAATGATCAAATATATATATATATATATATATATAATGAACAGATCTACATGGTCATATGCTCTGAAGCATTCCAAATTGCATTAAATAAAACATATACAAGGGAGATACATGAACATAAAATACAATGAAAACGTTTAGAACTTTTATAGCAATATATTACAAGCTATTGTTTATTATGAAAAACTAAAATTAATAAGAGAATACATAGAAGCAAATTTTGAGTTACAATCAGGTACATCCTAGTTGATTCGACATCATATTTTGCAAAGTTTGTCTTTGAGCTCCTCCCACGTGGACTATGAGAACAAGATCGGCTTGATCAACATGAATTTAGTAACAACTAACAACCACCAAATATGGAGGGAAAACCAAACCAGAAATTTAAACTCAGGATTAAGAGCAAAGAGCCTAGTTTTGATTTGATTAGTAATCACTACTGAACTAATTTAGAAAAAAATACAGCCTCACCCTCACCATTTCAGAAGATGACACAAAGCTAGCATCCCAGGTTTCTCTTATTTAGCATCACCATTCACCAAAGCTATCCTTAACCAGCCACAAGGAAAAGCACACATATGACTCTCAGTTTGAAAAGGAGTAAGAATAACCAACATGACTCTGTAAACGTTCTAGTTAGTGGGGCCAAGGGGAACTGGCAAAAAAAAAGACTGTAGTTAGCTCCATTCCATAAAGGAAATGACAATTCTAGCATCTCCAAATACCCCTAAGACAAGGGTAGCAGTCTTATCATGTACCAAACACTAAGAATAGGTTGAAAAACAAGCACTCTACTCTAGGACTATCAGTTTTATGCACTTGTCTCCATGTTCTGTAGATCATACAAAAAGTTAGAGAAGACGAATCCAACGAACAACAAATAAAACCAAGAAATAAATTCCACACCAAACATGCCTTGGTGCATCATCGAATTCGGCAATAAAGCACAGTAAAGAGCCACACTAAATATGCCTTGGCACATCATCAAATTCAGCAATAAAGCATAGTATAGAGCTAAGGCCCTCACATGCAGCGAGTGTGTAATTATTTGAATTTTGACAGCTTCATATAGGTCATTCATCTCTCTTCTAACACTCATATCTACAGGGACAAAACTAATGCTATTCAAAACCAGGGGCGGAGTCGGGGGGGAAGGGGAGCACGTGCCCCCTTGAACTTTTGAAAAAAGGATTTTTTTTAGGGCATAGCCATGGGGAATGGGGGAAGCTGCCCCCCCTGAACTTTTGAAAACAAAAAATATCTTTTATACTATGTTGTTTAATTATTTAATTGGGCATAATCATAGGACAAGGGCATAGTTGCTCCAAAAAAAATTATGCTATATTATTTAATAGGGCATAGCCATGGGCAAGGGAGCAACTGTCCATTGAACTTTTGAAAACAAAATATATCAATTATTTAACAAGGCATAGCAATGGGGAAAGGGGACAGCTGCCCCGTAAATAAGGAGAAACAATACCTGTAAGATAGGACGAAATGACCCATAACCTCGTCAAAAAAAAATAAAATCGGGAGCTATGCCCCTGAACCCCCATCCTCCTTAGACCTAGAATATTCTATACCTGTCTAATCATTCTCCACAAATCCATAAACAATTACTACCATTTTCAATCAACCATCGCGTGCCCCCCCTAGAAAATCCTGGCTCCGCCCCTGTCCAAAACAATATTAATTTGGTTTCTGCAGAACAGAAAGAAGCATCTAGAAGTCGATTATCAGTACACCGAATAAAAGTACCAAGCATTTAGCTATATTTTTTCTCAAATATCCGCAGGTCGGCATCGTGTTTTCTGAAGATATTGACTAGTTCAAGAGGTATTCTTTCAAATTTTATCTAGTTTTTGTTTTTTGGAGAAAGGCAGGCGCTCAGCGACATATAAACATCAATGGAGAAGGCAGTGTAGTTAGTGTAGTATGAAGGCAATTTACATACATCATTGTCAAATTTCAATGTTTTAAATTCAAGTAGCCCCAATTGAGCACAACATACAAATGATACATCAACCAACAACATCAATCCAGACTTGTTTTCTTCTAAGAAAAAACCCAAATTTGAAGACACAAGTAAAAGGTGCCACTATAAGGATCCAGCCCATAGTTAGTAACTTCGCATTTGATTCACGAATCATTTGCAATTAAAATGTGAAATTCATTTAAAGAGTCATTCAGCCGTTGATTTCAATCGTACGAATAGGTACGCGATTTTTCAAACAACCCCGAATCGTTCGGGATGGATTCGCGAACTGCGAACATTGTAAAAAATATCTTAAATTTTATAAATCCCTCACACCCACAACTTCTTCTTTTCCTCTTGGTCTTGATTTCTTTTGTTTTGTTGTCTTTCTCTCTCCCTTTAATCCTTTATCTCACTCACAAACTCAAATCACAGGCACGACAATCGGCACCATCATCGGCCCACAAATCAGCAGCATCTCACTGGCTCACTTCCATCCGTTGGATATTTGGATCAGACAAGAGGCCACCACTTACAGAAGAAAGTTACTCTCTCTCTCTCTCCCACTGCGTCTCTCCCTTTCTCTCCAATCTCTTTCATCTTATTTCCATGGAAATCTGTAAAGCGTGCAGATGAAATCTAGTTCACATCTCAAGGAAGCATGCTAGAACTTGATAAACTTATCATCTTCTTCATACCCCTTAAATCTATTAAAAGTCTTAACATTACAATGGATAGTATCAGAAAATTGGGAGAGGGTTCACGTTTCACCCACAAGCCACTGGAAATAGTAATCTCTCTCTCCAATCAATCATCCCTTGAGAGCTAAAATTCCCATTGGACTCAAGTTCGTGGATTATGATGGAAAACTTGATTCTTACTTTCAAGAAATCAGTGGTATTTCAAGAAACCGGTTACACTATAAACTTGGATCACAACTGCGATTGAACTCTTCCCGAGTTCAATCGCACCCACGGGTCGACATGTATCCCTTTTAGTACCTATTAACTGCCGTTAATATTTGCTAACCCTTGGTCAATAATATCACCTTGGTTTTTTTTAAAGAAAATATGAAAAAATATTAACACTAAATGTTAACTTTTTTAAAACTAGAGTTAAATAGTTTTTAAGTATTTTTACTAAAATCCAAGATTATATTATTGAACCTAAGGGTAAGAGAATCTTAACCACAATTAATAGGAGCTAAAAGGGACATGTGTTCACCTATGGGTGCGATTGAACTAATTATGAAATTTGGTGTTAATCATTTTTTTATATGCTACTTTAGTGGTTTGTTGATCATCGATAGATGAATATATGCTTTAATTAGATGTGAATTGTATGCATTTTTTATTTTAATTTTTTTGATTTAATTTAGCTATTTAAGCATTAGATTTGATTTATTCATCTCTCATATTTTATTTATATTCTTAAGACTTATTTTTATCTATTCGATTACATAAAAGTCTAGGTGAAAGGTCATTATACATGCATTATATATAAATATAGCCGAATTTTTCAACGAATTTTTGAGTCTTCATCCAAATTATACTCAAATTATTCCCATACCGCACTTTTGGCATCTTCCGTATTTTGTACCGAATTTTTGAACGAATAATTAGATAACTATTCTGAATGATACACGAATAATTCGAGTGCCAAATTTTTACTATTCAGCCCAAGAAAACGAACTTATAAAGAAGTAATAGAAATGGACAAGGGTCGACTGAGAACATACCTCTCCCCCTTCCCACTAATGACTAATCAAACCCTATGAGAAAAATGGGAATTCAATCCTTTTATCATGGCAAATAAATTTTCCCAGCAAAAGTATCTGAAGAATATGAACTAGGGTTATCCAAAACTCCATATTTAGTGTTTCAGATGTAACCCTAATCTTGTATTAAAAAAAAAAAAGGATCACTACTATACAACTCAATGAACCCTATCAAATAAACAAATTACGACAATTGAGTCTAAGCAACACATTCTCATATACTAAAATCACACCCTTATACATAATCCTTCAATTTCATTACCAAAACAAGCATAATCGAATTAAAGTTGAAGAATCTGAAATGAATTCAAACAAATATGAAAAACAAGAGAATTCAAATTCAGAAGAAAAAGCAAAAGATATACATCAATAATCGCACCAGCAGCCTCAGTTAGAGTCGGAGAAATGTTGAGCAAATCACGCCTGTTCAGATTTTTGTTAATGATTCATATCAATACAAAATTGAAGAAAAGAGAAGGAAAGATTATGAGAGATAGAGATAGAGAGAGAGAGAGAAATTACAGGCGAAGATTCTCGTGATGGTGTTGGATGGATTCAATGGGGAGGTATTCTTCAATGTTTGGTCGATCCAACTCCATTTCCGAGCTTGATGACTTCAGCTTTCTCATTTTTCTCCTTCTCTCTGATATCTTCTATCTTAAGAGAGAGAAAGAGAAAGAAGAGAGATGAGAATCATATGCTTCTTCTCTAGCTTCTTAAGATTAGCTCGGTTTTTAATATTTTATTATTCGCCTACACGGCTACACCAAAAACAAAGGTCAGGCCACGTGTTTTGACCTGTTTCTTCGACTCGAACGCGAGACGCTGCGGCTGTTTTCTTATTGAAGAGTACTGTAGGTCCCACAGTTACTGGATTTGGATGGAAAGATCTAATCACAGCCAATCGCGATTGAATCCCGGGAGAGTTCAATCGCACACAAATGTCAACACGTGTCTCTTTTTATTATTTTAAAATAAAAATTATGTTTTTTTGATTTTTTTTCTTTTAATTATTTTTAAACTAACCAAATATTTCAAATATTACCTAATTTGAATATTTTAATCAAAGATATACAAATATACTCAACCGATCAGAAGTTAGCTTGGGTAGTAGAGCTCTTGCAACTCATAATCGGGTGGGATTAGATCCCTAGAACTCCTCCTTGATAGAAGGCCAAGAGAGGTACGGCCGTTACAAATACTCTATTTCACTACTGATATTTAATCATATTTGAATAATAACTAGTACAAATTCAAATTTACCATTATTTGCTTGGAATTTACTTTGTTTATAATTTTAGGTATAACGTCAAAACTATGTGTGTTGCTGCTCCCCACTGAACTGAGCCAGGTCTGGAACGGCTGAACCTTGAAAATCTATCCTCAGTTTAGACAATATAATCTACAATAAATTCTCATTTTGGAATCTTTTATATTCAAGATAATGCACAGTATACTCACACAAGGAAAACCTATCTGCTTACAGCTTCTTCCTCTCTCACATATTTCTCAAAGTTTCCCAAACTTACATTGTGACCTGTGATTTCGAAATAGCAAGTACTATTTTATTTTAGGATTATATTAGCAATGTTTAAAAATAACATCTATTTGGACATAACGTGAATTAATTGAAGGCACATTTCTTCAATTGCTAGGACCCCAAGTGTGGTCCTAGTTGTTATCTAAAAAAAGAATGTGGTCCCAGTTACAAAGATCTTGTTGGTGTAATTGTTCTTATGCAGAGAATATCATTGTCTCACACACATGGCCTACTTGATTGAATTTGGACGTCAGAAAGGAGTCTATACATTCTGTGGTCGCCATTTTTTTACTGTTATGTGAACTTCAGTGGTTCCCACCTCTTAGCTCAGATGTGCTCCTCATTGAGGGAATTTAATTTCTTCTGATCAAGTCCTAGATGGGGAGAGCTTTCAATCAGTGTTACATAATTCATCAGTTCACTCGGTTCGAATTCAGGGTTCGCGATTCGCAATTCGCAATTCGCTACTCTATGGTGAACTTGTTCATTGGGATAGGATGAGATAATTTATTTCTCGGTTCGCTTAGATTTTTTAGTTTAGTTCGCTAGCTTGGTTTGCTTATATATATATATATATATATTTAAAAAAAAAACATAAAAATGTCTTTTATGAACAGTTCATGAACCCAAAAACTAAATTCATCGAACCCAAATTATAAATTCGCTGAGCCCAAAGAAAAAAAATTGCTAAATCCAAATTGAAAAATTGCCGAACTAGACCTATTGGGTTCAAGTTCAAGGTTTGCCCATTTTTAAGAACCCAAACAAACCTAGGATGTATGACCAACAATTGGATCAGGTATTCCATCACATGGAGATGGGCTTGGGCTTAACCATTTTGTGTAAACTTGTCAACAGAAATGGATTAAGAGTTTGATCACATTGTTTGACCCAGCCCATGAATGAATTAGAAGTGTGAAAATCCAATTATATCAGGAACCCACGTCAGTTCAACAGAGCTTGTCAACTGTCACGAGTTGGAGTTGGGCTTGGGCTTAAATTTTCAACAGATAGAAAATTTAGCACTTGCAGGCTATGACCTTTCAAGTAGGGGTGTACAATGGGCATTTTGGGCTGGGCTGAAGCCAATTTGGGCTCAGCTCGTCTGATGCCTAACTCACTCCAAACCCAAACTCATTCCAATACATGAAGCCCAAACCCATGAAACCTTAACCCACCTGTCCTAATTCAAACTGGATGGTGCGGGCCACGGGCCAGCCCGACTCAATGTACAACCTTACTTTCAAGGACCAACTTCAAGTAAGACTTGGAAAGATTTAGGTCATTAATGCCATTAATTTTGTGATTCTTTATTTTTGGAAACGAAAAAATTCCCATATTTTTAAACTCTCATAATCGATTATGGAGAATAGGTCTACAACATTTAGCTAGAACTAGAATCCATTATCAGGAAGGGAATATATTCTCATATTTTGAAAGGATAAAAAGATTTGTCATTTATGTAGAAAAGATTGTGATTTTTTTTTTTTTGGTTCGAGATATACATTTAGGGCGCAACGCCGGTTAGGTGTTAGTATCTGTTCAGTTAGTGAGTGGGTGGAGAGTATATACAAACTGCCACCCTCTCGGGAATGGAACCCGGTACCTCCCTCCAAAGCAGGTGATACAATACCACTGGGACAAAGCCCTGGTGTGTGAAAAGATAGTGATTGAATCATCTATTTTGTATTTTAGTTGTAGAAGTACGGTTAGGCCACAATTCCAATTATTATTGGTTAGCAGTTACCAAGTCGATTAAACACACAATTTTTTTTTTTTTGCTGGAGGGTATCATTTACCTATATTAGTACATGGTTAGTGATTAGCATTCTACTCATCACCCAGGAGAATGGATCCCGGAACTCTCTATTAAGAGAAGCCCAACCCACCATTGGAGCGGGCTAAACAGTAAATCTAAAGTACTCTAGTTGGGCCTTAGGTGTAGGATGGACTATTATGATGGTGGTACTCCTAACGCACATGGATGGAAGTGAGATCCACTAACATTCCACACGGATCCCATCAAGGAGACCTCCCAAACCATCAAAATCAACTTGATCAATTGATCAAGGGTGCTGCTACGAGCACACCATAGAAATCACCAATACCAAATCTCCGGTGAGTTAGGGTGACCGGAATCTTTAGCCGGAGAGAGAAGAAGAAGTTGGTGTTTAATTAAAAAAAAATGGTGTGTCAATAGTAATTTTAACAATTGATGTATGAGCAATGCTATGTCCACTCTCTTGTAGTTTTTCCTATTTTTAACCAAAAAGATAAAACAAAGGTGATGGATCTCACAAAAAAATGGTCATACTATTTTGTATTGTACAAAAAATAGGGGAGAGTGGACATAGCATTGCTCTTGATGTAGAATTAGAAAATATTGTGCTGGTAGCAGCACCCTTGATTAAAGCTGTCATGTTTTTATGGCCGTCCAATGAATTTGATCCAATGGACTGTTAAGATAGATCTCCAGTGGGGTCGCCATACTTAAATGTGGGTTCCTCTTCTTAACCCTATTCTTCTCTGAAAGGAAGGTAGAGAAAATATAGTTGGCAAAAACTAGTGTATAGGTGGCAAAATCTATTATGCAGATATTATGTCAGAGGAGGCTGCTATATATGGCTAATATAGTTAAAAGCAGTTATTGCCATTACCATTCAAAGAAAAGAATGTATTTAGAAAGATACATTGGAAACTAGAACTTCTAAATTTGGGACCAGATCAGATTTCGTACCTAAAAAATAGGTTTTATTTAAAGAGGATGAAGCCCTCCATGATAATGCCCAAAAGGCCAAAATCGAAGCAAACAGAAAAGAAGAAGGTTAGCTAATGGCGTCTAAGCCTATCATGTCGACCAAACCCTTCTTTGTTTCTCTTATTGCCATTGCTCTCCTTGTCTCTGCAGTAACTTCCGGTAAGAAGTAACTTTCTCCATTTATGTGTATGTATATTTATATAGCCATGTTGAGGTTTTCATCACCCTTCAACACAGCCAATCCCAGGTGGATATTTCAACCATCACTCCTTCTAGGGACTTTGTCCTGTATCAAAGTTGTGTTCTACACACACAACCAATGGGGCAAGTATTGCTTCCCTCTGGACCATCTAATTTGATGTTGAAAAATAAAAAATTTCTATAGCCTAGGTAAGTAGGGTTTAAAGAACCTTAGGGAGAAACTATTGTCCAATCGAACAGTCTAAAAACATTCAATTAAGCCATTTTTTTGTCAGGTGTGTATGTATCAAACGACTCATCTTTTGATGGAATAGTCAAATTCGAAAAACACTTGTCACATGTCCCTAGGGCTGTGAACGGAACGGATTGTGGTAAATCCAAATTTATACATGATTATATATCCGAATGTCTGAATCCGAATAAATATCCGGCAGATAGTGAAATATAATATCCGTATCCGACTCCGATTAAAATATTTGAATTCGGATAGTATCCGAATTATCTGTTTATTTTTTAAAAAGTTTTAAAAATATATAAATTAATATTTAAGAAATGTAAAATATATAAATTTTTCTTTAAAAATATATTCTAAAGGTTATATTAGTTTTATAAATTTAAAATATATTATTTATATATATTATATAATTGGTCGGATATACCATTATCCTAATTCGTATCCAATTATAAACGAATAATAAAATTACTATATGAATTTGGTCCATCGGATACATATTCGGATAATTATCCGACAAAACTGATTTAGATACGAAACAGCCCTACATGTCCCTCAATCGACACTAAAGCTGACAATAACTTCTTGTCAGATTGGTTGATCTGAGGTAATGATCGATAGCCTAGCCATTACAACCCTATTATCGATCACAATGTACCTTTTGTTTTTTGTCCTGGATTTAATATCCACTGATATACATTATCAAGTAAGGGTACTAACAGTGTTATTATAAATCAGTTGAAGGTGCAGACGTGCAGGTGAGTCAAAGCCCATATGACTTCTGTTTTAGGGAATGCTCGGTAAACTATGGACTCTATGAGTGCAACATAGACTGTGTAAACAAAGGACGTGGAGGTGGGAGTTGCATTTCCATAGAAGGCTCGCCTGAGAACTATTGTTGTTGTGATGCTTGATTTAATTTGCGAAGTTGGTGAAGTTATTGTTAGCCCCAATACAGTCAAGAAACATGAACTGTTTAGCAGTATCAAATTATCAATGAACAAGGGTGGTTCCCCCCCCAAATTAGGGTTTTAATAATTTGATTATGAGGGATGATTTGATTCAGGACATGCAGGTTGCAGGTGATTTTGGGGTGGTGACCAATAAATGATTAAAAAAAAAAAATTTCTATTTAATTTTCTGATATGAGACATCATTTATCTAGGTTGTTAGTCTCCATTTGAGGATTGAATTCAAGAGTAGGGGTGACAATCAGGCCGGGCTTCAAAGCCTATGTAAATGTGTTGGGCTTTGGGCCAAGCCTATTAAAAAATCACTAAAAGTCAAGCTCATACTCAGCCCATTGCCAAAAGAAACACACCCTAACCCCCTAACCTCTGTAAAGGTGAATTGGATAGGAAATTGGCCATGTGTAGAGGTTGAGCACTGGCACAGGATCTTCTTCAATTGGTGCTAGCGAGTAGACCGTCAACACCTACTCTCAAGGCACTACATCAACTTTCTGCACGTTGACCAAGACATTGATTAGTGTGCACACACTTTGATTAGCGTGCAAATACTTACGTGGTTCCATGGGAGTGGGTGTTAGCGGTCTCCTTGCTAGCACCAACTGGAGAAGATCCCAAGTCTTAGCAAGTTCAACTGCCCTTATTCATAGGACAAGGATATGCTCCAAAAGCCACATTACAAGGGGAGCATCATCATTATAAGTGGTTATCGCTAACGAGCCGTAGCGGGAAAGCGTTTATTTTGAATAGGGTTGTAAACGGAGCGGATATTGGTATATCAGAATTCATATTTGATTAAATCCGGATATCCGAACAAATATATGGAGGATAGTGAAATATGATATCCGTACTTAACTCCGATTAAAATATCCGGATTCAGATAATATCCGAATTATCCGATTACTTTTTTAAAAAAATAAAAAATATAAATTAATATTTAAAAAATGTAAAAATATATAAATTTTTATTAAAAAAATATATTTTAAAGGTTATATTAATTTCATAAATTTAAAATATATTATTTATATATATTATATAATCGAACGAATATTTATTGGATCGGATATAACAGTTTCCGAATCCATATTCGATTATAAACGGAGAGTATTTTACTATCCGAATCTGCTCCACCAGATATCTATCCGGATAATTATTTGACAGAACGGGTTCGGATAATATTCGCATCCGCTTACAACCCTAATTTTGAACCCATTCCTAACCATTTACCCTAACTTAAAATCATTTTTTTGTTTTAACACCACGGGTACTGGGTTCCATTCCTGAGAGGGTGGGAGTTTGTATATACTCTCCACCTGCCCACTAACTGAACATATACTAACACTTAACCGGCATTGCAGCCTAAACGTATATCTCGAACCAAAAAAAAAAAAAAGGGTTGATGCCCTCCCTTTCTTAACTGCTCCTAACACGTTTGCTTTAATTCTCTTAGGTCATTGTTTTCCTTACAAAATTTTATAAAATCATGAGATGACACCTAAAAGCATGTTAAGACCTTATCTATTTATTTATTTAGCAATCTAGTTAGTGGGTTAGTATCTGCTCCTGCTCCTGGAAAGGGTGGGGAATGCACAACGCCCGCCCACACAGTAACGCCCCCCTCTCCTACTTAGGACTTAGGTTTAAGGTTTTATGTCTTTTGCATTGGCCTTTCCTTTTTAGATGCATCCCATGTGGTTTTTGCGGTTGCAACTTACCTTGCTGTCAACCCCGGCCACTTGCTCCAATGGTTGGGTGTGGCCTCACTTATGTGAGAGGTATTGTCATTCATTCCCACGAGGTGACGACTTGGAAGAGCTCCACTCTCCACTGTTAACCACTAGCTCATGCTATTAACATGAGGTAAAGGATATCCCAACAAAAAAATTGAAAATATCAGGAACTTGAATATACCAATTACCAACCAATCCAACAATTGTGAATTTACATTAAAATAATGTAATAAAATTAGGAAAATAATCACTTCCTCGACCCCCCCCCCTTTTGCCACGTGTCCTCCCTTTTACTCACGTTAACTATGATTAAGATTTAGTAACCCTTAATGTTAAAGCATCTAGGTTTTTAGAGAAAAAAAAGTAACCACAAAGGTTAAAACTTGTTAACAATAGTTCAGAAGGGCTTTGTGAGGGCGAGAAGGAGTCCTCATAAGTAAACTAAATCTGAGGAAATAAATCACATAACAAATTGTGACTACATCTAGAGGCAAACCCCTGGCTATTACCGTAAAAGATTTCGCGTCTCTTTAAAAAAGAAGAATAAAATTTCTATTTATAGCCTTTATAAAATAAAGTATATGTGAGTACAACCTATGGATACCAATTATTAACACCCAACACACTTGGCCTATAAAATGAGACCTAAATATGAGACCCAAATACTCTCACACAATTACAACATGCATGCACTATCAAATATACCATATTAGGGTGCCAAACTAAAATGTCTTATTCATTGAAGGGTCATCTCCTTGTATTCTCAATCCTCTTACCATATTAGGGTGCCAAACTAAAATGTCTTATTCATTGAAGGGTCATCTCCTTGTATTCTCAATCCTCTATGTAAGCTGTCAAAGCGACGCTCAGCGTAATGAGATACACAAAACCAAAGGAATTGAAGCTTAGATCATTCTATCAGACCAACAAAAAGAAGTTGAAAAAGATTATGTTCGTCAAACTAAGTATATCTTCTATACCCACCAAACTATGTTCATAATCAATGCCTAAAAGGCACTCACGCTTGAATCAAAGACGCCTAAGCCTATAACAATTTTTTGGCATCCACAATGGCTAAAAAATGGGTAGTTTAGCTCAATTTTCTGGCATCCACAATACTAAAAAAGGGCTAGTATAGAAGAGGAGACTAGGGCTAGCATTCTCCTTCTAGGGAATAGAAGAAAACAAGAGACCTGCTAACATACAAAATTCTTCATTTACCTGAGAGAGAGAGATGTTAATGGCATATAAATCAAAGCTAGTATTCTTATAAATAGGTCAGATTTAAGTTGATGGTATTCATGGCATTTAGGCAATCAACCTAACCTCTTGCCACCCCTAGTTTATTCGAACAAGGGACCTGATTTACATTAGTGTTGAGTAGCTTCTTAAGACTTGCTGTGTTCTCCAAAAGGATTCTGCTGTGAACTCTTAAGACTGAGCCACTGAAGAGTTGCAGCAGAGTCAAGGCACTTCATTCATGCATGCACTCACAGTAAATAATCTTAAATCGATCTGGAAAAACAGCAAAAGCACTCCATTCATGTACATAATCTTGAACCGGTCTGGAAAAACAGCAAAACACTACAGTAATGTATGCATATTAGAATATCACGTACATTTGCGTCCCCTCTCCCAATACTGTTCATCAGCACCAGCAGCCAAAGCTGCGAAACGATCATGACTACAATCATCAAAAAAAAAAAAGATCTTTGGTTATCGCTGCTGTAGTACAAATCCAAGTTGCTGAATATTCCAAATCCCCATATGCAAAAGAAAAAAAAGAAACACCAATCCCGAATCCTCCATTTTCCAAATTCTGTCGTGACACAGCATTCAAGTGGTTGTTACCTCGCAGCTGCTCTCGCGCTCATGGATGTATGGTAACTGGTGCTTCTCTGTTTCCTGTAAGATGTGTAAACATCATCATACTGACTCACCTCATTTGGATCGGCTGTGGCCCCGAGCCCCAACCGTCCCGAGCCACTTGACCCAGGTTTCCGTTCTACGCTCCCATCAGCGTAAGTCCCTGTCTCAGGATCCACCTGCAGGTTCTGAGGCGGAGGAATGCACGCTCCTCCCTTGCGAACTGAAGGTTCCCTCTCGTAGTCATCATCTTCATCATTAGAATTAGCTGCTTTCATGGGTCCTTCAGATGGGTTCACCTCTCCAATTTCTTTGAAGAACTTTGAGACTCTTTCTAGAATATCAGAATGAGATACCGTGGATGGAGGTATCACGGTGGGGATGTCCAAAGGGCTCATGGGAGAGTAGGGTACCCCACTACCAATCTGCATCTTCTTGACCATCCCGGGAATAAGTCCAGGGGGGAACAAAGGATACGGAGGCAGTTTGTCTCCAGTATTAACAACTGAAGTTGGCAAATGTGGTGTTGGTGGTTGATTTGCTGGTTGAACAGAAGCAGATATTGGTACAGAACCCACAAAAGGGGTCGAAGTGACTGGTGGGAAAATACCACCTGGGAATGATTTTGAAAGAAATTGCTGTGCTGATAGGGATGATGGCAAAGCTGTGGAAGAAGACAATTGTTTATCTGGTTGCTCATGATCTAGTGAACCTGGCATAGAACTTCTTTGCTTATCAAGCTGCCATTGAGTGAGATTTTGGGGCATTGTTTGATGCGGCAATCCTGCATGAAAGGCAAAATAAGTAACATATCTAGCAGGATTAACTTTGTAGTTAATCTAAGATGAAAATCTGAATTAGCATAATTATAATTATCTGAGCATAAATATAATCATACTTGTGTGGTTCCCTCATGGAGAGAGCGAGATAGAGAGAGAATGCGCTACCTGCAGCACTCAAGGGATCTACTGAAGCAGCAGACAACTCCTTTGGGAGAACCAAAAAAGAACTAGAGGGAGGTCCACCAATCATCTCACCCTCGAGCCCATAAATAGTATCAGGATCATAAACTTCCTTTGAGGCCCAAAACTGTAAAATTTTCTGCAACCGAGATTGATTTTCTTCCTTGTTTTGAGGGTTGTGGTAAATCCGTGCAAGCATGGCTCCTAGAACAGGTTTGAAGGCAAGGGCCTCATTATCAAGGTCACGAGGATTGATCCGTCGTTGCAAGCTGCACATTTCATAGGCTCAAGGTCCAGGAAGGTACAGAGTAAACTACTTATTAGCATCAATATACATAGTGGAAAGCAAATAAAATAAGTGAGAACCCTCTGCGGATGCTATAATTATCAAAGCAACCTACCGCTGCAGCGCTGCCTGCATCTTCGCAGAATAAATTTGATAAAAGGGCAGTCACAGACTCTAGAAACCAGAGACTAAAACCTAAATAACAATCATAGCATATACCATCCGGCATGTAGGCAAATGTTGAATCATCATTATCATCCAAACTTACCACAACTATTTGGGTTTCCTGCTGCACAAATCCGGTTCCTCCATTCCACTATATCTAGAGCCACAACTTCTGTTAGATCATGAGTCAGAGACTTCAAATATTTTCTCACTACTTCCATGACCTTTTCAGTCTTCTATTGTCATTTTAGAGCTTTCAATCGAAACTAGGGCACTCCTCCTAAATGGTGCTGTCAAAGATCTTCATTGCACATGACCCGACCATGTCATATGGCTCTCCCTTTTTCTATCAGTAGGGCCTATGTCTCTCACATGTGCTCATTTTGTCCTTCCTAATCTAGCCACTCCTCCATCTTAACATCCTCATCTCAGCTATATCATGGTCTATTTGGAAAGAGCGGAATACCCGTGTTTTCGACAATTCACTCTCTCCTTTCTCTCGGATTCTAGGCCGAGTGGGCCGTTTGATTGAGTAATGGAGCTCCACATCTTAGTTGGGCCCGGAAGTGAGGGATTTGTTAATTCTGTGAGGAGTTCACCTCTATTAGTGGCGGCACCCGTCTATTTCTTGTTTTGTTTATTGCTTATTTGCTTGTCGTTTCCTGGTTTACATATCTGAAAACTGCTGTAGTTTTTCTTTGATTTTTAATATATTTGATATTTTACTGATAAAAAAAAACATCCTCATCTCGGCTACTCAAAATCTATGAGCATTTTGTTTCTTAATTTCCTTAGATTCAAGACTTCCATTGATTGATATACATTTCTCTATGGTCTTCAAAGAAGTCTCTGCAACAGTCCTCTTGAAATAAAATACCAAGCACTCATAAAAAGGTTCACATCAGATCCAGAATAAACCCATGGTTCAACACGATACATAAATTAAATTTTTTATCGCAGCATTTTAATTGTATAAAATGAAAAGAAAGGAATATGAACAGACGCAAGTTCAAACAGGAGTGAACAGTGCACACAGACTACTTACCAAAATGTATAGATATGCTAACCTTTTGATTCACACTGAAATAACTACATCAATTTAAAACATGGTAATAAATCTACCACCTTGTACAACCATTTATAAGCCAGGAACCATTTCAAGTCAGCCACTAAACACATGAAGGGTAATTTTGTAAAGTTTGATTGGCACCCACAAAAAATTGATAACACGAAGAGCATTAAGAACAAAGAACCAAGTGGATGAGCCTTCGGTTCTAAAACTATTTGTACTCTTTAAGTTTTAGAGGATTCATACCACTGTCCACCTTTTGTGTTGCACTTCATACTATAACCCTCCATAAACTTCATTGAGTGGGTACGAACTTCACATAAGTTCGACAAAAATATGGATGAGACCATTAGAGTCACTAGTTCACAGAGTTACATCATAAAATTTTAATCTAAAACAAGATTAAGTCAATGGGTCAAGTCAATTAGTGGGGATTCATTCAACAGAACAGGGTTGAAACAAAATTAAGTCAGCAAGATGTGAATGCCTCTCGTAGAAACTGAAAACATGTAAATGACAGTCAATTGCGTAGGGTAACTGCATTGGACACACAAAATCATATAAATTTAAAAAAACAATCATGGTGTTTATCCGAAACAAGAGAGAAATATGAACATAACTGAAAAACACCAGTCCAAATAGTTCGGAAGAAGAACAAAAAGCAATATACAAGTTATCAAGCAAACAAAAAAATGAAATCCTGAACAAAGAATAGAAGAGGCCCTCTACATAATTAAAAAACAAAGATATGCCTGAAGAAAAGAAAAGAAAAGCAATATACAAGCTATCAACTATCAAGCGAACAAAAAAAATGAAATCATAGACAAAGAATAGAAGAGGCCCTCTACATAATTAAAAAGTATGCTACCCAAAGAGATGCCCAAAATAAAATATATGTAAAGAAATATTTGAGAAGCACCTGTCAAAAAGAATGTCATTGGCCAGGTAAATTATATGCAACTGTCTCTCAGAATCATCAAGAGCCACGACTCTGTCTTTGAGGGCTTCAGCCAGAGCTGGTGCAAATGGAGACCTCTGCATAAACCAGATTTTTGCACCCTTAATCGACTCTTTTGTACCAGTGAGATTATTGAGCACACTACTGAGCTCCACTGCAACATCAGAAGGAAGTGGTCCAGAGAGACCCTTGAAGGACTTGGTCGAATGATCATAATCTGGGCGAGCTTGGCCCAGAAAAGCCTGAGAATGTGGCTGCTGCTGGTCATAAATTGGTGGAAAAGGCTGCTGGTGCATTTGAGGGGCACCCAACATGGAAGCTGAAACCCCAGCACCAGCAGAAGGAACATTCAATGGAGAAGGGTTTAAGGGAGATGGACTCATCATTGGGTTCAGGGGAGGCATCATAGGTATAGAAGAGGGAGGGAAGGAAGGATTAAATGGGCCACCTGAGGAACGTGTAGATAACCAAAGCATGTAACGGTAGTAATTATGCCCCTCAGCACCAAAGAGGAAACTATAAGCAGGATTGTCTTGCTGCTTCTCACGGATCATGGCTTCAAATTCAGGGCCGTTCTTTGCAGCATATTCAACAAGTTTATCAATACGTTTGTGGAGCTCAGGATCAGAAGGGGGAGCAGCTGGAGGTGGAGCAGAATCGAACGGACTAAGGAAAGGTGAAGGAACGAGGTGAGGAGGTAAATGTGGAGGGAAGGCTGGCGGTGGTTGTTGCTGCTGTTGGAGATGGAGAAGGTGGTGATGGTGGTGAGGATGGGGGTGGAGTTGCTGTGGTTGCTGCTGCTGCAAGTGGCGATGGAAAGGGAACTGTTGGAGAGAAGGATGAGGGGGTAAAAAAGGAGGACCATGCACCTGCTGAGAAAACTGTTGGTGCTGAGAATGAAACCCAAACTGTTGCTGCTGTTGAATGTTAGCCGCTTGCTGATGCTGCTGTTGAGCAAAGGCCATAGCAGCAGCTGCTGCATAGTCATGAGCCTGCCGATCCATTACTCTTACGGATGGAGTGGCTAGAGAGAGCTATTAATTGTCTAAAAATGTCTTGATTCTTCCTTCACCTAAAAACACCCCATTTGTTATAATAATTAATAGCAAACAGACATTATATGTGGTTGATTAAATACAAAATCCAGACAAAAGGCATAACACTTATGATGATAAAAAAAAAAGATCTTGAAACCTATTTTGAAGATGCTTTCAACCAAGATCTTCGTGCTTATTAATGGGGAGATGGCTCTTCAAAACCAGCTTGCTTTGAACGCAGAGGACAGAATTGCCTCTGAACAAACAGTCCCTTCTCCGACACCTTATTGCATTCTCAGTAAATCTACCTAAACCTTTACAGATGGTGAATGATGGATCCCCCAGCATGCAAAAGTAGATGTGATGGATATTGGGGGTACGTTTTTCCTTGATTGCACCTTTAAAGAGTGATACTTGGATTCGAAACCCCACTTTTCTTTCCAACCCACATTTTAGACAGCATCAATCACCTTCTTAGAAGCCACCATCAACTACTAAATTTACACGTGAAAATGGTCCGGTTTAGTTCTACTCTGTGATAGTATCTCCCGATCCTGGAAGTCTAAATTCTGAAATTATTATCTAAATCAATTCTTTATGTCAGAACAGCTCAGCCCTCTAATACCAGTCGATCAAACAGGATAACCATATGATCTGCTGTTCCTGGTCGATCAAACAGTGGGCTCCATCCCAGAGGATGGTATTAAGCGGCTGTCGGGGTGGTTTTCATAACATGCCCTGAAAGCAGTTAGCTTTTTTCCATGCTCACTGAAAATCCTCAAATTTCAGCTAGGGTTTTGCAAGCGCGAATGAAAGCCCTGATATCTTATGCTTTTCTCAGAAATATTTTGATTTCTAGGGTTCCAAAGTTGCTGAACTGCATCTAATCTAGGGTTACCATCTTTTCACCTACACAATTTTGAAGGGCAAGCCTGGATTAACCACTTCCCATAAGAGGTTGGTCTGATTCTTTGTTATTTTCATTTTTCTGATCTAGGTCTTTTGACATTGTAGCCAGAGCCTTATATTTCCCTTGAATCAAAAGGTTACTGCTTTCGATTAATAGACTAAAAAGGCACTAAACTAAAACCTTTATTCCGGAAAACAGAAATTTCATAACCAAAAAATATGAGACTATTAGTGTTTCTTGATTCTGATACATTTTATTTATTTTTATCACTCACAATTCATAGGCAAGATTCCGTTGAAGAAATTTGCTAAGGTGTAAAAAGTTACAAATTGGGTACTTTGCTCAATTCATTTGGACTTTTATTGTTCTCTTAGGTTATTCAATTGCTTCGTTGTGTTATCTAGTTTGCATCAAATGACAAAAGTATAGGTACAGTGGGGCATGTATTGAATACAATCTTGGAGCAATAATTTTCAGTCCGTTTATAGATTAGCTTGGAGGTTTCAGATTTTGGGATCTATTTTGACAAAATATTTTTTTATTTTTTCTACATTGTTCAAGTTATTTCCTTATTTTGAATCTTTGTTTCTTTTTTTGGATCAGTAACCAAATATATTATATAATAAAATAAAAGGGGAAATCCAAACACAAGAACTGGGAGATTACAAGCTAGTAAACTCGAAACACAAAATTAAATAAAGGAAAATATCTCTAAAAACCCAAAAATTCTCCCTCAGCGTGATAAGAACTCACAGCTACCCCTATCATCTCCTCCGCCACCTCCGCCGATTGCCTTACCGAACTCCAGTCCAAAACTAGATGCCTAATCCTAACACAAATACGATTTGAAGAGGAAGCTGAACCTTCGAACACTCTTTTATTCCCTTTTTTGCAAATTCCCTAAGCTATCGCCCCCGAAAGCAATCCCCACACTATCTTCTTAGCACCATCTGCACCGGCCCAGTACCAACAAGATAACATATCTCGAAAAGAAGAATGAAATGCCCCGCCCAAGCCTACTTTTGAAAGGAAACACCCTCAAATGTCATGCACCATAGAGCAATGTAAGAACAAGTGATCCACTGTCTCTTCCTCCCCCAAGCACATAAAACACCGGCTCGTCATCTGCCATCCTCGAGCTTTCAAGTGATCACAGGTGAGGATTTTATTTAAAAAAATGACACCTTGGAAGGAATATCTAGATTCCAAATGACCCTACAAGGAAAAGATACAGAATGTGCTGACTCAACAGAACCACTGAACTCATAGAAAACCGGCCATCTTGGCCTTTAGACCAAATTCTACGATCCACTTGATGCATCCTCGGGAAGAACAAACTGAGCCGCTCCTGAAGGCAACAGAACTCCTCGATGTCCCAATCATTAAGGTCTCTCCTTAATTTGGGACACCAAACCACCGCCCCCGAACTCACATCCCAACAGTCTGCAACCACGACCTCCTTATCAATAGTAAGACTAAACAAAGTGCTAAAGTCATCCTTAAGCATCGTAGAACCACACCACAGATCTTTCCAAAACCTGACCTCCATCCCAGACCCCACTTGGAATCTAACGTGAGGGGAAATTATCCCTACCTTTGACATGATTCCTTTCCATAAACCTGACTCATAAGCTCCTCTAACCTCTTTCGGGACCCACCTAGAAGATTCTCCATATCTGGCCACTACAACTGCTCGCCACAGACTTTCTCTCTCCTCCCCAAGCCTCCACACCCATTTTCTTAGAAGCGCATTGTTCACCAATTTCAACAGCTTTAGATTCAAACCTCCTGTATGTTTAGGACGACAAATTTGCTCCTAGACTACTAAGTGATACTTGAATTTGTCCATCTTCTCATTCCATAGGAAAACTCTCTGAATTCTCTCCAATTTGGCCGCAATTTGAACTGGAATGGTGATGGTAGACATAAAATACATTGGCAGGCTACTTAGAGTGCTCTTAATAAGGGTTAATTTCCCCCCTTTCGAGAGGAAAGAAGCTTTCCACCCTGCCAAACAACTAGCCACTCTCTCAAGAACCGGATTCTAAACTGAGGTCTCCTTATAACCTGATCCCAAGGGCATACCTAGATAAACAGTTGGGAGAGATCCCACTTTGCAGCCTTAACAACCAGCCAACTCCTCCACCTCTGTGACCCCACCTACGACCACAATTTCGCTTTTAAAAAAATTAATCTTCAATCCCGACACTGCCTCAAAGCATCGGAATAAGCATCTGAGCTGAAGAAGTTGTCTTCTTGCGGCACCACAAAAAATCAATGTGTCATCAGCAAATTGTAGATGGGAAACACCCAACCTTGCCGGCCCTACCCCGAATCCTTCAAATACAAAACCATCTGCTCTCAACAACATTCTACTTAGCGCTTCCACCACTATAATGAAGAGGAAGGGAGAAAGCGGATCTCTTTGCCTGAGACCCCTAGAGCTTTGAAAGTAACCTGTTGGACTGCTATTCACCAGAATGGAAAAGGAAATTGACGAATAACAACATCGCATCCACTGACACCATTTGGGACCAAACCCCAATTTATTCAACATGTAGCCCAAAAACTCCCAACTCACATGATTATACGACTTTTCCAAATCCACTTTGCATAGGATCCCTGGAATGCTGGATCTAAGGTGATCATCAATACATTCATTAGCTATCAAGATGTCATCTAATATCTATCTTCCCCTCACAAAAGCACCTTGTTGTGGAGAAATAATGAAGCTCAACACATCTTTGATCCTAATGGCCAACACTTTCGATAAGATTTTATACACGCTACTAATGAGGTTAATAGGTCTAAAATCTTTAATATTCTTCGCTCCCTTCTTCTTTGGAATTAACACCACAAATGTGTTATTGATCACCTTGTCAAAGCAGCCCGAGATGTAAAATTCATGCATAATTGCCAACAAATTGCTTCCCACAATCTCCCAACACCTTCTATAGAACTCTATAGTAAAGCCATCTAGACCGGGAGCCTTGTCCCCCGCCACGCTTCGGATGGCATTAAGGACCTCGTCTGCCTCGAAAGGACCCTCCAGGCTCTCCCTCTGCTCAGAAGCGATGTTATCAAAAGGTAACCCTTCTAACTTGGGTCACCACCATTCCTTTTCCAAATACAAATTTTTGTAGTAGGCCACGACCCCCTCCCTGATCTCCAGATTACTAACTCGCCACACCTCATCCACCTTAAGCCTTGAAATGAAATTGCTCTTTTTATGATAGTTTGATATATTCTATTTGAATTTTAAAACTTTGGCTAAGAGTGTATATTCATTGTGATTACAACTGTCATGGATAATGGTTTTTGAACTTGATTGATGAATCCTCTTAGGGCTTCTTCTTTCTACCTCTATTATTCTTTGTCATTGTGACCCAACTTTCCATTCTATTTGCCGAACAAGCAGAGAAAGCAATTTGGTACCCAGTAACGGTGCCAGCGGACCGGCCATCAGTTCAATCTGGTGCATCATGAGGTTTATTAAGTGGTTCTCTGATCAATTGGACTAGTTTCAGAGGCAAAACACATCCATAAAATTGCCTTATATTTCTAAAATTTCCTAAGCTCAGGTTTCATTGGTAAGTATCTTCTCAACACTACCGATCCAAAAAAAAAAATTTATCTTGCCAACACTTTTGTGCTGTTTGCAAGCCAATGAGTTACTTTGTCAAGATTTTTTTTTTTTTGGGTTCAATGTTGGGACGTGGAGGATTAAAAGCTGAAAACTGGGATCAGGAGGAAGAGGAGCTGGGGACTGAATTTCCTTTATCTAACAGAATATTTTGTTTCTTTGGGATGTCTTAGAATCTTAAATGCAATCAAATCTGTATTTTTGTGGACAATTTCTTTACAAGATTTCAACAGATGTAGCATGCTATTTGTAGCATCATAAAATAGTGAAAACTCAAACAAACCAAACTACAGATACAGATAAAAATCAAACGAAAGGCAAACCCTAAAATTTCAGGGCACAAATTGGACTATCAACGAAATGGCAAACCCTTGATATTAAATCAAATAGAATGAATCAAATAATGAAAGAAGGAGAATGAATCAAAAAAATTACAGACAAAAGGAAGAAAAAAGGAGAAAAAAAATGGAAAAGATAACGGAGAACTTACCTGGGGACGGCAACGGCAGTGGATGGCGACGGAGACGGCAGTGGATGGCGACGGAGACGGCAGTGAATGAAAACAGAGACGGAGAAGGCAGTTGACGGCGACGGCAGACTCCTTTCCCTAAGCTATCGAACAGAATGGGAAAAACAAAACTTATCGGGGGGCTCTGCGTGTGCTTTGGTATGCCCGGCGTTTTGCTTGGGTTTTTAAAGTCTCATGGGTTTCTGAAGTCCCAAAATTTAATGTCTCGTGGGTTTTAAGTCTCGTGGGTTTTTAAGTCTCGTGGGTTTTAAAGTCCCAAGATGTTGGTGAATAGAACATTATATACATTCTAAAAGTCCCAGACTTTGAAAACCATCTCAAATACTGAGGAAAAGAACACAGCCCAAAGCGAGTTTGAAGGAATTCGCATCAATGGCAGCAAAATTAGGGCTTCTGATCGGTGAATCTCTTTGTAACTTTAATTATTTTTAATATATTGATTCTATTTGCCGATCAAAAACTAAAATAAGATAAAATAAAGGCTTCTGATCTTGCATTTAAAATTCTAGGATTTTACACTCGAGCTTACAATCTAGGGTTCATTTGGCTTGCAGGAACTTGGTCGTATTTTCACTCTGATGTCTGATCGGTACTGATGTCTGAAGTTCTATAGTTGGGTATAATCTCGATTTTTTTTCCATATTAATCTGCGACAATTTGTGATTGCCTGAGAGTTGGGAGCTTGTATTCATAAACGATGCTTGAAAGAAAGCTTTTCAAGACGAAGATCTGCGTACTGTACCGGAGAGGTCACTGTCCGCGTGAGAGCTGCTCGTTTGCCCATGGAGATGCGGAGCTTAGGCGGTTCTCTGGTTCCTTTGACGGTAAGAGTGTAATTTTCCTTCTGCTAATGCTTCATAACCTTAACCTATGTTTGGTTGCCGAGAAAACATGGAAAATAAAAAAAAAAATTGGACAAAACACAACTAAAAATTGTATTAGAAATCCAATTTTTTTTTTTTCATGTTTTCATCTATTTTCTCAGCAACCAAACATAGTTAGGAAAATTCAATGTAGAATCTTGATTTTGCGCATTTGTGCTCCGAATGTGGTTAAAATAAAGAGAATCAAAGAGAACTGTTACATGTGTGTATTTCTATGTATGCATGTGTTTGAAAGTGTATTTGGGTATTTAAGTATTCATGTCTACAGATGCATGCCCATATAAATGTTGCTCTTTCTTCTTTATCTAATGAGCGTATATGGATTGTGGTCTCTTGATAGAAGCCTAACCAATACTCCAAAAGCCCTAGGTTGATTAAAGAGTGGAATGCTAGGTCCATATACATTTAGGGTCATAACATCTCTTATGAGCGTTTACATATATGCTCATTACATGTAGATGGTCATCAACATGTACATATTGGTGCGAGGCAATCCCTAGCCGGACCTTGAGCATAACAGTGCTGTGAGCCTGTGATTGAATTTAATGCGAAATCTCACTCATCATATCAAAGTCATAAAAAAAAGGAAATGAAGATCTGAAAGAATGAAGATTATTTATTCTAACAAATTGAGTATCCAGAGCTTTTATTTCATTTTATTGGGTTTTAATTGAAATCTAGAGCCTTCCATTTTCCTGTCTTTTTTCTTATTTTAAACAAGGGGCGTGAATGGAATTTCTGAACAACAATGTTGATTTCACACTCTCGGAGTTTTAGATTTGCACACAATTAGTACAATAGATTGCAAATCCAAAGAAACTCTTGCGGCGTGAATGGATCCTGCAGTTAAGATACCATTTATTTGTTTTGCACTGTTACCAAATGGTACATATATCCCTTGGATATTTCTGCAGGGCTGAACTCATACACCTCAGTTGGAGCAAAGTATCATGTTCTATGTCATAATAATTTTTACTTTGAGGTTGCATGGAGATTACCAGCTTACCCTCCTCCCTAGTTTGCTCCCTCATTGAACTATTGCTGTACGTAAAATAAAAAAGAAAATAACATTGATATGTCTGTCGTAATTGGACAGTTACAGAGTACTGGATTCAGTGAAACTGAGTTATCAATAGAATGACCAAGATCTTAATTGTCAATACTAGGGTAAATATTGCAACTTAAAAATGGGACATGTCGTGGGATGTTTTTGAAATGACGCCTTTTTTTACCATTTGAAGGAAAAATTGAAAAAAGACTAAGAAAGCATAGATTGAGAATAAAGAAATTGATGCAATTGGAAGGGGGCAATGATATGTGTTTTTTTTTTTTTTTTATCAGTTGCACATTTTATTAAGCAGAAACAGAAGATCAGAAAACAACAAAGACGAGAAGGAGTTTACAAGCAAGTAAACTCACCCCCAACATTAAACACCACCCCTACCTCTCCCCACAAAGACAACCACAACTACAGCTCAAAGTTTAGAATATCCTCCTTAGGACAATAAACCCCCGCCTACTCCAATATAGTCATTCGAATACCATTACAAAGATGGGGCACTGTAGACGAAACATTGTCAAACACTCTCCCATTACGTTCTTTCCACAGAAGCCAAGAGATCGCCCCATGAAGGATTCCCCACACCACTGCCCGCACCCCGTCACCTCTTTCCCAGATCCAACTCTCTAGCAAATTCTTCAAAGTCGAGGGAAAAACCCAAACCACTCCCAAGCGGGACAAGAAAAAATCCCACACCTCTACCGCGATGGGACAATGAAGGAGGAGATGGTCTACTAGTTTCTTCCGCTTGTAGACACAAGAAGCGCCTATTAGGCAAGCTCCAACCCCGGGTCTGCAAATTATCCACAGTAAGGATCCTATCCAACACAACGGTCCATAAGAAGAAAGAGACCTTAGAAGGTAACGTTCGATTCCAAACAACTCTATACGGGAACTGCCTCCCTTCTGACGACAAAAGCGACTGGTACAAAAGTTTAACTGAAAATCTCCCTAATCTATTCTTGCACCACAACCTACAATCCCTGACTTCTGGATAAATGACCGACGGAGATATACACTCCAATAATCGGATTAAATCTTTCAACTCCCAATCATTGAGATCTCTTCTCAACCTTGGACTCCAGACCACTCCCGATGCGCTCCTCTCATACATTGATAGTGGTGTATGATAATTTGATAGTAATATAACATCATTCATTGTTTCATACATCAACTAATCATAGAGAATGGTAATATAAGCTCAAGAGACAGTGAACAATTGCATAGGGATTCCAAACTCCGCTTTACACCAAGAGTTGTAAGTAGATCAACATGGAGTTTTGCAAGGCTCGAAATTGTTGTCTATATTCTGACTAGAAAGGCAATAATATTGAGTCCCCGCTAATCCAAACAAAAAAAATATTGAGTCTCTCTCTACATGATTACAATATTATGCCCAACTCATGGATGATAATACCATGTTGTACACTGATGAACATGACACTGTTATTTGTCATCAAAAGAAAAAAAAATATAAGATGACAATTTTAGAAGGGCAAGACATGATACCAATGCTTTACTTGTAAACTATTACTTTTGTAAATTTTAGTAAATTTACATAATTTAAATTTATGCCTAATATTACTTTGCGTCATGTCTCCTCAAATCTATTGCTTCCTTGTTACTTGTATAGATGTACAAGTAAATGATAATTGTATATGTATATATATATATATATATATATAGAGAGAGAGAGAGAGAGAGAGAGAGAGTCGGTCTAAGGCCACTCTCTATTCTTATACCCTATCTATGTCATAATTGTATCCAGATGCGCATGGCTTTCAAACATCCCGTTTTAAATTTTGGCTCACACAGGATCTAATCTTTTGTCAGATTAAATCCATTCCATTTCATTTTTGAAAGATTACAGTTTAGTTCATTATCTAATTCAGTATTCATAAAGCCTTTTATGTGGTTCTGCAGTCCATCCTTTGCATATTTTCTTGGCTGGATTGATTTGCTCACACCTTCTATCTTTCTCAGGTTGACTTTTATTTATTATAAATACTTCTAGTGCTTGTTTCCTGTCCGGAATAATTATGGGACTGAATCTTTTTTTTCAGATCATTCATATTTGTCATTTAATTCTGCCCACTCAGAGACAAAGGCCAACACTAATGTTATTTATAACAGAATACTCTGGTTAGGAGTATCATCCAAGTATCTTGCTAAAGAAATATTTTATTGGTGATGTGTGTATTTTATTCATCAAGATGAGGTTTGTATTAATTGAAGGGTTTATTAACTTTGGCAACCTAAAGGTATGCTGTTTTTTTTTTTTATCAATATGCTGGTTGTTGTTTCTTGATGCAAATTGTCATATCGTTTACTTGCAAGCATTTATTTGACTATTGTGGTATTGATAAGGATCGGCAGAGTCCTATATAAAGGATCATAGCAATTAGGTTCTTGTCGAATATATTTAGTTTTCCATGAAATTGTAGATCATAAGCAGGTTTAGTGAATATCCAAGTGTTTTTTGTAGTAAGTTCTGCAGTCTGTGTAATGGTGGAGCACATGGTATTCACATTTCACATCATCTATGAGTCCTCCTCGAGTAATATGGCAAAAGGATTTCTTGGATGGAGAAATATTGCAGATTATTATGGGAAGATGTTGTTAGCGGAGACCAATTTTATTGCATGGGAGAGGCATTTATTTATTTTATTCAATTATGGCGCCAGGGAGAGAAATATCTGCTATTCAGATTTCCCTATTTTTCTTATTGCTCAAGACGACAGGCGTATCAACTATCCTTTTTACTTTCTTCTTTGATATTCGAAGGGTTTTCTCAATGGTATAAGCTCAAACACGGGTATAGCCATATCTATTCCTTTTCTGGGGGCGCCAAGTTCTGTGGCCCCTATGGAACTGGCGAGGAGGCACTATTACTGTTCATTATTAAGTTTCTCATGTTGCTCCATGTAATGGTAAGCTTAGCCTTTATATCATTTGTGGGGTCCTCCACTTGGCTTTCAAGTTTGAAAAGAAGATGGATAATGCCTATATCTATTCCTAGTTTCCTACTGTAATTTTTTTTTTTTGCGCATTGAAGGTAGACGGGATTATCGAGGTAATGCCTTGAGGGATAAGTTTGAAGGAAGGGATTCTCCCCAGCGAAGGTATTCTCCAGGAAGATATGCAAAAGGCCGACATGCATTTCATGGTCAGAAACTCCTTATGATTCTCTTTTTAATTTTTATTTATTTATTTTCTTTCTGTTTGTGGTAAATATTCTTTTGAATTTTCCTTTTCCCTGTTGATTGGTTATGGATAATTGGGTACATATTCCTCCTCATACAGCAGATGTAACTTGTGTTACAAAGAGCCTTTAAGGATGTATTCTTAGAAATTCTTATCAATTTGTCAATTTTGCTCTCCTTTCCTTTTCTGTGGCTGACTCCCTAATCTTTTTGATTTTCTTGTACTGTTGTATTTCATTGGCAGGATTGAGTCCTTCCAGGTCCCCCGAGAAAAGGAGGTAAACTAACATGAATTCTTTGATGTCCTCTCCGGCTTTCCCCTTGTGTATTTATTTAAAGCATCTAGTTCCTTGTTTCTTTTTTTTTTTATACACACCTACCACAAGGCTTATAATGTTTGTTGATGCTCTGTTTTCACGTAAAAATAATGCATAACTGACTATGATATGAATATTCTCACATTGCTTATGGTTATTTAATTATAAAATGAACTTTAACGATCACACACACACACATATAGGGTCTTTAACGACATCTTGTTATGCAATATTGGGCAGTTAGGAGGATACTGCGATTACTGGTTTTCTCATTTGCGTTTAAGGGTTGATTTGTCTCTGAATTCCATTTACATATGCTAAATTTGGGTCCGATTATTTAGGATTTAAGTGCTACATGGTGGACATAGCTTGGAAACTTAAATGAAATATCAAGTCCACCTTTATGTTGTCCAAATAGTGTCAAAGAAGCTAATATCTTACAAATGGATATGAGTATTATGGCAAACTTGGAAGCTCATGTGTGGCAAGTGGTTCACCTTGAATATAGCATTATAGCTTAGAAATTGAAGCAGCATGTCGTGCCACGATGGTGTAACCTAGGGTTTCACCCAAGTAGAAAAGAGAGAAATAAAGAGAAGAAAAGAAGAAGAGCTTGGGAGAATGGAAGGATATAATATACATACATTTATATATATATATATATATATATAGAGAGAGAGAGAGAGAGAGAGAGAGAGGAAAAGAAATGTTGGTGATACGATCCAAAGTTGATCTTCATCTCTTCCTCCGATAGCCTTTAATATTCGAGATCGGTAGTTGATGAAGTAGCCCAATCACAAACTTAAAGAAATCTTAAGTTAATATCCAATTGCTTATGGGCCATTAGTCTTTGCTCTTCTTCAATGGAACTTGGAGTTTCCTCTGCAAGTGCTCAAATAGTGGGGCTCCTCACTGAGGAACTGGTTTCAAAATCATAATCAATACCTTGAAGCTCTTTGGATCCACTTTCTCTAGACCTATGGTTAATGCGCCCATTTTCTTCTTACAGGTACCACTGTAAGTCTGTAATCAATAGACAATGATTGTAATACCTTAGGACCAAGGTTAGGGAATTACTCGCGTTTGACCACGAGCAAATGAACTGTTTCTTATGCTGCCAAAAACCTTAGGTCTTTTTTTTAAAAATGTCTTTGTTCCTTCCAATATATTTTGACGGTAATAAAGTTATGCGAACCCCATTTGTAGGATTGCATGTTAGCTCTTGCCTCATGGGTGATCTCTCAGTTTTACAACCAAGGCTGCCCAACAAAATGTGATAGAAGTCCATTGGTGCAACATCACATTATACTTAATCATTGTGTCGCTTCCCAATTGTAAAGGAAATGAAACATTTAGTGCCCACTCACAAGTACAGCGTTGCCATTTTTGAACCATTGAATGGGGAGGTATTATCGGGGGCTTTTTCTGCTTTGGCTTATTAGCCGTCTCTTGGTGTAGAAGTTCTAGCTATCACTTCTGTCAATTAGTATGGTGCATAGTATTCATCCTTATATGCACGTTTTGTGAAACATGATATGTCTTAGCTACCCGTTATCCATCAGTTTCAGGGAAGTCAATATGGGATGGTTGAATCCTTAGTAATTGTCTTGCTCATCTTCCTCAAATTATTGATTCAGATATTGGAGATCCATCGCATTGGTCTCAAGACTCTCAACAACAGGCTCTTCTTTTAGGTCATTGTCCCCATTGGTTTGGTTCTTCACAACCCATAGGACCGCTGGTCTTCCTTTATGTGACTTGGTTGTTGGCACTTATTGCACACATTCGGTCTTCTAGGTACTAGCAAGGTTCTAAATGTTGATATTGCTCGACATGTCAAGCCGCGGAAAAAAGATATATTGGGGATATATCGTTTATTGGTATTTTTGGAAAAAATGGCAGAAAATTAGACTAAAATTTGGAATTTTGCACTGGAACTTTACAAAATGTTAAAATATATGTTAATACACATTTGAGAGTAAAAACATTTAAAAAAACAACAATCTTTATTAGAGATGCAATGAGAAGGGGGCAAAGATGTGCGTTAACGACACGTTGAATCGTCGACATAATGTATGATTGATTCAAATTCCTAAATCATAACTATCTTACATAAAATGTTTCATTCATTTCTCAATCAATCATAAATTTCGTATTCATAACAATATAAACATACATAATAATAATTCAACCCACTCAAAGAACTACAATCAAAATCAAAAGGAGTAACGCACAGGCTCGATTGCCATGAGCACTGGCAAATGAGTTTGTACATCTCTATACCCATATGAATGTGACTCATACACAAAAACATATCCATATAAATATTAGTCCTCTGGTTGTGCATAGCTATGTTCCTAAGAGCACAATTGTCGCTGACACTGTCAGATAAGGTTTTACCCCCATACTTATATTCATACGGCTCATACCCAAAAATTAATCCATATGATTTTTTTGGAATTTAAATTTGAGAGTATTTTAAATGAGGTTACCCATAATATGCTTAATTTTTTTTTTAAAGCTTGAATGTAAGGTCTTTTTCTCCTTAACTGTTAGTTGAATTTTTGACCCTATAGATGAAAAAGATTTTTAAGACTAAAATATGAGAATTTTTGCACCTGACTTTTGGGTTTTAGTAATGTTTTGATATGGTAAAATATATGAAATTTTAAGATTTGGGAAATAATTTAGCATTTGAAAATTGAAATTCTAAAAAAGGCGTTAAAAAGGGAATTTTGTTCTTGAACTGAAAAGTTGACTTTTTATTCTTCAGAAATTTGAATTTAGGATAATTTTTATTGAAGTTAAATGGGGGTATAACCTTAGTTATATAAAAATATCTTAAGTAAATGGTAAATGTTATATTATGTGAATAAGATAGAGTGAAGCAATGAGTTTCTTCACTCTCATATATAAAGGCCAAAGCCTGAAAAAAAATCACACGTCGGGCGATATTGCACGATATCGACGATATTAGCGATATATCCTCAATTTGGTTTAATTTTTTTAACATGTAGATGTGTCGCCGACCACCAATATCGATAAATATCGGCGATATTGTCGATTTTTTGATCCTTGGGTGATAGTCTCTCCAGCGCGTTGCACTTGACTTAAAATTCCTTTTCCAATGGTGGGATTTTTTGGGGTTGTCAATGGTGCTGCAGAGGGGAATGTACCCTGGTTTGATAGTGTTGGCACTCTCGAGTTGTTCTCAGTGTTTGTAATATTCTTTTGCTAGCTCCACTATGCTAATTCTGATAGTTTGCCTTTTCTTCATATTCAACTTCCTCAATTAAATCAAATGTTTGAAACATCAACTCGTACCAGATGTCTTCGCTTAGCCCTTGATATTAATGCTGGATGTCTCCCTTCATCTTCCCTTAATCCACAATGAGCAGTTAGGAGATGGTACTATTCAGTTTACTGCTGAACGGGGTTCTTATGCCATTGACAATTATCCTGAAACTTATTGAACAAGACTTGGGAGTAATTGATAGGCAAAATTTGTCTTCAAAACCTCCTTATTCATGCGTTGATAGGGTCTGAATTCTGCATTCAGCTTACGCTGGACTTTGACCCACCATGTGAGCGCAAACCTAGAAATCTGGTTGCAACTAATGCGATTTCATTTTCTTCCACCATGGGCCTGAAGCTGAAGATGTTTCTTGATACACAACAACTAATCCAAGGAGGCCTCAATTTGTACCTCTTAGAATTCTGTGACACGAGCCTTAAATCCCAGGTCTCGTTCCAAATTATTGTCTTGTGCTTGCGCAGAGTCGGGGTGACTTTATGAGTCCTAATGATGCCAGGTTGAGAATCATGGATTCCTCCTGCTTCTCGTTGTGGTACCGGATCTCCCCACTCTTTCAAGCATTGTCGTTAAATTGGTATCTATCTTCAAAACCTCCATATTCTTGCGTCGATGGGGTCTGAATTATGCATTCGGCTTACGTTGGACTTCGACCAACCATGTGAGTGCAAACCTATAAATCTGGTTGCAACTAATGCTATTTCATTTTCTTCAACCACGGGCCTGTAGCTAAAGATATTTTTTTGATATACAACAACTAATCCAAGGAGGCATCAATTTCTACTTCGTAGATTTCTGTGACTTACGCCTTAATTCCCACGTCTCGTTCCGAATTATTGTCTTGTGCTTGCACAAAGTTAAGGTGACTTTATGAATTATGACTCCTAATGATGCCATGTTGATAATCAGGGATTCCTTCTGCTTCTCATTGTGGTACAAGATCTCATAGCCTTCTTTCCACTCTTTCAAGTATTGTCATTAACTTGGCATTGGCCGTGCTATCAGCCAGTGTTTTAAAAATCTCCGAGTTGACTTGAAACTCGATCAAGTTGACTCGGATCGACCGGATTTTGAGTCAACTCAGCTGGAAACTCAGAAAGTAAAAAATCGGTGCAAAACTCGCTTGACTCGGATGAGTCAACTTGGCCGAGTCAACTACATTGGACCGATCCTTGAAGCCCTTTTTCGTCTTTCTAATCCAACAATCCTCCACTCTGGATTTTCCAACTTAGTTGAACAATGGAGAAAGAGAAAAGCCCATTTTTCATTTTTTTCATCTCAAACAAACCTTTTTTAAGGCTTTGACCGTAGCTTAAAAATGGAAGGAGATGAAGAAACAGAAGAAGATGAACATGAGCTAGCATACCTTTTTATGGGTGGGTTTGGCTCGATGTTCACTTTCACTATGGTAGTAACTATTCATCTCTGCCTGTTGATTTCGGGAAGATGATAGAATGTGGGAAAGTAAGGTTGAGACTTGGAGAGATTAGAAATGAACCCAAGATTGTACCGGTCTGGCTCATTATTTAGAAGGCAATAGGATGTCTTGTTTCATTTCAAAACAATGGGCGTTAACTACTTGTTTTTGGTTTATTTTTATTTTTTTATATTTTGAGTATTGTTGGTGGCATTGCCATTACTGTATTGGTATGTGTTGACTGTTGATCGGGGCCTAGCATTTGAGCTGGCCTACAGGTGGCGTCACGACAGGGAGGTGCAAAACTTCCCTTTAATTGCCTTATAACACTGATTAAGAAGTTTTAACATTTAGGCTTAATATTTTTTTTAAATCAATGTTAGATTATTTACCTTATTAGTGAATTTTAACCTCAATTAATGGGTTAAAAGGGACACATGTTGACCTGTGGGTGCGATTGAATTCTTTTGTGATTGAATATGATCCCAGCTCTAACCAGCAAGATAATGTATTTTGATAAACCATTCTGTCAGTTCCCCTAATTTTATATTATATTAAGAATTTATTTTTAATTTATAAATATATATATATATATATGAAATATAAAAATACATCATATTTTTCGAGTTTTAGATTTCGAGTTTTTTTCGAGTTGACTCGACTCAACAAGATCTCGAGTCGATCCGAGTTTTCGTGTTTTAAAACACTGCTATCAGCTATGCTGGTTTAGGGTGGTTGCCTGACGTCTTCCATCTGCCCCCAGTGCTTGGCCCTTTCATGCATTTGGATAGTGAGTTTGTCCCTTTTTGCATTGTCAAGCACTTTGCGATGTACACTTGTCCACTTCTCAAGTGTGTTCAAGTTGGCCCGTGGCCTATTTGTAGGTTTTTTTTGGGGTGTGTGTGACAAGTACTACAGTCGCAGTTGACCTGTGTCCAACTAAGTGATGATTGTGGCGGATTTTAAGAGAAAAGGGAAGAGTGATGAGCCGTGTGTGTGTGTGTGTGTGTGTGTGTGTGTGAGAGAGAGAGAGAGAGAGAGAGGAGTAATTTTTGCTGTGTGATAATAGAAGGGAGGGAAGGAGAGATTTGGCTATGGGGTTAATAATAAAGAGGGGTGGAAAAATAGGAAAAAAAGGTGTTAGCAGGCTAGGAGAGAGGATGGGTATTTAATGAGAGATAAAGAAAGGTACTAATAGAAATATTTAATAAGGTGAGAGAAGAAAGGGAGTTTAAAAGGGGGAGGGGAAAGGCAACAGCCCAATATTTTGTATTATGGGCTGTGACCAAAATATTGCCCATGGCTATGTGGGTTGTGGCCTACTTTCTTACTTGTAGCCTATGTTGGGTTGCATCTAGCATTGCAGCCTGACTTGTATTTGGATGTGGTGAAATTGGTCGAAGCCTAAGTAGCCTGCACTTGCTAGAGCCGGAACTAGAGGTGTAGAGCCGAAACTCCTCAAGAAACTCAAATGAGGGGTCGTACCAAGACATGCAAGTCAACACCAAATCTCTGATACCAATTTGAGGGAGCATTTTGTGCCATCAATTGCTTTCAAGAAGATAGTGAAAGAAATTAGAACAAAAAATTACTCGTTTAGAAGGGAAGGTGAAAGAGAGAAGATGGGGAGAAAAGCATGGTTCAAAAACTTGAAAACTTGACTTGACTCGAAAGTTAGTTGGGTCGAGTAACTCGGAAAACTCAAAAAAACTCGACTCGGTACAACTCAGAATATATATGTAATAACTTGAAAAACATTGGTTAAAAGAACTCAAAGTACGTTGGTTTTACAGCCTCAAACCTATAAACTAGGTTTAACAGAACCCATAGTAGGTTGTCTTTGTAGACACAAAAAAATATGATGCAAAAACTAGTGTGACGTTTGAGTTTAGGTTTAAAAACATGATAAAAATACCTTAATGTGACTCGACCTAGTCTGACGAGTTGAAAAACTCGGCTCGACTCGACCGAGTCACCCGAAGTAGACAAATAGTGTTCTTTCGAGTTTTGAGGTGACTCAACTTGAAATTCAATGAGTCGAGTTACTCGGGTGACTCGCCGAGTTTTAGAACTATGGAGAAAACAGAATAAGGAGAAGAAAGAGTAAAGGGAACCATAGGAGAGCGAGGAGTGAGATAGGAGCACAATCACAAAGATCGGTGTTATTATTTTTCTTTTTCAAAAACACGCGAATAATATGCAATTTTTTTGTCATTAATTTGCGAATTATTCACAATTTTGTGAAAAACTCGCGACTTTTTGATAAGTCATGAATTAAATGTCAATTATTTGTTACATTTTCAAAAGTTGCAAAATAGAATAAATTGTAATTTTTTTTTATAATTAGTCATCTTAGTTTTTTTCCCTTTTTCAGAATTTTCCTTTTAACCAAAGTCCAACACTCCAACTTGGTGACTTTGGAGAAGAGATGCAAACATACAGAAGGGAATGCATTTCCTAAATTGGCAAAAAACTAGGTTACATCATACATGTTGCGTGGCTGCCTGTAATAGGTAACTCTAAGCTCTAAAGCAAAATAAAGATGAAACTACTCCTTATACTTATAAGAAATATGCCCATATCCGCAATGCAAATTAAAAGGAAAAAAAATTCTCTAGCAATCCTAATGCAAATTAAAAGAAAAAAAAACTCTTCCTACTTTAAGAAATATGCTCATATCCCCAATCCTAAGAAAAATGACAGTTTCCTTGGGTCTAATTTGGGATGCATTAGAACCTCAAACCAGATAAGTACTCTCAGTTTTATGTTTCTTTTTTTTATAATTATTAGTAAAGGCAATTTCATTAAAGCAATAACTAAGAGAAAACAATTGATCAACACCCCACGCATACTAAGTAATGAGCTCATCAATCCCTAATTCTACATCATTTTTAACGGATACCCATTCTAGTAACAGTACGCGTGCGGGCACAGACTGTCTCTAGTGACAGAAAATAATCCTCAAATACACGCCTGTTTCTCTCAGCTTTATGTTTCTTAAGCAGCAGGGACGATGATAAAGTGCCACTACTAGAGATAAGTACCTTTAGGAGCCCTATTTATGTATTTGCGGAAGTTACTTGCAGTTTCTGTACACAATGTGGCTGCAACTTTACTTCCTCAGTAGATCACTAGATCTAAATCATGTACTGACGTATTACAGATGGACCAAGGGCTTATAATGCATGGGTTTTAGAAATTAGACTACAAACACAGGAAATATCTAAATTATGTCTTAATGAGGGGCACTACCTTCTCTGTTCTAACTAGAAGGTGGGTTTTAGATAACAAACACAGAAAATCTGGAAAGAATGCATTACAAAATACAAATGAATCCCATGCAAATGGACATCCACATTACCAAGTGGGTCATAGTTTTAGAAGTTTATTAGTTTGAGGAAAATTTGCATAAGCAATGGATTCAAAAAATATTGCGTAAATATCATTAAAAAAATTCTTGTCGTTAATTACAATAACTTGTACTATAGCATCATATAAACTATAAATAATAAAACAAAATTTAAAAAATTACTACTTTAATTAATTTTAGAAACAATTCTAGTGAGAAAATTGCTAAGACTGGTAAACGAACCGAATTGCTTGCGAACAACTCGAGCTCGGCTCATTAAAGAGGGACTGGATCGCCCTCATGTAATTGGATGAGGGTAATATATTAACAAGTTCATAGTATTCATTTCAAATAAGAGAGAAAAAATGGACTGACAAGTCATTCAGCTATTTATTGGGTTATTTTTTACGACCTGACATAAGTCATAACAACTTTTCTTTAGGAAATATTTAAAATATGCTTATGTAGAAAAAAAAAAATGTACTAATTCAATACAAGGAGTTAATTGTGAAATTTGGGACATTGCTAAACTTCCTAATTAAGGTTTTCATCATTTTTCTATATTTTGTCTCAAGCAATGACATTGTCACACTCTAACTTATACTTATGTTTGGTCCTTAACTTTGCTTTTACCCACAATATACTAATAATCTCCTCCTCTTCCTCCTCCTCCTCCTCCCCTTTTGACTCTTTTCAACTATGGTAGGAAAACTCTCATATGCCGTCAATATGCCGTAAATTGTCATCAATGCTGTAGTATAACAAAGAAAACAAAATCCCTAAAACGTCAACATCTCTACTTATAAACCCTATTTTCCTTTCTTAGGGAAGAAACTGGATTATGCACGAATCAGATCTCTGACTTTAGAGTGGTGTCTTGCTCGTCAAGAGAGGGTGGATGTGGGAGATTTCTTAGGGTCAGAACCGTGCGTGCTATAGCGAAAAGTGCGGCTTCTAGCCTTGTCTCTGCAAAGGGGATTCTTTTTCCTTGTTCGTGTAGTTCTCCTAGTTTTCTTGAGTTTACTTCCTTGTAAATTATTTTCTTGCTCTCATCTCCGTTTTAGCTGTAGATGTAATCATTTCCATTTATATAATATGTTAATTACTGATAAAAAAAAAACTTGTTGGACACAGTTTTCTCTTATAGTGTTGTACTATTACTCTTATTTACATCACATGATGACCTTCCTTATTGGTTATGTTGACAAAAATATATTAGTGAAATATTGGGAACAATTCTACTGTGAATACTTTAAAATAGCTCTCATTCAAGTTATTAGAAAAAGAAATAAACTTAACATGTTTAGACTAGAGATTTAAAAAAAAGACCTTATATGATAAAACTAAAGTTCTGTGGTATTAACATGTTAGATGGATACTCTCAGCTGGATTTTGTGACCATGTTTCTTTGGGCTCTGGAAATCTCTTGTACTGTAATTATTAATTCTGAAAATATATGTAGTGGCTGTCAGAAGGAATTATTAGGGTATTTTAGATCATAACCATTGTCATACTCGTATTTGACTTCACAGCATACATTTTATTTTACAGTGAGAAAAAACAAAGGAAGAAGCAGCATTTGGATGGCCAAAGTGATTTTACTAGAAATCTTAAAACCTCAGAGGGTGCTGAAGATCGAGTTGAGGAAAAGAAGCGTGTATCTTATGATTCCAGAGATGTTCTGGAGGATCAGGTTTAAATTAATTATGCCTTGGTGAAATGAAATTCCGAATGTTATTTTGAATTTATTGGGAAGGTTGACTGCAAAATCTGAATATCATAATGTCTTTTGCTCATTCTAGTTGTGTGCCATGAACTATATGCAGTTAAAGCAAGTTCAGTTGGATATTGACATGCTTGATGACCATAAAGGTCAACTAGAGGTGAGTTCCATATTTCTTTGTATTAAGTATATTAGACTGACTATGGATCACTAGTTTTCTTGGAGAAAGTGTGAGGTCCGAGCCTCTGAGGTTCCAAATATTATATCTGGTCTTGCATTTGTGGTATGTTTTCCTTTCTATCTATTTCTCTTTAATTGTTTGTTATCAAATTTAATTGGTGGGAAAGTGTTTTTTGCTAGTGCTTTGTACAATATCTGATGGGGATGTGCTCATAATACGTTTTGTAGTCATATATGATCACATGATTGGACATTTTTCTCCTTTTGTTGTTATTCAATTGGATATGGTTTCAACTTTCGACTGCATATTCTTTGCTGCACCTTGGTTGTACTATCCTGATTTGTGATTGAATTGAGTTACAAACATGACTTGATTCAGGATATTGTATATGCATTTTTACTTACATGTTTCGATGCAACAAATATGGATTCATGAAAAGGATTTGGCAAAAGTATTACACTGGCTGCCATTCTGACATAATTCTTCTCCTTCATCCGGCCTGGGACTGTCAATGCAATGGTAAAAAAGAGCACGGCAGTTCTTCTTTATCAGTGCCTTACTACCTTACCCCAAGTATTGAGATTCGGCAGCACGAATCTTGTTCCGGTCATTTGAGTCTATCAATAGGCATATTGTCAGTTAATGCGTGTGCAATCAACTATTATCACTATCCCCATCCATGTCATTTTCAACTTCTTGCCATTTTAGAGTCTTTTAACTTGCACTAACTTACTCCTCACTTAATGCGTGTGCAATCAACTATTATCACTATCCCCATCCATGCCATTTTCAACTTCTTGCCATTTTAGAGTCTTTTAACTTGCACTAACTTACTCCTCCTCACTGTTGCAATCATTGGTATTCGTTACGTATTCAAACCATCCAATCATATTTCTTATATTATCACCTATTTTAGCTACTCCCATATTCTCTCAAATCTGTCCATTTCTGATCTTATCTTTCCTCGTTTTCCACTCATTCATCTCAAAATCCTCCTCTTGGCTACACCTACACTTACTCTATAAATATCTTGCTTGTTGATCACCTAACACTATGTTCCATAAGGAACAGCGGAGCTAAAGATTAGAAAGCACATGCGCTAACCAAAGATATGGTTGCATAGAGACTATAGTTGGGGAAACTGATTTGTGTTGTGGACCTAAAGAGTGGGGATAAAACATCTATGCAGATAATGATGATGATGGTGGTGGTGGTGATTGAATCTCTATTCAAAAATTTGATTATGTAAGGGGAGAATTCATGAGAGAAGTTGCAATAATGCATCAAATTTTGGGAGGAGAGGCTATAACAAAAGTAAATTAGGTAGTATATTTTTTTTATTTTGATGTGTACCCAAGTGTGAGGGGGTTTTAGCAAGAGTTTGGGGGTTTTAATTAGGTAAAGGTTCTTCGCAAATAGAAGTAACTGAAATGGAAGAACGAAAAATGTCCAGACCTACATATTGTTGCACCCTATAGATTTGCTAGCCTCACATAGCAGTTGGATTTTTTTTTCCGAGTTCACATGTGTTGTAATCTAATGGATGCATACATGAGTTGAACCCCTATGTCTATGTTGGTCAAATATCATATACTAAACTTTGTATAAACATTTTGAGTTTTGTAACATTTGCAAATTCATTTGTTGCATGGAAATCTACACATCTATTAGGTTTGGCTTCTACATTCAAAAATAATTACTTATGAGGTTTCTTTGAAAAATGACGCAAGTTTCCACGATACACTTGCTTGAATATTAATTACATGGCACATGATTTTGGCATAGTTGGAATTTAGTTAAGACAAACTTAAGCTTTATTCTTCATTTTGGTGTTGCTTTCAGGTCTATTTTAGTTGTGCATAATTATTCTCTCTATTGATAGGAAAAAGAGAAATCTTATTCACATTGCTTTGGAATCATAAATGGGCCCATATTGAGGGAACATAGGAGTAGCTCCAATAGGTGGTGTAATAAAGAAGAGTCATTCTATAGGGTTTGTTCAGGTGCAAGTGCAATGAAGGCCATTGACGGCATTGGGAGAGTAAGAACCTATGTTGCGCAGATTATTATAAGACGACAAGCGTTTCATGTGCCGAAACGCATGGACATGGACACACATGTTATATGTAACTCAGATCATAAATCATAAAAATCTGTACATTTTGGACATAGATGGATAAAGACACAAAAACGGCTGATACCCATAAACTTTTAGTTTTTAGTAGCAAAGGACCCTATACGATGCACAGGTAGATAATAGACTAAATGAGAGAAACAAATTCAAGTAGTTAAATATAAATATGCTAAACTGAACAACTTAAATAAAGTAGAATTTTATGAGATTAACTATGAACAAGAGCTTTGGTCAAATTATAATCGTTCTTTACATCTCCTTTCGTCATCGCCGACACTACTGGTGGCCATGGTTCAAAATTCCAGAACATATTGGCTGATACAAGCCGATATGTACCATTGCCCTTACCTGATACACTGGTACGCTAGAAAAAAAAATCCCCCGTATTGTTTGTGTATCAGCCCATATTGGGTGTATTAGACCGATACGACCGATACGGAGGATTTTTCAGTTAATTTTTTTTTTCACTCCTTCCATTTACACTAGGATCCATAAAACAGACTCAATATGCACAACTTTTTTCATAAAATTTTATTTAAGTAAATGATTTTCTATTAATTTCTTTCATTTATGTAAAATATTTATGTGTAAACAAGGTTATACCCCCATTTGAACTCAATAAAAATTATCACAGATCCAAATTCCTGAATAATAAAAAGTCAACTTTTCAGTTTAAGAATAAAATCTTCTTATTAGCGCCTTTAAGGGATTAGGTCAAAATTTCAACTTTCAAATGGTAAGGTATTTCTCCAATATTAAAATTTCATAAATTCTAGTATATCAAAACATTAACCAAACCCAAAAATCTGTTAAAAAAAAGTCTATATTTTATTCTTGAAGAATATTTTCATCTACAAGGTCAAAAAGTAGGGCTATCAACGGATCGGATTCGGACCAGATCTGGATATATTTGAATCTGATCCGTTTACAAATTTGATTGATCCGAATCCGATCCGAGATCCGTCAGATCCTGAATTTCGTAATCCGAGTGAATCTGACTATTTATTTAAAGATCCGAATCCGGTCCGATTAATGTTTATTTCTTAAAAACTACATTTTAATGGAAAATTACATCATTTGGCTCTACTTTTATTCATATTACATTCAAGTCATTATAATTATTATCTTTTAAAAAATAAGTTACATATATAATTAATAATCTTTTGATAACAATATATATTAATAAAAATATATCATAATCTGATTGTATCATCCTATATCTAGATCCGATCCGTTTATAATCGGATTCCATTTTTACGATCTGTATCTGATCCGTCGGATCATTATTTGTGTCCAGAATCTGACTAATTGGATCGGATCCGAATCTAATCCATTGGCAACCCTATCAAAAAGTCAACTAAAAGTGTAACAGTTCAGCATAAAAAGACTTACATCCAGACTTATAATTTATGGTTGTAATTCAATACATTCTTATTTAACTCATTGAATGTAAGGTTTTAATATCTAGATTGCATTTCCTATACTTGACTAAGTGACTAGGGTTTGTATTTTTGTACCTGTTTATCAGCATGCATGCCTATTTTACTTATAAAATTCTTAACTCATATTTAGGTTTAGGGTTATAAATGTAGTTAGAAACCTTCTTTAAATCTATTTTAGCTTATATTTGTATTAAAAGAAGTTTCATTTAAGGTATTCAAGTTTTTCCTTGCATATATCTAAGTGTTTCTTAGCATATCCTGATTTTTTCCATCGTATCCTTCCGATACGCTGAAATGTATCTTGTTTTGGACTTATCGATACGACACCCGATACTGATATTATTAACCATGTTTTTGGTACCACTTGAGTAACCTTAAATCCTCTACTACCCTCAACATCCTCCGCATATCAAAAGTCTCCATTAACACTACACTCTCCTCAGTGCCATTAATTTTTAAAGAAACTCAAAGACATTAAAGTACAATCTCAGACCGAAAACCGTGATACTCGGTGACCATCGCTATTAGATCCAGTGAGTTAACATCGAACTTTGTTTGAAGCATAGTTGCAAGGAAGCTATGAACAAGGTGGGATGCTTGTTTCCCAACCTCGCTTTTTCAGGAAGCTCGCTTGCATAATGTTCCATTTCGTGGTCAAAGGGGGCTATTTTGTTATTTTGAACCATGTTGGTTGTACCACCTGAGTAACCTTAAATCCTCTACTGCCCTCAACATCCTTTGCATATCAAAAGTCCATTAACACTACACTCTCCTCAGTGCCACTAATTTTTAAAGAAACTCAAAGACATTAAAGTACGATCTCGGTCCGAAAAGCGTGATACCCGGTGACCATCGCTATTAGATTCCAGTGAGTTAACATCGAACTTTGTTTGAAGCATAGTTGCGGTGAAGCTATGTACAAGGTGGGATGCTCATTTCCCAGCCTCGCTTTCCAGGAAGCTCGCTTGCATAATGTTACATTTAGTGGTCAAAGGGAGCTATTTATGTAAGAAGTTTTTCGATAGACCCGAGTCTAAAGCCTAGGGTGTAGATCTTGAGCAAATATCAGTTGATTGAAACCTAAGGCACCTACTTCTCTACAAATATCTCATGTAAAAGGTATGGCTGTCATCCTAATATAATGGAAATGAGACACCAATATCTCATTTCTCGCTTCCCATTTCCTAAGAATTTTTTGGGCCTTGCTTCCTGTTCTCGCTTTGCTAATAACGATGGTTTAAAGGAAAAATATAGAAGAAACTTTGAAATGAACCGGAGATAGTTGGAGATATAACTTGAATTTTGGGATTTTTCGTTTGCAAAATTTTGAGGAGTTGTAGATTCAGTGCCCATATTACCTGTGAACAAACCACACAAGTTAAAGCTTGGATGCAATAGCGGAGACAAAAAAACTCGGTCCATGTTAAAATGGACTATAATACTTCTCATATAGTAGGGAATAGCGAAACATCATAACAAAGCTTGTCGAATACTTGACTAAATGCCAGACTTGGGTCAACTAGTAACGGAGGGAAAACTTAAAAGCACCCAAACAAAATGCCTGATTCCAAGCTGAATATAATTTCCTCAACAACTTCAAATTGCACCTACTTGAGATAAACAAAAGATCTTCACACAATATACCAACATGATATACAAAATTAAGAAAACATTGAGCTAGCAAAGTGGTAGAATAGAAGAAAGAGAACTTACCAACCCTGTTTAGAGAAAATAGTGATATCCCTCCAAATGTATTTCTGTTCAACACTTCCAAAACCTTCCCAAAATGGCAATTTCATGTATAATATTTTTTAGATTTGAACCATTTCAACTAAGTTGTTTTTTTAGAATAGTCACTATGAAGAAAAATGGCTTCCAAGTTCCATACATTATTGACAGATATTTGATTTACCAACTGTGCGAAAGAGAGAAGGGGGAAGATGGGAGGAATGGGAGGGGTGGATGGTATGTGAGGGGAGAGAGAGAAATGGGGGTGGTTAGAGAGAGACGTGGGGAGGTGTTCCATGAGAGGGACAAAGATTAGGAAGGTGGTGGTGGGCCCCATTATGCAAGAGAGGAAAGTGAGGATTGAGGAGACATGATAGGTGGGGTAGAGAGACAAAAATGGGGAGACGGGACCCGTGTGTACTTGGCAAAACAAATGAGAAACAGAGATCAAAGAGGAGTGCCACGTAGGCACCCCTATTCCTATTATATTTATTGTAGATTAGTGCTCACCTCAAGGCAAGGCTTAAGGAAAACGTCTTAAGGCTCAACCATGAGGTTTAAACCCCATGAGGCTCACTAGGCACACTGACGCAGGACAATGCAAACAAACTAAATAAAATAAACAACTAAATAACTAAAAGGGTGGGCCAATCACTATGACTGCCCATGCCCATCTATGGTCCGATCTTGACCCTCTAATGGTCATCTCTCAATCCAACAGTCGATCATCCTCGAAGTCATGATCCAACGGTGGATCTCTATCATGAACAAAATCTAACAGTACGATGTCCGCATCACACACGCCTTATGTCTTGAAGCTTGCTTTATGTCTATGACGTACATTTCATACATTAACAAAAATTAGGTTTTTGGCTACAGAGTCATTTTTTAATTAAAATTTGTTATTTGTTTCAACTAATTTATATAGTATATCTTATGCGTACACGTGCACCCACACGAACACACATAGTGTACACAAATATATATATGTACATATATATAAATGTATCTCCCTCTCTCTTTCTCTCTCTCTCTATATATATATACTACAATCTTTCATCAATTTTTTGAACTTTTTTGCAATTTTTCTAATGTTTTATTTATTTGTTAAAATTAGAGAGCATAAAGCTTTCTTATGAGGCTTACGCCTCACGCCCAAGGCTTACACCTCACACATCAAGGTCTTAATGCCTCGCCTCACGCCTAAACATTTTAAAACATTAGTGTAGATTATACAAAAAAAGTATACAATTGCATATAATAAACATAAATTTCAGCAAATTCTTTCTAACTCTCATCTTCTAAAAAGAGAAGACAGAAAGAAAAGAGGGGAAGAACCACAATCCATTTGTTTTCGACAGAAAAAATTGAAAAAGAATAGAATGAATTATCGTTCCTATAACCAGAGAGAGAGAGAGAGGTGTCAACGGGCAAAATTTGGGCCACAAAAACCTTTTTTTATATCAATCTTCTTTGAGATTAGCATTGTCATTTACAATTAATATATTTTCGTTGTTTCTAGCTCTTTAGTTTATTTTCTGTAATTCATATCATATTTATGTTATTTAATGAATTGTAGTTTGTAATACATTACTTAGTATTGTATGCAATAATTTTGCTTCCATATTTATTTCTTTTTTAATTTTCATATTTAATTTATTTCTTTTTTAATCTTATAGTGTTATTCATATAACACTGAAAGTAAATTTGAAAATTAAAAAGTTAAACTATCTTCTGTGTCCCTGAATATTTTTTGGGGTGGTTCACAGTGTCCAATACTTCGAATCCAAGTCTGGCAATGACACCTGTGTTCATGTGTTCATGTCTGTGCAACATAGGTTAGTGCGCATGTGGTATAGCTAAGGTTCTAAAAGGAATGCAAGGAAGGATGCGGATGTTGGTGAAAAATGATTTAAATCAAGGATTTGGCCCTGAATAGAATTGAGTAGCGAAATAGGATTGTATAGCCAAGCCAAAATAGTTAGTTTATGACAAGGCTTTGGATGATAGTGATTGTTGTTGTTATTATTATTATTTTCACTTCTCTTTTTGGTTGATGAGTATGATGATTCGTATCTTTGGCCTTCATTTTTTTTTTCTCTTGGTGCATTTAGTTCTTTTAATTTGGAACATTTTGGGGATACGCTTTTACGCTTTTCGCCTTTCTTGATTAAAGATCGACCTGGAGGAGAAGGTCCAAGCAGCAGTCAGTCTTACTTCTAGAATTGAGGAGCTTGAGACCCAATTGAACAAAGAGCAAGAAGATTATAAAAGGTATGAATGAATTTATGTACTGGATTTTGCTTTTCTTAGCCTACCAAAAGGCACCTTGATTTTCTACTCGTTCCATGCAGAGGATTGACTCTCTCTCTCTCTCTCTCTGCCAGGATTACTTCAAAAATCAGGAAGTTCACTAAAGCACAAAATCGTAACTCACGGGTGCATGAGGAACTGAAGAGGCAAGTATCTGTTGCTTCCATGGTTGACTGATTTCTATGCATGCAGTTTGGCGTGGATGCGTTTTTTTTTTTTTGTCAGATTTCCAGCATCCTAAGACTTTCTTTGGAGGCTGAAGATGTTTCTAATTTAATCATATTAAAGGTCACAAGCTCGGCTTCAGAGGTTGGGGGATCAACTTGATTCAGATGCTTCAAGACTTGGTGCCAATGAAGAAGATTCAAGTGTAAATATTGTCAGTGATGGAGAGCCCAATGATAAAAACAGAATTAGCCCTTGGAGTGAACTGAAAAATCATGCTTCTCCAAGCAAGAAAAGACTGCGTATCAACCTGGGAGCTACTGAAGAAGCAAAACTAGGTATCATTTAAAGAATTATCTATATAATTAACTCTGGCTGTATCTGAAATCTCTATCATACATATGATTTTTTTTTGGAAAGTCTGCATTTTTCATCAACCTTCATCTTTATTATTTATAACCAATTAACCTAGCTGCTGTGCGCTTTGTGGTTTCTCAGATTGTCTCAGAGTACATGGAGGTTGGAAATATAAGGCTAAATACACTTTTGCATTTTTAAGTATACTTCCATTTATTATTCTATCTGTAGCACATTTTTGCATTTTATGCAATTTATGACGTGAAATATGCTATAAGCATTATAACTACTTTTTCTATGTTGCAACCTTTTCTTAGGGTTAGCATGTCTGGTGCCTTATGTCCAGCTTTGACACATTTTATCATTGAAAAACTTCAACTTCTCATGCTGATGCAGACTTCACTTTTATGTATGACCTGAATTTTGAAAATATTAGAAGTAAAATGTAGATACTGGATGGTACTGTTACATTTTTGGCCTCTATCAGATGATTTTTTTTATATATTCGCTTCCAATTTTTTTCCAATAACTGACCTGACCAATAAATTCTTGTTCACAGTATCATGCATAGGACACACCACGTATTTCATTGGTGCTTATACATCTTTGTTGTATCCCAACAGATTCCAGAAAAAGAGAGGGATTTTTGGCGGGAACAGTCAGATTAGAGAAAACTCAATGGGATGGGCCCCCAGCTCAATCAGATAAGAACAACAAGGAAGCTGAGACAGTGAACAAAATCCTGATTGGAAGCAATGGTCGTAGGCCCCTAACAAAAGAGGACAAATATAAACGAGGAAAGAATGATTCTCCTGGTATTCCCTCTGTAGATAAGGTAATTTTGGAATATAATAAACACACACACACACACACACACACACAAACACACTATCCTATTTACATATTCTCCATATTAGAGAATGCTCCCACCTTACCCTATTTTTTTTTTCTCCCATTGAAATTCATTTAGGACAAAAATTTAGTAACTTTTGTTGATATGTGCAGTTGAAGAGTTCAGAAATGGGACCTGTGTTGTTGCCTTCAACCAGCATGGCTGCTAATGCAGTTGATGAACCCAATGAAGTGATTGAAATGGAGGAGAAGATTGAGGTTGTGGAAACTGCTTCTAGAGCAGTTGAGAAAGGAAATACAGATGAGATTGCAGGCTTACCATTTATGCTGCCCCCACCTCCACCCGTCCCTAAATATGCTTACAACCAGGTAAGTTCTCTTTGGGCATCATTTTCTTTCTTGGTCAGCAGACTGCTACTCTCTCTCTCTCTCTCTATATATATATATATATACACACACACACATATGAATTAGTTAATCAAAGAGAAAATGGCTTTAGTAATTATAAAGTGCACCATCAAATTGAAGCCCTTTGTTTGAACAAGATATTGCATTCTTACGCTAGTCTTGGATAGACTCTGAAATTGGTATTTGTACTGTTTCCTCTTTTATTTGGCCTTCTATATTAGCATTTTAACATGGTATTGCAGTATGAGGGTGCTGACGAGGATGTAGATGTGGATGTGGAACAGCTTGATGAGATGGGGGGTTTGGACTTAAATAGTGAGGTGGATATCGAGCAGCTATAATCCAATCGGGTGTCTATCCATGATACCCAGGGATGTAATTAATTTAGGATATAGTCTTTTGTTATAATGGAAATTCTCCATGTTCCTTCAAACTATTTTGTTAGGTAGCCTTTATACTTGTAGCTATTGAAAAGACACTTTCAATATAGCTCCTTCGGACTTGAGAGTTCCAAGAACAAATGGATAGAAATTGGACAGAAATGGTCAATGCATATGAAATTTTGGATGAACGTGGAAATGCCCTTCGTTCTTTTCTTTTATAGTGTTTGGAAGATTGGCCGAATTACTAATGCAGGTCCCTCCAATGTCGTACTTGTAGGAATTTTGTTATTAAATTTCTTCCAAATGCCAGGCTGAAAAAATAGATGAAGGAAACACCTTGTTCCACAGCATTTATACCAATAGTTATCTTGGTGCCAGAAAGGAGAGGTGGAAACTTGGGTTTCCGTGAGGAGAATTGCGTTTCCTAGTAAGTATGCTTTCTTTGTTGAAGTAAGGCCCTTTTCTCTACTTTGCAACTCTGATTCTGGATAAGGAAAAACCTTTGGAAACAAGGATGTCAGCCGTGGCATATGTAATTGAGGTGTGAATGATTATGTGAATGCCCTGCACTTCACTTTATCTTTTTTTTTCTTTTTTTTTGTCCTTTTCCATTTGCCTTTTTTTAATCTTTTACTCTCCTACTATTTTCACACTTTTTTTCTTCTTTAATTTTCCTTTTCTCAATGGAGCTGATTTTGCAGCTCTCTTTGTGAGATTCCAGGCCGCCAGTTTAGCTGTTTTACTTACAATAAGATTTTAGAAAAAACATTGAGTTCCGAGACTAAGACTAGCACACCTCAAAATGCATAGCACGGATTGGAGAAGGGTGAGAGCCGAGCGTTCTATGCTTTTCCCCAACTCGCAAGCATAGAAATAAAAATCACCAAAATCAATAGGCATGGCCCTATACATATTAGCTAGCTTCGACATAGGTATATTAAACATTGACCGATACATAAAACTTTAAGTGCGGACAAGGCCGACCCAAGCCATTTGGAGGCCTAAAGCGAAAATTTTAAATGAGGTTTATTTTAAAAAAAAATTTAACATTATTTTAAAAAAATTAACTATAAATGGGGCCTTTTTAATAATCTAAATGGGTTCTATTTTTTTTAATATTCTAAGTAGGGCCTTTTTAATAATAATTTTTTATTTTTTTTAATGGGGCCTAAAGCAATGGCTTTGATGGCCTAATGGATGGGCCGGCCCTGAGAACGGATAAAAAAAAAACTGTCATTTTTAGTATAAATAACTAAAAAGAATTTTTTTTTTTAATAAAAAATATTAAGAACTGTCATACTTGTTTATACTAAAAACAACATAGAAATTATCACTTTTACAAAAACGACTTTGGAAAATGTTCAACTTACCGGTGGTACACTATCTAGGGAACCGCGCAGTCCTCATTTGTCCACACCCCTTTTTTAAACACTCACTAACTGTGATTAAGATCTACTCACTCCTAGGATTCATACATCCAACATAGGTTTTTAGAAAAAATACAATAAAAATATATTTTAATCTTAATTTAGTTAAATTTAACCATGATTAAAAAAGGGTTAAAAAGGCACACGGCAAAACACTAGATAGATAGCATACAGTGCGGTATGCTAATAACTTCTCAGACTTTTAACAAGAGTTTTTTTTTACTAAACAAAAGTGTCATTATTATAGAAAAAAAAATCCCAAACCATAACACTGTTACGTAATGATCTATTACATGCCGAAATCATTTTTTAATCCTTCAGAAATACTAGCCCTAGTCGCAATCTTCCATAGATGCAACGTGGCGGTTACAAATGTCAAACATCTCATGATTTTTTTATTTTTTTAATATGTTAAAATATCAAAAATCTCCACGTGTTGCACCTACTGTTGCAACTAGAAAATTTGGAGTTATTGCGACCGGGGCTAGCACTCCTAAAAAAATAAAAATAAAATTTAATTTAAAATACACATTTGATCCAAAACTCCAGTGCCGATCTTTGTGTTCAAATAATGCTTATCCTGTGTTCATTCACAATTCAGCTCGAAACTTTGATGGGACTTTCATGAAGACTTTATTACAGCATAAAAAAGAGTTATCGGACCTGAAAAGTATCATTGTAGTAACTCTCTTGTTATTTTTAATAACATCATCTGCTGCTCGTCTTGCACTTTTTTTTTCCTTGTCTCCTTTTGGTTGTCGAGAATAGGTAAAAACAGAAGCCTTTTTTTTAATAGAAAAAATGCAATTAGCCCATTCTTGAAACTTATAAACTGGACACTTTACATTTTGTCACCCTAGTTATTAGGAAATTTGAGTCATTTTATTAAGGCTTCTAACAAAATTAATTCTTCATGAGATTTCAAGTTTTATCATTTTTTATGAGATTTGAAATCATTCATTTTATTACAACTGAAGTCTTGTGGTAATATCAATAAAAAAATATAAGTCCTGTGGTAATTGCATCCCAAGAGACGAGAAGTATGAAAGACTTAGTTCTCAAAAGAATAAATGACAAAATTGGCAAAGTGCCAAACTTTCTAAGTCTCCTCAAAAAAAGGGGACCTTAATGGTGTGTTCATTTGGCAAGAAAATGAGGGAGAGGAAAACAAATGTGTTTTCTTGCATTTTTCTTGTATTTGGTTTGCAAAAAACACACTTTTATTTTCTTACAATTTTTCAATAAATTGTAATAAATTTTTTCTCAAAAACTTCATCCATCTTTTGATGGTTATTTTGAGAGAAAATTTAAGTTTCTTTTCTTTTTTCCTTTATTTTGTCTTCTTATCTTTTCTTTTCTTTCACCCCCTTTTTTGCCAACCAAACACACCCTAAGTGGTATTAGGAAAATTACTATTTTTAATCTATTTTCTCAGCAATCGAAGGAGGGGGGGCTGACTTGATGGACATATGTTCATGCCCAGACCTAGAGAAGGCCGGGCACAAATGTGAATCGGGGTGCGTTGATAAAAGCTCAAATTTGGATATATACTAACCATGCATTTAAATATTCACAAGACATCTAGCTAAGATAGGTATAATAATCCTAGAGAAGATGGTGCAACTTCAAATCTTCGGTATAATTGTTTTCCTCCATGGATACATAATTATTTAAAAAGAATTAGCTACGAGAATAGCTTGCCTGCACCTAGCCTTAGCTTGTTCGAGCCTCTCACTTAATGTTTCTTCTTTCACTGCAGCCTTCACCATAGCTAAATCCATTTCCATTAGCCTCAAAACTCTGAACAACTCTGTGATCAATCTCTCATCCACTTCTCCTTCCTCTCTCAACACCTCCGCTTCTTCTCTCGCTCTCTCCGCTACAATTTCTCCGGTTTTCGCCAAAAGCTCCGTCGACCCATACTCTCTCCCCATTAGACCATCCAGTTTTTCCAAGAAGTCAGCTATCACATACCCTTTTGGCTTCTCTACCTGAATTTCCTTAGTTCTCTTCCATCCAATTTCAAAATTCCGTGGCTCCGGTTTCACTAGACCCAATTGAGACTTTCTGTCTCGAAGTATCTCGGATTTTCTTCGTTTCTCGATCTCGAAACTATCCGGTTGGGTATCGGTTTCGGGGTCTGAATTTGGGCTAGGGAATTCAGTCTGGGGCATTGAATTTGAAGTGCATTTGATGGTGAAGTGTTTTTGGAGGGGATGATGATAGGTCCGTAGTTGTGATGGATTAACAGAGGTTTGATTTCTGATGAAATGAAGTGGTTTTGGGAACTGAAGAGCAGTGGAAGCCATCACTTGGAAATGGTTGCAACTAGATAAGGCTCTTTGTTTCTGTTGATAGTTTTGGACAAAAATCAAGGGACACCAATCCATGCTGGCTTTTTCCCAAGATATTTTTCAGTTATGGATTGACCAAAACACCCCTAGAATTTTCATGTTAGTAGGGCTGTAAATGGACGTTGCAGATTTGATCAAATTACACCGGATCTTTTGGAGTGGTTGTGTGGGTTTACCCTTATGGCACCCTAGTGGTTATCTTAGGTCTGGTCGTGTGTTTGTTTAACGATTATCTCTTTAACAACAAAAATTTTTTTTTAAAAAATGAATTCTGCCTAGTGGCTGCGCGTTATTATCCCCCTTTTTTTTTTTTTTGGTTAAATACTATCCCGCTTTTAATTCCTCATCGGTTGGGATTAAGCCTTTGCAGGGGTGTATAAGGGACCACAAGCTCTTCATTAGTCAGACCCTTTCAAAATGGTTGTGTGGGTTTACTTTTATGACACCCTAACGGTTAACTTGTGTGTGTTTCGATTACCTCTTTAACCTTAAAAAAAAAACTCTATTATAGATCCTTCAAATGGGATTATCAGATCGAATCCAATTGTAATCAGATTCGGCTTGGAATCTACAATGAACCCAATTTAAGGTCCCTTATATTGAAGACGAACCAAACACAATTATTTATCCCCCTCAATTACTGGAGCTGAACCAAACACGATTATTTAAGGTTGATTAGCATGCAACCGACTTTAAGTGATTAAATCGCCTAAATATCCCAACCAAACGGGCCCTAGATATTGGTGTGCTTATCGCAGCACCCTAATAATAATAATATTTATATAACTTTGCAAATTGCAAATATATTATAGATTTTTTTTTTTTTTTGGTAAATCAATCATACCACAAGGCAATGACTGAAGGCAAAGACAAGGGAATTATTTATATATATTGTTTTAAAATTTTAATCAATATCAATCGGATTCGGATTTTTAATCGGGTCAGATTTGGAAATAGGCAGATCCAATCCGAATGCGAACTGGTCACAGCCCTAGATGTTACTCGGCCTTACCCTTCTTCAACTCTGCAAGCTGCGTTAGCAAAGGGTGTTAACAGCGCACCCCCGATTTCCCACTGTGTTTGGAGGTGGCTACTGCTGCTGCTGGTGGCTATCTTGCGCATATGGCGAAAACAGCTCTAGGGTGCGAACCAGTGGTGGGCTCCCTGACGCCATCGAAGAAGAGAGAGTACAGAGTGACGAACAGACTTCAGGAGGGCAAGCGTCCAATCTACGCCGTTGCTTTCAACTTCGTCGACGCTCGCTACTACAACGTCTTCGCTACCGTTGGAGGCAATCGGGTATTTTTTTTGATTTTTTTTTTCCCTTCTTCTGATTTTTACTGCTCGAATTCGACATCTTGGATGCAATCGGGCACTCATTTAACCCTAGAACAGCAAAAAATCGATTTTTTTAAAAAGGGTTTTGGAAGTTTATTCAATCTCTGAAATTTAGGGTTTTGCTTCTTTAGCTCTGAAATTTAGGGTTTTAGTTCTTTAGCCATATAGCTTTATTAGTATGAGCTTAAATGAGAATTGTTTTTGGTGATTTTCCCTCTCCTTGGTGAGTTCTGTAAGTGATGCAAGAACATACGCTCCTTCATTAATTTGTGCAATCAGAGCTTAATTGCTGTAGTTCCTGTAATCATGACTTGAACTTGAAAGTAATTTTTGTGCTACTTTTGTGTTGCGTGACTAATGAGTTAGTGGTTGGTTATGAGAAGGAGCATAGTTGTCAAGGCGACTAGGTGACTTGAGGTGACAGACCATGGATGCTTGATGAACTTTTTGCTGTAGACATCCCCCAATATGAGATCTATATGATGCATTTCTTTAAATAAGGGAACATGCAATTCATGTAAATTACAAAATCTCTATTGTTAAGATTCACTTTGATAGAAACATCCTTCCAGACAGTTCTAAGTACAATAAAGGGGGGATTTCAAGTGTTGGGATAAAAAAAGGGAATTAAAAAAAAAAAAAGTCTACAATAATTGTCGAAAGGGGAAGAGAGAGAAATTATGAAGGATAAAAAATAGAACTACAGTGACAGCCGAACATGAGAGAGGAAGGAGATGGGAGAGGAGAGAGAGTGTAGAACTTAATAAATGACAAAAAAATAGTCCGAACATGAGAGAGACAAGATAGGGGGAAAGAGGGAGAGGCCGAACAATCTCATTTCATCTTTCTTCATTTTTTCTCGAATATACTCAAGGAATATAATAAAATATATATAATTGGTAAAATATATAATTATAGGGTTTGCACTTATTTAAATTATGAAATACCTCTTTAAATATGGGTTTATGAGAGTTTTGGTAGTCCTAAAAAATTTTGAAGCATTTAAAAGTCTTTTTTTTTAATTATTGGACCGCTTGAGTCCACTTGTATACTTGGTCGCCTAGGTGACGCTTGTAACAATCATGCAAAAGCAGACGAGGACCATATGGTCCACCCACAAACAGAGGAAGAGAGAGAGGCCAATTATCCACCCATTGAGCGAGAGAGAGGACTGGTTAACATGAAGGAACTGAAGGAGTCTATGGTTAGTTATGAGAAGAAGACATAGTGACATAGTGGGGTTCGAGAATAATTCAGCAAGGATCAAGTTCGGAAAAATTAAGAAATAATTCATGAAAAATAATATTTTTTATAATTATAAAAATATATCCAACAATTTGATTAGATAATATAAACAATAAGCAGTTTATTTATCAAACTAAACGAATTATTGGGTGAAATTCACGAATAGTTCGGGAAATTTGCGAATAATTTAGCAAACTTAAAATCCACGAATAATTCGGCGAATAATTCGACACACCTAAAATCCTCAAATTATTTGTGATTTTTTTTTAAAAATTCAGCTAATTTTTTACTATGGAAGGATATGTATTTAATGCATTCTAATGATTGAAAAAGGAAGAGATCAATTAATCAAAGAATTTATCTTAAAGGAGGTTAGTTTCCCTCGAAAAAACTCAAGGAGGTTGGTTTCCCTCGAAGAAATTAAAAGTTAAGTAAGATTGGTATCAAAGTGGAAGATCCTACCATAGCGGAAGAAACAAAGCTTGCAAAAATCTAGGAAATGATGGAATTGCTAAAAGAAACCATTGAAATCCAAAGGAAGATGTTACAAAAACTGATGCAAAGGATCATTGCCATAGACTCTAAGATTCAGAATATATCCAGTGACTTGATTAGGGAGATGGGAGAAAACTAGATTGTAAGAACCTTTGGAACACCTTATGAAGTTGTATACGGCTTTCCTCCTTCCCGTTTGATGTCCTACAAAAAAGGCACCACTAAAGTGGAGACAGTGAATCAAGCTTTATGGAACATAGGCCAAATTATTCAAATTCTTAAGAATAATTTGGAAGTGGCCCAACAAAGAATGAAACAAATAGCTGACAAGCATCGCATGGTTCGTTCATTTGAAGTGGGGGATTGGGTCTTCCTTCATCTCCAACCTTATTGTCAACCTTGGATGCTGTTGAAGATGCCACGTGGGAATCATACAAAAAACAAGGTTTCCTTTACTAAATCTTGAAGACAAGATTTGTGTAAGGGGGAGGGTATGTTACGTGACTAATGAGTTAATGTTTGGTTATTAGGAGTATATGGTTAGTTATGAGAACTGAGAAGAAGATGTATTTAATGCATTCCAATGAATGGAAAAGGAATCAAATAATCAAAAAGTTTATCTCAAAAGAGGTTGCTTTCCCTCAAAAAAACTCAAGGAGTTAGTTTCCCTCGAAGAAACTTAGAGTTACGTTACTTACGTAACATTTTGCAAATTTATTAGGCAAATTAGCATCGTGATCTCTATAAATTTGAGAGAATGGTATTGCATTAGCCAGTAACGACATTAGTGGTGGGCGTGTTGCCATCCATCCATGTTCCCATTTTATGTAATGCAATTTTTTGTTTCTGTTTTTTGTCAGGTGACTGTTTACCAATGCCTTGAAGGAGGTCTGATTGCCGTCTTACAGTCTTATATTGATGATGATGTAAGTACAGATTCCTTCTGAACGACTGTTCTTGTTCTTGATCACACACATATATACAAATTACATGCAAACAACATACATGTTTATATGTGTGTGTGTGTCTATTTATATTGCTAAAGAATATTTGGGGTTTTGATGTGCTTTATAGTTCAGAAGGAGGAGTCTTTTTATACTTTAAGTTGGGCGTGCAATATTGATGGGGCACCTTTCTTGGTTGCTGGTGGAATCAATGGCATAATCCGTGTCATTGATGCTGGAACTGAGAAGATACACAAGGTATTGTCTATTATTTATTATCTATGGGAGGCACTTCAATGAAGCAGTCCTACGTCTTCTCATTTCCATGGCCATCTTTTTTTTCTTCAATTGTATAATGCTTGTAATGTAGCTTGTGTTATGCTCATGGGATGCAGAGTTTTGTTGGCCATGGGGACTCTATAAATGAAATTAGGACTCAAGCATTGAAACCATCACTTGTGATATCTGCAAGCAAAGTAAGTAGACCCATCTGACATTACGGCAAGAGTTTTATATCATTTGGTTGATGGCTTTTGAATATTTATCCGGATATTCAAACAGGATGAGTCTGTGCGGCTATGGAACGTGCATACAGGAATATGCATTTTGATATTTTCTGGAGCTGGGGGTCACCGTAATGAAGTCTTGAGTGTGGTAAGTGCAGTGAGGTGTGCCCACCTTCTTTTTACTTTTTTTCCTCCTATTTCATTTCATAATTCAATCATGGTTTCTTTCATATGCTATTATACTTGAGTGCTAACTATTTGAAGGAAATATGAACTGCTGTAGGACTTCCATCCTTCTGACATATACCGCATTGCAAGTTGCGGTATGGATAACACTGTTAAAATTTGGTCAATGAAAGGTAGGCTAACTTTTTTGCGTGGTTAATTTGTGTTTGAGTAAGAGGAATTTGGTTGTGCCTGTGTTGGAAAGAAAAGTTCTGTGATCTTGATGATCCACTCTACAAGCGTTCAATTAGCGGGCTGCCTCAATCATGCCAATCAGATCCATACAATTGTCTTTATGTATTGGATTTTCCTGTCTGTTAAACATTATCCAAGTTTTGCTCTTGAAAGAATAGCTAAGATCGATATCAAAATGATGTGGGCAATGGTTTAATTGAGAGGTGACCTGCCAATTGAAATGTCAAGCAGATTGACATGCTCTAAAATAGTAGAAAGTATAGAAACATCTATCTTTTTAATATTCTTAATGTGACATTGGCAAGCTTGTTGCAGAGTTCTGGACATATGTTGAGAAGTCATTTACGTGGACTGACCTTCCATCAAAATTCCCCACAAAATATGTGCAATTTCCTGTAAGTAGCAGTCTCCTGTCACTTATTATGTTTATGTTAGAACTCTTTAAATGTTGTCATTGTTATGCAAGTGACTATTGTTTCAGGTTTTCATAGCTTCTGTCCATTCCAACTATGTCGACTGCAATAGGTGGCTTGGTGATTTCATCCTATCAAAGGTGACTTGGTGTTTGATTGATTTAGTGGTTTATAAAATTTTAAATCCTGGACATCTCCAAATTGTATCTTCCAACTCGCCTTGGGTAGGAGAATTTGCTTCCGTCAGTATTTTATATGACCAGACACCAAAATCTGAATGCTACTCAATAATAATTGTCCGCTTTGTACTGGTCAAGGCAGTTCGTTTCACTTCCAATCATTTGACTAATCAATCTATTCACTACACCAAATTGTACCAATGGGACTTTGGGCTGGCCAGTTCTGCCTCCAGTACCAGAATTTGTTCTCATTGGCCTATGTTTGCACCATGCAGAGTGTGGATAATGAAATCGTCCTGTGGGAGCCAAAAACCAAGGAACAGAGTCCAGGGGAGGTAAGAATCTCTTCTCTACATTTCTCCTCCTTCGAAACAAGTGCAGTTTTATATTTCTCAATAACTTATTTTGATAAAACTCTTTGTAATTCTTTAATAATCATGGGCATGGCTTCCAATTAGTGTGCGGTTGACATCCTTCAGAAATACCCTGTTCCAGAGTGTGATATCTGGTTCATCAAGTTCTCCTGTGATTTTCATTACAATGCAGCTGCAATAGGTAATGTTTTTTTTTTGTAAATTCTATTGCAAGGTGGGGTGTTACTTTCAACATGCGGTGGGCTCATTCTAATTTATATGCCTGTTAAATGAGGACATTAACGTCCCCATCAGGTAGATGGTAGACCCTCAGAACATTACGTGGTTTGCATTGTTGCACACAGGACCTACATACAACTGATACAAGGAGGTGGATCCATGTTCCCTTGGGTTTCACTTTCCAAACTTTTCTATTCTAAAAGCAGATCCAGTGCTTCTTTGAAAAGTCAGTATAAATCACGACGGAGGTCCACAAAATTAACCTCATTGCATATGGGTCATATTTGCGAGTGCAAAAATGATAGATCGTGACATAACTGTCAAAAAGTTATAGTGAACAGTCCACTAGAAAGTAGGATGTCCTTAGGGTCTATTTGATGGAGATATCCCTATCTTGAATTATCTCGAGCTTATTAATATTTTTTTCTGATCTATTCCACTATTTAAGTTGTGATCAACTAAATCTCCAGCCAACACACACACACACACACACGGACTTATGAGGCTAAACCCAACCCATCTCTACAAAAGGGCCTATCTTTGGTAGAGAGGAAGGAAACTAGAAAGTCCATGAAATGAATGGTTTTGGCCATCCAAACAGTTGGTATTGCCTAGATGGTACACGTCAGTTGGTTGGCCTGTGCCTATGCTTTTAAGCCAGTACTGTAGATTTTGAGATGGTAGGATGTCCTCATAGTTACCAAACACCCGTATTTTACCCGTATAATACTCATATAATACTTTTAAAGGGGGTTGCTATTTAAAACTGCGTACTTTTGCTGTGTTACGTGTTTTACGCGTATCAATGTAGAATACCCGTTTAATACACGAATTACATATTAAACGCATACAATAAGCGTGTTTTAATTGTGTTAAACACATATTTCATATTAAATGATTGTTATTCATTAATATCATGATTTTTATTTATTTATAATTATTAATTATTTTTTAATTTTTCCGTTTTTTACCATGTTTTTGCCGTATAACACCCGTACTTCCCGAACGAATCATAGTCGTATTATTCCCATACCCGTACTTGGTAAGTATGGATGTCCTTAGGGTCTATTTGATGGAGATATCCCTGTCTTGAATTATCTCAAGCTTATTAATTTTTTTCTGATCTGTTCCACTATTTAAGTTGTTATCAACTAAATCTCCAGCCCATGCAATTTTCTGTTTCCCAGGGAATAGGGAGGGGAAGGTTTATGTTTGGGAACTCCAATCGAGTCCCCCTGTTCTCATAGCGAGGTTGGTTTGATCCTTCACATTTATAAGCATTTTGGTCAACAATCGTAGGATTTCTATGCTTAAGTTGGGTATATTCTTCCAAACTTTTTCTTCTGAATCTTTTCTTTTTTAGGTTGTCTCATATTCAATCCAAATCTCCAATTAGACAAACGGCCATGTCCTTTGATGGAAGGTAAATCCTCAATAGCTTACTGTTGACACAAAACACATACCTGACAAATATACTATTGTATGCATTAACTCTCAAAATGCATGAGCTCAGCTCTTCTTTTTTTTTGTTTGTTGCAGCACCATTCTTAGTTGCTGCGAGGATGGGACAATCTGGCGCTGGGATGCCACAGCAGTCCCCTAAGTGTATGACACGGCAACACCAATTTGGCACGATTAACCAGAATCATGGCAAGAGCAGTCAGGTTTGGTGAGGAATGTTTCCGCCGTTGAAGTTCATAATTCATGGGAGGACATGGGCCTAAGGTTTTCATCTTATAAAACAGAGTTTTAGTCTACTGTATTATGAAAAGGTTCAATTATCATATCCGCATGGGATGGACTCCTGCGCTTATGGACTTCATTGAAATGGATTTAGATTCAAATGCCCGAGAAATATGTTGGCCGCACACAATGGCAATACTGGAACTATTCCATTTCCATGTATGCCCCTTCTGGTTGCATTCATACAAATATTAACTTGAGCTGATATTAGATTTAAAACTTCGGAAATAAAAATAAATTCAAAAGAAGTCAGAAGTTTCATGTATATTTTTAACCGCAAGACTGACGATGAACTACACTGGAGAGATATATCTCAGTATCAGCTGGTTATAGATGAATACTCACAATTTCTGTTTCTGCTCGCTGTCTCATTTTCTGCTATACAGTTTGCTTGAGAGAGATGCAATTCGATCATCACCATTGAAAATCTCTCACTCAAACACATATATATTGCCCTTAAATTCATTTTCTTTGTAGATAGCTCTCTAAAACCTCTTCAAGTCAGGTAGGGTTTAATCTTGTAATCGTTTTTTTTTTTCCTTTTCTTGCATTGTTGCAATATTATAGATTTAAGATATAAATGGTTAATTTGCAGAGTGGATTATGATATTAACCTAGCCAAAATAAGCTGGCAAGGGAAAATTCAACTGTGTAACATGGTAATGCATTACTGATAATAAAGAAATGGACAATCATAACTCATATTCCCATTAAGACTGATTTACTGAATCATCTTCAAATGCACATTAGATATTGCTAACAATAAACAAAATATATGGCTATATGAAGACACTGATTTATGCCATACATTGATGATCAGCTTGAAGTCTCATTAAGATGAGATACATTGTATCATAAGTGTCTCATCACCATCACAAATTTTTGATTGTTATCTTTAGTAGATTAGGATTATCTTTAAGATCATCTTTTGAAGTTGAAGCCTTGGATTATCTATTTAAAACCTCTAAAGAGTCATTGTAATTCATCCAAATATTCAATAAATCAGTTTCTTCTTAATCCAGCCTATTTTTGGCTCATGGCATTTTCCATATTCTTAAAAGATGTGATTAACTAAAGGAGCCTGGTAAATCAGTCATCCATTAATGGCTAGAGAGAGAGAGAGAAAAGAGGTCTTCACTGGTGAAAATCGAATTGCACGTCCCTCTATATGTTCATCTGGTAGCATCACAGCGTCTCTCACTGGTTTTGCTTGGCAAGCATTTGAGCTCAAAATCCCGTGTACCATATAAACAGAATTTTCCACGTTGAGACAATAGTTATCACTACTTTCCATTTATGGAGATAGCATGCTTATCAGAATTTGCCTAGTATAGAGAATACTTAATACTTAGGGGTGTACAATGAGCGGGTTGGGCTGGGCTGAAGCCAGTTTGGGCTCAGCCCGTCTTATTAATCCCCATGTCAAACCCAGCCCAAACCCAAACTTATTCCAATACATGAAGCCCAAACTCGGCCCATGTACGATATTATAAGCTTGGTTGGGTTGGGGCTAGCCCATACCCAACTCAATTTTTATAATAATGATCAATTGTTTCAGTATTTTTTCATAAGAGCATAGCTTCTCAATTTAAATATTTGTAATGAATGGTACCTAGATAAGTTGGTTATCTAAGTGAACTGAGTTGGTGGTCCAGATGAATTGGTCATCAACGTCATGAGTTTAAGGTGCATTATACCACACCATGTTTGAATCTGAATGATTTTTCTCACTTTTATTATTATTTTTAGTATTATTTAATATTACTTTAAATATTAGAGTCTCTTAAAGGTACATGTTTGAATCCAATGTCAATATATGATAATAAAATTGTAGCAAATAAGAATGTCTCTTGTAAGACTACAAAGACCTTTGCCGATAGTCAATCCTAATTCTCTGGGGAGGGGGATGAAATGAGGAAAAAGTGTTCCACCTTAGATACCATTGGTGTAACAAAACTGGAGCTAATGGTTAAATCCATTTTATGTTTGTCGAATTAGTTGTACCTTCATTCCCTCCTAGTTGGATTTTGTGGGATCTATTTATCCTATGTTTGATTGCAGAGAAAACAAGTGAAAAAAGAGACAAGAATAGAAAATTGGACAAAATACAACTAAGAACTAGTTTGGATATAAGAACATGTTAAATTTAGGACCCGACTGGGTTAACCGGGCTTTATTAAGGTTTACCTAAACCCAGCCCAAACCCAAACACTTAGTGAAAGTAGAACCCAAACCCAGCCCGAACCCATGTAACCTTAGCCTGGCCATCCATACTACGGGCTTGGGTCATGCGGGCCACAGGCCAGCCCGACCCAATGTACAGCCCTATTAATACTACTTTACTAGTGAAACTTTGCTACAAAAACCAATAACATCCTAACATAACAATAGGAAAATATCCACCTCCTCGCTGGTGGAGCAAAGAAGGCATCTTCCCCCTCCACCTTTTTGTCACGTGTCCCATTTAACTCCCTTTAATTATGGTTAAGATTCACTCACCCTTAGGGTTCAACCATATAACCTTTGGTGTTTAGAAAAAAAAAAGGTATTTTTTTTGTAACCATAGTAATTAAAACTTCTTAACCATAGTCTAAGGCAATTAAAGGGGCTTTGCGAGGGGCAAGGAGCAATAGTCTCGCACGAGGAGCAGACTTCTGCTCTTTTCAAAACCATCTAACCTACATTTTATTTTCTAAACGAATAAGATCTTGTCCCATTGGAATGAAGTAACATCTGTCCCACTAACTTTAATTTGTCAGTATTAACCCCTTATTCTACCAGTTTTTTTGAATATATATATATATATATATATATATTAACAAAAAGTTTACACGGGGATTGGGACAAGTGTCCCTATCCAGTATAAACGCACTCCTAATGGAAGATGATGAAAGATGATAGCTCTATTTTTTTAAAATAGTGGTGTTTTAGTAAGTTATTGGGATGTGGGGTCTGAGCAATTTAGCCAGAGTGGCTGCATTGCTAGTTAGAGCAAGAAATGAGGTCCAAGTAGGATATTAGCTTATGATCCTGAGTGGCTTCATTCGAGCTCAATACTGAGTGAATACGGCAATTGGAGTTCCCAGTTGTGCAATGGAGAGCATGAGTTATATATGGTGTTATGATTATTAATTGTCGTTTCTATTTATTTCTTCATCTGGTTTGAATTTCTCTTCTGAAAACATTTTTTATGGTTTTCAATCAACAATAATACCTTAGGAAGTGTTTAATACAGTGCTATTGTCATTCCTCAGATTGAAAGAAGTAAAGATAAGATACCAAGGAAATGATGATAACAAATTCAAAATATATTTGTTTATTACTACCTACATATAGAAGATATCATATAGAAGGTACAACATTTTTCAATTGGATTGAAGAAACACTCTTATTTCTGCCTGTTACATCCTCTCAACTTGTATTTATAATTATATATATACAAAAAGAATGACCACACTATATTGTTGGAGCGTTGGAGCATTTTAACCCCAACTGTGAGAGCAGGGAAAAACAAAAAAATCCAGCTAATTAAACTTGAGTTCGCAATCGCGTCAATAGAATCTGCATACTCTCAAGCTTCTGACTGAGTTCTTTGATGTCAGCAAGTTGTTGCTGTTGTACGGAGAGTTCTTGACTACCAAATTCTGCAATGAGGGACGAACACTTGGCCTGTGAATCTGAAACTGCCGCCTCAAGTGAAGTCACAGTCGTTTCGAAGCTCTGATACGAGCCTTCGCCGATCAAATTCAGAGATGGCGTAAACCCAATACTACCGACGCTACTACGCCTGCTGAGCTTTTCTGGAGTGAAAATTTTGTCTAAGCTCTCACTTCCTGCAAATCATCAAGTTTATATACTCAAAAAAAAAACAAGGAAAACAAATGGAACACAAAAGAGATACATAGTGATGGATCTAAGATCCATCATCTTCAACAAACCCTACCCCTATACACAGGGCCCACCAACTCATTAATCCAATTCCAAACTGATCAATCCGAAGGAATTCAATCTGGAGGTAAAATTTGGATGGCCGAAAGAACGGGTTAGTGGCCATGAAGTATATTGGGTAGTTAATAGGTTTCTGCATGTTCTGAATTTTGGCTATGCCCCAGGCCCCCAACAAGGGGTCAAAGACGATAACCGACTTTACGCCCTTTATATACTTTCTTAAAATTAATGGACACTTCACAATATTATCAAAGATTGTTGAAAATACCAAGGTTGCTAAGCTGATCCATAGCTGCCTGGCCAATGGAACCATCAAGCTTAAGTACCCGCAGAATTCCAGCAGTAATTCGACCCATTGAGTCAACTTCAGACTTGCACAGAAGAGTAAGGTGTTGCAGTTCCTCCTTGGTTGCAACTGCCTCAATCTGCAGAGCATAACTCATCAGAATAAGGCACTGTGTTAATTACATGAGAGACATCAATCAAGTGCTTGAACCATTTGAATCTCATTACCGGCTCTTTAACAGAGAATTTCAAGTTTTCCACCACCCACTTGGCCATTTCAACATTCTCCTTGTCCTCAGAGATAACCATGCGAACTTCAAGATTTATCCCTCCGTAGTTTTCAACAGTTCCTTTAAACCCTTTCAGAGAGACACCAGATAGAAGGATGTCTTTCCTGACCTGGGGCTTCAAGGCCCGCAAGCCCTCTACACCAACCTGTTAGCATCCTCACAAGTAAAATAAGATTTAGCATGCTACAAGCAAGACAGAGAATCATGTGGAAGTACAAGCGGATGTTTGTATTAACTCTTCCCAACTAAGGATTACATGTGGTTCGGACTCTGGACACGAAGAAGAAGCTACCCTGACCCTCATCCGCCATACCCATGGTGAAAAATCATCGAGTAGGAAGACCATTCTAGCTCAGTACCTATAAAATCTCCTAGGCCAAGACTGTCATACAATGATCCTAACCACCTGACCTAGATCTCTTCAATTACTTTGTTTTATGAAAAATAGGACACATTATGAAACTTTTTCCAGTTCCGTGCAAGGAATTTCCAGACAAATGAGAAGTTTACTGAAAAGGAGTACTTTAATGTGTTACTTGTCTATTTGATACTACTTTATGTCGGCCTCCAAAAATAATGACAAAGAAGATCTAATTCATACTTAATTTATCCTGAAAAATAAAACTGAAACAAAATGCTCACCGTTACAAATTCCAGGGAAGATTTTTGTGCGTCATGTGATTTTGTGCCATTCAAAACATGCTTTGGACTACATTTTGCCCTCACTTGCAAACTCTGGAAAGTTGTGTGCCAGCATCTCTCTTCTCTGCTGACATCCTCATGCTTGTAAAACCACCAACTTTCTGCCATCTCTTGTGCGCCCTCAAGAGCAAATAACCAGTCCTTCAATTCTATGGATACCTCCACATCATCCGGCTTTCCCAAGTCCAAGAAACCACCATTTTCCCCATCTTTGGAACTTCCATCTAAAATAATAAAAAATATTTAATAAATTCAAATTGAGATACAGATTTATAAGATGACTACAGTGAAGAAAGAAATTATTAAAACAGGTCAGATAAATGGATAAATCAGAGCTGCACACATTTGGAGTTGAATTTTTATACAAAGAATTATAGATGTATACGGTTTCATACTCTCTTCCTGATCATCCTCAACAAGAGGTGATGCTCTGAAAAGCTTTGACAATGGCCCGGCAGATAAATTGTTCAACCCTTTTGAGAGCCCTTCCCCAGGACCACCATCAGGACCAAGTACACCAAATCGATGCAGCAGAGCTTCGGCATAATTCATTCCACCACCAAGGCGTACACCTGCAACCTTGGCTGAGACACTCAAACGATGACACTCCGCATCTCGTGCATCATATGGTATCACATGTACCATGCTTATGTCCAAAAATGGAACTGCCAGAATGCCGTTTGGTTGTTGCTTGCTTTTGTTGTCAACCCAAAAGACAGCTCTCATTTGCGGGTATCCATTACAAACCCCTAGTCGACCATTTTCAATGGAAGTCACCAATGTACCATTCTCGCGTGCCAAGGTTCCCTCTGCATCTACACAGTCCACCCGAACACTGTCCCAGTGTACACTGGATGAAACTGCAATGGCACCACCAAGGGTTCTATGAGTAACTTTGATAAATAGATCTTCCCCATTAAATTGAACCAAAGGCATTCCTAGAATATTCATGGAGGAAGATTCCAGAAATCTTAGCTGGAGATCTTTCACTGCTAGACTCACTGCTGTATCACTGGGAACTTTTTCCATTAGCCTTCCTCCCAAGAGTTCCCTTCTACTTCCCTTCTGTCTGTTAGTCTTTCCAGCTTTTGCTATCTTTTCGGTGACTCTACCAAAGTAGGCATAGAGATCTAGAACAAAGAAGAACTGCTCAACTGAAGTGTTGGATAAAAATTGTTGGCAAGCAACACCTAATCTAACAAGACCTCCTGGAGGGGGAACTGTTATAAGTGGGCTACCATCTGCAGTTGCCATAGCCGCTTCAATACAGGCATCATGCAGTTCAACACATCTCCACAAACCCTCAGACCAGTCAAGAAAACTCTGATGTTTATTTAAGCGGCTGCAGGTTTCAAGAGACAAACTAAGGTGTGACGCTCGAGTTGTCCATTTCTTCTGGCCCGCATCAACCGGTTGATGTTCCCAGAGACAAAAGCAAGCTGGATCCTTGTCGAGGTTTAGTAGCCTGAGCTTTATTGTAGGCGACTCCGAGAAGAACAGGTTCTCAATATGAAGCCTTGCTCCTGCAATCGAGCTCTGCAAAGCAGTGTTGTTGTTGACAGCACGGTTATCAGACTTCTCAATGTCCACTGGAACGGTGAGATCTAGTTCTTTGAGAGTAAATGCAAGGGAGACAACTGAAAAATCTGGTAAAACTGCACCAGGATTGACCACAATTCCATCGGCTAAGAAGGAGGATATCCTCAAACAGGATTCCTCCTGAAGATGAATCTGAGGGGGAAAAAAGGGGAAAGGAAAATAATAAAGAACTGAAAATTAGGATAAACGAATGGAAATAAATTTTACAAGGATATTCTTGTGCTGTACCATAAGAGGCTGGCAGTCGATGACTGTTTGTGAAGCAAAAGATGGAGGCACTGGTGAGGGTTTAATCTGCAGAGAATGAAGGCAGATTAGAGGAACACCCTCATTTAATTGCCACCGCTGGTCTCCTAGCGGATAAATCGGAGGACAAAAGTTCTCACCTGTGCAAACAAAAGGATGAAAGACATCAACCTTAAAAAAGATATCACCAACATTAATAGCTTATGGATAATGAACTATAATTATCTCAGAGAAGTAAATGACCAAGTTTAGAGATACCAAATTCAGGAACATGCAGAAAATCTTTTGTAACAGCCTGCATCGATGGCTGAACTAAGGTGCATGGAGGATGTGAAAAGGTGTCCCTGCATTCCATCCATCACCTTATAAATTAAACACCAATTATGTGATACAATAATCAAGCAAGAACTGGTAATTAGTTTAGCATTTTGCTTCCAGATACTGCTAATAGCAGATAAACTATTACATTTTCGAAGTTTTGAACAAAGATACTGAGTATTGTAAACTATGGATGGTGATTTTTGAACTGATACCACTTGGCCTCTTTAGGATCACTGACAAAAACATAACAGGAAACCAAATATAGATGGAGATCTTATCCAGTACCACTGAGAATGAAATTTAATGTGTATGCATGATAAGCATTTCATACAAGTCCATAAAATAAACCCAGTAATAATATGCACTAGAACTTCACTAGTCAAAACTGAAGCGCACGGAACACACATGCAGAAATTCTCAAGCACTAAACCATGAACAGTTGGAAAGACAACGAAGCATACCTCAAAAACAGTCCACCAACCATAATTCGAGACAAGTTTTTGGTATTTTCACCATCTGATACACTTGCCTGCAGAGAAAATACAGTCTAGCATGAGATGTTGCAATAAAACCCCAAGATGCTGCAAAATGGCAATGGAAATGTATGAATGTATAGTGAAATGAATATATAGTAGTCAGAAAGAAAAAAATAGTTTGACAAAGCCCGAAGAGGGATGGGCAACCAGGACAAGATTATGCTCACTCCTTCCATTGAGGAAAAAAAAAACATAATAAAGCCCTGACACCTATATTATAAGGTACTCTTCTAAATGAGTGACATGTCCGAGTTAGATACAAATCCGACCCTGATACGTATCAGACTCTGGTTGGACACTTCTAGATTTTCTTTTGTTACAATTGTTATTGTCACACCACAAATTGACATGCAACATAGATGTGTATTAGATTATCCTTTAGAAGGTTTATAGGTGATAAATACAAAGCTATTACATTCATTTATCCTCTTATTAATAAGTATATGATACACATCATACGATATCTCAAATAACAAATCATTAAAAGATTGAATATCCCCCAAGTCCTCAAAGCCTATTTTTTAGGGGTCGTCGAATCAGACACCTCACATCCGTGTTGAATTCTGACATTCGTGTCCGCATCTATGGCTCTATGCAGGTATGCAACTTAGCCTAAAACTTAAAGTACAATTTACCAGTTAAAAAAAACATAATAGTACAATTTATTAAATTAATTAATTGAATGGCTCAGTGAATGTCATAATTCTCACTTTACTCAACTGAGACATCTTACAAATGAAAATGCATCCAGAACAAACTCAAGGTTGACCAACTATATGTTTGATTCTTGCTTTTTCTTATGAATAATAATATCTAATTGACATTTATCTTCTACATCTTGAGCAGAAACAATGCAACATGCAATACCAATGGACACTTGAGGAACATTAATGGATCATGGATACGTACCCGAGAAAAGATGAGTGACTGCATCAAAAGCTCAATCTGGAACTCTGCAAATAAATCAAATTGGTTGTTGATTCATGATTGATATAATAAGATAAAACTATTGCCAGAATAAGAATGTCATGCTGCACTATGCATGAATAAATGAAAATGGTATTTTTAGTATAAATGTGAACCTAAGAACAATTAACAAAAGAAAAAGATCAGTCTTGGAAATTTTCAACCAAAAAAACTAACCCGCATCTTTAATGCAGAGAAATATATGGTCCACAACAATGAAGACAAGAGAACGTCCTGCTGCTTCTGTAGACCGCTGCCAAGAATTCCATCAAACAGAAACTTGATTCAGTTATACTAAACCCAGTTTGGAAATGTTTTATTTTTTTCCTCATAGAATTGCTTAATAAGTAAAAATAAGGGCAACATAAACCTGTTGAGCTTTTGGGTCCACGTCTCCTCTATTTAGACATACATAAAATCCCGTCATGAAGCGGAGAAGAGCACGAAGTCCTGCTTACAATGTGGCATCTTTACTCCATGCTGTACTCATATTACTAAATAATTGCACAACTTCACCAGTGACAATGAGAAAATAGAAGACATTTTGCTTACCCGGTTCACTTAAAGCAGGACAAACAGCTTCTGTAATATGCAATTGAACCTCGAGTCCTAATGGACTGTTTAGTTCTGTCCTTTGCACTGTGATCTGATCATAATTACAAAGTTAGGAAAGACTAAGCAAGGAACCATATGGATTCAGACATCTGAGTACAAAGAGAAAGTTCCCCACGAATCAACATAGAAGTGTCAAATTTGCATTACATAAGCCTGCCCTGATATTCCTTCCAGAAACCGTTCTCCCCCGAAGAAACCCCGCTTTGCACCATCATCATCTCGCTTGTTTGCTCCATATTGAGAGCAAATCAAATGAATATCAGTGAACATATCAGGATGAGGTAGGAGGTCAATAGATAATGATTCCCATTCAAGTTTCTGTTGACAAAAAAACAAACAGGTTAGCATTGTCAGATGTTACAATGCGCAGAAAAAATGAAACATTGTTCTCTACCTTTTTTTTTTCCTATTTTTACATCAGAAGCATATAGAGAAATCAGACCAGTTGGTTGATTTTCTTGTGAATCACAACTGTGATATAAATAGTCTAATGCCATTTCTACTTATCAGAAAGGCCAAAGAAACTTTGTTTCTTAATAAAGCAATGTCTTAGCTTCTAAGTATTCATTCAATTGTAAGTAGATTTCTTTTAGGGATAATGCTTCTATGTCCAACCAGGGTGTAATAATTGTTTTTAAAATTAATACAATGATTGGGACCTATGCCAAATCTCCCACCTTTTTTTAAGAAAAGAAGGTAAGATGATCATTCTTTTTAGAAAAAAGTTCTAGTATATATATATAATGCAGAATCGCGAGTTCACATGCAAAAACGTTACAGATAAAGGTTAAAGCAGTTTTGATAACAAAATTGGACTCCAAAGAGAAATCACAGCCAGCACAATTACTTTGAACACGTATATGCACTTTTTATTACTGGAGAAATCCCTTGCTTCTTTAAGATTCACAACCTGTCACATGAAATAATTCAAGTCAAAAGTCGTTTCAATGAACATGGAGAAAAAATAGGCAAGAATTTATTATGCCAGCAATGCAAATACACACCTGCCAACTTTCGTTTGTGGTATACAGCAAAAGGTTGCGTATTGTGATTGATGCTAGAGGTGATGCCCTGGTCATAGAAAAAAATGAAATGAAGACCGTGCATGATAACAAGGATGCACTGCAACTATCCTTTACAAAATGCTTGCTATAAATGAAGATTCTGCCCGGGGAGGTTTCATACAAATCACTCAAAAACAAACAGATAAGGCTTCATACGGAATTTTTCTAGCACAAATTCATGAAGTTCACTTGGAATTTACATAGCCTCCATACAGTAGGGGAGCATAAATGCAGGGTACCTAGAATTAATCAGAACAGTGCAACAATATATGCAATTCAATAAAAAAAAATTTACCAATATATGCATTTCAGTTAAGAATCAAGAAAACAACCCTAAAATTGTTGCATATTGCTTAGTTAAATGATTTGAAATTCATTTGCAGAATTTTCCTCTGCCAACGTTACTGGAAGTGATTCAGAGGCAAAACTGAAAATAAATCCTTTTTATGAATTGTGTCCATGTTAATCTTATCCTGAAATAAGTAAAGCTCGGTAATGGAAGTAACTAAGCATAGCCTTGATAGATAGAAGATACACGATGTAGAAAAGGGTAGAGAAGTAGCTATAGCAGGACAAGACGATCAGTATGAGCTTTTTATTTTATTTTATTTTTATTGACAGTCAGTGTGAAGGTTTTTCAGCATAACAACAACTTTTCACAATACAAAAGTTTGTAAAGCGTCCAAAAATCTGTCATCCAAATTTAGTTTTGTACCATTTTTAACCTCATCGAGGAATTTATTCACCTTCTCCTGATCTATTGTCATTGGCTGTTGGAGAGTTTATTACACATTCTTATATATTGATAGCTTATTTGAAGATTACTCACCGAGCGAAAAGAACTCAAGAGCATGTAAGCGATAACATCATATTTCTATTACTATTGCAATGTTATACATTAATACTAATGAAATGGAATGATGTTGTGTCCTGTGGATGTGCAAGTATGTTACAATGACAAAAGTAAAGATACCAAGTTGAGCACTCGAAGACAACATCATTAAATCGATGATACCTCTCAGGTCTACATACTAGCGCTCTAGCTTCACAACCTCAGACACGGAATCAATTTTTGATGAATGACTTCGACATTTAGTACAACAAATTGTTTGTTTACCATTTTGTTGGGTGTAGCTTGTTATAATTATACTAACCACTTTTCAAATAACCGTACATTCTCTATCGTCCCATTTAACAGTAGATCAGTGAAACACGAGTTACATGACAGAGAAAACAGGCAGAGGACATATAGTAAAATTATTTTACAGGAATGGATTGAGGAAAAATAAATTAATTTAAAGAAAGCATGATGCAAAATGTCTTCTACAAACAAATGATTTATAAAATTCATATTTGCAATTGCTAAATAAATGGAGGAACAGATCACAGGCCGCTATTTCTGATAAATGTAACGTTATAGTCTCTACCGTAATGACTATAACAGTTCACATTTAAAACTGTTTTAAATAGTTAGACTGTGTACATTTCCACGCTTTGCCACATGGGCAAGAATTGTTTCAGAGTTGACTGGGTAAGAGATAGAAGTTGAAAATACTAACAAATGAATTCAAAATAAGGTTATAAATGTCTTTTAGAAAACAAAAAATTAATATTAAAAAGAATAAGAAAAAAGAAGCTAGGTCATTGATTTTAATTAATAATTTGAAACATAAATTATAGTAAAAAATTTACAATGTTCTTGTCTGATAACTGGACAACAAACCACCCTTGGAATGTTGCATTTTCATCATTTCCCCTAAGGTCGAGAAACTTTTCACGATTAATGTGCTCTTCTCAGATTAGTGGATAATAAAAATAAACTAAACATGTATGATAACGGTTGTAATGTTCTTATGTGATAATTGACCCTTAGGATTTTCTTCTGTAATGGATGCTAATATCCAGCACGATCAAGAGTTTGAAATTTACAACTAAAGTTGTGATGTTCCCTCCTGATAAATGGGCAACAAACTACACCTGGGATATTTTTCTTGCAATGGATGCTTCTCTCCATTTTCAACATTTCAAATACGGCCAAGAATTTTTCAATTAGTGTGTTCTTAACAGTTATCAGATGACAAAAATCACACGAAACATCCACGATTATTGACAAACCATAATACCATATAATGTTCAATATTCACTAACCAAATGACTTACAGTTTGGATACAACACTTACTGTCAATCCATAATCTAGAGGATATGATTTACTAACAGCGTACATTAACTATCAATTACTATGCCTCCCAGAAAAAAAACAATAAATAATATATATGGATTATGGCTACAAATATTACCATGTTGCACCTCCTTGGCGTCGAGCACCTCCACGAGTTTCAATTAGAAGATTGACGGTGCCCACTTCTAAAGTCATACCATCCGCAATCTGAGAATGTATAGTATCAAAGTCAATATCTATCATCATATTTATTTAAAGAGCAACAGACTCCAATAGTGCATCAAAATCAGAAAAGGACTAATTTTCTATTGCAACCAAAGATCAGAAATCATCCCACCAAAGATCTGCAATTTTTTTTCTTCAAACAGCCATATATACCATATCTTAGAACATTACCAGCCCAGTTTTAAATGCTGGGCCAAGTAGTTGACAAATTTTAGTATCTGTAAGTGATATCAGATAGAATTTGATACTTCAATCACATATGCATACGCACTGTTGAATCATTAAATATGTAAATTCTCTTCCATCTCACCCCGCATTGAGTATAATGCATTTACTTCAATAGAAGTAGCTATCAATTCAATAAGATAAGAGACTACACGGTCAAGCGGTGATAACTCCTACAATCTTCTTGGACTTGCCAGAATCCAGGGCAATATAGAGTTGCTACCTTTTGTCTTGGACGATAAAATGAGTATCATACATCTGTAATAATAGGTGTCTCCCAGAATGTGTCTACATTATCTCATCAACCCAGAGAGTCCCTCGCTACTACATGCACTACTTAGGGGCCTCTTTCTGCAATTGGTTATACATAAGCCACTGTTGTTTTTTCACATTGAGAGTTTCAACCAATCATATAGCAAGGTTTTCATGAGTAGAAAACCAAAGTGAAATTACATACCACTTCATGAATGGAAAAATCACTCATTGCATCACAACAATTCCACATAATTATACCAGCTAGTAGATAGATTATAGATCACCAATTTATCAACCTAAGGACCTTTACCACCGCAATAAATTAGTTTGTGGTTGACAAAGTTTCAATCTTTCTAACCCAGTGATGTCAGATAGAGCTCAATCGTGCATATGCACATACACTGTTCAGTCATTAAATATGTGATATTCCCTTGCATTATAGCTCGAGTATAGGTTAAGTTCTTATTAAACAAGTAGGTACATTTCGTATAAGCCATTACTTCATGAGAACTAGTTATCCATTCTTATAAGACTACCATATTTCTAAACAAGCAAGAAGCTATCAATTTACCAAACCCGTGAAAACGGAAAATTAATCAATGAACATTTTGTATATCACATAGCAGAACTCCAATTGCAGACGTGAAAGCCTCACCTTATCAGCAAATCCATAACCGCTGGCCCTTCCAGAGCTAGTGGGTGATTGGGTACTGCAGGTGACATAAGAACAAGTAATAGAAATTCTTGATTGTTAATAAAAACATAAAAATTGTATCAGTAAGCTAAAAAAAAAAAAAAAACTCATTCGAATCCTTATAAAAAAAACCTAAAGCAAGAGTGAATGGAATTGCCTGCTGGAACTCCTACAAGAATCCAAGTCTGAATTCTCCTCCAGAACCAGATCGAGTCTATCGATTTGAACCACAATTGGGTCTGTTTGTACATAACTAACAGATGGAAGCTACAAAAGCAAACCCATCAAACTCAATTCCAAACAAGATGAACATCATAAACACATCAACCCTTAAAAAAAAAAAAATCCAATCCAATTAAATCGATCAATATAGGACACCACAAAACCTTAATCTCTAGCTTCCCAACTTTCGCCTTCGCAACGTTCAAAGCCGGAGGCAATCCAACACTAGCATGTAAAGCATCTCCATTTATATCTAATAATTCCAGAATTCACAAAAAAAAAAATCCATTTAATTAACCCTTGTATCCCTAAAATCGAAATTCAACAAAAAAAAAAATTGTTCTTTTTCAACATTTACCTAAATTCGAGAGCTGTACGGTTCGACCCTGCAACTTGAACTGATCTCTGGAGAAGGATTTCAACCAGTACTTGAGCGTATACTCCAAAGCCCGAGCCAGTATCGACTCCATCTCCGGAGCTCCACGTTCTAGTTCTTCCAGAGAATCACCAAATTCGAGAATCTATAGATCTACAAGCAGAAAAAGGTTTCTCTGTTCCAGAATGAGAAACCCTAATCGAAAAGGAGGAGGAGGAGATTGCCGGAAAACCAGAATCCAGAAACCAGTAGGTGGTATTGAAATGAGGGTTTCGAGAATGGGGTTGGGTTCGCTTCTTCTGCATGGCTTCCGGCGTTTTCAGGAGAGAATCTGAGAACAGTGGCCTTGGGGGTGTGTGTCAGATCACGCTAACATGAGCCGTGTTGTGCGTGTGAAACTGGAAGCGTCTCCAATGTGTGGCACGTGCGAGAGAAGCGTGCATTGGATCTGGGTTATAACTCGGTTGTGTATTGGAGACGGTGACAGGCACGAGACATCATTCATGTATCATGTAGACACACAATTTTGTAATTCATTCTTGGGATGGTATGAAAAAGTGGGCCCTAATTTTATTTTATTTTTATTTTTTAGTATAGTTGGCACTTTCAAAATTTTTTGTGTTATATATTAGTGACCTTAATTTTTTATAATATATATAGTGCCCCCCAATGGAGTCCCGTAATGCCCTTGAGGTCGTCACATGTCCCTATTGATACCCCTTAACTATGGTTAAAATTTATCTACTCTTAGAATTCACATACTTATCATTGGTTTTAGAAAAAAATATTAAAAAAATTTTAACCTTAAGAGTTAGTGAATTTTAACTAGGGTTCGGAATAAAATTGATATTTTTTAAAAAACCGAGAACAAGTGGGTGAATCTTAACCACAATTAAGTGGTGTCAGTAGGGACAAGTGGCAACCTCAAAGGCATAACTAGGGGGAAAAAAAAAACAAATTACCCCAAATTTTTTCTCGGGGGCTACGCCCATGAAGCCCCAAGCTCCATACCCTCAAATCCATTAGTTTTTCTATACATGTATTTTGACCCCCCAATAAAAAAATTCTGGCTCCGCCCTACTGGCACAAGAGTACCAGAGCTCCCGTTGAAGGGAGATCAGATCACAATCAATCGCGATTGAACTCGATCACACTCACAAGTCAACACGTGTTCTTTTTAATTCTTATTAACTATGGTTAAGATTTATTAACCCTTAGGTTTCAACAATTTAACCCAGTGTATTAATTGGCAAAAACATTTTCTTATACATATATATATATATATATATATATATATATATATATATATATATATATAATTTTCAAACTACTCCTATCGTCATGGGTGAGGCTACGGACCAATGAACTTTTAATTTAAAAAAATTGTATTATATTATTTAATTATTTAACAAGGTATAGCCATGGGGCAAGAGAGTAACTGCCTCCAAACTTTTTGGAAAAAATATATATAATATATTATGTATTTTTGAAAAAATATCATATATATTGTAATGACTTCAAACAAGTCTTTTCTTTTATCCTTTCAAATGTTCTATTCTCTATTGCCTTTCTCCTATTTCTTACACTTTCTCTCTTAATTGCAAAATAATAACAAGAAAAAAGTTTACATCTGCCCCACTTGATATTATATTTTTTATTTATTTATATTTGTTTTATAAATTTAATAATTTATATATGAGTTAGGTTTTATTGTTTTATATTTCATTTATTACCTAATTAACTTCTACTTAATACGATTTATATTTATATTTAATTTAATTTTATGAAAATTTTATTTTACAACTTCATTTATAGATTTACTTTCTTCTATTTTGTCATTAGGTTAAAAAGGGCATCAAAACAATTCTTAAGAATGGAGCCTTTCACATGAAGCAAAAATGATAAAATAATAATAATAATAATAATAAATATATACAAAAACAAGCAATATTGACTCAATCTAGGGTACGTATGGGGAGATTCACGACAATTCACTTTTTCTCCCACTAATAAAATAAACCTTGAAAACAAGATGAAAAATCTTCATCGTTTTGTACAAGAAAATTTTATTTCTCTATTTTCATTGAAATTTTACATTAATCCTATATGAACTAAAACCATGAGAACTAATAACTGAATGATATGTACAAAATGTACAGACGAGATGGGCTACGAACTTGGTCCTTTAAAAAACTTCTCGGGGCTATACCCCGAATGTCATCAGAGTTGAAACACTTCACACCTTCATTGAACTCAGAATATTTCATAATAAGCAGTTGCTAATATTATTAATCTCTTTAACTCCTATAAAAAAAAATTCTTGGCTTTGCCCCTAGTTATCATAAAAACAAATTTTGGACTGCCATGATAATCTCTTCAACCAAAACTCCAAATAGTTATTCTTTTTAATTATTATTTTATTGTTTGATGAATTGACATACTAGATATTTTAATTGAACAAACCATGGCCTGCAAATTACACCGCCATAATCTATGATAGATGATTGGACAATGTCTCTACATAGTGGGACAGGGACTACCTATGCATGGTCAATTCGCAATAGCACAAAACTTGGCCAATTGAACGGATGTATGGTCATTAACTTCTATCATTTTCCTCGCTTTTTAAGAGCCACCTAGAGGTTCTTCGTATTTTTATTAAAAATAAAATATACAAGGTACATACAAACAATTGGTTAACGCTCCAATCCGGCACCACTTTTAGAGTAAGAGGTGTGCTATCCTACTCTTAAACCATTCTTACTCTCAATCTCCAACAACCAATTATCCGGTGTTTAATTAGTTGCAATAGTTAAAGTATTTTATTTCATCAAGAATGGACAGGTAATTGATAGGGATTGAGAGTATGAATTGATTAAGAGTAGGGCTAAGATTACAAGATTGCCACCATTTATAAATTAAAAAAGAGAGATCCGTTCAATGCTATTAAAACAGAGTTCCGATTCATATTAAGAAATATTTGTGTGTGTATATTAGGGTGTCAATGAGCCTAGTTGGGCACTGTTCGGGCTCGGCTTGTTGGACTTTTACAGATGCTCAAGCTCGGCTCGAGCTCAGAACAATCAGCTCGAGCTCAACTCGTCCACGGCTTGGCTCGATAATTTTTTTTTAAAAAATGCATTGATAAACACTAAATTCAATTAAAAATATTTTTTTTTTTGGGATGTCATTTGACTCACATGAAAGCTTGAGTTAAGACTTAAACGGAAACAATTATGTTAATGTATATTAAATACATCTCACAAAAAAAAAAGTATACTAAATATATAATATAAATTTAATTTTTAAATAGTATTATTATAAAATTAATCGAGCCAAGCCGAGCCTTCTGTTTTTTCAGGTTTGGCTCGTTTAATTTTTGAGCTCACTTTTAAGACCCGGCTCGGCTCAACGAACCCAAAGTAAAAGCACAAGCTCGATTTATTTAGAATCGAGCGGAATTGGCTTGGCTCGGCTCATTGGCACCCCTATAGACTGTATATAGCTCTCTTAGCATCATTATTGAGGAATATTTTTATACTATTCATTAGAGTCAAATAGTTGCATCTGGTAAGGTGTTTCTTGATAAGAGTCAAATCCTCTGCGGTGATAATCGGATTTGACAAATCAGGCTATCACCTCTAGAGGTTGCCACGTGTCTCATTTGACACCCCTTAACGTTAGTTTAAACATAGTATTCCTAATACTGTTTTTTAAGAGGAAAAAATCCGAAACATTTTTAACACTGCCTCTACATTCACACTCACCGCAGCCACCACTACCACCACCACCACCCTTATCAAATTGCCTCCACATCCATCATCACCTCACCCTAATCGCCATTACTACCACAACCCATAACCATTGCCATTCCCCACCACCCATATGCCATTGCCACCACCAGCACCCCTATCACTGCCTCCACTTCCACCTTCCACCTTCATCGGCGTCAATACCGCCATCTCACCCTGATCGCCACGATCACCATTATCACCTCAACCCCCACCATTGCCACCAACTACACCCCTATCCCAACGTCACTGCCTCACTCTCACTACCACCAATTATAACCGCCACCACCATCACCACTCCGTCACAACCACCATTTCCACCCCTACTATTACTCTCCACCTCCACTCCCACCCCAATCGCCACCACCAAACCACCTCCACTACCTCCACACTCATTACCCCACCAACACCACTCCCACTCCCACTCCCTAGGCACTCCACCCGCCCACCCTTACTGACCACTTCTGTTATGACAATTTTTCTCACCCCAACCCCACCCCCACCATTATATATGAGATCAAATTTATAACACGACACCTATAATTCAGGTAATTTAATAAAATTTTACAATTGAATGAATAAATAAATAATAATATATATATATATATATATATATATATATATATATATAATATATTTTTTCGCATTCAAACTATAATTTTGTTATTTATGTTATCTATAATTAATTCTAATTAATTATCTTCAAACGAGTTTCCAGCACATAATCATTTCAAAACATTTAGATGGATAATTTATTCTTCATTTTGATTAGTGCTATCCCATTTGTACAATTCAAATTTTTTTCTAAATTTTCATCTTGGGCTCAATATGTGGCGCTACTTCATTATCAGCTTTAAAAAACAAAATTTTCAAGGAGGAGTTGATGATTATATATGTCCGTGAGAGACATTTGTACGATAATATTATTTTCTCTCTTAGTCCCACATCATTTGGGTACTAGTTTTAGGAGGGGTGTATAAAGGGTCATCAACCCTCTACTAATGAAACTGTTTTGGAGTGGTTGTTTAGTTTCATTCTTACGACACCTTAGCGGTTATCTTAGATATGATTGCGTGTGTATTTTGTGTTATATTATATGTTACCAAAGAAAAAAATATAGAGACATTTGTATGCACTAACGGGAGAGGTTTAAAGTCTTCGAGTGGTGTTAGCATTTCTCATTTTCAGAATTAGAGAAACCGCAGCAAGAATATCCTTGTGGCCGCCGAATTTCCAGCTTTTCGTGATGCGACGTTGTTTATTACATAGTTGACACCTGTCAAATGATCCTCAGACATTCTGCAGTGTTTACGGTTGGTAAGAATGGCGTCATCGTAAAAAAGCAATTAGCACACTACTGGCATGCCACGTCTGACAAAATGAAAGCGGCGCTTGGCTTGGCGAAATTTGGCTCCGCTAATTTGAAGTTTGGAACTGCTTTGGATTGTCTCTGGCGAAGAGAAAGGGCTCCTAGGGTTCATACATTGTCGCTCCATAAAATGGGAAGAAGTCATTTCTTTTTCTTTCCATAATGTTGACTTCTCTTCATTTGATACCTCTCACCCTTATTCTCACACATTTATCACCACATGTCTTATTATATGTGGATAAGTCAAAATCATGGGTCCCATGATTTTGACTTCTCCACCACTTGTCACCTATTATATGGAACCTCGAGACAAGCCCTTTTTGGCTTCGCCAGAGACAATCCAAGGCCGAATCTGCTTTGGATTGCCTTGACTCATTGTTTGGCTTTTTATTAAGGATAAAGCTTCTCAGACCCCATTAGGGCTGAGACCACTGATGTCATGCTCTAAATAGGGGCAGTGTCAGGAATTTTTCATTAGGAGGGCCAAAATATATGTATAATTTTTTTTTTTTTAATTTGAAGGTATGAAATTTTGGGGTTGGGGTGCAGCTCCCAGAAAAAAAAAATTTGGATAATTTTTTTATTTTGAATTTTTTTTCCCAGTAATGTCTTTGAGGTCGCCACGTGTCCGTATTAATACTCTTTCATTGTGGTTAACATTCACCCAACTATCCTCGGTTTTTTTTTAAAAAATAAATTTCTTTTCAAACCCTAGTTTAAAATTCACTAACTCCTAAGGTTAAAATGATTAAATATTTTTTTCTAAAAACCAAGGATAAGTAGGTGAACCTTGAATTTTAAGGAGTGTCAATAAAGACATGTGGCAACCTCAAGGGCATAAAGGGGCTCCATTGGGGGGCCACTATATATATGACAAAAAAAATTTTGGGGGGAGGACTATATTATATAGGACAAAAAAATTTGGGGGGACAAGTAGATTAAAAATAAATAAATTAATTGAGGGACCTACTATTCATACTACACCAATAAAATTTTACGAAAAATTTAAGGTGCCATGACCCTCCCGGGGCTCCGCCCCTGGCTCTAAGAGTATGGTCTCGGTGGTCTCGGCCCTAATGGAGACTCAGTAGTAAAGTCCTTTTATTAATTAGTCCGGCCAGAAGAGTAAGGCTCTAGCCTCTCTCAATGTAGTTTTAGTATCACGAGTGCTCTTCCCCAAGTTTAATTCTGTTGCAAGCATGCATGTTGTCAGTTATCTATTCTCCAAGCTTCATCCGGCCATGTTTAATTCGGCAAAAAAATTAGGTGCCGAGGCATCCACAAATGATGGGACACCTCGGGATAACTTGTGGAAGAAGTCATTTCATTTCATGTTTTTTCTCCATGATTTTAATTTCTCCTCACTTAATATCATCCCCTTTTAATGGCCATATGTCCACTGAGTTGTGTAGTGTGTATGCCCGAGCAGGGGCAGAGTCAGGATTTTCAGTTGGGGGGCTAATGGTGAGGTGTGGGGGTTCGGGGCGTAGCCCCCGAAAAAAAAATTTAGTGCCAAGTTTGTGGGTCATCTAGTTTCTTTGTCCGTTGGTAAAGAATATAGTTTTGAGAACTGATGATTAGCGGACCCGTTACTTAACTTACCGTCGAGGACGTCCCTTTTAATACTCCATTAACCCTGATTAAGCTTATCAAAATTAAATTTAAGATTTTTATTGTTTTTTTCTTCTAAAAAACTAGGATGAATTGCTTAACTCTATGGGTGAGTGAATCTTAACCACAATTGGTGAGTGTTAAAGAGGGGTGTGGACCAATGAGGACTAGCCATTTCATTACATGATAGAAAACACCGGTAATTTAAACATTTTCATATGCCTACGCCATCTTAAATTAAATAATATAAATAAATAAATAAATAAAATTCTTCTCAAAATTTTCAGGGGGGGCTTAGATCCCCCACTACCACCCGGCTTTGCCCTTGCTCTTAGGCCACACCCACATTACACTATGCAAAAAAAAAAAATTCCTAAAAGTTGATGGGGGGGGGGGGTTCAGCTCCCCCTGGGCCCCATGTGGCTCCGCCCCTATGCCCGAGTGCCCAGCGCCGGTGTCCACCAAAGCTAATCTTTTTATGTTTAATTTTGTTGCAACCATGCATGGTTTTCTACTCCTCCACCTCAAAATAAATTATCTGATCCCCTTTAACAAAGGCACACATACAAGCATTTTAAGCAATGTTAAGTTCATTTTCTCCATTTATAGAAAAAAAGTAAAAAATTATGAGCCTCATAAATAGGGCTGTAAACGGATGCGGATAGTATCCGTATCCGAATCCGTTTAGTTGGATAACCTATCTGATAAATATCCATCCGATTATATAACATATATAAATAATATATTTTAAATTTATAAAATTAATATAACCTTTAAAATATATATTTTAAAAAAAAATTTATATATTCTTATATTTTTTAAAATATTCCGATACTATCCGAATCCTGATATTTTAATCGGAATCGGATACGGATATCATATTTCACTATCCGCTGGATATTTATTCGGATTTGGATATCCGGATATATGATCAGATACGAATTCGGATATATTATTATCCGCTCCGAATCCGTTCCGTTTACAGCCCTATGACCATAAATGATGCCATATATTTTTGTTTGAAAAAGAAAAGGGAAAATTGTACGTGGAGAAAAGTAGACCTAATATTGTGAATCCCATGGACCTATACTAGGTCCTCAAATGTGCATTAGCGCCAAAATGTGGCAATGTAATTAAAAAAATTTAACGACAGTTTGTAGGTTATCTTGTCTGTATGTTTCGTACTTGGGGTATCAATTGATTGAGTTGGCCCGACGCCCCATCTTGTACACCGAAACAAGAAAAGTGCAAAAAATCTTACTTTTCTTGCCAAATGAACACACCCTTGCTCTATATAAATGGAAATGGGTTTACTGAGGGATTATCAATGCCTTCTTAATTGGTGGATTCCAATTGAAGTTTATGTTCATTAATCACCTATACAACTCGTCTAACCAGTTGCAACCAGTTGCTCACCTCTAGGATGAGGCACAACTCCAAAATCAAATTGACCCTACCCTTCAAATCTATTGATAAATCTTGTATTTTCTAGTTGGTTTAACTGGCCCATTTTGTGGCTCACGCCGGATTGAAGGGTGCATCGTTTAGTCAAATGGTCTAGATCAGTGAGTTGGCTGTCTGCCTGTACGAAATAGTTTAGGGCCCTCTAAATATGGTGGACCCTAGGTCCAAAAATAACCTTATGTTATTATTTGAGGCTGGACATTCGAAGATATACATATTTGAAGAAGTCAAGGAAAGACAGAGGAGGGTTGCTTGCGTTATTTATTCTAAAATTACTCCAACAAGCTAATGTTATTCTCTCTATCTTCTTCTTTTCCTTAAATTAGAATCAATTATATAATGTTTATTTATTAAGTCTTAATGACTGCTTTGCCCTTGTACTTTAGAACAAGTTGAAACTTGAAAGCATATAGAAGGATGAAAAGGGAATGACAACATGTTATCAAGAGAGTGAGGTGATCATTAGCCTCCCTTTGCACATGAATTTTTTAAAATTATTTTCTTCTTTATTATTTTCCTTTCTTTCTTCTTTTTAGAATAAATTTATTGATCTTTATTATTTTCCTTTCTTTCTTCTTTTTAGAATAAATTTATTGATCGATCAAAGTATTCATATAAAATAAAAATTCCTACTATGATTTTACTCTGCCATTATAATTAGTTAAAGTTATATTTTTCGGTTAAAGTATGTGTTATCAAATCAGTTAGGATGTATCCTAAGTTTAGTCCCATATCGATTGGGAAGTGAACTTCGCAGTGGTGTATAAGGGGCCATCAACCTTAAGATCCTTTTGGAGTGGTTGCTTAGACTTACCCTTATGGCACCCCAGCTGCTACCTTACGTCTGATTATGTGTGTGAGTTTAGAATGTGTGTTACATGTAGGGGCTGTATTTGGGCTAGGCTTGACCGAGCTTGAATAAGTTTGATCGAGGCTCGAAGCCCGGCTCGGCCTGAAATCATGTTTGATTGTGCGGCCCAAAAAAAAAAACTTGGCTTGAAGCCCGGCTCGGCCCGAATTGATTCAAGCTCAAGCCGGCTTGGCTTGGCTCGAGCTCGGCTTGAATCTTTTTTTTTAAATAATACAATTTTATATTATTTATGTATATAATAGTGATATATATATATATATATATATATATATATATTAATAATATTCGAGCCGAGCCGAACCTCAATCGAGCCTGGCTTCGAGTTGGGCCGAGCCGCACAAGGGTTGGCTTGAGCTCGGCTTGAATTAGATTTTAGGCCTTTTTTTTAGGCTTGGCTTAGCTTGAATTAGCTTTCGGGCCGATGATAACATTTTTACCAAAAAAAAATCATTTTTGTACTATTTTAATTTATATCATTTAGAATATAATTCTAATATTTTAGAGCCTTCAGCGAAATACTGACTCTCTTGTCTAAAGACACCCTTAACGAATGTTCCTTCCCCTTCTCCATTTTGCATTGTGATCCATCATCCATGTGTGAATGGTTTTGCTTAAATTGGCCAAAAACATATGATAATTGCATGCAGCACGCAAGTTATCCCAACTATGGGCCAGGCCTTGTTCCAGGACCCGCATAATATAGCCATTTTAGGGGACATGATCACCTGTTATGCTATTCTATGGAAGTTTATTGTGAAACCCAGTGTCCATCCATGATCAAATACTAGCCGTGCTGGCCACAGTCCGATCCTCATCATACGGTGCTGATGATTCTCCCTCTGGTAGGTAGCCATTGAGGATAAGATGATTATTTTTGGAAGGACTTTGCTACTGAGACCCCCTTAGGGCCGAGACCACCGAGACAGTACTCTAAGAGCAAAGGATTTCAGATGGGGCCATTTCGCATGGTAGCCCCACTGGAAATCGCTGCTCTTAGAAGCTTGATCCGTTCTTAGAATTATCTTGGTCCTGTTTAGTTTGTCTGCAAATTAATGCTGATTCATTTTTTTAAAAATGACTAGTGGGTGGCACGTGAGCTGCACGTGAGAGCAGGGGAAAGGAGTTAGCCACAGTTAATAGGAGTTAAAAGGGACACGTGTTAACCCGCGGGTGCGATTGAACTCTCCCTGAGTTCAATCGCGATTGACTGTGATTCTATTATTTAAATAGATAGATGAGCAAGAGTCGTTTGGGAATCAAAGTAAAACATTAAACCACCATTTTGTTTTATCATACGATAGTTTGGCAATTTCAAAAAATTTAGGCTCTGGCCCTCGCATTATAATAGTAAAGATGAATGGTGTAAATTTGACTTAGAATTCTGTACTGTTATAACTGGTTCCGGCCACAGGTTAACATGTATCTCTTTTAATACCCCAACTATGATTAAGATTCACAACCCTTATGGGGCGTTTGGATCGGATTTTATTTGCCAATATCAATTGTAATAAAAATTGAATGTATAAAAATTACTCAACTTCTTATTCTCGGAACACCATCACTTTGTAAAAGTAATTATTTGATAATTAGTTTCTACACAATTGATTTTGGCTAATAAAATCCAATTCAAACACCACCTTAAATATGTTCCATTGTCAAGAAAATAAGTGAAAATATAAAAAGAGAAAAAGTTAAATTTCTAATATAATTTTTATTTCGGTTTTGTTCTCATATATTTTTTTCTTATTTTCTCGACAACACAACATTGGGTTAGGGTTCAACTATCTAAGCCTTAGTTTTTAGTAAAATACAAAATAAGAGCACTGCATCATACCGCCTATCCTCGAGTCCCTTTTAACACCCCTTTGACCCTTGTTAAGTTTAATTAAATTAAAATTACGATTTTAATTTTGATTTTTTTTTTCAAAAACCATGGTTGGATTGTTTAACCTTAGGGGTGAGTGAAATAAGTGAATATTTAAAAATGGGGCGTGGACCAATGAGGACTGGTCATTCCATTACTAAATGGGATCCACAATATGTTAACTATTTTTCTATAAAATAGTGGATTCTAAAAGTTAAAATTGTTAACTAGAATTAAAAGAACACTTTGTTTTTTTTTTTGGTGGGGGAGTTAAAGGAGCACTTCAAAATGTGTTTTAACCCGTAGAGGATTTCAAGTCACAGATTTTATGGCTCCTGGACAGCTGTTGCTATTGCAGCATAATTGGACACGTTCGACCGGTTATAACTGTAGAGGATTCTAAGTCAAAATGGATGCTGGATAGGTGTCACTATTGCAACATAACTGGACACGTTCTAACCGATTAAAACGTAGACAATCCGAATTCCGAAGTGTTAAACATCTGCTAAAGCTAAAAGGGAAATAGTTAACGTACCTAGGAAATAGATTTTAAAATCCAAGGCTGAACCTCATTGGTCCATGTCCGCTCCCTTAAATACCCACCAACTGTGATGAGTATTTAAGAGAGGGCATGAACCAATGAGTTTCAACCTTGGATTTTAAAGTCCATTTCTCAGATATGCTAATCACTGCTCAAGCTAAAAATAGAGATAATTACGCCAGCCGACAATGATAGATGAAAAAGCGCCAACCAAGCCGTAGCCGCGCCAAGTCGTATCGTAATCTACAAAGCGTCAGCTATTATCTCTTCTCCTTAATTTCTAACTCTTATATATCGTCTCATGATATATTAATGCCAATTATCCTTGGAAACCAACTCTTTAATCATAATGACTAATATACCCTTACTGAATGTTACAAAAATACCCTCTATGCTATTTACAAGTTAACCTAACTAAAAAAAGGTTTTAGGCACATCCCAATATTTAATGAAGACACCTTATCAATTTTTCTTTCTTATTTTCAGTTTTTAGTGGAGTGGCACCCTAACTTAACCCTACTTTCATCGCTGTTCTCCTTATTTCTTTATTTTCTAGCTCATTCCTCCATTCTCCAGTGATTGCTTTATTCAATACATTTTACAACAAATCGCACTATTGCAAATAGTTTTTTTAATTTATTTTTACTTTTTTTGCTCGATGGAGCTCATGCAATACGAGCAAACAGGGGATTAGAACATGACAAACTCTAGTAGATTACAAAATTGATATGGTTTCCTTTTAATTCTCTCCAACTCAATTTGAGGTTTAATTGGCCATCTTACTCCGTTGCATCTTAAAGTTTAATTCCTTTCCTACTATTCCACGTATTTATAGTGGTTTGAATCTCTTCTAATGTTATTCCTATATACAAATATTTGCTTGTTTTAGTGAACCGTAAATATTAACATTTCATATCATCATAAAATCTAGGCAATGCAGGTTTCATAAGTATAATTTGTCAAAGATTTCTATTGCGATCTAAAAATTCGTCCTAGCCAAGAATTACCATGCCTTGCCTAAAAGGTTATGAGTCGAACTTCGCCTCTTTGAATTCAATAATTTCTCGTGTCGATTTACCATAATATATATCTAAAATTGAACTTATTATGTTAATGAGTAAATTTCACAATAGAAGTACCCAAAGACTCTGCATCCTTGATTGAACTAAAATTGAAATGTGTTAGGGATTTATCCATCAATAAATCCTACATTGGTAGAAGATGCAGTGGCTAAGTGATTGGTGTATATTAGTAAAATTTATAAGTAAATTTTTAAAAAATAATTATAGTGCCTACAAATAATTTTATAAATTCAATTGTGTATAATAAGTAATTTTCAATAAGGGGTGCAATTATCAATTATTAGGATGCATATGCGCCTGGCACTACCCTTTAAAAAACGACTCACGTATTGGAATAGTTACGCAACCTCTTAATGAGCTCGAACTCAAAGGCCTATTGCTTGGCAGGTGGCAAATTTGATACCAATCTGTTGATTTTATATAGACCTACCAATTTAAAGGAAGTACAAATTAGGCTAACAAAAAAGGAAAAAAATGTGATGTTGTACGCCTACTCAGTATATTGGATTCATCCCTCTTGGGACTATTTTCTCATATTGCTAATCATAAGCCCTCCATATTGTTTGTTTATAGTGTTATCTTTACTATTATAATGGGAGAGGCATGCGGAGATGATTTTTCCGAAATTCTCATACTACTTTTATATAAAAACAAAATTTTGATTTAATGTATTGCTTTAAAACCCAAACTATCCCTTGCCTTTGATTTAATTTCCAAACTATCCATTGCTCATCTATCTATTTAGAATTACAGCCAATCACAGCCAATCACGATTGACCCCAGGGAGAGTTCAATCGTAACCGGGGGTTAACACGTGTCCCTTTTAACTCCTATTAACTGTGGTTAACTCCTTCCCCTCGCTCTCAGTGCATCACACGTGCTACTAGCGAGTTCAATCGCACCCACAAGTTAACACGTGTCCCTTTTAACTCCTATTGTGGTTGACTCTTTCCCCTAACTCTCACGTGCATCGCGCTTGCCATCCGCTAGTTAAGCATAATGCTATTCTTTGATGATTCCAAATCTCTATGATTTTGTTTTGCCTTATTTTTAAAAATTTGAACAAATATACTACTCTATTTCATACAAGTTGAACAATTTTTATATTTTTATGATGGGTGATCTTCTCCAGTTGTAACCGGTTTCGGGCAAAACCGGTTACAGCCCTGAGGTCATCATATGTCCCTTTTTACACTCCTTAACTATGGTTAAGATTTACCTGACCCTAGGGTTCACTCACCTCTCTTTGGTTTTTTAAAAAAATATTTTAAAACCATTAACCCTAGGAGTTGGTAAATTTTAATCACAATTAACAAAAAAAATTATTATTTTTTCTGAAAACCAAGAATAGGTAGATGAACCTTAGGGGTGAGTGAAGCTTAACCATAGTTAAGAGGTGTCAAAAGAGACATGTGGCCACCTCATGGGCGTAACCGGTTTTGGCAAAACCGGTCACAACTGGAGAAGAATACGTCCCTATTTTTATTTATTGTTTTCTAAAAGCTTAAGATGGAAGTATTAGTCACTGACTATGATCTTTAACTATATTTAATAGACACATCAATTTGGCTTGAAAACGGACACAACGGGATGAAACATAACCCTATAGGATCCTTTAATATATGCTAACCAGCCAAAAAAATAAAGCCCCCTCACAAGGAGAGAGGTCCCGAGTTCAACCCGTTGAAGAGAGGTGAGCATAGGGTTTTTTCATGGAACTAACCCCAACCGACGAGCAAAGCCTAAAAAGAAAAAAAAAAATCACTTAATCACTTATCATAAGCTAGAATTGCCTAGAGACATGGTCATTTTCTTAAAAATGAAAGGAGGTAATGGTAATATGATATATTTTTCGTTTTTTATTTTTTCAAAATATCGGGATATTGTGAAACAACATATATATCATTTACTCAAACAGTCATCAATCGTGCCGGAGAAGAAATCCTCGGATTCCGTTTCCGTCGATGACTTTACCGAATTTCCTAACTAAAATATTACTCGTAACTACATACTACCATAGTCCTTGAATCCAAACCGTTGGATATAAATAATCAAATTACGTGTCAATACCCCTCACACGCATCTCAAAGATTTTACGATCCAACGAACAAACCACTTTAATACCTTACTAACCGTTCTACCTAATCAACTGTTTTGCAGCTTATAACTGTAGGTGAAAACAATTTGACGCTTTAAGCCGGACAAGACGTGTAGAGGTTTCGTTCTAACTTCTAACTAAGAAGAACGCAAGAAATAGAGAGAGAGAGTCGTAACGTAGATTTTCATTCTATTATCCGATCGTAATCGATTTATTTCTCTCTCTTCTAAACCCGCTTTTCCTAGATCTATCCCGATTTCCGGTGACTTTTAACTAATTCCGACGATTTTCCGGTGGTCTTCTTGTTCTACTGTCCTAAAATCTATATTTTCTCGAATTCTTTTCCATTCGATTGTGGATTTCTGGTTTTAACTGAAAATATTCGTTGTATATTCTTGTTGCTTATTCTAATTTTTTTTTTTTTTGCACAAATCATTTGAGAAGAATCTGAATATCTTGTAGAACGAATCAAAGCTGTAATTTTTTCTTTGGTAGAAAAAAGGAAAATCTTATGTTTAATCTGAATTTTTAAAAGGATTTTGGAACGAATTTTCTTGTGTTGTACAAGCAACGGAAATCGAAAGGTTTTGTTTTGATTCGGATAGATTTTTGGGGGTTTGGAATGTTAGATTTTATTCGAAGCGGGAGGAGATGGAGACTTGTGGGTTGAGATTGGGGAATTAGGGCTGTTTCTGAGGCTGAAAGAAAAGGCTTGTGGTTATGATTAGAGGAGAGTTTGGAGAATTGGGGTTTCCCTTATTGTATATTTTTCTTATTGTCTTTGAGGTTTGGGGATGAGGAATGATGGACAGAAACCGCAGGGAGGAATTCCGAGATCAGGTCGGAGCAATGGGTTCATGCCGAGTTTTCGCACAATCTCCAGTTACTTGAGGATTGTTTCCTCCGGCGCTTCAACTGTTGCTTCGACAGTTCGATCGGCCGGAGCTTCGGTTGCGTCTTCTATTGTCGACAGAGATCATGACGCTGCCCGTGATCAGGTACTGCTTGGACTGAATTGGTTTGGTGTAATTGAAATTAAGGTGCTTAGTGTTGTTTTTGGATTAAATTTGGGAATTTTTTTTTAAAATTTTAGCTGCCTTATCTGCTTAAAATGGAGGAATTTAGTTCTTTGTGGTTAGTGGAAATGAGTTTTCCATAACTGAAAGATCTAATCTGCTTGTTGATTGCATGGATTTTTCTGAAAAATGCAATTTAAATTTCTAATTAGGAAGATTGCTAACTAAAGGAGATTAGAATCGTTGAATCATGCTGATATTATTTAGAAAAGTAGGTCCAAGAATCTTGTGTGGCCAATGGTTTCGAACATGAATTTCTGACTTTAATTGTCATGCAAGCGAGTTTTGTTTGTAGAGAAGAATGACCATGCATGCGGTTTTTCGCTTGTCAAAAGTGACCATCACATTGGATCATGCTGGTATAATTTAGCTCAGTAGATTGGAAAAGTCGCCATGCTGGTTATTAAATGTGATAATTCCGGCTGTAGTTGTCATGCATCGGGGTTTTGTTTGTAAACATGCTGTGACCAGTTGGCAGTAGACGATATTTGTTTTCTGTTGTCATCCTTATTAAATCGACTTACTATGAGAGTATGAGGTCCCTTAGAATTGTCATGGCCAGTTACAGAATTTTATTGCGTAATTGAGGATCTACTATATTGGAAACTGTATAAGCATGGGTCACGTGTTTTATACGTAGAAGCTGACTTGCTTTTGGGTCTGGATTGAATGCTGAGTTGGAATTAGCTGAGACTTGAGTGATATATGGTCCAGTTAGTTGTATAAAGTGATTAGCGGATTTGAAACAGCTATGATAACGTGGCATCAATTCTGTCAAGTCTCTTTGTTTCATTTTTAGATTGTTTTCCCTATTATTTTAAGTTTGTTTGAAAGGATTGTACCGACATTCTTTCTCTTCGAGTCTTAAGGTAGATTTTTCACCCTACAGAAATCCTTAGTTGAGTTTGCATCTATAATGGGGCCATTGGTTCCGATGACTGTATTATGGGAGCAGTAGACTGCAATTGCACTTATTTCAGTTCACGATTCCTCAAGCTTCTAATGATGTCTGGAACTTGTATAATTTTTGTTGTTAAGATCCCTTAAATACAGAGTGTTGGAACTGAACATCTTAAGAGGCACTGCCTAGGTGCTACACTGCCGACAATCTTTTGGGAGATTTGAGGGGATGAAACATTACTAGTCTGCTGAAGCTACCAAACAACATTCCAAACATTTTATTCAAGTCATTTGAAAAGGTGACCTGGAGTGTATCCTTTTTTCCTTCTTTTGTTGGTGGCATTACAAGTCTCCAGAGACGTACATTTTAATGTAAGTCTATACGGAAAGTCAAGCTTAAGTTGAATGTAAGTATATAACGATACATAACTGACATGGTGATTGAGGGAATCACATGGGCATGACTTCCAATATGAGAGGACTGTCATTCCTTTGGTGATGAAAACTGTTTGTCAAGTTATCTTTCATAGCTCCGGAGAACGGAAAATTGATTCAAATAATATGAAGAATACTCTTTCTCATCAGGCATCTTGAAGTAGATTTCATACAACATCAATTTTTGGAGACCCAGGGATCTAATTTAAAATTATTTCAAAAGTTTTTGTTTGGTTTGAAGTAAGCACGGCATGCTTGGAAGAGAAGTTTCTGTTTTTGGAGTTTAAATGAAGGGATCGATAAAGTATACACATGCACACTATGTTGGATCGATATTGGTTCACGTCAGAATGTGACACTCTATGGTTATAAGATACAGCAAACCATAGAAAAAAGGATTTGTGGACTCAGTAAATGATGTAGAGCAAAACAATTATTTTCATCTTATAATGGGAATTATCAGCGAAAAAACTATAATGAGTAGTATATTGCTTCATGCAGTGGATTCTATGAATTATATCTTTTACCTATAAACAAGAGCATAAGAAAATATAACCGTGTTATATCTGCTACCTAAAAACCTTCTATGGGATGAATAAAAACTCATATCTATTTTGTCATGTTGTGTAGTAAGGAAATATAATACAAAAGGAAATCTAAGTGTCCCGCCAGAATCCATGGGATGTTGGAATCTGACATTTTTCATGCAACATAGCTACCGAATAGTTTTTCATTAAATATTAAGTATGGAATTTGTTTTAGGAATTGTAATGGAGGGAACATGTGAATTGTGATAACTTCAATTTGGTCTGCCATGTGTATCCATTTTTCTCTAATAGGTTTGGGATACCTGATTATTTTTGTAACCTTTGTAACAATAACTGAAAATGATAAAATAGGTGGTTGCTGATTACTTTAGATCTATCAAGGATGTTATCAGATAGCAGAATTTTGCTTCAAGTTTTAATAGTACTTACGTTACAATGAGAGTTTTAATATTAGACATCAAGGTGAACACGTTGAAGTATCAAGGACCTTTTCTCTTGGCCATATTAAAGGCATTGTTAGAGGATGTGTAGAAATCTAAAATCCTATTTTGGCTTATTCTATTGCAGATTATACCAGTCACATTTCACAATCCATATATAGCTACAATAGATTACTCTGTAGAGACCTTTTGTACCTATGTATAAATCAAAGATAGTGCCAAAGATTGACGGGCAGAGAGAGACCTCTAATGAAAGCTAGTCTCTTAATTTTCTGGAGGAAGTTAAAGTGTTGCAGGTTGCAAATGAGTGCGATCAATGTGACTTGATATTCAGGATGCGATTTCTCATTTTCTTAGCTGAAATTGAAATCAGTGCTAACTGCCAAGACATTAATTGTTATAATTTTATTGATTTATATTTTCATATTTTTTCTTCACCTGATTCATGAGGTGTCCCAAGGCACATGGATGTTGCTTATGCATCATGCAGGGGATTTGAATAGCATATGCCTCTTTTGGAATTTTGACAAGCTTTGCTTTTATTATTCCTTTGGTAGGTTTCTTTTCTTAATTGCTTGTTTTGGATCCTGGTCTAAATTATGTAGGAATATCAATGAGACTTGGGGAAAGAAGAAATTTATTATAAAAGGAGGTGGAGTTCTTTGGAGACGATTATGAAAGGATGGTCGATATCACTCCAGTTGGATCAACATTGCATGGAATGTCTTTATGAGACTAAAGATAAAAGAGATCCTTTGGCGATAGTTTTTTTTTATCAAGATCTTCTGGATAATAGGAGAAACCTTCCTTAGTAGAACTCCCAATATAGTTAACTCTTAATACGCGTAGTTACTAGGTCGGGGTTTGGGAATTATTTATCTAGGGAAACCTTTGGAAAAAATCAGTGATAAATCTAGAAAATGTTGGGCAAGATACGAAGAGATATAGAATAAGATTACTAATTATGAAAATTATAAACAAATATATTTCATACATTAATATTTATTCGGGACTTTTTCAAAAAGTCGTGAATTATTCGTGTTAATTCACAACCTTTTGAAATAGTCATTATGTTTTCCACAAGTCACGAAGACTTCGTGAATTAATTGTACGATAAAAAAGTCCGAAAAAATCGGAGAACTTTGTAACTATGTTAATACATGGATGGAGTACCAAATTGAAATAATTCAGATGCTGGTACTATTCCTATAGTAGCTTTTTATCGAACCTGATTGAAATAGCGAGCATTGTACCTGGTTTTACAGTGTTACAATGGTTTTGGGTCATACTCTGTTTTATTATATTTGTAAATACACCCCTGACCCCTCAGGCCAGCTAAAATTTTAGAGGCTAGCTGTAACGACCCCAAATCCCACATTGACCAAAATGGGACCTTGGGTCGCCACATTTCTTAAACTTGCTTAATTCTCATGACCTACAAGACATACTAACACGAGTCTCCAAGAACGAGAATAATAAAATTTCGATATATAAAACCAAATCATCCTGTTTAATTCTATGGTCAACATAAACATAACCCACCGTAAACAAATAAGTCTGATACCCAACTATAAAGTAATTTGGTAAGCAACATCATCTAAGAGTCTATTACAATTCTCTTAACTGAAACAAAACATAACCAACTAATAGGGGTAACTATCAAAACCCTTGGCTCCCTCCTCGGAAGGCTCACCTTCTCCTCCTTTCTCGACGTATGCTTCCTTAATCTACGGTTCCGCCTTGTATTCCTACTCTACACATGACAAGACAAAAGTCTGGCCGAGTGCAAAAGCACTCGGTGTATATAAAATCCAACCAACAACATAGTATCCCTACACTTAGTTAGAACCATAACTAATAACATAATAACATAATCAGAGTATGGAAGAACATGAGTTTATATACATTATATTATCACCTTGACTCGTGTACTTGTGAGAATCTTAGACTTAGGAGACAACATGCTTATGCTTATGAGACCATGTGCTTATGAATCTTTGAGCATCTTATTCAGAACATACACTTATTCAGATCCCTTGTTGGGCTTATTCAGATTTCTCTCGGGCATATGCAGGACTTATGCTTATGAGTCTTTGAGCAGCATATTTAGAACATATACTTATTCAGATCCCTCATTGGGCTTATTCAGTCTATCAAATGTATGCAATGCTTATACTTGTAGTCCACATGTGTGACTTGTGAGACTCTTATCTTAACACGCATTTGAGTTTATGCATAAGTGTCGCAATTAACATTCGAATCGGTCATCCCTTAGGTTCCAAACCTCCGCCAAGAAACTCCGTCAGGTTACATCTCCCTGGTTAGAGAATTCTCAACATGAAAGTCTTTCCTCTAAGTTCTTACCTTCCCGAATATCAATTACCATGCAATATAATTAGGCACAATTTAACAAACAATCACATATATATACTTTATCATAATTCTTAGCATATTTCATAATTAATCTTTAACAATACTCATCCTCTATCATATATATATTCCTTTCCTCCATTTGTACACATTCCACTAACCATATAAACCATGAATCCATCCACATACATTCCCATCCTCCACTTGTATACAATTCAACAACCATGTAAAATCATAAATCCATCCACATACATTCCTATCATCCATTTACTCCATTTTTAAAGCTAAACATCATCAATTTCATAAGAAAACTTCATATTATATTCATATAGTCATACCCATTCATAATAACTCATAATCTCCATATCATTATCTATAATCTTGTCATAATCATATCAATAATTCCTCACTTCTAGCTTGAACCATCTTAAACATATATGAGTTCATAATATAAGTGAGTTGGATAGTATATCATCCTTTGGGATCGTTCCCTTCGATCCAAAATGCTCCCAAGAAGGTTTGATATTGATTTTCAAATTTTCCTTACAATCTTCTTCTTCTCCAAGCAATCTCTTCCTTAGAACTCTAGGTTTTCTCTCTCCTTGCCAAATTAGGTTTAGAAAAGTTAGAACCCTAAAACTCTCGAAATAGAATCTCTATTTATAGCTTAGGGGTTTAAAACCCTGATTCCCATAACTTTTTAAAAAAATCATGTGCGCAACTGCGATCAATCGCACATATACTGCGATCGATCGCAACACTCTAGTGCGATCGATCATACACAGGTACCATCTGTCGCAAATGGCACAGAGATTTTTCCAAAATTATGGGTTCAGTGCGATCGATCGTAGCTAGCACATTTCCTGTTTTCTCAATAGCACTAGCACCCTTTCCTCTTCAGCATCAGCCCATCAACATACTTATTTTCCTTTTTTTAACTTTTCATTTCATTTACTTTAAATTTTAAATTAAAATAAGGAAGTACCCCCCATTTGGATTCAATAAAAAATATTAGAAAATCCAATTCCTAATAAATTAAAATCTCATTTTCCAGTTTTAGGCTAAAAACTGAAAATCTCGTCGTCGTAAGATTTTTGAAAATCTCGTCGTCGTAAGATTTTTGAAAGTCGAGTTAACCACTCTATACTTAATAATAAAATCTCATACCTTTATTTAACCTATAAACATCCATTTCTGGGAAAAATCATCTCAAAATTCAACAATTTATGTTTTTGCTAAAACCACGCCCCTTCTAGAATTTCTGACATTCCTGCACTTAGTCATTTTAAATTTTTACTTAAGATCGTTAAGGAACAAGACATCACATATATTAAAATGCATCTTTGACCATTTAAATCCTTATTAATCGTATTGATGACATGAAAGAAAGTTTGGGTCTCTACACTATCAACCTTTATCCCTGTTGTAATGACATTATCTAGTTCTTTAGGACCACTATGTAACTTTTTAATTTTATTTTACTGTTATTTATGAACTTTTGTCAAAGCAAATATATAATATATAATTCTCCTGTAAGCTTTATCGCAAATAACTGGGGTTGGCTACATTGGTTGCGTTCCACCATTCCGCTCTATCTGGTGATATCTTTTATTGAAGTATTCAAATCTTTTCTCACTACTTCAAATTATGTCCTTTTTGGCCTTTCCCTTATCCTTTTAGAGCTTTTAATCTGAACCCAAGCACTCCTCATTTGTATTTTAGTGTATAACATATAATTTTATCTTTATTTCTTAAAATAATATTCCATATTTGATAAAACACTGAAAAATGATGTCTTTGTGTCTGAAGACTTTTACTGCTGATAATTCAATCACAACTTTAAGGAGTAGGTGTGATATGAAATGCATTTTGATATAGGGGTATATACATTAACATCATGAAATGATGGAATTTAATGGCGATAATAAAATTGCCACATAATGCTTGCAACAGAAATAGTATCAATATGTGATGTATCATTGACTGCAAGTCACAAGGATCTTCTTTTGGCAAGAAGCTGCAATGAGCTGTTTTAGTAAACTTAGTTAAATACTTATTTGTGGCTTTGCTCTGAATACTGTAGAATGGTTGAGAATGTCGTTTTCATCTGATCCATCTTTTTTCAGAGTTGAATTCCCTGAGAATTGAGATATTATTGATTTCTTTGCAGTAATTTTACAACTTGGTGAAATTTAAAACTGTCGATTGCTTACTTGATCATTTTTTTTGGATAATGCTAGGTCTACTTTCCTTCTAATCCACTTTCCTTTTTTGTATAAGAAGACAAAAAAAGTGGCGAGCCTCATAAAAAGCTATCACATTTTTTTTTGTCTTCTTGTTCAAAAAATGAGAAAATGGACATAGGCACTTAGAATACCCCCATTTTTTTTTCAAATTGTACTTCCATTGGGCTGTTGTTTTCTCATGCGTTATTTGTCATGCAACTTTAGTATTAAAATCTCTTTTTGTAACAGTTTATCTTGTGCCTTTTTTACCAACCAGTTTAGATCTTGGGGTATCTTAGTGTCCCATAATCATGAAGTCATTATTAATTGATTCTTCCCTATTTGGCGTTCTTCCATTTTAGAACTTAAGAGTTAAATCAAAAGTCATATTTCTCGTTTTGTTTTCCATTTGCATGAAAAAAGGTGCTGTGGGCTGGGTTTGACAAGTTAGAATATGAGGGAGACGTCATTCGGCAGGTTCTCTTGCTGGGTTATCGGTCTGGGTTCCAGGTTTGGGATGTTGAAGAAGCAGATAACGTGCGTGAGCTAGCATCCAGACATGATGGTCCTGTTCCATTTTTGCAAATGCAACCAAAGCCAATAGCTTCAAACAGATCGGGAGATCATTTTGCAGATGTTCGCCCCTTGCTGATAGTTGCTGATGGATCCCTTTCTGGAGCTGAAAACATTGAAGATGAGTTAGCCTCCCCCTCCAATGGGAACATCACTAATTCTCATGACCGCAGAACTGGCAGCTATGTGCCTACAGTTGTTCAGTTTTATTCCTTGAGATCACAATCTTATGCACATGTCCTGAAATTCAGATCAGCTGTTTATTCTGTAAGGTGCAGCTCTCGAGTTGTAGCTATTTCTCAAGCTGCTCAGGTATGTATACGTATACTTCTTTCTCATGCTGCAATATCTTTGCCCAATCAGAGCATGAAAAAGGAGGTGTATTGTATTGCAGATTCATTGTTTTGATGCCGCAACTTTGGAGAGACGATATACTCTTCTTACATACCCTATAGTCACGGGTAGTCTTGGTTCTGGAGGTACAGGCTATGGACCACTTGCAGTGGGTCCTAGGTGGTTGGCATATAGTGGAAGTCCAGTTGTGTGTTCGAATACTACTCGTGTGAGTCCACAACATCTAACACCTGCTTCGAGTTTCTCTGGATCTGTTTCAAATGGGAGCCTTGTTGCAAATATTGCAAAACAATCAAGCAAGCAAATTGCTGCTGGTATAGTGACCCTAGGAGACATGGGATATAAAAAGCTGTCCAGTTCCTACTCTGGGCTCCTACCTGATCGCAATAATTCTCTAAAATCTGGGAATCCTGGCTGGAAAAACAATGGCACTGTGAATGGCCATTTGCCAGATGACAGCGCCGGAATGGTATGTATAGTTCTCCTCAACGTTACTATCAACATAATGTGTGCCTGAAAATACTTCTATTTGCCTGCCCCTTTTTTCTTGGCAAGTTCTGTTGAAAGACATTTCTTTTTCTGCTGTTGCCATTTACTTGCGTTACGCTAGGAGACCACTATTTAACTAATACAATTTCAAAGGTGTTCTATGTGCATTGTCATGCTTCATCCATCATTTGAGGCAAATTTCCTGATGTTGTACCCCATTTCTGGGTCTAATATTCTGTGTGAAGCTGTTTTGCTTTCCACAGCCTGATGTATACTGCGATGGAAAATAATTTTGACATTACTATTCTGGTATCTCATATATTTGTTCTCAGTATTGTGATCGTTCCTGGTTCTATTGATTTTGCAGGTCATTGTCAGGGACATTGTCTGCAAATCTGTTATTGCCCAGTTTAGAGCACATAGGAGTCCTATCTCAGCATTATGCTTTGATCCTAGTGGGACCTTGTTGGTGACGGCTTCAGTTCAGGGTCATAACATTAACGTTTTCCGAATAATGCCCGTGCTACCTGGTGGTTCGTCAGGATCTGATGTTGGTGCATCTTATGTACATCTTTACAGGCTGCAACGTGGTTTCACGAATGCGGTAAAAATGTTATTTTTTTTTCTCTCATTCTTGAATATATTGGTACTGGAAGTCTTCTAAACAATATTACTTTCTTCTCGTACTTCTCAGGTTATACAGGACATTAGCTTCAGTGAGGACAGCCACTGGATTATGATAAGTTCTTCAAGGGGAACAAGTCATCTGTTTGCAATATCCCCTTCAGGAGGATCTGTAAAGTTTCTTCCCTCTGATGATAATTTTACCTATACAAACGACGAATTGGGTGCCATGACTAAGCCGGCAGTTCGTTGGCCACCTAGTTCAGGTTCATCAATGCTTAATCAACAAAGCCTTTGTGCATCTGGTCCCCCAGTTACATTGTCTGTTGTTAGCAGAATAAAGAATGGGAATAACGGTTGGAAAGGCACTGTAGCTGGTGCTGCAGCAGCTGCAACAGGAAGGGTCAGTTCCCTTTCTGGGGCTATTGCTTCATCCTTCCACAACTGCAAAGGCAATGATTTGTATGCAGATACTAGCTCATGGAGGACAAAGTACCACCTTCTTGTGTATTCTCCTTCTGGTTGTGTGATACAATACGTGTTGCGTTTATCTAGTGACTCAGATTGTGGAACAGTTGTGTCTGGAATAAGCACTGTTTACGAATCATCTCCAGTTAGTGATGCCAGATTAGTTATTGAAGCACTCCAAAAGTGGGATATTTGTCAGAGACAAAATCGAAGAGAGCGAGAAGATAATATTGACATATATGGTGAATATGGGAATGCTGACAGCAGTAAGATTTTCCCTGAAGGAATAAAAAGGGGAAATATTATCTATCCTGCTGATAGAGGCACAGTCGCAAGAGCAAAGATCTGTCCTGAAGAAAGACATCATTTGTATATATCCGAAGCTGAACTGCAGATGCATCAAGCTCGGATCCCGTTGTGGGCAAAACCTCAGGTATTTTCATGTCATGCAGGAATATGAAATAGCTGTTTGTTAAAATAAATCTTCTACTGGTGCTTTGGTGTGACATTTGCATTCCTTGTTCTTCTAAAATTGCTTGCCAGATATACTTTCAGTTGATGATGATGGATGGCATCAAGACAGAAGAAGGAAATGCTTTTGGAGGGGAAATTGAAATTGAAGGGATTCCGACTCGCACGATTGAAGCAAGGTCAAAAGATTTGGTACCAGTCTTTGACTACATTCAAACTCCCAAGTTCCAACAATCAAGGTGCATTGAAGTTCTGCATGTCCAGTTTTTTTACTTTGCTTATACTTCTTTGAGTAGTGATAGGTGTATCCATGAATTCAATTTCCAAACCTAAGGCACCACCTCATTGGTGGATGCCCCCCCTAAATACTCACCAAAATCCACCAATGAGGTGGTGCTTTAGGTTTGGAAATGGAATTCATGGGTACGTTAGCTATTTCCCTACTTTTTTTGGTTTTTGTGGAAGTAATTTCTATTATGCAAGTTGAAAATTAATTAAGATACACTAGTCATGCTTCATATTATTTCACTAACTCGGACAAGTATCCTTATATTCAAACAAACAGAAAAAGTCATACTTGAACATGCCATGAATGATGGGATCCAGCAACTTCTTGGTTCACCTCAACACTTGTCTCATTACACATCTCTACTAATATAAAGAGGATTCCTCGGTCAAAACGTTGATTGATATTTATGTTAATTCCAAAAATGCCCTTTGACTTTTATCTATCTATTACTAATATCTCCCCCTAAAAACGTCCACTAATTTTTTTCTAAATTCCTAAATTGCCCTTATCATAATCATGTATATAAGACAAATGTCATTGAATGTTGGCTTAATTCCCATACTACCCCTTACCCATCTATAGTAGACTTGAAATTTTCTACGGTTATACACTCCTTAACTGTGGTTATGATTCACCCACCCCTAGCGTTCACCCACTTATCCTTGATTTTTAGGGAAAAAAAGTTAACCCTAGAAGTTAGTGAATTTTAACCAGGGTTTAAAAAAAATTAATAGATTTTTGTTAAAAACCAAGGATAAGTGGGTGAATCCTAAGGGTGAGTGAACTCTAGGGGTAGGTGAATCTTAACCACTGTTAAGGGGTGTCAAAAGAGACACATGAGACCCCTAGGGTTCACCCACTTATTCTTGGTTTTTTTTTAAATATTAATTTTTTAAACCCCGGTTAAAAATCACTAACTCCTAGGGTTAAATTTTTTTTCATATTTTTTTCTAAAAATTAAGGGTAGGTGGGTGAAGCCTAGGGGTTGGTGAATCTTAACCATAGTTAAGGGGTGTCAAAAGAGACATGTGGCAACCTCAAGGGCGTAACTGGACTCCAACTGTGGTTAAGATTCACCCACTTATCCTTGGTTTTTAGGAAAAAAAATTAAGTTTTTAAACCCTAATTAAAATTCAATAACTCAATAGGGTTAAAAATATTTCATATATTTTTGTTCTAAAAACCAAGGATAAGTGGGTGAACTTCAATGGTGGGTGAATCTTGACCACAGTTAAGGAGTGTTAAAAGGGACACATGGCGACCTTAGTGGCGTAACCAGACTCCTCGCTCTCTTGGTAAAACGCTTTGAAAGAAGAACAAATCTCCAAGGCCATGCCCGACCCCCTTCTTTGCTATACCCAAAATGCCCCTAAAGCTTTTTGAGTCTCAAAATGTCCCTACTTCATATTTCTATAACTAACGTCCCTCACAATTTTTTTCATGGGGGCATCTATCTAGATAGAGGATATCTAAGATGTCGCTCAAGTTTCTATACCCAAAATATTCCTTAATTTTTTTTTTCAAATGCCCTCACTAGGGTCCCTCCTCCCAGTCTCTCTCCCCTTCCCCTCTCTCTCACGTGCATTGCACGTGCCGCCGACTAGTTATTATAATACTCCCATATCATTCCCTTGTATTTTGAAGTGCTAATATTTTCCCTTTTTGGTGCACACTGATACATCAGGCTTGTAAACCTCGTGCAATTTTGTAATACTATGTTCAACCCAGCAGTAGCTACTAGCAGCAGCTCTTTTTTTTTTTTTCAGTATTATATCTAAATTGTTAGGATGTGTAAGTGAACTCTGACATGGAATATCTAGAATCAGAGTGCATAGATCCTTTTTGCCAGTTCAATATAAGTTCTCTTTTTCTTTGTGCCTCGAATCGAGTTCTTTGCTCATTTTCTTTTTTCCTAGGGACTGCAAGAACTGGTTTCTTTTGGCTTAGTTTCTCTTATTGAGTAGTCTCGTGCTCATTGTATTTTAGGTTTTGTACAGATTTGACTGTATGAACTGTTTTAGGACCTGAACTAATATTTGCTTCTTATTCAGGGTGCCTGCTTTAGATGGCAATCAAAATGGGAGGCTTTCATGCAGAAACAGCTGCAGCTCTCTTGACTGTATGACCGAAAGTGGTTCTGCAGTGGCTGAAATTCACAATGGAAATGAAGAAAATGGTTGGGGTGGCCTTGGGGTGTCAACGGAATCGGCCGAGGGCTTTGTAAATAACAATGACAGCTGCTCTAATATGAAAACTCAGCTTGAGACTGTAAATAACAGAGAGTGCTTGAAGATGGAGACCCACACCCACCTTGAGTTTGTAAATTAATAATAAAGAGAGCCTGAAGATGAGAAATCACTTTTGAGGACGAAGATAATTTGTTGGATTGAAGGTAAACTTTTTTACTCTTGGCTTAGATTTGATTTGCAGATTTGTTGAGGTTCCAGTGCTTGTTTGTATGACTATGACCAGCGTGGGTAGATAATGGGCTTGTTTTGTTGAATTAAGTGAACAGTTGATAGAACTGTTAATTTTGATCTGATTTGACTGATCAAAAGACTTGGCTGATTTATTGATTAAAAAAAAAAGACTTGGCTGATTTAGGCTAACATTAGCAGAATACTGCCTTTTTTCATCAAAACTATAGACCTATTCGCATATTAAAGAACTATTGAGTCTTCAAATTTCAAAGTAAATGTGAAATAAGGGTACTCTTAAGTACAGTAAATATCCACACAAATTGCTCAATGAAATTTTATCTGAATTGCCCAGTTTTGTGATTCATTAATATTTTTATTTCTTGTACATAAATCAGTCCTTGGTGTTGCACTAGAGCTGAATCTGAGAATTTTGCCAGGAGAACCACTGTGATCATATTCTAATGCTCGACAGGTCTGGGATAAACTACTAGGCACCCTAATAACCCATCTGGTGGCTCTGGTGCTTCAGGCATTACTTCTTTGGTGTTAAAATATGGAATCATATCATTCCTTCTTTCGGGTATTAGAATCTGAAAAGTGTTGATGTTTCTTGTATTGCCATGAACAGGTTATGAAGGTTCAGTTCACCAGTACCGATCAAAAAAACAAGAAAAGGTTCAGTTCACCTGTGTTTCATCTTCCTCATGCAGACAACTATTCTTCTATTCTCCAAGGAGGCTTATTAATTGTATTAATATTGGGGCTGGAAATGTAGAGGGGAGAGTGAGGGGTTGGTTGATTGTGTTGCCGAACTGTGGATATTATGGTATTGGAAATTACATTGCCGTTGATATTGTAAATAACTCCCTTGAATATATTACCAATAATCAGTTGTAATATGTAAATAATAGCAGTATTGCTTCAGTATCTTTGTATATTGTCTTCCACTGGATAAATGTTGTTTGAGGGGAAATTTAGATAATGGCATTGTAGTCTCAGATTGGTTATCTGTTGCTTTTCATTTATTTAAATTTAATTTGGACATTGTTCTTGTGCTTTTCATCACTAGCGGGTGGTGCTCGTGAGAGCGAGGGGAAAGAGTTAACCACAGTTAATAGGAGTTAAAAGGGATGTGTTGTGATTCTATTTTTTAAATAGATTGATGAGTAACGGGTAGTTTGCAAATTAAAGTAAAACATTAAATCAAAGTTTTGTTTTATATAAGGATAGTTTGGGAATTTTGGAAAAATCAGGCTACGGCTGCGGCTGCCTCTCGCATTATAAAAGTAAAGAAAGATATATAATAGTAAAGAAAGATAGAACTTTGCTAGCAGGCAGAGTCCTAGGGTCTTGCAGTCCTAGGCTTCCTAGGGTTAACCGAGATAACAATTGTCAAATAGGTTGAAGCAAGTTATTTTATATGATAGTGCAATAGATTAAAAAAAATAAATAAATTAGGGTTTTATGTACTTTTAGCATTTTATATGCTGCATATAGTTTCAAAATTCTAAATTTTTGTGTCCCAACTTAGCGTGTTCTAAGGCGAGGTCTTGGTTAACCCTAGGCCGGTTGAACCGGGAACCGATGGTAAAACATGTTAAGAACCGGTCAGAACCAGCCATATTTAAGTAGAAATAATAAAAATAATAATAAAAAAGGACACGGTCGACCAATCAGACCGGGACCGGCTAAAAGGATACGGTCGAACCGGTCAGACCGGGAACGGCCACTCAGCTGGTTCGGTGACCGTCCGGTTCTGATAACATTACTTACTAGAGCTTGTCTTACGGGGAGAAAATATTGCAGTGGTGTTTCACCCCAAGTTACAGTCCATGAGGACTCATGCAATCTGTTTTGAACAAATCAGTTGCTATCTTTCTTAGCTGATTCAGTAGTCGAAAAATCACGGGTTTAAAGATTGTAAATATGCCTCAACTTTGTACCAAAAAAAAATAATTTAATCACGTAAAAAATTGGTGGTAGAGTGGTGAAATTGTAAAGAAGAGAAGAGGCCTTAGTTTTTTTTTTTATAAATTTAATAACGAAAATTATATTGAGAAGGATTTTGCTTATGAGACCGTGCATGTTATGCACGTGATTCAAATGATTTTTGAAATCTGTGCTTTTTTTTTTGGGTCGCATGCATAACATGCACAGTATCGGGGCACAGTCTCCGCCCTTGACACTCAGAAACAAATAATAAATAAGTCACCAAAATTATTTCACGGTGAATAAAGAGCAATGGAGCTCCAAAGGCCGTAGAGAAAAGAGGCTTTACAGTTTTTATTTTTATTTTTAAATATAATAAATAATGTGACTTCTATTATGAAGGAGAATTTACAAAGTTTGGACAACGAGATAAATTTGCTAAACAAAAAACAAAGAGTGACTTAGAGAGTAACCAAAAATTTCATTATTCAATTGTATTAAGAAAGGAGAATGTACAATGCTTGGGGAAACGAGAGAAATTCCCCAAAGAGTATAAAGTGAGCCGAGACCTATATGTGTTAGATGCATCAAGGGCAACGATGAGAGAGTACTCATGAAAAACCTATATGTGTTAGATGCATTAAGGACGGCGATGATAGAGTAGTTGAATTAAACGATTATGAAGAGATGGAGTGTATATTTTGAAAAGCTACTAAATGTATACCACATAACTTCAAAAGATGTATACATCCAATTAATCTTTAACTTAACAATTTAAAGTCTAAATAAGTTTAATTTTCAAATAAGCTCTATCTTTTTAAATTAGTGTTACCAAACGCCGTGGAGGCACCACCTTTGTATTTATATCAATTGCTCTTAATACTTAGCTGTTTTTAAAATTTAGATGAACATTAAGTAGTAAAATTGAATAATGTTAAGGAAGTTAATTAGGTTTATGTCGGACAAATACTATATATAGAATTCTATCAGTATTTAAATAAATAAAATGGTTACCATGTTTTATTATACAAAGACTATCTTTAATTATTAATTATATTTATAAATTCATAAAAATTAATTTTTAATAATTAGTGCATGCAAGGGCTGTCTAACCATTCAAACAGTCAAGTGCTGGCTACGGGTTTGCACATTCCTTAACATTACATTTTGAAGAATAGGCCCTTATGGATTTTTAAAGGACGGCGTCTGGATGTCTGGATTGCTTCTGCTTTCATGCGTGCTGGCGTGATATCCCTTCCTCATTTTTTCCAAGGGGCTGGACTCACTCACTTTCTTTCTATAGAAAAGGGTTCGATCATAAGCTGCTTCTGTGATCGGAGCCAGCATCTCAAGGAGTATGAATTGATCAAATGATAATAATCATAAAATACAAAAACTTGTTCTTATCGTTAATGAGAAAAGAGATCTCTGACAATGGTGAACTTTTCATATTTCTTAACTGTCTACTAATTTTGGGGAATATTTTCTTCACAGAGAATTTTAGATGATTACTCTTTTTCCACTTAGAATTTCCATGGAAGGGAAATCTGTAAAAAAAAACGAACCTCAGATCACCAACCACTCAATGAATAAACAATTGATTCGATCATTAGAAGTTAAGTTCAGGAATCAACCGTGTGAGCCAGCCAATGGATTTCTCTGCCATGTTTGATACCGATCTGCTAAAAGGAGGCCGGAATACTATTGCATCAAGTAGCACTTCCAAGGGATGAAGGCCTAAAATCTTCTTTTAGCACGGGGCAGGTTGTAAGAAGAGTATGGTTAGGGCTCTTCCTCCAAGCACTTGGAGCACTTGCATCTGAAACCATAATCTGCAAGTAGTGCCTGTCTCTCTTCGAATGGGAGCTCCTCATCAATGTATGAAATGGTAACCTAAAAATGTTTGAGAATGTCAGAAAATATGTGTTCTGTCTTTCATATGATTCTGAGAATCAAAGGCAATAAAGCTTCGTCAAAGAGAAAAGGAAAAGCAAGAATTCAAAAGTTTTTTTTAAAATTTAAATTTGACAAGTTCAGTCAACAGCAGGTATTGGACCAGAGATGCCTAATTGAAGGTGAATGAATACCTCCTCTCCCTTGGAAATGGGTCGGAGTGCGATTATTGTTGCTTGGCCATCTCTGTCCTGCAATTGAATCAAATATGATTTAACAGGTACAAGATCTTGAGAAGAAAAGAAAATACTCATCTACACCAGTATTGCATGATAATAAAGAGAGGCAAATCTGATAACTGATGAACTAGTTATACTGGAGTAGAATGTATTCCATTCAGGGGCGGAGCCACATAGGGCCCGCGGGTGGGGGGGCGCTGAAGCCTGAAATTTTGGAGAAAAATTTCATACTAATACTAGGGGTGTAGTCCTGGGAGAGGAGCAGAGCTGGGAGGCTCTAGCCCCACCTAAACTTCCAAGAAAAAATATATACCTTACAAACGGACACAAACCGACATGATGGCCTATGAATTTGGCTTTAAAAAAAACTTTTCGGGGCGTAGCTCCCGAACCCCCATTGTTAGCCCCCCCTGAAAGAGAATCCTGGCTCCGCCTCTGATTCCATTGAGCTGTTGTTTGTTGCTTATGGAGCTGCTAGCTGTGTGACTTTGTGGTCTTTGTTTCCTGTTGGTCTCTCTTATAAACCTTTTACTTCATTATAATTTTCTTCCACTTGACAGGGAGAATATTAATTGAAAAATTAGAAGTCTTCGCCGACCACATAAAGCATTATCCCACACAAATGATTATTGGTAGATCATGTAAAACAGAAGGCACCAGAGTTGCATTTTGAAATGGAAATTTTAACTTCAAACAGATTGTATTTAAAAATTAAAATAGCCACAAATCAGAGTTAAAAACATTGAACCAAATCATACATCTTGGTGCTGAAAGTGACAATGCCTTAACACTTATATTAAGAACAAACAAATGAATTAAGCTACTCAAGTTGGCAACTTCATATTCATACATTACCTCCTCTCTTTTGAATGCTTTGGCATTAGGACAACATGAATGGTTCATACAACTCTGTAAGGGGAAGAATGCCGTGCCTAATACAAAATATGGAACATTAACAGTTAGATATAATCAAATCTAAATGAAGAATTATGGGGAAACAACAAAAGGAATACGGTGCATTTCTATGTCTAAGGATTAAATATAAGGAACAAATGCATCTAAAAGTGAGAATTTCAAGGGGTAGGTGAAATGTTAGTGTTTCACACCCGTTGGTGAATTCAGTAACCTTCACATGACGTTTCTATCTCATGTATTGGGTAATATGAAGGATTTCTAACATCATGAGTGGTCTAGTCATTTCAAAAAGGATGGAGGGAAAAGGAGAGAACCCGAGAAAAATTAAGACAACTCTTTCCCGAGATTTTCTAATTCATATTCTCCAATTATACAAACTAAAAACAAAACTTTGTTGGAAAAGAAAAGTCCCATGAAGGTTACCATATCCACAAACAGCATCAACCACAACACAGACACATGAAAGGATAACTTTGGATTGCTATAAAGTACTCCATAATCTGGACTATATTTTTTTTTTAGGTAATGAATATAACATATTGAAAAAGAAAGATTGACAGATGCAGCTCACCAATGGGTGAACCGAAGAAGAAAGGAAAATACGCAACAGAAACTATAAGGATAAAACCCCCCACCAAGTGTAAGACCTCAAAAATAGGATTCCCATATTTTGTTAAAAATAATGGTGTTTGTATACAATGTATTTTCTTAAAAATTGGAAATTTTGTGGGTTGGTCAGTATTTTTCCGGGTTTACTTTTTACCCTTAAACCTCAATATTTTTACTCGAGATTTTTACAGTAGGTGCCGGACTGGCTAAGGTTCCATCTCCAGTAATTTCATAATTTTCGCGAGTAGGGATAATTAGTTATGAATTAAAGAAGGAAGAAAAGTGGAATTACCAGAAGTCGAAAATCAAATGGTCACATGGCAGCACACATGCATGCCATGTGTCCCACTAACCTTCAATGACACTTGTCTCTTGAAGAGACAAATGTCTCTCATGTGTTAAAGCATATATAAGATAAGAGAAATCACTTTTCTCTCATTTTAGCAAGAGAAGTCCTGTAAAAATTCTGCTGAGAATTCTAGAGAGAGAGAGACTTTTCTAGAGAGAGAAAGTAGAGAGAGAAGGAGTTTTTAGAGAGAGGTGTTTTTGAGAAGGTGACTCACTACCCCAGCTATTTCCGGCGCTCCGAATTCATTTCCAATGTCATTTTCAATCTCAGAAGCTGCTGGAGAGATTTTATGAAATTCTAGAGAGAGAAAGGAGAGAGAGAAGACATATCCTAGAGAGAGAAAGCTTGAGGCTCACTACCCTGACTATTTCCAACACTTTGAACCCAATTCCAGCATCATTTTCATCCTCATAGGCGTATTTCAGATCTTAGAGTGTGTGCTATAGCGACCTTTTTTGAAATTTTTTTAAAAGAAACTAGTCTAGCTATTCTCCACATTAATACGCATAAAGCATACTAATATGGTAAATACCAAGTCACCACCAATCATCGAGTTGTGGTGTGATTGGTCACTGAAATTCATTTTTTGTTTGGAAAATATGGATAATGCGAAACCATGGTGAGATTCTAGGAAGGGAGGTTCTATCGTGATTTGGGGAAGGTGTTAGGCACCCCAAGTTATTCGTCTAAGGACGGTAACCTATGCTTACAAAATTCCCTAAAAATTTATTTAATAGATTAGCTTGAAAAGGAATAGTTAATAAGACTCTAATTTGACTTGTACAAAAGGACTCTAGATTTGAATTTTTAGAAAAAGAGATGGGGAAACCTAAGTCTAAAAAGAATGGACATTATTATGACTTTAATCTAGAGAGATTAGACATCATCATAATGCATGCAAATGATGAAATTTTTAAAAGAGTGATAAAAAAATGAGCATGATAACAAGTCTAATCTAGGAAGATTAGACATTGCTATAATGCATGCAAGTGATGAATTTTTTAAAACTGATGGGTATGTTCTTAAAAAAAAAATGAGAATTATAACGACTCTAATCTAGGGAGTTAGACATCGTCATAATGCATGTAAATGATGGAATTTTGAAGAGAATGACTATGTCCAAAAAAACGAGCATTATAACGACTCTAATCTAGGGAGATTAGACATCGACATAATGCATGCAAATGATGGAATTTTGAAAAAAGTGACTAAAAAAAATATGCATTATAACAACTTTAATCTAAGGAGATTCGACATCGCTATAATGCATGCAAATTATGGAATTTTGAAAAGAGTGACTAAAAAATATGCATAATAACGACTCTAATCTAGGGAGATTCGACATCGCTATAATGCATGCAAATGATGGAATTTTGAAAAGAGTGACTATCTTCTAACAAAATGAGCATTATAACGACTCTAATTTAGAGAGATTAGACATCATCATAATGCATGCAAAATTATGAAATTTTGGAGAGCTCCTATATATCTAAATATAAAGGGAATATCCTCCTCCCATTTTTCACAAAGAACCCCAATTTGGCGAAACGCATCGTCGGGGATCTTTAATGACTTTAGGAAGAGGAAAAATATACCAAAACTCAAATGTTTGAAAACTATGAGATTGAAAACAAGGGTTCTAAAACTAGGGAACATCTCCATATCTCGATATCTCACAAGGAGCCCCAATTCGGCGAAACGGGTCATAGGGAGTCCTTAGTGAGTTTTAGAGCAAAGAGATAAGAGTTTTTCAACAACTTGGCTCATATTTTATAAAGTTCAAGAAAATAAACAAGAATGAGTTCTAAAAATGCCAATAGGTTCCTACCCCTCTTCCTTCCATTTGAAGCTCTCTAATCGGCGAAACACATCATAGGAGAGTCCAAACTACCTGAAGAAAGCGGGATAAATCTCAAAATCTATCTAAAAGCTCACATTATTTAAAGAAAAGAAATAGAGGGTCAAGAAGAGAATTAGCACAAATGTAAAAGATGAGAAAGTTTGGCCTACCTATGTGGGTTCGAGACCCCCTTGACTTTTTTCTTCAAGCTTTTTCTTCATGATCTCTCCTTCTCCAATACTTTTTCTCCCTAAAACTTCTCTACTCAAAGGCTTTCTTTGGATCTCTAGGGACTTGGGGAAATTTAGAACTTTGGGAAATGGGGAATGATGAAAAGTTTCTAAGACATGGGATACCTTGCAAATTGCATGGCTTCCTTAGTTTTTTTGGGCAGAGGTCTGACTAGTTGAGAGTTGGTTTCAAATGGGTAGCAGGCTGGGGTATTTATAAAGGAGAGGATGAGAGGAAAAACTCTCAATTCCAATACGAGATTAAACATGTTTAGGGATGTAAAGATCATTCTTTGGGTAGTTGGGGATGAAATCCCTGAGAACTCACGAATTATGAGGGTATTTTGGTCCAAGAGATGTTACTATACTATAAGAGTTTGATGGACAAAATAATGAATTTAGCACTGGTCGTTTTTATCAAAAACGACATGGTGATTTTAGTGCAAATTGGTCTAGTTTATGGTAAAAACGACCAAGAAGTCCCCTTTTTGTAACAAAAAAGATTCTCTCGCACATGGTTAGTTACGGGCTTAGACTTAGGGTTCAAGCCTGAGTCGTTTGAAACATAAACGACACTACAAAGTAAGAACCAAAAGATTATATCGTGTCTATGAAAAACAACTATAATTTCATGCCCAAATAAAGCGGGTCGTTTATGTGAAAAACGACCAGATAGGATTTTTCAAAAACAAAAGGGATCCTTTGATGCATTGGTTTGGTCCCATATTAGGATACGTTGGATGAGTCGGGGTTTAGAGGTGAATCCTAAATCCTTGGAGAGTCAAAGTGTTAAGAGCAGGAGAATTAAAAGAGCATGAAGAATCCGGGCAAACACTGGGTGTCTACAGAGGGTAAGATTTCCTCTTTCCTTTGCTCCATTTCAAGGTTCTTGAATGCATTATCATGTTCTTGAGGGATTTGGTGTGTGATTTTGTGAATTGTATGGAAATGGGTCTAAGACCCTGTTAGAATGGGGTAGAAATGAGGAATGTTGGGTGAAATAATTGAAGGAAAAAAATAGAGGAGAAGCCTTGAATTCGGACTGAGAAAACAGTGTGTTAAAATGGGGTAGAAATGAGAAATGTTGGGTGAAATAATTGAAGGAAAAAAATAGAGGAGAAGCCTTGAATTGGGACTGAGAAAACAGTCTGAATTTTTCACTCTAGTAAAGCTAAATTCAGCTTTATAAGATTTATTTAAGGTGTTTAGATGATATTTAAGGTTAATGGAGATCCAATGACACTGTATGTATGTTCCTAGGGGCAGTTTATCACAAAGTTTGATTAATGGAAGCATGTTAATATTTGCTTCATCACTTTGATTTCGAAAAGACAGTTAAAGCTTGATCGTTTTGTAAGTACACTCTACTAAGCTTACTTTGTAGATAAAGTTATGTGTTTAATATTCTAATTTTATGATTATGAATTATTGTGATTGAACATGTTAAAGTACCATGAAGATCCTTTACTTGTATATGAAATCATCCAGCATGCTCATTTGTTTACAAGTCATGATGGTTCATGCATACATGTCATGTTTTAAATCAGTTTTTAAGAAAGCATGTTATTCCAGTTTTTCTCATGATAATTATACAAGTGTTAGCATGAATTTGAAATGAAATGAAAATTATTTATAAAAGACAAGTTTGGGATCAAAATCATGTCTAAATCTAAATCTCTATCATTAGGCTTCAAGTTATCAAAACAATGACAAAGCCAGACGTAGGGCTGGCCAACGGAGTTGGGGACTTTTGACATTTATATATATATATTATACTTATACGGTCAAGCATGGTCGTTATCAAGTCAAGGCTCTAACTCCCGGCTTCAAGTACATGTGTGGAACAAGAACAAGAATAGGAACAGGAACAAGCAGGCTCAAGCAAGTGAAATACCATGATTTACGCAAGTCAAGAACAAGAATAACACACATGACTTACAAAACGTGTACACGACAAGAACCATGAGATTAGTATTGCTTAGCATGTTTTAGAAATGTTTAAATCTCATGCATGCATATGATCATGTAATTTTATGTTTCCATGCACCCTATATCATGTCTATTATCCATTGTATGCTTTTGGTCTGTACTCGCGGAGTATTCCATACTCAGTTGTACATTTTATGTTGGCAAGTATAGGTTTGGTTTTGACATCTGTGTGGTCCCAGACCATGGATTGAGGAGGATTATGGCGAAGAGGAGCAGTTTGTGGAGCCTCAGGTGGAGGCTAGTCAGTTGGATGTGTGGCCTTATGAATAGGCCTAGGTGATCAGGAAACTATGAATGTAAATATTATTTTATGAATCTGTTTGCTCTTACTTGTGGGTTCATGTATATAACTTTGATAAGACTTGAAATATTTCAGTTTATATAAAAATGTTTTAGCTTCTGATGTAGTTATGCCTTGTATTTTACAGGATGATTTGATAAAGCAGGTCAAGTTATAATCTAAAATATCCCTAACTCCTAGGGGGTATTTTGGGGCGTGACACCAAGCCCCACCATAAAGAATGGACAAAAGAGCAGACAACTCAAGGTCCCCAAAATTGTCCCTAATCTCACACCAAAAGCGCAGGAGTTTAGGGAGGTGATATACAACCAAGTATTATTAGAAAATGATTTAAGAAGCTTTCAACTTTGGAAGGTTTCTTCCGGTTAACCGTTAAATTTGGTTTGCTGTAAACTATTGTATAATAGAGTTGGGTGGCAAGGAGGTGTGTAGTTTGCCACTGGGGTGTAGCCTCAATGATTGGGAAATCGAGGATCTTTCTCGATTATTGGGAAAACTTGACAACGTTGTTATTCATCCTCTTCTCAGGGATAGGCACATTTGGTGTTTAGATTCTAAGGGTAAATTCTTAGTGTGGTCTTTTGCTCTAGCTTTGTGGGGTGTTACACTGCTTCCTTTTCCGTATAGAGCTGTGTGGAATCCAGGGGTTCCATCAAAGGTTACATTTTTTCTTTGAAAAGCCACTTTGAATAAGTTACTCACATGTGTCCATTTGAAAAGTAGAGGTAGGAGATTGGCTAATAAGTACTTTTTGTGCCTTCAATCGGAGGAATCAGTAGATCACTTGTTGATGTATGGTCCTTTCACGATGGAGGTATGGAGTGATTTCCCTGAGCTAATGCGTGTGGCTTGGGTTTTTACGATTGCCATTAAAAACTTCTTATCTTGTTGGCTTTCGGTTGGTTTGGTGACACCCTTTTCTACTCTTTGGGGTTTCTTTTCAGGGGCGTTCACTTGGTCATTATGGAAGGAGAAGAATCACAAGGGTGGTTTTTGATGGCGAGGCTCTTCTCTCCACGGATATGTGGGAGTGCCCATGTCATATTTTGGAGTGGTGCTCAGTTAGTAAAGATTTTGAAGGTCTGGATCTACTACAGTTGTGGTAATGCCTCGCCAAGCCTGCAGATCCACTACTGGGAGTGCCCTTTCGGAGTTGATTTTCTTTCTATTTAATTGCTTTTATTTACTTCTTTCCTAGCTTCAGCTTTTTGGCTATTCCCCTGACATATATCGTCTGATTTAACAAAAAAAAAAAGAGTTGACTAGTATCATAAAAAATGACCATCATTATTGATATTTATGTTTATCTGATTTTGATTCAAGAATTTGGCATTTATATTAGGAAATATCATATATGTCTACTGAAGAACACAACATTCGATACAATACCCTATTTTGCAATAATATTTGAACACTTCAATCCTGCCTAAAATAACTAAGAATATGTACTGGAAGCTTTCAGATTCTATTCTGTTACTGTATTGGGAAGAGAACGTACAAGCAAAGAATTATAAAGTTGTCAGCAATTTGTGTTAATGCAGCTCCATTTAAAATTGACAATACCTTGACAACAATCTGAATACTCATCACCAAGAGCATCAAGAAATGGTCGTGTGATTTTCTCAGCTTCCACCTGCAATATAAATTATTGTGATAAACGATAAAAGAATACACAATAACTACAAGGGAGGATCAAACAATTGTTCTGACCTTTTCTAGGTATTGAAGATCATCAATATATAAAAAATAATCCTCCACTGGAGATGCCACAACCAAATCACTGCCAAATCACTGGCAATTCAAATTACTATGTTTTGAACTCAGATAAGTCAAGGATCATTCTACAGTATCTTTCAAGTACGAGGCCATGCTTCTGGATATCATTCTTTTTACACATACTATACAAGCTAGATGAGTAAAAATGGAAAAAACAGAAGCCTTGAAGAAATGTTGAAACTTACAGATTGTTTAGCTCAAACATGCCAATAATATGCCCATAGATTTCGAGAGAGAATACTCAGCAGAGTCAAGGATATTAACCCATGAACCCTCGAACAAGATAGAGAGGCACCGTCACTTTGGAAGGAGAAATAATCGATTAATTTCAGAACATCAAAGGATACAGGGGGCACATTCAATGTTGAAGATGGCTTCCTTTAAGAGCTGTAGTGACTGAAAAATAAAACTGAATACTTAGGACAAGAATCCAAAGAATAAATACATAAAAGTAGTTGCAAGTTGCAACATAAATCCAAATTTATGCAATGTATACATCACTCAGGTTTGTTACCCAATAATTATATGATGAGAACGAGGAAACATCGCATTCATGTTAAAAAAGGACAATTTCTTAATTGACAAAGAGTAAGATATATTTACGATAAATTGCTAAGTTCATGATGAACAACTCGATAGATTTCACCAAGCTCAAATTGTAAATCAAAGTTATCCAACTTCATTTTGTTACAAGAAAAGTGGGAAATGACTAAGATATTATAATAATCTTCGCGAGCCAAACACGTAGTAAGAGTTGGATTGGCAGAAAAATAGTCAAAAGGTAGAAAGAGAGACATAAGAAAGATCAAATCAATTACTAGTTTGTGAATTTTTGTATGTTCTAATAACAAATGGTGCTATATAAGCCAACTGGAGAAAAAAGTTGATAGGTTATTTTCATTGTTTACTCGGTCTCTATTCTAACCAGTCAACTAGGAGTGATATCAAGCCGAGCCGAGTAGTGGGGTGTTCAGGTTCGACTCGGTACACTCAACAGCTGTTCAAGCTAAGCTCGAACTTGAGTCGAGCTCTTCAACCCATGTTCAAGCTCGGCTCGTAATACGAGCACCCTTGTGCGATAACCATCCCTACAGTCAATTTGCCCAATCCGGGATCGTATGGTGGCTAGATGAATATTTGTTGATTGCAATAAAATTACTTTTTCCTCTTCAAAGAGATTTACAGAACAGGACATTGTCCATTAAACTTTTTTGCATTTTATCTTTTCCTTTCCAGGTCCTGTAAATCTGTTTGTGATGAATATCAAATGAGCTATACCTGAAATTTCCTAGAAGGAGCAAATAATTGGGGGTTCTGAGTACAGGTGTGGGATTATAAGATCCAATCTTTTAGCAACTTGAAAATAGGTACAATGTCAAAGAACAGCTCAGCCATCGGGATGACAAACTGAAGCTGAATGATTTGACAACTAAAGTCAACCCTTAACCATTCCATTAAAATTGGCCACCCAATCACCCATCCCTGTATAGCCCAGTGTGTGACTGATTTGTTGGTCAAGAACTTAGTGTGCATTATTTTGTTGTTATGTTGTAGTCTTGTTTTTATTCGAGTTCAGTTATCTTGTGAACTTTCACTAGTATGCTCCTTATTTTCCATCTTGCTGATTTAATCCAAGTCCATATTACTGATCAAAAACGAATGTTGGTGATATGAGGAAAATATGATATCTTTGGAAAAGGAGAGTGAAGCATCTTCAGAGTCCAATTAAAGTGCGGCATCTTTGGAATGAAATGTTGGTAATATGAGGAAAAGATGATGAACATTGAAATGGAAACAAGTGGTTTCTAATATGGGAGACAGAGGAGCGGTGATGGAAGAAAAGGAATGGAGGAGGGAGGGCAATGAAAGGGGAAGGGCGGGAGAGAGATCGTTATTGAAACTTATAGGAATTTCCTGATTTCTCTTCCGATCACTGTTTCCTTTCTCTATTTTGTTATTATTTTTAATAAGAAAAAGGTTACAAGGATTTTAATAGTTGAAAATTTTCTTTGCAGTCTAGACATGCATACATTCGGAACATTGTCAGAAAATGTCAAGATAATGAAGTTGATCCTAAAGTAACTACCCACTTGTGATGGTTACAAACACCACTAGGAGCGCACATTTTTTCAAAAGATTATCAAACTATTGTTGTTGTGGCATGCACCATCTAATTGAAAAGGACTTACTGTGAATGCCAGTTTCCTTATTTGCATTCTAAATGAAGCTTCATCAACGCAGTCAACATCATCTGGCAAAGCAATGCAATCCCACCATCTACAGGTCAACCATACAAAATACAATTATCTTTTATGTGCACAGAATGAGTGTGCCAAAACCCAATTAAAGAAAATGATAACTCTTCCATCACAGGGAAAAAAATATATGTTTGGATCAAGTAAAGATGATACAATTTCTCGAATGGTTTTAAGTAACATATCAAGTTATATAGCAAAAAGAAAATGGTTTAAGACATCCAAAAACAATTAAGTAATAGACAAGGCTCAATACTGAATTATTCTGAATGTTTTTAAATGCTTTAATAGTTTGTGGGTGCATCTTGCACCGTAAGGTGGTATTAAATTGATAAAAATGCTATACTGGGACACAAAATACAGAGGTAGCAGTTAAAATAAATAACAACCTTTTCTTGTATCCCATTGATATTGGCTTCCATGCCTCCAAAAGCATAGAAAAACATGTATCTTCTGATCCATTTAGGCTACTGCTTCGTTCTTGTACTTTGAGAGGAGCCGCTTTCAACTTCTTGTATTTTAAAATGGTAAATGAAATCACCTGAAAGAGGAGGCCAAGAAAATCTTGTTATCCAAGATCAATCCATCATTTTTTTTAATACTAGTCATAGATGTAACAAAGATATTCCATTTCTCGAAAATATAGCCATGTTTTACATGCATGATAAACAGGTTTCACACACATGCGTCACTCTTACTCAGAAAAACCTTAACAAACAGATAATTTGTTTACAGCTTTCAATGTCAGCAACACCTTATGATATTATTCATGGACTGTTAAGTTATGAATTAAAATTCTTCAAAATAATCTCATAATATTCCATCAAGTGTAAGTGTGTTGATTGCAGTATCAGTGTATCTGTGTATCTAACACTTTATGTGTGTGTGGACCAACATAGCTGACAGCGCCTAAGTTTGTCATTGATAATTATGGTAAACATGTTGGAACCTTGTCTATCTTTTTGGAATTTACATCACTCCATGAAAAAATTGCTATTACTTCTATCAGATTGTCTAGCAAATGCATATGTATTATTCTGCGTGGTGCTCGGTGGGGGGGGGTTGAATCGCTTCTTGTTTGTAGCTTCTTTTCATCTATATAATTTCTATCTCTATTTACCAATTAAAACAAGGAGATGCATACAGGTCAGTAATAACAAAAACTATAGCATTAAGGTCTTGAAATACTATCTTTTGCTACGGATTTTGCTCATGTTTTGCCTTCTGATATGGATGACCAAGAATATGTAGCTGCAAATATCAAGAAGCTCATCAATAAAAAGTTATCGAGAAGTCTACACAGACCAAAATGTTGCATTTCTCATACCAAATGGCACAATACAACTGACTTTTAAAATAAACAGATTGTACAAGGGGTGTGAACCATTGGATCCGGAGAGAGTGGATTTTTGAGAGTCGGCAACTCCAAGAGGCACATATGCCTGTCATAGTGTCACCTAAGCAAAATGATCTGCAATCCAACAACCAACCCCTGAAGGACCTGGACTAACTTGTGAGATAAACTAAGCACTACTGCAAGGCATTTTCCCATTTTGTGGTGTCAGTTTCTTACTCAAATAGGAAGATTGTCCAGCAGTCTCTAATCGGCTTAACTACCGTAACATGATGAAATTCCTTGGGAATGATAATCAGCATTATTCAGCACCCAAGAGATCATAAGCTTCCTGATCCTCTCTGTAAACACCAACTTGAAATCCATGACTCTGAACATCACATTGTTGTGCTCTTTCCAGATTTCCAATTAAGGGGGCCAAAATAGATAGCCCTCATGAGAGTGGAACTCCTTGCTGGAATGGTACCACAAGACTAACCTCAACAAAGTAAACATTCAAGACTGGCATGTTCCAATCCAACTTATAGAGGGAAGAAACTTGAAACCCTAAATCCAAGAACATGCATTCTCAAATCACGCAACACTTATGTGTCAACAGTTAATGTCAATTATCCATACACTTTCCCTTTTTCTTTCCTTAACTAAACTAATGATCAGTTTCCAAGGCTGCTTGTAAGTCATTGTGTTTGAATGGATGAAGGAGCACCCAAAATGGAACTACTTGTATCAAAACTGTAAAAACAAGAAAAGAAAAGCCAACCATACAAGTGTATATATATCAATAAAGCATACCTTAGCAGCAAGGAGGAAGATATCATTTGTTTCTGGAAAAAAAAACAGAGATATTTAGAAGCAAAACGTAAGAAAAAAAACAAGATGAATGTGGCTTGAAAGTATTAGCCAAACAATCTACTAAGAAGATTATGAAAACTAAATGGGTCAGTAGCATTTATGTTATGGTGTTAGAAGTTAGAACCTTACCATTAGCATGTTCGATGAACTTTAGGAGTGCCTCCCTGCATAAGGATCCTGACCCCTCCCCAACACATAGTAAGGAATGAAATGATTCCCAATCAGACTCCGCACATAAATTGCTACAAAAATTTGGCAACTCAATATCACTAAAAATAATTGAAGTTTACAGAAAGAAGATTGAGCATTGGCATGACAGCTAGGGAAGGTACATAAAATAGACAAACTTCATTCTGAAAAGAATTTTATGCAATGAATAGAAGGGTAATATAGTTATAACTTACATTACCCGCTGGAAGTAAGTAACATTTTATATAGCATAACTAGTATTAAAAATCTAAGAGGCAATATTCTCTTTGTGAAATTGTTTATTAGTTTTATCCACATTAAAAATCTTGATAAACTAAAAATTGATATATTTGCTTTAGAAGCCCCTCAAACCTTCAAGTCCTGTTGCTTTTATTTCTAGTGGTTACTGCACTATATTCTATAGCTGATTTTTTTTTCTTAACCATAATAATAGCTAAGAAGAAGAGCTTACATAATGTTTCTATACATAAAATACATTTCCTAACCTGCAGTAGTGTGCTTCTTCACACCCACCAGGACATGAGATGGCAGACGGCAAATAGAACTGCTTTGAGTAAGGCAATACCATGTCACCCTTCATGAGTGATTCCACAATCTCTCCAGGGAGCGAAATTTTATCTTTCGGTTCACTAGAAGAACATCCCCTTGAATTGTCATGGTCTGTCATGAAAGAATTGCCTTCTTCATCTGATGAATCATCTGGACAACAGTCATTTGAAGTGTGTGAATATGTCCCTGTATCACATTTTCTTGCAGAAAACCTCAAATCTTGTAAATAGAGTTTCCTCCCAATTTGAAGCTCAATTGAGCCAATAAAACGGAAGCAGTAGCTACACACTAAACAGTCAACCTGCAACATGAAACACACAAAAAACCATATATATGTTTTAACAGAGGAACTGTAACAGGAACGAACACAATAAGGAGAACCCTAAGTGACAAATACAAGACCTTATTAGAACTGTGTTGAGCACCAACAAGCATTTGGTCCTTACAAACAAGCTCCCCTTCCCTGAATTCCAAGTCTGCATAGACACCTGTAATATATTTTAAAATGGAACTTGTCATGGACTGCAGTACGATTACAGACATGGAGAAGCTAGCTTCATTACTAGCAAAAATTATGAATATGACTACAGATCTCATAATTTCTAATTTCCGTTCAAATTCTCAGTTTTCATGCATTTCTTTTCTAATAATACACAAAAAGAAAATTAACTTGTGTGCTCGCCACATATTTTGCTATACGGCTATTTTTTTTTGGAGGGCCTCTCAAATATGAAACCCCCCAAAAAACGTTTTTAGAAAATTTGTCGAGCTTTCTATTGCTACATAATAGTAAAAGAAAATTAACTTGTGTGCTCGCTACATATTTTGCTATATGGCTATTTTTTGGGAGGGTCTCTCAAATATGAAACCCCCCAAATTTTTTTATAAAAAAATTGTCAAGCTTTCTGATTGCTGCATATAATCATAATTTCATATACAAGTAAAATCTCATTAACTTCATAACTTACTTGATAAAAAAAATTAAAAATAGACAATAAAAACTCCATTTGTTCTTAAATTTAGTAAAATCTTATTAACTTCACAACTTAATTCATAAAAAAGTCAATAATAAACAACAGTAATCCCATTGTTCTTAATTTTATTACCCACTCATACAAAGTCGATCAGAAGAAGTGCCCAGCTTCTATCCATATTTCTTAGTTTTCATGCATTCCTTTTCTTTCGACAGACAGAAAAGACTTTTGGAAAAACAACATTTTTTTAGTAGGGCATAGCTTGGGCATGGGGCAGTTCCCACTTTCCCCTGAATTTTGAAAAAGAAAATTAGGAATTCTAGCTTCACCTTCTTTTGAAGTCACTTTCTTAAAGGGAAAGACATGTTATTGTCTTCCAATGAGAAACAAACACGAGTTTTGAACCAACACATCTTTCCTTTGAAGAAAGTAACTCTTTAAAGAAAGTGGAGCTAGCCTAATAAGGTATAGCCATGGGGAATGGGGGCAACTGCCCGCTTTAACTTATGAAAAAAAAGATTTCATACTATGTTGTTTAATTATTTAATAGGACAGTCATGGGACAAGGGGGAAGTTGTCCCCCTGAACTTTTGAAAGGAAAAATTATACTATATTACATTATTATTTAATAGGGCATAGCCATTGGGCAAGGGGGCCTTGAAATTTTGAAAACAAAAAATATTTTTAATTGTATGTTATTTAGTTATTTAACAGGGCATAGCCATAGAGAAAGAGGAAAGCCGCCCTGTAAACAAGGAGAAACAATCCCCATAGGATATAAGGGGCTACGCCCATGAACTTACTCGTCAATTTTTTTTTCGGGGGCTATGCCCTCATTCCCCTAAATGCAAAACATTTCTTATCTGCCTAATCATTTTCCACAAATTCATCAACTATTGTGTGCCCCCACTATAAAATCCTCACTCCGCCCCTGCTGGTAATTGCGATGTGAAATTGTATTCAACACTTTCTTTGACCAAAGATAGACAAAGGGATGATTAAAACTCGATTGGGTCTTAAATTTGATGCCCATTAAATACAAAGTTGTTTCGAAGAAGTGCTTGCATAATAAGCATACAGAGTTTCCACTCAAAATCTAAAGCAAAAATTTTTCTTTTTTTGTAATAACCAACACCATAAATGATAAACCTGGACATAATGTAAGCTAGTGCTACACAAGGGTCGAACAGAAATAAGCTTAAGAATCAGAGTCTATGAAAAACCTACCCTTTCCGAACTCTCCGTTTTGTTTTATTCTGAGACCACGGTATTGCCTCGTCGATATAAGCTGGTCGAAGTATTCCTGTACTCACAAACAACAGAACAATCCAACTATCTTCATAAATATTTCTGAAAACAAACAGAATAACATGATTTAATCTGATAAAAACAAATTCATGAATAAAACTAAGTTAAATCTTCAAATTGTTCTTATTTGATGTTCCAAGTAACAGATTAACAACGTTATTACAAAGAAACCAAGAGGAATGAAATTGCGAAAGCTTGCCTGAACTTCGTGAGAAGATGGAGGTTTAAGAAGAGCATCGATTTTCTCTGAAAACTCGCTATCGAGAGGGCAAATCGCTTCCATTGAAGAGACCTACCCTATGCCAGAGGAACCCCAATTTTTTCCTCTGCAACTTTCGCATTTAGTGGGCAACTGGGTGGTCGGGTCGGGTTTGAAGTGGACCAAATGTCACTCGCCTGACCCGTTTATTATTTTTTTTTTAAAAGAGAGCGCTTAGCGTAATTGTGTCAACCATGACCAATGAAAAAAGAGATTAACTATGAACAAGAGCTTGGTTGAACAATCAACCAGATCAACCCAAAAAATTAAGGGTGTACAATAGGCAGGTTGGGTTGGGTTGGGTTGGGTTAGGCTAACCCATCTTATTTATTCCCATGCTTAACTCAAGTCAAATCTAAACTCATTTCTACATTAAACCCAGCCCATGTATGATATTATAAGTTTGGGTTGGCTTTGGACTAGCTCATGCTCAACTCAATATTCAAATCTACATTTTGTAATATAATAATTTATATTAAAACATATAATGTAATTTGAACGAGAAATCAAAGCTGAAATTTGGCTTCTACAGGTGGGAGGTGTTAGGGTTTTGCTTGAATAATCTTTAACTCAATAACCCGATCAATTCCTCTTTACGTGTAGAAACCGAAGAGATAAAGAAAGAGAAAAAGTATATCTAAGTGTAGAACCAAGTGGAAAGAGTAGATCCAATTGTGCAAATTGAAGAGATAGAGAAAGAGTGAAAGTATAAACGGAACCTAAACTCAACCCTTTAATTTTGGATACAAGACTGGCTGACTAAGAGTTTCATTATGTGGGACAGTATGGATATAAGAAAGAGGTAAATTTTTGGGTTGGGCTAGATTAATCGGGCTTTATTAAGGTTCACTCAAACCCAGTCCAAACCCAAATACTTAATGAAGATAGCACCCAAACTCATTTTACCTTAGCTTAGCTCACCCTAATTCAGGTTGGGTTTTGTAGGTCATGGGTCTTGCGGGCCGTGGGCCATCCTGGCCCAAAGTTCAACCCTACAAAAAATGTCTTGGGCAGTGGTTTTTTTGATAATTACGAACACAAAGAAGGGTAATTTTTTAACACTTATTTTTTTTTTTTCATAAATACCCCTTCCCAAGGCAGTTTTTGGGTGCTCCGGTTGACTTTTCAACTGGAGCTCCTGTTCATTGTTATTCTCATGAAAGAAAAAGAAAAATGCTAGCCCAAACTCAACTTCCAAGCTCTTACTATGGTAACTACAAGTGTTGTTACTTTTCCTTTTTACTTAACCTCTTGAAGGGGTAGCAATACAAGTGTTGCACTAACAATAAGAGTGAGAAAATATTGAATTTTGTGTTTGGGGCCAGTACTCTTCAAGAAAAAAAAAAACTTTTTGGTTGGGTATGCCCAAAGTATTTTTATATTGGGTGATAAATGATTGTCGTGATTGGATTAACATTTTCTGATAGAAAAATAATTGTCTCATCAGTCGGTGTTGCGAGGAGGGACGTCTCGGCTCTCATTTTCTTGTCACATGTCTCCCTTTTAACTCCTTTTTAACTGTCATTAGGATTCACTTGCCCCCTAAGGTTCACTCATTTACCCTTGTTTTTTAGAAAAAATAAAACGCAATTTTTTAACTATTGGGTTATATTTTTTGAACTCAATTTCATGGCAGTTGATGGGTGGCTTTTTGAGAGCGAGGAGCAATAATTCGATCGTTATTGCTTGTGGAGGGAACTATTGCTCTCAATGAAAAATAATCACCTCCTCGGTTGGTGACGCAAGGAGGGGCATCTCGGCTCCCCTTTTCTTGCCATGTCTATCTTTTAACTCCTTTTAATTGTGGTTAAAATTCATTTACGCCTATGGTTCACCCATCGACCCTTGATTTTTAGAAAAGAGTTCTGATTAGAGGAAGCCCAGGTCCTCTTCCATCCTGACCACATCAATCAATCAAATTTGAGCACATTAGGAAAGAGAAATAAAGTTATAATAAAATAATAGTTTCACTACCATGTGTCAAGTTGCAATTTGGTGGTTAGTTTGGAAGAGTACCTGTGATCTATTTTCCATTTTCCTTTTAAAAAAATAAAATAACATTGTAACCATACATGGTTAAAAAAAATTATCTCAAAAGTTGGGTGAAGCCTCATAAGCTGGGTGTTTGTATGTGACGTGTGTGTTTCTTTCTCATGACTACACGTTCGCCTTGTAATGTTGTTGTCTTGACCAAAAAAAAAAAAAAAAAAAAAGGACTGCTTTGTGGGAGCGATGCTCCACGCCCGTGGAGCGAACTATTGCTCTTTCTCGATTAAATAAAAGCAAGTTTGAAGCCAACCTAACCGCCTTTATTTTATTTTATTTTTTTGGTAGTTCAACCTAACCGCCTTAATCCGCATGAAAGAATTAAATAATAGTTTAAAGGGAAATAGTCACCCAAATCGATTCAAAGTTAATAATACCCTTAATAGACTTCTATTGACAGGCACCTTGCATATAAGCAAACTAAATGTTCGTTTACCAACGGGAGCAGAGCTAGGATTCTATTGCAGGAGTGTTAACAATTGGGGTTCAGGCGTAGCTCCTAATTGTTTTTTTGAGCGCCAAATTGAGTGTTTGTTTCCGTTTGTAAATAATATATATTTTTTAAAAGAAATTTGTGTGTGCGGGCTCCTTGAGTACGATTATGCCCCTGAGGTTGCCACATGTCCCTATTGACACCCCTTAACTATGGTTAAGATTCATTGATCCCTAGGATTCACTCAGTTATCCTTGGTTTTTAGAAAAAAATATTGAAATTTAACCAGGGTTAAATTTTTTTTTTGATATATATATTTTTTTCTAAAAACCAAGGATAGGTGACCACAATTAAGGGGTGTCAATAGGGACACGTCGCAACCTCAAGGGGATACCCGGACTCCAAGGAGTTCAGTTACAACTTGAGAGAATTTGAGAGAATTTGAAGACATATAATAATAGTAATTCTTATATCAGAGTGCAAAGTTATACTTGTCCAAACTAGATTGCGTAAAAATAGGTTACTTCTTCCTTTGGCGGCCCAATTTCTTCTTATCCACCAAGTGCTCCAGAAATTCATCAACCACTGTTCTACATCATCTAGTTACATTCATAGCAAGATGGATTCTTCTATGTCTTTAGGGTTGGATGGGGGGCTGTAAGCTCTCATCTGGATGTGAGTTGAAGAACAAATGAGGGCCACCAAACAATTATCCCAAATGTATCGTTTACTCGCTATCATTGCCAACTTTTATCACATTTTCTTCATCCACCATAAACAATCTTTTTTTTAATCTTTTAAGCTCTTTGGAGCATCCATGGCCCACAGCCCACAGATGATCGGGATGATTCAATATTTTGATCGTTTGATCGGTTTTATATTTGATCTATGTGATCTTCAGTGGGACCAACCCAATACCAGGTTCCTGATAATACATAGATTGAACGCTTGTGCTAGTCTTAGGTGGACTGCAAGTTTGCATGATCAGTTGGAGCTCTTGGATGTGCCATAGCCAAGAAAATCACAATGGAAGGATGATCAAACCATATGATGGGGACTGGACTCATATCAATTACTGTTCCTGAATTTGCTATGGAATATTAGACTGTTCGGACCATCCCAATATATATATATATATATATATATATGTATATATATCCATCAATTAGTTTGATGTATATATATATATATATATACCTGAACATCAAACTAATTGACGGATCCATCCCCTTCTTGTGTATGAGTATGACCATGTAGTTATATATTCACCATACCTAGCTTAAACATATATGATCTCAACGTTTATTTCTTTAGTAATTAATATATTTTCACTTTTCAGGATAGTCTTAGTCGATTGGTGAATAACAGAAATAGGAGAAAGAGCTTCCTGGAATTTCACTCCTGCGACTAAGCTCCAACCCCACCTCCCCCATTTTATTTTTTATTTTTTTGGTAACGGAAAGTGTCCCAAAGCCTTCGAGGCAAGGATTAGTCCTTTCGGGGGTTTCTGTACCGAAAGCCTTCGAGGCAAGGATTAGTCCTTTCGGGGGTTTCTGTACCGACCCACTCGAAATTTTCCTTACAGATATTATGGTAAGTCGAGAGTTGAACACACGACCATAGGGAGCAAACTCGGCAGGGGCAGAGCCAGGATTCTCTTGCAAGGGGCTAACAATGGGGGTTCGGGGGGCTCTTATTTGAGGACCAAGTTCATGGGCCATGGTGTTTGTTTGTGTATGTTTGTAAATAATAATTTTTTTTCAAAAGTTTAGGCGGCGGGGCTAGAGCCCCTGTCCCCCCCCCCCCCCGGGGCTCCGCCCCTCTCACAGGCCATTAATACTATAGTAAAAAAAAAAAATCCTCAAAATTTCAGGGGGTTTCAGCCCCCTAGTCCCATGGGGCACCAATTCTGAAACCCAAGACACTAGCTAACTGCCCAACTGAATTTTTTTTCGTTTAAAAATACCAGGTGCCTTATTGTGGATGGATGCCCGAGCTTAGCGCTCGGGCATCCACCCACAATAAGGCACCTGGGAGAAAGTCATGGGCAGAAGTCATTTCACTCTGTCCCATCATTTTGACTTCTGCCCAACCGAATTTTTTTTCGTTTAAAAATACCAGGTGCCTTATTGTGGATGGATGCCCGAGCGCTAAGCTCGGGCATCCACCCACAATAAGGCACCTGGGAGAAAGTCATGGGCAGAAGTCATTTCACTCTGTCCCATCATTTTGACTTCTGCCCAACTGAATTTTTTTTCGTTTAAAAATACCAGGTGCCTTATTGTGGATGGATGCCCGAGCGCTAAGCTCGGGCGGGTGACAGAGGTAATCCTGAGCCTTATTTAAATTAAAAGCCGTTGTGGTTGAGAGAAAGGTCTTTTTCTATTTAGAAATGCTGTTCCGTCAATACTCATTTTTAGTTTTTTCTTCTTATTCTCGAACTTCATTTGTAGGCAAAGCTAAGCTATACCAAACAACAAACCAAACTCAAAGTCTCTGCTTCAAAACTAAGCCAAAACTATATAACTCACATCTTCTTCCCATTCTAAGTCCCAAGTCCCTTTCTGTAAACAACCCTTCTTTGCCTGAAACAAGTGAATTCAGCAACCATGAATTTGAAGTCTAAATGTTAAGCAAGGTTAGGTGAATGATAGCTACCTTTGCACCAGACCATCCTTCCTTTTACAGATCTACCGATATGGGTTTCTGTAATTGAGTTCAGTTTCCCATTGGAGATTGTCAAATGAGATAGACAGTGAGGAAGAACTTGGTATCACTTTTGGGTACTGTTGCTTCCCTCTGTCTCAGAATGCAGCTTCATATATCTCCAAGTTTGCGACATGTAACAGTATTTCCAGGTAAAGGTGTAAGGGATTTTATCAAAGTAAAGGTTGGGTCTAGACGGGTTTCTTATCGAATGGTGTTCTATTCACTTTTGTTCGTCACATTTCTTCTCCGGTTTGTGTTTCTATTGACGGCCATGGACACCATCGATGGTGAAACTAAGTGCTCTACTGTAGGTATGTGTTATTCTATCATGTTCATCTCTCCCTCCCTCTCATGTATATTTGTAGTTCCATCAGCATCAATGACATCAAATTTGAAAACAATAGGGTTGCTATATTGAATTACAGAAAAAATCTCAAATTTCTATATGAAAACATGTATAAATTTCATCAGTATTTCGGTTCTGTCTCATACAAACCGCCCGACATCGATCCGGCCACCTTGTCTAAAATATGATGATTATCAATTCATCCTATGTTTAATTCAGCAAATAAAACAGTTGAAGGAATTTCTATCTAAGGTAGTCACAGACCGACCATAAGCATATATATATATAGTTTATGAATGGCACGACGCGAAGTTTCGTATGGGTGAATGAAGCTATGACAAAGCATTTGCTAAATTAATGTTTTAAGAGTCATACTACTACACAAATTGATCCAATGAGTTCATAACTATTGATTCATCATACTATCAGAAAAATCTTGTGATGATATAGGAATAAAATGATAGAAATGGGATATGTTTATAATCGTCCAATCTGGTCCATGTTTGAATGGATCAAATGTCTCTTTAGATGCATATAGCTAGGTGATATGCAGGACTGGTGGTTTTTTTTTTTTTTTAATAATTACTATTAGCCTTTTTGCTGAGACTTACAGGTGCTGGGTTTTGCAAGTCTCAGCCATTTAGTAATTTTTTTGTACTTTTGACTTAAATGCAAGATTGGATAAAACAAAATTCCTACCATCATAAGACATTAAGTCCCTCCATTTATTTTGTGAGACTTGAAATATCCCTTATTTTGCGGCTTTTGAAAAGTCTTGCGAGAATTGCAGTCCTCGGAAATGAGAAATGAGAAGCGAAAATACAACTTAAAAATAAACAATTCCCAGGAATTATGAATTCTCACCTCCAATTCAAGACCAGGGCCTTATAGAATTTTTGTGTCTTGTTAGGATGCGCCGGAAAGAGAATAGGTCCAAGGATTTGGGGAAGAAGGTTGGAATCTACGGTGATCTCCGAAACTCAAATTCTTCTATTCGACTTTAAATTTCAGTCAGATATTCTGTTTATCTTCTGTATCCAAATTAGATTAGATAAATGCATATACTTTATTAGAATAAATATCTTCTCTTGGTATTGTAAAAGGTCCCTGAAGAGATATATCGAATCCTAGAAGAACCTGGTAGCCAAGAAGAAATACAAGTATCAGATGTTCCACAGTCATTAGAGGACTTTGTTGCAGAAATGAAGAACAACAGATCGGATGCAAAAACTTTTGCTGTGAAACTTAAGGCAATGGTAAGAACTCTTTGAACTCTTTATACTAATTTTTCAGGAAGTCTTTTTTCGAACTGCATGGCGAAGAATCGTTCATGCTGCGGCCATGTATGGGAACTAATACTTACCCACCGATCTGCGCTTTCAAGCAGAATTAGGATAAGCTGGGACCATCCATTTAGGGGCCGTTTGACATCAATTATAACGATTCTCTCATTCTAGATAAGAATTAATTTTTGTAAATTTTGATTCTTATAATCAATTTTGTGCAGGGAACACGTTTGACAATTGTCAATCAGAATCAATTATAAAGAAAGGAACCGATAGAATTACTTTTGGATGCAAAAAAAAACAATATTATTGCAAGAACATAACACAATTTTAATTGTCATAAAATATCAAAAAAATTATTATGTCTCATTTATCTCGTCCGTTTTTTGCCTATCTCATTCATTTTGAACGTATTTATCAGATTTGATTATGAAAAATATCTTTTTTATTCCAGTAAAATTGTGCCTAAAACATAACGATTTTTTAAAATCGTTCCTGAAAATGAGTTGCCAAACACGTTTATGCTGTTCCTGTTCCAGGACAAAAAGAAAATTGTTGGAGGAATAATGCCAAATGACCTCCCAGTGGAATTTTTGCTTTGACCATGTATCATTAGAGCATACCATAAAGTTTGACACTCATTTGACCATGAACTTGTAGGTGTCTCTCCTTGAGAAAACGACTAGAGAAGCTAAAATCCAAGAATACCTGTATCGTCATGTGGCATCTAGCAGCATACCCAAACATCTCCACTGCCTTGCTCTAAGGCTTGCCAACGAGCACTCCATCAACGCCAATGCACGACTCCAACTCCCTGCACCTGAGTGTGTACCGTACCTCGTCGACAACTCCTTCTTTCACTTCGTCCTCGCCTCCGACAATGTCCTCGCCGCCTCGGTTGTTGCATCGTCTCTTATTCGCAACTCATTGCACCCTGAGAAGGTTGTCATGCACATCATTACCGATCGAAAGACCTACTCTACCATGCACGCCTGGTTCTCTTTGCACCCTTTAACTCCGGCGGTCATTGAGGTTAAGGGATTGCACCATTTTGATTGGTTTACTAAGGGAAAAGTCCCGGTGTTGGAAGCAATGGAGAAGGACCAAAGGGTTCGGTCGCAGTTTAGAGGTGGATCATCGGCAATTGTGGGGAATAATAGCGAGAAGCCTAAAGTTATTGCAGCGAAGCTGCAGGCACTTAGTCCCAAGTATAATTCAGTCATGAATCACATACGTATACATCTACCAGAGGTAAAATTTTGAAAGATCGATACGAATGAGTTATATTTATTTGGAATTTAATTGCTTATGTCCGGATTATGTCACCATAATAGTTCGATTCATCAAAAGCAATGATGTAATAACCGATTATGAAATAACCGGTTATTCTATAATCTTATTAGTTGATGATTATTGTGGAGCATAACTACATATGCACCTTTAAGATAAAGAAAATTATTATAAGCACCTAAATTTGCACCCAAGAAGGCCTAGAATATCCATTAAGCTTAGAGAGAGATTTCACATTTTTTTTTCCTAAAATGACCAAAATATATATTATTTTAAAAATAACTAGATAATCGCTTATAGTTTTTTGCGATAATATATGTCTCTTTGCAGTTGTTTCCGAGTCTTAATAAGGTGGTGTTTCTTGACGACGATATCGTGATTCAAACTGATCTTTCGCCTCTGTGGGACATTGACCTTGGAGGCAAAGTTAATGGAGCAGTAGAGACGTGTAGGGGAGACGATAAATTTGTTATGTCAAAGAGGTTGAAGAGCTATTTGAACTTCTCCCATCCTTTGATATCAGAGAATTTCGATCCCAATGAATGTGCATGGGCCTACGGCATGAACATCTTTGATCTAGAAGAGTGGAGGAAGACGAACATAAGCGCCACCTACCACTATTGGCTTCAGAAGGTAAATAGGCTGTTGCAATATTTTTGTTCTCTATCCATTAATTAGTATCAAAACTCACAGATAGTATATATAGTTCTTCACATATTTTGTTCTTAGTTAAGTTTTTCTATTGCAGAACTTGAAATCAGACCTGAGTCTGTGGCAGTTGGGGACATTACCCCCAGGCCTAATAGCCTTCCATGGTCATGTACAAATTATCGATCCATTTTGGCACATGTTGGGGTTGGGATACCAGGATAACACAAGTATCGCAGATGCTGAAACAGCCGGTGTTATCCATTTTAATGGTCGTGCGAAGCCTTGGCTTGAGATAGCGTTCCCGGAACTCCGGCGGCTATGGGCAAAGTATGTTGACTTCTCTGATAAGTTCATCAAGAGTTGTCATATAAGGCCTTCTTAGCTTAGAAGAAGAATAAGAAGTTGGCCATGGTGATGATTAAAGATATGCATTTAGATGAGAAGGAAAACAAAAGAGAGACTTTCATAGTCTGAGAAGGTGCAAAGAGGAAGAGGAAGAGAAAGGCACCAGGCTTGATTTCATGAAGTAAACACTGCTTTCACTTTAATTGGAGCTACCCCATTTACTGCAAGAGAAGAATCTCACAAGTTTTTGAACCATCTACCTATATGTAAATAGAAGATTTCTGTAGAAAAATCAAATTGTCTTTGAAATACAAGACTCAGTGACCTCTTGACTCTTTAATTGTATCTGGAACTTCAACCCCAATATCACCAACTCTCTATATAGATTCAATGAAGAACCTAAGGAGAAAGAGACAATATAGAAGAGGAGAGTGGAAAATAATAACTTTTCCTGCAGCATCTACAGCAAAAGAGTTTAACTATAGTCTATGAACGGGAGCTCTGCGCTAGTACTCTCCTATTGCATAGGTATTAATTTCGGTTGGGAAATACACATTCAAATCAGATTTTAATCGGATGGATCTGATTATAATTCGATTCAAGTTCTGATCATATCCGTATCCAATCCGACGAATCTATAATAGGATCAAGATCCGGTCTAATCGGATTGGATTTGGATCTTGATTCATTGACAACCCTACAAATAGGGACTTACTGCCTCTTCTTGTTTACTGTTGATCCAAAAAATAACCCTTATTAAAAAGTAAAAATATCCCTTATTTACACTTTTTTTTTTCAAATGATGCAAAATAGCTCTTAGATGCTAACATTTAGCATGTGATGAAAAAACAGATAAAAGAAAATTTTTTTGCTGTTGAGAGAAAACACATGTAAAGAGACACACATATTAAAAGAGTATTTTTATAATGAATAGTGATTTCGTAAAATGGATCAAAATAGGTAATTTGATAATTGTGTAGAAATTGGTTCAAGTGAGCTCTACTATTGAATTAGCCCAAGTAAAATTGGTCAAGATCATCTACTAGTAAGGAACACTAACAATTCAGAAAATTTTAAAATTTTCTGTGATGTTCGACTAATTAAACTCATGTTTCTATAATCAATTCGATCCCCTAATCCAATTTGGATTAACCGATATAATGTCGATCAGCTAGGACTGTTATTCGATTGGAGTTAACATACAGACCATTCCCCTTTTATAATTCGGAAAATGAGAATATTTTGTCGTCATTTCTGGCTAGTGTCCCACCAATACTCAATAATACAGGTGCATAAATCATACTAGTTAAAAAGAGGCAATCCTTTATCACATTGCAGTAACAATATGGGTTCTCGTATGCTCCTGCAGCTCAGATGGAGTGGTCTTGAGAAGTCTTCCTAACGTCCATAGTGACTAGGATGGATATCTTCAAAATTGACAGTTCGCCCAGTCAATCCTCCAAGACCTAAATAATTCGATTTTCAACCATGAACCATTTGTGTCAATGTATCAGCTTGATCCAAAACTTGAGATAAGGGGTGTATGCTGAAAAATGAAGCTTTTCCTCATGTGACAATTAAGAAGTTCACTCACTAGTTACTCATAGCTAACTATTAACAATTGATAAATGATGACTTTAATTTATTTTGCTTGTTTGAGGGGTAAGGTTTATCTCCCTTTTTTTTTTTTTTTATTTTTATGTATCCCCCTTTTTATTTAGAGGAGTGCTAGCAGTACTCTCAGTTAACCCATACGTACTCTCACCTTCAACCAACCACTTGTCTATTCTGCAGTGATTAAAACACTTTTTCACCAAAAAAAATAGACATGTGGTTAGTTGAGGGTGAGAGTATGGTTGATTAAGAATAAGGCTAGGATTCCTCTTCTATTTAATAACACTGGTAGGGGTCCTTGCCAAACCCCCTGCCCCACTGGGAAGCTTTCAAAAAAAAGATAAATGACACATCCCGAAAAAGGAAGCTTTTCCTCATGCGACAAACAAGAAGTTCACTCACGAGTTACACATAGCTAACTATTAACAATTGATAAATGACGACTTTAATTTATTTTGCTCGCTTGAGGAGTAAGGTTTATCTCCCTCTTTTTCTTCTTTTTTATGTATCCCCCTTTTTATTTAGAGGAGTGCTAGCCGTACTCTCAATCAACCCATACTTTCACCCTCAACCAACCACTTGTCCATTATGAAGTGATTAAAACACTTTTTCATCAAAAATATGGACATGTGGTTGGTTGAGGGTGAGAGTATGGGTTGACTAAGAGTAAGGCTAGGAGTCCACTTTTATTTAATAAAACTGGTAGGGGTCCTTGCCAAACCATCTGCCCCACCGGGAAGCTTTAAAAAAAAAAGATAAATGATGCACCCTCCCACAACAAAAAAAGAATCTCAACTATTTTATTTTATTTAAGAAAAAAAAATCTCAACTATTAGCTCACTGAATTTTGACCCACTGACCGTCTGGCTCTACTAATGTAGGTAAATGATATCTTTCATTAAAAAAAAAAAAAGAAGAAGCTGGGAAAGCTGTGAAAGGTTCACATATTGAGGACCAATGACCTTTTTTTAATTTTTGGGGTGAGAGGATTGATATGTCAACCAATTTAATAACCTAACTATTAACCTTAGATAAATGATTAGGAAGCACAGATACTTCAAATAGGTAATTGTACCCATATCGGATTTGTATCGGATATCGATATGCCTCCAATATAGTAGGATACATACGGGATACAGCTCAAACGTATCCTGCTAATTTAAAACAAAGTTTGTATTACGGATACGGCTTTGATACGCCGGAATACAGCCATGAATAATTTTTTTTTTTTGAGATCCAAGGTTGTGACCCTATCTCTTTTGTTTTTGCATGGACGTGATCTTCTTTATATTTTGCTTAGTGGATGCTAGGATGACTTTCTTTTTTGCTTAGTGGATGATGAGATGACCCTATTTATTTTGCTTTTGCATGGACATGGTCTTTTTTATACCTAAACAGAACTGAACCAATGGTTATTTTATAATTATAATACAAAATATAGTATTATTATTATTATTTTTAAATTACAGACGTATCCTGGCCGTACCTGTATCCTTTTTTTTTAGGTTTTACTGTATCGTTGTATCTGTATCGTAGCATATCGTACCCATATCCCGTATCCGTGCTTCCTAGATAAATGATGAAGAAAAAAAAAAACCTTTTTGGGGGGTGCCCTACAAAATTTCATAGGTGGGATCTACTGATCCGATGACTACAAAATTGGCCAGATATACAAAGGGAGCAATATTTCGGGGTGAGGAGCGAACTATTGCTCCTCTTTATCAAAAAAAAAAAAAAATTGCTCCTCTGCCCCTCACATTCACAAGCCCCTTCAATGGTCCATGAACTCTGGATAATTTTTTTTTTAGCCCTTATGGTTACTTTTTTTTTTAGTTTATCTATTACTATTATAATGAGAATACCTGTATTGTATTAAAAACATAGATGAAATTTTTTAAAATTCCTAAACTACCCTTATCCTAATTATCCATATAAGACAAAATGAATATTTTACTAATTCCCATATTACCCCTTACTCATCTATCAATATATAAAATATATAGTATACTTGAAATCGTCAAATATATAGTATACTTGAAATCGTCATGTGCAATGTTTCACACTCTTTAACTATGGTTAAGATTCACCCATCCCTAGGATTCACCAGCTTATCCTTGGTTTTTCATAAAAAAAATGAAAAAAATAATTTAACTTTAGTGGTTAGTAAATTTTAATCATGGTTTACAAAAATTAATATATTTATTTAAAAAAACCAAGGATAGATCGGTGAATTCTAAGGGTAGGTGAATCATAACCACAGTTGGAGTGTCAAAAGAGACACATGGCAACCTCAAGGGCGTAATTGGACTCCAACTATGTTAAGATTCACCCACGCCTAGGGTTCGCCCACTTATCCTTGGTTTTTAGAAAAAATATTAATTTTTTTAAACTCTGATTAAAATTGACTAACTGATAGGGTTAAATTTTTCTTCCCATGTTATTTTTTTTTTCTAAAAACCAAGGATAAGTGAGTGAATCCTAGGGATATCGATGTATGTTAACCACAATTAGGGAGTGTTAAAAGGGATACATGGCGACCTCAATGGTGTAGCCAGATTCCTCGCTCTCTTGGCGAAACACTTTGGAAGAAGAACGTCTCACCAAGTCCCCGCCCACCACCTTTATTTGCTTACCCAAAATGCCCCTAAATCCATTTGGTTCTCGAAATGTCCCTACATCATATTTTTATAACCAATGTGTTTCTCACTTTTTTTTTTATACAAAATTTCCCTTAAGTTTATATACCAAACATATTCTTTAAAAAAAAAAATTCAATACCCTCACAAGGGTCCCTCTTCTAGGTCTCTCGCCTTTCCCTCTCTCTCACGTGCATCGCACGTAGAGGCAGAGCCAGGTGGGGGCCTGTGGGGGGCATGTGCCCCCCACTCAACTTTTGAAAGTTTTTTTTTTCCTTTTTTCTAGGGTATACCATGGGAATGGGAGAAGATGCCCCCAAAACTTTGGAAAAAAAAAATATTTTTTTTGGTTGAGTTTCGAGTTCACACACGTGTCCCTTTTAACCCCATTAACTATGATTAAGATATACTAACCCTTAGGATTCAACAATCTAACCTTTGTTTTTAGGAAAAAAAAAATTCTAAGGGTTAAAAGTTCTTAACTAAAGTTAAAGGGGGCTATGCAAGTGTGATTGAACCGTCCGAATTAAATCGTAATTGAATATGATCCGACTTGTTTTCTTAAAACCAAGGGTAGATGGGCGAACCCAATGGGTGAGTGAATCTTTACCACAATTAAATGGGACTTTGTAGGGGACATGTGGTAGAAAAAGGTCCCCGAGATGCCCTCCTTGCGTCGCCAACTGAGGGAGTTCGGATGGGCAACAGCGCCGATTCTGTCCACAAAAACATGGGGGCCCATCTTTGTTCTTTGGGGCTACCCTATTGAATGTAGGCTCATGTTTTTGCAAACACAACCGGGTTGTTGCCCATCCGAACTCCAACCGAGGACTCGAGGAGGTGATTTTTTCCTTTGATCTGGCCCGCCAGAAGCACAAAGCCACTTTTAATTGTTCTTTTTTTTTAAACTCGTTTTTAACCCCTAAGGTTAATTTATTTCTTAAAAACTTGTGTGAAACTTAACCACAATTATGAGAATTAAAAGGGACACGCTAGCAGCCTGTACAAGATGATTCCGTGGTCTTTTCTGACGTGGCATCATGCAGCTTAGTCTTCTTCACAAGAGTGCAACAGCTAAACTGTTGCTGATTCTTATTCCTTAGATTATGAACCGACTTTAAAAACTCAGTCAGCAAAGGCGCCACGTCAGCGACCTCTCATTTGCCACAAAATAAAGAGCTCTCCTGCGAGCCCCACGTGTCAGTAAGTTAATCTCGTTAGTCGTTACCGCTGAAAATTTCTTACCCTTGACGTGGTAGAAAGTTTGTGATCAATCTCCTTACTTAACCCAACCCCACCTTCAATTTATTTACGGTTTTGTCATCGAGATGGGTTTAGAGAGCGGGTAATATGGCGCGACCATACCAGATCTTTGAATGCGCATAAATAATAGACAAAACCCACCTGACTTAGCTCTCTGTGCTTTAGGTGTTTGCTCTTTTTCCTCTTCCAAAAAAAAAATAAAATCTGCTTTTATAAATCTTTTGAGTTTTACTTTCTTTTTAATGGATTCTGATGTGGTTTTAGATCTTCCTAGTTCCTCTCAATTGCTATTTCTAATAAATTAATGGTGGCATGGCGTTCATGGGATGTTTTGTAAGTGTTCTTCTTTGTCTCATTCTTTTGAGCTTAATGTTGTTTTGCATTGTTTATGTAATTATGTATACATGTATCTGTTCCATTTGTGATATTTATGGATTTGAATTGGGAAAGAATTTTAGGAAGATCATTGAGAATTAGTCCTATTCAATTATGAATTTTACTGATTTTGATTGCATTTTTGTTGTTTTGAAAATAGATAAGGATTAGAGGTTTGTTTTTGAGGAGTAATAACCGAAATTTTGACTACAAGCTTGGATTTAAGAAATATTGTTGAGAAGTATGGAACCTATATGTGAGTTTTGCGGAGTGGCGAGGGCTTTAGTTTATTGCAAATCGGACACAGCCCGTCTTTGTTTGCACTGTGATGGATATGTCCATTCTGCCAATGCTCTATCTCGGCGGCATCTCCGATCACTCATATGTGACAAATGTGATTCTCAGCCTGCAATATTGCGGTGCGTGGAAGATGAATTGTCTCTCTGTCAGAGCTGTGACTGGAATGGAAATAGTTGTTCAGGCCCAGGGCATCACCGACAGACATTGAATTTTTATTCTGGTTGTCCTTCTCCTGCGGAGCTCTCACGGATCTGGTCTTCTGTTCTGGATGCGTCTTCTTCGAGGGGGCTCAATACTGGGTGGGAACCACCGGGTACGATGTCTATAAATGAGAATGGCATCAGCAAGTGTTGGGAACCGAGAGAGGATGGGAGCTCGGTTGGTTTAACGTTGGCCAATAGGTTGAATGGATTGGAACCTTGTGTTAAGTTTGAACCTGTGATGGTTCCATCTTCTGTGATTCCGATCAATCCAAGTTCTGTATCATACCGTGGAGATCAACCGCCGTTCTTCCCTGATGAGTCAAACTTGTCAAAGGTGATTTCTTTCATTTTCCTGGTACTGTTTGTTCTCAACATGGTAAAATACTGATTTGCATCAAACAATTTTCTATTTACTCGTTTCTTGTCATATTGGTCATATTTTATTTACAATAAGGGTACAATCTTTTGCTGAGACTTATAAAGTCCAGCACTTTGCAAGTTTTATAATTTGAAAATATGCATTTTCTTTCGAGAACTAGATGTATCTAGCTTTTCATCTCTTGGTTGCAATTCCCATAAGACTTCAAATGGTGCAAAATGAATGATTTCAAATCTCATAAAAAATGATAAGACCTGGAATCTTATGATGGTAAGAATTAATTTTGTTAGAAACCTTGCCAAGGTTACTCAAATTTCTCAACAACTAGTGCAAAGTGCCAAGTTGCATGGGTAGCTCAGTTGGTTCGGGTCTTGGGAGAGATCCCCAAGGTCTCGAGTTCAATTCCTTTTGGACTTACCTGATGCACGTGGTTTGCGGGTGATTGTGTAGACTAGTCCTTTCTTGTCAGGGTTGGGACACCCTCCATTACAAAAAAAAAAGTCTCAGCAAAAGAACGGACCCTATGGGAATGTTTGATTGTAAATATATGGTGTGAGAGAATAAGAAAAAGGAAAAAAATGTGAACTTAAATTTTCTTTCACAATAACCATAAAAAAATGATGAAATTTTTAGGGAGAAAGTTATTGTATAGTTGTCATTATTGAGAAAATGCAAGAAAAGGAAAGTGTGTTTTCTGGCACACCAAATGTTGGGAATGTGCAACAAAACTCACTGTCTACTTTCCCTCACTTTCTCGCCAAACGAACACACCCTAAAAGAAAACATACTTTAATGATCTAAAACACCTCCTTTGAGTTTATGAGCAATACCATTGAATCGGTTTCTCTTATTCACTCTGTTCTATATCTTGTTTTACTTGATTTGCAGCAAGGCTGTTCCCCGTTCAAGGATCTCGGAGTTTCTGATGCTGCTGATCTCTGTGAAGGTTTCAATATGGATGATGTTGAGTTGAATTTTGAAAACAGTGGTGAGATATTTGGCTGCTCAAAAAGTCATCCCAGATACCATTTCGAGGATGTAGGAATGGATTGCCTACTTATAGAGAAAAACTTGTCGGTTACTGAATGCAATAGGACTACCGAGAATGCCGTAGAGGTTCTCTACTAATCTGAAACTTCTTATGGCTTATAGTTTTCATCAAATTATTTTTAATTGTTCATCTTTTTTTTTTTCACTTTAATTGTTTCATCCAGTTTTCCCTTGAAAACTAAAGGCCTGACTCATGTATTGATAAATTTCTTACAATATATATCTTTCTGTCGGTGCAGACTGTGCAGTAACGTGATTTATTTATACAAAAATTCATAAACTCATATCTAGGAGGACTACTGACTGTAAACTTGAATAAACAAAGAATATCAACAATGTATAGGTATATATAGGTTCGTGAATAAACAAAGAATATCATAAACCCGGATTTCTTTCTTTTTAGATTTCAATCTCAAAGGCATAGGTTCCATCTTGAACAGGCATTTCTCTATTTTATATATCTTGCAAATCAAAGAAGAGGAAAGGAAGAAATCCCGGCCAACTCAATCACCTGACAGAAGGTTTCCTGAAAGTTTCCAAGTCTTGCTCCTAATAGACTCTGTAGGCTTGCCCTCTTTCTTCTGCAAAATGTGATTACCTCAGAGAAAGCGCACCATGCTACAGTCGGAATCTGACATTAATGCTTCAGGCATACTGTCTATTTTGTTCTTTCTCCATCAAAATAACTGTCAATATTGATTTATGGTTCGTAGAGGGTGAAATGGGCAATTTTGGCTTATAACATGTATGGCTGACAGTTACTATGATCATAATAATTTGAATTGGAATACTTTCTGGTATCTTCCTTCACAATAACTGAAAATAACCAAGTTTTGTAGTTCTTAGAGCTAGAATGACCAGAGTAATCTTATAATAAATGACTAAGAGTCACCTTTGTGCATTTCATCAGGCATCATCATCAGGACAACATGATTGCAGGGCTCTTCAATCCTCTCATGTTGCTGAGTCAGCTAGTGTGGTGCAGGCCGTGAATAGCAGTGACAATCCGATATTTCTAAATCCCAAGGGAAACAGAAACATCAGCCTAAGTTTTCCTACTGGACAAGTCCATTCAAGTATGTCACTTTCAATCTCCAACATCACCGGCGAAAGTAGTGCTGCTGATTATCAAGATTGTGGATTATCGCCAATGTTTCTAATGAGTGAATCACCATGGGATTCAAATTTGGACACTACTTGCCCACAGGCAAGGGACAAAGCAAAGATGAGATACAATGAAAAAAAGAAAACACGGATGTATGTTGTTCAACTCTATATTTACATAATACACTCTTTACATTCTGGCATTTATCTCCATAGCCAAAACCTCTTGGATTTCCAAAAAATTTTTGAAATGATTTTTCTACTTTAGCAATGAGCAAACTTCCTTTCTCGTGCTCCGAACATTAGTTCATGAGAGGAATTTCTAGTGTAAATGTAGGACTGTCTTCCAGCTATCATTAGGAAGAAAATATGAGGAATTAGAAGTGGTTGTCGACATCTGTATCGCACAAATTAGCTAAAGTATCTACCAAATAGTGTATGAAAATGTTACTAACTGCTGAAATGTTGCAAAATTGTCTGCTATTTTGTATTATTATTTATAAATGTTACAGCTTTATTCAAAGTATACAAGTGGGGATATCGATTTTCATTTCTTACAGTACACAGGTAGCATTAATCCATAATAGTATGAAGAAAATTAAATTGGATATTGTTAGAAAATAAAAGCAAATGATTTTTTTGTTAATTACATGTCCTCAGATTTCCGCATATATTTTTAATCCACATCATCACAAGTTTATAAAGTGTGGTTTTAAAAGCTATATTTTTTCATCAAAACTTATAATTCAGAATATGCCACTTATGCTGCGTAGACAATTCTTGTTTGGACATTTCTCCACTTTTATAGAAGGGTAAGACTTTTGGTGTATATGTGGGTCATTTCTTACAACTTAAGTTTATTTTCACATTCCCTGAAGCCTTCGGACATCTAATAATTTCATGAAGATTATGATGTTTTATTCCGTATCTTATATAGTTTAAACTCCTAACAGTTTTGCATATTTATGATTTGTAGGTTTGGGAAACGAATAAGATATACTTCCCGTAAAGCCAGAGCAGATGGTCGAAAACGCGTGAAAGGTAGATTTGTGAAGAATGGTGAATCTTTTGATTACGATCCTCTTATAGCAAGAAACTGCTGAGCCAGAAGGCCTGTCTCTCTTTCCCTTACCTTTGCAACGCAAATACTATTTGGATAAGGTATCAGAGCATCCCACCTGCAAGAAACTTAAAACAATTCACACGCCATGTTCCTTTATTTAGATAACTGTATTGTTAAGCATATGGAGATAGAAGCAGTATGATTTGGACAGAAGTTCTTCCCAGCCCATTAAGACATATAGCGTTAGAGAATATAAAAAGAGGAAAAAAAATGAAAAGAAAGGAAAGGAAGGGAAAGAGAAAGATGTTCTCATACAATTGCCTTTACAAGCATCAGGTTGTGGAAGGCAGTTAAGCAATCTACCCATGGATGCAAGGCTTTCGCCTGACATTCTTAGTATTTCCTTTTTGCCAGAATTTTCTTTCAGATGGCGTACTTTTTCTGAGTGTAAAGTTTATAACGGATCTTTTTCTATATCGATGTTGTCTTGAAGTTTGTAATGCAGAAGAACGTCTTGGATCCATTTCCTTCCTGCAGATTTGAAGGAAATGCAGCCTATTTTACACAGGTACCTTCATGTGAGCAATAAAGTAAATGACTAATAAATATCTCTTATTTGTAGTGAGATGCTTAAAGATTGTATTGTCCCTTAATGTGAGAATTTATATTCATTACTTCCCATTATGTTCTTGCATTTCAAATAGCTGTATTGATTATCAAATATTAAAATTACTTAGTGGCATATGTTGGCCTTAAAGATTTTTTATTTATTGACTTCAACCTTAACTTCCTACATTTCACAAGACATGCTTTCATGTTCCCGTGAGCAATATATTTGGTTGTCAGTTTGTAAATCCCTGAATCTTGTAGCCTCACAGACATTCTCAGATATTTTCATTGTTTAAAACAAATGAGAGTTGCTAACCTCTATTCTAAAAGGATATCAAATGAAAAATTATATAAATCCCTAAAACTATAAGAAACTATTCAAACAGTGGGAAAAGACATATTACTTTTGAGCAGTGTTACCTAGGCATGTGGTACGGGTGCCAAGTGTCTAGGTGTCTAGGGGTGTTCGGCAACAAGCTCTGAAAATCCCAATACAGCGGCACAAACGTAAAATTTTTAAAATGATTATATATATATATATTATAACTCAAAATTTTAAACATTAATAATAATAAAAAAGAGAGGGGATCACCAATCCCCATTTTAAAAAAAAGAGAGTATATACCTAACTTATAAAAACTACTCATATAGGGAGTAGAAATGAGCAACAAGAGAGAAGAGAAGAGAGAGATGTACATATTGATCGTTGTTGTTGTCGCTGCTCTCCTAGTAAAATTTCGTCTATGTTTCCAAAAAAGCAACACAATTTGACAAAAAGTTCTTTGCAATTGTATTTTTAAAATGACACGACATACTTGAAGTACCATGTGTCTAATCATAATATTGATGTCACCATGACATGGTGTAGGCACGTACCAAGGAGTGTCATGTTGTGCCATGGAGTGTCGTGTCGTGTCCAAGTGTCGGCACGGCAAAATTTGGGAAAACTGAAGTGCCTAGGTAACACTGCTTTTGAGGGGTAACAATAGATGGTTAAGTACATCTAACATCCTTCCCATCTCCTCAACTTGCACCATATAGAACAATAAGGGAGGGCTTCTCAATAAAGAAAAGGTGTCACTCTTCATCCATATATGGTTTATAACTCTGCTTTTTACCAACCATAGAAAGAGAAAAAAGAACAGTCTGCATAACTAAGGGAGGAGGAAACACGGGGAATAAAATGGCCATGGATGAAATATTTATCAAATGAAGTAGTAAGTATCTATAATGTATTTTTTTTTTAAAATCTTCGAAGCCACGATATATAATTCTACAGAAATGATTCATTGTCATAAAAGGAATGTGCAGAATTGGGGGAAAACCACATTCGCTTTTCCTTCCGTCTTCAATAAATAATTTTCTCATCGGGAAAAAACGAGAAATCTTAAATCAATAAAATTAACCAAATAGTAAAAATCTAGGGAATGGAGCTTTAGGGTTTGAGAGAAAATGAATAAGAGAGACGAGAGAGAGAAGAGGAAAGGAGAATAGAATAATGACTATACCCTCTAGATCTTCTTTTATATCACTAACTAGAGAAAAACCCATGCTATGCACGGGAATGAAGGAGAAAATAAAAAATAAAATCTCTCTCCCTCAAACCTCCATTCTCCCATGTTTCTATCTCTTTCTCCCTCAAACCACCCACGACACTTCTCCCTTGTCGAGAGAGGAACAGATAAACGTTGGAGAATAATGGTTTGGAATAAGAGTGCCTATATGGAAAAACAAAATTGAAATAGAGATCAAAGAGGGGTGCCATGTAGGCATCCCTATGTCTTTAGCATATAGTATAGATAAGTTGAAAAGACATGAATGTCCGTTTGGTACATAAAAGGGAGTAGACAAATAAAATCAACTAAAGTAACTAGATGATAACGATGTAATGGGCTTATTTAGATGGCCCAATACAACAAAAATTATAGAAGTGTCCCCTTTAAGTCAGCCAACCAACTGGTAGATAGAGTTTGGTCATCTAAGTTTGTCAAGGATGAATGACAGTCTAGTCTTTCCCAGTGTGAGTGAATTCATATAGTTTGATCATCTCAACTTATCTATGATGAATGACAGTCTAGTCTCTCCCACTGTGTGAGTAATACATCTGCCAGTTGATCTTGTGTTATTACAAGTAGTAAAAATGACTTATTTGTAACCTTTCTCACCAAATGAACTTGACCTCCGTATATTTCTTTCGATCATGAAGCATCGGGTTGGATGAGATAAGGAATGCGTCTTTATCATAAGAATACAACTCCATATACGAGTGTATTTCTACAATCCCACTGAAAATATTTTTTGGCAACATGATCTCAGTTGCATGCATTGTTGTTTTGTACTCCGCCTCATTGCGCAATTTTATACCCACTAGCAGTTCTCACTCTTGTCTGATCAGTTGGTTATTTCCCTCTAAGATGTAAAATCTTGATACAAGCATCTACCTGAAGTAATTACTTGCTCTGGGTAATTCAAAGCAACAACATAATATTTGGGAATATTCCCCAATTCCTTTTAAAAATCTGTCTTGAGGTTCTTTGGCATCGGAGGGCTTTGTTGAGAAGGTAGAATGGTTGAGTTTGAGAGATGAGATGAATTTTCTCTTAAATTTATTTATTAACTTATTACTTAAAGAGGTATTGGAAACCTGCAGATTGAAGAAGGGCGATGCTGGTGGTGTGTGAATGCCCATGGTGAAAGGATCCCTTGTCCTAGAGATGTCTTATGATTTTCAAGATCCTTCTCCATTGTAGCTAAATGAGGGACTCACAGGACTTCCATTAGTTGGTTGACAACACTTCTTCTATGTGCTTAGTCTGGACAAGTGATGTTAAGGTATATTAATTTTTAATACCTACATCTTATACATTTCAGTGTTTTTCAGCAGTGTCCTTTCATTAGGTGGTAATAGATGATTCTGTTGAGAGATATGTTCTTACTTTTGTTTTAGGCTATTATATGAGATTACTTATTTAAGGGCATTTATGTCCAAATTGAAAGTTCTTTTATTTTATTTATAAATTTTTGTTTTGGTAACAGAGGGTGTCCCAAACCCTTTGAGGCAAGTACTAGTCTCTTCGGTGTCTGCACCAGCCCACTCGGACTTTTCCCTATGGACACCAGGGTAAGTTGAGGAGTGGGAGCTGAACACACAACCACAGGGAGCAAACCCGGGATGCTAGCCAACTTCACCAACCCCTGATGGGTTATTATAATAAGATACTCTAAGGGGGAGTGAGACACTTCACGTTTCCCCATTCCTCTCATATTTTTCTTGTCTTCTTCCCCTGTTCTCTATTCTTCAAACCATAACATCTATTATTCTATTACATAAAATTCAACTTGATATCAAAGCCAGGATAAAAGAACAGGATTAATCTCATTGAAAAAAAAAAAAAAATCCAAGGCGCTGATGTCACATGTCATACATGATACAACTGACATTAGTCGTACGACCAGCCCTTTTGACTTGTCTGGTTTTGCAGTGTTTTTAGGGGTACTTCCCCCTTTATTATTATTATTATTATTATTTTGAGATTAATTTTGAGCCGGAGCTCTGCTTCACAGCGTTGACGCGGAGCTCCCCTTTTTACATTATCCAAGTGGCATGTTTGTAATTACTAAAAGAGGCTGAGGCAATTTTGTAAATCACTATAATTACAAGATTGCCACCTGATAGTGCAAAAAGAGGAGCTCTGCTCAACGCCGTGAAGCAGAGCTCCTCTTTGTATTTAAACTGTATTTCTTTTGTAGATTTTATCGTGATAACTTGGATGGTTTTAAAGCCCTAAAATCAGATTCAGAAAAAAAAAACAGATTTTAATTAATATGGTGCTAGGGCTTTCTTGAAGGATGTTTGTTGGTGTTTTGTGTTTCGGATTGATGAAGTTTATGTTTTACAAGCTAATGGAAGTTGTTCCATCGCATTTGGATGAGAATCAAGTGAGTTGTGATAGTTTTTTTCTCTTCAAAGGCTACCTCCCCACTCTATGATTTGCACTTTTTTATGACCTTATTTGTTTGGTCTGCGTGGACCTGTGTTTTATGCTGTAACTTGTTGAGATCAACCTTGTTGAATATGAGTTGTAGATCCTTGTATGGGATCTTGGTTGATTTGTGTTGATCAGCCCCATTGTACTTCTTAGTGGTGCCCTTTATTCAAGAGCTCCCAAATTTTCAGTTCATCATCTAATTCCACCAAATATAAGATTGCATATTCATTTAGGTTTGTTAGCTAAAGAAATACCTTAAATGAAAGCAACAAAGGACAAGGCATGATATGGAAAGGAAGTGTCAACCTGAATAGTAGACTGAGAGGTATTGAGAAGATCCAAATCATAGTTCTATTTACAAGACTTCAAATAGAGATTGAGGATGAGATCAACACCTGAGCCTTAGGAGGTTTTGTGATGATCAGTCATTGGTTTTGTGGTCTATACACTCTTTGGCATTCTTTCAGACTTTTGTTATTCTCTTGCTTTGTTGTTGTTTAAGACATAGGTTGTAATGTATAAATTTCTTGTAAAACAATCATAAAGTTCTTTCAATTTTTCACAAGGGTCTTTTAGTCATGTCATATTATCACCAATCATATTGTTAATTTGTTGTGCTCATTATCCTTGATTATTAGAAGTCCCTTTACTCCCTTAACCTCTAGACTTTGTACCTTGTTCATCTCTTTTCAAGTCTAATCTTTGTTACTTGGCTTCAGAGTGAGATTGAGCATAACAAATTCAACCTTCATCTTCTACATGACATTTCTCATTCCTTAAAATCTCTCTCTCTCTCTCTCTCTCTCTCTCTCTCTCTCTCTCTATATATATATATATATATATTTATTTATTTATATATACAAATCATGTTCGCTTTTATTTATCTTGTTCAGTCATTTTTGCACCCGTTTAAAGTACAGATCCTTCCCAACTTAAATCTGCACCATCTTCAAGCAGCATTTTCTTTTTTTTTCTTCTTCTTCTTATCATTAAAACGATAACCACATTTCATAGATGCAATATCAAATCCCAGTCTTTGTAGTCCCATCTTGAGTTGTAGAAATTCTAGCAATGCATCACATCACTGGTGTTGTAATGGGCCTAATAAAATAAGCCTATAAAGTCCTTATGTCTTTGTGTTTTATATTCTTTGTATTAAGGGTATACATGCCCTTTCATCTTTGATTAAAAGGATATCTAGAGAGGGTGGAGACATAATTCCAACCCTACTCTTTTTTCTTTTATTCTTTTCTCAAACTCTAAAATACAAAACCTTAGATTTCTACTTGGTATTAGAGCAGACGAAGATTCAAAGGGGTTAATATACGTTTCGAAAGATCAAAGGAGACAAAACCCACAAGTGATGTTACTGGTTGTATATTTTGTAATGGAACAATATTTTTGGTTATTTGTAGTGATTTTTTCCAGTTTTTTTTATTGAGAAAATCTTGATCATGAGTTGCCCACTTGCTTGATTCAGGGAAAAAATATTTAGTTTTGAATCAAACATTTTGATAGAATTGTTTGATTTTATTTGTTGTGGAAATTGATAAGAACTAATGTCGTTGGTTGATACAGGAGTGCATGTTGAAACAAGTTTCATGTTTTTTGGTTGAGATTTGAAGGCTCTACATCAAGTTTTGTAGGGCATACATGCTATTTTTTCTGATTTTGGGCTACATGATTTTATGAAGGTGACCTTATCTGTGTGGTGATTAGTAAACAGATTTGTGTAAATTAGTCGTGCTTTTACTCTAGTTTAGGTGTTTGGAAGAACCCGGGTTAGCCCTTACCATATACGTAAGCCCTAAATTGATAGTATGTTCGGGAGTATTGGTAGTACAAGTAATCTTGGTTTTACATCTTATGTGGCTCCTCTATTGAGAACCCAAGTATGCAGATTAGTACAGTGAAATTAGATGACATATATTATCTGGAAGGAAAATAGTCACCTCCTCGGGCCGAGGAGGTGAGTTACCGTCTCATCCCCCTTTTTGGGGCCACGTGTCCTCTTTTTACTCCCATTAACTGTGGTTAAGATTCAGTCACCCCTAGAATTCACCCTTGGTTTTTAGAAAAAAATATTTTTTTTAAAAAAAACCCACAGGAGGTTAATTTTTTAACTATAGTTCAAAGGGTTTGTGAGAGCGAGGAGGAATAGTCCCCTCCTCGGCATGAGGAGGTGACTATTGCTCTATCTGGAATGGTCCCAATCGGCAAGATGTTTGTATGCAATCATGGAAAACTTAGCTATATTACAGGCAGGATTGAAGAGCCTAGTGTGATTGATCCATTACATGACAAGTGGGAATCAAAAAATTTCATTGTCATGTCCTAGGGTTTCAATATTTATGTCAGTAAGGAACTAGGGTTTCAATATTTCTACTCATGTCAATAAGCTTCTATCAACATTTAAGTGCAAGAACTGCCTATGCATAGTTCAGGATACTGTCTACCATTTATGGCACTCAGGGTTGCAACAATGCATTTTGGTTAGAGAAGATTTATACCAATGTTTTCTAATGTTGTTGCATCAAATAAAATTGAGGTACTCAATTTGAATGACTGTCAGTGGATCTATAAGAACATTAATAATGAGATGCTAGGCACATAAATGAAATGCTACTGATGCAATGGATCTATTTGGGAATATAGAGTATGTAATGACTGATCCCCCCATGACAATGGATGCACTAGGGCACTGCAGCTGATTGTAGGAAATAAGTAGATCCTATCACATATATGTTTCCAGCTCATGCGCAGTGACATATCTGTACTGCCATCCACTGTCCGTTCATTAATACCATAGGATAAAGCTTCTGAGACCACCGAGACCGTGGGCTCGGCCCTAAAATGGTCTTAGTAGCAAAGTCCTAAGATGGTCTCAGTAGCAAAGTCCGATACTATATGGAGAGGAGGCTGTTGCATACAAATATGCCGATTGGTGATAGACAAAGGTGAATCATTGTTGAAAGATAATTGAATTGGGTAGGGTTTCTTCCCTCCACCCATGAATAGAAGTAGGTAAATGTATATCCATCAATATGAGATTTGGTATAAAAGACTTTGGAGGACTAAAATTAGCCTTAAAAATAATGAAAAAAAGAAGAAGAATAAACAAGTGTTTAAATATGAGGAAGACTGTTTCAAGAGCCTTGAGCGGAACTTCCTTTTTTAGTGTAAAATCCATGACAATTTTGTAATTATAGAGATTTTTTTCCCCAAAATTATCACAACCTATCTCCATAATTAGAAGATTGTCACTATTTCTGTATTAAAAAAGGAGCTCCGCTCAAGATACTTGAAGTAGAGCTCGGCCTCATATCAAAACTCAATAAAGAAACTTCTATGTTGATAAAAAAAAATTATAGACCAAATAAAAATAATAGTTTGATTTTTTATGTAAAAATGATTTTCTTTTAATAGCACGTTTTACATTCTATCAATAGTATAATCCGCATGTCATATTTGACGGTTTTTCATGGTAACAATTGAATGACGGTGACTGACGACTAACTGACAGCATGAACAAAATTAGAGTCGAGATCATGTCCAATTGCCATTGAATTCTCCAAGTTCAATCACACTCACAGAACTCCTTTTAATTCTAGTTAAAAACTTTTAACCCTTTAAAGGTTTTTATTTTTAAAATATTTTTTCCTAAGAACCAAGATTAGATTGTTAAATCTTAAGAATTAATGAATCTTAACCACAATTAATAAGAGTTAATAGAGACATGTGTTGACATGTGGTTATCATTGAATATGGTCCTATCTCAACTAGTGGTTCCTGAGACCTATGCCTCATGAAACGGAAGGTCCTGGATTCGACCTCTCACTTTCCCTTTGGGGCCAATTCTATACGGAATTATCCTGGACTTACCTAGGGTGACGGGTTGCAGGCTCTCTCACAACCTTGGGGATTGGTCCTGACCCGAAGGGTTGGGGACACCTGAGTTACCAAAAAAAAAATAATGGTCCTCAAAATTAAAGGTAGGTACTTTTAGTATACGGCTTGCAATTACATGCGTCCTCGACTCCTTTTTTTTGGTTAAGAGTCCTCGACTCCTCGTATGTAAAGAAAAGAAAATATCTTGATTTTATTAGATTATGGTAATTTGTCTTTTGACCAAAAAAATCAAATTAATTTTAACATAAAAACAAATCAGACGGCCATGATTAAATGAACCTCTATTTGTAATGATTCTGCAATGATTGAAGCAACCTCCTCCACCCTATACATTATGCAATGATTAAAGCAACCTCTTGTTGTAATCATCATGGACTGTTTACAGGCTTTTCATTCTTTCTATCGAATTCAAACCAATGTAATGACCAAATTTGGTGCTTTGGTTGATGGGTTGAGATTTTGAAACAATCTTGCCATGACTAATATCATGATTGACAGTAATTCCAAGTTACTCATGGTTGTGTTCAATGGACGGGAAGATCCTCCTTGGTCGCTTGTAATGGGGAAATGAATCTCTTAATAAGAGATTTATATTTCTTGTGCTCAATCAAGAGTCAGGATAAGCTAGGCTTTTCAATATTAAATTATTAGGCAATACATGGGCTCCCTTTTTATATTTATTTTTAAATTCAAACATGTTTCCAAAAAGAAAAAAATGCTGGACCATTTAGTAAGTCCAAGCTCAGCCCGGTCTTGAGATCAATACTTTCAACTTAGGAATGGGCTTGTACGGCCCTTAGCCCGCCCAAGCTTGGCCCATTGATAGCCCTAACTCCACCTTGTATTTGAAGTCAAAAGAAAAGAAAAGCTATAGAAATTTCTTTAGTCTTTTTTCTTATTATAATCTGAATTTCCTTAGTCACTCTCAATCGAGTTTCCTTTTAAACATCCTTTCGTCTTGACCACGCAACTCAAATAATAATGAAAGAAGTTTTTACCAAAATAAGCCCTAGCTTTATGCAAACCTTTGGAATTGGCCCTGACTTTTCAAATTAACTTTTATAGGCCTCGGCACGTGTGTAATGCATACACGTGTATTTAACTTAATCGGTTGGACAAAAATGTCTCTGCCTACTCGTTGTCCATACCTTACATGTTTGTCTGCTCATCTCGCTTGTTACTTTTCTCATTTGCTCATTGTATGAAATCGTTGTTGCTCACGCTCCTTCAATTACACTCGTTCATATTTCTTGCAAGGAGTTGAAAAAGAAAACAAGAGTCCCATTACAGTCATTCTCTCTCACCCACTATCATCAATGTGAGGGTTCAATGACGATGAAAAAGTTTAGGCAATTTTCTCTAGAGAAGTTTGATAGAAAATGAGCTCCATTTTGCTGAAATAGTACAAGATGGAGGGGAATATTTAGGAGATGTCCTCATAGTCTCTAATAGTATGCACGATTCTTCCAATAAAGTGGTTATTAGATTGAGGGCTTCATTTGACGGAGTGATTTGGACTTTGGGAGGAGTAGCCTATGTTCCTAAGTAACGAAAGAATCTAATTTCACTTGGTCAATTAGACTTCCTGGACTGTTGCTATACAACAGAAGGTGAAATTATCAAGATTAAGCAGAGATGCTTAGTTTTGATGAATGAGAAGTGTGGTAATTTGTATCTGCTGGATAGGAATACAATTGTATGTGGAGCTATTACGGGTCTATAGGAAATCGGAAACCAAATGTTATGTAGAGGGTAGAAAGCTCACATAGAGTCTCTTTCGCAATTGATTTGGGGACGAATTTTTTGGAGGATTTCAGAAAGTAAAGAGATGGTGATGTGGCTTTAGTGGAGAGGACATGTCTAAGTCCTCGTCCGGGGTTCTGCTAAAAAGGAAGATATTTGTCAAGCTACACACGAGTTTTGACCGTGTTTGATCGAATCCGGTGGATGACTTTCTGGGGTGATTTGAGGGTGTGTTTAGATGGTGGGTCTCTTTCACAAATAATGAAGAGGCAGGTAATGTCAAAAGAGTTGTTTGCAATATTTGCAAACTTATTATAATAGGGGCTATTATATGAGATTACTTATTTAAGGGCATTTATGTCCAAATCGAAAGTTCTTTATTGAAATAAGATACTCTAAGGGGGTGTGAGACACTTCATCTTTCCCTATTCCTCTCATATTTTTCATTTATCTTCTTCCCCCTTTCTCCATTCTTTAAACCCTAACATCTATTACATAAAATTCAGCTTGATATCAAAGACAAGATAAAGATGAGGATTAATCTCTTAAAAAAAATCTCAAGGGAGACTTCACAAAGGTGTATAAGTGTCCACAACTCCTCCATTAGTTAGGCCCTTTTGGAGTGAATGTGTGGGTTTACTCTTATGGCTCCTTGCCGGTTACCATAGGTCTGATCGTATGTGTGTTTAGTGTTCCCTTACCAAAAAAAAGAAAAGAAAAAAAGAAAAACAAAGGGGGCTAATGTCACATGCCGTACAACTGACGTCAGTCGTACGACCAGCCCTTTTGGCTTGTCTAGTTTTGTACTTTTTTAGAGGTACTTCCTCTCTTTATTTAAGGGTTTCCTAGATTTATTTTTTGGATTATTTGGATGGTTTTAAAGCCCTAAAATCAGTTTTAAGAAAAAAGAAAATACAGATTTCAATTAATCTGATGTTAGGGCTTTCTTTAAGGATGTTTGTTTTTGTTTTGCGTTTCGGATCAATGAAGTTTATGTTTTAGAAGCTAATGGAAGTGGTTTCATCGCATTTCGATGATATTAGAATCAAGTGAGTTGTGATAGTTTTTTCCAGTGTTTTAAAACCCAGACCGGACCGGTGGGTCGAACCGGTTAACCCGTCACCCGGTTACCATAGTGGGTTGGGTTGGTCTCTTGATGGGCTGAATACCAAACCCGGGGTGACCCAGTGAAAACCGTCCAAACCGGCGTGACCCGGTCGGTTTTTGGTGAACCGCCCGGGTCATGGAAAAATGTATTTTTTGTCATATTTATTCCAAAATAAAATATATTAATCAAAAATAGGAGTTTTAAAACAAAACCCTAGAGAAAAAACAAAGACTACGTAAGAAAAAGAGGAGATTGGAGATAGAGAAAACTGAAAAATCAATGAGGTGAGATCAAAACCATTTTTTTTTTTTTTTGATTTGAAGTATTCATATATGTTGGATAATTTTAGAGGACTTGGTCAACCATAAACTAGTTTTTAGGATTTCAGAAAAAGGATAACATAGTTTGATACTTTATTTTATGCAACATAATTGGATACTTTATTTTATGTAAATAAACTGCTGTTTTTCGTAGCTTAGATAAAACCTGGATTATGCTTTTATTTTTGATTGATAGGAGTTGACTATGTTCATTTTTTTGTTAGAATTGTGCAATGATGAACTTTCTTGTTAATCAACATGTTAGCTTCTTTCTTATTTAAGTTATGTATTATTTTAATCTCTTGAATCACCCAAAAAATTATATCTCTCGAACCAAATCTTGAAATAAGAAAGAAATATTAATATTAAATATTTTTATGGCATTACTTAATGTCATTGGGTCAACCCGATTGACCCGACGGTCCGACCGGTTTGGACCAACCCGCCCCCTTGACCGGGTTAGTGTCCGGTCTGGGTTTTAAAACATTGGTTTTTTCTCTCTCCAAAGGCTACCACCCTCCTCTAAGATTTGCACTTTTTTTATGACCTTATTTGTTTGGTTTGTGTGGACCTATGTTTTATGCTGGAACTAGTTGAGATCAACCTTGTTGAATATGGTTGTCTGATCCTTGTATGGGATCTTGGTTGATTTGTGTTGATCAGACCCATTGTACATCATAGCGGTTCCCTTTCTTCAAGAGCTCCCAATTTTTCAGTTCATCATCTAAACACACCCAAGATAAGTTTGCATATTCATTTAGGTTTGTTAGCTAAAGAAATACTTGAAATGAAAGTAACAATGGACAAGACATGATATGGAAAGGAAGTGTCAACCTGAATAGTAGATCGAGAGGTACTGAGAAGATCCAAATCATAGTGCTATTTACAAGAATTCAAACAGAGGTTGAGGATGAGATCAACACTTGGGCCTTAGGAAGTTTTGTGATGATCAGTCATTGGCTTTGTGGTCTATACACTCTTTGGTATTATTTCAAACTTTTGTTATTCTCTTGTTTTTTTTTGTTTTTTTTGTTTAAGACATATGTTGTATTGTATAAATTTCTTGTAAAACAATCATAAAGTTCTTTCAATTTTTCACAAGGGTGTTTTAGTTATGTAATATTATCATCAATCATATTGTTAATGTGTTGTGCACATCATCTATGATTATTAATAGGAAGTCCCTCTACTCCCTTATCCTCTGGACTCTATATCTTGTTAATCTCTTTTCAAGTCTAATCTTTATTACTTGGCTTCAGAGTGGGATTGAGCATAACAGATTCAACCTTCATCTTCCTACATGACATTTCTCATTCTTTAAATTTCTCTCTCCCTCTCTCTCTCTCTCTATATATATACAAATCATGTTTGCTTGTATTTATCTTGTTCAGTCATTTTTGCACCCGTTAAAAGTACAAGTATAGACCGTTCCCATCTTAAGTCTGCACCATCTTCAAGAAGCATTTTTTTCTCTTCTTCTTATCATTAAAACGATAACCACATTTCATAAATGCAATTTCAATTCCCAGTCTTTGTAGTCCCATCTTGAGTTGTAGATATTCGAGCAATGCACCACATCACTGGTGTTGTAATTGGCCTAATAAAATAAGCCTATAATGCCCTTATGTCTTTATGTTTTATATTCTTTGTATTGAGGGTATTTGTGCCCTTTCATCTTGATTAAAAGGACATCTAGAGAGGGTGGAGACATAATTCTAACCCTACTCTTTTTTCTTTTATTTTTTTCTCAAACCCTAAAATACAATACCTTAAATTTCTACTTGGTATTAGAGCAAACGAAGATTCAAAGGAGTTAATATACGTTTTGAAAGATTGAAGGAGACAAAACCCACAAGTGATGTTATCAATTGTACGGTCTCCCTTGGTCAGATTTTTTCTATGGAACAATATTTTTGGGGATTTGTAGTGATTTTTACATTTTTTAATTGAGAAAATCTTGATCATGAGTTGCCCACTTGTTTGATTCAAAAAAAAAAATCAGTTTTGAATCAAACATTTTGATGGAATTGTTTGATTTTCTCTGTTGTGGAAATTGATAAGAACTAATGTGGTTGGTTGATACAGAAGTGCATGTTGGAACAAGTTTCATGTTTTTTGGTTGAGATTTGAAGGCTCTACATCAAGTTTTCTTGGGCATACATGCTATTTTTTCTGATTTTGGTATGTTTGAGCTACATGATTTTATGAAGGTGACCTAATCTGTGTGGTGATTAGTAAGCAGATTTGTGTAAATTAGACGTGTTTTTACTCTAGTTTAGGTGTTTGGAAGAACTCGGGTTAGCCCTTACCATATACTTAAGCCCTAAATTGATAGTATATTTGGGAGTATTGGTAGTACAAGTAACCTTGGTTTTTCATCTTATGTGGCTCCTCTATCTGAGAACCCAAGTATGCAGATTAGTACAATGAAATTAGATGACAAAAATTATCTGGAATGGTCCCAATCGGCCAAAATGTTTGTCTGCAATTGTGGAAAACTTAGCTATATTATAGGTAGGATTGAAGAGCCTATTGTGATTGATCCATTACATGACAAATGGAGATCAAAAAATTTCATTGTCATGTCCTAGGGTTTCAATATTTCTACTCATGTCAATAAGCTTCTATCAACACTTGAGTCCAACACTGCCTATTCATAGTTCAAGATACCGTGTCTTAACACCACTCATGGCACTCAGGGTTGCAACAATGCATTTTGGTTAGAGAAGATTTATATTTTAAACCAATGTTTTCTGATGTTGTTGCATCAAATAAAGTTGAGGTACTCAGTTTGAATGACTCTCAGTGGATCTATAAGAACATTAATAATGAGATGCTAGCCACATAAATGAAATGCAGGGGATGCAATGGATCTATTTGGGAATAGAGAGTATGTAATGGTTGATCCCCCCACGACAATGGATGCATTAGGGGACAACAGCTGATTGTCGAAAATAAGTAGATCCTATCACCTGTTTCCAGCTCATGCACAGCGGCGAATCTGTATTGCCATCCATGGTCAGTTCGTTAATACTAGAGGAGGCTGGTCTTTCATACAAATATGTTGATTGGTGATAGACAGAGTGAATGGTTGTTGAAAGATAATTGAATTGGGTAGTGTTGCTTCCCTTCACACATGAATAGAAGTAGGTAAATGTATTCTCATCAATATGAGACTTAGTATAAAAGACTTTGGAAGACTAAAATTAGCGGTAAATATAACAAATGAAAAAAGAAGAATAAACAAGTGTTTAAATATGAGGCAGAGCTTTGTTTCAAGAGTCTTGAGTGGAGCTCCATTTTAGTGTAAAATCCGTGTCAAATTTGTAAATGTGGAGATTTATCTTTTATAAAATTGTCACTACCTTTTTCCATAATTAAAAGATTGCCACCACCATTATGCATTAAAAGGGGAGTTCCGCTCAAGACACTTGAAGTAGAACTCCACCTCACTTTAAAACTCAATAAAGAAAGCTTCTATCTTTCAAAAGCTATCTTGTATTAGATTTTTTTTTTTTTTTATAGACCAAATACAAATAGTAGTTTGATTTTTAAGCAATTTTTTTTTTTCTTTTGGAGCACGTTTTTCATTCTCTCAAGTTTGATCTTATCCCGCATGATGTCGTATTTGCTGGTTTTCTTAGTTATATGTTAACAATTGACTGTCGACTTCTGACAGCATGAGCAAAATTAGAGTTGGGATCATGTCCAATTACTACTAATGAAAGCCGGGGCGGGGGAGGCCTACGTGGCAGTCTGGGAGCGATTTTAGGAGAGTTTCAAAACAAAGTTGTTCATGTTAAAAGACGTGTCCTTCCAGTAGAAGTTAAGAGACGTGTCCTTTCAGTAAGGGATTTTAGAAGAGTATCAAAAAAAAGTTGTTCATGTTAAGAGAGTGTCCTTTCAGTAGAAGTTAAGAGACGTGTCCTTTCAGTAGTAAGTAATTAGAAGTTTACAGTGGAGAGACATACCGTATTCATGAACCCTCTCAACAAAGACACATTTTGGGTATCGAACTGTTTTAAGTCTCTCTTCCATTGAAGTTTGTCATCAACTTTCATTCGTTAATGGAGGTAAGGATGCCAATGACATTTACACACAAAAGGGACTCATCAATGGAGAGAGAAGGAAGGCTAGAAGTCCTTTTAAGAGGGCAAAGGAGAAGATAGAGGAGTGTCTTTATAACGACACAAACAGGTGTGTCGATTGCGATAGGAGGCGAAATGGGTAAGAGGGTGAAGATATATATATTGTGTCCCTTGGGAAGCGACACAATATATATATATATATATATATATATATATATATATATATATATATATATATATATATATATATATATATATGCGAAGGATTACAAGCATAGCAAAAGAAAACCTCTGCTAGCTGTTGGAACAGATGCCAACAAGTGTGCCATCGTTGGCCATGAGCGTGGAACAAACCAGATAAATTCCTTAAATGTCTGCCCACGCATCATGCAATGAGTGGTGCCCGATTGTAAAACTCAGGCATTCAACGTGTTGGATCATCTGATTACTATTGTAAGAACGATCATTATTTGCTCTTTCATTTGCTCACTTTTACTTGATTTCTAATTCTGATTCCAACATAAATATCATTAGTATTGCTGTTGTGTGGGCTTCTATTATTCTTCATTTCTCAATGATAATGCAATTTCAGATGATTGATGGAAACAATTTCAGTCGGGAGACATAATATATACACAAAATTGTTGTTAGAGGATTGGCCTGGCAGACTAAGAAATCATTTGGCGTTTCAAATTGCAGCATGATAAGTGGCATTTCCAATACCGGAACACCATGTTGCCATGGAATCTCACATGTGGCAAGTTGACTTTGTAAGGATTGGATTTTTTCAGGTATGATACTTCTACTGTATAATATGACTTTGAATGAATTGTCATAGAACTTTCATAACTACTTCTTTCTTTCATTTGAAAAACATATAATTTACATTCTCAATTTTTGTAATATGAATTTGATTTGGTCAAACAGTATTTTATTATCATTCTTTTTACATTTGCAATTTTTACTGTATTTACAGTTAATCAATTTAAGATTACTATATATGTTTAAATTAAATTATTTTTTTATTCAAAATTTCCGTGCATCGCACGGGTCTCTTACTAGTTGCCATTGAATTCTCCAAATTCAATCACACTCACAGATCCCCTTTTAACTCTAGTTAAAAACTTCTAACCCTTAAGGTTTTATTTTTTAATATATTTTTTTTCTAAGAACCAAGGTTAAGATTGTTAAATCTTAAGAACTAGTGAATCTTAACCACAGTTAAAAAGAACTAATAGAGACATGTGTTGACCTGTGGGTGCCATTGAATATGGTCCTAACTCGCAAAATCAAAGGTGGGTACTTTTAGTATATGGCTTGCAATTACATGGGTCCTTGACTCCTCGTATGTAAAGAAAAGAAAATAGCTTGATTTTATTAGATTATGGTAATTTGTCTTTTGAACCAAATAAATCAAATTAATTTTAACATAAAAACAAATCAAACGGCCATGATTAAATCAACCTCTATTTGCAATGACAACCTCCAACAATCTCCTATAGATTATGCAATGATTAAAGCAACCTCTATTTGTTGGGTTACTAAGGGTGGGCGCATTATTTCATTATTTGTAATCATCAATATGGATTGTTTACACAGGCTTTTCATTCTTTATATCGAATTCAAACCAATGTAATGGCCAAATTTGGAGCTTTGGTTGATGGGTTGAGATTGTGCAACAATCTTGGCTTGACTAGCATGATGATTGATAGTAATTCCAAGTTACTCATGGTACTGTTCAATGGACGAGAAGATCCACCTTGGTCGATTGGTAATGGGGGAATGAATCTCTTAAGAGATATTTATATTTCTTGTGCTAAATCAAGAGTCAAGACAGCCTAGGCCTTTTCAATATTAAATTATTAAGCAATCTGCTCCCATTTTTAAATTCAAAAATGTATTCAAAAAGAAAAAAATGCCCAAGCTCAGCCCATTGATAGCACCAACTCCACATACTTTCAACTTAGGAGTGGGCTTGTACAGCCTTGGTCCATTGATAATTTGATAGCCCCAACTCCACATAAGTATTTTTTTTTTGGTTTGAACACATAGGTTTTTAAAGGCAAAAGAAAAGTCGTAGAAATTTCTTTAGTCTTTTTTCTTGGGAATCTGAATTTCCTTAGCCACTCTCATCAAGTTCCTTCCAAACGTGCTTTCGTCTTGAGACTCTTGGAACACGACACCTCGAATAATAATGAAAGCGTGTGGAAAAGTCAACAATATAGGAGCAATGTATAATATGTGGATCTGAGTGAACATGAACAATTTTTCACGGTGGTAATAAGAATAAGAGAAATGCTGGGCAGAGTCTCATAAACGATACAACCTCGTTGCTGTACTTGTTGTTCTTCTCCGTGGTCCATGCAAGAAGATCATAGATAGGATGATGACTTTTGTTCTTCTCCCTCCCCAAACAATCTTACGATTGCTACTACTACTACTAGTGTTTCTACTCCTTTTAATTTACCAGAGCCTCCCCTGCAACGCCCAATTTTTTTTATACAAGTTTCCCGGATGGAATTGTTCCGCGGCTTCAGTAAACTACACAGAATATCGGCCCTTCGAAAGGAATCTCAATCTCCTCCTCCTCGAATCAATTTACAACGAGGGTTGGGACTCTGGCTTCTATAAAAACACAGAAGGAGAAGACCCAGACAGAGTGTACGGTCTCTTCCTCTGTAGAGGTGATGTTAGTTTTGATGTCTGCCAGAATTGCACTAAGGATGCAACCCAAAATATCGTAAAGCAATGTCCGGGACAGAAATCGGCAATTATATGGTACGACGAATGCTTGATCCGCTACTCCAACACATCTTTCTTCTCCATCATGACAGAAACACCCGGACTGTTTATGTGGAACACCCAGAATGTATCAGAGCCAGATCGCTTCAATAAGACATTGTCAGATATGTTCAAGGTTCTTGCTAACCAAACCGCTTTCGATCCTTCTATTCCAATGTATGCAACCGGACGAATTGAAGTTTCCAATTTCTCAGATTTTGAGAAGCTATATGGCCTTGCTCAGTGCACGCAAGATTTATCTAGACCTGACTGCTACAGATGCCTTGGAAATGCTATTTCCACATTACTAGAGTTTTGCTATGGAATGAAAGGGGGAAGGGTGCTTGGACCGAGCTGTAGTGTAAGGTACGAGGTGTACCCTTTTACAGAGGACCCCAAAGTAGCAGCACCACCTCCAACTCTCATCGACCGTAAGTATATCTCGCAACGGTGAATCCCACTTCTTAGCCTTTTTATTTTGTTGAAAATCTGCCATTTCCCTTTTACAACGGACCCCAAAGTAGCAGCACCTGCTCCAACTAACACCACTCCCATCGACGGTTACGGTTAGTATCTCGCATCAGTGAATCCAGTACTTAATTTTATGGATTTACTCGCTTTAATCGCCGTCTTCTATTAACATTATCATTACAGTATGTACTTCGCAAAATTAGTATTATCTTTTGAGAATTGATTACCTTACCCCTAGGTACGTTATATATATATATAATAAAAACGTATTCTCTTTCCTTGTCCCTTTTAACACCTATTTAACCTTGATTAAGCTTAACTAAATTAAAATTAAGATTTTTTTATTCTTCTCAAAACATAAGGTTATATTGCTTAATCCTAAAGGTGAGTTAATCTTAACCACAGTTGGATGTTAAAAAGTGGGACGTGGATTAACGATAACATAAGTTAAAGAAGTTTCCTTTTAATTTCTTCTTTGAAAATCTATCGGTTCCTGTTGGGCGACTTTTCCAGCCGCCACTTGAATCTCAACTCTAGGAATAGGATTTTCGTCTCGCCCTCACGAAGGAGTCCAGGTCTCTCGTTGAGATCAAAGTGAAGGGAATGGATTTCGTTGGCACTCCCATCGACGGTTTGTATCTCGCATCGGTCAATCCAATACTAAATTTTATGGATTATGCTAACTTTAATCGTGTCTTCCATAAGCATTAGTGCATCTGTGCATGGGATTTCAGGTGGGGCTCACATTCGCATGGTAGGGCCCACCTCCGTGCACGGTCTTGATGGTTTGGACCCTATTTGTGGTCTCAAAATCATTTCCCTAAGTATTATGTACTTCAAAAAATTAGTATTATCTTTTGTGTAATGATTAGTGTACCTAGGTTACAGTAGGTCCTCTTATAATTAATATTCTATAACCTAATAATCTCTAATAATTAATAAATTTGTTAGGAATCAACTTAGTTTTATAGTGTATAATTAATAATCTTTTATACTTGCAATTTGATAGTTTTTTAAAAAAGTTCTAGTATATTATTAATTATAAGAGAGGTTATTATATTATATTAGTACATAATTATATGAATCTTATAAACACTTTATGATGGTTTAGGAATTAGGGAGAAAGAGATAAAATTATTTTAGATATTTTGATTATGTATAATAAATTGTCATATATATTATAAAGTTTTAGATATTTTACAAAGAAAATTTTTAAAAAAACCATTGTACGAAGACTTTAAAATAATTAACAAAAGTTAAAGGAGACTCCTATCAAAAAGAGAGTTCAAAAGAATTTTCTATCTTCCTAAAATAAATGATTTTCTTCTCTTTGAAAAATGTGTTAACATTACCAAATCGAAAAAAACAATGAAAAGAGAGAGTAAAAGAGGATAAACCAAGGGGAGGAGAAGATTTCAACAACAACAAAAAAAAAAAGACGAAAAAAGTTTACATTCGAAGAAAAGAAGAACAAATCTAGTTTTCTTTCTCATTATGTCATTGATCATGTTTAGGTAAACTTTTGATTTGAGTTATTTTATTTATCTTTTCTCCTGAGAAACTTCATGAATAAATCTGAATGTCATTAGCTTGTCCAATGGGCTAGCACAATTTTTTTTTTTGGATTGCTAACCTTATACATTTGTATCTACATGAAGCTTATATGGAAAATAAAATACATTCAAAAGAAATTATGAAAATAAAATTTTTGATAGATTAATATGCTGATTCTTATATATAATATTCTCTTACAATTAATATAATTTCTTTCCACCAAGGTTATTAATTACAAAAGGTTCTACTGTATATACATATAACGTACTCTCGTGTCCTTGTGTCTCTTTTAGCACCCCTTTAACTAGGGGTTTATTTGAACCGAGATGGCTCAAAGTTTGGCTCGGCTCGGCTCAGCTCAAAAAAGCTTGGCTTGAGCTTGAAAAATAGGTTTGATCAAGCCGAGCCGAACTATTTTTTGAGTTTGAAAATGTATTCAAGCCGAGCTCGAGCCAAGGCCTGTTTGATTCGGTTCGGTCCGATTGAGGCTCGGTTCGGCTCAACTTGAATATTATATAAAAAATAATATTATCTATATATATATCAGTATTATATATATGTAACATAATTATTATATATATAAATAATATAATTATTATATATATATATATATAATAAAAATATTATTATTTTTATTTAAAAATTATTTTTTAATAATTCGATCCGAGCTCAAGCTAAGCCGAGCTCGGCTCGAGCCTAACCGAGCATGTTTGAGCCAAGCTGAGCTCGAACATAGATGAAAAAATTTAAACCGAGTCGAGCTCGAGCTTAGATGAAAAAATTTCAAACAAAGCCGAGCAAAGCCAAGCCGGGCTCAAATACACCACTACCTCTAACTCTAATTAAGTTTTACTATATCAAAGTTAAGATTTTTCTTTTTTCTTCAAAAAAAATAGGTTGGATTGATTAATCATAAACGCGAGTGAATCTTAACCACGGTTGGTGAATGTTAAAAAGTAGGGTGTGGATTAACGAAAACTGGATAAAACAGTCGGGTAAGTTGAACATTTCCCTTTTCCAGCCGCCAGTTGAGTCCCAACTCCTTGCGAAGGAGTCCTGGTCTCTCGTTGAGATCGAAGTGAAGGGAATGGATTTCGTCTTCATTTATGTTTGGCCACTGTCCCACTGGTCAACACGCGATTATTTGGACAACTTTTAACTATGATTAAGATTCACTAAACCTTAGGTTCAATCATGTAACCTTGATTTTTAGTAAAACTTAACTGCAGGTATTAAAATTTCATAATCTAGATTCAAAGCTCAGGGGAGAGGGAGGGGTGGAGCTGGGCTCTATAGCTCTCATAAACTTTGGAGAAAAAAATATATTCCTTACCAATGGATACAAACAGGGGAACTTGGCCCTCCAAAAAAAACTTTCGGGGCTGCACACCCGAACCCCCATTGTTAGCCCCCTGCAAAAGAACCCTGGCTCTGCCCCTGGCTGTACATATGATTATAATTGGCAGGGAAGGAGTTGGGATCCGACATCCATTGGAGGTAGGAGTGTAATCGAGCCGAGCTGAGCCAAGCTTGGCCCTGCTGGCTCGGCTTGAAATGTAAAAATCTAGGCTCGAACTTGGCTCGGTTTGAAATGTAAAACTCTAGGCTCAACCCTAGGGGTGGGTGAATCTTAACCACAATTAAGAAGAGTTAAAAGGGACACATGATGACATCAGTGGCGTAACCGTAGATAATTTCAAGTATAATAGATAGATGAGTGTCTCATTTGACACCCCTTAACTGTGGTTAAGATTCACCCACTCCTATAGTTCACTCACCTATCCTTAGTTTTTAGAAAAAAATATTAATTTTCTTAAATCCTAGTTAAAATTCAATAACTCGTAGGGTTAAATTTTTTTTTCAATTTTTTTTCTAAAAAGCAAGGATAAGTGGGTGAATCCTAAGGTCCTTGGTTATAGAAATATGACATAGGATCATTTTGAAAACCAAAAAGCTTAGGAGCATTTGGGTATAGAAAAGAAAGGGGGCAAGGGGCGCCTAGGGCTATAAACAGAGCAGATTCGGAGCGAATAGTGGTATATTCGAATTTGTATCCGATTATATATTCGGATATCCGAATCCGAATAAATATCCGGCGGATAGGGAAATATGATATTCGTATCCGACTCCGATTAAAATATTCGGATTCCGATAGTATCCAAATTATCCGATTATTTTTTTTTAAAATTAAAAAATATAAATTAATATTAAAAAAATGTAAAAATATATAAATTTTAATTTAAAAAATATATTTTAAAGGTTATATTAATTTTATAAATTTAAAATATATTATTTATATATATTATATAATTGGATGGATATTTATCGGATCGGATATACCAATTCCGAATTCGTATCCGACTAAACGGTTTCAGATACAAATGGGATACAGATAATATCCGCATCTATTTACAGCCTTAGGGATGCCCTTGGCGAGACGTTTTTCTTTCAGAACATTTTTCTAAGAAAGTGAGGAGTACGGTTACGCCATTGAGGTCACCAAGTGTCCCTTTTAACACACCTTAATTGTGGTTAAGATTTACCCACCCCTAGGGTTCACCCACTTATCTTGGTTTTCAGAAAAAATATGATTTTTCTTTTAACCCTAGGAGTTAGTGAATTTTAACCGGGGGTAAATTTTTTTTTTTTTCTAAAAACAAAGGATAAGTGCGTGAACCCTAGGGGTGGGTGAATCTTAACCACAGTTGAAGTCCGATTACGCCCTAGAGGTTGCCATATGTCTCTTTTAACACCCCTTAATATTTTAAAGAAAAAATATTAATTTCTTAAAACTCTGGTTAAAATTATTAAGTCCTAAGATTAATTTTATTTTTTCTAAAAACCAAGGATATGTAGGTGAACTTTAAGGGTGGGTGAATCTTTACCATAATTAAGGAGTGTTAAAAGGGAAACATGGCGACCTCAAGCGGTAGAGAATTTCAAGTCAGAAAGATAGATTCAAGTGTTTGCCTTATATAATTATTATGATTAGGGTAGTTTAGAAATTATGATAAAAACCAGCCTACGTTTTCAAGGGGGTATTCTCGTTATATATAAGAATACTAGTGTTTTGAAAATCGGACCGGCCGGTTGAACCGGTGCAATCAGGAATCAGCCACCTCTGCGGTGTTTCAAAAATCTCCAAAATAGGCCTCTTTTAAAAACCAGCACGAAAATCGGGAACCAAGAGAACCGGCGATAAAACCGGAAGAACCGGCCATAAAAAAAGGAAGATAACAAAAATAATTTTTTAACAATAAAAGGACAAGGTTGAACCGGTTCCACCGGAAACCCGCCACTTAGCCGATTCGACCGCTGGTCCGGTTATGAAAACAATGGAAAGTACTGTCGTGTCACTCAAAAAGCAAGTCAGGGTTAAGATTTCTACTCTTTTGCAAGTTCTGCTTTTTTATTTTATTAGTTTATATCTAATACCGGGCCAATCCGGTATACGTTTGGCCCCGGACCCATTTTATCACGAGCAGTGCTTAGCAGACCCATGGGTCCCGTTTCATATCATACCCCGCTCGAGTCATTTTTAACACTCATTTAACCCTAGTTAAGCTTAACTAAATTAAAATTAAGATTTTCTTTTTTTGAAAAACCATGATTGGATTGGTTAACCTTGGGGGTGAGTGAATCTTAACCACAGTATGTGAGTATTTAAAATTGGAGCGTGGACCAATGAATACAGGTCATTCTGTTGTATAATGGGATCCACGGGTCTGTTAACTATTTTCTTTTATCAAATTGCTTTTTATTTTGGAAGGTAAGCTGTGGGGTTAGGTAGCCCCCTACCTGAGAAACATAGGCAGTATTCATTCCCAAGTCCCTGTATGACGCCAAGGACTTTACCAGCTAAGCTAGCTGGCACCCATTCCTTTTATCATTATTTGCTTGCATCTTAATCGTTACATGTTATTTTCAAACTATATTGACTACTTTTTTAAATTGGAAAATCAAATCATTGCTTTTAGGAGGAAAAGGAAAGAGCACATCAGCGATTATAACCGGCAGCAGTGTATCAGCATTTCTATTGGTAGCTCTATTGGGTTCTTGCATCTACTACAAGTTGGGACGGAAAGGACCACAAAATGGTCTGTAACTTTATCTTTCTAACCATGAGAAATGCTAGCCCCACTCTCAAACTTCCCAAGTCTCAAGGTGGTAGTGATAAGTGTTGTTACATCACCTGATTACCTTGGGTAGTGATAAGTGCCGTTACATCACCTAATTACCTTGAAAATCGCTTTACTTTTTAATCAATTGAAAGGGTAACAATGCCACGTGGTGCTGCCACCGTGAGACTTTTGGATAATTTTTGAATTATGAGACTGGGGCTAACACTTACCGCTATTAGTTCATCGTGCATGTGTAAGCATATTCTTCAATCCTTATTTATGACAAATTATTTTAAAAAAAAACATATTATAGAGGGTGAAAAGAGTGAGTAAGGGGTATTTTGGAAAACAAACATAGGCATTTAATACAAGAGGCATTCAAAAGATCAATTAATAGGGGTATTTTGAAAAATAGAAAATTTACTTTTAACAGGGATATTCTAAGAAATTAAAAAAAAAGTAATAGGGACATTCAAAAAATCGAAAAGTACATACGCGAAAAGATAAATTAATTGTGGTATTTTGATTAACATGGGCATTTCAAGAATAATAGGAGCATTTTGGGTAATCGAAAAAATTTAGACATTTAATACAGAAGCGGTGGACAAGTATTTAATAGAAGTATTTTGAAAAATAAAAATTTAATTTACATGCATGAGTATTCTTTCTAGGAAACAAAATCTTTAATCAATAGGAATATTTCAGAATTCAAAAAATATGGAAGCAAAAAAATAGATTAATAGGGGTATTTTGAAAAATAAATTTTTGATTAAGAGGGATATTCTAGGAAATTAAAAACAATAGTTAATAGGGGTATTTTAAAAATCAAAAATTGTACTATCGAGATATATAAACAAATCTTAACAAGGGTATTATGAGAAACAAATCTTAAGAATGAGGGATTATAGGAAGAAAAATATCTTAAGAAGGAGTAGTATGAGAAACAAATCTTAAGAAGGGTATTAGAGGAAATCAATCTTATTAAGAGATATTATAGGAAAGAAATATTTAGGAGTGATATTATGAAAAAAAAATCTTAGTAAATGGAAATTATGGGAAACAAATCTTAAACAAAAATTATCTCTTTTTTGCAACCCTCTCTTTTCTAAGGTAATACTGTAATAGATAATAGATAACCATAGATTAACTACGAATAGGAGCTCCGGTTAAAGAGATAAGGAGAGCAACCCAAAATATGTCTTATGGAAAGGTTAGTTTGGTAATTACAAATATAAAAGAAGGATAGTTTTATTCACTAATTTTTTTTCTATAATTACCCAACTACCCGTCTAATGGCATTTCTTTTGGGTTGCTCCGGCTATGACTTCAACTAGTCATAGTTAATGATCTCTTTAAAAATTAATAGGAAATCATTATATTCTTTTAATTAAAAACATAACAGTGTTGGTCAGGCGAAGATTCATTGGAAGTATAATACAAGGCTAGACCAGTGTTAGGTTCTATGCCCTAGCTCATCTATATAACTATTTGATTGGACCTGGCCTAACCCGGTCTAGGCCCTCTGCCTGTCTGGCCCATTGAGACCCTAAGCAGGCTCACCAAATCATACCACAACTCAGCCTCTCGTTTGGATTGTAGATGTGCAGAATGAAACCAGCCAAGAAGTTCAATTACTTGATTTGGGAGCAGGAACTAGCAGCGAATTCTCAAATGGAAGTTTACAAGGAGGGGATAATGTGAAATCTCAAGAGTTGCCTTTGATCCATTTAGATATTGTCCAAGCAGCTACAGATCATTTCTCCAAAGAAAATAAGCTTGGAGAGGGTGGGTTCGGCCCCGTATACAAGGTAATGAGTCACATTTTTGGGAGCATTAGAATCCTTGAGTTGCTCTTTGTGTATACTAAAATGTGGATGTGCTTTTCTAATTGTGGGAATTGCTTTCAGGGCATATTAGTTGATGGAAAGAAAATTGCAGTGAAGAGGCTCTCAAGGACTTCTGGGCAAGGACTACAAGAGTTCAAGAATGAAGTTATATTAATCGCCAAACTACAACATAGGAATCTTGTGAGACTCTTGGGTTGCTGCATAGAGGGAGATGAAAAACTTCTAATCTATGAATACATGCCCAACAAAAGCCGCGATTATTTCCTATTTGGTTTGCTCCTCAAAACATCAAGGCACCTCCTCCTATAAACATAAAATTCCAAAGATAATAACACTCTTCACTTTCTTTTTATCATTGCCAGATCGAACTAGGTGTGTAGAACTTGATTGGAAAAGGCGGCTTAACATTATCAATGGAATTGCTCGCGGCATTATGTATCTGCACGAGGATTCTCGACTCAGAATCATTCATAGGGACCTTAAAGCTAGCAATGTTTTGCTGGACCATGAAATGAACCCAAAGATATCAGACTTTGGATTGGCTAGGATTTTCGGGGGAAATCAAAGTGATGCTAGCACTAATAGAATCGTTGGAACATAGTAAGTACATTCCTTCGGTTTTTTCTGAGTAAAAGTTTTCTTTCTTAACAATAAATTATATCTTTATTTGCATGCATGCGTTGTGTATAGTAATCATATGCATTAGAAGTGTTTAAGAATGTTTCAAATTAATGCATAAAATACTTGAGAATTTGGAGTTCTTTGCATCGTCACTTCTTATCTTAGGGAACATGTTCTTACACTCGATAGCAATCTCATGAAGTCAAGGTAGTTATGGCACATTGAATAGGCCTCAGATTCTCTCTGGCGAAGCCAGAAAGGCTCCTCTCGAGTGTCCACAAAAAAGAGGACATGTCCCGTGATTTTGATTTCTCCATACACTAAAGGTCATGTGGCGATATATGGGTGAGAAAAAGGGGAAGAGATATCAGGTGAAGAGAAGTCAAAATCATGGGGAGAAAATGAACTGACTTCTCCCCTTTTTCATGCCACCTGTCACATGATGTATGGATGCCCGAGACCACCTTTTTGGCTTCGCCAGAGAAAATCTTGAGCCCATTGAATAAGGATGAGCAAAGAGTACTGACCGTTGTCTAAATGTGGTAGAAAAAGCACCACATCAACCCATGTTTTGCACCCAGTCTTAATTTGACAGTGGTCACAATATTATTGGCTAACATGACACCTTCTCCACTACATTTGGGCAGGAGTGGGCACTGTTGCTCATCCTTTCTTGACTAATAGAGATTAAGGTTATTAATTAACACCTTTCTAGAACTCAATGTGAAGCAACGTTTTATTTTTCTAAACCCTCCAAGAGGGGAGAGGGCAACTTGATAAAATAATAGACAAAGATTACAATTAGGTAGGGGACATCAAAGCCATAGCCAACTACAGTGTAGGTACAACGATGCATGTCTTAACCAAGAAGACATGTAACTTTACTCTTGGAATTGTGTAGGTTTTCTTATGTCTTTTTAGTCTTCTTTGAGAAGTATCATTTGTTGATACAGTAACGTATTTTTTTACTTCTTATTTTTCTTTGAGATTACCAACTGAAAACCATCCTCAAGCGAATTCTTTGCTAAGATTATCATTCTCAATTTGAAAACCATCCTCAGGTGAATTCTTTGCTAAGATTATCATTCTCAATTTGCAGTAGTTGAATCAGTTTGTTACTTTTTAGTTAGTTTCTTTGGTGTGGCAATATTAGCATTTAATTTTTACATGAAATCTTACATTCTCAGATAAATACCTCCTTCACCAGAACTTCATAAGTCGAACATTTGGCTATAAGTGTGACACTGCTCATAATGCCCCATCTTCTCTCGTCTCCATTAGCCCCTTGTATAGCGAGGGAAAACAATAGGGAGCACTCCTTGCATAATAATGGTCAATATAGTCAATCTTTCAAGCCCTGCACCTATAAACATTGTTACCAAGTCTTGAGAATTATTCATCTACGAAAAATTTCAAAAAGGTAAAATTCATAAATATATCAAAATAATATTGGAAAGTTTATGAAAAAATATAAAATAAGATTACTAATTAAAAAAATTATAAACACATATTTCTTATATTAAATATTAATTAAGTGCGTTTTCAAAAAGTCGTGAATAATTTGTATTTAATTCGTAAAATTCACTTTTTTTAAAAAAATTCGTGAGTACTTCATTAATTAATTGTTCAAATAAAAAGTCACATATTATTCCGGACTTTAAAAAAAAAACCAGAGAACTATGTCACCATGCCTATAAAGTGATGAGTTGGGAGGAGGGTTTTAAATCTATTCATTACAACTGAATTCAGATTATCATAACCTAATGAAAGTGATCATAAGAGCTCCTAGAAATGCCCCAGGTGAGTATCATGCATATTGGGTGGATTGTCACTCTGTCTTGAAGACAGGAGACTAATTCTACCCATCCATATCTTCTAACTGCAAATCATATAATCTTATTTGTGATATTTTTGTTCCAAACAGTGGATACATGGCTCCGGAGTATGCTATGGAAGGACAATTTTCTGTAAAGTCAGATGCTTTTAGCTTTGGTGTTATCTTGCTAGAGATTATGAGTGGGAAAAAGACTAATGGCTTCTATAATTCAGAACATGGCCAAAGCCTCCTCATGTTTGTATGTTTCTCAACCGCTCTATGTTTTCATGAAAGAAGCACATAAATTAACACCATTTTGACTTCTTGTAATCACAGACATGGAGGCTATGGTGTGAAGATAGAGGCTTGGAATTGATGGACCCATTGCTGGTGGAGTCATGTGTGACTGGTGAAGTGTTGAAATGCATCCATATCGGATTGTTGTGCGTTCAAGAAGATGCCGCAGATAGACCCACCATGTCATCTGTGGTTGTTATGTTGGGAAGCGATGTTGTAACGTTTCCTAAACCAAAACAACCTGCATTTTCTGTGGGGCGTGTAGTCGTAAGATCTGACCAACCTTCATCAAATACCAAAATATTTTCCATCAATGAGGTAACTCTTTCAAATGTCTCACCCCGGTGAGTGAGGGAAATGGCTTAAAGTTTCATACTGTATAGGAGCTCAAACATTACTCCTAACTTTTCAATTATATATTAATCTTAAGTTGATAGATTTATATAGATTTTGTGGTGTTTGGACAAAAAAACACTAACCAATTAAATGAAGGAATAAGGTATAAAGAAGTATCTCTGTGTCTCACGAGTGGTGAATAGTGTGTGGCTTGGTGAAAAACAAGATTTTGTGGTGTTTGGACAAAAAAACACTAACCAATTAAATTAAGGAATAAGGTACAAAGAAGTTCTCTGTGTCTCACGACTGGAGAATAGTGTGTGGATTGGTGAAAAACAAAGGATTTGGCCCCTTATCGGGGATGAGTGGTGGCATTTGTGGTCATGGAGCCATTAGTGACTTTGAAAGTGTAATAGCAAGAGTAAAAGCCATTTAAAAGCACTCAGTAGTGTGCCATTGAGCCTCATAAACCGTTTCCAATAACCTATCATATCAATGCTCTTTCTTGTAACAGTCACCACCTTGATGGAGGGGCGTTTCACTGGAATGAATAGGAACATCCAACTATTATGAATGGATCTATATATAGACTGGGTTTATACTGATCTTGGTGTGGGTATGCAATATCCCTAATGCATGGTTATGGAGAAACCCTTCATTCCAGAGATCACCAGCCTCACGGCATTCTCCTCCATCTTTTTCCTCGTTTTTCTCTTTCCGACAAGTGGTATGAGAGCTTTTTTTTGGAAACCCATGGTGTCCCTAACCCTTTGGGTCAGGACTATTCCCCGAGAGTGCCATAAGAAGAAATTTTTTATTATGTCGTGAGGAAACCCCTTTGGTTGGGCTAGGGTTCATCAATGGTATGGCATGATTCTTCAACATAGCAATAGTTGCGACTTGGAGATGAGCAAGGCAGAGTGAGCGGTGTGGCTGATGAAGTTACCTCCCATCGTATCTCGCTCATGGCAGAATCACAGCACCTCTGAATCTGATTCTCCTAGGCCTATCACGAACAATAAATGATGAAAAATACAAGACGATGCTGGATATTCTTTGAAACGCTCTCAGAGACAGTAAGATTTTTTTTCGTTGAATACAGAAGTCCTGGGGTTAAAGAAAGGTGAATATATAGAGGTAAGTTTAAAAGGGTTTTCTTCGGTTTTGTGTCAATACATTGATTTCAATGTATTAGCTTTATATTTGGGTGTGACACATTCATGTATAGAAGCTTTCATTAGAAACATGAAAGTGTTCTGTCATACACATGGTCATTAGCCCCTTAATGACAGATCTAAAAAGAAAGTCCAATAGGTAAGGCTTGATGTCCAGCAAAGAATAGGTAAGGCTTGATGTCCAGATTCTTTACCATATATAGTACTAGTAAAGGTGCACGTGCCTAGCAAGTATAATTTTTTTTTATCATTAATGAAAACATAACTTTAAAAAAAATATATAATTTTTAATATATTTTCATTAGACGTTGTGTTACTTTCTTTATATTAAATAATCTTTTAATATATTAGTATATTTTGTATAAATTTATTATAGTAATTAAATTCAATATTTCTTTCACTAACTTAATTTTAATATTAGAAAAGAGTTACTAATAGATCCCACTTATAAATGTATTAAAAGCAAAGAATCGTACGTTAATGTACTAATCTTCTAATAATAAAAATAAATATTATGACATTATTACTTTTTTCATGATTAGAATATTGGTGCTTTTGATTTTAAAATATAAAAATATAAATAGAGAGTCCTTATCTATAAATATAGTAAAATAGAGATTTAATACATAATAATGGGTCTAATGGGTCCCATATTAGATTAATATAATTTTGATGAGTCCTCCTAACTCTCTGCTAATAGTGAGTCCTTATCCATAAAAATAACAAAATAAAGATTTAATATGTAATAGTGAGTCTTATGAGTCTCACATGAGATTAGTATAATTTTAATGAATCATTCTCTCTTTATTAATAAAAAGTCCTTATCCAAAAAATAATAGCAAAATAAATAAAAATTTAATACGTAATTAAGGGCAAGTCTTTTTTTTGACAGTTCAATGATGTTATTAATGTGCCTTTCTCACCAAACTAATTAAAGTTTAGCTTGATTAATTTAGTTGTATTTTTTTGGTTGAAATGGTATCATGTAACTAACACACTCTCTAATTTAGTTGTATGAAAGACTTGTTAACAGGTATGAATTATCTTATTGACTAACAAAAATAAATAAGAATTGATTAATACAAAGACTTAAAAGTTCACATACCCCTAGGGTTGTAGCCTAGTGGCTGAACGGACGAATCGTAAACCTGGAAGTCTCGAGGTTGATACCTGGGTTCCCCTCACTATTGGTTGCATGGGTCAGGGGTGGCCTGTGTAGCACGTGGGATGTAGTCTAACTCAAAGACCCAGGATACCCACGTTTATCAAAAAAAATAAAATCACATAAGTTGGGGTCTTGTGGCTCCCATCTATCTATACTTCTATACTACTCCTATATAGCTATTGGTATCCACTTGGATACCTTCAAATTATCCAATTTCAGTTCCAAGTTGCTGCCACGTGGTTGTATCATTTATTTTATGTGGGTCCCATGCATGAGTTACATAACCCGTTTCCCAATACGCACGCTTAGCCCTGATACCCTTGCCCTAGCCTTTTTCGTCTCTATCCAATGTTCATCTCTATCTAGCACGCCTTTGCGCCGATTCTTCTCCTTCACGCCCCTTCTTCTTCACCCGGTTTGGCTTCCCACTATCAACCGCTCCTGCGCCCCTTCTTCTTCTTCTTCTTTCCCTTCATCTATTAATGGAAAAAAAAATTAGATTCATCTCCCTCGACTCTTCTCACTGCGCTCTCCATAGCATGCCTCCCCCCCATCTCTTCACTTATAAAAGCTATCAAACAGTTTCCATTCAATTTGTTTCTATCATCTACGACTAATGCAAAAAAAAAAAAAAATCAGGCCAGACAATCGAATTGGAGTTATTGAGGCAGGGGACAAGTGGGGTTGACAAGGTTTTTACTAGAATCTTTTAGCGCTTTCAATTTTTCCCCACCCACATATCAGTGATTTCTCTCTTATTTGTTTTATATCAGTGATTTTCTCTTATTTGTTTCAGGGATTGTTTGTTTGGATCAACCCACATTTGAAGAGATATTATTGAGAGCGAAATCAAGATTGGTTGGGCTTAGCAAGGTATTTTTCCAACTTCTTCACGCTATTAGTTCCTTTTTTAAATCTATGAATTTTTTCTCTGCATTGTTGATTTTAGGGAATTATTTTTCAGATTGGATGAAATTTTTTCCATCCATAGGTGATGCATTCACTAGGCCATTTGAGTCTCCCCATGTATTTTTAAAGAGCCAGTATGATGGTGAGTCTCTCCCCCTATTCTATTGTTGATGTTCCATTGTCCAATTATTTTCTTATTCAGATTTCTTACATATCTTCTTTTTAAAAATTCTTATAGGGCGTTTGGATTGGATATTTTTGGCCAAAAATCAATTCTGATAAAATTGATTATGTAGAAATTAGTGGTCAAATAATCATTTTTTCAAATAACAGTGTTCAGAAAATATGTAGGTGAGTCTCTCAACTTCGTATTCTCCGAACACTATTATTTGAAAAAATGATTATTTGATCTTGAATTTCTACACAATCAATTTTATAAATTGTTTTTTGGCCAAAAAAAATCGAATCCAAACGCCACCTAAATCTTTGTGTGTTGATTTTGGGGATTTCAGATTGGATCAAATTTTTATTATTCATGGGTGATGCATCCACTAGGCCATTTGAATGTCGCTATGTATTTTCAAATAGTCTGTATGATGTTGAGTATCCCCCTATTCTATCGTTTTTTTGTCTCATACCTATTATATTGTTGATATTAATGAATAATGATATTTATTATATTTTTGTTGTTTTATTTTCTTTCTTCCAGAATGTACCAGGAACCTGAGATATATTGCAATTGATATATTTTGAATATTTTGTAGAACAAAATGTTCCAGGAACTGAGATTTATTACTCATTTTAATTTATTTTTTAATGTTCATTATTTTTCTTCTTTTCGTCTCCCTATGTCATGTACTCCCATGTTCATTATTAGCTGTGATCCGATCTCATTTTCATTTGGTATAAAGTTAAAACGTGGGAATTACCTATTGGAACCAAATCTTCTAAGGTTTATAAACGGACAGTGTGGAGTCCGGTTATATCTCTTTTTAATGGACAGTGATCCTTTGCACGCCCGCGTTCCATCCAGCACACCCTGCCTCATGTCCCCTTTTCTCTCTTTTTTAATCATGATTAAATATATTAACTTGAGGTTAATATATATATATATATATATATACATATATATAAAACAAAGGTTAAAGGGATGAACCTTAGGGGTGAGTGAATCTTAACTACAATTAATGAGTGTTGACTAATCTGAGGTTATTCTTCTAAAAATTAAGGTTAGATGGATGAATCCTAAGTATGAGTGAATCTTAATCACAGTTAATGAGTGTTAACTAACCTAAGGTTATTTTTTCTAAAAACCAATGTTAGATGGATGAACCTTAGGGGTGAGTGAATCTTAACCACAATTCATGAATATTAAAAAGGATACGTGGTGTCCCATGGAGGCGTGTGCGTTACAAAATGCACCCGTTCAAACAATCATTCTCCCTTTTTAATTACCAATTACCTTTTGTTGAACCTTTTTCTATTTCTCAAAATCTTGACGTGGTTATCATAGATAATTGGACAAACACCATAGCAAACCCAGTTTTGGGAGATCTTGAAAGAGACGGCTAACTCAGGGGTCTACATACTCAACACCAAGGTTTTAAATTTTGTTGAAATTTCGCGGAATTTCTATTTCGTCCAACCCCAACAACATCGATACTGTGTTTATTTTGGAAAACAAATTTTGGCCGAAATTTTGGAAATTTCGGGTTAAATTTCGGATTTCGAAGATTTCGGAATTTCGGCGATATTTTGGAAATTTATTTTCTTTTTTTCTATTAAAATTCTGAAATATTTTGATATTTTTATTGAAATTTCATGAAATTTCAAAAAATTTATATAATAATTTTAAAAATAAAATAATAATTATTACATAAATATATAAAATTTTAATAAAATATTATTTTTCAACACACACACACACACATATATATATATAATTAATAAAATATTAATATTTTGGATTTTGAAATTTTATTGAAATCCTGACAATTTTTCAGGATTTTGGTTCAGGTTGGCTGACTAAAATCTCCGCAAATTTCGAAATTAAAAACCTTGCTCTAAGCTAAGGCCATATTGTGTACTGACACTAGCAGTTACATACATATTATCCTCTCCCCCTCTAATGGATCATATTGTCATATCCAACAAACAAAATAAAGTCCAGTGGTAGGTGTATCCCTTCCTTAGGAAGGAGGTTCCGGGTTCCATTCCCGAGAGGGTGAGAGTGGGTTGCACTCTCCACCCGCCTTTAACTTAGAACAAATACTGACTTGTTAACTTGTTAACTAGGGTTATGGCCTAACCATGTGTCTCATACAAAAAAAAAAAGTCTACCCACTTTCCCTATTCCTCACTCTCCAGTGTTCTCATTGTTGAGCTTCACATACATACCCAAAACCATCTTGGACTAATGGATCTTAAATATTTTGTTGCCTGTATATAATATAAACATTTATTTAATCCCTTAGTGATTTATTTGCATTGATGATTTATTACCCAATTTAGACTTAAATCTTTATGTTACTAGTGTATACACTACTATATAGGGCTGTATTCGGGCGGGCTTGACCGGGCTTGGCCAAGCCCGGCTCGGCTTGAATGGATTTGATCGAGGCCCGAAGCTCGGCTCGGCCCGAAATGGAGTGCGGCCCGAAGCTCAGTTCGAATTCAAAACGTGGCTCGAAGCTCGGCTCGGCATGAATTGATTCAAGCTCGAGCCGGGCTTGGCTTGACTCAAGCTCGGCTTGAATCCTTTTTTTTTAAAATAATAATATTTTATATTATTTATATATATAATAATGATATATATAAATAATATTTTTATTTATTTTATATTTTTTTAATAATATTTGACCTGAGTCGAATTCGGGCTGAACTGAACCTCAATCGAGCCGGGCCGAGCCGCACAGGGGTTGGCCCGAGCTCGGCTTGATTGAGTTTTCGTGCTTTTTTTAGGCTTGGCTTGGCCTGTTCGAGCCTAAAATCTGGCCGATCTCAGGCCGAGCCGAGCCGCACCAACGGGCCGATTGGGCTTTATGCAGCCCTACTAGGATATATCTTCTACTATAGCCTCATGCACCAACAATATATTGGTATCAATCAAAAATAGAAAAAAATAAAAAACAGTTTAAATGTAAAGAGGAGCTTTGCATCATGCGGAGCTCCCTTTTTACACTAATGGGTGGCAAATGCGTACATATTTCCCATTAGTGTAAAAAGGGAGCTCCGCATGATGCAGAGCTCCCCATGAAAATTAATCTAAAAAAAACACATTACATTTGTATAAATAAATGTATCAGGTTTACATTATGCCCTGCACATTTAATTAAGGTTATTTCAACATTAGGCAAAGTCTCAATGCATGTATGTGTGTTAATATTACTCATTTTCATTTCAAATCAAATAAGGATCATCTTTCCCGTGCATTGCACAGGGTATTTGCTAGTATAATTGTATACAACTACATACTTATAATCTACTTGTGAAGTTTATAAGTCTCATTAATTAATAAAAACACTTAGGTTGTGTTCTTGTGTCGGTATTTCAAAAGCATAGTACTTTAAAAAGCCTGAGCTTTTCAAGATCAGGGATTTGACAAACTTGAACATTTGTTGTTCTGTGTTCTTTAGTACTCAGGACTTTGTGTGTGACTTTGTGAGTGAATGTCCAGGATTTCAAATGTCAGCGTTCTTTAAACATGAGACAAATCTACTGAGACTTTGAGAATTTTTTTTTTTTGAGATGATTTAAAAAAAAAAAAAAACTATAATCTATAGTGACAGTTTTGAGAAAATTTATCTTATCATAATTACAACATTGCCACCAACTTTACATCAATCTCATTACAAATGAAAATGATGATCCTTGAACAAAAAATTCATCTTACCATAATTACAACATTGCCACCAACTTTACATCAACTTTACACTGTGATGGCACTTCCATCTAAGTGGGGACTCACCCAACACAAGGTTGGGCCTCGAACAAGGGGGATAGTAGTTCACCCTCATTGCTTGCACGGTCACCCCAAACATCTCATCGAAGGTGTCTCGGTTAAGGCCTACTGAGCTACCCTTGCCTCGCTGCAACACTGCCATAGTTTCCTTATGTTTGAAGAATACATTTCAATAGTCTCACTACAACAAACAAAAAAAAAACAAAGTATAAAAACAATAGAAGAAAAACAGATCATTGAATCTTCTGGCTGAGCAATAGACACGAGCCAGGAGTTGGGTGTTCACAGAAAGGTGGCAGTAGAGATAGTCACCTGGTTGAGCAACTAACCTCATAGCAAATTCCCTCTGGAACATTATGACAGTACACCTGAAGGCTGGTTGGTGAGATGAAGGCTGGTTGGTGAGATAATAACTTGAATGTGAGAGGAGAAGAAATTTGATAAGGAATATTTGCAACACAGATATCAAAATAGGGAAGGTCACACTTGAGTACATCTCCCTGGATAACCTGTACACATTGGGATAGGAGAATTTAGTCAGTTTTGATTAGCTTTACAATCAAATTATATACATACAAACAGCACACTGAAGGAGAATGTGCATATGAAATTCCTTGTATGGTGAAGATAACATGCAAAAGATTAAAGAAGTAACCATGTTAGAACATCAACGTGATTCAAAGCAATGTTATTTTTCTTCTCTTTTTTCCTTGAAAACATGTTATGATCTTTGTGTAATTTACTAATATCATATGGTAATTCAGACAAATTAAAAAACTCAAGCTAAAGAACAAATATAACTAGCTTCTGGTTCATATGGAATTTCCATATAATTGAGTTCAAGACAGATCATTGTTTTGTGAACACAATAAACAAGGAAGCACAAGTTACATCAGTTAAATGAAGACTTTCTGTTCATCATATATACTATCCATAAGAAAATCAAGATCAACTCTCTAACATCATATATAGATTTTTCAAGGGAAAATTATGATTTAAACATCACAAAGTCATCACATATATTTTCCATAAGAAAATCCTGGCATAAACATCATAAGATCATCATATTTATTTTCCATAATAGATTGAAACATCACAAACATGTTTACTCTTATTGTCCTTGCTTTAGATCTATCACGTTTATTATATTTATATCAAAAATTCCTATATTGATAGGACGATCACGCACTTGCGAATGAGATGAATCTAAGCTTTTTCCACTCTTTCTCATTGAAAAAACCTTTAATCTCCCCTCTTGGATCTCTTAAAAATCATTTTTCTCACTCTCTTTTAGGTCTAAAAAGTTTTAGAAACCCTTAACCCACGAGTATAAGGGGTATTTATAGTGTTGGGAGCCCTAGGGACTCCACAAGTTGGAAAAACGAGCAAAAAGAAGCCTAAATAGCGTTTTTGGCGATCTGTCGTCGCCAGGGGCGATCGATCGTCGTCAGTGGGCGATCGATTGGCCATGGCACTGAATTTATTTTAATTTTTTTTTTTTTTAAACTCTTTTGCTACCTTTTGATTTTCTTTCTTTTCATGCAATTAAACCTCGAAAACGACTTGAATTTAATGCTTTATTTGAGTTTTAAAATCACTACTTTTCGCATTAATTTATAGGCTTAAATACATTAAAAGAATTAAACACATGATTCTATAGCATTTAATAAAGATCACAGTTATTAAGAAATAATAAATTCGGAGTTCTACATGCACAGTCTAGGATCCACCAACAGAGTGGAGATATAAGCATCCATGTGGAAGCATGCATCCACACATGCAATTCATTCATCCTTGGACATAAAGCAGGGCATGGAACTGCAATTATATGCAAAAACTGCATGCGGCAATTGGAAGATTAAAGATCAAGCATTTTTTTTTATCGGTAAGATCAAACATTTTAGTGCAACGATGGAGCATACTAGTGGTCCATTAACACAATCCGTGAAATTCTGGAAGATCTTGGCAAACACTAGAAATTTTAGGGCACCATTTGGATTATCAAATGAAATGTCATACCCTAGATATTAAATCAAAGATAATGAATCAAAAAATGAAATAAAGATTGAGAGACAGATGATGAATCAAAAAAATTACAGGAAAAAAGAAGAGAATATGGAACCATTTGGATTATCAAATAAAATGTTAAACCCTAGATATTAAATCAAAGAGAATGAATAAAAAATTGAGATCAAGATTGAAAGAAAGATTATGTATCAAAATTACAGAAAAAATGAAGAAAAGGAGAAGAAAAAATGGAGATAAGGAAGAACTTACCTTCGGATAGCGACAACAGTAGCCGACGCTGGTGACAACAGTAGTCGGAGACAGCGAAGACGACGGTAGTAGCCAGTGACGGCGACGGAGACAGCGATGACACTCATTCCGTAAGCTATCGAACAAAATGGGAAAGATGAAGAAAATGGCTCTGGGTTGATTTTTATCAGGGTGTCGATATTAAAGACTCCCAAAGACTCGTGAGCGTGTGCTTTGAAATGTCCGGGTGTTTTGCTTGGGTGTTTAAATACACACTTTGGTGGGTTTTTAAAGTTTCATGGGTTTTTAAAGTCCCGAGCTTTTGGTTAAAAGAACAGCATATCCATTCGAAAAATCCGAGACTTTAAAAAACTCACTTCAAATACCCAGGAAAAGAACACACCCTTAAAAAGTTCACATACGTGTGGGTCCTATGGGTCCCATAAAATTAATCGTATACAACTACAAAAATGGATGCCTTCATCCCCTTTAATTTTGGTTAAGCTTAACTAATTTAGGTTCAGAAGAGAAACAAATGATCAGATTCAAGACACATGTAGTTTTCTATTTTTTAATTCAAAGAAAAACATACCTAGGAATTAATCACATCTAGAGCCAAAGAAAGAAAGAAAGAGAGGGAAGAGAGAGAGAGAGAGAGAGAGAGAGAAAGCACACGGGAGGGAGAGAGACGGAGCTGAAGCTGGAGACGGGTGAGTGAGGGGCGAGGGGTTTGGTTCTGTGCCCTAACCACACTCTGCCGGTTTGTTTTTTTATTTTAAGTTTTAACAGAGGTATTAGGAACATGCCGCCAAAAAGATACATGTAGTACCAATAGAACTGGCCACCACTAAAATGTTGCGATAGCGTCTCTCCATGGACAGGTATTTTTTAGTGTTGGTCAGGCTTGACCGTTGCTAAATAACATGCTAAATAACCCTTTTAGCATCGGAAGAAACCAGCCGCCACTATAATTTCGATCTTATTTCCCAACAGGCACGGAAAGTTGGCGCCAATTTTTGACGAATTTTTACTGCCACGGGGGATCGTCTGTGGCTGCCACTAAAATCATCAATTAGCATCTACTTTTTGTGGCGGTTGCTACAAGCTCACGGTGAAATGAATTTGGTAGGTTATTTGAGTCGGGCATTGATGGCCGCCGCTAAAAGATGCTTTTAGCATCTACATTTGGTGGCTGCCACTAAAAATTCAACATTAAAATTGAGTTTTCTTGTATAGGGACATCACATTTATAGGTCACAATAGAGTGTGACACCCAATCAACACCATATGTGTAGAGTGTTTTAAATCCAAACTCATCATATAATGTTTTAAATCTACAAGGAATGAATCGCCTTGCCTCATGTCCTTGGTCCCGCACCATGACAAATCTCTCCTACAATGAACTTCAACGTTATCATTACATGAGACATTGATCATAAATACCCTGACTATAGTTACTAAGCATGATCAAAGTAATAAAACGTGGAACAAAAACTAATCTTTATTAATCAAATGTGATATTGGCTTTCAAAGGCATACTAAACTAATTAACAAGCTATGGCTAATTGAATAAGGATGAGTAACATCTTTTTTTTTTTGTTCGAGATATATACGTTTAGGCTGCAACACCAGTTAGGTGTTAGTATCTGTTTAGTTAGTGGGCGGGTGGAGAGTATATACAAACTCCCACCCTCTCGGGAATGGAACCCGATACCTCCCCCAGAAATGGGATACACTACCACTGAGACAAAGCCCTGGTGTGTGAGCAACAACATCGACTATTGTGCTTTTGCCCAAATGTGACGGAAAAGGAGCCATGTCAGCTCATGTACCTCATCAAAATCTTGATTTGACAGTGATACAATGTTGTTGGCTAATGTGGTACCTTCTCCACCACATTTGAGCGACATTGGGCGCTCTTGCTCATCCTCTCTCTACCTCACTTGATTGATACTAAGGTTGTTAGCACCCCTCTAGAACTCAATGTGAAGCAACATTTTATTTTTTCTAACACCTCTTAATGCAGGTGGAGGGTGGTTTTGACAACCTGATTATTGGTACAAAAATTACAACTAGCTAAGGGACATCAAGCCTAATGTCCTTGGGCTAGATATAAAATTTTAAGAAAATGATTGTGAGACTGTACGGTCATAGGCCAACCCCTGGATGCGTGGATGTGGAATTTTGGGGTGTCCAAACGCCCTAATGTCCTTGGTGCTTGTTGATCATCATGTTGTTTTAACTGAATTATACTATTTTAATTATATCATGATATTTTGTTAGAATCAAGTTATTTGAGATAATAGTATAAATTAACTGATTCAAGTAAAATGACATAAATCATGAATCACATTATTTAACTTAAATGATATTATTTTATTTGAACACGAAAAAACTTTTATGGGATGAGCAAGTAGCCTGAATGTTAGGGCATCTCAAATTTTTGAATGTCTTAGAATCCCGTCAAAATGCGAATGGTATTGGGTTGCCTTGAGACTACACGATGTCGTTGGTGTGTTTAACATTTTATAGACTGAATATGAAGGCCTTAGATTCTCTCTAGGTGGTCTCCGGCTACCACAATGTGTGGGACATGTGGTTGGATAAGTCATTTCATGGGCCCCATGATTTTGATTTCTCCACACATTATTTGACACATGACAATAAAGTGGTGAGATAAAGGGAAAGAGATATCTAGTGGGGAGAAGTCAAAATCATGGAAAAAAAATGAAATGACTTCTCTTTTTATCGTCATATGTCTCCTATTTTGTGGTTGTCTGAGACCACCTTTCTGGCTTTGCCATAGAGAATCTGAGGCCAAATATAAAAGCTAGTTTGACTTTTTGTGTGCGTAAAAATTGGTTTTCTTTCTCTTTTAACATATTATTTCTCTCAAGTCTAATCTCATCCATGCAGGTGTTTGCTAGTTTTTGTTAGCTTTAGATGACATGTTAACAATGGTCGACTGACAGACGACCTACCCATGATCATCAGCAAAATTAATAGTAGGTGCTTTTAAGATATGACTAGTTGAGGCTGCACGTGCAAGGCACGTGCAGTGTATTTACACTAATGATTAAAAATAAAATATGTGATTTTTTATTATAACATACCATGTTTTATACTACAGTATATATTATACATAGTATGATAAAAGTACTATAATTTTATATTATCAAATATTATGTTTATATACTACATAGTATATAATATACATAGCATGATTAAAAAAAATCATACTATAAAGTACATGTTATGTTATAATATGAGAAATACATATTAAAAATGTATGTTAAAATTAAAATAGTATATATAATATAAACAAAAAATGGAAGAAGCGCAAGACGAGTAAATATATTTAACAAAAAGATAAAAAAAAATATTTACCTAAACTAAAAGGAAATGCTATATGTGCTAATCTATACAGTAGCATAAGCTAATTAAGCAACCCTTAGGGTGTGTTATATCCAAGAACTGCAGTGAATATTAATGAGTGGTCAACTCGAGGAATCAAGTCAATAAGTTAGATTTTTGATATTTCATAGAGAATTCTCGAGTTTCTAAACCTATCATGAAACCAGTTCCTAGTTTCATCTTCAGATTTAAAATTAATTTCCATAAAATGACTGCCACAACAATTAGAAGTTGATTTGCTTCCTCTTGCAGTATTACAAGAGTGGTTTTCCCAAAATAATCTCATTTTTTTGTACACTAGACACCAAACCAAACATATTGAATTATGGAAGCTTGCAAAAAAAGATGATAAATCTGTTTTAATTTAATTTGAAATACATATAATGAGTAATTTTCAAAGTAAATATTTCTGGTAATTAAGTAGCAAAGTGAATTTGCAAGCTAGTAGTAGAAGTAAATGAAAAAATATGAGATCATATTTTCTTGTACATATCATACTTTGCCCGGTCCCAAAATGGGGAAGAAATAATTACTAAATATCGCTAGCCCCATACAAATACTTCTGCTATTTTCCATATTCCAGCACCTCATAACTTACCCTTTCCTTGACAGCAGTAAAGAGATTTATCGTCATTAAAAGTAAAAATATTGGGGAGCTTTTGCATTGCTTAATGGCTTTGGACTCTGGAATGCTGAGTGTAGTGGATGTTAAGGAGTCGTCCAAAGAGAAGGGTCAATCTTGATAACTGGCTCTACATGTATGTGTTAACTCTCATCTAATTCACAAGTCTCTCGGACAACTTGGAAGGATGTTGCCGTTTGAATCTGTTGCAAACGGCACCAGGAAGAAATGACCCATAGGGAGGTTGCAATCATCCTATATTACATTGGAATGACATGTGAATTGAGAGATCTATGTGTGAGGGATCCATTTGACATGATAACTCTAATCTGATCAAAATTCAAGTGATTTCCAAATGACTGTGATTATATGATTTCAGAATGAAAGAAACAGAGAACATAAAACCCCGTTGGCCTTTGCATCTCAAGTACACAAACACCATGAAAGAAAATCCACTTCAGAGAGGAGAGAGTTTCCCTGTATGTAAATACTTGTTTGTAAACACTAAATATACATGACAGTGAATTTCAAGCTTTACCACACCTAGTTAAATATTGTGCTATACGACAAGCTGATTCCTACACTGCACAGTAAAAAATTTCCCAGGACAAGCTAAGAACAAACACTTTAGCTTAAAGTCAGGAGCTATTAGTCTTGATGCTCCAAATCAAAACCCAAATCTTATAGGTTTCTAATAATTAGAACCACATTTTGTAGAAGCTCTCTTTTGATATTTCTACTATTTAATAAGTTATAACACCACAACAAACTTACAAAATCCCTTTAAGTACCAAATGACAAGGGCAGAGAATTGATTTACCATCCCCTAATTGGAGTTTTCTCACGAGGTATGATACTATCCATCCCAAGCTGGCACCAACAAGAACCTATACCAAACTCAACACATGCAGTTAAGAACTCCTGAAACTAATGACAACAAGCCAATTTTGAAAAAAATTTAAAGTATGAAGATCCAGTAACCAAGACACTCATCTTAGAAACATTTCCTTTAGGACACACAACATAGCTATATGTAACTATTTCTTTTCAATTTTCCATGTATTATTATTTCGTGCTTGTGGGTATATTTGTGCATAAATATTATGAACTTGTATATAATAACAGGCCAATATAATAATTGCCCATGGAGTACATAGAAGAGGTTCCTAGCATTTCTCATTTGTGCGTTAATAATCTTACTTTCTGGCTCATATCAGTGTACATAAAGAACAACACACTAGGACAATACTGCTCGATAGAACTGAACCAATGTCCAAATAAATGACTAACCGCCGACCAGTAAAGTGGCTAGTCCTCTCTCACGATCCACGAAAAATAAGATAGCCAATCACCAGAGCAGAGTCTAGGTAGATGGAAACTGTACCAAGTATACCTAAGATATATGAAATTATGGCCCTACGTGGTGCGATTCTTTCAGACCACATGCTGTCCCAGTTGAATGTGCTTTCTACAACGGACACAACAAATCTTGGACCTGGTCGGTTGTGGTCTTGTGACTCATATCGAGAATCTAGCATTTTAGATAAGATGGAAACGGACAAAGGACATCGCCGAATATCCATAAACTTTTATTTTATTTATGTATTATACAAAAAACAAAGAATACATATACATTAGAATAAATTTCAGCAAAAGAATTACACTCATTTATTTCAACAGAGAGAGGAGGAGAGGAGAGAAAGAAACATGAAGAGATCCCTGTAATAGGGGGGGGGGGGGGGGGGAGGGGGGGGAAGAAAAGAGAGAAGAGAGAGAGGTGTCGAAGGGCATAAATGAGGCCATAAAAACTTTTTTAAAAAATTGATCTTCTTGAGATCAAGAGTAACATTAGTTCTCGGAAATGGTGAAATATCTTTGTACCTACACTGCATACGACCCTTCCTCTGCGATTTATTGGTGTGCCAATATCTTTTAGTTGTGATTGCGCTCCCTTCACAAGGTCTAAAAGTCACGTTTTTGTATTTTTGCTCTAATTAATTTCAAGCCCCCCATCTGGAATAACACTGGATGCAATAAATGGTTCCGCCACATGTAGGCACATCCTTGCATTCTCAGCCTTATTCATTGCCATATCTACCAGACTTCATGAATCGCTACTGAGTGTCCAGATAAATCTATCCCTGAGATACGTAACCAGATGATGCAACGAACTCCAAATTCTCATGTTTTTATAATCTTTGAAACTCCATACACTTTTGTAAACACGGCACACACATGCATACTAAAATATGGGATATATCTATTGTTAAAGAAGAAAATTTTACCTAGCAAACAGCAAAGGCATGTACTTACTATGTTCCAACATCTCATAGTTCTAGCTTCACTTGATTTCCTCCAAAAATCCTTGCCATCCCAATCTGAAATCTTTGATTCCGTTCATGGGTCAGCAACACATTACTAGCTTTAAGGTCCCTGGGAATGATTTCTGAGTCGAGAATCCGCATGCAGATACAAAATGCCGCGAGCACTTCCATTATAATGTTTAAGCCGTCTTTTTCCATTCAGTTCGCACCCCTCGTTCGATCTGGCAATGATAAAAAGAAAGTGAGAGTGGTTATTATATATCTTTGGAAATTTTATGTTTATACGAGGAGGGCCTTTATGTTTGAGGAGCAAACCAAAGAGGAAATAATCGAGGCCTTTGTTGGGCATGTATTCATAGATGGAAGCTTTTTTCATCTCCCTCTATGCAGCAAACCCAAGAGTCTCACAAGATTCCTAGGTTGTAGTTTGGCAATTTAATCTAACTTCCATTCTTGAACTCTTGTAGTCCTTGCCCAGAAGTTTCTTGAAGTCTCTTCACTGCAATTTTGCTTTCCCATCAACAAATATACCCTGCAAGCAAGTCCCATAATTAAAAAAGCATAACAATACATATATATATAGAGGATTCTCCACATTTTAGCATACAAAAGGAGCAACTCAAGGATTCTAATATAATGCTCATAAAAATGTGACTGTCATTACCTTGTATACGGGGCCAAACCCACCCTCTCCAAGCTTATTTTCTTCAGAGAAATGATTGGTAGCTGCTTGTACAATATCTAATTGGATCAATGGCAACTCTTGAGATTTCACCGTATCCCCTCCTTGTAAATTTCCATTTGAGAAGTCGTTGCTAGTTCTTGCTCCCAAATCAAGTAATTGAACTTCTTGGCTGATTTCTTTCTCTACATCTACAATACAAACGAGAGGCTGAGTTGTGGTATGATTGGTGAGCCTAGTTAAGGGTGTCAATGGGCCAGGTAGGCAGAAGGCCTAGACCGGACTTGGTTCGGAGATTAATAATTGGGCCAGGCCAGGCCCAATAAATAGTTAGATGAGCTAGGCATTGAACCTAAGCCTTGTTGAGCTTGTACTATACTTCTAGGTTCTAATGTATTCTGTTCCTTTTCATAAAAAAAAAAAATGTATTATGTTCCTGGCCTGACCAACACTATCATAAGGCATATTTGGGTTGCTCTCGTTATCTCTCGGGAGTTGTTCATAGTTAATCTCTTGTTATGTATTACCAGAGATGATTGTTCAAGATTTATTTCCCATAATACCACTTATTAAGATTTGTTTCTCATATATAATACCCTTCTCAAGATTTATTTTTCATAATACCCCTTATTAAGATATGTTTCCCATAATATCCCGTAAGATCCGTTTCCCATTTAATACATCTTCTTGAGATTTGTTTCTTCCCATAATACTCCTTCTTAGGATTTGTTAATACTCATTCTTAGGATTTGTTTCTCATATGACTCCTTGTAAGATTTGATTTTGTATCTTGTTTGTACAAGTTTCGATTTCCAAAATACCCCTATTACTTAATTTTTTATTTCCTAAATATCCATCTTAATCAAAAATTTTATTTCCCAACATATTCTTGTTAATCTATCTTTTCTGCCTCTATGTTTTTTGATTTTCTGAAGATCTAATTTATTTTTTAGTCTGGTTATATTAATTAAAATTTTATTTCTGAATACCTCTATCAATTACTCTTTCTGCCGCCTTTATATGAAATGCCTATGTACTTTTCAATTTCTGAAATACCCCTATAATTAAGTTTTTTATTGCTTTCATTTGTACAAGTTTCAATTTTCTGAAATGTTCTTGTAAATCAAATTTTTTATTTTTTAAAATAACCTTACTAATCTGTCTTTTTGCCTATGTATCTTTGATTTCCTAAAATACCTATATCTCAAATTTTTTAATTTCTTAGAATATTATTGTTAAAATTATTTTTTTTTAATTGAAAACCCAAATTAATCACTCTTTTCATCGCATTTTTTGTTTAACTGTCTCTGTATTTATTTTTTTAAAATACGTCTCTTCTTCACTTTTCCACTTCTTTGTATTAAATATTTTTTTTTAATTTGTGATATATAATGGTTGAAGAAATAAAACTTGTACATATACGACCAACTAAGTAATGGCAGAAATATAAAGTTACAGACCTTTTTGTGCTCCTTTTCGCCCCCACTTGTAATAGATACAAGAACCTAATAGAGCTACGACTAGAAATGCTGATACACTGGTGCCGATTATTGTCCTTGATGTTTTCCTTCCTTTTCCTCCTAAAAGCAATGGTTTTCCCACTTTAAAACAGTAGTCAATATAATACGAAACGACCAAGATACAAGAGGAAAAATAAAAAAAAATGTTGTGAGATGCCAAATCTCTACCGGGTTAGCTTGGTATTGGCTAGAACCTAAGAAAATAAAAAGCGAAACTTGCTAAAAGAGTCAAAATCATTTGTGATCATATTCAATCTCTTGAACTCTCTGGATTTATTCGCACCCACTAGTCAAACACGTGATGTTTTTAACTTCTTTTAACTATAAATTCTTTTAAAAAATATTAACCTAAGGTGTAAAACTTCTTGTCATAGTTAAAAGGGCAATTTTAAGAGGCTTTGTAAGTGTGATCGAATTCAGGACTCTCCTGAATTCAATGGTGCGATGGGACAGTTCCTTACTCTTGGTTGCCTCTTTTAGTGAATCCTTATTCGAAAGACTCCCGGGATCTTCTCCAGCAGGTGCTGGTGAGGAGATCACCGGCATCCGCTCCAAAGGCACCACATGCACGTGTACACAGAAACCAAGGCATTGACTTGCATGCACACTTTGGTAGGCATGCCCTCGTATACGCGGCGCTTTCGGAATGGTGCTGGCGATCTACTCGCGAGCATCAAGTGGAGAGGAACCAAGTCTATTCGGGAGTAGAAAAGATAACGGGTTTGAAAACGGTCTCCACAAGATTCAAGATTCAAGGATGAGAGCCGCCACATATGACCTACCCCATTTGCTAACATGGTATGTAGCTGGCTTTTAGTGCAAACAAAAACGGTTTTGGTCTGGCGAGGGCCAGACCAAATCCGATCCCGTCAACAAGAGACCCGGACTCCTTTGGAGTTAGGCTCAACCGGCGGCTGGAAAAGTCGCCCAACAGGAAATGACAGATTTTCAAAGAAGAAATGTTAAGTTTAACAAAATTAAAACTAAGAATTTTGTTTGTTTTTTTTTTATATTGAAAAACCATGATTTGATTGCTTATAAGGGTGAGTAAATACTAAGCACACTAATAAGTATTTAAAATTGGGTGTGGACCAATGAGGACCTGCCCTTCGGTTTCAAAATGAGAACCCGGGGTTCGTTTACTATTTTCCTTTTGGGAAATACATATGATTAAGGGAATGCTGGCCTTAATCGTGGGATCCCTTAGCCGCCTCCATTATGGGCTAAAGAGTGGGGAGTGGAGACTATTATGGAAGTCCGCCATTAAGGATAGCAAAATCGGGGGATCCAATCCCCCCGGGTACAAGTTGCAAAAGCTCCATTGCCCAAGCTAACTTTTGACCAATCTAACCTATTAACATAGTTAAATGATAACCGTAGAGAAAAAAAAGGAAATTTTTTTATTAAAAAAAAAAAAAAGCACTAGCCTAGTGGTAGCTATTAACATAGTTAAATGACAACCGCAGTACAAAATTTAAAAAAAATAAAAAAAAGCACTAGCCCAGTGGTAGTGTGTCCCCTCCCTAGGAGGGTGAATCCGGGGTCGAGTCTCGCAGGTGGACATTGTTGATTTCCCTGCACTTGTGTTGAGCAGATACTAACCCTTAAACTGTGCTAAAAAAAATTTTAATTTTGAGCCGGAGCTCTACCTCACCGTGTTGAAGTGGAGCTCCCCTTTTTACACTATGAGTGGCATTTTTTGTAATTTTTGAAGGAGACTGTGGCAATTTTACAACACATTATAATTACGCATTTGCCACTGGATAGAGTAAAAAGAGGAGCTCCGTTGAACGTAGGGCTGTCAACGGGTCAGATTCGGACTGGATCTGCCTAGATCTGAATCTGATCTGAGATCTGTCGGACCATGACTTAATCGATCTGAATCCGAATCTAATTATATTTGTAAGATTTGAATCGGATTTGATCCAATTAAGGTTAAATTTTAATTTTAAAAAAAACTTTATTTTAATAATTTAAAAATCTAATAGTACCTTAATTAACTCTAATTAATGGTAATTTTTTTAAATTAATACTCTATGCATAGAAAATCTATTTAATATATTAAAAAATTTATTATAATCGGATCAGATCACCTTCTATCCGGATCCGATACTATTATAATCGGATTCCACGATCCGATTCGATGGATCATATATAGGGTCCAAAGTCCGGCTAACCGGATCGGATCATGATCCGATCCATTGACAGCCCTAATTGATGGTTGTGGCCATACTTGATGGTTGTGTAGCATAACTCCTCTTTGTATATTAAAAAAAAGGGGGTAATGGATTCACCGTTGAGAGATAATTACCGTCGATAATAGTGGTGTTCGTTGGAGCTGGAGCTACCATTACGTCAAATGGGTACAACTCGTACCTTAAATTGCAGCTCGGTGTAATCAGCCTAGCCCCTTCCTTTCCGGAGATAGGCAACGATACAAATTTGGAAACAACATCTTCAAGGCATCTGCTGCAGTCACGTGGAGATAAATCCGGTGTGCACTGAGCAAAGCCATATAGCTTCTGAGAATCCGAAATGTTAGCTTCTCGGGTTAAATACATCCCCGTTGACGGATCAAAGGCTGTATGGCTAACAAGATCCTTGAACATTTTCAACAAAATCTTATTGAATACATTTGGGTCCGATACATTCCGGTCGCTCAACCGAAAGAATTGAGGCTGTGCTGTTATGATGGAGAAGAAAGATGCGTCGGAGTAGCGGACAAAGCAGTCGGTGTACCATATCATTGCTGATTTCCGACTCGGGCATCGCGGTACGATCTCCCGGATTGCAATATCAATGCATTTATCGCAGTCATCAGTAGTAATACCAACCCTACAGATGAAGAGACCGTAGACTTTGTCTGGGTATTCTCCACTTGTACCACTATAGAAGCGAGAGCCCCCACCTTCGTTGTACATTGAACGAAAGAGGAGGAGATTGAGGTTTGTTTGGAAGGTGCCATAAATTTCTGTGGTATTTTCTGAACTACCCGTACAATTGTACTCGAGGATGTCCGGTTCGGCGTTGCTGGGGCTATGGTACGTTAAAAGGAGTAGAAAAGGAAGAAACGCTAATATTCTTGGCGGAGGGAGAAGAACAAGATTCATCATCCTATCTTCTTCAACCACAAGAACAGCAACCCAGGTTGTATCGTTTATGAGACTCGGCTTGCATTTTTCTTCTTCTTATTCTTATTACCACCATGAAAAAATTGTTCAATCACGTCTTCTTACATTTTGTTGACTTGTCCGTATAACCATCTAAGACCGTTGAAGTATCTAATTCCTGGAAATAGGAGAACAAAAAGGGAATTTGAAGACTGACTAAGGAAATTCAGGTTACTGAGAAGAAAAACAAACTGGGAGTGGATTCTCTCAAGTTGGAACCCCTAGAGGTCGCCACGTGTCTCCTTTGACACCCCTTAACCATGGGTAAGGTTCACCCACCCCTAGGATTCACTCACCCATCCTTGGTTTATTTTTTTTATATTAATTATTATTTTTTTAAATTAAAAAACTGTTTTTAATATTAAAAAACTCTAAAAACAATTTTTTCAATTTAAAAAATAATAATTAATATAAAAAAAAAAAAAAAAAACCAAGGATGGGTGAGTGAACCCTAGGGGTGGGTGAACCTTACCCATGGTTAAGGGGTGTCAAAGGAGACACGTGGCGACCTCTAGGGGTTCCAACTTGAGAGATTCTCTCAAGTTGCAACTTGAGAGAATCCTGGGCCAAACTGAATATATATTTCTTTTCTTTTGACTTTAAATACTAAGGTGGAGTTAGGGCTATCAATGGGCCAAGCTTGGGCGGGCTAAGGGCTGTACAAGCCCATTCCGAAGGGGAGAGTATTGAGATCAAGCCCAGCCTAATAATACGGACCGAGTTGAGCTTGGGCTTATTAAATAGTCAATCATTTATTTCATTCTTTTTTTTTAAAAATCATGTTTGAAGTTAAAAATAAATATTAAAAGGGAGCACCAAAATATGGAATACTCAGTGCCTAATATTCTAATATTTGAAAAAGCCTACCCTGTCTTGATTGAGCACAAGAAATATAAATATATCTTAAGAGATTCATTCCCCCATTACCAATCGACCAAGGCGGATCTTCTCGTCCGTTGAACAGAACCATGAGTAACTTGGAATCACTATAAATCATGATATTAGTCAAGGCAAGATTGTTGCACAATCTCAACCCATCAACCAAAGCTCCAAATTTGTCCATTACAAATAGAGGTTGCTTTAATCATTGCATAATCTATAGGAGATTGTTGGAGGTTGTCATTGCAAATAGAGGTTGATTTAATCATGGCCGTTTGATTTGTTTTTATGTTAAAATTAATTTGATTTATTTGGTTCAAAAGACAATTAATTGCAAGCCGTATAATAAAAGTACCTACCTTTAATTTTGCGAGTTAGGACCATATTCAATGGCACCCACAGGTCAACACATGTCTCTATTAACTCTTTTTTAACTGTGGTTAAGATTCATTAATTCTTAAGATCTAACAATCTAACCTTGGTTCTTAGAAAAATAATATTAAAAAATAAAAACCTTAGGGTTAAAAGTTTTTAACTAGAGTTAAAAGGGGCTTTGTGAGTGTGATTGAATTTGGAGAATTCAATGGCAATTGGAAATGATCCCAGCTCTAATTTTGCTCATGCTGTCAGTAAGTCGTCAGTCAATTGTTAACATGTAACTAAGAAAACCAGCAAATACGGCATCATGCGGGATAAGATCAAACTTGAGGATAAGATCAAACTTGAGAGAATGAAAAAGGTGCTTCAAAAAGACAATTATTTTTGCATAAAAATCAAACTACTATTTGTATTTGGTCAATTAAAAAAAAAATCTAGAACTAGATAGCTTTTGAAAGATAGAAGCTTTCTTTATTGAATTTTAAAATGAGGTGGAGCTCTACTTCAAGGATCTTGAGCGGAGCTCTCCTTTTAATGCATAATGGTGGTAGCAATCTTCTAATTATGGAGAGAGGTAGTGACAATTTTGTAAAAAATAAATCTCCATATTTACAAATTTAACACGGATTTTACATTAAAATGGAGCTGCACTCAAGGCTCTTGAAACAGAGCTCTGTTTCATATTTAAATACTTGTTTATTCTTCTTTTTACCTTCCTTATTCTCACCCAAGGCTCTTGAATTCTGCTAGTTTTTGTCCGACATGTGGCAATAAAAAGGGGAGAAGTCATTTCATTTTCTCCCCTCCGTTAGTTTTAGTCTGATATGGGGCGATAAAAAGTGGAGTCATTTCATTTTTCCCCTTGTTTTTTAACTTCTCTCCATTTGATATCTTCCCTCCTTTTTATCACCACATGTCCAACATCAACCCCATAACCGCATGGTTTTGGTCAAGCTATGGCAAGATGAAATCCCATCCCCAAAACTGGAGGTGCATCTTCCAAATTCTCCAAATCATGCTCACTTTACCCGAGAGAAACATTATTGACACGAATAGAACCACCATCTATGCAAGCTAGCATCTAAGGCTACTGTAAGGGATAAAATTTGTAAAACTGTGTAACGTTGGGGAACGAGCTGGCTTTTGTTGTTTTGTGCACGAAGGTGACACGTGGACGTATGTTTGAGTCACGTGCTTAAAATAGAAGGATACGCAGTATCTGATGCATAGCGTTTACGTTGTACATATTAAGACATATCTGTGGTCTTGCGAAACAACGTTCTCGTTGTGGTTTCGACAATGTATCCGTTGTCTTGTGCACAACGTAGACGTTGTATCCTCGACAACGTTTCCGGTGTTAATTGAGCAACGAATTCGCTGTAATTCAGATAAGGATGTCCAGGTCATATTTTAAGACATATACAACGTATTCGAGCTCGAGTCAACGACGAGACCGACTCACAGGAGGAGATAATCAGGAGGCGATCGATTGTTCTGACAAGTGGGCCGAAAGCATTGCCTCGGTATTTAATGCAGGTCACTTCTGTGTGCTGTCAGACTCAACCGACTGAACTAATGGTAGGTTTTCACATGTGATGCAACAGGTGGTAGATTTTACTAACATATTTGGTAATGAGTGCAGGACACGTGGTATGGGCATCTATGGTCATCTATGGCCATACCAAAGGTTAACCTATAAATACCCCGAGAATTTCAGTGTTACGGGGATCGAAAGATAGACATATTTATTTCAGTGCTCCTATTTGCTTTACTATTCATCATCTTCTTCGGCTACTTACTTTATCATCGGAGTACAGGTCAGGGTATCACAACCTCCAACTTCTACCTTCTACCAGTAAACCAGAGGTGAACATTTGCAGCTGACGCGTGTCCTTTCCGGTATTTTTCCCCCTCAGCTACCGATCCCTTTTCCCCAATAGGAAGTGATTGGCAACATTAGTCTTTATAGTTGAGGGCTCCACTGACCAATAAGATACTGATACATCTGAAAATGGTCGGATATGTGAAACCCCCCTATCCCAGTAAGGGACCAAATGGTCCAGGGAGTGCTAACCAAACTCTCATCCTGTTTTACTCTCCTCTTTTAGAGGTAAGAAGACAATATTATATGTCAGGCTGTTGTGGCCCCACCATAAAATCCCTCTCTCCTTGCTCAATCAAAAGGGAAGAATGCAATTGGGAAGAGCGTAGAAAAATAATTTCTTTATTTCAAGGATCAATCAACCGTTCACTAGCCGTGAGACACAGATATGTTTATTAGCACCTTTTTCACTAATTTGACTAGTGCTATTATATCCAAATACAACAAATTCTACATAAATATTCAATATAGGAAAAATATACTATATAATAGTTATATGTGAGTTTAATAATGGTTCTGAAACGACCTTCATGTTTGAGCTGCAATATAGTATAAAGTTTGAACCATCTCCCTTGCTCACCGGGGTGAGACAATTGAAAGAGTTATCTCATTGATGATTGATGGAACATATTTTAGCATTTGATGAAGGTTTGACGGATCTTACGACTATACGCCCCACAGAAAATGCAGGTTGTGTTGGATTAGGAAGCACTACAGCATTGCTAATTCCCAACATAAGAACCACAGATGACGTATGCGGCATCTTCTTGAACACCATCAATCCAATATGGATGCATTTCAATACTTCATCGGTCACACATAGCCTCCAAGCCTGTGATTACATGAAAGTTAAAATGGTGTTAGTATATGAGCTTCTTCCCTGATTCATAGAGAGGCAGAGAAACATACAAACATGAGGAGGCTTTGGCCATGTTCTGAATTATAGAAGCCGTTAGTCTTTTCCCCACTTATTATCTCTAGCAAGAGAACTCCAAAACTAAAAACATCAACTTCACAGAAAATAGTCCTTCCATAGCATACTCTGGAGCCATGTATCCACTGTTTGGAACAAGAATATCACAAATAAGACTGGATGATTTGCAGTTAGATAGATACCGATCGAGAGAATTGGTAGGTGCAGGGCTCAAAAAAGCCAAAAGCTTGACTAGACGGGACCGCTATTCTACAAGGAGTGTTCCTTATTGTTTTCCTTCGCTATGGAAGGGGCTAGTAGACAAGAGAAGATCAGCAGTAATGAGTAATTGTCAAATGGTCTACGTATGAAGTTGTGTTGAAGGAGGAATCTATTTGAGAATGTAGGATTTTCATGAAAAATATAAATGGTAACATAGCCAAAAAAAGGTAACTAATTAATTCAACTAATGCAAACTGATCCGAATGATAATGTTCGTCAACATGGATGGTTTCAGTTGGTAATCTCAAAGAAAATTAAGAAAAAAAAAAATATAGGGCCACTGCGTCAATAAATAATACTTCTCAACGAAGACCCAAAAGGATGTTAGAAAAACCAAGTGATTAGAAGAGTAGAGTTACATGTCTTCTTGCACTAGAGAGGATCACGAGCCTGATCTTAGTTAATACATCTTTGTACCTAGCTACAGCTACATTGCAGTAGGCTATGGCTTTGATGTCCCCTTAGCTAGTTGTAATTTTTGTATACCAATAATCAGGTTATCAAAACCACCCTCCACCTCTTCTTGGAGGTGTTAGAAAAATAAAATGTTGCTTCACATTGAGTTTTAGAGGGGTGTTAACAACCTTAGTATCAATCCAGTGAGGTAGAGAGATGACGAGCAAGAGCGCCCAATGTCGCTCAAATGTGACGGAGAAGGTACCACATGTTAAGAGTCATCACCAAACTCTAACTTATCCACAAGATAAGTAGAGTCTAGTTGGATAGGGTTAAAATAGTTTATCTTGATAAGAGTCTTTTGTAGTTATCTTTTAGGAGTCTTTATCTTTACTTTATCTTTATCTTATCTTAAGAGTTTTGCCCTATATATATTTAGTGAGAGAGGTGAAAACATGAATAACAAGTGTGGCTGTTTTTGTTTATATTCCCTTTTCAATAAAGCCCTTACTTTTTCTCTCTTCTCTATAGTGAAACCTTATTGTTTGGTATGTATGCTTTATGCTTTAGATAATTGAAGTGCTTAGTATTTTGGCAAATACATCTTCAACAAGTGGTATCAGAGCCAGGTTCAGGGAACGGGCGAGAAGACCTCAAAACGGTGAGTCTGAAGATCTCATCAAATACTTTGTATTCCTCAACTCAGATCAATGGAGCATGCAAATTCTATAAGCGGTATAGAGAAGTTGAACAATACTAACAATGAGTATTGGAGATCCTATTTGGAATCGTATTTATAGGGTCAAGATCTTTGGGAGGTGATGAATGGCGAAGATATCATCGCACCACCCAAAACTGAAGAGAATGCTGAGAAATTAAGGAAGTGGAAGATAAGGGCAGGCAAAGCTTTGTTCGTGTTGAAAGCTACAATTCAGAAAGAATTGCTCGAACATATTCGAGAGGCCAAATCTCCGAATGAAACGTGGGATGCGATATCCACACTTTTCACCAGATTTAATGATGCAAGGTTGCAATTGCTGGAGAACGAGATCAGTTCGGTATCTCAAGGAAGCATGTCGATTTCTCAATACTTTATGAAAGTAAAAGGAATCTGTCTTGAGATATCACAATTTGATGATGAATAGAAAATTACAGATGCTCGTATGAGAAGAATTATCATTCGAGGTCTAAAGCCTGAGTACCATGGGTTCATGACAGCAATTCATAGATGGCAGACCCAACCAACACTCTTGGAGCTTGAAAGCCTTCTAGCAAACCAGGAGAGTCTAGCAAAGCAGATGACTGGTCTTTCTACGAATGAGAAAGAATAAGCCTTGTACACTGGTAAAAGTAAAAGGTCTTCTAATGATAGGAGAAAACAAAAGAATTCGAAGTATCAATCGAACTCGAATTCAAGGAAGAGCGAGAATAGTTTTAATGAACGTGATTATCAGGATCCTAAAATCAGAACGTCCTATAATTGCGGCAAGCCAAGAAGAAGAAAGATGAAGGGAATGCAGCAACTTCAGAAGACCTACTACAGAAAATTGATGGTGAGGAAGAGGAGTGGAGTGCTTATTTGTCAATCACTGAAGAACAATCCGATGCACTCGGATTGACTACTACAGTTACCATGCCTACGAGCAATAATAATCGAATAGACTATTCTACTAATTATATAGTTGATTCAGGTTGCTCAAATCACATGACTAGAGATGATCAAAAGTTTCTTTCAAAGAAACAATATAATGGCCAACGAGTAGTACTGACAGCAAATAATGCGAGACTGTCAATCACTCATGTAGGCAATGCTGTATGTATACCAAAAGGAAGTGAGGATTCAACCATGCTTCAAGACGTATTCCATGTCCCAATGATGAAGAAGAACCTAATGTCTGTCTCTCAATTGGCGACATCTGGAAACACCGTCGTGTTCGGACCCGATGATGTGAAGATCTACAAAGAGATGCGGATCGAAGGTACTCACATCATGCAAGGCAAAAGAATTGAATCCGTCTATATTATGTCAGCTGAGGCTGCTTATGTAGACAAGACTCGAAAGAGTGAAACAGCTGATTTGTGGCATGCTCGGCTTGCTCATGTTGGATTTGTCAAGTTAAAGGCTATGATGAAGAAGAACATGTTGAAAGGGCTTCCTAATCTGGAGATCCGAGATGATTCAGTATGTGCAAGATGTCAGTATGGCAAGGCACATCAGCTTCCCTATACTGAGTCGAAGTTTCAAGCCAAGAAACCTCTTGAATTGGTGCATTCAGAAGTGTTCAGTCCAGTGAAGATGTTTCACTTGGAGGTATGAAATACATGCTCACATTCATCGACGATTACTCTCGATATACTTGGATTTACTTCCTAAAGGAGAAAGGGGAAGTACTCAACAAATTCAAGGATCTTAAGAGTAAGGTGGAAAAAGAGCTTAAACATAAGATAACATGTCTAAGATCAGATAACGGGGGAGAGTATACTTCAAAAGAGTTCAACAAGTATCTACAAGAGCATGGTATCCGAAGACAACTGACTTGTCCCTATATGCCACAACAGAATGGGGTCTCGGAGAGGAAGAACAGACATTTAGCCGAGACATGCAGGAGCCTGTTACATTCGAAAAATGTGTCAACTCGTTTTTGGGCTGAATGCATGATGACTGCAAATCATGTTATTAATCGCCTCCCACAACCAAAGCTCGAGTACCTTTCACCCTTCCAGAAGCTGTACGAGATGAAGGCTACAGTAAGTCACTTTCGAGTATTTGGTTGTGTATGTCATGTATTTGTGTCTAACCATCTTCGCAGCAAGTTTGATAAGAAGGCGATCCGATGTATCTTTGTAGGATACGATTCAGAAAGGAAAGGCGGGAGGTGTATTGATCCAACCTCAGATCGAGTACATGTGTCGAGAAACGTTGTATTCGATGAGTCATCATCATGGTGGTCGGTCGATCATGTCGATCTTCCAGTTGATCAAAAGTTTGAAGAGGAACTAGACGAGGAAACGAGACTTAAGTGTCCTTCCAATCAGAAGACACTTGAACCAAGTGTACAGGTTGATGAGGATGAGTCACAGATGACATCTAGTGCAAGCCCTTAGAAAACTGGAACTTATCAACAGACTGTTATAGAAGAAAATCGGCCCTCACAATTTGAAGAGTCTGAACAAAAAGATGAGCATGTCTTAAGGAGGTCACAAAGAGTACCAAAACCAAATCCAAAGTATGCAACAAAAAAGCCAAAACTGAAGAATGTGAATGCAAATTTAGCGCAAGTAATGATTGGCAAAGATTTGGTGATTGAAGAACCAAAGTCATTTGCAGAAGCTCGAGGGGTTCCTGAATGGGAGGAAGCTATGACAAATGAGATTCAAGCCTTAAAGTAGAATGAGACTTGAAATCTAATGTCAAAACCAGATGATGTAAAACCTATTTCTTGCAAATGGGTATATAAGATCAAAACCCGAGCAGATGGTTCATTGGAGCGATTCAAGGCTCGATTAGTTGCTCGGGGTTTTTCACAATAGTATGGAATAGACTATGATGAGACTTTTAGTTATGTGGCTAAGATAACAACAGTACGGGTTCTGATTGCTATCGCTGCTAGCAAGGATTGGAGGTTATGAAAAATGGATGTGAAGAATGCATTTCTTCATGATGAAATAGATCGAGAAATCTATATGGAGCAATCCAAGGGATTTAAAAATCCTCATTATCCTCAATATGTTTGCAAATTGAGAAAGACTCTATATGGGTTGAAACAGGCTCCAAGAGCATGGTATGGAAAGATTGCTGAGTTTCTCACAATCAGTGGTTATATTCTAGCCCCAACTGATTCAAGTTTGTTTGTAAAATTTGTAACAGACAAAGTTGCAGTTGTGCTAATCTATGTTGATGATTTGATTATTACTGGAGATGATCTAGAAGAAATTAAAAGAATCCGCATGAATCTTGGAATTTGATATCAGATGAAGGAACTTGGAGAGCTGAAGCGCTTTCTCGGACTTGAGATAGATTGAAATAAATATGGAATATTTTTATGTCAAAAAAAATATTCCAGTGACCTGTTGAAACGGTTTGGAATGTTTGATTGCAAACCGATGGCTATGCCGATGGATTTCAACACTAAAGTTCGTATAGATGAAGTTGAAGAACTTGAAGATTCTTGCATGTACAGACAGTTAGTGAAAATTTTGATCTATTTAACTCTAACTCGTCCTGATATCTCTCAAGCAGTAAGGGTCGTGAGCAGATTTATGCATAGTCCAAGAAAGCCACATCTTGAGATTGTTCGAAGAATTCTAAGATATGTAAAAGGAACAATGGATCATGGTGTTTGGTAGGGAAGAGCTGTCGAATGCAAAATTGTAGAATACTGTAATGCAGACTACGCAGGTGATCTCTCGACTCGAAGATCAACTACAGGCTATATGTTTAGTTTTGGTTCGGGTGTTATTTCTTGGTGCAGCAAAAGACAACCAACTGTGTCTTTGTCAACAACGGAAGTAGAATATCGGGCTGCAGCTATGGCAGCACAAGAAAGTGTGTTGTTAATGCAGTTAATGTTTGATTTGCATCAAACCACAAATTATGAGATCAGACTATATTGCGATAATGAAAGCGCAATTCGATTAACAGAAAATCCAGTATTTTACGCTAGAACGAAGTATGTTGAAGTTCATCATCATTTTATTCGAGAAAAAGTGTTTCGAGGAGAAATTGATCTTTTGCCAGTTAATACAAATGAACAGGTGGCGGACATATTCACAAAAGGGCTTTGTTCGTCAAAATTCACAAAGTTCAGAGATGCACTTGGCGTCATTAGTAGAGATTTGGCGTTGAGGGGGAGTGTTAAGAGTCATCACTAAACTCTAACTTATCCACAAGATAAGTAGAGTTTAGTTGGATAGAGTTAAAATAGTTTATCTTGATAAGAGTCTTTTGTAGTTATCTTTTAGGAGTCTTTATCTTTACTTTTTCTTTATCTTATCTTAAGAGTTTTGCCCTATATATATATAGAGAGAGAGGTGAAAACGTGAATAACAAGTGTGGTTGTTTTTGTTTATATTCACTTTATCAATAAAGCTCTTACTTCTTCTCTCTTCTCTATAGTGAAACCCTATTATTTGGTATATATGCTTTATGCTTTAGATAATTGAAGTGCTTAGTATTTTGGCAGATACATCTTCAACACCACATTAGCCAACAACATTGTAGCACTGTCAAATCAAGATTTTGATGAGGTACATGAGCTAACGTGGCTCCTTTTCTGTCACATTTGGGCAAGGGCCTTGGATTGTCTCTGGCGAAGCCAGAAAGGGCTTGTCTCGGGGTTCCATAGAATAGGGGACAAGTGGTGGAGAAGTCAAAATCATGGGCCCATGATTTTGACTTCTCCACACATATTAAGACATGTGGTGATAAGTGTGTGAGAATAAGGGGGAGAGATATCAAGTAGGATTATGGGGGAGAAAATGGAATGAATTCTCCCCATTTTTCTACTAACTGTCGGACAATGTATGGAATCCCGAGAGCCCTTTCTGGCTTAGCCAGAGACAATCCGAGGCCTTGGGCAAAAGCACTAGTAGATGTTGTTGCTCATTTAATAGCTTGTTAATTAGTTTAGTATGCTTTTAAAAGCCAATATCACATTTTATTAATAAAGATTAGTTTTTGTTCCACATTTTATTACTGTATCAAGCATGCATAATAACTATAGTCAGGGTATTTATGATAAATGTCTCATGTAATGATAGCGTTGAAGTTCATTGTAGGAGAGCTTTGTTATGGTGCGGGACCATGGACATGACGCAAGGTGATTCATTCCTTGTAGACTTAAAACATTATACGATATGAGTGTGGATTTAAAACATTCTACGCTATGGGCGTTGATTGGGTGTCACACTCTAAATGTGATGTCCTATACTTCAAGAAAACTCACTTTTAATATCGAAACTCAATTTTAATGTCGAATTTTTAGCGGCGGCCACCAGATGTAGATTCTAAAAGCATCTTTTAGCGGTGGCCATCAATGCCCGCCTCAAATAACCTACCTATCAAATTCATTTCACCGTGAACGTATAGCGACGGCCACAAAAAGTAAACGCTAATTGATGTTTTTAGTCTCCCCCCAAAAAAAAAATCCGTCAAAAACTGGAGCCAACTTTCCGAGCCTGTGTTTTGGTGAAATACGATCGAAATTATAGTGGTGGCCGGTTTCTTCCAATGCTAAAAGGGTTATTTAGCAACGGTCAACCCTGACCGACACTAAAAAATACCTATCCATGGAGATACGCTATCGCAAACATTTTAGTGACGACCAGTTCTGTTGGTACTACATGTATCTTTTTGGCGGCATGTTCCTAATACCTCTGTTAAAACTTAAAAAAAAAAACAAACCGGCAGAGTGTGGTTAAGGCACAGAACCAAACCCCTCGTCCCTTGTCCCTCACTCACCCATCTCCGGCTACAACTCCATCTCTCTCCCTCCAGCATGCTTTCTCTCTCTCTGCTCTTTTCCCTCTCATTCTTTCTTTGGCTCTCAGAGTGTGGTTAGGGCACAGAACCAAACCCCTCGCCCCTCGTCCCTCACTCACCCGTCTACAAAGGGGATGAAGGCATCCTTTTTTGTAGGGCTCAGGATCCTCTTGAGTTCAAATCGGGGAGATTCTCTTCGGTTTGAACCCCTCGAGGTCGTCACCTTTGACACCCTTTAACCAGGGGTAAGGTTCACCCATCCCTAGGGTTCACCCATCCATCTTGGATTTTTAAAAAAAATATTAATTCTTTTTTTTAAATTAAAAAACTGTTTTTAATATTAAAAAAACTCTAAAAACGGTTTTTATAATTTAAAAATTAATAATTAATGTAAGCACCCTATTTTTACATCTCTCATCTAACCATGGTTAATGAAATTAACCATGGTTTACTCCACCAAACCCTAGGACAAACCCTAGATCAAGTCCAAACCCATGACCCTTTAGGCCTAGCCCAAGTCCTTTTTAATTAATACTAAATCCCCAAATAATTTAAACACTAAAAGCCCATGCCTCAAGGCCCAAGCCCATACCAAAAAAAAGACCTTTAGTCCATACCCATGACCCATGACCCAAGAACCAAAACCCCTTTCTTCTTTCTTGCTTACCCGTACTTGTATTTCTTGAAATCCAGCTTCTTGCACAAGAGTGGAAAGGGCACAGCCAGAACTACGCTCGGTCTGATCTCACCCCTATGTGAGTACGTAGGCAATCCAACTCGGATTCGACCCTAGTCTAGACAATCCCTAGTTTAGCTTTGCTTACTTCCTTCGATTAACATTTTGTTAAACACTTATGCATATTAATTAATTTTGAGATTAAATTTGGCTTAACTATAGGGAGTAGGTAACCATTTATAAAATGAGGGTCCTAAGGTGCCTAACACCTTCCCCAGGGCTTAATCGAACCACTTACCCTAATCTTTGCTAAACCATTTGCCTTATCCAAATACTTGCTTACCCAGGACCCATCCCTTAGAATGAATAGGTGGCGACTCTTTAAGTCAACTTTGCTTTTTGTGAGCGGACGAAAATCCCGTGCTCACAGCTCTGGCGACTCTGCTGGGGACGGTTCAAGCCAAAACCTATACTTAAGTCAAATTAATCTCAACATTAATCAACATGCTTAATTGTTTAATCAAGTGCTAATCTTATGGGTGTGCATTTCATACATATCATTGGTAGTGTAAATACCCAATACCTATTAGACAGGCTTATTACGCCAACGGCTGCTGGATGATGATCCTCAGTATCAGTGGCTTAAACGTCTTGGAGGTCCGCGGAATTTTGCCTGTTGGGTGATGACCCTCAGGAAACGATTCTGAACGCTCCCGCTTACACCAATCATCCCTTTTCAGGTATGTTCTATACCGGGGAGCAGCATATACGGTGTTAAGTGATCCCCCCATCCTGCTAGGAACACTCCTGCATTACACCAGCATTCATACATGTAGACTAGGTTAGGGTATAGTCTACAAGCAGTCATCCTGGAGGGAATTCTAAACCCTAACCTGCTTGCACCCTATACCTGTTCCCAATCATAGTTTACTACCCGGGCACATTCTACCCGGATAAGCACCTATCCAGGGGCATGTACTTAGCCTTTTATGTGTTTGTAATAAAACCACCCTACCCTGCTTCCCGACATAGCATATGGGGTTCAAATCCCAGGTAGATAGGTCTTCACCAGACCTACCCTCAACTTTGACCTGATAGGCCCTCGGTTCCCAATAACCCGAGTGAAGCATGTCAGACTTCTGTCTGTTTGCCCTATCGGATCACATATGTGTTGTCACACCCAATCAAATTCAAAATTCAGATTCAATTTCAAATTCAACTCAAAATCTGAGTTTTCAAATTCATTTCAATTTCCAAATTCAAATTCAATCCAAATTTGAAATTCAAAATTCAAATTCCAAAATTCATTTCAAATTTCAAAATTCAAATTTAATTCAAACTCAAAATAAACTGAAAATCAATTTCAAATTCAAAATTCAAATTCAAATTCAAAATTCAAATTGAGGTTCTCAATTCAATTGATCAAATTTCGAATTCAATAAAGTCAAAATTCTAAAATTTGAATTCGGTCAAGATTCCAACAACAAAAAAATCAAAAATCAAAATTCCCTCTCCGGCATGTCATTCTGAATTCCAGAATAGGGGCATTACCCCTATGTCAGTTAGACTGCTAGGTCTTTTGCTTGCTTGTCAATCTTCCCACCCTTATCTACTCCGGCTCTTACTCCATACATTTCCATTATTTCAGGAGCAGACCCTGAGTCGAGCACTTATTTGAAAGATACCACCAGTTGATACTTGATCAAGCAGATACAGTATGGATCAGTTAGTGGATGGACATGAGACTGACCCCGACACACCGACATCACAACCGCCACAAGCCCCGAACCTCGAGGCAAGAATGGCTGAGAATGCCCAAAACATAGAGGAGCTGAAAAACATTGTGCATGATTTTATGCGGGCCGTAACTCATGCTCTCTCCTCCTCAAATCCTCGACCGGCCGATGTGTCAGGCCCATCACAAGCTAATCCTTCACATGTTATCAATCTTCCCCCACCACCACCTGCTATCAACACTTCGCTACCTGTTCAAACACCACAACTGCATACCCTCAACATCCCTCCACCACCTGCTCACCCACCATCAGACTTCACCTTCAACATTCCACCTCCACCTGTTCAACCACAACCCATTCCCCACATCACACCTCTCATCATTGACCAGTTTGAGGAGGAGGAAGCTAGGGCCGGCAATGAACCCCATATTGGATCGACTCACATATCTTCCAGTTCGGCACAGATTCTGGATGCTTACAAGGAAAGAATTGAGAAGTTAGAAGAGTTGGTGAAGACAGTGCAAGGAACCCGTAAATTTTGCAGACTTCAGGGATATGTGCATGCACCCAGGGATTCAATTGCCCCGGGATTTCAAGATACCTGATTTCGATAAGTACAATGGGAAAGGATGTCTCGAGATGCATTTGAGAGTCTACCGTGGAGAGTTGTTCCAGTTGGAACACGATGATAAGCTTTTGGTACAGCTATTCCAGAAGAGCCTGAAAGGGGCCGCCCTACAATGGTTCACTAAGGTCGACCCCAACAAAGTCAGAACATGGGAGGGCCTCTGTGAAACTTTCTTGGCTAAATATTCATACAATGTTGATCTAGTACCTCAAATGGTAGATTTAGAAAAGATGTCACAGAGGGATAATGAGTCCTTCATCGAGTACTCTGTTCGGTGGAGAGAAATTGCCGGGAAAATGAGCACCCCTCTGCCAGAAGATGAGCAAGTGACCACTTTTCTCCGCACTCTCAAGCACCCACTTAAGACTCTCCTGGCCGCACAACCAATCTCTGATTTCAGTACAATGGCCAAGAGCGGTGCCCGGATTGAGGCGACCATGGACGACATCGGGGCATTCGACATGTTCCAAGGTTCGAAAGGCGCATCCTCTTCTCGTGCTCCCATACCTCCAAGAAGGGATAACAGAAAGAAAGAGAATGACGGGCAAATGATCGCGGCCATTCGAGTCCCCAACTTGCCTCAACAACCTCAGCAGCCTCGGCAGCCTCAACAAGCTCCACAGAACCAAGGAAGACTTCTCTCTCACCAGATGACATTTGAACAGAGAAGAAACTGGGCATTCACACCGATCCCGCACTCTTTGACATCTCTGCTCCCTTTCTTGTTGAATAAGAAGCTGATCACACGAAAAGAGCCCCAGCCTCCACCTGCAGTTCTCCCAAAGGGTTACAGGCCGGACCAGCACTGTGGATACCATCAGTCGTCAGGACATCCTACGGATCTATGCTATGACTTCAAGCATGCTATCCAGGACCTATTGGAGACAGATGCAATTCGCTTTAAACCAGGAAATGAGGACATCACTCAAGTCCCTCTGCCCAACCATGCTACTCCTGGAAATTAAGGTTGCATCGGTCAGAATCTTCAGTCGAATTTTTGAGCAAACTCTGTTTGTTTGTGATGTCTTTGTTTTATTTTCATCAGTTATCTTGCAGTTGGCCACAGTGGCCCGTGTCGGTCTCTTTCCCCAACCAAGTCTGTCAGTGGCCAGTGGCCTTTGCTTTAATTGCTTTGTCTGTATGTCTGTTGGTGGCCAGTGGGTTTTGTTTCAGTGTCTTTTGTCGAGTCTGTTCACCCATTAATATCTTAATGAAATGACTCGTTTAAATCAAATTCTCACTATGTTCTGAAATGCTTACTTTGGGAACTGAACTAGTTTCTAATACCCTAAGGAACAGTTTGATAAAGGTTGATCACTCAAATCGACGGATACCCTTCCAAGATTGAACAAACTTGAACAAGAACAACACAAGAATTGAAGACCTTTCTGAGCCATCAAATGTCAATCACCTGAAACACAGATGATGCAATGACCATACATGCTCTCGACCAATCAAGGAAAGGATATGAGGCCATCTTTTGATATCCCTTTTAAATACCTCGCTTACCCATGCTATATATATCCGCTAGTTAGACATTTGAGCCTGTTAGCCTTTATTTCAAAACCCACATATGGGCACCCTTTGAAAGTCAAAGAACAATACAAAGGAACAACCAGCAAAGAGTAACAACATCAAGCGGCCTTTGGGCCGAACTACGTCTTGACCTGATCCCTATTTGGGTACGTAGGCAGCCTGAAATCAGGTTCGGTCAAAACACAGGAAATGTTCACAATACAAGGCAACCATGTGCCAAAAAAAAAAAAAAAACTTGGCCAAAAGGCGAGGCAAAGCCTTCATCAAAGGATAAAATGTAGAAGCAGGTTCTATTACAACAATGAACAAATGTCATAGGGTGCCCTATCCTTGCTGAAACAGTGAATTTTGAGGCTAATATCGTTTCCAGCCGAACCACGTTTCGTCCCAGATAGTAAGCCCTCCTTGATCCCTGAAAGGACTTGAGCATCAATGGTCAAAAGCATTCGTCTCCATTCTCTGACAGGCGATGATGAGAGAAGAATGGAGCATTATCCGAGAGAAGGTTGAGCGGAAAATATGAAATGCAAAGCTTGTATACCCAGTCTTGATGACCCGCAAAGGTCCAGGGGCAAAAAAGGGATAAATCAAACTTCAAATTTCACGGGCATAGTAAGGAATCATCAATCCTGCTATTGCGCAAAAATTACATGAACTCAGTCCTGGTGAAAACCTGAAAAGGCCCAGGGGCAAAAAAGGGACAAAGATCAATATGTACAACCCAGTCCTGGTAAAAACCCACAAGGGCCCAGGGGCAAAAAAAGGAAAGATAAACTAATGCAAGCTTTGCTAGCCGATGATCAAACATCATGATCAACCACGGCTTAATCATCTTTACCTGAAGGCTAAGAAACCTAGCTAGGTATCCCACTACAAGCAATCTCAGGCACACTCTTCAAAGTTCAAACAATTAATTTCATTATATATAGTTCGCTAGTCAACTGGTAGTCCACCACTTGTCAGTCAGTTCATTTGTCTTTTTAACAAGTTGGTCGTATCATTTGTCAGTTATTCGTACTTTTTAGTCAAGTTTCAATCTCCAGTAGAGTCAGCTCAAAGTCAACTGTTCATTCTCGCTGGTGCAAGGAAAGCATTGAAATCAGGGCAAAGCGAAGTCAGCAGACTATCCTGGGCAGCACAGGTATTTGAAGCAGATCGGTACATTCTAGGGGGCAAGTGCCAACAATCAGATCACCCGAGTCAGGGGTATCTCAAATCTATCAGGTTATATGTGTAAAGAGGCAGAGATTCAGGTTAAGGCTCAGGGTCACCGCTCTCATTCCTCACATCCAACTCATCTTGCTTTCTTTGTTTAAGAAATTCTCTATCATTCCTAATCACTATCTTTTATCTTGCTTGTTTGCTTGCTTTCCAGGCAGACCAGTCGGGCGACTGGCTCCACCCTCATCACCTTTGCTCGCTTTCGTGTAAAGCAGTCGAGCAGCTGTCTTTACCCTCTTATCTTACTTGCTTTCTATCCGGGCAGACCAGTCGGGCGACTGGCTTCACCCTCATCACCTTTGCTTGCTTCCGTGTAAAGCAGTCAGGCGGCTGTCTTTACCCTCTTATCTTACTTGCTTTCTATCCGGGCAGACCAGTCGGGCGACTGGCTTCACCCTCATCGCCTTTGCTTGCTTCCGTGTAAAGCAGTCGGACGGCTGTCTTTACCCCCCTCTATCTTGCTTACATCCTACCCAGTTTGACAATTGAAGTTTGTCTGCACTATTTTGCTTGCATCCCACCCAGTGAGACAATTGAAGTTTGTCTACACTATCTATCTTGCTTACATCCCACCCAGTGAGACAATTGAAGTTTGTCTGCATCTATCTTGCTTACATCCTACCCAGTTTGACAATTAAAGTTTGTCAGCACTATCTATCTTGCTTACATCCTACCCAGTGAGACAATCGAAGTTTGTCTGTACTATCTTACATCCTACCCTAGTGAGGCGATCAGGCAGTTATCTACACCATCTTGCATCCATCATTCCCCAATCTTGCTCTGCTTTCTTCACTAATCAAGGAGTACATTGAAATGCCCGTGTAATCGGATTTCAATTATGGCCTCTTGTGAAATAATTCATATTCATGTTTGCTTTGCTCTGCTTAGATCTCGGTGAAATGGTTGTGTGATCAACCTTCACCTCATCTCCAGTAAAGTAGTTGTGTGATCAACTTTCACCTCATCTCTGTTGGAACAGACGGATGTCCACCCCTCCTACCCATCATGCTTATTCATCTTGCTTGCTCATCATGCTCACTCACCTTCCCTGGTTTGCTGGTGTAAAAATTAGATGATTCCAGTCTTTGTCGTTCAATTGCCAACCCGGCACTCTTCGACAAAGAGGGGCAGCTGTAAGCACCCTATTTTTACATCTCTCATCTAACCATGGTTAATGAAATTAACCATGGTTTACTCCACCAAACCCTAGGACAAACCCTAGATCAAGTCCAAACCCATGACCCTTTAGGCCTAGCCCAAGTCCTTTTTAATTAATACTAAATCCCCAAATAATTTAAACACTAAAAGCCCATGCCTCAAGGCCCAAGCCCATACCAAAAAAAAGACCTTTAGTCCATACCCATGACCCATGACCCAAGAACCAAAACCCCTTTCTTCTTTCTTGCTTACCCGTACTTGTATTTCTTGAAATCCAGCTTCTTGCACAAGAGTGGAAAGGGCACAGCCAGAACTACGCTCGGTCTAATCTCACCCCTATGTGAGTACGTAGGCAATCCAACTCGGATTCGACCCTAGTCTAGACAATCCCTAGTTTAGCTTTGCTTACTTCCTTCGATTAGCATTTTGTTAAACACTTATGCATATTAATTAATTTTGAGATTAAATTTGGCTTAACTATAGGGAGTAGGTAACCATTTATAAAATGGGGGTCCTAGGGTGCCTAACACCTTCCCCAGGGCTTAATCGAACCACTTACCCTAATCTTTGCTAAACCATTTGCCTTATCCAAATACTTGCTTACCCGGGACCCATCCCTTAGAATGAATAGGTGGCGACTCTTTAAGTTAACTTTGCTTTTTGTGAGCGGACGAAAATCCCGTGCTCACAGCAGAGTCGCCAGAGCTGTGAGCTAGTCTACCAGACCATAGTCTACCAGACGAAACCCTAGCCTACCGGGCTTATCCTCTAGCCTACCCGGTCCAACCCCTTAGTCTACTGGACTAAACCCTAGCCTCTGGGCTTATCATTTTGGCCTACCGGGCCCAATCAAACACATCCAAGCACTTGACCAACCAGGTCAACCACCCCTAGCCTCCCGGTTAAACCCTAAGCTACCCTTGGTGCACACACAACACTCCCTTAGCCTTAGCACGGACTCATGTGCCAGAACTACGCTCGGTCTGATCTCACCCCAATGTGAGTACGTAGGCAACTCAACCCAGGTTCGACCCTAGTTTAACTTTTTCCTTCTTGGATTAATGTAAACTAAACTTAAGGCATTTGACTAACACTTGACATTAAATTGGCTTAATCCTAGTAAGTAGGGAACCATTGTAAAATGGAAGTGTCGGAGTGTCTAACACCTTCCCCGGGCTTAACCGAACCTCTTACTCGGAACTATAAGCAAACCAAGACCTTATCCATTACCTGGGACTTATCCCGATCGAATTAATAAGTGGCGACTCATAAGCAACATAACATTTTCGTGTGAGTTACGAAATCCGTGCTCACAGTGTCCATTTGATACTTTCTTGTGAAAAGTAATGTTCTAGATCTTACCCATCTGCAAGTTTGGAACAACCTAAATTACGAACTGTTGCATACTGCAGGAGCTATGGAATAAGTTGTGATTTCCATGCTTATTTATATAAATATTTTGGGATACTTTTGGCAATCAAATATGATCGAAGTTTTCTTTCCCTTTTGAGTTATTATCAAGATCAATAAATATGTTTCTCATGTATGTTGTTTCTCCTTTGAATTCTTTTTCCTCCAACCAATGGTGCTAAAACCTACAATGCTTTGCAGCATTTTATGGAAGCAAAGATATATTTTTTGTGAATATTAAGGAAAGATACAAAATTATTTAAAAGAAAATTTGAATTATTATATTTTTTATTATGCAAAAAAGGCTTGCACGTGCCTTGCATGCGCACAACCTAACTAGTCATGATATAATTAAAATAATATAATTCAGTTAAAACAACATGAGGATCAACAAGCACCAAAGGCATTAGGACGTTTGGACACCCTAAAATTCCACATGCATGCATCCAATCTCGGGTTGCCCTATGACTGTACAGTCTCACAATCATTGTCTTAAAATTTTATATCTAGCCCAAGATGCCTATTGAAAGATAGGAGTTTGTTTATTCTTCTTTAAATTTTTTTTTTCTTTTTATCATGAATTTAAGTCCTCCAAATTCTTAACAAACAGGCTGTGCATGAGTTGGAAACAGGTCAAAGGATCTACTAATTTATTCCGATAATCATATAGCTGCAGTCCTAAAGTAGTCAAGTGCAACCATTGCTATATATGCGGAGATCAGTCATTACATACTCAATCTAATCCCAAATCGTTTTTCAAGGATTGAATTTCACATAAGAAAATCGAAACCAAGTTTGCTTCTCATAGCAAAGCATGTAGTGGTGTGGATTGCCTTCAGAGTTTTTAAAAAGGCCACCAACCGATCATGTTCCTTTAATTAATTGTACAAATAACTAGTAAAAGTACCACAACATGTAGTATTCCCCCTCCCTACCACTATACCATTTCCAAAAGAAAACCTTTTTTTAAAAAAAGAAAGCCCCTCAGACGGGAGGGGAGGGGGGGGGGGGGGGGGGGGGGGGGGTTTGGCAAGGACCCCTACCAGTTTTATTAATAAAGCAAAGTATGGGGGGACATAAAACCTTACCCCTACAAAGCAATTTTTTTTTTAAAGAAAGCCCCTTAGAGGGGAGGGGGGGTTGGCAAGGACCCCTACCAGTTTTATTAATAAAGCATAGCATGGGGGGACATAAAACCTTACTCCTACAAAGCAACTTAGAATTCAGTACTTCTAATATTACCCAAACCAACTTTGTCCAGAAATATAAGAGATCTAACTCTATCAGGACAGTTTTGAGTCGAATAAAAGAAACCAGAAGTCTGCATGTTGCACCCATAATTAGCTAGAAAATCAGTGGTCTCATTAACTTCTCTAAAGATGTGGTTCAGAGAGCAAAAATAAATCAGGAGACGATTGATTTTCTTATTCCAGTACCAAGAAGACCATGAGTGATTGATATTTCCATTCCAAGCGTCAACAAGATTCTTAAAGTCAGATTCCACAAACACTTGAGAAGCATCAATCCTTTGGCAAAGAGTAAGAACATCCAATAGAGCATGACATTCAGCAATGCTATTAGTGTATGTGCCATAGTGTGAATAAAATGCTGCAATAAGATTCCCAGAGTGGTCTCTAATAATTCCGCCACCTCCAGCATTACTAGGATTACCTCTAGAGGGCCCATCCACATTGAGCTTAAGTCTACCTTGGGGAGGGCGATACCATTTGACATGAATAACAGGGTGGCTTCTTCGAATATGATGAACCACAATATTAATAGGAGAAAGGTCAATATTGCCTTTGCTAGAATGAGAACCAATCTCAAAAAGCCATTTTCTAATATTGTTGGTAATAGTATGCAAAGGCTTGTGATGATTCTTGAATCTTCGATTGCATCTTTCAATCCAGATCTCCCAAATGACAATGAATGGTAGGATAAAGTACATATGATTATGGATTTTGTTCGCATATCCGAACCATCTCATCAAATAACATCGAATACCATCGCTAGGGAGAAGAGGAATCGAGCATAACCTGCCAAAATGGAGCCAGAGATGGCTAGCAAACTCACCATGTAAAAGAAGATGGTTTAGAGTTTCAACATTACCAATATTGTAACAGGAGCATCGGCTGACCATAGAGATTCCAATGGATTTGATATTATAATCAGTGGGAATTGCCTCATACATAACTTTCCAGCAGAAGATTTGAATCTTTCTAGGAATCTCTGAAATCCATATGAATTTACTCCAATCCTTATTCGCGGCAGTAGTCAGATAGAATTCCAAGCAGATTTGATAGAGAAGGTCCCTTTATGAGATAATTTCCATATAATAGAATCAGGCAACTCACTAGTAAAGAATCCGGCATCAGTTATTGAGTTCTTAAGAAGTTCTAGAATGCAGGCATTCACAAGAGTAAAGTTCCATCTACCATTATAGTCCAGCATTTCCGAAATATTAGGAAAGCAATAAGGCGGATTAGTAGCAAATGTAATTAGGGGTTCGTCCCCAAAACAACAGTCAAACCAGAAATTAATCTTGGAGTCATTGTCAATCAAAGCTTTAGAGTTATAGACAACAGATTTACATTCTTGGCATATGCTATTCCAAGTTTTAGATGAACCATTTCGAGGGGAAGCATTCCAAATGTGGTAAACTGAAATTTCACTTTGAAAAATCGAGACCACAAGCTATCATAAGTATAAAGGTTCCACGCTTGAAGAACATCATCTAATGATATTGAGGATGTTGTTTGCAGGTCTAATTGATTATTGGGTATCTTCTTGTTCCCCTCAAACCAAATGTGATAATGACTATAATGGGGGAATTTGGTCCTTAAACAAGATGGATTTAAATAAAGAAAGATGATCATCCTGCTCACGAATAGCGTTCCAAGCTGTCGTATTTCACCTTGTCATTATCAACGAGCTTAGATTTCTTCGAAGGTGTATGATTTTCATGCTCGTGCCTCAAATCACAACACATGAAACAAGAAAAGCAAGGAACTCCCTCCCTCTATATTGCAATCACTGGGTTCTGAAAGCCTCCTATAACTAACTATTAAACTGAAGTAAGGAAATGGTTTATTTGAAAAAAAATTCCACTATGCAATGTTTCTTGGCAATACAAGAACACAAATTTTCAATAGATATTACTCCATTTTCATATGATCATTGATTTGCAAAACTATCAAAACGGTGGAGGAAGACATACTGCTTTTTTACATTGATTAAATTTACTGAAACACCATTAAATAGGGTTCTATGGTTGGTCTGTGATCCCTGGATGCCAAAGGCGTCCTTGGAGGTGATCTCCTAGTTCCTATGGGATGGAGACGATGGGGTCGGCCCACGGATTTTCCTTCATTTTGCCACATTTCGCTAAACGGGTTGAAGGGAGATTGTGCATCAAGTTGTTCTCAAGGGTCAACTTGATCCTCTTCCCAGGGATCTTAGATTAGGGAACCTTAGGAGAGCCGCCGACTCTAACTACTGTCCATGTACGAGCCATACTAAATTTGACTAACAGTCCATCCTAACTCCTCTATGTTCTTGATAGCCCATCTTTGTCTCAATAGTCTTTAAATGGCATGTTTTAGTTGAAAGAGGGACCTGTACCCACCCATTGGTTAGGAAAGGGGTGAACTCCTATTTAGTCCCGAACAAACTAACAATATTTTTTTTTTGGAATTTTTTTTGGTCTCTCCATCCAATTTCAGCTGATGCAAGGATTTACAGGGATCTATCCAGGAGAGATCCTTTTTCCTGACAATCGTACCAATTAGATTACCTAATTAATGACCTGATAAATGATTTGTTTTCTTTCACTCAGTTGATTGTAGTTTTTTTTTTTTTGGTAAACTCAATAACACCACAAGGTGATTACTGAAGGCAATTGAAGGAAACACTCACACCACCCATGCAAACGCACACACACACAGCATGCAAAGGCACACCAGTTGATCGTAGTTCAGTCCTGAAAAAGTTTCAAATTCAAGGGGCTAGAATCATTGGAAAGGTCTAATGTTGGGGCAATGGCCATTCTACAGAAGAGCTCATTAATTGAATGTGTGGAAAAATATGCTTCTTTTCTTGACCCCTTGATTGTGATGGTCATCTTGAAGGTCAGGACTCGTATTCTTCTCCAGCTGTAACCGGTTTTGCCAAAGCTGGTTACACCCCTGAGGTGGCCACATGCCCCTTTTAACACCTCTTAACCATGGTTAAGATTCACTTGTCCCTAGGGTTCACCCATCTATCCTTGATTTTTTTTTAAAAATAATAAAAAATTTGTTAACCATGATTAAAATTTACCAACTCCTAGGGTTAATTTTTTTAAATATTTTTTCTAGAAACCAAAGATAGGTGGGTGAACCCTAGGGGTAGGTGAATCTTAACCATAGGGGCATAACCGGTTTTGCCAAAAACCGGTTACAACTGGAGAGGATTACGAGTCGAAGGTCAATGGTCGAACTCTAATGATGAACTTACATACTAGTAATCTTTCAGAATGAAACCAATCCCCTAACTAAAATTGCATACTACTAATACTACCAAGAACTAATACTTTTTTTCTTAAATAGACTCTAATCATAATTTAATTACTCCGCGGATATATGAGGTTGTACAGGAATTCAATATAAATCTTTACTATTATAATGCAAGAGGGAGGCGTAGCCTGATTTTTTGGAAACTACCCCTTATCTATTTAAAGAATAGAATCGCAGTCAATTGCGATTGAACTCGGGGAGAGTACAATCGCACCTGCAAGTTAACACGTGTCCCTTTTAACTCCTATTAACTGTGGTTAACTCCTTCTCCTCGCTCTCACGTGCATCGCACGTGCCACCCGCTAGTTGTATATAATTTATAAAGATTTTCTAAACATATATCTGACAAATACCTGTCTCTTTTTTATTATTATTATTATCTAATATTTTTCATCATGTGTCTCCTGCATGTGGTCTTACTCATCCTTTTACTTAGCTAGTACAGATTGAAGCTTGAACCATTTCCCTTACTCACCGGGGTGTGACAATCGAAAGCGTTACCTCATTGATGGAACATATTTTAGTATTTGATGAAGGTTGGCTAGTTCTTGGGACTACACGACCCACAGAAAATGCAGGTTGTGCTGGTTTAGGAAGCGTTGTAGCGTCGCTTCCCAACATAAGAACTACAGATGACATGGTGGGTCTATCTGCAGAATCTTCTTGAACGCACAACAATCCGATATGAATGCATTTCAACACTTCACCAATCACACATGACTCCACCAGTAATGAGTCCATTAATTCCAAGCCTTTATCTTCACACCATAGCCTCCATGCCTGTGATTACATGAAAGTTAAAATGGTGTTAATCTATGAGCTTCCTCCATTGAAAACATAGAGAGGCCGCAAAACATACAAACTTGAGGAGGCTTTGGCCATGCGCCGAATTATAGAAGCCATTAGTCTTTTTCCCACTTATTATCTCTAGTAAGATAACTCCAAAGCTAAAAACATCAGACTTCACTGAAAATTGTCCTTCCATAGCATACTCTGGAGCCATGTATCCACTGTTTGGAACAAGAATATCACAGATAAGATTAGATGATCTGCAATTAGAAAGAGATTGGTATCTTGTCTTTGAGAAAGAGTGGCAATCCCACTCAATATGATGCTCACACTTATAGTCAAACAGTCGACCTATGTAAGATTTCAAGGAAAAATCAAATGCTATTATTACCACACATTAAAATTAGCAAAAAAAATAACAAATTGATTCAGCTACAGAAAACTTAGAATGATGGTTTTCAGTTGGTAATCTCAATGGAAAAGAAGAAGAAGAAAACAAGTAGGCCACAGTATCAACAAATGATACTTCTCAAATAAGACCCAAAAGAGATATTAGAAAACTCACACAATTCCAAGAGTAAAGTTACATGTCTTCTAGGTTAATACATCTTTGTACATACACTGCAGGCTGTGGGTATGGCTTTGATGACCCCCTAGCTACTTGTAATTTTTGTCTATTAATTATCAAGTTGCAAAAAGAAAAAGAAAAAAACTCCACCTCCTCTTGGAGGTATTAGAAAAAATAAAATCTTGCTTCGCATTAAGTTCTAGCTCAGCCAAGTGAGCCATAGAAAGGATGAGCAACAGTGCTCGTTGTTGCCCAAATGTGGTGGAGAAGACACCATGTCAGCCAACAATACTGTTTTTACTATCAAATCAAGACCGGATGCAATACACATTATCCCCTAAGATAAGAAGTGACGATGCAACAAACTCCAAATTCTCAAGTATTTTATACCTCTCAAACATTTTTAATGAAGATGATTATTATACACAGCACATGCCTGCATGCTAAATATGAATTTAATCTATTGCTAAACAAGAAAATTTTACCGTAAAAAAACCGAAAGGAATGTACTTACTATGTTCCAACGATTCTATTAGTGCTAGCATCACTTTGATTTCCCCCGAAAATCCTGGCCAATCCAAAGTCTGATATCTTTGGGTTCATTTCATGGTCTAGCAAAACATTGCTAGCTTTAAGGTCCCTATGAATGATTCTGAGTCGAGAATCCTCATGCAGATACATAATGCCGCGAGCAATTCCATTGATAATGTTAAGCCGCCTTTTCCAATCTAGTTCTGCACACCTAGTTCGATCTAGCAATGATAAAAAGAAAGTGAAGCGTGTTATTATCTTTGGAATTTTATGTTTATAGGAGGAGGTGCCTTGATGTTTTGAGGAGCAAACCAAATAGGAAATAATCGAGGCCTTTGTTGGGCATGTATTCATAGATGAGAAGCTTTTCATCTCCCTCTATGCAGCAACCCAAGAGTCTCACAAGATTCCTATGTTGTAGTCTGGCGATTAATATAACTTCATTCTTGAACTCTTGTAGTCCTTGCCCAGAAGTTGTTGAGAGCCTCTTCACTGCAATTTTCTTTCCATCAACTAATATACCCTGGAAGCAACTCCCACAATTAGAAAAACAAAACAATGTATATGTAGAGAGGATTCTCCACATTTTAGCATACATAAGCTAATGTTCATAAAAATGTGACTGTCATTACCTTGTATACGGGGCCAAATCCACCCTCTCCAAGCTTATTTTCTTCAGAGAAATGATCTGTAGCTGCTTCGACAATATCTAAATGGATCAAAGGCAACTCTTGAAATTTCACATTATCTCCTAGTAAAATTCCATTTGTGAAGTTGCCGCTAGTTCCTGCTCCCAAATCAAGTAATTGAATTTCTTGACTGGTTTCTTTCTCTACATCTACAATACAAACGAGAGGCCAGAGTCAGACAACCGACGGCCTAGACCGGACTTGAACCAGATTCTTAGGTAGAATAGTAATCAAGTCGGGCTAGTCCAGGCCCAATTAAATAGTTATATAGATGAGCTAGGGAATAAAACCTAATGCTTGTCATGCCTTGTACTATACTTCTAATGGATCCTGGCCTGGCAAACACTGTTATATTTTTTATTAAAAGAAAATATAATGATTTCCTTTTTTAAAGAGCTTACCTATGACCGGCTGAAGATATATCTGGAGCAACCCAAAAAAATACCTTTAGATGGGCAGTTGGGTAATTACTGGAAAAGATATTAGTGAACAAAAATATCCTTTTATATTTGTAATTATCAAACTATCCTTATCATATGACATAGTTTGGGTTGCTCTCCTTATCTCTTCAACCGGAGCTCTTGTTCATAGTTAATCTATGGTTATCTATTATCTATTACCTTAAAAAAGAGGATTGCACAAAAAAGGTAATTTTTGTCGAAGACTTATTTTCCATAATACCCCTTTACTAAGATTTGTTTTCCATAATATCCCTTTTCAAGAGTCAAGATTTGTTTCTCATAATATCTCTTATTAAGATTGATTTCCCCTAATACCCTTGTTAAGATTTGTTTCTCGTAATACCCCTTAAGATATATTTCTTCCCATAATCCTCCTTAAGATTTGTTTCTCATAATACCCCTTTTAAAATTTGTTTATATCTCTATTGTACAAATTTTCTTTATTTTTAAATAGCCATATTAACTTTTTTTATTTCTTGGAATATCCCTCTTAATCAAAAATTTATTTTCCAAAATACCTTATTAATCAATCTTTCTGCCTCTATAATTTTTGATTTTTTAAAATATTCCTATTAATTAAAGATATTGTTTCCTAGAAAGAATACTCATGTAAATTGAAATTTTTATTTTTCAAAATACTTATATTAATTACTTTTCCACCGCTTCTGTATTAAAAGCCTATTTTCTTTCAATTTCCCAAAATGATCCTATTAGATAAATTTTCTTGTGCTTTCGTTTGTACAAGTTTTAATTTCTTAAAATGCCCATGTTATTTTATTTTACAAAATACCACTACTAATTTATCTTTTCACGTATGTACTATTCAAGTTATTGAAATGTCCCTATTATTTATTTATTTTTATTTCTTAGAATATCTCTGTTAAAATTAAATTTTTTATTTTTCAAAATACTATTATTAATTAATCTTTTCATTGCCTCACGTATTAAATGCCTCTATTTGTTTTCCAAAATACCCCTTAAGATAAATTTTCTTGTGCTTTCGTTTGTACAAGTTTTAATTTTACAAAATACCACTACTAATTTATCTTTTCACGTATGTACTATTCAAGTTATTGAAATGTCCCTATTATTTATTTATTTTTATTTCTTAGAATATCTCTGTTAAAATTAAATTTTTTATTTTTCAAAATACTATTATTATTAATCTTTTCATTGCCTCACGTATTAAATGCCTCTATTTGTTTTCCAAAATACCCCTTACTCACTCTTTTTACCGTCTATATTAAGATTTTTTTATTTATAGTTTGTCAAAAATAATAATTGAAGAATATGCTTATACATGCATGATCAACTAGTCCAAGCACCAGTATCACAATTCAAATTTTTTTTTTTCAGTCTCACCATGGTAGCACCATGTGGCATTGTTACCCTTTCAATAGGTTAAAAAACAAAAATTCAGGTGCTCTCAAGGTAATGATATAACGACACTTGCCACTTCCACTTTGAGACTTGGGAAGTTTGGGACTGGGCCAGCATTTCTCATGGTTAGAAAGATAAAGTTACAAACCCTTTTGTGTTTCTTTCCGCCACCACTTGTAGTAGATGCAAGAACCCAATAGAGCTACCACTAGAAATGCTGATACACTGGTGGTGCCGATTATAATCTCTGATGTTTTCCTTCCTTTTCCTCCTAGAAGCAATGATTTAATTTTCACTTTAAAAAGTAGTCAATATAGTTAGAAAAGAACATGTAACAATGACGATGCGCAAGCAAAAAATGAAAGAGACCAAATCCTTTGCGGCCCTGAGGTCACCACGTGTCTCTTTTGACACTCCTAAACTGTAGCTAAGAATCACCTGCTCTTAGGGTCATCCACCAACCTTGGTTTTTAGAAAAACATATTAATTCTTTTTAAAAATATTTTAATATATTAAAAAAAAAACCTAAATTTTTTTTTTAATATTAAAAAAAAGAATTAATATTTTTTTCTAAAAACCAAGAATAGGTGGGTGAACCCTAGGGGTTGATGAATCTTAACCACAGTGAAAGGTACCAAAAGGGACATGTGGCGACCTCAAGGGTGATAACCGGATTTACCAAATCAGGGATTTGGTTTCAAAATGAAAAAATGGGTCCGGCCTAACTTATACCAGATTAGCCAAACTAAGAAAATAAAAAAGCGAAACTTGCAAAAGAGAAATATTAACTTTTGCTTGCTTTTTGAGTGGCATAGTAGTATTTTCTAATGTTTTCATAACCGGACCCTGGTTCAACCGATGACATTCAATCGTGTCTTTTTACTATTAAAAATTCATTATTTTTTTCATTTTCCTTTTTTATGGCACGTTCTTACCAATTTTTATCGCCGGTTTTCCGATTGAACCGATCTGTTCTCCTTGTTCCCAATTCTTAGGCTGGTTTTCAAAAGAGGCCGGAGAACCGCAGAACTTGGTATATAGTAGAACTTAAGGGTATTATGGGAAAAGAATGGTTTTATGAGAAAGGGGTATTGTGGAAAAGAAAATATTGGTTGACACCAACTATGTCTCTTTTATCATACACTGGTTGGTGTGCATGTGCAAGGCACGTGCATAGATATAATAACAAAAACGTATGGTAAAGAAAATTTGAGTACGATTTTAGAGAAATAGAACAAGAGTATATGATAGGAACCTAAGAGAAAAATAAGTAAGGGCATTTTGAATATAAAATTTGATAGACGTGCTATTAAAAAATAAATAAAGCTTCTGAGACTGCCTTAGGGTTGAGACCATGCTCTAAGAGCATGGGATTTCAGGTGGGGCCTACCATGTGAAATGGGCCCCACTTGAAATCCAATGCTTTAAGAGCATGGTCTCATTAGTCTCGACCCTAATGAGGTCTCAATAGCAAAGTCCATTAAAAAAATGAGGGCATTTGGGGTATAGAAAATTAAGAGATTTTTTTAAATAAAGAAAATAATATAGGGATATTTGGTAAATATCACTAGAGGGAAATGTTGTGAACAAAAATATATAAGGGCATTGTAGGTATAATAAAGTTTGAGATCGTGTTGGGAACAAAAAAAATTTAAAAGGGTATTTTTGGTATAAATTCTTGAGTGAAAACTTGTCCTTTTATGATAGGGTTTTGATGGGTGGCATCGAAATTCATTCTCTCCCCTTTTTATCACCACATGTCAAAGTGCATGTCTCCAGTGTCCGCCAAAGGTAATTTGATGCCTTGATGGGTTTGAAAAAGTCAATTCTTTTGAGGAGGTATGAATAAGAGAGAAAAAGATATTAACTATTAAAGATCATATAAGAGACAAATGCGATTGATCTCCCCAACTTCAATCGCACCCACAAGTCAACATACTTCCCTTCTAACCTTTCTTAATTGTGGTTAGGATTCACTTACTCTTGGGGTTCAACTGTATAACTTTGGTTTTTAAAAGAATTAAAAATATTAATCTTAAGAGTTAACTAACTGTGATTGAATTTCCTGAGTTCAAAGGGACACGTGTTGACCCGTGGTTAAGATTCACTAACTGTTGGGGTTCAATAATAAACATTGGTTTAAATAAATTAAAATAATTAAAAAATAATAACCTTGGTTTTTTAAAAATATTAATCCTAAGAGTTAAAAATTCTAAACCAGAGTTAAATACTAATTATGATTGAACTTCTTGAGTTCAAAGGGATACGCGTTGACCCGTGGTTAAGATGTACTAATGCTTGGAGTTCAACAATATAACATTGGTTAAATATATATATATATATATATATATATATATATATATATATATATATATATATATATATTCCAAGTGTTAAAAGTTCTTGACCTGAATTTTAACCATAATTAATAGAGCTTAAAAGGGATACATGTTGATATGTGGTGCGACTGAACTCTCCCCAAGTTCAATCAAAATTGGTAGTGATCCTATCTCTAATCTCTTCTATTTCTTAACTCTTATATGTACTTTTGAGTTCGGTGGAATAAAGGGTATTATAGGAATATAATGAGAAAAAAGTTAAAAATAACAAAGGGTATTATAGGAATAGAATCTTGTACAAATAGAAATATAGGCTAAAGGGTATTATAGGAATTAATTTTTACGAGGGTATTATGAAAATGAAGAAGAAAAGGTAGTATGGGAAAGAGAATTATGGGGTTGGATACAGTTGGTATATAAGTAGAGTATAAGGGTATTATGGGAAATGAAAATGTTGGTTGACATCAATTATGTATCTTTTATCATACGTTTCTAGCAAAAACAAAAAGTAAATATATTTAATCTTAAGACTTAAAACTTAACTAGGGTTAAAAGGGCGTTCTTTGAGTGTGATTGAACTCGAGTTCAATCACAATTGGACAGATCCAGACTCCGTACTCAGAATCTCAGACTTCGAAATTGGACCACAGTCAATTCTTGCACCCATAGGTCAACATGTGTCCCAACTTAGCCTATATTATGTGGTTAAGATTCACTAATCCATCGGTTCAACAGTATAATCTTAATCTTGATTTTTAAAAAGAAAAAATATAAGAACACATAAACCTTAAAGGTTAATTTTTTTTAGTTAGAATTAAATATTTTCTTTCTAAAACAAATGTTGTATTATTAAACTCTAAGAGTTAGTAAATTTTAACCATAATTAATATTGATTAAAAGGGACATGTGTTGACCTATGGATGCGATTGAACTCAGGGCAATTGATTGTGATCCGATATCATTAAGCCAGAGTAAATTTAGTGCCTTGTTTTATTTGGCAGCGTGCCACCCAATGTACATGGAATGGGATTTCGTCAGCCCTCGCCAGACAAAAACTTCTAACCCCTGTCCCACCGGCCATGATCTTTTTAAACTTTTCTTTAATTGTAGTTAAGATTTACTAATCCTTAAGGTTCAACCATCTAACCTTAGTTAATTTTTAATTTTTATAATTAAATTTTTTTCTAAAAACCAGGGTTTCATGATTGAATCCTATGGGTTTGTAAATCTTAATCACAGTTAAGAGGTGCCAAGAGGGTCATGTGTTGACATGTGGGACGGAGGCTAGGTCGATTTTGTTTAATGAGGGCCAGACGAAAACCTATTCCTCAGACTCAGCTTGGTGGCACGACAAGAAATGATAGATTGTCAATGAAGACACAAGGAAAATGCTTAACCTACCGGTGGTTTCCATTTCGTAGGAAAAACACTTACTAACTATGGTTAAGATTCACTCACCCAGATTAAGCAATCCAGCCTTAGTTTTCAGAAAGAAAAAAAAAAATTAACTTGAATTTAGTTAAAGGGGGGTGTTAAAAAGGACACGAGGTACGTTAATCACTACTAAAAAGATAGGATTTTGCTACGGAGACCTCTTTAAGGTCGAGACCACTGAGACCGTGCTCTTAGAGCACGGTCTCATGGTGATCTGGGCCCTAAGGGGGTCTCAGAAGCTTTAGCTTCTCCCAAAAGATGGGAGTCAAATCCTCTACGGTGATAACCGGATTTGGCAAATCCGGTTATCACCCTTTGAGGTGGCCACATGTCTCCTATGGGGTCAAATCCGGTTATCACCCTTTGAGGTGGCCACATGTCTCCTATGACACCCCTTAACTGTGGGTCAGATTCACCTACCCCCTGTGGTTCACCCACCCATCCTTAATTTTTAGAAAAAAAATATTAATTCTATTTTTTAAAGTTCCGTTTTTTTTTTCCCGGGTTTCCAGGGTTTTTTTTTTTTTTAATGTTTAATAAATAGAATTAATATTTTTTTTGTAAAAATACTAATTTGGCGAAGTACATAATGATTAAGAAGTGGGATTCTTCACCTTTGCGAGATACTTACGTTCGATTGGAGTTGGAGGTGGTGCTTCTACTTTGTGCTCCTCTGTAAAAGGGTACACCTCGTACCTTACATTACAGCTCGGTCCAAGCAGCCTTCCCCCTCTCTTTCCAGAACTCAACCCTACAAGTGTGGGCACAGCATATTGAAGGCATCTGTAGCAGTCAGGTCTAGATAAATCTTGCGTGCACTGAGCAAGGCCATATAGCTTCTCAAAATCTGAGAAATTGGAAACTTTAACTCGTCCGGTTGCATACATTGGAATAGAAGGATCGAAGGCGGTTTGGTTAGCAAGATCCTTGAACATATCTGACAATGTCTTATTGAAGCGATCTGGCTCCGATACATTCTGGTTGTTCAACGAATAGTACATGGGAGATAGTGTGAGGTTGGAGAAGAAAGATGTGTTGGAGTAGCGGACGAAGCACTCGTCGAACCATACCATCGCTGATTTCTGTCTCGGACATCGCTTTACGATATACTGGCTTGCACCGTCAATGCAATTCTGGCAGACATCAGGAGTAGTAACATCACCTGTACAGAGGAAGTGACCGTAGACTTTGTTTGGGTCTTCTCCTTCTGTGTCCATATAGAAGCCAGAGACCCAACCATCCTTTTTAATTGAACTGAAGAGGAGATCGAGGTTCGTTTGGAAGGGCCTATATTCTGTGTAGTTTACTGAACCAGAACAATTCCGACTGGGCAAGAGGGTTAAAAATTGGGCGGTGCAGGGGCGGCTATGGTACATTAAAAGGAGTAGAAACACTAGTAGTAGCAGTAGTAATCGTAAGATTGTTTCGGGAGGGAGAAGAAAATGAAGAGTCATCATCCTATCTATGATCTTCTTGGAGCACGGAGAAGAAGAATAAGTACAGCAACAAGGTTGTATCGTTTATGAGACTCTTATTCTTATTACCCACCATTAAAAAATTGTTCATATGCAGGGCCGGCCCGTCCATTAGGCCGGCAAAGCCTTTGCTTTAGTTCCCTTTAAAAAAAAATTTTTAAAGCCCCAATTAAAATGTTTAAAAAATTAAAAGGCTTATTTAGAATATTAAAAAGGCTCCATTTATAGTTAATTTTTTTTAATAATATTATTTTATTTTTTTTAAAAGCCCATTTAGAATTCTCGCTTTAAGCCTCTAAATGACTTGGGCCGGCCGTGATGTTGAAATGAAGAAGAATGAACAGGAGCATATTTTGTTCACTTTTGCACACGCTTTCATCATATTATTCGAGGTGTCGTGGTCAAGAGTCTCAAGACCAAAGGATGTTTGAAAGGGAAATTAGACTATGAGAGTGACTTAAGGAAATTCAGATTACTAAGAAACTAATTTTTCTATAACCTCTCTTTTCTTTTCACTTTAAATACCTAAAAATCCTCAAAAATATTGTTCCATTAGAAAAAATCTGACCAAGGGGGACGAAACAACTGGTAACATCACTTGTGGGTTTTGTCTCATCTTTCGATCTTTCGAAACATATAGTTTTTTAGGAAGCTTCGCCTGCTCTAATACCAATTAAAAATCTAAGGTTCCATTAGAAAAAATCTCACCAAGGGGGACTGAACAATTAGTAACATCACTTGTGGGTTTTGTCTCATCTTTCTATCTTTTTCGAAACGTATAGTTTTTTTTACGAATCTTCACCCACTCTAGTACCAATTAAAAATCTAAGGTTTCGTATTTTAAGGTTTGAGAAAAGAATAAAATAAAAAATAGTAGGGTTGGAATTATGTATCCACCCTCTCTAGATATCCTTTTAACCAAGATGAAAGGGTATAAATACCCTTAATACAAATAATATAGAACATATAGACATAAGGACGTTATAAGCTTATTTTATTAGGCCCATTATAACACCGGTGATGTGGTGCATTGCTCAACTCAAGATGGGACTACAAAGACTGGGATTTGATATGGGATTTGATATTGCATCTATGAAATTGGGTTATCGTTTTAATGATAAGAAGAAAAAAAATGTTGCTTAAAGATGGTGCAGACTTAAGATCAGAAGGATCTGTACTTTTAACGGGTGCAAAAATGACTGAACAAGATAAATAAAAGCCTCAAATGAATTTGTTGATTCACTCTAAGATGGTTCTCGATACTTTTAGTATGTTGTCATAATTTATCAATTTCAGCTAATTTCTATGATTTGTTAAATATCCTAATTCATTTTTCTTTTCCATATCTACATGTTTGAACCATTTCATGCCACACATAACACAATGTAATTCACTCTCACCAGTCACCAGTGGCTTTGGTATTTTTACCCATTTATTCAAAGACTGGCATTCTCACCCTTTCACAAATGTTTTGAAATGATAAGCTCCCCATGTATTTTGACTTTTTTTTCTCCCCCACCCCAATATTGGGATAAAACAGGGTTGGTGATTGTTACCAAATTCTAACTCTGTGATTTCTATATGATCCCCCTCCCCCTCCCCCTCCCCCTTCCCCACACACGCACACACATAATATAGACACCCTTTCATGTTTTCTTTGCTAAGGTTCTTGTATTTGATGCTTATTGCAGTTGCTGAATTAAATTGAGTGTGAGCTACCTCCAGAACACCCTTTAACTAATATTAGAGCTCTACGTGATTCCCTTGGTCATACTCCACTTCAGGTTTGTTTCACTCATACTCATTCCGCTTGAAGCTGCATTCTGCTTTCAAATAATTAGATATTCACTACTATAAACTTTTCTTAGTCTCCATGGACTTTGCAGGAGTTGTCAATACCCGGACCAAGAATTTTTAGCCCATTGATTGTTTTGTTGTGTGATGGATTCTGGATATCTCCTTTAATATTGTAATGGTCTCACTAACTCTCATTCTTTACACTTATTTGGCATGAGGACACACTTGAGACAATAATTTGTCTATAAACACCAAATGATACATAACACATCAATTAGTAGGTCTTAGTACTTGAGCAATTGTTAGTAGGAGTTGGGGTTATTGTTGTTTGATTTGAATTGGGGTAGCATGTCTCACCATGGATTTTCTGTTTAGGCTTTGCAATTATTGTTTTTTTTTTTTTTTTGCAATTATTGTTTCACCTTGCATTTTGTGCTGTCAATAAGTGGTGCATCTGCCTTGTGAGCTCTATAGCTAGAATACTTTTTAAAATGATTTATCTTCAATGCTATTGAGAACATAGGTTTCTCCTTTTTGTGCTTTTACCATGTTTATGTTTTTTCCATTTTTCGCATGGAGATCTGTTGAATCTGGTGATATGTTTATTAGTAGATAGGGAAATGCTTATACCCTTAATATGTTTAATTGTTAACAGACACAGAGATAGATGTTTATGAATAATAAGTAGACCTGATAATCTGTTGAATCTGGAAATATATTTACAAGTAGAGATGGAAGAGCCTATATTTGATTTTGTTAGGGTAAGTTGGTTATGGGCAGCATTGTTTCAAAGTCTTGCATTGCTGCTATAAATGAGGTTTTAGCTCTAGAAGTCTGTTGTCAGTTTGGGGTTGAGGGTTGAGGGTGCAGATACAAATCACTTTATGCAAGCAACTATTCTGAGTTGATGCAAATTGATTAAAAATGTGGCAATGGCTTCACAAACACGTACTTTGTCTTTAGGACTTATTGAGGCCTTTGTGGAAAAAAAAAAAGTGTTGGCAGTAGTAATTGGTTAATATCATCATTGATCTACTCATGTTTTGAAATCAAATTGTGTTCTATCACATAAGGAAAACTAAAAAGTAAGGTCTTAGATCTAAATTGGATTATTTTCAATAAAGTTCTCGAGCCGTATTTGAATCCATTTCTTTTAATGTGTGCTCCTCAATTTTGTTTGGTTTTCATTTTGATGGTTGATTGTTGATTTCCAGTCTATATTTGTTGATTAATTGAATTTCGAGTTTACAACTGTAGTCTAAATAGAGGAGGGATTGTTACTCTTTTTCGATGTTCTGTCTTATGGAAAACAATTCAACCTCATGTTTGTTATAGGGTTTACTATTGTCGCTTTGCACGCGATAGTTTTTCTTTTCTCTTCGTAATTTTGTGTATGAACTTATGCTGGATACTATGTTTGGCTTTAGCATAGGTAATTATTTATATATGAACCTTTTTCCATGTGGTAATGGCAAAAGTGTTGGTAAGATTTAGACATTTCTAGATTGTCCTTTGATATTTGCTTGTTCTAAATTGAAGATTTACACTTTTATCCACAGCAAGTATAAATAAAATATAGTCAACAAATTAATGTTAGAAGTTTTTTTTGGAAGGTAAATTAATGTTAGAAGTTAGAACATGTTCTCCGTCCTTCAAACAATATAGTATTACTCATCTTCATTATGTCACTGTAAACCATGATCATTGACATCCTACTTTCCCCAATGGGTGGATGTCATTACCTTTTTTTTTTGCCCCACTCTATTATTGAAGTCTTTCCTCTGTCTTTGGTCTTCTAAGTATTCAGTTCTCAAATAGTTTCCATTTGCTACTAATTTGAATGTGTTGGCCATAAGCTATGTTGCATAGACACGGACACGGGTGTCAGACTTGGATACAAGGTGTCGGACACGGCGAATCTCAAAAAAAAAAAAAGATTCAGGTATACATGAACATATTTTAATTTTAAAAATTACAATAATTTAAATGTTATACGAATAATAGTAATAAAATTAAATATGAAGTAAAATTATTGCAAATGGCGCTAAGTAAGTTATTACAAACTATAGTTAATCAAACAATATAAATAAAACCTGAATTAAATAAATAAAATAATGAACTAATGTTAATCTTGATCTCAAAGAAGATCAATTTTTAAAAAAAAGTTTTTATGGCCTGAATTTAGCCTATCGACACCTCTCTCTCTCTCTCTTTCCCCCCCCCATATTACAGGGATCATCTTCATGTTCTTTCTCTCCCTCCTCTCTCTTGTTGAAAATAAATGGAGTGTAATTCTTTTGCTGAAATTTATTCTAATTATATGTAATTTTATGTTTTTTTGTATAATAAATAAATAAAATAAAAGTTTATGGATATTAGGCATGTCCATGTCCGTGTCCATCTGTATCTAAAATGCATAGATTCTCTGATATGAGTCACAAGACTCACAACAGCCATGTCCAAGATTTGTTGTGTCCGTTTTAGCAAAATTCAACATGGGACATGCATGTGGTCTTAAAGATCCGCACAACGTAGGCCATAAGTTTTAATATATATTATGTATACTTTGGTACAGTTTCCATCTACTAGACTCTGCTCTGGGATGGCTATCTTATTTTTCTTGATCGAGAGAGGACTATCCACTTACTGGTCTGGGAGGTTATTCATTTATTTGATTGGTTCAGGTTTCTATCGTAGCAGATATTGTCCTATTTGTTTGTTCTTTATGTACACTGATGTGAGCCAGAAAGTAAGATAATTAACGCACAATGAGAAATGCTAGAACTCTTCTATGTACTCCATGGCTATTATTATATTGGCCTGTTATTATATACAAGTTCATAATATTTATGCACAAATATACACAACAAGCACGAAATAATAATACATGGAAAATTGAAAAGAAATAGTTACATATAGCTATGTTGTGTGTCCTAAAGGAAATGTTTCTAAGATGAGTGTCTTGGTTACTGGATCTTCATACTTTAAATTTTTTTCAAAATTGGCTTGTGGTCATTAGTTTCAGGAGTTCTAACTGCATGTGTGAGTTGGTATAGGTTCTTGTTGGTGCCAGCTTGGGATGGATAGTATCATACCTCGTGAGAAAACTCCAATTAGGGATGGTAAATCAATTCTCTGCCCGTGTCATTTGGTACTTAAAGGGATTTTGTAAGTTTGTTGTGGTGTTATAACTATTAATAGTAGAAATATCAAAAAGAGAGCTTCTACAAAATGTGGTTCGAATTATTAGAAACCTATAAGATTTGGGTTTTGATTTGGAGCATCAAGACTAATAGCTCCTGACTTTAAGCTAAAGTGTTTGTTCTTAGCTTGTCCTGGGAAATTTTTTACTGTGCAGTGTAGGAATCAGCTTGTCGTATAGCACAATATTTAACTAGGTGTGGTAAAGCTTGAAATTCACTGTCATGTATATTTAGTGTTTACAAACAAGGATTTACATACAGGGAAACTCTCTCCTCTCTGAAGTGGATTTTCTTTCATGGTGTTTGTGTACTTGAGATGCAAAGGCCAACGGGGTTTTATTGCTCTCTGTTTCTTTCATTCTGAAATCATATAATCACAGTCATTTGGAAATCACTTGAATTTTGATCATATTAGAGTTTATCATGGTCAAACGGATCCCTGCACCCATGAGCGCCCAATTCACATGCATTCCAATGTTAATAAGATGATTGCCAACCATCCCTCCAGGTCAGTTTCTTCCTGGTGCCGTTTGCAAAGATTCAAACGGCAACAATCCTTCCAGTTGTCCGAGAGCTTGTTGAATTAGATTGAGAGTTAACACATACATGTAGAGCCATTTATCAAGTATTGACCTTTCTCTTTGACACTCCTGACCATCCACTACACTCAGCATTCCAGAGTCCAAAGCCATTAAGCAATGCAAAGCTCCCCAATATTTTTACTTTTAATGACGATAAATCTTTTAACTGCTGCAGGAAGGGTAGTTATGAGGTCTGAATAGGAAAAAGCAGAAGTATTTGTGTGGGGTCTAGCGAGTATTTATAATTATTTCTTCCCCATTTCGGGCAGGGCACAGTATATTTTTACAGCAATAGATCTCCTAGTTTTCATTTTACTTCAACTACGAGCTTTGCAAATCACTTTGCTACTTAATTACCAGAAATATTTCTTTGAAACTTACTCCATTCTATTTATTCAAATTAATTAAAACAGATTTTTGTTTAATCATCTTTTTTTGCAAGCTTCCTTCATAATTCAATATGTTTGGTTTTGGTGTCTAGTGTACAAAAAAATGAATTATTTTGGGAAAACCCCTTTTGTAATACTGCAAGAGGAAGCAAAAGCAACTTCGAATTGGTTTGTGGCAGTCATTTTAAATTTGAAATTAAATTTTAAATCTGAAGTGAAACTAGGACTGGGTTCTGATAGTTTTTTTTATAAACTCGAGCAAGTCTCTATGAAATAGCAAAAAATCTAACTTATTGACTTGATTCCCCGAGTTGACCACTCATTATATCACTGGCAGTTCTTGGATATAACACCCCTACGGGTTGCTTAATTAGCTTATGCTACTGTTAATAGTTAGCACATATAGCATTCCTTTTACGTTTAGTGTAACTATTTTTTTTTTTTTTTTCTTTTGTTAACTATATTACGCGCTCTGCGCTTCTTCCATTTTTTTGTTAGGTTATATAATACTATTTTTAAATTTAACTCACTTTTTATATGTATTTCTCATAGTATAACATCACTGTATTATACTAATGATTTTTTTTTAATCATGCTATGTATATTATATACTAGTAGTATATAAACATAATATTTGATATAGAAAATTATAGTACTAATTTTTTTTTATCTACTATGTATAATATATACTGTAGATAAAAACATTGTTGTTATAATACAAAAAATCACATATTTGTATTTTTTATCATTAGTGTAAATACACTGCACGCTGCCTTGTCACGTGCAGCCTCAACTAGTCATCTTACAACACCTACCTATTAATTTTGCTGATGTCATGGGATGTCGTCCTGTCAATCGACCATGTTACAGTCTCTAAAGCGAACAAAATAGCAACACCTGCATGGATGAGAATTAGACTTGAGAGATATATGTTAAAAGAGAAAAGAAACCAATTTTTTACGCACACCCAAAAGTCAAACTAGCTTTATATTTGGCCTCAGATTCTCGATTTCCAGAAAGGTGGTCTCGGACAACCTAAAATAGGGGACATATGGCGATAAAAAGAGAAGTCATTTCCTTTTTTCCAATGTTTTTGACTTCCCCTACTAGATATCTCTTTTTCCCCTTTAATCCCTCACCCTTTTTGTCATGTGTCCAATAATGTGTCAGAAAATCAAATCATGGGGCCGATGAAATGACTTATCAACCCCTGTCCCACACATTGTGGTACCGTAGACCCCCCTTTTTCTGCTTTGCTATAGAGAATCTAGGCCTTCCATATTCAGTCTATAAAAGTAAACACAACCACGACCCCCCAAAAAAAAAAAATCCGTGGGGGTAGTCCAGGTCAACCCACACCTTCGCATTTTGACATGATTCTAAGACATTCAAAATTTGAGATGCCCAACATTCCAGCTACTTCTTTATGAACATTTGTTGTTCTGGTTCTTTAGTACTTCGGACTTGTTGTGAACGTTGTGAGTGAATGCCAGGATTTCAAATGTCACGTTCTTTTAAACATGAACAGAACAAATCTACTTAACTTTGAGAATTTTTTTTTTTTGAGATATTAAAAAAAAAAAAAACTATAATCTATAGTGACAGTTTTGAGAAAATTTATCTTATCATAATTACAACATTGCCACCAACTTTACATCAATCTCATTACAAATGAAAATGATGATCCTTGAACAAAAAATTCATCTTACCATAATTACAACATTGCCACCAACTTTACATCAACTTTACACTATGATGGCACTTCCATCTAAGTGGGGACTCACCCAACACAAGGTTGGGCCTCGAACAAGGGGGATCGTAGTTCACCCTCATTGCTTGCACGGTCACCCCAAACATCTCATCGAAGGTGTCTCGGTTAAGGCCTACTGAGCTACCCTTGCCTCGCTGCAACACTGCCATAGTTTCCTTATGTTTGAAGAATACATTTCAATAGTCTCACTACAACAAACAAAAAAAAAACAAAGTATAAAAACAATAGAAGAAAAACAGATCATTGAATCTTCTGGCTGAGCAATAGACACGAGCCAGGAGTTGGGTGTTGACAGAAAGGTGGCAGTAGAGATAGTCACCTGGTTGAGCAACTAACCTCATAGCAAATTCCCTCTGGAACATTATGACAGTACACCTGAAGGCTGGTTGGTGAGATGAAGGCTGGTTGGTGAGATAATAACTTGAATGTGAGAGGAGAAGAAATTTGATAAGGAATATTTGCAACACAGATATCAAAATAGGGAAGGTCACACTTGAGTACATCTCCCTGGATAACCTGTACACATTGGGATAGGAGAATTTAGTCAGTTTTGATTAGCTTTACAATCAAATTATATACATACAAACAGCACACTGAAGGAGAATGTGCATATGAAATTCCTTGTATGGTGAAGATAACATGCAAAAGATTAAAGAAGTAACCATGTTAGAACATCAACGTGATTCAAAGCAATGTTATTTTTCTTCTCTTTTTTCCTTGAAAACATGTTATGATCTTTGTGTAATTTACTAATATCATATGGTAATTCAGACAAATTAAAAAACTCAAGCTAAAGAACAAATATAACTAGCTTCTGGTTCATATGGAATTTCCATATAATTGAGTTCAAGACAGATCATTGTTTTGTGAACACAATAAACAAGGAAGCACAAGTTACATCAGTTAAATGAAGACTTTCTGTTCATCATATATACTATCCATAAGAAAATCAAGATCAACTCTCTAACATCATATATAGATTTTTCAAGGGAAAATTATGATTTAAACATCACAAAGTCATCACATATATTTTCCATAAGAAAATCCTGGCATAAACATCATAAGATCATCATATTTATTTTCCATAATAGATTGAAACATCACAAACATGTTTACTCTTATTGTCCTTGCTTTAGATCTATCACGTTTATTATATTTATATCAAAAATTCCTATATTGATAGGACGATCACGCACTTGCGAATGAGACGAATCTAAGCTTTTTCCACTCTTTCTCATTGAAAAAACCTTTAATCTCCCCTCTTGGATCTCTTAAAAATCTTTTTTCTCACTCTCTTTTAGGTCTAAAAAGTTTTAGAAACCCTTAACCCACGAGTATAAGGAGTATTTATAGTGTTGGGAGCCCTAGGGACTCCACAAGTTGGAAAAACGAGCAAAAAGAAGCCTAAATAGCGTTTTTGGCGATCTGTCGTCGCCAGGGGCGATCAATCGTCGTCAGTGGGCGATCGATCGGCCATGGCACTGAATTTATTTTAATTTTTTTTTTTTTTAAGAACTCTTTTGCTACTTTTTGATTTTCTTTCTTTTCATGCAATTAAACCTCGAAAACGACTTGAACTTAGTGCTTTATTTGAGTTTTAAAATCACTACTTTTTGCATTAATTTATAGGCTTAAATACATTAAAAGAACTAAACAAATGATTCTATAGTATTTAATAAAGATCACAGTTATTAAGAAATAATAAATTCGGAGTTCTACATGCACAGTCTAGGATCCACCAACAGAGTGGAGATATAAGCATCCATGTGGAAGCATGCATCCACACATGCATTTCATTCATCCTTGGACATAAAGCAGGGCATGGAACTGCAATTATATGCAAAAACTGCATGCGGCAATTGGAAGATTAAAGATCAAGCATTTTTTTTTATCGGTAAGATCAAACATTTTAGTGCAACGATGGAGCATACTAGTGGTCCATTAACACAATCCGTGAAATTCTGGAAGATCTTGGCAAACACTAGAAATTTTAGGGCACCATTTAGATTATCAAATGAAATGTCATACCCTAGATATTAAATCAAAGATAATGAATCAAAAAATGAAATAAAGATTGAGAGACAGATGATGAATCAAAAAAATTACAGGAAAAAAGAAGAAAATATAGAACCATTTGGATTATCAAATAAAATGTTAAACCCTAGATATTAAATCAAAGAGAATGAATAAAAAATTGAGATCAAGATTGAAAGAAAGATTATGTATCAAAATTACAGAAAAAATGAAGAAAAGGAGAAGAAAAAATGGAGATAAGGAAGAACTTACCTTCGAACAGTGACAACAGTAGCCGACGCTGGTGACAACAGTAGTCGGAGACAGCGAAGACGACGGTAGTAGCCAGTGATGGCGACAGAGACAGCGATGACACTCATTCCGTAAGCTATCGAACAAAATGGGAAAGATGAAGAAAATGGCTCTGGGTTGATTTTTATCAGGGTGTCGATATTAAAGACTCCCAAAGACTCATGAGCGTGTGCTTTGAAATGTTCGGGTGTTTTGCTTGGGTGTTTAAACACACACTTTGGTGGGTTTTTAAAGTTTCATGAGTTTTTAAAGTCCCGAGCTTTTGGTTAAAAGAACAGCATATCCATTCGAAAAATCCGAGACTTTAAAAAACTCACTTCAAATACCCAGGAAAAGAACACACCCTTAAAAAGTTCACATACGAGTGGGTCTTATGGGTCCCATAAAATTAATCGTATACAACTACAAAAATGGATGCCTTCATCCCCTTTAATTTTGGTTAAGCTTAATTAATTTAGGTTCAGAAGAGAAACAAATGATCAGATTCAAGACACATGTAGTTTTCTATTTTTTAATTCAAAGAAAAACATACCTAAGAATTAATCACATCTGAGAGCCAAAGAAAGAAAGAAAGAGAGGGAAAGATCAGAGAGAGAGAGAGAGAGAGAAAGCACACGGGAGGGAGAGAGACGGAGCTGAAGCTGCAGACGGGTGAGTGAGGGGCGGGGGGGTTTGGTTCTGTGCCCTAACCACACTTTGCCGGTTTGTTTTTTTATTTTAAGTTTTAACAGAGGTATTAGGAACATGCCGCCAAAAAGATACATGTAGTACCAATAGAACTGGCCGCCACTAAAATGTTGCAATAGCGTCTCTCCATGGACAGGTATTTTTTAGTGTTGGTCAGGCTTGACCGCTGCTAAATAACCTGCTAAATAACCCTTTTAGCATTGGAAGAAACCAGCCGCCACTATAATTTCGATCTTATTTCCCAAAAGCACAGGCACGGAAAGTTGGCGCCAATTTTTGACGAATTTTTACCGCCACGGGGGATCGTCTGTGGCTGCCACTAAAATCATCAATTAGCATCTACTTTTTGTGGTGGTCGCTACAAGCTCACGCTGAAATAAATTTGGTAGGTTATTTGAGTCGGGCATTGATGGCCGCCGCTAAAAGATGCTTTTAGCATCTACATTTGGTGGCTGCCGCTAAAAATTCAACATTAAAATTGAGTTTTCTTGTATAGGGACATCACATTTATAGGTCACAATAGAGTGTGACACCCAATCAACACCATATGTGTAGAGTGTTTTAAATCCAAACTCATCATATAATGTTTTAAATCTACAAGGAATGAATCGCCTTGCCTCATGTCCTTGGTCCCGCACCATGACAAATCTCTCCTACAATGAACTTCAACGTTATCATTACATGAGACATTGATCATAAATACCCTGACTATAGTTACTAAGCATGATCAAAGTAATAAAACGTGGAACAAAAACTAATCTTTATTAATTAAATGTGATATTGGCTTTCAAAGGCATACTAAACTAATTAACAAGCTATGGCTAATTGAATAAGGATGAGTAACATCTTTTTTTTTTGTTCGAGATATATACGTTTAGGCTGCAACACCAGTTAGGTGTTAGTATCTGTTTAGTTAGTGGGCGGGTGGAGAGTATACACAAACTCCCACCCTCTTAGGAATGGAACCCGATACCTCCCCCAGAAATGGGATACACTACCACTGAGACAAAGCCCTGGTGTGTGAGCAACAACATCGACTATTGTGCTTTTGCCCAAATGTGACGGAAAAGGAGCCATGTCAGCTCATGTCCCTCATCAAAATCTTGATTTGACAGTGATACAATGTTGTTGGCTAATGTGGTACCTTCTCCACCACATTTGAGCGACATTGGGCACTCTTGCTCATCCTCTCTCTACCTCACTTGATTGATACTAAGGTTCCTAGCACCCCTCTAGAACTCAATGTGAAGCAACATTTATTTTTTTCTAACACCTCTTAATGCAGGTGGAGGGTGGTTTTGACAACCTGATTATTGGTACAAAAATTACAACTAGCTAAGGGACATCAAGCCTAATGTCCTTGGGCTAGATATAAAATTTTAAGAAAATGATTGTGAGACTGTACGGTCATAGGCCAACCCCTGGATGCGTGGATGTGGAATTTTGGGGTGTCCAAACGCCCTAATGTCCTTGGTGCTTGTTGATCATCATGTTGTTTTAACTGAATTATACTATTTTAATTATATCATGATATTTTGTTAGAATCAAGTTATTTGAGATAATAGTATAAATTAACTGATTCAAGTAAAATGACATAAATCATGAATCACGTTATTTAACTTAAATGATATTATTTTATTTGAAGACGAAAAAACTTTTATGGGATGAGCAAGTAGCCTGAATGTTAGGGCATCTCAAATTTTTGAATGTCTTAGAATCCCGTCAAAATGCGAATGGTATTGGGTTGCCTTGAGACTACACGATGTCGTTGGTGTGTTTAACATTTTATAGACTGAATATGAAGGCCTTAGATTCTCTCTAGCAAAGCCAGAAAAGGTGGTCTCCGGCTACCACATCATGTTGTTGGATAAGTCATTTCATGGACCCCATGATTTTGATTTCTCCATACATTATTTGACACATGACAATAAAGTGGTGAGATAAAGGGAAAGAGATATCTAGTGGGGAGAAGTCAAAATCATGGAAAAAAAATGAAATGACTTCTCTTTTTATCGTCATATGTCCCCTATTTTGTGGTTGTCTGAGACCACCTTTCTGGCTTTGCCATAGAGAATCTGAGGCCAAATATAAAAGCTAGTTTGACTTTTTGTGTGCGTAAAAATTGGTTTTCTTTCTCTTTTAACATATTATTTCTCTCAAGTCTAATCTCATCCATGCAGGTGTTTGCTAGTTTTTGTTAGCTTTAGATGACATGTTAACAATGGTCGACTGACAGACGACCTACCCATGATCATCAGCAAAATTAATAGTAGGTGCTTTCAAGATATGACTAGTTGAGGCTGCACGTGCAAGGCACGTGCAGTGTATTTACACTAATGATTAAAAATAAAAATATGTGATTTTTTATTATAACATACCATGTTTTATACTACAGTATATATTATACATAGTATGATAAAAAAAATTAGTACTATAATTTTATATTATCAAATATTATGTTTATATACTACATAGTATATAATATACATAGCATGATTAAAAAAAATCATACTATAAAGTACATGTTATGTTATAATATGAGAAATACATATTAAAAATGTATGTTAAAATTAAAATAGTATATATAATATAAACAAAAAATGGAAGAAGCGCAAGACGAGTAAATATATTTAACAAAAAGATAAAAAAAATATTTACCTAAACTAAAAGGAAATGCTATATGTGCTAATCTATACAGTAGCATAAGCTAATTAAGCAACCCTTAGGGTGTGTTATATCCAAGAACTGCAGTGGAATATAAATGAGTGGTCAACTCGAGGAATCAAGTCAATAAGTTAGATTTTTGATATTTCATAGAGAATTCTCGAGTTTCTAAACCTATCATGAAACCAGTTCCTAGTTTCATCTTCAGATTTAAAATTCCATAAAATGACTACCACAACAATTAGAAGTTGATTTGCTTCCTCTTGCAGTATTACAAAAGTGGTTTTCCCAAAATAATCTCATTTTTTTGTACACTAGACACCAAACCAAACAGATTGACTTATGGAAGCTTGCAAAAAAAGATGATAAATCTGTTTTAATTTAATTTGAAATACATATAATGAGTAATTTTCAAAGTAAATATTTCTGGTAATTAAGTAGCAAAGTGAATTTGCAAGCTAGTAGTAGAAGTAAATGAAAAAATATGAGATCATATTTTCTTGTACATATCATACTTTGCCCGGTCCCAAAATGGGGAAGAAATAATTACTAAATATCGCTAGCCCCATACAAATACTTCTGCTATTTTCCATATTCCAGCACCTCATAACTTACCCTTTCCTTGACAGCAGTAAAGAGATTTATCATCATTAATGCTCCGTTTGTTTCAAAGTAAAATAGAGGAAAACAAATGAATTTCACGGAAAATATCAGTTGTCCTAAAGAAAGTACACTTGGAAAATGACATTTTTCATGGAATTCATTTGTTTTCCCCTATTTTACCTCAAAACAAACGGAGCATAAAAATAAAAATATTGGGGAGCTTTTGCATTGCTTAATGGCTTTGGACTCTGGAATGCTGAGTGTAGTGGATGTTAAGGAGTCGTCCAAAGAGAAGGGTCAATCTTGATAACTGGCTCTACATGTATGTGTTAACTCTCATCTATTTCACAAGTCTCTCGGACAACTTGGAAGGATGTTGCCGTTTGAATCTGTTTTTACGGCACCAGGAAGAAATGACCCATAGGGAGGTTGCAATCATCCTATATTACATTGGAATGACATGTGAATTGGGAGATCTATGTGTGAGGGATCCGTTTGACATGATAACTCTAATATGATCAAAATTCAAGTGATTTCCAAATGACTCTGATTATATGATTTCAGAATGAAAGAAACAGAGAACATAAAACCCCGTTGGCCTTTGCATCTCAAGTACACAAACACCATGAAAGAAAATCCACTTCAGAGAGGAGAGAGTTTCCCTGTATGTAAATACTTGATTGTAAACACTAAATATACATGACAGTGAATTTCAAGCTTTACCACACCTGGTTAAATATTGTGCTATACGACAAGCTGATTCCTACACTGCACAGTAAAAAATTTCCCAGGACAAGCTAAGAACAAACACTTTAGCTTAAAGTCAGGAGCTATTAGTCTTGATGCTCCAAATCAAAACCCAAATCTTATAGGTTTCTAATAATTAGAACCACATTTTGTAGAAGCTCTCTTTTGATATTTCTACTATGTAATAAGTTATAACACCACAACAAACTTACAAAATCCCTTTAAGTACCAAATGACAAGGGCAGAGAATTGATGTACCATCCCCTAATTGGAGTTTTCTCATGAGGTATGATACTATCCATCCCAAGCTGGCACCAACAAGAACCTATACCAAACTCAACACATGCAGTTAAGAACTCCTGAAACTAATGACAACAAGCCAATTTTGAAAAAAATTTAAAGTATGAAGATCCAGTAACCAAGACACTCATCTTAGAAACATTTCCTTTAGGACACACAACATAGCTATATGTAACTATTTCTTTTCAATTTTCCATGTATTATTATTTCGTGCTTGTGGGTATATTTGTGCATAAATATTATGAACTTGTATATAATAACAGGCCAATATAATAATAGCCCATGGAGTACATAGAAGAGGTTCCTAGCATTTCTCATTTGTGCGTTAATTATCTTACTTTCTGGCTCATATCAGTGTACATAAAGAACAAACAAATAGGACAATATCTGCTACGATAGAAACTGAACCAATCAAATAAATGAATAACCTCCCAGACCAGTAAGTGGATAGTCCTCTCTCGATCAAGAAAAATAAGATAGCCATCACAGAGCAGAGTCTAGTAGATGGAAACTGTACCAAGTATACATAATATATATTAAAACTTATGGCCTACGTTGTGCGGATTCTTTAAGACCACATGCATGTCCCATGTTGAATTTTGCTAAAACGGACACAACAAATCTTGGACATGGCTGTTGTGAGTCTTGTGACTCATATCAGAGAATCTATGCATTTTAGATACAGATGGACATGGACATGGACATGCCTAATATCCATAAACTTTTATTTTATTTATTTATTATACAAAAAAACATAAAATTACATATAATTAGAATAAATTTCAGCAAAAGAATTACACTCCATTTATTTTCAACAAGAGAGAGGAGGGAGAGAAAGAACATGAAGATGATCCCTGTAATAGGCGGGAGAGAGAGAGAGAGAGAGAGGTGTCGATAGGCTAAATTCAGGCCATAAAAACTTTTTTTTAAAAATTGATCTTCTTTGAGATCAAGATTAACATTAGTTCATTATTTTTTTATTTAATTCAGGTTTTATTTATATTGTTTGATTAACTATAGTTTGTAATAACTTACTTAGCGCCATTTGCAATAATTTTACTTCATATTTAATTTTATTATTATTATTCGTATAACATTTAAATTATTGTAATTTTTAAAATTAAAATATGTTCATGTATACCTGAATCTTTTTTTTTTTTTGAGATTCGCCGTGTCCGACACCTTGTATCCAAGTCAGTCTATGCTACATAGCTTATGGCCAACACATTCAAATTAGTAGCAAATGGAAACTATTTGAGAACTGAATACTTAGAAGACCAAAGACAGAGGAAAGACTTCAATAATAGAGTGGGGCCAAAAAAAAAAGGTAATGACATCCACCCATTGGGGAAAGTAGGATGTCAATGATCATGGTTTACAGTGACATAATGAAGATGAGTAATACTATATTGTTTGAAGGACGGAGAACATGTTCTAACTTCTAACATTAATTTACCTTCCAAAAAAACTTCTAACATTAATTTGTTGACTATATTTTATTTATACTTGCTGTGGATAAAAGTGTAAATCGTCAATTTAGAACAAGCAAATATCAAAGGACAATCTAGAAATGTCTAAATCTTACCAACACTTTTGCCATTACCACATGGAAAAAGGTTCATATATAAATAATTACCTATGCTAAAGCCAAACATAGTATCCAGCATAAGTTCATACACAAAATTACGAAGAGAAAAGAAAAACTATCGCGTGCAAAGCGACAATAGTAAACCCTATAACAAACATGAGGTTGAATTGTTTTCCATAAGACAGAACATCGAAAAAGAGTAACAATCCCTCCTCTATTTAGACTACAGTTGTAAACTCCAAATTCAATTAATCAAAAAACAAATATAGACTGGAAATCTACAATCAACCATCAAAATGAAAACCAAACAAAATTGAGGAGCACACATTAAAAGAAATGGATTCAAATACGGCTCGAGAACTTTATTGAAAATAATCCAATTTAGATCTAAGACCTTACTTTTTAGTTTTCCTTCTGTGATAGAACACAATTTGCTTTCAAAACATGAGTAGATCAATGATGATATTAACCAATTACTACTGCCAACACTTTTTTTTTTCCACAAAGGCCTCAATAAGTCCTAAAGACAAAGTACGTGTCTGTGAAGCCATTGCCACATTTTTAATCAATTTGCATCAACTCAGAATAGTTGCTTGCATAAAGTGATTTGTATTTGCACCCTCAACCCCAAACTGACAACAGACTTCTAGAGCTAAAACCTCATTTATAGCAGCAATGCAAGACTTTGAAACAATGCTGCCCGTAACCAACTTACCCTAACAAAATCAAATATAGGCTCTTTCATCTCTACTTGTAAATATATTTCCAGATTCAACAGATTATCAGGTCTACTTATTATTCATAAACATCTATCTCTGTGTCTGTTAACAATTAAACATATTAAGGGTATAAGCATTTCCCTATCTACTAATAAACATATCACCAGATTCAACAGATCTCCATGCGAAAAATGGAAAAAACATAAACATGGTAAAAGCACAAAAAAGGAGAAACCTATGTTCTCAATAGCATTGAAGATAAATCATTAAAAAAAGTATTCTAGCTATAGAGCTCACAAGGCAGATGCACCACTTATTGACAGCACAAAATGCAAGGTGAAACAATAATTGCAAAAAAAAAACAATAATTGCAAAGCCTAAACAGAAAATCCATGGTGAGACATGCTACCCCAAATCAAATCAAACAACAATAACCCCAACTCCTACTAACAATTGCTCAAGTACTAAGACCTACTAATTGATGTGTTATGTATCATTTGGTGTTTATAGACAAATTATTGTCTCAAGTGTGTCCTCATGCCAAATAAGTGTAAAGAATGAGAGTTAGTGAGACCATTACAATATTAAAGGAGATATCCAGAATCCATCACACAAAAAAACAATCAATGGGCTAAAAATTCTTGGTCAGGGTATTGACAACTCCTGCAAAGTCCATGGAGACTAAGAAAAGTTGCTTCAAGCGGAATGAGTATGAGTGAAACAAACCTGAAGTGGAGTATGACCAAGGGAATCACGTAGAGGTCTAATATTAGTTAAAGGGTGTTCTGGAGGTAGCTCACACTCAATTTGATTCAGCAACTGCAATAAGCATCAAATACAAGAACCTTAGCAAAGAAAACACGAAAGGGTGTCTATATTATGTGTGTGCATGTGTGTGTGGGGGGGGGGGGGGCTGGAAGATCTTATAGAAATCACAGAGTTAGAATTTGGTAACAATCACCAACCCTGTTTCATCCCAATATTGGGGTGGGGGAGAAAAAAAAGTCAAAATACATGGGGAGCTTATCATTTCAAAACACTTGGCGAAAGGGTGAGAATGCCAGTCTTTGAATAAATGGGTAAAAATACCAAAGCCACTGGTGACTGGTGAGAGTGAATTACATTGTGTTATATGTGGCATGAAATGGTTCAAACATGTAGATATCGAAAAGAACAATTAATTAGGATATTTAACAAATCATAGAAATTAGCTGAAATTGATAAATTATGACAACATACTAAAAGTATCGAGAACCATCTTAGAGTGAATCAACAAATTCATTTGAGGCTTTTATTTATCTTGTTCAGTCATTTTTGCACCCGTTAAAAGTACAGATCCTTCTGATCTTAAGTTGCACCATCTTTAAGCAACATTTTTTTTCTTCTTGTCATTAAAACGATAACCGAATTTCATAGAAGCAATATCAAATCCCATATCAAATCCCAATCTTTGTAGTCCCATCTTGAGTTGAGCAATGCACCACATCACCGGTGTTGTAATGGGCCTAATAAAATAAGCTTATAACATCCTTATGTCTATATGTTCTATATTATTTGTATTAAGGGTATTTATACCCTTTCATCTTGGTTAAAAGGATATCTAGAGAGGGTGGATACATAATTCCAACCCTACTATTTTTTATTTTATTCTTTTCTCAAACCTTAAAATACGAAACCTTAGATTTTTAATTGGTACTAGAGTAGGTGAAGATTCGTAAAAAAACTATACGTTTCGAAAAAGATAGAAAGATGAGACAAAATCCACAAGTGATGTTACTAATTGTTCAGTCCCCCTTGGTGAGATTTTTTCTAATGGAACCTTAGATTTTTAATTGGTATTAGAGCAGGCGAAGCTTAGTAAAAAACTATATGTTTCGAAAGATCGAAAGATGAGACAAAACCCACAAGTGATGTTACCAGTTGTTTGGTCCCCCTTGGTCAGATTTTTTCTAATGGAACAATATTTTTGAGGATTTGTAGGTATTTAAAGTGAAAAGAAAAGAAAGGTTATAGAAAAATTAGTTTCTTAGTAATCTGAATTTCCTTAAGTCACTCTCATAGTCTAAGTTCCCTTTCAAACATCCTTTGGTCTTGAGACTCTTGACCACGACACCTCGAATAATATAATGAAAGCGTGTGCAAAAGTGAACAAAATATGCTCCTGTTCGTTCTTCTTCATTTCAACATCACGGCCGGCCCAAGTCATTTAGAGGCTTAAAGCGAGAATTCTAAATGGGCTTTTTAAAAAAAAAAAAAATATTATTAAAAAAAATTAACTATAAATGGAGCCTTTTTAATATTCTAAATAAGCCTTTTAATTTTTTAAACATTTTAATTGGGGCTTTAAAAAAAAATTTTTTAAAGGGGACTAAAGCAAAGGCTTTGCCGGCCTAATGGACGGGCCGGCCCTGCACATGAACAATTTTTTAATGGTGGGTAATAAGAATAAGAGTCTCATAAACGATACAACCTTGTTGCTGTACTTATTCTTCTTCTCCGTGCTCCAAGAAGATCATAGATAGGATGATGACTCTTCATTTTCTTCTCCCTCCCGAAACAATCTTACGATTACTACTGCTACTACTAGTGTTTCTACTCCTTTTAATGTACCATAGCCGCCCCTGCAACGCCCAATTTTTAACCCTCTTGCCCAGTCGGAATTGTTCTGGTTCAGTAAACTACACAGAATATAGGCCCTTCCAAACGAACCTCGATCTCCTCTTCAGTTCAATTAAAAAGGATGGTTGGGTCTCTGGCTTCTATATGGACACAGAAGGAGAAGACCCAAACAAAGTCTACGGTCACTTCCTCTGTACAGGTGATGTTACTACTCCTGATGTCTGCCAGAATTGCATTGACGGTGCAAGCCAGTATATCGTAAAGCGATGTCCGAGACAGAAATCAGCGATGGTATGGTTCGACGAGTGCTTCGTCCGCTACTCCAACACATCTTTCTTCTCCAACCTCACACTATCTCCCATGTACTATTCGTTGAACAACCAGAATGTATCGGAGCCAGATCGCTTCAATACGATATTGTCAGATATGTTCAAGGATCTTGCTAACCAAACCGCCTTCGATCCTTCTATTCCAATGTATGCAACCGGACGAGTTAAAGTTTCCAATTTCTCAGATTTTGAGAAGCTATATGGCCTTGCTCAGTGCACGCAAGATTTATCTAGACCTGACTGCTACAGGTGCCTTCAATATGCTGTGCCCACACTTGTAGAGTTGAGTTCTGGAAAGAGAGGGGGAAGGCTGCTTGGACCGAGCTGTAATGTAAGGTACGAGGTGTACCCTTTTACAGAGGAGCACAAAGTAGAAGCACCACCTCCAACTCCAATCGAACGTAAGTATCTCGCAAAGGTGAAGAATCCCACTTCTTAAACATTATGTACTTCGCCAAATTAGTATTTTTACAAAAACAATATTAATTCTATTTATTAAACATTAAAAAAAAAAACCCTCAAAACCCGGGAAAAAAAAAACAGAACTTTAAAAAATAGAATTAATATTTTTTTTCTAAAAACTAAGGATGGGTGGGTGAACCATAGGGGTAGGTGAATCTGACCCACAGTTAAGGGGTGTCATAGGGGGCCTGTGGCCACCTCAAAGGGTGATAACCGGATTTGCCAAATCCGGTTAACACCATAGAGGATTTGACTCCCATCTTTTGGGAAGACCCCATTAGGTCCCAGATCACCGTGAGATCGTGTTCTAAGAGCACGGTCTCAGTGGTCTCGACCTTAAAGAGGTCTCCGTAGCAAAATCCTATCTTTTTAGTAGTGATTAACGTACCTCGTGTCCTTTTTAACACCCCCCTTTAACTAAATTCAAGTTAATTTTTTTTTTCTTTCTGAAAACTAAGGCTGGATTGCTTAATCTGGGTGAGTGAATCTTAACCATAGTTAGTAAGTGTTTTTCCTACGAAATGGAAACCACCGGTGGGTTAAGAATTTTCCTTGTGTCTTCATTGACAATCTATCATTTCTTGTCGCGCCACCAAGCTGAGTCTGAGGAATAGGTTTTCGTCTGGCCCTCATTAAACAAAATCGACCTAGCCTCCGTCCCACATGACCCTCTGGGCACCCCCTTAACTGTGATTAAGATTTACAAACCCATAGGATTCAATCATGAAACCCTGGTTTTTAGAAAAAAATTTAATTATAAAAATTAAAAATTAACTAAGGTTAGATGGTTGAACCTTAAGGATTAGTAAATCTTAACTACAATTAAAGAAAAGTTTAAAAAGAACATGGCCTGTGGGACAGGGGTTAGAAGTTTTTGTCTGGCGAGGGCTGACGAAATCCCATTCCATGTACATTGGGTGGCACGTTACCAAAAATAAAACAAGGCACTAAATTTACTTTGGCTTAATGATATCGGATCACAATCAATTGCCCTGAGTTCAATTGCATCCATAAGTCAACACATGTCCTTTTTAATCAGTATTAATTATGGTTAAAATTTACTAACTCTTAGAGTTTAATAATACGACATTTGTTTTAGAAAGAAAATATTTAACTCTAATTAAAAAAAAAAATTAACCTTTAAGGTTTATGTGTTTTTATATTTTTTCTTTCTAAAAATCAAGATTAAGATTATACTGTTGAACCAATGGATTAGTGAATCTTCACCACATATAATATAGGCTAAATGAGGACACATGTTGACCTATGGGTGCAAGAATTGACTGTGGTCCAATTTCGAAGTATGAGACTCTGAGTACGGAGTCTGGATCTGTCCAATTGTGATTGAACTCGAGTTCAATCACACTCAAGAACGCCCTTTTAACCCTAGTTAGGTTTTAAGTCTTATGATTAAATAATTTTACTTTTTGTTTTTGCTAGAAACGTGTGATAAAAGATACATAATTGATGTCAACCAACATTTTCATTTCTCATAATACCCTTATACTCTACTTATATACCAACTGTATCCAAGCCCATAATTCTCTTTCCCATACTACCTTTTCTTCTTCATTTCCATAATACCCTTGTAAAATTTAATTCCTATAATACCCTTTAGCCTATATTTCTATTTGTACAAGATTCTATTCCTATAATACCCTTTGTTATTTTTAACTATTTTCTCATTATATTCCTATAATACCCTTTATTCAACCGAACTCAAAAGTACATATAAGAGTTAAGAAATAGAAGAGATTAGAGATAGGATCACTACCAATTTTGATTGAACTTGGGGAGAGTTCAATCGCACCACATATCAACATGTATCCCTTTTAAGCTCTATTAATTATGGTTAAAATTCAGGTCAAGAACTTTAAACACTTAAAATTTATATATATATATATATATATATATATATATATATATATATATATTAACCAATGTTATATTGTTGAACTCCAAGCATCAGTGCATCTTAACCACGGGTCAACGCGTATCCCTTTGAACTCAAGAAGTTTAATCGCAATTGGTATTTAACTCTGGTTTAGAATTTTTAACTCTTAGGATTAATATTTTTAAAAAACCAAGGTTATTATTTTTTAATTATTTTCATTTTTTTAAACCAATGTTTATTATTGAACCCCAACTGTTAGTGAATCTTAACCACGGGTCAACACGTGTCCCTTTGAACTCAGGAAATTCAATCACAATTGGTTAACTCTTAAGGTTAATATTTTTAATTCTTTTAAAAACCAAAGTTATACAGTTGAACCCCAAGAGTAAGTGAATCTTAACCACAATTAATAAAGGTTAGAAGGGAAGTGTGTTGACTTGTGGGTGCAATTGAAGTTGGGGAGATCAATCGCATTTGTCTGTGATATGATCTCTAATAGTTAATATCTTTTTCTCTCTTATTTATACCTCCTCAAAAGATTTGACTTTTTCAAACCCATTAAGGCATCAAATTACCTTTGGCGGACACTCGATACATGCACTTTGACATGTGGTGATAAAAAGGGGAGAGAATGAAATTCGATGCCACCCATCAAACCCCAATCATAAAAGGACAAGTTTTCACTCAAGAATTTATACCAAAAATACCCTTTTAAATTTTTTTTGTTCCCAACACGATCTCAAACTTTATTATACCTACAATGCCCTTATATATTTTTGTTCACAACATTTCCCTCAAGTGATATTTACCAAAATATCCCTATATTATTTTCTTTATTTAAAAAAATCTCTTAATTTTCTATACCCCAAATGCCCTCATTTTTTTAATGGACTTTGCTATCGAGACCTCATTGGGGTCGAGACAGGCTAGGCCTTTTCAATATTAAATTATTAGGCATTCCATGTGCTCCCATTTTTAACTAAAAAAATGTTTTCAAAAAGAAAAAAAGAAAAAAATGCCCAAGCTCAGCCCGGTCCGTATTAGGGCGCTGGGCTTGAGCTCAATACTTTCAACTTTGGAGTGGGCTTGTACAGCCCTTAGCCCGCCCAAGCTTGGTCCATTGATAGCCTTAACTCCACATGGGCCCCTCAATTTTTTGTTTTTTTAAGTATACTTGGCCCCCCTCCACCCCCAATTTTTTTTGTCCTCTATAATATAGTGGCCCCCAATTTTTTTTGTCATATATATAGTGGGCCCTCCAATGGAGTCCCTTTATGCCCTTGAGGTTGCCACATGTCCCTATTGGCACCCCTTAACTATGGTTAAAATTCACCCAATTTCAGGGTTCACATACTTATCCTTGGTTTTAAATATTTAAATAATTTTAACCTTAGGAGTTAGTGAATTTAAACTAGGGTTCAAAAAGAAATTTCATATTTTTTTAAAAATCAAGGGTAGGTGGGTGAATCTTAACCACAATTAAGGGGGTATTAATAGGGACACGTGACGACCTCAAAGGCATTATCAGGAAAAAAAAATTTCAAAACAAAAAAACTACCCCAAATTTTTTCAAATTTCATACCTTCAAATAATTTTTTTTATACATGTATTCCCTCCCCCCCCCAATGAAAAATTCCTGGCTCCGCCCCCGCACATAGGTATTTAAAGTCAAAAGAAAATAAAAGTTGTTGATGAAAAATTCCTGGCTCCGCCCCTGCACATAGGTATTTAAAGTCAAAAGAAAATAAAAGTTGTTGAAATAGTCTTTTTTCTTTGTAATCTGAATTTCTTAGGGAGTCAAATCATCTACGGTGATAACCGGATTTGGCAAATCCGGTTATCACCCCTAGAGGTTGCCACATGTCTCCTTTGACACCCCTTAACCGTGGGTAAGGTTCACCCACCTATATTTGGTTTTTTTTTAAAATATTAATTCTTTTTTTTTAAATTAAAAAACTGTTTTTAGAGTTTTTTAAATATTAAAAACAGTTTTTTAATTTAAAAAAAAAGAATTAATATGTAAAAAAAAAACAACCAAAAATAGGTGGGTGAACGCTAGAGGTGGGTGAACCTTACACACGGTTAAGGGGTGTCAAAGGAGACACGTGGTGACCTCTAGGGGTGATAACCGGATTTGCCAAATCTAGTTATCACCGGAGATGATTTGGCTCCTTTCCTTAATCACTCTCGTCAAGTTCCCTTCCAAACATCCTTTCGTCTTGAGACTCTTGACCACGGCACCTCGAATAATAATGAAAGCGTGTTGAAAAGTCATCAAAATTTGGGAGCAGTGTATAAGGGCTCTGGATTGTCTCTGGCGAAGCCAGAAAGGGCTTGTCTCGGGGTTCCATAGAATAGGTGACAAGTGGTGGAGAAGTCAAAATCATGTGCCCATGATTTTGACTTCTCCACCCATTATAAGACATATGGCGGTAAGTGTGAGAATAAGGGTGAGAGATATCAAATGGGGAGAAGTCAAAATTATGGGAAGAAAATGGAATGACTTCTCCCCATTTTTATGCCAATTGTCGCACAATGTATGAAACCCCAAGAGCCCTTTCTGGCTTCGCAAGAGACAAACCGAGGCCGTGTATAAGATGCGGACGAGTTCGAATCATAACCGATAGCGATTGAATTCAATCACATATGTGGCACACTACCATTGGAGGAGAGCAAAATGGTGGGAAAATTCAGTAGTGGTGTGCCACATATGTGATTGAATTTAATCACAATTGGCTAAGATTCGAACTCGATGCGGACGCGAGTTAACATGAACAATTTTTTCATGGTGGTAATATGAAATAAGAAGAGTTAAGTACTGTTTTGTCGTCCTGAACTTAAAATATCACTGTTTAGGGCATGATTTGAAATATTTTATCAAAGTGGGTTTGCATTTCAATATTACCCTTATAGTGTTTGGCTTTTATACCCTTAGCTTAAGGATAACTATGTCAAAAGCATGGCATTTTTAGTAATAAAAAAGTAAATGGTGCCCTATTTGATAAATTTGTCAAAAGCATACCCTTTTAAGTAATAAAAATATAAGGCATGCCCTTTTAGGTGAAGCGGCCAAATAAGAATAAGAGAAATGCTAGCTGATAGACAAAAAAAGAAGCAATACACCAAACTAGTGTAAATGCTCAACAACTTAGAGAAGCTTTTGAATTTATTCAATCCACAAACTTACGCTTTAGATTTCTTCAAGCTTACGTTTTCAAAAGGGAAAAACGTAATAGCCATTGAAGACTTCTCCTAAGCCACCGGAAGATAACAGTCATCCTCGAAAACTTCTAGATCACATAATTACCAAAAATGTCGGTCATCAAAGAAAGAGCTTGGGGACTGATTTCCTGAAAAACCCATGTTTTTCTCTCCGATCTGTTGTGGCTGTTTCAAGTTTTGTTGAATGAAACGGCTCCCATACTAATCAGCGCTGAACTCAACAACATGACCAAGGGGTTTCCAGGATATGACATTCCAAGACCAAATGCAGAATTTCCATAGTAACCATGATCCAAACCACCAGATTTACCAAGGAAGGGGACACCATATTGTGATTTCTGAGGTTAAAGCAATGCCCCCAGGTAAGCTTTCTGGAGTCCCAAGAAAATCCACGTATGAATAGCCCATGTAGTTCCTATCCAAAGTCGGGTCAAGAAGAGTAATAAGAACCTGCTGCATACTCAACCCTCGAGTACTGAAGATATTTTCCAATCCCCGTCACCACCCCCTCGTGGTCAACATCTCTTCCTCTAGGTCTACAATAAATAGCAATTGCAGAAATTCAATTGCAGAAATTCGAAATAGCAATTGTAAAAATTCGAATTGTTGGTCTAGTAATCGGAGACGAATGGTCTTGATGTTGATTTCATCAATCAAAGTAATTTTTTTTTTCGAATATTCATAAATTATAGTGCTCAATTTAATCACCTTAAGATTGTTGGAGAAATTCGATATAATGTACTATAAATTAAAAAAAAATACATACAGAATAATACTTGAATTATTGAGAATAATAAATTAAGCAGAAGGATAAAACACTTATCAAAATAGAGGCCGAGGGACGTGTTCAACACGCAGGCCTTTAACGCCCCTGTTTGTGAGTGTGGTTGAACTCGGCAATTGGATAGGATCGAGACTCAAATAAAAACTTGTAGAAAAAAGAAGAAGAAGATGTGGAGATGAGTGACTAATTGGTGGTAATAATAAGAGAAATACCAGCCCTCTCAGACTTCCGAAGTCTCGTGGTAGTAGCCGTTCCTATGTATAGAAAAGTAAACACAATTAATGAGGGCCACAGGCCCATAGGAGGTGGACGGGAAATTCATCCACCTTCCAACATCATGCTCTGAAAACAGGCTTTGTTTAATGGGGTTTTTTTTTTGATAAATATTCAAGTAAGCTAAAAAAAACATTTGTATTCCTGTTCGTATTTAAACTCCTGCCCATAACTTGGAGAATTCTGATAAACCGATAGAACCTCGTTGCTGTTCTTGTTCTTCTCCGTGGTTGAAGAAGAAAGGATGATGAATCTTGTTCTTGTTCTTCTCTCTCCCCCAAGAATACTAGTGTTGCTTTCTTTTCTACTCCATTTAATTATGTACCATAGCCCCTGCAACGGCGCCCAATATATATATGACTTGCCCCGGTGGAATTGTTCGGGTTCAATAGACTACGCAGAAAATAGGCCCTTCCAAACGAACCTCACTACCCTCCTCTTCAATTCAATTAAAAAAGATGGCTGGGTCTCTGGCTTCAAAAATGACACAGAAGGAGAAGACCCAGCTCACAAAGTATACGGTCTCTTCCTCTGTAGAGGTGATGTTATTAATTCTGATGCCTGCCAGAATTGCATTAACGATGCAAGCAAGAATATCGTAAATCGATGTCCGGGAGAGAAATCAGCAATGGTATGGTACGACAAGTGCTTCATCCGCTACTCCAACACATCTTTCTTCTCCATCATGACAGTATCTCCCTCTATCTATATGCGGAACACCCAGAATGTATCGGAGCCAGATCGCTTCAATAAGGCATTGTCAGATATGTTCTGGGATCTTGCTAACCAAACCGCCTTCGATCCTTCTATCCCAATGTATGCAACCGGACAGGCTAACATTTCCGATTTTCAGAAGAAGGTCTATGGACTTGCTCAGTGCACACAAGATTTATCTAGACCTGACTGCTACAGATGCCTTGCATATGCTATTTCCAGAATACCAGATGCCAGCTATGGAAAGCAAGGGGGAAGGGTGCTTGTACCGAGCTGTAATGTAAGGTACGAGGTGTACCCTTTTACAGAGGACCCCAAAGTAGCAGCACCACCTCCAACTCTCATCGACCGTAAGTATATCTCGCAACGGTGAATCCCACTTCTTAGCCTTTTTATTTTGTTGAAAATCTGCCATTTCCCTTTTACAGCGGACCCCAAAGCAGCGATTAGCGTATCTCGCATCGACGGTTACGGTTAGTATCTCGCATCGGTGATTCCACTACTTAATTTTATGGATTTTGCTAGACTTAACGTGGAACTTCCATAATCGCCTCCATAAGGCTAGCACTCCCCTAATCATTATGTCCTTCGCAAAATTAGTGTTATCTTAATTTTGAGCAGCGATTAGCGTATAACGTACCCCTTGTCACCCTGATTAAGGTTAACTAAATTAAATTTTTTTTTCCTTTTAAAAACCAAAGTTTGGATTGCTTAATCAGACTAACGATGACGGTCATTTCATTAAATAATGGAAACCTCCTTCAAATTAAACATTTTCCTTATCATTTCTTCTGGTTGGTTTGTTTGGATGTAAAATAGGGGAAAACAAATGAAAGTCATGGAAAATATCAATTATCATGTAAAAAATATTCGCAACAATAATATTTTCCGTAGAATTCTTTTGTTTTTCCCTATTTTTTATCAAACCAAATGAAGCAGTCATTGAAAATCTATCATTTCTTGTTGGGCGACTTTTTCAGCCGCCAATTGAGTTTCAACTCCAGGAAAAGGATTTCGCCTAGCCCTCAGGACAGGTCCGGGGTGAAGGGATTGGATTTCATCTTGCCCTCGCCATACAAAATCGGTCTAGCTTCCGTCTCACAGGTCAATACATGCCCCCCTTGACACCTCTTAGTTATGGTTAAGATTTATTAATCCTTAAGATTCAACCTTGAATTTTAGAAAAAAAAATATATTAAAAAATTTTAAATTATTGAAATTAAAATTTAGCTTTAAAAGGACGGTTAAAGGGTTTGTTGGTGGGCCAATGTCCAGACCAAATCCGATCCCAAGTATTTATTCACCAAAGCCAACCACGTAACCCATGTACAGTGGAGACCTGATCATTGAGTCTGAACCCATCTGGCCCACTCACAAAGTATCTTTAACTGTTCTTTTAATTCTAGTTAATAAGTTTTAATCGTTAGTATTAATATTTTTTTTTCTAAAACTCGAGATAATTAGATAATTGAATCCTAAGGATTAGTGAATCTTAACCATAATTAAAAGGATGTTAAAAAGGACACGTGTTAACATGTGGGGATAGGGGCTAGGAGGGCCTGACAAAATTCCATGGTCGGGAGAGCCTGACAAAATTCCATTCCAGGTACGGTGGCTCGTTACCAAATATAACAAGGCACCAAATTTACTCTCGTTTAATGAGATCGGATCACAATAAAGTGCCCCCGTTTAATTGCACCCCCAGGTCAACATATGTCATTTTAATCTCTATTAATCGTGATTAAGATTCACTAACTCTTGCGATTTAAGTTCTAGTGGTTTCGAAAATCTCCAAAATCGGCTTCTTTTGAAAACTGGCTTGAGAACTAGGAACTGGGAGAATTGATCGGTTTAACCGGAGAACCGGCGATAAAAACCGGCCATAAAAAGGGGAAAATGAAAAAAATAATAATAATAAAAGAATAGGATCAGATTGGACGGGTTGAACTGGTGGAACCGATCACCCAGCCCATTCGACCGCCGGTCAGGTTACTCCGACGATTGAAAAACGGGTACTAGTGTTGATAGAAGGAAACTCCATTCAACACGATCATACGCTTTTGACATATCTAGTTTGGCGGCCATTGAAAAACGGGTTCCTTTTGAGTGCCTATTCATGTAATGAGCAACTTCATGTGCTAAAAGAACATTATCTAAAATCCTTCGTCCCGGAATAAAGGTTGATTGTGCTTGATTTATTAGAGGGTCAAGGACTAACTTAAGCCTATTTGCCAAAACCTTTGCTGCTATCTTATAGGAAACATTACAAAGACTTGTAGGCCTAAATTGATCCACAGATGTAGGGGAAGATACCTTCAGAATAAGAGATAGAAACGTGTGGTTCATCTGCTGAAGAAGATAACCGCCATTTAGAAACCGTAAAATGGCACGACTGAGATGATCTCCCACCAAATCCCAGTAGTGTTGATAGAAGATGGCCGACATTCCATCAGGCCCAGGAGCTTTGGTTGCACCCAACTGAAAACAAGCCTCCTTCACTTCATCATAAGAGAAATCCCTCTCCAAGTAACAATTATCAGCCTCCGAAATTTGTTGAAAGTGTCCCTCGAGCTGGGAGGGGTCAATTCCTGCTGGAAAGGAAGAAAAGATAGCTTTAAAATGATCCTGCAACATACCATCTATCTCTGCTGAATTGATGGTCCAGGAATTATCCATCCGTTTGAGACAAAGTATAGAATTTTTACTCTGACGATGAATAGTTGTAAGGTGAAAAAAATTTGTATTTCGATCACCCGAAGTGAGCCACTGGGTCCTTGATTTTTGACGCCACATCATTTCTTCTTGATGGTAGGTCATCTGTCTCTCTCTATCACCAAAGGCACCCCTCATAGAAGATGATTGAATAGACTGAAGTTCGGCATTTAAGACTTTTAGTTTCTCCGGAGATAACCGAAAACAGATCTGTTCCATTTCCGTAAAGCCTGACGAAATCCCATTCCATGTACGGTGGCTCGTTATCAAATATAACAAGGCACCAAATTTACTCTCGCTTAAAGAGATCGGATCACAATCAAGTGCACCCAAGTTTAATTGCTCCCATAGGTCAACATATGTCATTTTAATCTCTATTAATCGTGGTTAAGATTCATCAACTCTTGCGGTTTAAGTTCTAATGGTTTCGAAAATCTCCAAAATCGGCTTCGCTTGAAAACTGGCTTGAGAACTAGGAACTGGGCGAATTGATAGGTTTAACCGGAGAACCGGCGATAAACACCGGTAAGAACCGGCCATAAAAGGGGAAAATGAAAAAATAATAATAATAAAAGAATAGAATCGGATTGGACCGGTGGAACCGATCACCCCGCCCATTCGACCGCCGGTCAGGTTATGAAAACATCAGAAAATACTACCGTACCACTCAGAAAGCAAGCGTTAAGATTTCTACTCTTTTGCAATTCCGCTTTTTTATTTCCTTAGTTTCTATCCAATACTGGACCAATCTGGTATACGTTTGGCACCGGACCCATTTTTTCATTTTTTGCATGCATCTTCCATCGTTACATGTTCTTTTCTAACTATATTGACTACTTTTTAAAAGTGGAAATTAAATCATTGCTTTTAGGAGGAAAAGGAAGGAAAACATCAGCGACTATAATCGGCACCAGTGTATCAGCATTTCTAGGGGCAGCGGTATTGGGTTCTTTCATCTACTACAAGTGGCGACGGAAACGAACACAAAAGGGTCTGTAACTTTATCTTTCTAACCATGGGAAATGCTAGCCCCAGTCTCAAACTTCCCCAAGTCTCAAAGTGGTAGTGGCAAGTGTCGTTATATCATTACCTTGAGAAGCAGTTGAATTTTTTTTGTTTTTTAACCTATTGAAAGGTTAACGATGCCACATAGTGCATTTAATACGCGAGGCGATGAAAAGATTAATTAATAATAGTAATTTGAAAAATAAAAAATTTAATTTTCACATATGTATTCTAAAATAAAAAATAATAATAGGGACATTTCAAAAACTTTAATAGTACATACGTGAAAAGATAAATTAGTAGTGGTATTTTTGAAAAATAAAATTTCATTTACATGCGCATTTTAAGAAATTAAAACTTGTACAAACGAAAGCACAATAAAATTTATCTAATAGGATCATTTTGGGAAATTGAAAAAATATAGGCATTTAATATAGAAGCGGTGGAAAAGTAATTAATAGAAGTATTTTGAAAAATAAAAATTGCAATTTACATGAGTATTCTCTCTAGGAAACAATATCTTTAATTAGTAGGAATATTTTAGAAAATCAAAACATATGGAGGCAGAAAGATAAATTAATAGGGTATTTTGGAAAATAAATTTTTGATTAAGAGGGATATTCTAAGAAATAAAAAAAGTTAATATGGGTATTAAAAAAAAAAAAACTTGTATAATCGAGATATAAACAAATTTTAACAAGGGATATTATGAGAAACAAATCTTAAGAAGGAGGATTATGGGAAGAAATATATCTTAAGAAGGGGTATTACGAGAAACAAATCTTAAGAAGAGTATTAGGGGAAATCAATCTTAATAAGAGATATTATGAGAAACAAATCTTGACTCTTGAGAGGGATATTATGGAAAACAAATCTTAGTAAATGGGTATTACGGAAAACAAGTCTTGAACAAAAATTGCCTTTATTGCAATCCTCTTTTTCTAAGGTAATAGATAGTAGATAACCATAGATTAACTATGAACAAGAGCTCCGGTTGAAGAGATAAGGAGAGCAACCCAAAATATGTCATATGACATGGGTAGTTTGATAATTACAAATATAAAAGGATATTTTTGTTCACTAATATCTTTTCCTATAATTACCCAACTACCCATCTAAAGACAATTTTTTGGATTGCTCCAGCTATATCTTCAGCCGGTCATAGTTAAGCTCTTTAAAAAAGGAAATCATTATATTTTCTTTTAATAAAAAATATAACAGTGTTTGCCAGGCCAGGATCCATTAGAAGTATAGTACAAGGTTCGACAAGCATTAGGTTCTACGCCCTAGCTCATCTATATAAATATTTAATTGGGCCTGGACTAGCCCGACTTGATTACTATTCTACCTAAGAATTCGGCCCAAGTCCGGTCTAGGCCTTCGGCTGTCTGACTCTGGCCCATTGAGACCCCTAAGTAGGCTCACCAAATCATAGCACAGCTTAGCCTCTCGTTTGTATTGTGGATGTAGAGAAAGAAACCAGCCAAGAAGTTCAATTATTTGATTTGGGAGCAGGATCTAGCAACGACTTCTCAAATGGAAATTTACAAGGAGGAGATAATGTGAAATCTCAAGAGTTGCCTTTGATCCATTTTGATATTGTCGAAGCAGCTACAGATCATTTCTCTGAAGAAAATAAGCTTGGAGAGGGTGGATTTGGCCCCGTATACAAGGTAATGACAGTCACATTTTTATGAACATTAGCTTCTATATGCTAAAATGTAGAGAATCCTCTCTATATATACATTGTTGTGTTTTTCTAATTGTGGGAGTTGCTTCCAGGGTATATTAGTTGATGGAAAGAAAATTGCAGTGAAGAGGCTCTCAAGAACTTCTGGGCAAGGACTACAAGAGTTCAAGAATGAAGTTATATTAATCGCCAGACTACAACATAGGAATCTTGTAAGACTCTTGGGTTGCTGCATAGAGGGAGATGAAAAGCTTCTCATCTATGAATACATGCCCAACAAAGGCCTCGATTATTTCCTATTTGGTTTGCTCCTCAAAACATCAAGGCACCTCCTCCTATAAACATAAAATTCCAAAGATAATAACACGCTTCACTTTCTTTTTATCATTGCTAGATCGAACTAGGTGTGCAGAACTAGATTGGAAAAGGCGGCTTAACATTATCAATGGAATTGCTCGCGGCATTATGTATCTGCATGAGGATTCTCGACTCAGAATCATTCATAGGGACCTTAAAGCTAGCAATGTTTTGCTAGACCATGAAATGAACCCAAAGATATCAGACTTTGGATTGGCCAGGATTTTCGGGGGAAATCAAAGTGATGCTAGCACTAATAGAATTGTTGGAACATAGTAAGTACATTCCTTTTGGTTTTTCCTGAGTAAAAGTTTTCTTTTTTAACAATAAATTATATCCTTGTTTTCATGCATGCATTGTATATAGTAATCATATGCATTAGAAGTGTTTAAGAATGTTTCAAATTAATGTATAAAATACTTGAGAATTTGGAGTTCTTTGCATCGTCACTTCATATCTCAGGGAACATGTTCTTACACTCGATAGCAATCTCATGAAGTCAAGGTAGTTATGGCTCATTGAATAGGCCTCAGATTCTCTCTGGCGAAGCCAGAAAGGCTCCTCTCGGGTGTCCTAGAAAAAGGGGACATGTCCCATGATTTGGACTTCTCCTTACATGCACTAAAGGACATGTGCAGTGGCGATAAATGGGTGAGAAAAGTGGGGAGAGATATCAAGTGGAGAGAAGTCAAAATCATGAGGAGAAAATGAACTGACTTCTCCCCTTTTTCACACCACTTGTCACGTGATGTATGGATGCCCGAGATCACCTTTCTGGCTTTGCCAAAGAAAATCCTGAGCCCATTGAATAAGGATGAGCAAAGAGTACTGGCCGTTGTCTAAATGTGGTAGAAAAAGCACCACATTAGCCCATGTATTGCACCCTGTCTTAATTTGACAGTGGTCACAATATTATTGGCTAACATGACACCTTCTCCACTACATTTGGGCTGGAGTGGGCATTGTTGCTCAATGGGAATCAACATTTTATTTTTCTAACCCCTCCAAGAGGGGGGAGGTCAACTTGATAAAATAATAGACAAAGATTACAATTAGCTAGGGGACATCAAAGCTATAGCCAACTACAGTGTAGGTACAATGATGCATGTCTTAACTAAGAAGACATGTAACTTTACTCTTGGAATTGTGTAGGTTTTCTTATATCTCTTTTTAGTCTTCTTTGAGAAGTATCATTTGTTGATACAGTAACATATTTTTTAACTTCTTATTTTTCTTTGAGATTACCAATTGAAAACTATCCTCAGGCGAATTCTTTGCTAAGATTATCATTCTCAATTTTGCAATAGTTGAATTAGTTTGTTACTTTTTAATTAGTTTCTTTGGTGTGGCAATATTAGCATTTAATTTTTACATGAAATCTTACATTCTCAGATAAATACCTGCTTCACCAGAACTTGATAAGTCGACTGTTTGGCTATAAGTGTGACACTGCTCATAATGCCCCATCTTCTCTCGTCTCCATTAGCCCCATGTATAGGGGGGGAAAACAATAGGGAGCACGCCTTGTACAGTAATGGTCAATATTGTCAATCTTTCAAGCCCTGCACCTATAAACATTGTTACCAAGTCTTGAGAATTATTCATCTACGAAAAATTTCGTAAAGGTAAAATTCATAAATATATCAAAATAATATCGGAAAAGTTATGGAAAAATATAAAACAAGATTACTAATTAAAAAATTATAAACACATATTTCTTATATTAAATATTAATTAAGGGCGTTTTCAAAAAGTCATGAATAATTTGTATTTAATTCATAAAATTCACGTTTTAAAAAAAAAATCATGAGTACTTCGTGAATTAATCGTTCAAATAAACAGTCAGGTATTATTCCACATTTAAAAAAAAAAAACCAGAGAACTTTGTTACCATGCCTATAAAATGATGAGTTGGGAGGAGGGTTTTAACTCTATTCATTACAACTGAATTCAGATTATCATAACCTAATGAAAGAGATCATAAGAGCTCCTAGAAATGCCCCAGGTGAGTATCATGCATATTGGAGTGGGATTGTCACTTTGTCTTGAAGACAGGAGACCAATTCTACCCATCCATATCTTCTAATTGCAAATCATATAATCTTATTTGTGATATTTTTGTTCCAAACAGTGGATACATGGCTCCAGAGTATGCTATGGAAGGACAGTTTTCTGTAAAGTCAGATGTTTTTAGCTTTGGAGTTATCTTGCTAGAGATTATAAGTGGGAAAAAGGCTAATGGCTTCTATAATTCTGAACATGGCCAAAGCCTCCTCATGTTTGTATGTTTCTCAACCTCTCTATGTTTTCATGAAAGAAGCACATAAATTAACACAATTTTGACTTCTTGTAATCACAGACATGGAGGCTATGGTGTGAAGATAGAGGCTTGGAATTGATGGACCCATTGCTGGTGGAGTCATGTGTGACTGTTGAAGTGTTGAAATGCATCCATATCGGATTGTTGTGCGTTCAAGAAGATGCCGCAGATAGACCCACCATGTCATCTGTGGTTGTTATGTTGGGAAGCGATGTTGTAACGTTTCCTAAACCAAAACAACCTGCATTTTCTATGGGGCGTGTAGTCGTAAGTTCCAACCAACCTTCATCGAATACCAAAATATTTTCCATCAATGAGGTAACTCTTTCAATTGTCTCACCCCGGTGAGTGAGGGAAATGGCTTAAAGTTTCATACTGTATAGGAGCTCAAACATTACTCGTAACTTTTCAATTATATATTCATCTTAAGTTGGTAGATCTATATAGATTTTGTGGTGTTTGGACAAAAAAACACTAACCAATTAAATTAAGGAATAAGGTATAAAGAAGTTCTCTATATGTCTAACGACTGGAGAATAGTGTGTGGATTGGTGAAAAACAAGATTTTGTGGTGTTTGGACAAAAAAACACTAACCAATTAAATTAAGGAATAAGGTATAAAGAAGTTCTCTATGTGTCTAATGACTGGAGAATAGTGTGTGGATTGGTGAAAAACAAAGGGTTTGGCCCCTTATCAGGGATGAGTGTTGATATTTGTGGCCATGGAGCCATTAGTGACTTTGAAAGTGTAAGAGCAAGAGTAAAAGTCATTTAGAGGCACTCATTATTGTGCCATTGAGCCTATTAAGCCGTTTCCACTAACCTACCATATCAATGCTCTTTCTTGTAACTGTCACCATCTTAATGGAGGGGTGTTTCACTGGAATGAATATCCGACTGTTATGAGTGGGTCTATATATAGATAGGGTTTATACTGATCTTGGTGTGGGTATGCAATAGCCCTAATGCATTGTCATGGAGAAAACCTTCATTCCAGAGATCACCAGCCTCACGGCATTCCCATCCATCTTTTTCCTTGTTTTTTTGTCTCCGACAAGTGGTATGAGAGCTTCTTCTGTTTTTTTTTTAAGCCCAGGGTGTCCCCAACCTTTTGGGTCAGGACTATTCCACGAGAGTGCCACAAGAAGAAATTTTTTATTATGTCATGAGGAAACCCCTTTGGCTGGGCTAGGGTTCATATATCAATGGTATGACATGATTCTTCAACATAGCAGTAGTTGCGACTTGGAGACGAGCAAGGCAGAGCGAGCGGTGTGGCTGATGAAGTTCCCTCCCATCGTATCTCGCTCATGACAGAATCACAGCACCTCTGAATCTGATTCTCCTCGGCTTATCACGAACAATACATGACAAAGAATGCATGACAATATTGGATATTCTTTGAAACGCTCTCAGAGATAGTAACATTTTTTTTTTGTTTAATACAGAGGTCCTAGGGTTAATGAATGGTGAATATATATAGAGACTAGTAAGCACTACACGTGCAAGGCATGTGTGCGCATTAATGTTGCGAATGAAAAAGAAAATTGTGGTAGTAGAATTGCTCGTATGAACATGATTCTTGTGCGTATAAGATACTTTAAAAGTATTTTATCATGCATACCATCATTAATCCCAAGAATTAATTAGGATTTTTTAACTAAACGAGAGGAATAATGTGGAGAATCTAGAATGCAATCGAATACCAATTACTGAATTTTGGGAAATGAATCACAGCTTATCAGTTTCTACACAATCTCCAGATGTTATTTTATTCACTACACAAGATGAGGTGGTTAAGTGACTCAACGCCTTCCTGCAGATGCACAACTCTATAAGATTTCTCCATTAGAAGAATGAAGCCAAATCTGCTTCAGAGAAAGGGAGCCAAATCAAGAGGAGCATCAACTGGTCTTTCGAGCAACTGGTTGCCACCGCATTTGAATGGTTGGAGGTCTGTTGGCATTCATTACTGGTTGACTTGTCATTCTACAATATAAGGAGAGAATTCGTTAACATTAAGAAAATTTTGATAGTCCATTTTTTCAATAATCTGTACGCATGTTTCAAAGTACAAAGTGTTTAAAATGTCGCATGTTCAACAGATCCTCATTTGAGTATCCTTTTCATGCTGGGTGCCCTAGCATACCTTGCAGCACATTACCATAATAAAGAATCCAAAAGTTGATATATAACTTTAAGAGCAATACTCAAAAAATTTAACCCATGAGGTAATTTGTTTTTCAAAAAATGAAGGTTAGATGCTTCATTTTAGTCAAACCGTTATAAAACAATTGCCTTCATGGGGATCTCAGTATCTTTTCCATTTTAGTCTCTTGAGATGACTTGGGAACAAAAGGTTCTCTTGGAGTTCTATCATGAGGGCCAGGAAAGAATATAGGTCCATGAGTATGAAGTCTAAGCATCCTATTTGTCCATCAATATCGCGAACCCAAGCAACTCATGATATTATGTGATAAACAACTTTTCCATGAAAGTTTGGCATCAAAGTTATGAGTAAGGAGGTGAGTTTCCAACTTCATAAAAAAAATTCATCTACGTAGATAGGTTACAATCCTTGAAATAAATGTCTTGCCGACAGGCAAGAAAAAATATTCCCTAGAAGTTGTCCAAAGCAGTGAATACTTCAACTGAAACTATGAAGCTCTTAACCATTGCAGCTCAAAATAATATAAATACAGTAAAAGGAAGATACAAAAGCTTAAGAGTCAGATGACTGACAACAGTGAATAAAATCTGACTTGATTGTTTTGCATGCAACTTTACCGTGCAAAGGTTGTAGCAATCAAGACAGGTGCAAGCATTCAAGAGCATATATTTTTCTGCTTGAAATTTGAGTGACAAATGTTGCAGCAGACATTTAGAAAATCATATAATTCAAAAGAAAATAAAAGAAAAACACAAGTGACATTTCTTTCTGAAATATCAAAGTGAGGTTACCTTGCGAAGTGGAGGCGGCTTGGAAGAGCATGCTTTAGTAAGGTCCTTACCAAGATAATTTACCAATGAATCAATGTTAGGCTTTTTAAATAGATATTCAGAGACATCAGAATCAGAATACCCCATAACTTGAAAAGAATCCAAGTAGAATAAAAAAGTAGGATTTGAACTATTCTCAATCCAGAAAATTTGAAAAGTACAACATAGAACTAATTTATGTTATAATTACCAAGATCTCCTCTTCATAGAATTAATTATTGTTGATTAACACCAAAATCAAGAAATAATCAGTAAGAGATGCAACAATTCTTGTTCATCCAAATAATTATTCATCCAAAACCAAACTTACAAAATAATAAAAGAACAATATAACATCAAGAGACCACTAAAAGATAAACCTAGTTCCTAATCTCCCATCCCTTAGAAAGCCTCAACTTCACAAAACCCGCCAAATTATAGTCAAAACTACCAACTTAATCAAATTACAAATTCCCAAAAAAAACAGGAAAGTAGATTTTCCCCTCTTGCTAGTTATAAGTATCCTAATCTAGATAGCAAAATAAAAGATCTACTTAACATAGTAGGAGAAAAAAATCTTTGAAATAAAATAATACAGAAGGCAACAATCAAATTGAAGGAATTCAAAGTATGGTAACATAAAATGAAGCTTACATAAGTAAAAAGACAATAAAAAAAGAACAAGAGATCAGAACTTGGGATACGTCTTATGCGGTGTTGCTTTGAGTTGATATAAACTTCAAAATAAAAGGAATGACAATCAATCCATAGATATCCCCAAAGGAACAAAAAAATTGCAGCTCCAGCAACCGAGAGACCAAGCTTCTCGAAAATTAGGGTTTTCTATCATCTGAAACCGAACACCTGCAATGGTCAAGATTTGAGGAAAAACTCATAGCAATAAGAAATAGTAAAAAGAAAAAGAAGCTCAAAAGGACTTTCAGTAAAAATTGGAATCTAAGAGTTCACACAAAAAAAAAAAAAAACATGACATTGGAAATCTAATTCAGAACAAAACCCATGACTTACCCTAAAAATAATTGTTTTTGGAAGAGATCTTCCTAATCGGTGGTAAGAGGAAGAATCCAAACATGGTGTGAAGGAAATGGAGATCCAATTTGTTTCGACAAGCTCATGGCAGAAACTGGATGGACTAATGACGCGTGTGTTCCTACGCATTGGTGGAGAGGGACTCAACGCTAGAGGCATATCGAGCGGACACCTAATCAAAAAGTCGGTGTGGCGGTGAAAGTCTTCGGTGGGGGCGGTGGAAACATCGGGAGAGGAGAGGCTTCGAGAATGGAAAGCAGAAGCCAAGAGGAAAGTCGGTATTTCCAGTGAAAAATCAAAAGAGCAAGAGACAAAGAACAACAATGCGTGAAATGAATGAGAACTCGAGTGTCGAGGAGTAGGAGAAGGGTATTTCTGGAAATAATGTTCGATGAAAACTATTGGAAGCTAGCGGTGCCGGTGAAAAATCAAAAGAGCAAGAGACAAAGAACAATAGTTCGTGAAATGAATGAGAACTCAAGTGTCGATAGAGGAGTAGGAGAAGGGTATTTCTGAAAATAATGTTCGACGAAAACTTTTGGAAGCTAGTAGTGCCGGTGAAAAATCAAAAGAGCAAGAGACAAAGAACAACAGTGCGTGAAATGAATGAGAACTCAAGTGTTGATAGAGGAGTAGGAGAAGTATATTTCCGGAAATAATGTTCGACGAAAAATTTTGGAAGCTAGCGGTGTTACGCTCTTTTTATATAGGTTATAGATATAGAATCTGAATTTCCTTAGTCACTCTCATCAATACCAAGTTCCCTTTAAAACATCCTTTCGTCCTTGCTTCCTATCCCTTTTTTTTATAAGGGTATAGAATCTGAATTTCCTTAGTCACTCTCATCAAGACCAAGTTCCCTTTCAAACATCCTTTCGCCTTAAGACTCTTGACCACGGCACCTCGAATAATAATGAAAGCGTGTGGAAAAGTCAACAAAATATGGAAGTAGTGTATAAGATGTGGACGTGAGTGAACATGAACAATTTTTTCATGGTGGTAACAAGAATAAGAGAAATGCAAGCCGATCGATCTATTGTAGCTTTCAGTGCGATCGATCGCACCTGATGGTTGATTTTTCGCATACTTCCCAAATTTTTTTTCAAGTATTTGACTGATTGCAATCGATCCTAGGTCCCCTGCGAACGATCGTAATCAGGGCAGATAATTTTTCAGTTTTATGACTGAGTGCGATCGATCGTAGGTCTTTTGCGATCGATCGCATGCAAGAACTCAAGCAGAAAAATATTAACCCTTATCGATCGTAGGTCTTCTGTGGTCAAGATTTACTTTAATTCCAATACACTCTTTGGCATTATTTCAGAAATTTGTTATTCTCTTGCTTTTTTGTTGTTTAAGACATGGTTGTATTGTATAAATTTCTTGTAAAACAATCATAAAGTTCTTTCAATTTTTCACAAGGGTGTTTTAGTTATATAATATTATCATCAATCATATTGTTAATGTGTTGTGCACATTATCCATGATTATTAATAGGAAGTCCCTCTACTCCCTTATCCTCTGGACTCTGTATCTTGTTCATCTTTTTTCAAATCTAATCTTTGTTACCTGGCTTCATAGTGAGATTGAGCATATAACAGGTTCAACCTTCATCTTCCTACATGACATTTCTCATTCATCTCTCTCTCTCTCTCTCTCTCTCTATATATATATATATACAAATCATGCATGTTCGCTTTTATTTATCTTATTCAGTCATTTTTGCACCTGTTAAAGGTACAGATCCTTCCCATCTTAAGTCTGCACTATCTTCAAGTAACATTTTTTTTTCTTCTTCTTATTATTAAAACGATAACCACATTTCATAGATGCAATATAAAATTTCAGTCTTTGTAGTCCCATCTTGAGTTGTAGATATTTGAGCAATGCACTACATCACTGGTGTTATAATGAACCTAACAGAATAAGCCCACAACGTCCTTTATGTCTTTATGTTTTATATTCTTTGTACTAAGTTATTTATGCCCTTTCATCTTGATTAAAATGATATCTAGAGAGGGTGGAGACATAATTCCCACCCTAATCTTTTTTCTTTTATTCTTTTCTCAAACCCTAAAATACAAAACCTTAGATTTCTACTTGGTATTACAGTAGACGAAGATTCAAAGGGGTTAATATACGTTTCGAAAGATTGAAGGAGACAAAACCCACAAGTGATGTTACTTGTTGTATGGTCCCCCTTGGTCAGATTTTTTTTAATGGAACAATATTTTTGGGGATTTGTAGTGATTTTTTCCATTTTTTTAACTGAGAAAATCTTGATCATGAGTTGCCCACTTGTTTGATTCGGGGGAAAAAAATTCAGTTTTTAATCAAACATTTTGATGGAATTGTTTGATTTTCTTTGTTGTGGAAATTGATGAGAACTAATGTGGCTGGTTGATACAGAAGTGCACGTTGAAACAAGTTTCATGTCTTTTGGTTGAGATTTGAAGGCTCTACATCAAGTTTTCTTGGGCATACATGCCATTTTTTTTTTTTTTCTGATTTTGTTATGCTTGGGCTACATGATTTTATGAAGGTGACCTAATCTGTGTGGTGATTAGTAAGAAATTAGTCTTGTTTTTACTCTAGTTTAGGTGTTTGGATGAACCTGGGTTAGCCCTTACCATATACTTAAGCCCTAAATTGATAGTATATTCGGGGGTATTGGTAGTACAAGTAACCTTGGTTTTTCATCTTATGTGGCTCCTCTATTTTTTTTGGAGGGCCCCACAGGGACCAAATATCATTTACCTACGTTAGTAGAGTCAGCCGGTCAGAAGTTAGCTGGGGCAGTGGAGCTCTTGCAACTCTTACCCCTTGGGGGGATTAGATCTCCAAACCTCCACCCTTGGAGCCACACCCCTACCACTCACGAAAGAGGTGGGGGTGTTGGCTCCTCTATTTGAGAACCCAAGTATGCAGATTAGTTCAATGAAATTAGATGACATAAATTATCTGGAATGGTCCTGATCGGCCAAGATGTTTGTCTGCAATCGTGTAAAACTCAACTATATTACAGGTTGGATTGAAGAGCCTAGTGTGATTGATCCATTACATGACAAGTGGGAATCAAAAAATTTCATTGTCATGTCCTAGGGTTTCAATATTTCTACTCATGTACTCATGCTAATAAGGAACTAGGGTTTCAATATTTCTACTCATGTCAATAAGCTTCTATCAACACTTGAGTCCAACAACTGCCTATTCATAGTTCATGATACTGTGTCCAACACCTCTCATGGCACTTAGGGTTGCAATAATGCATTTTGGTTAGAGAAGATTTATAACAATGTTTTTTGATGTTGTTGCATCAAATAAAGTTGAGGTACACAGTTTGAATGACTGTCAGTGGATTTATAAGAACATTAATAATTAGATGCTAGGCACATAAATGAAATGCAGCGGCTGCAATGGATCTATTTGGGAATAGAGAGTATGTAATGGCTGATCCCCCCATGGCAATGGATGCATTAGGGGACTGCAGTTGATTGTCAGAAATAAGTAGATCCTATCACCCGTTTCCAGTTCATGCACAACGGCGAATCTGTATTGCCATCCGCCGTCTGTTTGTTAATACTATATGGAGAGGAGGCTGATCTTGCATACAAATATGTCGATTGATGATAGACAAAGTGAATGGTTGTTGAAAGATAATTGAATTGGGTAGTGTTTCTTCCCTTCACACATGAATAGAAGTAGGTAAATGTATTCTCATCAATATGAGACTTAGTATAAAAGACTTTGGAAGACTAAAATTAGCGGTAAAAATAACAAAGGAAAAAAGAAGAATAAACAAGTGTTTACAAATGAGGCAGAACTCTGTTTGAAGAGCCTTGAGTGGAGCTCCATTTTAATGTAAAATCCGTGTCAAATTTGTAAATATAGAGATTTATTTCTTACAAAATTGTCACTACCTCTCTCCATAATTAGAAGATTTCCACCACCATTATGCATTAAAAGGGGAGCTCCGCTCAAGACACTTGAAGTAGAGCTCCGCCTCATTTTAAAACTCAATAAAGAAAGCTTCCATCTTTCAAAAGCTATCTTGTTCTAGATATTTTTTTTAATTGACCAAATACAAATAGTAGTTTGATTTTTATGCAAAAATAATTTTCTTTTTGAAGCATGTTTTTCATTCTCTCAAGTTTGATCTTATCCCGCATGATGCCGTATTTGCTGGTTTTCTTAGTTCTAGATGACATGTTAACAATTGACTGACGACTGACTGACAGCATGAGCAAAATTAAAGTTGGGATCATGTTCAAAATTGCCATTGAATTCTCCAAATTCAATCACACTCATAGAGTTCCTTTTAACTCTAGTTAAAAACTTTTAACCTTATGCTATGTTTGGTTGCTGAGAAAATTGATGAAAACATGGAAAAATAAAGAAAATTTTGGATTTTTAATATAATTTTTAGTTGTGTTTTGTCTAATTTTCTTTTCTTTTCCATGTTTTTACTTATTTTCTTGACAACTAAACATAGGGTTAAGGTTTTTATTTTTTAATATTTATTTCTAAGAACCAAGGTTAGATTGTTAAATCTTAAGAATTAGTGAATCTTAACCATAGTTAAAAAGAGTTAATAGAGATATGTGTTGACCTGTGGGTGCCATTGAATATGGTCCTAACTCGCAAAATAAAAGGTTGGTACTTTTAGTATATGCCTTGCAATTACATGAGTCATTGGCTCCTCGTATGTAAAGAAAAGAAAATATCTTGATTTTTATTAGATTATGGTAATTTATCTTTTGAACCAAATAAATCACACACCATGGGTTTGTCCCAGTGGTAGTGTATCTCCCTTTGGGGAGTGGAGACTCGTGTTCGAGTCTTTGGTGTGGCTGTTGACGCCTACCATGAGTGCTAACCCTACTAACCCCGTAACCCCCTGACATAGTTAGATAAATAATTAGAGCATACCAAAAAAAAAAACCAAATAAATCAAATTAATTTTAACACAAAAACAAATCAAACGGCCATGATTAAATCAACCTCTATTTGCAATGATTATGCAATGACAACCTCCAATAATCTCCTGTAGATTATGCAATGATTAAAGCAACCTCTATTTGTAATCATCAAAATGGATTGTTTACACAGGCTTTTCATTCTTTCTATCGAATTCAAACCGATGTAATGGCCAAATTTGGGAGCTTTTGGTTGATGGGTTGAGATTGTGCAACAATCTTGCCTTGATTAATATCATGATTGATAGTAATTCTAAGTTACTCATGGTTCTGTTCAATGGACGAGAAGATCAACCTTGGTCGATTGGTAATAGGGGAATGAATCTCTTAAGAAATATTTATATTTCTTGTGCTCAATCAAGAGTCAAGACAGGCTAGGCCTTTTCAATATTAAATTATTAGGCAATCCATGTGCTCCCATTTTTAACTAAAAAAATGTTTTCAAAAAGAAAAAAAGAAAAAAATGCCCAAGCTCAGCCCGGTCCGTATTAGGGCGCTGGGCTTGAGCTCAATACTTTCAACATAGGAGTGGGCTTGTACAGCCCTTAGCCCGCCCAAGCTTGGTCCATTGATAGCCTTAACTCCACATGGGCCCCTCAATTTTTTGTTTTTTTAAGTATACTTGGCCCCCCTCCACCCCCAATTTTTTTTGTCCTCTATAATATAGTGGCCCCCCAATTTTTTTTGTCATACATATAGTGGGCCCTCCAATGGAGTCCCTTTATGCCCTTGAGGTTGCCACATGTCCCTATTGGCACCCCTTAACTATGGTTAAAATTCACCCAATTTCAGGGTTCACATACTTATCCTTGGTTTTAAATATTTAAATAATTTTAACCTTAGGAGTTAGTGAATTTTAAACTACGTTCAAAAAGAAATTTCATATTTTTTTAAAAATCAAGGGTAGTTGGGTGAATCTTAACCACAATTAAGGGGTATTAATAGGGACACGTGACGACCTCCAAGGCATTATCAGGAAAAAAAAATTTCAAAACAAAAAAACTACCCCAAATTTTTTCAAATTCCATACCTTCAAATAATTTTTTTTTTATACATGTATTCCCCCCCCAATGAAAAATTCCTGGCTCCGCCCCTGCACATAGGTATTTAAAGTCAAAAGAAAATAAAAGTTGTTGAAATAGTCTTTTTTCTTTGTAATCTGAATTTCCTTAGGGAGTCAAATCATCTACGGTGATAACCGGATTTGGCAAATCCGGTTATCACCCCTAGAGGTCGCCACATGTCTCCTTTGACACCCCTTAACCGTGGGTAAGGTTCACCCACCTATATTTCGTTTTTTTTTAAAATATTAATTTTTTTTTTTAAAATTAAAAAACTGTTTTTAGAGTTTTTTAAATATTAAAAACAGTTTTTTAATTTTAAAAAAAAGAATTAATATGTAAAAAAAAAACAACCAAAAATAGGTGGGTGAACGCTAGAGGTGGGTGAACCTTACACACGGTTAAGGGGTGTCAAAGGAGACACGTGGTGACCTCTAGGGGTGATAACCGGATTTGCCAAATCTGGTTATCACCGGAGATGATTTGGCTCCTTTCCTTAGTCACTCTCGTCAAGTTCCCTTCCAAACATCCTTTCGTCTTGAGACTCTTGACCACGGCACCTCGAATAATAATGAAAGCGTGTTGAAAAGTCAACAAAATTTGGGAGCAGTGTATAAGGGCTCTGGATTGTCTCTGGCGAAGCCAGAAAGGGCTTGTCTCGGGGGTTCCATAGAATAGGTGACAAGTGGTGGAGAAGTCAAAATCATGTGCCCATGATTTTGACTTCTCGACCCATTATAAGACATATGGCGGTAAGTGTGAGAATAAGGGTGAGAGATATCAAATGGGGAGAAGTCAAAATTATGGGAAGTGTAAGCACCCAATTTTTACACCACGCTTGACCATAGTTAACCTCCGTTAACCATGGTTATTCCAAGCCAAACCCTAATTCAACCCCAGGTAGTGGCCTCAGCCCTAGTCTAACCCTAGACTAACCTTAACTAAACCCTAGGTAAACCCTAGACTTAACCCTAGGTCTAACCCTAGCCTAGCCCTAGCCCAAACCCTAGGCAAGACCCCTTGGGCTCAAGACCCATTTACAAAGTCCAAAAATCCAAAAATAATACATTGAAACCTTTTGGGCCCAAACATGGGCCCACTAAGCCCAATCCAAGTGGGACCCACATTACCCTATTTCAAAATTCAAATTTTTTTAGGGTGAAACTTTTGGCTTTCCCCACACATGTGGTGGTTGGGCCCAAAATGGGTAATCAAAACAAAAAAAGAATAAAAACAAAAAAACAAAAAACAAAAAAAACAAAAAAAAACCCACTGTTCATCGTCCCTGCCACAGCCCCTGCCTCTCCTGCCCCCTGCTTCGTGTCCCCCACGCGTAGCCACATCACCATTCACCCCCATCCTTATCCTTCCATCTCGATCTCTTTTCTTCTTCTATAAAATCCACACGAAGCCACTGTGTTCAGGGGGGATTTTTTCAAAAAAAAAAACTTCAGTCAGCTCCTCCATCTCTCCCAGCCCTCACATCCCATTCAACTAAGTCCCTAGGTTGGCCCATAAGCATATCATCACCTTTGTACCCTTCTAGGCTTCACCCTCAACCACCACAACACCCACTGTTCAAAGGTTTTTTTTTATAAAAAAAAAAACTCTTGTCACAGCCACTGAACCCCATCTCTCATCCACCTAACCACTTAGCCATTGCCTTAGTTAGGTCTTAGACTATCCCAGAGCACTCCCATATCCCCCTAAGCCTTCCACAAGCTCTCATAAACATCACCACAACCCATCCATAGCTACTATCCACGGCAGAGACCCGAATTCAAAAAAATTACAGTGGCCACTCCCACTTCGGCCAGCCAACCTACTACGCCTGGATCCCCTCCACTTCACGTCCAGTGATCCATAAGTCACCTACAATCCCCTCCCGAGCTCCATAGGTCGCCACCGGAGTCGCCCCAACTACCTTCAACACTTGAAGTCGCCACCACCAGCTTGCCACGGTCGCAAAGGAGCTGTGAGGGTATACGCTTCCTATCCCCTTCCTTGTCAGTTAAATTGATGTTGTAAGGGACCCCTGGTCCCATTCCAGGGGTCCCCATTTTGCCTTTTCTTTCTTGTTTTTTTTTTAGCTAAAAAAAAAAAAAACAAAAAATCAATAGGCCGACCTTGAGGGGTGGCCACGGGCATAACCCTCACCACCGTGCACGACCACTCCCGGAGGTCTGGGGGGTCCTCAATCAATGAGTGATCCCCCTAGACTCCCATTGCTCAACCTAATCAGCCACCCAAGCTTTTTTTCCAAAAAATTTTCAAAAAAAATCATTTTCAAGACACTGCCTTTAACCCCGGTTTAACCATGGTTAGACCCAGCCTTGGAAAAAACCGAGGCCATGGTTAGACTCACCACACTCCAGGCTATCCCCATGTACAATTTCAGCCCCTAACTCGCATTCTAACTATAGTTAAATCGACCCCAAAGTAGGGTCGACAGTGTGAAAATCTGTGCGATGGGGTGACTTTGGGCCTCTGTGGGGCCCACATCCGGCCTTCCCTTGGGCCCCACAAGGGCCCAAATTGTTTCCCTCATAGCAAGCTTTGCGAACATGGTCTCGGATCCCCCGGGAGTTGAGCCAATCAGCGGAAAAATGGCTGCAAAGTTTGAAGAAAAATCTGTTTTGATGGAAATCGTCATTTTATGTGGTATTTTTTGGGACAACTTTGGGCCTCTGTGGGGCCCACATACGGCCTCCCCTTGGGCCCTACAAGGGGCCAAATTGTTCCCCACATATCAGGCTACCCACTGGTGGTCTCGGATTCCCGCGATTCCCCCGTTAACTATAGTTAAATTCATGTTAACTATGGTTAAAAATTTGATGGAAATTTGGAGTTTTTTGCAATTTCGAATATTTGTGGGGGCCCAGACCGGGTAGGAGGCCAGTCTAGGCCCTGCCATGAACCTTAGGCCCACTTTTGCTTCAGTCGGCCCCTTAACCATGGTTAAACTCACCCGTGGTTAACATTTAACCATGGTTAAGCGGCCCATGATCTAGCAAAAATTCTGGAAAAATCATCGAAAAATCATAAATATTACATGGAATCTAGAAATGTCTTCAATTGCATTTTTTACTGTGGTTAAGACACTTAATTAGAGTCGACCCCATTTTTGACCCTTAACCACGGGTAAAAAATCCTGACTCGGAAAAAATATGAAAAAATGCTCAAAAAATCTAAAATATTAGGAGAAACCCAAAAATGGTCCTTTTTGACCATTTAACCATGGTTAAGACCCTTAACCATGGTGACCTCCTCTCCTTAACCGCGGTTAAGCACCTTTGACCGCTGGGAAAAATCTGAGAAAATCCCAAAAAATCAGGAAAATTCAAAAGGATCAAAAAATCTGATATTTGACTTTTTTAACCATGGTTAGCACCCCTGACCAGGGTTAATTACCTTTCTTAACCCCGGTTGGCAACCCTAACCCTTGGTTAAGACACATTGGACCTACCGGGCCTTACCCCTTGGCCTACCGGGCCTAATCTCGGCCTACCGGGCCAAACCCTAGCCTACCGGGCTCACACTTGGCCTACCGGGCCCAATCTTGGCCTACCGGGTCCAAACTAGCCTACCGGGCTTCACCCTCGGCCTACCGAGCCCAACCCTAGTCTATCGGACTTACCTTAGGCCTACCGGGCCCAATACCAAGCACTTGACCAACCCGGTCAACCACCCCTAGCCTCCCGGCTAGACCTTAAGCCACCCTTGGTGCACACACACACACCCCTAGCCTTGGCACGGGCTCATGTGCCAGAACTACACTCGGTCTGATCTCACCCGTATGTGAGTACGTAGGCAGCCCAACCCGGGTTCGACTCTAGTCTAGGATTTTCTCCTTCTTAGATTAGCATTATCTTAAATACTTAAGGCATTTGATTAAATCTGAGATTAATTTGGCTTAACCCTAGCAAGTAGGGAACCACTGAAAGTGGAAGTGCCGGGGTGCCTAACCCCTTCCCCGGACTTAACCGAACCTCTTACTCTAATCTCTAATCACAGACCAAGACTTTATCCAAATCCCGGGGACTTATCCCTTCCGAATGAATAGGTGGGGACTCTTAACTCAACCCGTGAGATGCAAACCAGGGTTTCTCCGAAACCCGCGCTCACAGCTCTGGCGACTCTGCTGGGGATTTTAAAGTTTAACCCGGAACCTAGGTTTAAGCCAAACTAAACCTCAAATTAATCAAATGCTTAAGTATTTAACATAATATTAATCATTTTACATCTCTTTGATGATTTGTGTACTGTGCATATCATTCATACCATTGTAATGTAATCAACCCAATACCTGTTAGACAGGCTTATTACGCTCACGGCTGCTGGATGACTATCCTCAGTGACAGGGGCTTAACAGTCTTGGAGGTCCGCGGAACTTGGCCTGTTGGGTGACTATCCTCAGGAAACGGTTCTGAACGCTCCCGCTTACACCAATCGTCCCTTTTAGGGAGTCGCATATACGGTGTTAAGTGATCCCCCCATCCTTAGGAACACACTCTTGCATACCCCAACATGCATACATATAGCTTAGGCTAGGGTATAGTTTACAAGCAGCCCACCTGGAGGGATACTATAAACCCTAACTTGCTTGCACCCTATACCTGTCCCCAGTCATGGTTGACTACCCGGGCACACTCTACCCGGATAACCACCCATCAAGGGCATGTAATGAGCCAACCTTGTGCTTGTAATAAAACACATCTTAGCCTACTTCCTGACATAACATATGGGGTTCAAATCCCAGTCGATTAGGTCTTCACCAGACCTATCCTCGACCTTGACCTGATAGGCCCCCGGTTCCCAACAACTTGGGTAAAGCATGCCGGAACTCTGTCCGTCTGCCCTATCGGATTACATGTGCCTTGTCACACCCAGAAAATATTGCATCATTTTTGCATATTTCATCTGCATACACAGTGCACTCACATCGAGTCTAGATGGCAGGTCCTTCAGGGATAACCCAGTCAATTGGTCAACCGGCCCGGCCTGTGCATTTGACTTCTCAGGGGGCATGTGATCACAACCTCCAGAAAGCAATTGAGGTCTTCACCCCGAGTCAGGGTATCGCTTGGGCTCAGTACTACAAAACCGGGACTATCCTAAACCTATCCATGGTTAAACCAGATCCGCGCCTCATGAACGCAGATTTCCAGTGTTAGAACCCATCTTACATGGTGTTCCGTTTTGGTAAGAACAAACTGTGTCCAACACTGGAAGAGATTCAGCGTATTTTAGGGTTAAACATGGACGGCGTAGCCATAGTACCACGCTACAAGACAATATACTAGGTAGACCTGTCTAGGTTTTTGCATATCAAGCCTGCCTGCTTGTAGCTCGGTCCTAACAGCTCTTTTTGGTCGGATACCAGTAGAGTATCTTGAAAGCAGTACAAGTGCAAGGGAAACCCTGACTCTAGTATATTGGAACTTCCCGGCCTCAATGCCCTTGCACTGATAACCATACCTCAGTTGGTATTCCCGAGATGTCGTACCCTTGTCGAACCAGTTAAGGTAGGGATCCTCAAGGACATGCACAACTCCTACACAGTACCAATCATCTTTGCAGCGCTGCTCAGGGCTCTCAATCAGGCAGCAGACCACAGAAGGAGCATCTTCCATGCCAGTGCATATCTCTCACACCTGTGGCTAGCAGGACACCTGCCTACGATCATAGCTGCACCAATCAACCTCCGTGAACTCTACAGTCTACATCGAGAGATTTCTCAGAATCAGGGCTCGATAGCAACTACAGACATCAAAAAGCTCTACCAGCTTCTCCAAACCCTGTCAGAGGAGATCATACGGTAGTGAGTTGTCATCACTGGAAGGCGATGCATGATCCTTGCCAGACTTACGGGCTCCGCAGCCTACATTCCACTCCTAGTCCTTCGATAGTTCGGATTCCCTCAGCGCATCCGAGTTATAGACCGGCAGAGAAATGATTGGATCACTTTCACTGTACGTTCCGACAGCCTCACACGCCGACTCCAGTCAGATTGGCAAAAGCTTCAGGTGGGATCAGTGGTCAGACTTTGTGGTTACATCAGGACCACCTATAAACGCAGCATACCGACTTTGGGTGGAAAACTCTAACATTCCATTTCCCATGCCTGCACCCAGGGAACTGCCCACACCCATCTCGGCTCCATCACATGGGACTATACCCTTGACTGAAAAGGTAGTCCACTGGAGAAACATCTTCCTGAAGAGACAGCTTCAAATTCAGTTGAAAGAGAAGTAGCTACGGAAGGCTCAACAAACATTCAGGATGTAGAGCGGGACAGCAAAACTTCAGGCCATAGATCGAGCATCTCAAGCAGACAGTCCGGTCTTGTCAGAAGAAGCGGAAAGGCGACACCAGAAAAACAGCCGTCATTAGGGCTCAGCTACACTTTTATCAAGAGCACCTTGACAGTGCAAAGGCTGAGATGACTCCTCGGATCCGACAGTTCGGATCCCGGATGTTCAATGCTGTTGAAGCCATTGTGAATTTGGAGGTTGAGGTCACATCCCTCCAACAGCAAATCATGGGCCTAGACGGTGTGCCCCGACCGCTTGACTTCGCGATCCCTGATGGACCTGCCTAGGATCGAGTCTTTTTCTCTTTTTGAGTCATAGTCCTGTACTCTTTTCTTGCACAAAGTCCTTCCTTGCATCTTCTTCTTGCATCATGAACGTGCATGTTTAGCCTGCAAGTCACTCTATTACAATGATACCACGACATTAGGCACAAACACCTGCACTGGGCCCCTCTGGCATTAATGCATCATCCATACACCCTCATCGTTAGCCATGCACTATATTTACACTAACTAGGGTCACTGCACATACACTATATGTACACTGCACCTTACACTTGCACTTGCATCATCGGTACGCTACACTAGCAGCACCGGCACACTACATTAGGCATTTACACATGCACTGTCACCGCATCTGCATACTAGGGCATAACACTTGCACTTATGTAGAAAATGTACTACCCAGTCTATCCTAAGCTAGGCATCGCCCTCCAAGCTGTAAGAGTCCAGTCTATCCTAGCCAGGGCATCATTGTCATTGCACTCACTGCATTAGCATCACTCGAGTACAGCCCACACATCATGTAGTCGACAGCACTCCTAAAAGTGACCCTACTACAAGAATTAATAGACCACGTCTATCCTTCACCCTATCCTATCAGGAGCGCTGCTTAGGGTCGAGTCTTTTCTCTTTTTGAGTCTCACATCATTCATTGAGTTTTTACCCTCACATGCTCATGCATTTTAGGTTCACATACCTTACCTTCGGTATTGACTCGCTCTATCTTTCCAGATCTCACCTTACTGAGGCGGTAACTTAAAGACTCAAGTGATAGAGCGCGGAGAAGCATCGAGCAGCCAAGAAATCATCTTGACAACCCTCCTCCGTCAAGAGCAAGACATCAAGGAAATCAAGTCTCTCCTCCAAGATATGGCTACCGCTCTCGACAAGCTCTTGGTGGCACAACGACAAACCCAGATCCGTCCCCCTACCTCTCAGAAAAACGCATCCAACCTAGTGGCACAACCACAGAAACCTCCCTCTCACCCGCTCCCCAAGCCTAAGAAAGAGCGGGCACCACCCAAGCATTTCACCCCTTCTCCTCTCAGCCAATTCCTACCAGTTCTCATTGACAGGAAATTGATCACACTCCGTGGTCCTACCCCATTGCAACCCTTAGCCAAACGGAACCACAACTACAAGGAGCATGAACACTGTGCTTTTCATCAAGGCCCTGGGCACTCTACTGATCACTGCATCGCTTTGAAGCATGCAGTTGAAGACCTAATCAATGAGGGCAAACTTGATTATGTGCCTGGTAGCTGGAGTTCCTGAAAACCCTATCCCCTCATCAACCTATCATCAAGCCGCCTTCATGCCACCTAGAGCAGTGTCTTCACTAACTTATCTGAAGAGGGAGACCTGAAAGCGAAATGCTGAGTTCGGTTGATCAGAGCCAAGCCCAGTCTAAGTCTGTCTTAGTTAGGATTTCTTTCATGTAAGAGTTGACCGCAGTGGTCCTGTATGAGTCCAGTCAAACTCTTTCAATTCAATGAAATCACTTTTTTAAGAGTTTCATCTTCATACTTGCGTAGCATAGCTGAGTGCTTCCTAAGCTTATCTGCCTTAACAAGAGATCACTTAAATAGATAATCAAACTCATAATCCCCAGGGGCAGAATATGATGAAAAGCAGAATTCTCATCCAGGAACCTTGTCCTGTACAGAGCTGGGTAGCATCTCTGAATGTGAAGGTCAAGACCTCGCCACACCAGGGGCAGGGGGGCAATCAAAAGCAAGGGGCAAGCCCATCTCCGGTCATCCGACGTAAGCTCCCCCAGGACAATACTTGGAGCAAGGGGCAACTTGAACAAGAGCTGACACCCGAACAAGTAACTAACAACTGCGGGAAAAGTTGCACAGATTTACTAGGGGCAAATACCTCACCCGACAAAGCAAGGGACAATATCAGAATGACTACCAAATCCCAAACCAATCAAATGGGCAAAATCAAATAACAGCGTTTAAGGTCTTGCCTAATAACGCTTGCACTTTTAGCTGCTTCGGGAAAGGACAGGAAGCCATCTTTGGCACCCCTTCATCCCCTTCAAATGTAAACCCGTTTTACAGATCAATGAAATCCGCTAGTTAGCCCCTTTGAGCCTAACAGCCTTTCTTTCATAAAACCTCTTCAGGGACACCCTCCCTTGCCAATCTGTAGTATTTGCTTGAACTACGTCATGACCTGATCCTGTAAAGGGTACGTAGGCAGCCTGACAAATCAGGTGCGGTCATAAAAAGGGATCATACCACCCCAATCTCCACTACGCAGAGTCAAACCATCCCCAGTGGAACCAAAGCCTCTTTGGAATGTCTCCTTGCAGAGATAGAGCAAAAAAATCCTCTCAACTTCTCTAGTCAAGGGTAAAAAAAAAAAAAAAAAAATTCCATTAAAGGAAAACCCAAAATAGAAGTTGAAACATTTTAAGAGTCAGAAACTCCCCGCAAAGATAACCTCTCCGGACTCTGTCCCCAACAGATACCTTTCAAGGAAAATCTCTCCAAAAAAAATCCCCAAGTAGAGACAACCTTTTTCGAAACTCTCCCCAGCAGAGACAACCTCTCTCAAAATAAAAATAAAAAAATAAAAAAAAAAAAAAAACTCTGCTGGAAATCCAAAAATACAAATCCTCAGGAGAGTACAGCGAGTACAATGGAAGAGACCCTCAAAAGAGTAACTGCAAAGGAGAAATCCCAGGGTGTCCCAAACTTCGGTCCCCTAGCCTACATTTCATCCTATCATAAGTCTTTCTAGATCCCCTAGAAACTGAAAGTGCAAGCAGCTTATCATGCAAGTATCCGAAAGCGAGCTACCGATATCCAAGGTAACGGGAACAGAACTCCGTTCAAAACCATCGCGGGCCCAATGAAAACCAGAAATGGCATTGGTGCGCAAAAATTACGCGAACCCCAGGCCTGGTCTTGAGACCAGGGGCAAAAATGGAAGAAAACTTATCAGCTTCGCAGGCATGAGGAAAACTGGCAACGGCCTCATTGCGCAAAAACTATGCGAACCCCATTGACTTGGTCATTTCAAGGGTAAAAAAGGGAGAAAAGCTGAAGAGCAATTTAGCAAAAGAATCCGGTAATAATCAGGCTCGCCGAATTCCCGACAATCCCCCACAAGTCACTAGCAGATAGCCTGGAGAAACAGACCCTCGACATTAGCCTCCAGCAGAGCTCAATTCCCCAATAAACAGCAGATCATCAGCAGTGGTCCGCAACAGTGTCACATTCCCCAGCGGATCCCCAGCAGAAGCCTCTAATTGCTCTCTATAAACATTCTCCCATGCAAGAATCTGAAAGTATCCAGTTTTCTTTTCAGCAAGCGTCTCCCCAGCCGGAATACTCAATCAGCAGCGAGGCAGAGCAACTTTCATTGGCAAAGCTACCCCAAGTCCTCAGCAAAGCCCGACTCCGCAAGATGCAAATCATGACTTCATCAATGTCATAACAGGACAAATCTGTTTAGCATCGTACTCTATCCCTAAGGACAAAATCCATTCACCTTGTGAAAGTGATCTCCTTGTTAAATCACATTAGCAAAGAAAGCATTCAACTTCAAATTATGAGTCTCCTTCTGGTCACCATCAGAGTTCCCATACTCGTCGGATCAGCCATCCTCGAAGTCTGTCAAATCCCGTGACGTCTTCCAAGTCTATTAAATCCAGTGACGTCTCTCAATCACCGCCAGAGTCCCAATACTCACCAGGTCAATCACATTCTAAGTGTCTTTCCACCGGCTTGGCCAGGTCAAACAGAACTCAGCAATCGCCCGAGATGCATCACGGTTTCAACAAGAAGCGAGAGCAAAATCGAATGCCTTCAGAATCTACAAATAGCAAAGGACTGGTCTCCAAGAGCGCGTCATATACCCAACCCTCCTTCAACCTGCATGCCACACTAGGGAAACCAGGACTAGTCTAACCTCTCATGCATAAGTCAAGCCGTGTAAAGCTGCATACTAGTTGCACACACTCACTTGAGTCGCAGATAATGCACTCTAGCTAAACAAAGCTGCACACTAGTCGCACATAATGCACTCCAGCTACTTAAATCAAAGCTGCATACTAGTTGCACACACTCAATCGAGTCACACATAATGCACTCTAGCTAATCAAATCCAACTGTAAATTAGTTGCACACACTCAATCGAGTCGCATATAATGCACTCTAACTAATCAAATCCAGTTGCATACTAGTGGCACACACTCAATCGAGTCGCGCATAATACACTCTAACTAATCAAATCCAGCTGAACACTAGTGGCACACTCAATCGAGTCGCACAAAATGCACTCTAGTTAATCAAATCCAGCTGCAAACTAATTGCACATACTCAATTGAGTCGCACATAATGCACTCTAGCTAATCAAATCCAGCTGCACACTAGTTGCATACACTCAATCGAGTCGCACATAATGCACTCTAGTTACTCAAATCCAGTTGCACACTAGTTGCACACACTCAATCAAGTCATTCATTGCACTCAAACTAACTGCATCCAAGTTTCACATTGCACTCTAACTGCACACAATCAAGTTGCACTCAATACATCATAGCTACATATTAGCTGGATACAAGGTGAAAGCCTTATCCAATACATTCAAGTCGCACAACACATTGCATGCACTTAATCAAGTCACGCACCTTAGCATCAATCATCTTGATGAAAATCCAGTGCCTTTCAGTCATATCAACATCAATCCGGCTAGTGCCTCCAGGCCATACCTCAAATCTTTGAACATTCTGTGGGTACCTTTATAGTGTACACCACTGGACATCCCGTGTGTACCTTGACAGTGTACACCACCCGTATATCCTCTTTGTGACACCCCCATGTGTCCTGGGCATCCTAGGTGAGCATCGACATAACATACTTTGTCGACACCTCGCATGCCCGACATCCCGTGTGTACCTTGACAGTGTACACCACCCGCATGTCCCCTTTGTGACACCCCCGTGTGTCCTGCGCATCCCAGGTGAGCGTCGACATAACGCACTTTGTCGACACCTCGCATGCCCGACATCCCGCGTGGACCATGACAGTGTACACCACCCGCATGTCCCCTTTGTGACACCCCTGTGTGTCTTGGGCATCCCAGGTGAGCGTCGACATAACGCACTTTATCGACACCTCGCATGCCCGACATCCCGCGTGTACCTTGACAGTGTACACCACCCGCATGTCCCCTTTGTGACACCCCCGTGTGTCCGGGGCATCCCAGGTGAGCGTCGACATAACGCACTTTGTCGACACCTCGCATGCCCGACATCCCGCGTGTACCTTGACAGTGTACACCACCCGCATGTCCCCTTTGTGACACCCCCGTGTGTCTTGGGCATCCCAGGTGAGCGTCGACATAACGCACTTTGTCGACACCTCGCATGCCCGACATCCCGCGTGTATCTTGACAGTGTACACCACCAGCATGTCCCCTTTGCGATACCCCCGTTTGTACTGGGCATCCTAGGTGAGCGTCGACATAATGCACTTTGTCGACACCTCGCATGCCCGACATCTCCTGTGTACCTTGACAGTGTGTACCACCTGCATGTCCTCCTCTTTGACACCCCGTGTGTTCTTAGCATACCAAGTGAGCGTCGACATAACACACTTTGTCAACACCTCGAATGCTCAACACCCTGTGTGTTCTCCACACCCTATGTGTGTACTCCGATCGATTCGGTTAATATCCCCCGGGAAACACCATTTCGATCAATCCCCTCAACGCGTCCGAGGGATTGGCCAGTGCTTCAGGGCTACGCCATCCCTACATTCTTGTCCTTCCCCTACTACTCACTATCTCTAGTAGTAGTTTTCATCACTTCATCACAGTCACCCTTTGCACAGCATGCATCATTCCAAATTCCCATCTTGATGTAAAAATAAGATGTTTCCAGTCTTTGCCGTTCAATTGTCATCCTGACACTCTCCAGCAAAGAGGGGCAGCTGTAAGCACCCAATTTTTACACCACGCTTGACCATAGTTAACCTCCGTTAACCATGGTTATTTCAAGCCAAACCCTAATTCAACCCCAGGTAGTGGCCTCAGCCCTAGTCTAACCCTAGACTAACCTTAACTAAACCCTAGGTAAACCCTAGACTTAACCCTAGGTCTAACCCTAGCCTAGCCCTAGCCCAAACCCTAGGCAAGACCCCTTGGGCTCAAGACCCATTTACAAAGTCCAAAAATCCAAAAATAATACATTAAAACCTTTTGGGCCCAAACATGGGCCCACTAAGCCCAATCCAAGTGGGACCCACATTACCCTATTTCAAAATTCAAATTTTTTTAGGGTGAAACTTTTGGCTTTCCCCACACATGTGGTGGTTGGGCCCAAAATGGGTAATCAAAACAAAAAAAGAATAAAAACAAAAAAACAAAAAACAAAAAAAACAAAAAAAAACCCACTGCTCATCGTCCCTGTCAAAGGGACGATGCACAGTGCTGCTGCCACAGCCCCTGCCTCTCCTGCCCCCTGCTTCGTGTCCCCCACGCGTAGACTCCCATTGCTCAACCCAATCAGCCACCCAAGCTTTTTTTCCAAAAAATTTTCAAAAAAAATCATTTTCAAGACACTGCCTTTAACCCCGGTTTAACCATGGTTAGACCCAGCCTTGGAAAAAACCGAGGCCATGGTTAGACTCACCACACTCCAGGCTATCCCCATGTACAATTTCAGCCCCTAACTCGCATTCTAACTATAGTTAAATCAACCCCAAAGTAGGGTCGACAGTGTGGAAAGCTGTGCGATGGGGTGACTTTGGGCCTCTGTGGAGCCCACAGCCAGCCTTCCCTTGGGCCCCACAAGGGCCCAAATTGTTCCCCTCATAGCAAGCTTCGCGAAAATGATCTCGTATCCCCCGGGAGTTGAGCCAATCAGCGGAAAAATGGCTGCAAAGTTTGAAGAAAAATCTGTTTTGATGGAAATCGTCATTTTATGTGGTGTTTTTCGGGACAACTTTGGGCCTCTGTGGGGCCCACATACGGCCTCCCCTTGGGCCCCACAAGGGGCCAAATTGTTCCCCACATATCAGGCTACCCACTGGTGGTCTCGGATTCCCGCGATTCCCCCGTTAACTATAGTTAAATTCATGTTAACTATGGTTAAAAATTTGATGGAAATTTGGAGTTTTTTGCAATTTCGGATATTTGTGGGGGCCCAGACCGGGTAGGAGGCCAGTCTAGGCCCTGCCATGAACCTTAGGCCTACTTTTGCTTCAGTCGGCCCCTTAACCATGGTTAAACTCACCCGTGGTTAACATTTAACCATGGTTAAGCGGCCCATGATCTAGCAAAAATTCTGGAAAAATCATCGAAAAATCATAAATATTACATGGAATCCAGAAATGTCTTTAATTGCATTTTTTACTGTGGTTAAGACACTTAATTAGAGTCGACCCCATTTTTGACCCTTAACCACGGGTAAAAAATCCTGACTCGGAAAAAATATGAAAAAATGCTCAAAAAATCTAAAATATTAGGAGACACCCAAAAATGGTCTCTTTTGACCATTTAACCATGGTTAAGACCCTTAACCATGGTGACCTCCTCTCTTTAACCGCGGTTAAGCACCTTTGACCGCTGGGAAAAATCTGAGAAATCCCAAAAAATCAGGAAAATTCAAAAGGACCAAAAAATCTGATATTTGACTTTTTTAACCATGGTTAGCACCCCTGACCAGGGTTAATTACCTTTCTTAACCCCGGTTGGCAACCCTAACCCTTGGTTAAGACACATTGGACCTACCGGGCCTCACCCCTTGGCCTACTGGGCCAAACCCTAGCCTACCGGGCTCACACTTGGCCTACCGGGCCCAATCTTGGCCTATCGGGCCCAAACTAGCCTACCGGGCTTCACCCTCGGCCTACCGAGCCCAACCCTAGTCTATCGGACTTACCTTAGGCCTACCGGGCCCAATACCAAGCACTTGACCAACCCGGTCAACCACCCCTAGGCTCCCGGCTAGACCTTAAGCCACCCTTGGTGTACACACACACACCCCTAGCCTTGGCACGGGCTCATGTGCCAGAACTACGCTCGGTCTGATCTCACCCGTATGTGAGTACGTAGGCAGCCCAACCCGGGTTTGACTCTAGTCTAGGATTTTCTCCTTCTTAGATTAGCATTATCTTAAATACTTAAGGCATTTGATTAAATCTGAGATTAATTTGGCTTAACCCTAGCAAGTAGGGAACCACTGAAAGTGGAAGTGCCGGGGTGCCTAACCCCTTCCCCGGACTTAACCGAACCTCTTACCCTAATCTCTGATCACAGACCAAGACCTTATCCAAATCCCGGGGACTTATCCCTTCCGAATGAATAGATGGCGACTCTTAACTCAACCCGTGAGATGCAAACCAGGGTTTCCCCGAAACCCGCGCTCACAGGAAGAAATGGAATGACTTCTCCCCATTTTTATGCCAATTGTCGCACAATGTATGAAACCCCAAGAGCCCTTTCTGGCTTCGCAAGAGACAAACCGAGGCCGTGTAGAAGATGCGGACGAGTTCGAATCATAACCAATAGCGATTGAATTCAATAACATATGTGGCACACCACCATTGGAGGAGAGCAAAATGGTGGGAAAATTCAGTAGTGGTGTGCCACATATGAGAATGAATTTAATCACAATTGGCTAAGATTCGAACTCGATGCGGACGCGAGTTAACATGAACAATTTTTTCATGGTGGTAATATGAAATAAGAAGAGTTAAATACCGTTTTGTCGTCCTAAACTTAAAATATCACTGTTTAGGGCATGATTTGAAATATTTTACTAATGAGGGTTTGTATTTCAATATTTCCCTTATAGTGTTTGGCTTTTATACCCTTAGCTTAAGGGTAACTATGTCAAAAGCATGGCATTTTTAGTAATAAAAAAGTGAAGGGTGCCCTATTTGATAAATTTGTCAAAAGCGTACCCTTTTAAGTAATAAAAATATAAGGCATGCCCTTTTAGGTGAAGCGGCCAAATAAGAATAAGAGAAATGCTAGCTGAGAGGTGATGTTATTACTTCTGATGCCTGCCAGAATTGCATTAAGGATGCATGCCAGTATATCGTATAGCAATGTCCGCGACGGAAATCAGCAATGATATGGTACGACGAGTGCTTCGTCCGCTACTCCAACACATCTTTCTTCTCCGACCTGACAGTATATCCCTATTTCTATATGTACAACACCCAGAATGTATCGGAGCCAGATCGCTTCTATAAGACATTGTCAGTTATGTTGATGGATCTTGCTAACCAAACCGCCTTCGAACCTTCTATCCCAATGTATGCAACCGGACAAGCTATCATTTCGGATCTTCAGAAGGTCTAAGGACTTGCTCAGTGCACACAAGATTTATCTAGACATGACTGCTACAACTGCCTTGGATATGCTATTTTCACATTTCCACATTCCTTCTATGGAAAGGAAGGGGGAAGGGTGCTTGGACCGAGCTGTAATATAAGGTACGAGGTTTACCCTTTTTTGACAGAGGACCCCAAAGTAGCAGCACCACCTCCGACTAACACCATTGATCTCATCGACGGTTACGGTTAGTATCTCGCATCGGTGAATCCACTACTTAGTTTTTTATTATGGATTTTGCTAGACTTAACGTGGAACTTCCATAATCGCCTCCATAAGGCTAGCACTCCCCTAATCATTATGTACTTCGCAAAATTCGTATTATCTTAATTTTCAGCAGTGATTAGCGTATAACAACGTACCCTCTTGTCCCTTTTAACACCCCTTTAACCCTGATTAAGCTTAACTAAATTTTAAAAAAAATTTTTTAAAAACCAAGGTTCATTTCGTAACATAATGGAAACCGCGGTCAAATCGGTATCACCCTTAAAGGTCGCCACGTGTCTCCTTTGACACCCCTTAATTGTGGGTAAGGTTCACCCACCTATCCTTGTTATTTTTTTAAAAAAATATTAATTCTTCTTTTACTTTATAAACAGTTTATTAATTTTCAAAAAAGAATTAATATTTAAAAAAAGGATGAGTTGGTGAACCCTAAGGGTGGGTGAATCTTACCCACGATTAAGGGGTGTCAAAGGAGACACATGGCAACCTCTAAGGGTGATAACCGGATTTGCCAAATCCGGTTATCACTGTAGAGGATTTTACTCCCTCTAAGAAAAGGATTTCTTCTGCCCACAGGAAGGTGTCCGGGGCAAAGGGAATGAATTTCATCTGGCCCTTGCCATACAAAATCCGTCTAGCCTCCGTCTCACATGTCAAGACATGGCCCCCTTGACACCTCTTAACTATGGTTAGTATTTATTAATCCTTAAGATTCAACCTTGATTTTTGGAAAAAAAATATATTAAAAAAATTTTAATTATTGAAATTAAAATTTAGCTTTAAAAGGGATAAAAGGGCACTTAAAGGGGTTTGTCGGTGGGCCAATTGTCATGGTCAATTTTTTTATTTTGCGGAACAACCGTGCGGCGCCTCGATCATCCCATGATCTTGGCTAATCTTACACTATTACATTATCCGTCTACTGAACCGACCCAACATCTTGTGCTACAATGCTACGATAAGGTACGACCCACTACCGATTCCCACTTGTTAAGCTACGCTTAGCTGGCTTACGCATTACAGCATCGTGTCGTACCCGACACTTGTCCAACACATAAGGTTCCCGCATCACTGAGGTTCCATCTCGCGCATCTCTCATGATGCTAAGGTTCCCCAATCAAGCCGAATATCCAACACGACCCAATACTCTCGAACACGACTATCGGTTATCCCCACGCATAGTGGATAGCTTAGGAGCATCACTGCCCCTTTTACTGAGTATAACGCCCACAACACGATCCTCGATCGTCTGACTGTGTATCTCAACCATATCTCGCATACCTCCTAGACGATCATGTTGCATACCGCACGCTTAAAGGCCGTACTAGGGTGAAACCTCTTATCTAAAGAATCTTGCAATGGTAGGATGTCCGTCTCCATTGCACCGTCCTTAGATGCTCCAACAACTATCAAAGGAGACTCAAAGATCCCCTTTAGGATCCTAGAGCCAGCCCCCAACTCCTTTGGGGTTGCTCATTAGGTGGCCCAAGATGTGCCACAAGGGAAGGTAGAGCTACGCCCTTCTCCTCAAAGTGGATGATAAACTTTTCACCATTTACTTGAAAGAAACATCACCATTGCTGGTGGAGTCATAGTGGTCTTTTACGGAATAATACATTGAAGATCTACAAACCATCTATACCATTGAACTCATGTTAACTTTCTCTTCGAATGAAGGTACTATCGGTCCTACTTCTAACATACCATGTGAGCCCCATAACACTCGCCACATGTGTTCGACCAAGCACCAAACTCAAGCTTCACTTCATAACTCTTCATGTGCACTTCACTCAAACCATAGTATCTCATACACAACATCAAAACACCTCTATATCCCTTCACTTCCGTACCCAATACTAAGGCACCAACCTTGTACCATGCTGCGTTATCGCTTGCATAATGCATTGCCTATCTCCTAGGCATCGCATTGGCATCCCTTGCCCATGCTTAGGCTATCCCGGACTAGTATCACGGTTATGGCTGTACTTAACAACTTTGACCGTGACACTCTCCCCCACCTGATTAGGTCGATGTCCTCATTAACTCTCACCAAGTATTCATTAGCTCCACAATATAGCTTGCATACCTGCTCTTTCCACAGACCAGAACTCACTTTTGACGGCTTGACATATCAATTATTGTCTCAAACTTTACATTTTCACGAATTTTGTCTGAAACATTCACCACACTTCGTCCAATTTCACAATGAACTTGGCCTCGGAGAGTCTGTACAGTCTTCAACATTTTCGTCTTCAACACGTTGCCCGAACTTCTAAGAGAGATAATCTTCCTCAAATTTCTTCAAGTGCACATCTCTATGCGCATGTTTGGTCCTCCCAGGACCATCACTTGGCTGTCCCAAACATTACACTGACATTGATTGTCATCATGAACTTGGATCTTAGTTTCACAACCTTGATCTTCAGCTTCACTGTGCATTCAGCTGTCATTCACTTCACTCTTGAAGCTTCATCCATTGCAGTTCACTCCGTCGAACTACACTCATCGTTCACCTTGAACATGAAGTACGTCACAGGTGACGAGGCTCACAAGCCAACTGCATCTCATATACTACTTCCTCCGCGGTCTGCTTCTTTAGTTTACACATGCGAGCATCGGCGTGTTGTCCCACTTCAACACTAAAGCCATCCCACAATAGCACCGACATCTACATCTTTTATCCAAATGTCACAAACACACAAAGTATCTTTTGATGCAACACGACCAACAACCTTATACGTTACTCAAAACCGCAATAGCTTCCACTACGCCAAATCTCTGTAAAACTCTCTATTGGTGCTTCAAGTCCCTGATACACTAATCTTGTTTCTTCCATTCATTGGTGCAAAACTATTTTGCCTGTCTTCCTTGGTTGTGTACCAATCTATTGGCACACTTCTTCTTGTGATCCTTAACTCCATCACTTGTGTTGAACTCAATCCGTCGAGCTCAACTTTTCGTAGCCAACAATCTATGAAGTTGTCTGAAGCCACTGCATCATTTCAACCTTTAACAGCTTGCCTCACTCTTAAGGTCTTCTCTTATACTTCTGATATTTTGCTCGAGTGTTCTCCCACTCAAGCTTGCATTACATCTTATATTCTTGTTGTGCATCTATAGTGTACCTCAACTCTTTGAGTACCCTGAGATAGCACTCATCAATTCTATTGTATCTTTGTACAATTGAGCTTCCTGGCTTGACTAGAGTATTTGATTACTCAAGTCTTTGACATAGTGCCAACGTAGTTGTGTTACTGTTGTACCTCAACATCCTGTGTCTTCAATTGAGAGAACATTTCCCTTGATCTTTGTACCACTGTGCTATTTTACTACGTGTAGTCTTGATACATCAACTCCTGAAGTCTTCATCTTGAACTAACACTGTGCTACTCAAGTCCTAACACTGTCTTCACCCTGGGTACACATTCGATCTTGAATTTCTTTTCGACCACTATCCACTAGTAGTCTTGCTCCAACACACCATTGCATTAGAGACCAACACTTATATTGTTGTCGAACTTCATCTCGATCCTGGACAAATCTCTCCTGTAACAAATCCAATTTCTAGAAGCCAACAAACTTTATAGCCAGTAACACTCTCATCACTCGAAACCACAGTAGAAGCACGTTGTGCATTCAAACTGATCACCTGTTGCAAACTATAGCTTCAGGTTCTCACGAGCAACCATGCTCTGATACCAACTGTCATGGTTAACTTTTTGATTTTGCGGACCAAACGTGCGGCGCCTCGATCATCCCATGATCTCGGCCAACCTTACACCATTACACTATCCGTCCACTGAACCGACCTAACGTCTCGTGCTACAATGCTACAACAAGGTACGACCCACTACCGAGTCCCATCTGCTAAGCTATGCTCAGTTGGCTTATGCATTACTTCATCGTGTCGTACCTAACACTCGTCCAACACATAAGATTCCTGTGTCACCGAGGTTCCGTCTTGTGCATCTCTCATGATGCTAAGGTTCCCCGATCAAGCGAAACATCCAACACGGTCCGATACTCTCGAGCACGACTATCGGTCATCCCCACACATCGCGGATAGCTTTGGAGCATTACTGCCCCGTTTACTGAGCATTGAGGGCATAACGCTCACAACGTGATCCTCGATCATCTGACCGAGTAACCCAATCATACCTCGCACACCTCCTAGATGACTATGTTGTATATCGCACGCTTAAAGGTCGTACTAGGGTGAAACCTCTTGCCCGAAGGCTCTTGCGCAATGCTACGATGTCCATCTCCTTTGCACTGTCTTTACATGCTCCAACAACCATCCAAGGAGACTCCAAGATCCCCTTTAGGATCCTAGAGCCGCCCCTAACTCCTTTGGGGTTGCTCATTAGGTGGCCCAAGATGTGCCACAAGGGAAGGTAGAGTTATACCCTTCTCCTGAAGGTGGATGATAAACCTTTCACCCTTTACAAGAAGGAAACATCACCATTGCTGGTGGAGTCATACTGGTCTTTTATGGAACAGTACATTGAAGATTTACAAACCATCTGTACCATTGAACTCATATTAACTTTCTCTTCGAATGAAGGTACTATCGGTCCTATTTCCAACACACCATGTGGGCCCCACAACACTCACCCACATGTGTCCGACCAAGCAACAAACTCAAGCTTCACTCCATAACTCATCATGTGCACTTCACCCAAACCATAGTATCTTGTACACAACATCAAGACACCTCCATGTCCCTTCACTTCGGTACCCAACACTAAGGCACTAACCTTGTACTATGCTGCGCTATCGCTTGCATAGTGCATTGCCTATCTCCTAGGCACCGCATTGGCATCCCTTGCCCATGCTTAGGCTATCCCGGCCTAGTATGACGGTCATGACAGTACTTAACAACTTTGACCGTGACACAGTGGGAAGACCAAATCTGATCCCAAGTATATTTATTCACCAAAGCCAACCACGTAACCCATGTACAGTGGAGATCAGATTTGGTCTGACCCCATCTAGCCCACTCACAAAGTATTTTTAACTGCTCCTTTAATTCTAGTTAATAAATTTTAATTATTAGTGTTAATTCTAAAAATTGAGGTTAGATAGTTGAATCCTAAGGATTAGTGAATCTTAACCGCAATTAAAAGGGTGTTAAAAAGGACACGTGTTAACATGTGGGGACAGGATCTAGAAGTTTTTCGTTGGGAGGGCCTGACGAAATCTCATTCCATGTACGGTGGCTCGTTACCAAATATAACAAGGCACCAAATTTACTCTCGCTTAAAGTGATCGGGTCACAATCAAGTGCCTCAAGTTCAATTGTACCCACAGGTCAACGTATGTCCTTTTAATCTCTATTAATCGTGATTAAGATTCACTAACTCTTATGATTTAAGTTCTAAGGGTTTCAAAAATCTCAAAAACTGGCTTCTTTTGAAAATCAGCTTGAGAACTAAACTGGCTTCTTTTGAAAATCAGCTTGAGAACTAGGAACTAAGAGAATACTGATCAGTTCAACCGGAGAACCGGCTATAAAAATCAGTAAGAACCGCCATAAAAAGGGGAAAATTAAAATAATAATAATAATAAAAATATAGGAACGAATTGGACCGGTTGAACTGGTGGAACTAATCACCCAGCCGATTCGGCCGCTGGTCATGTTATGAAAACATTAGAAAATACTACCGTACCACTCAAAAAGCAAGCCGCTTTAAGATTTTACTCTTTTGCAAGTTCCGCTTTTTTATTTCCTTAGTTTCTATCCAATACTGGACCAATCTGGTATACCTATTTTTTTCATTTTTTGCTTGCATCTTCATCGTTACATGTTGTTTTCTAACTATATTGACTACTTTTTAAAAGTGAAAATTAAATCATTGCTTTTAGGAGGAAAAGGAAGGAAAACATCGGTGAATATAATCGGCACAAGTGTATCAGCATTTCTAGGTGTAGCTCTATTGGGTTCTTGCATCTACTACAAGTGGGGACGGAAAGGAACACAAAAGGGTCTGTAACTTTATCTTTCTAACCATGGGAAATGCTAGCCCCAGTCTCAAACTTCTCAAACTTCCCAAGTCTCAAAGTGGTAGTGGCAAGTGTCGTTATATCATTACCTTGAGAAGCACTTGAAATTTTTGTTTAACCTATTGAAAGGTTAACAATGCCACATGGTGCTATCACGTTGAGACCGGAAAATAAATTTGAATTGTGAGAGTGGGGCTTGCACTAGTTGATCATGCGTGTATAAGCATATTCTTCAATTATTATTTATGACAAACTATAAAAAAAATCTTATATAGAGGGTGAAAAGAGTAAGTAAGGGGTATTTTGGAAAACAAATAGAGGCATTTGATACGCGAGGCGATGAAAAGATTAATTAATAATAGTATTTTGAAAAATAAAAAATTTAATTTTAATAGAGGTATTCTAAGAAATAAAAATAAATAAATAATAGGGACATTGCAAAAACTTGAATAGTACATACGTGAAAAAATAAATTAGTAGTGGTATTTTGTAAAATAAAATTTGATTAACATGGGCATTTTAAGAAATTAAAACTTGTACAAACGAAAGCACAAGAAAATTTATCTAATAGGATCATTTGGGGAAATTGAAAAAATATAGGCATTTAATACAGAAGCGGTGGAAAATTAATTAATAGAAGTATTTTGAAAAATAAAAATTTCAACTTACATGAGTATTCTTTCTAGGAAACAATATCTTTAATTAATAGGAATATTTTAGAAAATCAAAACATAGGGAGGCAGAAAGATAGATTAATAGGGTATTTTGGAAAATAAATTTTTGATTAAGAGGGATATTCTAAGAAATAAAAAAAAGTTAATATGGGTATTTAAAAAAAAACAAAACTTGTACAATCGAGATATAAACAAATTTTAACAAGGGGTATTATGAGAAACAAATCTTAAGACAGAGGATTATGGGAAGAAATAAATCTTAAGAAGGGGTATTACGAGAAACAAATCTTAAGAAGGGTATTGGGGGAAATCAATCTTAATAAGAGATGTTATGAGAAACAAATCTCGACTCTTGAGAAGGGATATTATGGAAAACAAATCTTAGTAAATGGGTATTAGGGAAAACAAGTCTTGAACAAAAATTGCCTTTTTTGCAATCCACTTTTTCTAAGGTAATAGATCATAGATAACCATAGATTAACTATGAACAAGAGCTCCGGTTGAAGAGATAAGGAGAGCAACCCAAAATATGTCATATGACAAAGGTAGTTTGAGAATCACAAATATAAAAGGATATTTTTGTTCACTAATATCTTTTCCTGTAATTACCCAACTACCCATCTATGAGCAATTTTTTGGGTTGCTCCGGCTATATCTTCTGCCGGTCTTTTTTTTTTGAAACTGAGATATCAATTAATACTAAAGGGAGACATACAAAATTCCTACGGAGGCCTGGGGCATCTTTTAGAGAAGAAACGCCTACACTCTTGGGCAGATATATGTTTGACATTGGATCTCCCTTGTAAGCTCATTTGCAAAGCCCTGGCAGCCAGGGTATGAGCATAAGCATTCTGACAACGAGGAACATGAATCACACTGTACCCCTAAAGACTCACTAGATTGATTCGAATATCTTTCACTATGGATTCAATTTCAACTAAGGGCGAATTGTGATTCGAAATCACCTGAGACACCACCACGCTAGCATCAGAACTAAACCGAACCAACGGCCAATGGTTGGCCAGAGCATAGTCCGTAGCAACCGGTCATAGTTAAACTCTTTAAAAAATGAAATCATTATATTTTCTTTTAATAAAAAATATAACAGTGTTTGTCAGGCCAGGATCCATTAGAAGTATAGTACAAGGCTCGACAAGCATTAGGTTCTATGCCCTAGCTCATCCATATAACTATTTAATTGGGCCTGGACTAGCCCGACTTGATTACTATTCTACCTAAGAATCCGGCCCAAGTCCGGTCTAGGTCTTCAGCTGTCTGACTCTGGCCCATTGAGACCCCTAAGCAGGCTCACCAAATCATACCACAACTTAACCTCTTGTTTGTATTGTAGATGTAGAGAAAGAAACCAGCCAAGAAGTTCAATTACTTGATTTGGGAGCAGGAACTAGCAGAAACTTCACAAATAAAATTTTACAAGGAGAAGATAATGTGAAATATCAAGAGTTGCCTTTGATCCATTTAGATATTGTCGAAGCAGCTACAGATCATTTCTCTGAAGAAAATAAGCTTGGAGAGGGTGGATTTGGCCCCGTATACAAGGTAATGACAGTCACATTTTTATGAACATTAGCTTCTATATGCTAAAATGTGGAGAATCCTCTCTCTATATACATTGTTGTGTTTCTCTAATTGTGGGAGTTGCTTCCAGGGTATATTAGTTGATGGAAAGAAAATTGCAGTGAAGAGGCTCTCAAGGACTTCTGGGCAAGGGCTACAAGAGTTCAAGAATGAAGTTATATTAATCGCCAAACTACAACATAGGAATCTTGTGAGACTCTTGGGTTGCTGCATAGAGGGAGATGAAAAACTTCTAATCTATGAATACATGCCCAACAAAAGCCTCGATTATTTCCTATTTGGTTTGCTCCTCAAAACATCAAGGCACCTCCTCCTATAAACATAAAATTCCAAAGATAATAACACTCTTCACTTTCTTTTTATCATTGCCAGATCGAACTAGGTGTGTAGAACTTGATTGGAAAAGGCGGCTTAACATTATCAATGGAATTGCTCGCGGCATTATGTATCTGCACGAGGATTCTCGACTCAGAATCATTCATAGGGACCTTAAAGCTAGCAATGTTTTGCTGGACCATGAAATGAACCCAAAGATATCAGACTTTGGATTGGCCAGGATTTTCGGGGGAAATCAAAGTGATGCTAGCACTAATAGAATCGTTGGAACATAGTAAGTACATTCCTTCGGTTTTTTCTGAGTAAAAGTTTTCTTTCTTAACAATAAATTATATCTTTATTTGCATGCATGCGTTGTGTATAGTAATCATATGCATTAGAAGTGTTTAAGAATGTTTCAAATTAATGCATAAAATACTTGAGAATTTGGAGTTCTTTGCATCGTCACTTCTTATCTTAGGGAACATGTTCTTACACTCGATAGCAATCTCATGAAGTCAAGGTAGTTATGGCACATTGAATAGGCCTCAGATTCTCTCTGGCGAAGCCAGAAAGGCTCCTCTCGAGTGTCCACAAAAAAGAGGACATGTCCTGTGATTTTGACTTCTCCATACACTAAAGGTCATGTGGCGATATATGGGTGAGAAAAAGGGGAAGAGATATCAGGTGAAGAGAAGTCAAAATCATGGGGAGAAAATGAACTGACTTCTCCCCTTTTTCATGCCACCTGTCACATGATGTATGGATGCCCGAGACCACCTTTTTGGCTTCGCCAGAGAAAATCCTGAGCCCATTGAATAAGGATGAGCAAAGAGTACTGACCGTTGTCTAAATGTGGTAGAAAAAGCACCACATCAACCCATGTTTTGCACCCAGTCTTAATTTGACAGTGGTCACAATATTATTGGCTAACATGACACCTTCTCCACTACATTTGGGCAGGAGTGGGCACTGTTGCTCATCCTTTCTTGACTAATAGAGATTAAGGTTATTAATTAACACCTTTCTAGAACTCAATGTGAAGCAACGTTTTATTTTTCTAAACCCTCCAAGAGGGGAGAGGGCAACTTGATAAAATAATAGACAAAGATTACAATTAGGTAGGGGACATCAAAGCCATAGCCAACTACAGTGTAGGTACAACGATGCATGTCTTAACCAAGAAGACATGTAACTTTACTAGCGAAGTTATCTAATTAAGGGATACCAGCGAATGTTCAAATTAGAATATTTAAAAATTTTAGTTTTCAAAAGGGAAAAACGTAATAGCCATTGAAGACTTCTCCTAAGCAACCGGAAGCTAACAGTCATCCTCGAAAACTTCTAGATCACATAATTACCAAAAATGTCGGTCATCAAAGAAAGAGCTTGGGGACTGATTTCCTGAAAAACCCATGTTTTTCTCTCCGATCTGTTGTGGCTGTTTCAAGTTTTGTTGAATGAAACGGCTCCCATACTAATCAGCGCTGAACTCAACAACATGACCAAGGGGTTTCGAGGATATGACATTCCAAGACCAAATGCAGAATTTCCATAGTAACCATGATCCAAACCACCAGATTTACCAAGGAAGGGGACACCATATTGTGATTTCTGAGGTTAAAGCAATGCCCCCAGGTAAGCTTTCTGGAGTCCCAAGAAAATCCACGTATGAATAGCCCATGTAGTTCCTATCCAAAGTCGGGTCAAGAAGAGTCGGAACCTACTGCATACTCAGCCCTCAAGCATTGACGATATTTTCCAATCCCCGTCACCACCCCCTCGTGGTCAGCATCTCTTCCTCTAGGTCTACAATAAATAGCAATTGCAGAAATTCAATTGCAGAAATTCGAAATAGCAATTGTAGAAATTCGAATTGTTGGTCTAGTAATCGGAGACGAATGGTCTTGATGTTGATTTCATCAATCAAAGTAATTTTTTTTTTCGAATATTCATGAATTAAAGAGCTCAATTTAATCACCTTAAGATTGTTGGAGAAATTCGAAATAAAGCACTATAAATCAAAAAAAAATATATATATACCGAATAATACTTGAATTGTTAAGTATAATAAATTAAAAAGAACTTATCAAAATAGAGACCGTGTTCAACACGCAGGCCTTTAACGCCCCTGTTTGGGAGTGTGGTTGAAGGATCGAGACTCAAATTAAAACGTGGGGAAAAAAACAAAAGATGTGGACATGAGTGACTAATTGGTGGTAATAATAAGAGAAATACTAGCCCCCTCAGACTTCCGAAGTCCTAGTAGCCGTTCCAACGTATAGAAAAGTAAACACAGTTAATGAGGGCCACAGGCCCATAGGAGGTGGACGGGAAATTCGTCCACCTTCCAACATCATGCTCTGAAAACACGCTTTGTTTAATGGGTTTTTTTTGATAAATATTCAAGTAAGCTAAAAAAAACATTGTTCGTATTTAAACTCCTGCCCATAACTTGGAAAATTCTGATAAACCGATAGAACCTCGTTGCTGTTCTTGTTCTTCTCTGTGGTTGAAGAAGAAAGGATGATGAATCTTGTTCTTCTCTCTCCCCCAAGAATACTAGTGTTTCTTCCTTTTCTACTCCTTTTAATGTTCCATAGCCACCCCTGCAACGCCCAAAATTTTATATACGCAATGGCCTTGCCCACCTGGAATTGTTCCGCGGGTTCAGTAAACTACAACGAATATGGGCACTTGGAAATGAACCTCAATGCCTTCTTCAATTCAATTAAAAAAGATGGTTGGGTCTCTGGCTTCTATATGGACACAGAAGGAGTAAACTACAACATCTTAAGATTGTTGGAGAAATTGGATATAAAGTTCTATAAATTAAAAAAAAAATACATACAGAATAATACTTGAATTATTGAGTATAATAAATTAAGCAGAAGTATAAAACACTTATCAAAATAGAGGCCGAGGCACGTGTTGACACGCAGCCCTTTAACGCCCCTTTTTGTGAGTGTGGTTGAACTCGGCAATTGGATAGGATCGAGACTCAAATAAAAACTTTGAAGAAAAAAAAAAAAAAAAAGATGTGGACATGAGTGACTAATTGGTGGTAATAATAAGAGAAATACCAGGCCTCTCAGACTTCCGAAGTCTCGTGGTAGTAGCCGTTCCTATGTATAGAAAAGTAAACACAATTAATGAGGGCCACAGGCCCATAGGGGGTGGACTGGAAATTCGTCCACCTTCCAACATCATGCTCTGAAAACACGCTTTGTATAATGGGTTTTTTTTTGATAAATATTCAAGTAAAGCTAAAAAAAACATTTGTAATCCTGTTCGTATTTAAACTCCTGCCCATAACTTGGAGAATTCTGATAAACCGATAGAACCTCGTTGCTGTTCTTGTTCTTCTCCGTGGTTGAAGAAGAAAGGATGATGAATCTTGTTCTTGTTCTTCTCTCTCCCCCAAGAATACTAGTGTTGCTTTCTTTTCTACTCCATTTAATTATGTACCATAGCCCCTGCAACGGCGCCCAATATATATATGACTTGCCCCGGTGGAATTGTTCGGGTTCAATAAACTACGCAGAAAATAGGCCCTTCCAAACGAACCTCGATACCCTCCTCTTCAAGTCAATTAAAAAAGATGGCTGGGTCTCTGGCTTCAAAAATGACACAGAAGGAGAAGACCCAGCTGACAAAGTATATGGTCTCTTCCTCTGTAGAGGTGATGTTATTAATTCTGATGCCTGCCAGAATTGCATTTACGATGCAAGCAAGTATATCGTAAATCATTGTCCGGGAGAGAAATCAGCAATGGTATGGTACGACGAGTGCTTCATCCGCTACTCCAACACATCTTTCTTCTCCGATCATGACAGTATATCCCTATTTCTATATGTACAACACCCAGAATGTATCGGAGCCAGATCGCTTCTATAAGACATTGTCAGTTATGTTGATGGATCTTGCTAACCAAACCGCCTTCGAACCTTCTATCCCAATGTATGCAACCGGACAAGCTATCATTTCGGATCTTCAGAAGGTCTATGGACTTGCTCAGTGCACACAAGATTTATCTAGACATGACTGCTACAACTGCCTTGGATATGCTATTTTCACATTTCCACATGCCTTCTATGGAAAGGAAGGGGGAAGGGTGCTTGGACCGAGCTGTAATATAAGGTACGAGGTTTACCCTTTTTTGACAGAGGACCCCAAAGTAGCAGCACCACCTCCGACTAACACCATTGATCTCATCGAAAAAGGTTACGGTTAGTATCTCGCATCGGTGAATCCACTACTTAGTTTTTTATTATGGATTTTGCTAGACTTAACGTGGAACTTCCATAATCGCCTCCATAAGGCTACCACTCCCCTAATCATTATGTACTTCGCAAAATTCGTATTATCTTAATTTTCAGCAGTGATTAGCGTATAACAACGTACCCTCTTGTCCCTTTTAACACCCCTTTAACCCTGATTAAGCTTAACTAAATTTAAAAAAAAAAATTTTAAAAACCAAGGTTCATTTCGTAACATAATGGAAACCGCGGTCAAATCGGTATCACCCTTAAAGGTCGCCACGTGTCTCCTTTGACACCCCTTAATTGTGGGTAAGGTTCACCCACCTATCCTTGTTATTTTTTTAAAAAAATATTAATTCTTCTTTTACTTTATAAACAGTTTATTAATTTTAAAAAAAGAATTAATATTTAAAAAAAGGATGAGTTGGTGAACCCTAAGGGTGGGTGAATCTTACCCACGATTAAGGGGTGTCAAAGGAGACACATGGCAACCTCTAAGGGTGATAACCGGATTTGCCAAATCCGGTTATCACTGTAGAGGATTTTACTCCCTCTAAGAAAAGGATTTCTTCTGCCCACAGGAAGGTGTCCGGGGCAAAGGGAATGAATTTCATCTGGCCCTTGCCATACAAAATCCGTCTAGCCTCCGTCTCACATGTCAAGACATGGCCCCCTTGACACCTCTTAACTATGGTTAGTATTTATTAATCCTTAAGATTCAACCTTGATTTTTGGAAAAAAAATATATTAAAAAAATTTTAATTATTGAAATTAAAATTTAGCTTTAAAAGGGATAAAAGGGCACTTAAAGGGGTTCGTCGGTGGGCCAATTGTCATGGTCAATTTTTTTATTTTGCGGAACAACCGTGCGGCGCCTCGATCATCCCATGATCTTGGCTAATCTTACACTATTACATTATCCGTCTACTGAACCGACCCAACATCTTGTGCTACAATGCTACGATAAGGTACGACCCACTACCGATTCCCACTTGTTAAGCTACGCTTAGCTGGCTTACGCATTACAGCATCGTGTCGTACCCGACACTTGTCCAACACATAAGGTTCCCGCATCACTGAGGTTCCATCTCGCGCATCTCTCATGATGCTAAGGTTCCCCAATCAAGCCGAATATCCAACACGACCTAATACTCTCGAACACGACTATCGGTTATCCCCACGCATAGTGGATAGCTTAGGAGCATCACTGCCCCTTTTACTGAGTATAACGCCCACAACACGATCCTCGATCGTCTGACTAAGTATCTCAACCATATCTCGCATACCTCCTAGACGATCATGTTGCATACCGCACGCTTAAAGGCCGTACTAGGGTGAAACCTCTTATCTAAAGAATCTTGCAATGGTAGGATGTCCGTCTCCATTGCACCGTCCTTAGATGCTCCAACAACCATCAAAGGAGACTCAAAGATCCCCTTTAGGATCCTAGACCCAGCCCCCAACTCCTTTGGGGTTGCTCATTAGGTGGCCCAAGATGTGCCACAAGGGAAGGTAGAGCTACGCCCTTCTCCTCAAAGTGGATGATAAACTTTTCACCATTTACTTGAAAGAAACATCACCATTGCTGGTGGAGTCATAGTGGTCTTTTACGGAATAATACATTGAAGATCTACAAACCATCTATACCATTGAACTCATGTTAACTTTCTCTTCGAATGAAGGTACTATCGGTCCTACTTCTAACATACCATGTGAGCCCCATAACACTCGCCACATGTGTTCGACCAAGCACCAAACTCAAGCTTCACTTCATAACTCTTCATGTGCACTTCACTCAAACCATAGTATCTCATACACAACATCAAAACACCTCTATATCCCTTCACTTCAGTACCCAATACTAAGGCACCAACCTTGTACCATGCTGCGTTATCGCTTGCATAATGCATTGCCTATCTCCTAGGCATCGCATTGGCATCCCTTGCCCATGCTTAGGCTATCCCGGACTAGTATCACGGTTATGGCTGTACTTAACAACTTTGACCGTGACACTCTCCCCCACCTGATTAGGTCGATGTCCTCATTAACTCTCACCAAGTATTCATTAGCTCCACAATATAGCTTGCATACCTGATCTTTCCACAGACCAGAACTCACTTTTGACGGCTTGACATATCAATTATTGTCTCAAACTTTACATTTTCACGAATTTTGTCTGAAACATTCACCACACTTCGTCCAATTTCACAATGAACTTGGCCTCGGAGAGTCTGTACAGTCTTCAACATTTTCGTCTTCAACACGTTGCCCGAACTTCTAAGAGAGATAATCTTCCTCAAATTTCTTCAAGTGCACATCTCTATGCGCATGTTTGGTCCTCCCAGGACCATCACTTGGCTGTCCCAAACATTACACTGACATTGATTGTCATCATGAACTTGGATCTTAGTTTCACAACCTTGATCTTCAGCTTCACTGTGCATTCAGCTGTTATTCACTTCACTCTTGAAGCTTTATCCATTGCAGTTCACTCCGTCGAACTACACTCATCGTTCACCTTGAACATGAAGTACGTCACAGGTGACGAGGCTCACAAGCCAACTGCATCTCATATACTACTTCCTCCGCGGTCTGCTTCTTTAGTTTACACATGCGAGCATCGGCGTGTTGTCCCACTTCAACACTAAAGCCATCCCACAATAGAACCGACATCTACATCTTTTATCCAAATGTCACAAACACACAAAGTATCTTTTGATGCAACACGACCAACAACCTTATACGTTACTCAAAACCGCAATAGCTTCCACTACGCCAAATCTCTGTAAAACTCTCTATTGGTGCTTCAAGTCCCTGATACACTAATCTTGTTTCTTCCATTCATTGGTGCAAAACTATTTTGCCTGTCTTCCTTGGTTGTGTACCAATCTATTGGCACACTTCTTCTTGTGATCCTTAACTCCATCACTTGTGTTGAACTCAATCCGTCGAGCTCAACTTTTCGTAGCCAACAATCTATGAAGTTGTCTGAAGCCACTGCATCATTTCAACCTTTAACAGCTTGCCTCACTCTTAAGGTCTTCTCTTATACTTCTGATATTTTGCTCGAGTGTTCTCCCACTCAAGCTTGCATTACATCTTATATTCTTGTTGTGCATCTATAGTGTACCTCAACTCTTTGAGTACCCTGAGATAGCACTCATCAATTCTATTGTATCTTTGTACAATTGAGCTTCCTGGCTTGACTAGAGTATTTGATTACTCAAGTCTTTGACATAGTGCCAACGTAGTTGTGTTACTGTTGTACCTCAACATCCTGTGTCTTCAATTGAGAGAACATTTCCCTTGATCTTTGTACCACTGTGCTATTTTACTACGTGTAGTCTTGATACATCAACTCCTGAAGTCTTCATCTTGAACTAACACTGTGCTACTCAAGTCCTAACACTGTCTTCACCCTGGGTACACATTCGATCTTGAATTTCTTTTCAACCACTATCCACTAGTAGTCTTGCTCCAACACACCATTGCATTAGAGACCAACACTTATATTGTTGTCGAACTTCATCTCGATCCTGGACAAATCTCTCCTGTAACAAATCCAATTTCTAGAAGCCAACAAACTTTATAGCCAGTAACACTCTCATCACTCGAAACCACAGTAGAAGCACGTTGTGCATTCAAACTGATCACCTGTTGCAAACTATAGCTTCAGGTTCTCACGAGCAACCATGCTCTGATACCAACTGTCATGGTTAACTTTTTGATTTTGCGGACCAAACGTGCGGCGCCTCGATCATCCCATGATCTCGGCCAACCTTACACCATTACACTATCCGTCCACTGAACCGACCTAACGTCTCGTGCTACAATGCTACAACAAGGTACGACCCACTACCGAGTCCCATCTGCTAAGCTATGCTCAGTTGGCTTATGCATTACTTCATCGTGTCGTACCTAACACTCGTCCAACACATAAGATTCCTGTGTCACCGAGGTTCCGTCTTGTGCATCTCTCATGATGCTAAGGTTCCCCGATCAAGCGAAACATCCAACACGGTCCGATACTCTCGAGCACGACTATCGGTCATCCCCACACATCGCGGATAGCTTTGGAGCATTACTGCCCCGTTTACTGAGCATTGAGGGCATAACGCTCACAACGTGATCCTCGATCATCTGACCGAGTAACCCAATCATACCTCGCACACCTCCTAGATGACTATGTTGTATATCGCACGCTTAAAGGTCGTACTAGGGTGAAACCTCTTGCCCGAAGGCTCTTGCGCAATGCTACGATGTCCATCTCCTTTGCACTGTCTTTACATGCTCCAACAACCATCCAAGGAGACTCCAAGATCCCCTTTAGGATCCTAGAGCCGCCCCTAACTCCTTTGGGGTTGCTCATTAGGTGGCCCAAGATGTGCCACAAGGGAAGGTAGAGTTATACCCTTCTCCTGAAGGTGGATGATAAACCTTTCACCCTTTACAAGAAGGAAACATCACCATTGCTGGTGGAGTCATACTGGTCTTTTATGGAACAGTACATTGAAGATTTACAAACCATTTGTACCATTGAACTCATATTAACTTTCTCTTCGAATGAAGGTACTATCGGTCCTATTTCCAACACACCATGTGGGCCCCACAACACTCACCCACATGTGTCCGACCAAGCAACAAACTCAAGCTTCACTCCATAACTCATCATGTGCACTTCACCCAAACCATAGTATCTTGTACACAACATCAAGACACCTCCATGTCCCTTCACTTCGGTACCCAACACTAAGGCACTAACCTTGTACTATGCTGCGCTATCGCTTGCATAGTGCATTGCCTATCTCCTAGGCACCGCATTGGCATCCCTTGCCCATGCTTAGGCTATCCCGGCCTAGTATGATGGTCATGACAGTACTTAACAACTTTGACCGTGACACAGTGGGAAGACCAAATCTGATCCCAAGTATATTTATTCACCAAAGCCAACCACGTAACCCATGTACAGTGGAGATCAGATTTGGTCTGACCCCATCTAGCCCACTCACAAAGTATTTTTAACTGCTCCTTTAATTCTAGTTAATAAATTTTAATTATTAGTGTTAATTCTAAAAATTGAGGTTAGATAGTTGAATCCTAAGGATTAGTGAATCTTAACCGCAATTAAAAGGGTGTTAAAAAGGACACGTGTTAACATGTGGGGACAGGATCTAGAAGTTTTTCGTTGGGAGGGCCTGACGAAATCTCATTCCATGTACGGTGGCTCGTTACCAAATATAACAAGGCACCAAATTTACTCTCGCTTAAAGTGATCGGGTCACAATCAAGTGCCTCAAGTTCAATTGTACCCACAGGTCAATGTATGTCCTTTTAATCTCTATTAATCGTGATTAAGATTCACTAACTCTTATGATTTAAGTTCTAAGGGTTTCAAAAATCTCAAAAACTGGCTTCTTTTGAAAATCAGCTTGAGAACTAAACTGGCTTCTTTGAAAATCAGCTTGAGAACTAGGAACTAAGAGAATACTGATCAGTTCAACCGGAGAACCGGCTATAAAAATCAGTAAGAACCGCCATAAAAAGGGGAAAATTAAAATAATAATAATAATAAAAATATAGGAACGAATTGGACCGGTTGAACTGGTGGAACTAATCACCCAGCCGATTCGGCCGCTGGTCATGTTATGAAAACATTAGAAAATACTACCGTACCACTCAAAAAGCAAGCCGCTTTAAGATTTTACTCTTTTGCAAGTTCCGCTTTTTTATTTCCTTAGTTTCTATCCAATACTGGACCAATCTGGTATACCTATTTTTTTCATTTTTTGCTTGCATCTTCATCGTTACATTTTGTTTTCTAACTATATTGACTACTTTTTAAAAGTGAAAATTAAATCATTGCTTTTAGGAGGAAAAGGAAGGAAAACATCGGTGAATATAATCGGCACAAGTGTATCAGCATTTCTAGGTGTAGCTCTATTGGGTTATTGCATCTACTACAAGTGGGGACGGAAAGGAACACAAAAGGGTCTGTAACTTTATCTTTCTAACTATGGGAAATGCTAGCCCCAGTCTCAAAATTCCCAAGTCTCAAAGTGGTAGTGGCAAGTGTCGTTATATCATTACCTTGAGAAGCACTTGAAATTTTTGTTTAACCTATTGAAAGGTTAACAATGCCACATGGTGCTATCACGTTGAGACCGGAAAATAAATTTGAATTGTGAGAGTGGGGCTTGCACTAGTTGATCATGCGTGTATAAGCATATTCTTCAATTATTATTTATGACAAACTATAAAAAAAATCTTATATAGAGGGTGAAAAGAGTAAGTAAGGGGTATTTTGGAAAACAAATAGAGGCATTTGATACGCGAGGCGATGAAAAGATTAATTAATAATAGTATTTTGAAAAATAAAAAATTTAATTTTAATAGAGGTATTCTAAAATAAAAAATAATAATAGGGACATTGCAAAAACTTGAATAGTACATACGTGAAAAAATAAATTAGTAGTGGTATTTTGTAAATAAAATTTGATTAACATGGGCATTTTAAGAAATTAAAACTTGTACAAACGAAAGCACAAGAAAATTTATCTAATAGGATCATTTGGGGAAATTGAAAAATATAGGCATTTAATACAGAAGCGGTGGAAAATTAATTAATAGAAGTATTTTGAAAAATAAAAATTTCAACTTACATGAGTATTCTTTCTAGGAAACAATATCTTTAATTAATAGGAATATTTTAGAAAATCAAAACATAGGGAGGCAGAAAGATAGATTAATAGGGTATTTTGGAAAATAAATTTTTGATTAAGAGATCATCCCTGCATGACGGCCAGAAGTAACCTTACCCCAGGCTCGATGGGCATGGTTCTCCCGCCTGAATGTATACCACATATACCTTCATGCACTCAGCAAGTATTCTCATCCACATCTGCAAGGATTGAACACACTTCAACAAAGGCCCACCAAAAAGATTCCTGACAATTCTCCTTGCAATAGGCATAACGAGTGCCCCCCCCCTTTTTGAAAAAAAAATAAAAAAAATGGGGGGCGCCTCGACTCCTTCACACTGATAGGAAGAATTCCATCCTTCAGATACCACCAGCCCTGTTCATCCAGCTCGGAACTGGATTGACAAAAAAAACACTATATTCGCTGTGCCTGAAGAGCTATTGAAGGATACAATCTTGGAACTCCATCAGAATGCCTTCGCTCGTTAGCCTGCACACATGGAACCTAGATATGCCCAAAGCGTCAGCATGCCTGTTCTCATCTCTCCGGGTGTGCCTGATCTCCACACCGGTGATGCTTCACACTGGAACGAATGAGGTCATACTGCTTCATCCGGTCGTCCTTAAGTCATAAACACCATTCATCTGATTCACCACGAGCTGTGAATCACAAAACACTCTCAACATGGGATCTGCAGCTCTCGAACACTCTGTAACCCTCAAGCAGTAGGGCTTCGTACTCAGCTTCATTTGTATGGAGACGAGTGACAAGACGCGACATCTTCTGCACTTTGATGTTCTCCGGACTTATAAGCACAACGCCCAGTCCTGAACTACTAAAATTAGAAGATCCGTCCACGTACAGTAACCAACCATTCCACTCTGATGACTCGGCTCCATCCACAACGACATCTCCGTTGTCAACTTCAATAGGAAGTTCCCGAAGATCAACAACCACCTCCTCTACTTCCTCCTCCACAGGGAAATCAGAAAGAAAACCTGCCATTGCTTGTCCCTTTTCTGAACTCCTAGCCCGATACTGAATATCGAACTCACTCAGAGCCACAGCCCACTTCGACATCCTCCCCGCCAGCTCGGGTCGTCCCAGCACGACTTTCAAGGGATACGTTGTGATGACAACGATTGAATGAGCATGAAAGTAAGGACGAAGCTTTTCCGTAGAAAAGACAAGAGCTAGACATACCTTCTCGAGCTCGCTATAATTGCACTCCGCCTTGAGAAAGGTTTTGCTGATGAAATAAACAGGTTTCTCCACGCCATCACAACTCCTGACCAGGACGGAACCAAGGGCTTGCTCTGAAACAGACAGATAAAGATATAAGATTTCACCTGGCTCAGGTACCGAAAGGATAGGAGCTGAGCCTAAATATTCTTTCAAGGCAAGGAAAGCTCGAGAACACTCTGGAGTCCATGCAAAAATGGAGTTCTTTCTCAGCAACTCGAATAGAGGTTTGCAACGATCGGATGACTTGGAGATAAACCGATTGAGTGCAGCAATCCGGCCTGTCAGCTTCTGGATCTCCTTCTTCGACTTAGGCTCTGGCATGTCCAGCAAAGCACGGAACTGAGCTGGATTAGCCTCAATCCCCCGTTGACTCACAAGATAACCCAAAAATTTTCCTGAGGTAACTCCTAAGGTGCACTTCTCTAGGTTGATCTTTAGATTGAAAGATCGCAGAACAGAGAAAGGCTCAGCAAGGTCCGTCACCAGAGTACCTCGTACTCGACTCTTCACAACGATATCATCGATGTAAACTTCAACCGTCTTGCCAAGAAGTGACCCAAACATGAGATTCATAAGACGTTGATAGGTGGCACCTGCATTCTTCAAGCCAAAAGGTATCACTCGATAACAGAACAAGCCTCGCTCCGTTATGAAGGTGGTCTTCTCTCGGTCTGCTTCCGCCAGGAGGATCTGGTTATAGCCTGAATAACCATCCATGAAGGATAACATCTCATGGCCAGCAGTGGCGTTGATGAGCCTGTCTATCATTGGCATGGGAAAAAAGTCATTGGGGCAGGCCTTATTGACACCAGTGAAGTTAATACAAACTCTCACCTTCTCGTTCTTCTTAGGCACAGCCACAACATTGGCTATCCAATCAGGGTATTGCACCTCCTGAATGAACCCGAACTGAATCAACTTGTCAATCTCCTCGTTCACTGCATCATGATAAGCTGGAGCAAGCCTCCGAGGTTTCTGCTTCACTGGAGGGATAGCAGGATCAACATTGAGGTGATGACAGATAACACTCGGATCGATGCCAGTCATTTCTTTGTGAGACCATGCAAAGACATCAAGGTTCTGCCTAAGGAAACTCAGCAACTCGAGCTCTTCCTCCGCTGTCAAGCTCATCCCGACCTGCAACACCTTTGGCTCTTCTTCCGTTCCCAAATTGACAGCTTTCGTGGGCTCAACGGAAGGTCTGCACAACGAAATTTCCGAGCTCTCTTCCACAACGGGAACGACCTGTAACTGCTATGAAGGCACAACAGAAGCAGAAAAATTACACTTCTACGATGCCAACTGATCACCCCTGATCTCCTAAGGCCCGTCCTGCTTTGGATACTTCAACACCTGATAGTACGAGGACGGAACAGCCTTCATCTCATGGGTCCACCAACGACCCAAGATGGCATTGTACGGCGATGGCGCATCCAGAACAGAGAACCTGGTCTGAAGGACAACGGGTCCAGCCACAACGGGTAAGACAACGTCGCCTACAGGCTTCATCGAGCTGCCATCAAATCCGAACAGTGGAGTCTGAGCAGGGATGAGAACGGAAGGATCCAGCTTCATCTGGGTGAAAGCATGAAGATACAAGATGTCTGCCCCACTCCCGGAATCCATGAGCACTCTCTTGATGTCGAAATCTCCTATTCTCATGGTGAGAACAAGAGCATCATAGTGAGGTCGGATTACTGCTGCCAGATCACGATCGGTGAAAGTAAGTGTCTGCTCAATGCTTCTGCTAGGCACTTGCACCTGACACACTGCAGCATCGTGAGACAGCTTCCTGGCCTTCGCCCTGAAGTTCCTCTCCACATCTGCTTCCGACGCTTGCACGCGGCAAATAACATTGATCATGCCCAAGGAAGCTCCCCCACTGGTACTTGGATTACTGGCAGGTTCTCCTCCACGAGACTGGGATACCGGCTCCCTGGCATGCTCCATGCCGCCGTTGCCAAAAGCAAGATACTCTCCCAAGTACCCTTCCTGAACCAGCCTCTCCAAGTACTCCCTCAGAATACGACATCGGTTGGTGAGATGACCACGACACTTGTGATAATGAAAATACTCATGCACCTGGGGTCCCGATGTAACATCCTGCACAACCCTAGCCGGCCACTCGAAGTACGCCTGATCCTCCATTGACTTCATGATGGTCGCCGGGCTAACTGTGAAATTGATGGGCGGTGCTCGATCTGCAAAAGGTCGCCACTCACTAGGCTGCACGCCTCTCTCTTGCTGTACTTGAGGCTGCACCTGGCGTGGCTGATACTGTTGCCTCGCCTGCTGCTGATCATTAGGACGTCTCTCCGTCCTGCTCTGCTGCTGATTAAAGTTTACTTCAAGCGGACGCCGAACCGGCTGATCCCGCTGAGTCACATAAACTACTCTCTCCTTCTGCTTCCTTGGTGGTGAGTCCTCAGATGATGAAGACTCGTACCTCTGCTTCTTCTCCTTCCTCTTCGAAGATCGGTGTGTCCTCTCTACGACATCCACGACTCTCGTCCTGGGCTTCGGCACCGGCACAACGGATACGTCCTCCTCATACCTTCCGTACTTGGTGGCACGAACCATCATCTCATCCATCTTGACAGGATAGTCAAGAGCCAATGACTTATAGAGCTCGGAATGCCTAGGGATAGCATTCTTGAAAGCAGCGATATAGCTCGCTTCGTCGACCTTATCGATGTTGTGGACTTCATCAGTGAAACGCGAAATAAAGTCCGTTAAGGATTCGACCGGCTTCATCCTCAAAGAGAAGAGAGTATCTGCACCTGCTTTCTTCTTTTTATTGATAATGAAAAGATCAATAAAAGCTGACCGGAGCTCTGAGAAATTACTGATGGAACCAGGAGGCAAGTTCCGAAACCACTTCGACGCTGCCCTAGACAGGCTGTTGGGGAAAGCTTTGCAATACAGGTCATCATCTGGATTACGAACAGCCATCGCATGTTTGAAATCAAACAAATGCTCCTCTGGATCCGTCCTTCCAGTGTACATGGGGAAGATCGGAGTTATAAACTTGGAAGAAGTATATGACTGATTGATGGCGTCTGTGAAAGGAGAGTTCTCAACTTTATCCTTTGTTGATTGAGCAAAGTGGTCAGGAATCCCTCTCTTCATGCTCTTAACACGAGCACCGATCAAAGCCTCCACCTTCTTGGCAGTCACCCAAGTCTTCTGGGCGTCTGCACCTCTGGTACCCCCTCTCAAGTCTTCTCGCCTTGCCCCTTCTCACAAATCCACACGATCTGAAGGAATACTCTGCTCTGCCCGAACCTGAGGCTACCTTACATCCCCTTCAGTAGGAAGAAGCACAAACCTGATTTCACGGTTCTCCGGTGCAGAAGGAGAAGAAGAGACGTCAAGCTGACGTCTCACGGAAGACCTCTGCTGTGGCACCTCATCCACCTCGAGCCTGCTATGCTCAAACGCCTCTAGCTTCTCCTGCATCAACTGCTGCTGCCTGGTGATCTGATCCAGAGCAGACTGCTGCCTTTGCAACATCGCCAAAATGCGATCAGAAACAGAAAGCTCAACAGGAGGAGGCACGGTCCTCTCTGGTTGCCCAGACGAAGGACTGACCCCAGGGATGTGCACGACAGAAGGTACAAAAGAAGTGGCCTGAGGGGTTTGATCCTCACGCCCGAACATCACTGACTGATCAGCCATGATCACAAAGAGCAAAGGGGGGTTCGTTTATTATTTCCCACAGACGGCGCCAATTTTGTAGGGGAAAAATACCGTCACGGACACGCGTCGGCTACAGCTCCTCCCACGCTCTGGTTTACTAGTAGAAGGTTGGAGTGGAGGGTGTGACACCCTGACCTGTACTCCGATGGTAAAGTAAGTAGATGTAGAAGATGATGAACAGTAAACACTGAAATAGGCACTGAAAGTTACGCAAGACTCTGGGAAGCACTGAACAATTATACTCTGAAGTACGGCCAAAAAACGTGATAAAAACGTGATCTCAAGCACTAAAAATCACGGGGTATTTATAAGGTAAGGTTGGTATGGCCATCGATGACCATGGATGGCCATAGGTGTCCATACCACATGTTTTACACTCATTGCCAAATATGTCGGACATATCTGCCGCCGGTTGCATCACACGTGAGAGCCTCCTATGAGTCAAATCGGACGGGATCGGACAGTACGCAGAAGTGACCAGCATTAAATGCCAAGACAGTGCTTTCGGCACAAAACGGCGCTTTCGGCACACATGTCGGAATTATGGATCGCCTCCTGATCACTTCCTCCTACGAGTCGGTCTCGTTGTTGACTCGAGCTCGGTTACGGTGTAGATGTCTTAAAATACAGCCAGGACATCGTTGTCGGTGAGACAACGGGCTCGTTGTTCATGTAACGACAAAAACGTTGTCAAGAGTACAACGGTTACGTTGTGCTTCAGACAACGAGCACGTTGTCAAGCCACAACGGAAACGTTGTTCTACAAGAGAACAAAGACGTCGTAATGCGCACAATGGGAACGTTGTGCATCATACAACGTGTGTGTGAGCATGGGATTTTCCAACCCACTTTCACAATTATATGTTTTGACTTGAGTCGCCACCTATTCATTTTTAGGGATAGGTCCCGGGTATCTGTTTGTTTGGATAAGGCAAATGGTCTTTACAGAGTTAGGGTAAGCGGTTCGATTAAGTCCTGGGGAAGGTATTAGGCACCCCAAGACCTCCCTTTTATAACGGTTACCTACTCCCTAAACTTAAGCCAATTATAATTTCAAAGTTTAATTAAAATGTCCAAAGTTTTTAAGTGAGTGCTAATCCAAGAAAAATAGAAAGCTAGATGGCTAGGGTCGAACCCGAGTTGAGTTGCCTACGTACTCACATGGTGAGATCAGACCGAGCGTAGTTCTGGCACATGAGCCCGTGCCGAGGCTAGGGGGGAGTGTGTGTGTGCATAGGATGGTCAAAGGGTCTAGCCTAGAAGGCTATGGTTTAGTTGACCGGGGAGGTCAAGTGCACAAGTGTTAAGTCTAACCGCGGTTAGAGGGTATTTATCCATGGTTAGATGAGCTAACCAAAGCTAAGGAGGTCCTACAAGTCTCTTTTTGGTCTTTTGTATTTTTATATTTTTTAAGATTTTTGGGGATATTTGAATGTTTTTTATATTTTGGTTATATTTGAATGTTTTTGGTGTTTTGAGATTTTATCATGTTTTTGGTATTTTGAGATTTTATCATGTTTTTGAATTTTCATATAGGTAAGGTTTTGACAAACTTAACTAAAGTCTAATTTAGTCCAAGAGTTTGGCTAAAAGATTACAGTTTAAGACATAAAGAGGGATGTGCCTTATGAATAGTAAATGGTCTATTACCAACACCTATTTTGTTGGATTGATGTTGATAATAGATCAAATACCATTGTCTTTAGTATGAAACATTTTTAAGAATGTCCTCTTTAAGTCCTTACACCATCATTTATCTTAAGTCCTTAAACCATCACTTACCCATTCAACATAGAACATGAAGGAAAAAGAAAGAAATGAAAGAAAATGAAAACTCATCCTCTCCCTTTTAAGGTGGTTCATTTACACCATTATTAATGATGTAATGTTGCTCTAAAGAATGTTAGGGAGGGGATGAGCTTTCACAAAAAATTCTAGAAAGAGGACTAGAATCTCAAAAGAAAACAAAATGAAAAAAGAGAGGTATAGCTTTAGCTTCCACTCTTTATGGGCCTACCCATATCCACACTTGTGGGTACATAAAAAAGAAGAAAATATGTACATGAAAAGGAAAAGAAAAAAGGAGCATCTCCTTGCCTTTGATATGGGGTCCCTCTACACCATTAGATTGGTGTAGAGATGCCCAACTATGCTTGAGAAATGAGAGATCAAGAAGAGAGAACCAAATAAAAAAAAAGATAAAAAAGTAGAGAAAATGAAAGAAGGAGTGCCTACTCCTCCAAGAATTCTCCTTCAATGTTCCAAGGGGTAGGGTTTTAGAATCCACAAAGGAAGAGAGTTAGTAAAGAACTCTAAGCTTTTAGTCTTAGAATTCTTTCCAAACTCTAAACCTTAGTTTCTTCTCCCTTCTTCAAACTCAAGAGAAACACAAGTGGGTGGGAACCTTCTAGGGGTCTTGAGGGATGGATTTAAGGGGCTAAGGGATTGATATTTATAGGAAAACTAAGAGGTTGGGTTGTGTCTTTTACATGGGGGATAAAAGGAGCTAGTGGGTAAAGACTTGAGTGTTGTAAGGTGAGTTGATAGATTGGGTGTTGTAAGGAGTGTAAGAAAGTGTAAGAGAGTTGGTGGGTTGAGTGAACTATGAGTTATATGAGTATGGGTTGTAAGATATAGGGTGTAAGAGAGGTGTAAGAGAGTTGGTGGGTTGAGTGAACTATGAGTTATATAGGTATGGGTTGATGTAAGAGAGGTGTAAGAGAGTTGGTGGGTTGAGTGAACTATGGGTTATATGGGTATGAGTTGTAGGATATAGGGTAGGTGGATATGGATATGTGGATTAGGTCTTATGGATCATGGGTTATTAGTAGATGGGTCATGGGTTATGATCATTGGACTTTGACTATGACATTTGGGCTTGGGCTATGGAAATAGGCTTTGGCTTAGGCAATTGGGTGATTGGGTATTTGGGCTTGACTACTTGGGTTGGGTAATAAAATTAGGTAATTGGGTTTGATTGAGTTGTCTGGGTACAAGTTTGGCCAAATGGGCTTGGGCCTTGGGTAAACCTTAGAGCATTTGAAGAAGTGGGAAGAGGAATAGGGGGTGCAAAAATAGGGTGCTTACAATGTGATTCCTCTATTTTAAGCACGTGACCCCAACTCGTGTCCACGTGTCACTTTCGTGAACAAAACAACAAAAACGAGCTCGTTCTCCAACGCTAAGTTGATTTTACAAATTTTATCCGTTACAGACGTGTGTTGACTTGTGGGTGCGATTAACGTTAGGGAGATCAATCGCATTTGGTTGTGATATGATCTCTAATAGTTAATATCTTTTTCTCTCTTATTCATATCTCCTCAAAAGAAATGACTTTTTCAAACCCATCAAGGCATCAAATTACCTTTACCGGACACTCGAGACATGCACTCGGGCGTCCACCTGACATGTGGTGACAAAAGGGGGAGATAATGAAATTCGATGCCACCCATCAAACCCCTATCATAAATGGACAAGTTTTCACTCAAGAATTTATACCAAAAATACCCTTTTAAAATTTTTATGTTCCCAACACGACCTCAAACTTTATTATACCTACAATGCCTTTATATATTTTTGTTCATAACATTTCCCTCAAGTGATATTTACCAAAATATCCCTATATTATTTTCTTTATTTAAAAAAATCTCTTAATTTTCTATACCCCTCATTTTTTTAATGGACTTTGCTATTGAGACCTCATTAGGGTTGAGACCACTGAGACCATGCTCTTAGAGCATTGGATTTCAAGTGGGGCCCATTTCACATGGTAAGCCCCACTTGAAATCCCATGCTCTTAGAGCATGGTCTCAGTCCTAAGGCAGTCTCAAAAGCTTTATCCCTTTTTTTTTTTTTTTTTTTGATGATCGAAAACCAAAACAACAAAACCACCCACAACTCAAAACTAAACAATTACCCAACCCCTGATACTCTGGAGGCTAGAATCCTCCGACACAACCAAGGTTGCAAGGGCACTCTTTCAAAGGAACCCCTGCCGCCTAGCGAAGACCCGAAAGTTGCTATGCGGTGCGCATAGGCATTTGCAGCCCGAGGAGTATGGGGGATATAAAATTCTGGTTCCTCTCTCAACTCAGCTATGATGTCTGCGACGACAACCTGCACTACCCAATGCACTCCAGCACCACTGTCGTGGACAGCATCCACCAAGGACTTAGCATCAGACAAAAACAACACCTTCTTCCAACCAGCAAAACGAGCCCAGCCTAGGGCCCTACTCAGAGCAGCAGCTTCAGCTACCAGCGGAGAACCGCCCCGAAGAGCTTGGGCAAAGCCACCCAAAATCCGGCCACGATGATCACAAGCAAGACCCCCAATCCCGGTTGCCCGCCCGTGATCTGCCGACGAGCCATCCACATTTACTTTTACCCAATGAAGGGGTGGGGGGACCACATACATGGCCTAGAGGAGGGCTGAGGAGAAGGGGAACCTACCTCCATCCCAGAGAGAGCTTTATCCCTTCTTAATAGCACATCTATCAAATTTTATATTCAAAATACCCTTATTTTCTCTTTGGTTCCTAACATATACTCTTGTTCTATTTCTCTAAAATCGTACCCAAATATTTTTTACTATACGTTTTTGTTATTATATCCATGCACGCGCCTTGCACGTGCACACCAACCAGTGTATGATAAAAGAGACATAGTTTGTGTCAGCCAATATTTTCTTTTCCACAATACCCTTTCTCATAAAACCATTCTTCTCCCATAATACCCTTAGGTTCTACTATATACCAAGTTCTGCGGTTCTCGGGCCTCTTTTGAAAACTAGCCTAAGAATTGGGAACCAGGAGAACCGATCGGTTCAATCGGAAAACCGACGATAAAAACTGGTAAGAACGGGCCATAAAAAGGGAAAATGAAAAAAATAATGAATTTTTAATAGTAAAAAGACGCGATTGAATGACATCGGTTGAACCGGCAACCCAGCCGATTTGTGGGTCCCGTTATGAAAACATTAGAAAATACTACTATGCCACTCAAAAAGCAAGCAAAAGTTAATATTTCTCTTTTGCAAGTTTCGCTTTTTTATTTTCTTAGTTTGGCTAATCTGGTATAAGTTAGGGCGGACTCATTTTTTCATTTTGAAACCAAATCCCTGATTTGGTAAATCCGGTTATCACTCTTGAGGTCGCCACATGTCCCTTTTGGTACCTTTCACTGTGGTTAAGATTCATCAACCCTTAGGGTTCACCCACCTATTCTTGGTTTTTAGAAAAAAATATTAATTCTTTTTTTAATATTAAAAAAAAAATTAGAGGTTTTTTTTAATATATTAAAATATTTTTAAAAAGAGTTAATATGTTTTTCTAAAAACCAAGGTGGGTGGATGAACCCTGAGAGTGGGTGATTCTTAGCTACAGTTTAGGAGTGTCAAAAGAGACACGTGGCAACCTCAGGGCCGCAAAGGATTTGGTCTCTTTCATTTTTTGCTTGCGCATCGTCATTGTTACATGTCCTTTTCTAACTATATTGACTACTTTTTAAAGTGAAAATTAAATCATTGCTTCTAGGAGGAAAAGGAAGGAAAACATCAGAGATTATAATCGGCACCACCAGTGTATCAGCATTTCTAGTGGTAGCTCTATTGGGTTCTTGCATCTACTACAAGTGGTGCCGGAAAGGAACACAAACGGGTTTGTAACTTTATCTTTCTAACCATGAGAAATGCTGGCCCAGACTCAAACTTCCCAAGTCTCAAAGTGGTAGTGGCAAGTGTCGTTATATCATTACCTTGAGAAGCACCTGAATTTTTGTTTTTTAATCTATTGAAAGGGTAACAATGCCACATGGTGCTACCATGGTGAGACTGAAAAAAAAAAAATTTGAATTGTGATACTGGGGCTTGCACTAGTTGATCATGCATGTATAAGCATATTCTTCAATTATTATTTTTGACAAACTAAAAATAAAAAAATCTTAATATAGAGGGTAAAAAGAGTGAGTAAGGGGTATTTTGGAAAACAAATAGAGGCATTTAATACGCGAGGCAGTGAAAAGATTAATTAATAATAGTATTTTGAAAAATAAAAAATTTAATTTTAACAGAGATATTCTAAGAAATAAAAATAAATAAATAATAGGGACATTTCAATAACTTGAATAGTACATACGTGAAAAGATAAATTAGTAGTGGTATTTTGTAAAATAAAATAACATGGACATTTTAAGAAATTAAAACTTGTACAAACGAAAGCACAAGAAAATTTATCTAATAGGATCATTTTGGGAAATTGAAAAAAAATAGGCTTTTAATGCAGAAGCGGTGGAAAAGTAATTAATATAAGTATTTTGAAAAATAAAAATTTCAATTTACATGAGTATTCTTTCTAGGAAACAATATCTTTAATTAATAGGAATATTTTAAAAAATCAAAAATTATAGAGGCAGAAAGATTGATTAATAAGGTATTTTGGAAAATAAATTTTTGATTAAGAGGGATATTCTAAGAAATAAAAAAATTTAATATGGCTATTTAAAAATAAACAAAATTTGTACAATAGAGATATAAACAAATTTTAAAAGGGGTATTATGAGAAACAGATCTTAAGAAGGAGGATTATGGGAAGAAATATAACTTAAGGGGTATTACGAGAAACAAATCTTAAGAAGGGTATTAGGGGAAATCAATCTTAATAAGAGATATTATGAGAAACAAATCTTGACTCTTGAAAAGGGATATTATGGAAAACAAATCTTAGTAAAGGGGTATTATGGAAAACAAGTCTCGGACAAAAATTGCCTTTTTTGCAATCCTCTTTTTTAAGGTAATAGATAATAGATAACCATAGATTAACTATGAACAAGAGCTCAGGTTGAAGAGATAAGGAGAGCAACCCAAACTATGTCATATGACAAGGATAGTTTGATAATTACAAATATAAAAGGATATTTTTGTTCACTAATATCTTTTCCTGTAATTACCCAACTGCCCATCTAAAGGCAATTTTTTGGGTTGCTCCAGATATATCTTCAGCCGGTCAAAGGTAAGCTCTTTAAAAAAGGAAATCATTATATTTTCTTTTAATAAAAAATATAACAGTGTTTGCCAAGCCAGGATCCATTAGAAGTATAGTACAAGGCATGACAGGAATTAGGTTTTATTTCCTAGCTCATCTATATAACTATTTAATTGGGCCTGGACTAGCCCGACTTGATTACTATTCTACCTAAGAATCTGGTTCAAGTCCGGTCTAGGCCATCGGTTGTCTGACTCTGGCCCATTGAGACCCCTAAGCAGGCTCACCAAATCATACCACAGCTCAGCCTCTTGTTTGTATTGTAGATGTAGAGAAAGAAACCAGTCAAGAAATTCAATTACTTGATTTGGGAGCAGGAACTAGCGGCAACTTCACAAATGGAATTTTACTAGGAGATAATGTGAAATTTCAAGAGTTGCCTTTGATCCATTTAGATATTGTCGAAGCAGCTACAGATCATTTCTCTGAAGAAAATAAGCTTGGAGAGGGTGGATTTGGCCCCGTATACAAGGTAATGACAGTCACATTTTTATGAACATTAGCTTATGTATGCTAAAATGTGGAGAATCTTCTCTACATATACATTGTTGTGTTTTTCTAATTGTGGGAGTTGCTTCCAGGGTATATTAGTTGATGGAAAGAAAATTGCAGTGAAGAGGCTCTCAAGAACTTCTGGGCAAGGACTACAAGAGTTCAAGAATGAAGTTATATTAATCGCCAGACTACAACATAGGAATCTTGTGAGACTCTTGGGTTGCTGCATAGAGGGAGATGAAAAGCTTCTCATCTATGAATACATGCCCAACAAAGGCCTCGATTATTTCCTATTTGGTTTGCTAGTCCTCAAAACATCAAGACACCTCCTCCTATAAACATAAAATTCCAAATATAATAACACTCTTCACTTTCTTTTTATCATTTCCAGATCGAACTAGGTGTGCAGAACTACATTGGAAAAGACGGCTTAACATTATCAATGGAATTGCTCGCGGCATTATGTATCTGCACGAGGATTCTCGACTCAGAATCATTCATAGGGACCTTAAAACTAGCAATGTTTTGTTGGACCATGAAATGAACCCAAAGATATCAGACTTTGGATTGGCTAGGATTTTTAGGGGAAATCAAAGTGAAGCTAGCACTAATAGAATCGTTGGAACATAGTAAGTACATTCCTTTCGGTTTTTCTACGGTAAAATTTTCTTGTTTAGCAATAGATTAAATTCATATTTAGCATGCAGGCATGTGCTGTGTATAATAATCATCTTCATTAAAAATGTTTAAGAATGTTTGAGAGGTATAAAATACTTGAGAATTTGGAGTTTGTTGCATAGTCACTTCTTATCTTAGGGGATAATGTGTATTGCATCCGGTCTTGATTTGATAGTAAAAACAGTATTGTTGGCTGACATGGTGTCTTCTCCACCACATTTGGGCAACAACGAGCACTGTTGCTCATCCTTTCTATGGCTCACTTGGCTGAGCTAGAACTTAATGCGAAGCAAGATTTTATTTTTTCTAATACCTCCAAGAGGAGGTGGAGTTTTTTTCTTTTTCTTTTTGCAACTTGATAATTAATAGACAAAAATTACAAGTAGCTAGGGGGTCATCAAAGCCATACCCACAGCCTGCAGTGTATGTACAAAGATGTTTTAACCTAGAAGACATGTAACTTTACTCTTGGAATTGTGTGAGTTTTCTAATATCTCTTTTGGGTCTTATTTGAGAAGTATCATTTGTTGATACTGTGGCCTACTTGTTTTCTTCTTCTTCTTTTCCATTGAGATTACCAACTGAAAACCATCATTCTAACTTTTCTGTAGCTGAATCAATTTGTTATTTTTTTTGCTAATTTTAATGTGTGGTAATAATAGCATTTGATTTTTCCTTGAAATCTTACATAGGTCGACTGTTTGACTATAAGTGTGAGCATCATATTGAGTGGGATTGCCACTCTTTCTCCAAGACAAGATACCAATCTCTTTCTAATTGCAGATCATCTAATCTTATCTGTGATATTCTTGTTCCAAACAGTGGATACATGGCTCCAGAGTATGCTATGGAAGGACAATTTTCAGTGAAGTCTGATGTTTTTAGCTTTGGAGTTATCTTACTAGAGATAATAAGTGGGAAAAAGACTAATGGCTTCTATAATTCGGAGCATGGCCAAAGCCTCCTCAAGTTTGTATGTTTTGCGGCCTCTCTATGTTTTCAATGGAGGAAGCTCATAGATTAACACCATTTTAACTTTCATGTAATCACAGGCATGGAGGCTATGGTGTGAAGATAAAGGCTTGGAATTAATGGACACATTACTGGTGGAGTCATGTGTGATTGGTGAAGTGTTGAAATGCATTCATATCGGATTGTTGTGCGTTCAAGAAGATTCTGCAGATAGACCCACCATGTCATCTGTAGTTCTTATGTTGGGAAGCGACGCTGCAACGCTTCCTAAACCAACACAACCTGCATTTCCTGTGGGTCGTGTAGTCCCAAGAACTAGCCAACCTTCATCAAATACTAAAATATGTTCCATCAATGAGGTAACGCTTTCGATTGTCACACCCCGGTGAGTAAGGGAAATGGTTCAAGCTTCAATCTGTACTAGCTAAGGAAGTAAAAGGATGAGTAAGACCACATGCAGGAGACACATGATGAAAAATATTAGATAATAATAATAATAAAAAAGAGACAGGTATTTGTCAGATATATGTTTAGAAAATCTTTATAAATTATATACAACTAGCGGGTGGCACGTAGCGGGTGGCACGTGCGATGCACGTGAGAGCGAGGAGAAGGAGTTAACCACAGTTAATAGGAGTTAAAAGGGACACGTGTTAACTTGCAGGTGCGATTGTACTCTCCCCGAGTTCAATCGCAATTGACTGCGATTCTATTCTTTAAATAGATAAGGGGTAGTTTCCAAAAAATCAGGCTACGCCTCCCTCTTGCATTATAATAGTAAAGATTTATATTGAATTCCTGTACAACCTCATATATCCGCGGAGTAATTAAATTATGATTAGAGTCTATTTAAGAAAAAAAGTATTAGTTCTTGGTAGTATTAGTAGTATGCAATTTTAGTTAGGGGATTGGTTTCATTCTGAAAGATTACTAGTATGTAAGTTCATCATTAGAGTTCGACCATTGACCTTCGACTCGTAATCCTCTCCAGTTGTAACCGGTTTTTGGCAAAACCGGTTATGCCCCTATGGTTAAGATTCACCTACCCCTAGGGTTCACCCACCTATCTTTGGTTTCTAGAAAAAATATTTAAAAAAATTAACCCTAGGAGTTGGTAAATTTTAATCATGGTTAACAAATTTTTTATTATTTTTTTTTAAAAATCAAGGATAGGTGGGTGAACCCTAGGGACAAGTGAATCTTAACCATGGTTAAGAGGTGTTAAAAGGGGCATGTGGCCACCTCAGGGGTGTAACCAGTTTTGGCAAAACCGGTTACAGCTGGAGAAGAATACGAGTCCTGACCTTCAAGATGACCATCACAATCAAGGGGTCAAGAAAAGAAGCATATTTTTCCACACATTCAATTAATGAGCTCTTCTGTAGAATGGCCATTGCCCCAACATTAGACCTTTCCAATGATTCTAGCCCCTTGAATTTGAAACTTTTTCAGGACTGAACTACGATCAACTGGTGTGCCTTTGCATGCTCTGTGTGTGTGCGTTTGCATGGGTGGTGTGAGTATTTCCTTCAATTGCCTTCAGTAATCACCTGTGGTACGATTGTCAGGAAAAAGGATCTCTCCTGGATAGATCCCTGTAAATCCTTGCATCAGCTGAAATTGGATGGAGAGACCAAAAAAAATTCCAAAAAAAAAATATTGTTAGTTTGTTCGGGACTAAATAGGAGTTCACCCCTTTCCTAACCAATGGGTGGGTACAGGTCCCTCTTTCGACTAAAACATGCCATTTAAAGACTATTGAGACAAAGATGGGCTATCAAGAACATAGAGGAGTTAGGATGGACTGTTAGTCAAATTTAGTATGGCTCGTACATGGACAGTAGTTAGAGTCGGCGGCTCTCCTAAGGTTCCCTAATCTAAGATCCCTGGGAAGAGGATCAAGTTGACCCTTGAGAACAACTTGATGCACAATCTCCCTTCAACCCGTTTAGCGAAATGTGGCAAAATGAAGGAAAATCCGTGGGCCGACCCCATCGTCTCCATCCCATAGGAACTAGGAGATCACCTCCAAGGACGCCTTTGGCATCCAGGGATCACAGACCAACCATAGAACCCTATTTAATGGCGTTTCAGTAAATTTAATCAATGTAAAAAAGCAGTATGTCTTCCTCCACCGTTTTGATAGTTTTGCAAATCAATGATCATATGAAAATGGAGTAATATCTATTGAAAATTTGTGTTCTTGTATTGCCAAGAAACATTGCATAGTGGAATTTTTTTTCAAATAAACCATTTCCTTACTTCAGTTTAATAGTTAGTTATAGGAGGCTTTCAGAACCCAGTGATTGCAATATAGAGGGAGGGAGTTCCTTGCTTTTCTTGTTTCATGTGTTGTGATTTGAGGCACGAGCATGAAAATCATACACCTTCGAAGAAATCTAAGCTCGTTGATAATGACAAGGTGAAATACGACAGCTTGGAACGCTATTCGTGAGCAGGATGATCATCTTTCTTTATTTAAATCCATCATGTTTAAGGACCAAATTCCCCCATTATAGTCATTATCACATTTGGTTTGAGGGGAACAAGAAGATACCCAATAATCAATTAGACCTGCAAACAACATCCTCAATATCATTAGATGATTTTCTTCAAGCGTGGAACCTTTATACTTATGATAGCTTGTGGTCTCGATTTTTCAAAGTGAAATTTCAGTTTACCACATTTGGAATGCTTCCCCTCGAAATGGTTCATCTAAAACTTGGAATAGCATATGCCAAGAATGTAAATCTGTTGTCTATAACTCTAAAGCTTTGATTGACAATGACTCCAAGATTAATTTCTGGTTTGACTGTTGTTTTGGGGACGAACCCCTAATTACATTTGCTACTAATCCGCCTTATTGCTTTCCTAATATTTCGGAAATGCTGGACTATAATGGTAGATGGAACTTTACTCTTGTGAATGCCTGCATTCTAGAACTTCTTAAGAACTCATTAACTGATGCCGGATTCTTTACTAGTGAGTTGCCTGATTCTATTATATGGAAATTATCTCATAAAGGGACCTTCTCTATCAAATCTGCTTGGAATTCTATCTGACTACTGCCGCGAATAAGGATTGGAGTAAATTCATATGGATTTCAGAGATTCCTAGAAAGATTCAAATCTTCTGCTGGAAAGTTATGTATGAGGCAATTCCCACTGATTATAATATCAAATCCATTGGAATCTCTATGGTCAGCCGATGCTCCTGTTACAATATTGGTAATGTTGAAACTCTAAACCATCTTCTTTTACATGGTGAGTTTGCTAGCCATCTCTGGCTCCATTTTGGCAGGTTATGCTCGATTCCTCTTCTCCCTAGCGATGGTATTCGATGTTATTTGATGAGATGGTTCGGATATGCGAACAAAATCCATAATCATATGTACTTTATCCTACCATTCATTGTCATTTGGGAGATCTGGATTGAAAGATGCAATCGAAGATTCAAGAATCATCACAAGCCTTTGCATACTATTACCAACAATATTAGAAAATGGCTTTTTGAGATTGGTTCTCATTCTAGCAAAGGCAATATTGACCTTTCTCCTATTAATATTGTGGTTCATCATATTCGAAGAAGCCACCCTGTTATTCATGTCAAATGGTATCGCCCTCCCCAAGGTAGACTTAAGCTCAATGTGGATGGGCCCTCTAGAGGTAATCCTAGTAATGCTGGAGGTGGCGGAATTATTAGAGACCACTCTGGGAATCTTATTGCAGCATTTTATTCACACTATGGCACATACACTAATAGCATTGCTGAATGTCATGCTCTATTGGATGTTCTTACTCTTTGCCAAAGGATTGATGCTTCTCAAGTGTTTGTGGAATCTGACTTTAAGAATCTTGTTGACGCTTGGAATGGAAATATCAATCACTCATGGTCTTCTTGGTATTGGAATAAGAAAATCAATCGTCTCCTGATTTATTTTTGCTCTCTGAACCACATCTTTAGAGAAGTTAATGAGACCACTGATTTTCTAGCTAATTATGGGTGCAACATGCAGACTTCTGGTTTCTTTTATTCGACTCAAAACTGTCCTGATAGAGTTAGATCTCTTATATTTCTGGACAAAGTTGGTTTGGGTAATATTAGAAGTACTGAATTCTAAGTTGCTTTGTAGGAGTAAGGTTTTATGTCCCCCCATGCTATGCTTTATTAATAAAACTGGTAGGGGTCCTTGCCAACCCCCCCCCCCCCCCCCCCCCCCCCCCCCCCCCCCCCCCCCCCCCCCTCCCCTCTAAGGGGCTTTCTTTAAAAAAAAAATTGCTTTGTAGGGTAAGGTTTTATGTCCCCCCATACTTTGCTTTATTAATAAAACTGGTAGGGGTCCTTGCCCCCCCCCCCCCCCCCCCCCCCCTCCCGTCTGAGGGGCTTTCTTTTTTTAAAAAAAGGTTTTCTTTTGGAAATGGTGTAGTGGTAAGGAGGGGGAATACTACATGTTGTGGTACTTTTACTAGTTATTTGTACAATTAATTAAAGGAACATGATCGGTTGGTGGCCTTTTTAAAAACTCTGAAGGCAATCCACACCACTACATGCTTTGCTATGAGAAGCAAACTTGGTTTCGATTTTCTTATGTGAAATTCAATCCTTGAAAAACGATTTGGGATTAGATTGAGTATGTAATGACTGATCTCCGCATATATAGCAATGGTTGCACTTGACTACTTTAGGACTGCAGCTATATGATTATCGGAATAAATTAGTAGATCCTTTGACCTGTTTCCAACTCATGCACAACCCGTTTGTTAAGAATTTGGAGGACTTAAATTCATGATAAAAAGAAAAAAAAAATTTAAAGAAGAATAAACAAACTCCTATCTTTCAATAGGCATCTTGGGCTAGATATAAAATTTTAAGACAATGATTGTGAGACTGTACGGTCATAGGGCAACCCGAGATTGGATGCATGCATGTGGAATTTTTAGGGTGTCCAAACGTCCTAATGCCTTTGGTGCTTGTTGATCCTCATGTTGTTTTAACTGAATTATATTATTTTAATTATATCATGACTAGTTAGGTTGTGCGCATGCAAGGCACGTGCAAGCCTTTTTTGCATAATAAAAAATATAATAATTCAAATTTTCTTTTAAATAATTTTGTATCTTTCCTTAATATTCACAAAAAATATATCTTTGCTTCCATAAAATGCTGCAAAGCATTGTAGGTTTTAGTACCATTGGTTGGAGGAAAAAGAATTCAAAGGAGAAACAACATACATGAGAAACATATTTAGTGATCTTGATAATAACTCAAAAGGGAAAGAAAACTTCGATCATATTTGATTGCCAAAAGTATCCCAAAATATTTATATAAATAAGCATGGAAATCACAACTTATTCCATAGCTCCTGCAGTATGCAACAGTTCGTAATTTAGGTTGTTCCAAACTTGCAGATGGGTAAGATCTAGAACATTACTTTTCACAAGAAAGTATCAAATGGACACTGTGAGCACGGATTTCGTAACTCACACGAAAATGTTATGTTGCTTATGAGTCGCCACTTATTAATTCGATCGGGATAAGTCCCAGGTAATGGATAAGGTCTTGGTTTGCTTATAGTTCCGAGTAAGAGGTTCGGTTAAGCCCGGGGAAGGTGTTAGACACTCCGGCACTTCCATTTTACAATGGTTTCCTACTTACTAGGATTAAGCCAATTTAATGTCAAGTGTTAGTCAAATGCCTTAAGTTCAGTTTACATTAATCCAAGAAGGAAAAAGTTAAACTAGGGTCGAACCTGGGTTGAGTTGCCTACGTACTCACATTGGGGTGAGATCAGACCGAGCGTAGTTCTGGCACATGAGTCCGTGCTAAGGCTAAGGGAGTGTTGTGTGTGCACCAAGGGTAGCTTAGGGTTTAACCGGGAGGCTAGGGATGGTTGACCTGGTTGGTCAAGTGCTTGGATGTGTTTGATTGGGCCCGGTAGGCCAAAATGATAAGCCCAGAGGCTAGGGTTTAGTCCAGTAGACTAAGGGGTTGGACCGGGTAGGCTAGAGGATAAGCCCGGTAGGCTAGGGTTTCGTCTGGTAGACTATGGTCTGGGCCCAGTAAGCAGATATTAGGCCCGGTAGGCCTTGGATGGACCCACAAGTCAAGGGCAAGCCCAGTAGGTTTTGGATCGGGCCCGGTAGGCCAAGCGTGAGCCCGATAGGCTTTGAGTTGGGCCTGGTAAGCCAAAGGTAAGCCCGATAGGCTTAGGGTTAGGCCTGGTATGCCAATGGGGGGTTAACCATGGTTAGGATTGCTAACCGGGGTTGAGAAAGGTCCAATGTATGATTTATGGTTCTAAAGTGTTGTTTGAATATTTTTAGGGATTTTCCCCAAATTTTCCCAAGTTAAATGGGATTAACCATGGTTAAAACATGATTTTAACCATAGTTAGTCTGGTTAACCAAGGTTGGGCACTCTACAAAATTGGATTTAAGATTAGAATGCCATATGGGATTTTCAAGATTTTTTGGCATTTTCCAAGGTTTAAATAGGCTTAACCATGGTTAAACCAAGTGTTAACCATGGTTAAGCTCTTCTAACCATGGTTAGGCATGAGCACACAATCCAAAAATGATATTTCTCATAGTTTTAGAATATTTTAGATTTTTTGAGATCTTTTAGAATTTTTCCATGTGGTTAGGCCAACTAACCATGGTCAATTTTTAATTGGGGTTAGGTTAACCCGTGGTTAAGGCAAGGGATAGTCTCGGGTGAGTCTAGGGGACTATGCCAGGGTCTGATGGGGCCTCCGATGGGCTTTGACCCAGTGTGAGGCCCTAAACAGAACAAGAACCAAATTGGCGGTAGATATTCTACTGCCAAACAACAACATTTTAACCATGGTTTGGAGTTTTGTAACTCGGGTTAGGAGTTAACCCAGGAGGATCTGAAGGCATGGGGATGAAGTGGCATTACAAAATTTAAGACTTTTAACAGCGTTTTTAAATCGCCTTGAAAAACCCCAAAAACGCCATTATAGTCAATAACGGCGTTTCAACCCAAACGCCGTTATTGCTCGCGTCGGGGAAGGTAAAGGCGGCATTTATATTGACGGCATCTTAAAAACGCCATTATATGTCACCCTATGATGACGTTTGTAAAAATGCCGGCATAGACTCACCTTTGACGGCGTTTTCAAAAATGCCGTCATAGACCACCTTTTACGGTGTTTTTGAAAATGCAGTCATAGACTCACCTTTTACGGCGTTTATATAAACGCCATCATAGACCAAATCTTTGGCAGCATTTGTAGAAACGCCATCATGGACCAAATCTTTGGCGGCATTTGTGAAATGCCGTTATAGTCACCAATATCAATAATGACGTTTCCCAAATGCTGCAAATAGTCATGACATAAAAAGAAATGAAAATATTTTTTCAATTTTTTTAAACCTGTTTTGTACCTGTGAATAATATAAATATTTTTTTAACCTGTTTTGTACCTATCAACAATATAAATATTTGTTTTACCTGTGTTGTACCTGTCAACAATATAAAATAAACAAAATCGTGTCCATAATGACATTATATATCAAAAGAAATTTTCTACATGCAAATCAGTATAAAATAAATACATCCAATCATAGGTGCCCATTATAATGTAATAATACAATACACATGTCTATAAAAAAGTTTCAATAAATCGTAGGTCTAACTATCTTCATCTCGCTGGTTCCCTCCCGCACCTCTAAAACTCGACAGGTGTGTGCTCCCTGCTCCCTCCTATAACACAATTAAATAAAATTATTTATTAGAATATTGAAATGATAAAATTTACAGATTTCATAATTAATATGCAAAGAAAGTTCAATCACTAACATGCATGCAAACTTATCACTACCCGCACACCACCAAAATCCTAACCGGGTCTCGGTTTTCGATGTCGTTTCTTCTAACGCGTGTATTTTAATACAACCTAAGTGTCGAAATTGGTTTCGATTGAGGTGGAGGATGTTGTTTCTTCAAAAGCCCACATAGAGAGTTTAGTTGCCCTACCAACACATTAGAACAAATTATTATAATTTTTTGTGAGTCCTATTTATTTAAAAAACTAAATTTTGTTAGAATGGAATTTTAATATAAAGAGTCCTTACCAATAAATCGGATAAGATAAGGTTTTCTAACAGAGTCCTTTAAATTCTCTACTAATAAAGAGTCCTTACCATTAATAACAACAAAGAGAGACATGTTTATTATTAATTTTTGTAGTGGGTCCTACATATTAAAAACATTAAATTTCTAAGCAATGCCATAGGTTAATAAGTTAATATTTTTAATTAAAGGATATTTTAGTCCAAATAAAGTTTAGTATACTCTTTGTACTTTTATTAGTATAATGATATATATATATATATATAAATAAATTAATGACTTGATGAGAATATGCATAAAAGAATATATGTACATACATTCTATCAGTTTGTATTTTATGAATCAATGATCTAATGACTTTTAGCGTATATGGCTGGCACAATATGATTTGGATTTGCAGTATACATATGCACAAGTAGCTGTCATTAATAGTGTCTATTATACTACCTTTGTTAATGATATATGTAGATGTGGAATAATATGCTTGCTCTGATAATGACTTTTAAGTATGTGACAACAATATTATTTAGATTTACAATATTATATCTGCAAAAGTAGTTCTAATAGTACTATTATACAAGCTCTTATATGATACGTGTTAAACATACAAGTAGATGTGAAATAATATACATGTAGGTTCTTCAATGAAGTTCTTAGCTACTCCAAGTTAGGAATGTGTTATATATACACATTTCCAGGGATAGAATGTTCTACAGAATTTTCCATTTTTGAGACTCAGGGTATAGTTTCATCCTTATTTTCTTTTTAGGGTGCGTTTGACGAGAAAGTGAGGTAAAGTAAAAGAAAAAGTGAGTTTTCTTGCATTTGGTGTACTAGAAACACAATCAATGCTAGAATGTGTGCCTAACCAGACAATAGAATCATCCACAAACATCGAAAATTCAATTAGAGCCCTATGCTTCAATCCAAAGAAATACCATAAAAGTAAACCCAATCATCCACATCCACAAACACCAAACACATTAGTATTCTTCAATGGATTCGTCATTAAAATTTAATTTACATGCATGAGTATTCTTTCTAGGAAACAAAATCTCTAATTAATAGGAATATTTCAGAAATTCAAAAAATATGGAAGCAAAAAAATAGATTAATAGGGGTATTTTGGAAAATAAATTTTTGATTAAGAGGGATATTCTAGGAAATTAAAAAAAATAGTTAACAGTGGTATTTTAAAAATAAAAAATTGTACCATCGAGATATATAAACAAATCTTAACAAGGGTATTATTAGAAACAAATCTTAAGAATGAGGGATTATAGGAAGAAAAATATCTTAAGAAGGGGTAGTATGAGAAACAAATCTTAAGAAGGGTATTAGAGGAAAACAATCTTATTAAGAGATATTATAGGAAAGAAATATTTAGAATTGGTATTATGAAAAACAAATCTTAGTAAATAGGTATTATGGGAAACAAATCTTAAACAAAAATTGTCATTTTTTTTGCAACCCTCTCTTTTCTAAGGTAATAGATAATAGATAACCATGGATTAACTACGAGCAGGAGCTCAGGTTAAAGAGATAAGGAGAGCAACCCAAAATATGTCTTATGGAAAGGTTAGTTTAGTAATTACAAATATAAAAGAAGGATAGTTTTATTCACTAATTTTTTTTCTATAATTACCCAACTACCCGTCTAAAGGAATTTCTTTTGGGTTGCTCCGGCTATGACCTCAACTAGTCATAGTTAATGATCTCTTTAAAAATTAATAGGAAATCATTATATTCTTTAAATTAAAAATATAGCAGTGTTGGTCAAGCAAGGATTCATAATACAAGGCTAGACAAGTCTTAGGATCTATGCCCTAGCTCATCTATATAACTATTTAATTGGACCTGGCCTAACCCGGTCTAGGACCCCTGCCTGTCTGGCCCATTGAGACCCTAAGCAGGCTCACCAAATCATACCACAACTCAATCTCTCGTTTGGATTGTAGATGTGGAGAAAAAAACCAGCCAGGAAGTTCAATTACTTGATTTGGGAGCAGGAACTAGCAGTGACTTCTCAAATGGAAATTTACGAGGAGGGGATAATGTGAAATCTCAAGAGTTGCCTTTGATCCATTTAGATATTGTACAAGCAGCTACAGATCATTTCTCCGAAGAAAATAAGCTTGGAGAGGGTGGATTTGGCCTCGTATACAAGGTAATGACAGTGATATATTCACATTTTTATGAACATTTGAATCCATATATATGCATTGTTGTGCTTTTCTAATTGTGGGAGTTGCTTGCAGGGTATATTACTTGATGGAAAGAAAATTGCAGTGAAGAGGCTCTGAAGAACTTCTCTGCAAGGACTACAAGAGTTCAAGAATGAAGTTATATTAATCGCCAAACTACAACATAGGAATCTTGTGAGACTCTTGGGTTGCTGCATAGAGGGAGATGAAAAACTTCTAATCTATGAATACATGCCCAACAAAATCCTCGATTATTTCCTATTTGCTTTGCTCCACAAAACATCAAGGCACCTCCTCCTATAAACATAAAATTCCAAAGATAATAACACTCTTTACTTTCTTTTTATCATTGCCAGATCGAACTAGGTGTGCAGAACTAGATTGGAAAAGGCGGCTTAGCATTATCAATGGAATTGCTCGCGGCATTATGAATCTACACGAGGATTCTCGAATCAGAATCATTCATAGGGACCTTAAAGCTAGCAATGTTTTGCTGGACCATGAAATGAGCCCAAAGATATTAGACTTTGGATTGGCCAGGATTTTCGGGGGAAATCAAAGTGATGTTAGCACTAATAGAATCGTTGGAACATAGTAAATACATTCCTTCCGGTTTTTTCTGAGTAAAAGTTTTCTTTTTTAACAATAGATTATATCCTTATTTAATTTGTATGCATGTGTTGTGTATAGTAATCATCTGCATTAAAAGTGTTTAAGAATGTTTTAAATTAATGTATAAAATTCTTGAGAATTTGAAGTTCTTTGCATCGTCACTTCTTATCTCATGGAACATTTTCTTACACTCAATAGCGATCTCATGAAGTCATGGTAGTTATGGCTCATTGAATAGGACTCAGATTCTCTCTCAGAAAGGCTCCTCTCGGGTGTCCACAAAATAGGGGACATGTGGTGGAGAAGTCAAAATCGTGGGTCCCATGATTTTGACTTCTCGACACACTAAAGGACATGTGGTGATAACTGGGTAAGAAAAAGGGGGAGATATATCAAGTGGAGATAAGTCAAAATCATGGGGGAGAAAATGAACTGACTTCTCCCCTTTTTCACGCCACCTGTTGCATGAAGTATGGATGCCTGAGACCACATTTATGGCATTGCCAAAAAAAATCCTGAGCCCATTGAATAAGGATGAGCAAAGAGTACCGACCGTTGTCTAAATGTGGTAGAAAAAGCTCCACATCAGCCCATGTATTGCATCCAGTCTTAAGTTGACAGTGATCACAATATTATTGGCTGACATGACACCTTCTCCACTATATTTGGGCAAGAGTGGGCACTATTGCTCATCCTTTCTCTGACTAATTGAGATTAAGGTTATTAATTAACACCTCTCTAGAACTCAAAGTGAAGCAACATTTTATTTTTCTAACCCTCCAAGAGGGGGGAGGGCAACTTGATAAAATAATAGACAAAGATTACAATTAGCTAGGGGACATCAATGCCATAGCTAACTACAGTGTAGGTACAATGATGCATGTCTTAACCAAGAAGACATGTAACTTTACTCTTGGAATTGTGTAGGTTTTCTTATATCTTTTTTTAGTCTTCTTTTAGAAATATCATCTGTTGATACATTAACGCATTTTTTTACTTCTTATTTTTCTTTGAGATTACCAACTGAAAACCACCCTCAGGTGAATTCTTTGCTAAGATTATCATTTTCAATTTGCAATAGTTGAATCAGTTTGTTACTTTTTAGTTAGTTTCTTTGGTGTGGCAATATTAGCATTTAATTTTTACATGAAATCTTACATTCTCGGATAAATACCTCCTTCACCAGAAAACTTCATAAGTTGACCGTTTGACTATAAGTGTGACACTGCTCATAATGCCCATCTTCTCTCGTCTCCACTAGCCCCTTGTATAGCGAGGGAAAACAATAGGGAGCACTCGTATAGTAATGGTCAATATAGTCAAATCTTTCAAGCCCTGCACCTATAAACATTGTTACCAATCTTGAGAATTATTCATCTGGGAAAAATTTCAAAAAAGTAAAATTGATAAATATATCAAAATAATATTGGAAAGTTAATTTATGAAAAAATATAAAAGAAGATTACTAATTAAAAAAATTATAAACACATATTTCTTACATTAAATATTAATTAAGGGCATTTTCAAAAAGTCGTGAATAATTTGTGTTTAATTCATAAGATTCACTTTTGAAAAAAAAAATTGTAAGTACTTCGTGAATTAATCGTTCAAATAAAAAGTCATGTATTATTCCGGACTAAAAAAAAAAAACCAGACAACTTTGTTACCATGCCTATAAAGTGATGAGTTGGGAGGAGGGTTTCAAATCTTTTGATTACAACTGAATTCAGATTATCATAACCTAATGAAAGAGATCATAAGAGCTCCTAGAAATGCCCCAGGTGAGTATCATGCATATTGAGTGGGATTGCAAATCATCTAACCTTATTTGTGATATTTTTGTTCCAAACAATGGATACATGGCTCCGGAGTATGCTATGGAAGGACAATTTTCTGTAAAGTCAGATGTTTTTAGCTTTGGAGTTATCTTGCTAGAGATTATAAGTGGGAAAAAGACTAATGGCTTCTATAATTTAGAACATGGCCAAAGCCTCCTCATGTTTGTATGTTTCTCAGCCTCTCTATTTGTGACTTCTTGTAATCACAGACATGGAGGCTATTGTGTGAAGATAGAGGCTTGGAATTGATGCACCCATTGCTGGTGGAGTCATGTGTGACTGGTGAAGTGTTGAAATGCATCCATATCGGATTGTTGTGCGTTCAAGAAGACGCCGTAGATAGACCCACCATGTCATCTATTGTTGTTATGTTGGGAAGCGATGTTGTAACGTTTTCTAAACCAAAACAACCTGCATTTTTTTGTGGGGCGTGTAGTCGTAAGATCCAACCAACCTCCATCAAATACCAAAATATTTTCCATCAATGAGGTAACTCTTTCAATTGTCTCACCCCAGTGAGTGAGGGAAATGGCTTAAAGTTTCATACTATATAGGAGTTCAAACATTACTCGTAACTTTTCAATTATATAATCATCTTAAGTTGATAGATTTATATAGATTTTGTGGTGTTAGGACAAAAAAACACTAACCAATTAGATTAAGGAATAATGTATAAAGAAGTATCTCTATGTGTCTCATGACTGGTGAATAGTGTGTGGATAGGTGAAAAACAAGATTTTGTGGTGTTTGGACAAAAAAACACTAACCAATTAAATTGAGGAATAAGGTATAAAGAAGTTCTCTCTGTGTCTCATGACTGGAGAATAGTGTGTGGATTGGTGAAAAACAAAGGATTTGGCCCCTTATCGGGGATGAGTGTTGGCATTTGAGGCCATGGAGCCATTAGTGACTTTGAAAATGTAACAGCAAGAGTAAAAGCCATTTAGAGGGACTCAGTAGTGTGCCATTGAGCCTCATTAACCGTTTCCAATTACCTATCATATTAATGCTCTTTTTTTTAACTGTCACCCCATTGATGGAGGGGCGTTTCACTGGAATGAATAGGGACATCGGACGGTTATGAATGGGTCTATATGTAGATTGGGTTTATATTGAATGGGTCTATATATAGACTGGGTTTATTCTTTATTCTGATCTTGGTGTTGGTATGCAATAGCCCTAATGCATGATCATGGAGAAAACCTTCATTCCAAAGATCACCAGCCTCACAGCATTCCCCTCCATCTTTTTCCTCGTTTTTCTGTTTCCGACAAGTGGTATGAGAGCTTTTTTTTTTGGAAACCCAGGGTGTCCCCAACCCTTTGGGTCAGGACTATTCCCCGAGAGTGCCATAAGAAGAAAAGTTTTATTATGTCGTGAGGAAACCCCTTTGCCTGGGCTAGGGTTCATCAATGGTATGACATGATTCTTGAACATAGCAGTAGTTGCGACTTGGAGATGAGCAAGGCAGAGCGAGTAGTGTGGCTGATGAAGTTCCCTCCCATCGTATCTCGCTCATGGCAGAATCACAGTACCTTTGAATCTGATTCTCCTCAGCCTATCACGAAGAATACAAGACGGTGCTGGATATTCTTTGAAACGCTCTCAGAGACAGTAAGATTTTTTTTCGTTGAATACAGAGGTCCTAGGGTTAAAGAAAGGTGAATATATAGAGATAAGTTTAAAAGGGTTTTCTACGGGGTTGTGTCAATACATTGATTTCATTGTATTAGCTGCATATTTTGGTGTGACACACTGATGTATAGAAGCTTTCATTAGAAACATGAAAGTGTTCTTTCATACAAATGGTCATTAGCCCCTTAATGACAAATCTAAAAAGAAAGTCCAACAAAAAATAGGTAAGGCTTGATGTCTAGCAAAGAATAGGCAAGGCTTGTTGTCCAAATTCTTCACCATATATAGTAATATATAGTACTAGTAAAGGTGCACGTGCCTTGCATAATTTTTTTTTTTTATCATTAATGAAAATATAACTTAAAAAAAATATATAATTTTAAATATATTTTCATTAAACGTTGTGTTACTTTCTTTATATTAAATAATTTTTTAATATATTAGTATATTTTATATAAATTTATTATAGTAATTAAATTTAATATTTCTTTTACTAACTTAATTTTAATATTAGAAAAGAGTTACTCATAGATCCCACTTATAAATGTATTAAAAGCAAAGAATCGTACGTTAATGTACTAATCTTCTAATAATAAAAATAAATATTATGACATTATTACTTTTTTCATGATTAGAATATTGGTGCTTTTGATTTTAAAATATAAAAATATAAATAGAGAGTCCTTATCTATAAAAATAGTAAAATAAAGATTTAATACATAATAATGGGTTTAATGGGTCCCACATTAGATTAATATAATTTTGATGAGTCCTCCTAACTCTCTACTAATAGTGAGTCCTTATCCATAAAAATAACAAAATAAATATTTAATATGTAATAGTGAGTCTTATGAGTCTCACATTAGATTAGTATAATTTTAATGAATCATTCTCTCTTCATTAATAAAAAGTCCTTATCCAAAAAAAAATAGCAAAATAGATAAATATTTAATACGTAATGGTGGGTCTCATGGGTCCCACATAATACTATACATTATAATTTTTTTTTTATAAATGATGAAGGGTAATTACATTGGTCCCACCTAAGGGCAAGTCTTTTTTTTGACAGTTCAATGTGCCTTTCTCACCAAACTAATTAAAGTTTAGCTTGATAATTTAGTTGTATTTTGTTTTTTGGTTGAAATGATATCATGTAACTAACACACTCTCTAATTTAGTTGGATGAAAGACTTGTTAACACGTATGAATTATCTTATACTAACAAAAATAAATAAGAATTAATTAATACAATGACTTAAAAGTTCACATACCCCTAGGGTTGTAGCCTAGTGGCCAAACGGACGAATCGTAACCCCGGAGGTCTCGAGGTCGATACCTGGGTTCCCCTTACTATCAGTTGCATTGGTTGGGGGGTGGCCTGTGCAGCACGTGGGATGTAGTCTGAGTCAAAGACCCAAGATACCCACGGTTATCAAAAAATAAATAAATAAATTCACATAAGTTGGGGTCTTGTGGCTCCCATCTATCTATACTACTCCTATATAGCTATTGGTATCCTCGTGGATACCTTCAAATTGTCCAATTTCAACTCCAAGTTGCTGCCACGTAGTTGTATCATTTATTTTATGTGGGTCCCACACATGAGTTATATAACCCATTTCTCAATACCCACGCTTAGCCTTGATACCCTTGCCCTAGCCTTTTTCGTCTCTATCCTGTGTTCATCTCTATCTAGCACGCCTGTGCATTGATTCTTCTCCTTCACACACCTTCTTCTCCACCCGGTTTGGCTCCCCACTATTAACCACTCCTACGCCCCTTCTTCTTCTTCTTCTTCTTTCCCTTCATCGATTAATGGAAAAAAAATTAGATTCATCTCCCCGGATTCTTCTCTCTGCGCCCTCCATAGCATGCTTCCCCCCCTTCTCTTCACTTATAAAATCTATCAAACAATTTTCATTCAATTCGTTTCCATCGTCTACGACTGATGCAACATAAAAAAGGCCAGACAATCAGATTGGAGTTATTGAGGCAAGGGACAAGTGGGGTTGGAAAGGTTTTTACCAAAACCTTTTAGCGCTTTCAATTTTTCCCCACCCACATATCAGTGATTTCTCTCTTATTTGTTTTATATCTGTGATTTTCTCTTTTTTGTTTCAGGGATTGTTTGTTTAGATCAACCCACATTTAAAGAGATATTATTGAGAGCAAAATCGAGATCTGTTTGGCTTCGCAAGGTATTTTCCCAACCTCTTCATGCTATTAGTTCCTTTTTAAAATCTGTGAATTTTTTCTCTGCATTGTTGATTTTAGGGAATTATTTTTCAGATTGGATCAAATTTTTGCCATCCATAGGTGATGCATTCACTAGGCCATTTGAATCTCCCCATGTATTTTTATAGAGCCAGTATGATGTTGAGTCTCTCCCCCTATTCTATTGTTGATGTTCCATTTTCTAATTATTTTCTTATTCAGATTTCTTACCTATCTCTTATTTAAAAATTCTTGGGGTGTTTGGATTGGATTTTTTTGGCCAAAAATCAATTATGATAAAATTGATTGTGTAGAAATTAGTGGTCAAATAATCATTTTTTCAAATAATAGTGTTCGGAGAATACGTAGGTGAGTCTCTCAACTTCTTATTCTCCGAACACTATTATTTGAAAAAATGATTATTTCATCATGAATTTCTACAAAATCAATTTTATCAAAATTGATTTTTCGCCAAAAAAATCCAATCCAAATAAATGCCACTTAAATTTGTGTGTTGATTTTGGGGATTCCAAATTGGATCAAATTTTTGTCATCCATGGATGATGCATCCACTAGACCATTTGAATGTCGCTAAGTATTTTCAAATAGTCTGTATGATGTTGAGTATACCCCTATTCTATCATTTTTTTTTTGGTCTCATACCTATTATATTGTTGATATTAATGAATAATGATATTTATTATATTTTTGTTGTTTTATCTTCTTTCTTCCAGAATGTACCAGGAATTGAGATAGATTGCAACTGATATATTTTGAATATTTTGTAGAACAAAATGTTCCAGGTACTGAGATTTATTGCTCATTTTAATTTATTTTTTAATGTTCATTATTTTTCTTCTTTTCCTCTCCCTATCATGCACTCCCATGTTCATTATTAGCTGTGATCTGATCTCATTTTCATTTGGTATAAAGTTAAAACGCAGGAAGTACCTATTGGAACCAAATCTTTAATAAACGGACTATGTGGAGTCTGGTTATGTCTCATTTTAATGGACAGTGATCCTTTGCGCGCCCGCGTTCCACTAGGTGGAACGCGGGCGCGCCCACATCCCGCCTCATGTCCCTTTTTCTCCTTTTTTTAATTATGATTAAATTTATTAACTTGAGATTAATCTATATATATGTATTTTATTTTTAAAAAAAACCAAGGTTAAAGGGATGAACCTTAGGGGTGAGTGAATCTTAACCACAATTAATGAATGTTGACTAACATGAGGTTATTTTTCTAAAAATCATGGTTAGATGGATGAATCCTAAGTATGGGTGAATCTAACCACAGTTAATGAGTGTTAACTAACATAAGGTTATTTTTTCTAAAAACTAAGGTTAGATGGATGAACCTTAGGGATGAGTGAATCTTAACCACAGTTCAAGAATATTAAAAAGGATACATGGCATCCCATGGAGGCGTGCGTGTTGCGGAAAGCGCCCATTCAAACAATCATTCTCCCTTTTTAATTACCAATTACCTTTTGTTGAACCTTTTTCTATTCCTCAAAATCTTGACGCGGTTATCGTAGATAATTCGACAAACACCATAGCAAACCCTGTTTTGGGATATCTTGAAAGAGACGGCCAACTTAGGGGTCTACATACTCAACACCAAGGTTTTAAATTTTATTGAAATTTCGCGGAATTTCGGTTTCATCCAACCCCAATGACATCGATATTGTGTTTATTTCAGAAAACAAATTTTGGCCGAAATTTTGGAAATTTCAGGTCAAATTTCGGATTTTGAAGATTTCAAAATTTCGGCCATATTTCGGAAATTTATTTTTAAATAGGTTTTTTTTTTCTATTAAAATTCTGAAATATTTCAATATTTTTATTTAAATTTCAAAAAATTTATATAATAATTTTAAAAATAAAATAATAATTATTATATAAATATATAAAATTTTAATAAAATATTATTTTTTAACATATATATATTTAATAATATATATATATATATAATTAATAAAATATTAATATTTTGGATTTCAAATTTTTATTGAAATCCTGACAATTTTTCGGGATTTTGGTTCGGGTTGGTTGACCGAAATCTCCTCAAATTTCGAAATTAAAAACCTTGCTCTACACTAAGGCCATTTTGTGTACTGACACAAGCAGTTACATACTTACATATTATCCTCTCCCCCTCTAATGGATGATATTGTCATATTCAACAAACAAAATAAAGTCCAGTGGTAGGTGTATCTCTTCCTTAGGAAGGAGGTTCCGGGTTCTATTCCCGAGAGGGTGAGAGTGGTTTGCACTCTCCACCTGCCTTTAACTTAGAACAGATACAGACTTTCTGGGGTTGTGGTCTAACCATGTGTCTCATGCAAGAAAAAAAAAAAAAAAAGTCCACCTACTTTCCCTATTCCTCACTCTGAGACTTGCTAACTGGGGTTGTGGCCTAACCATGTGTCTCATGCAAGAAAAAAAAAAGTCCGCCTACTTTCCCTATTCCTCACTCTCCAGTGTTCTCATTGTTTAGCTTCACATACATACCCAAAACCATCTTGGACTAATGGATCTTAAATATTTTGTTGCCTGTATATAATATAAACATTTATTTAATCCTTTAGTGATTTATTTGTATCGATGATTTATTACCCTATTTAGACTTAAATCTTTATGTTACTGGGGTATACACTACGATATAGCTTCTACTATAGCCTCATACAACAACAATACATTGGTATCAATCAAAAATAGAAAAAAAAACATTACATTTGTATAAATAAATGTATCAGGTTTACATTATGTCCTGCACATTTGATTAAGGTTATTTCAACATTAGGCAAAGTCTCAATGCAAGTAGGTGTGTTAATATTACTCATTTCAAATCAGATAAGGATCATCTTTCTGAGGTATTTACTAGTATAATTGTATACAACTAACTACATACTTATAATCTACTTGTGAAGTTTATAAGAGTCATTAATTAATACAAACACTTAGTTCACATACTTGTGGATCCTGTGGGTCCCATGTAATTAATTGTATACAACTACAAAAAGGCTCAGGATCCTCTCGAGTTCAAATAGGGGAGACTCTCTCCAGGTTGAACCCCTAGAGGTTGCCACATGTCTCCTTTGACACCCCTTAACCATGGGTAAGGTTCACCCACTCCTAGGGTTCACTCACCCATCCTTCGATTTTTTTATATATTAATTATTAATTTTTAAATTATAAAAACCGTTTTTTGAGTTTTTTTAATATTAAAAACAGTTTTTAAATTTTAAAAAAAAGAATTAATATTTTTTTTTTAAATCCAAGATGGATGGATGAACCCTAGGGATGGGTGAACCTTACCCCTAGTTAAAGGGTGTCAAAGGTGACGACCTCAAGGGGTTCAAACCGAAGAGAATCTCCCCGATTTGAACTCAAGAGGATCCTGAGCCCTACAAAAAAGGATGCCTTCATCCCCTTTGTAGACGGGTGAGTGAGGGACGAGGTGCGAGGGGTTTGGTTCCGTGCCCTAACCACACTCTGAGAGCCAAAGAAAGAATGAGAGAGAAAAGAGCAGAGAGAGAGAAAGCATGCTGGAGGGAGAGAGACGGAGTTGTAGCCGGAGATGGGTGAGTGAGGGACAAGGGACGAGGGGTTTGATTCTGTGCCTTAACCACACTCTGCCGGTTTGTTTTTTGTTTTAAGTTTTAACAGAGGTATTAGGAACATGCCGCCAAAAAGATACATGTAGTACCAACAGAACTGGCCGCCACTAAAATGTTTGCGATAGCGTATCTCCATGGACAGGTATTTTTTAGTGTCGGTCAGGGTTGACCGTTGCTAAATAACCCTTTTAGCATCGGAAGAAACCGGCCATCACTACAATTTCGATCGTATTTCACCAAAACACAGGCTCGGAAAGTTGGCTCCAGTTTTTGACGGATTTTTTTTTGGGGGGAGACTAAAAACATCAATTAGCGTTTACTTTTTGTGGCCGTCGCTACACGTTCACGGTGAAATGAATTTGATAGGTAGGTTATTTGAGGCGGGCATTGATGGCCACCGCTAAAAGATGCTTTTAGAATCTACATTTGGTGGCCGCCGCTAAAAATTCAACATTAAAATTGAGTTTCGACATTAAAAGTAGTTTTCTTGTAGTATAGGGACATCACATTTAGAGTGTGACACCCAATCAACGCCCATAGCGTAGAATGTTTTAAATCCACACTCATATGGTATAATGTTTTAAGTCTACAAGGAGTGAATCACCTTGCGTCATGTCCATGGTCCCGCACCATAACAAAGCTCTCCTACAATGAACTTCAACGCTATCATTACATGAGACATTTATCATAAATACCCTGACTATAGTTAATATGCATGCTTGATACAGTAATAAAATGTGGAACAAAAACTAATCTTTATTAATAAAATGTGATATTGGCTTTTGAAAGCATACTAAACTAATTAACAAGCTATTAAATGAGCAACAACATCTACTAGTGCTTTTGCCCAAGGCCTCGGATTGTCTCTGGCTAAGCCAGGAAAGGCTCTCGGGGTTCCATACATTGTCCGACAGTTAGTAGAAAAATGGGGAGAAGTCATTCCATTTTCTCTCCCATAATCCTACTTGATATCTCTCCCCCTTATTCTCACACACTTATCACTACATGTCTTAATATGTGTAGAGAAGTCAAAATCATGGGCCCATGATTTTGACTTCTCCACCACTTGTCCCCTATTCTATGGAACCCCGAGACAAGCCCTTTCTGGCTTCGCCAGAGACAATCCAAGGCCCTTGCCCAAATGTGACAGAAAAGGAGCCACGTTAGCTCATGTACCTCATCAAAATCTTGATTTGACAGTGCTACAATGTTGTTGGCTAATGTGGTGTTGAAGATGTATCTGCCAAAATACTAAGCACTTCAATTATCTAAAGCATAAAGCATATATATCAAATAATAGGGTTTCACTATAGAGAAGAGAGAAGAAGTAAGAGCTTTATTGATAAAAGGAATATAAACAAAAACATCCACACTTCTTATTCACGTTTTCACCTCTCTCACTATATATATATAGGGCAAAACTCTTAAGATAAGATAAAAAAAAAGTAAAGATAAAGACTTTTAAAAGATAACTACAAAAGACTCTTATCAAGATAAATTATTTTAACCCTATCCAACTAAACTCTACTTATCTTGTGGATAAGTTAGAGTTTGGTGATGACTCTTAACACTCCCCCTCAACGCCAAATCTCTACTAATGACGTCAAGTGCATCTCTGAACTTTGTGAATTTTGACGAACAAAGCTCTTTCGTGAATATATCCGCCACCTGTTCATTTGTATTAACTGGCATAAGATCAATTTATCCTCAAAACACTTTTTCTCGAATAAAATGATGATGAACTTCAACATGCTTCGTTCTAGCGTGAAATACTGGATTTTCTGTTAATCGAATTGCGCTTTCATTATCGCAATATAGTCTGATCTCATAATTTGTGGTTTGATGCAAATCAAACATTAACTGCATTAACAACACACTTTTTTGCACTGCCATAGCTGCAGCCCGATATTCTGTTTCCGTTGTTGACAAAGACACAGTTGGTTGTCTTTTGCTGCACCAAGAAATAACACCCGAACCAAGACTAAACATATATCCTGTAGTTGATCTTTGAGTCGAGAGATCACCTGCGTAGTCTACATCACAGTATCCTACAATTTTGCATTCGACAGCTCTTCCCAACCAAACACCATGATCCATTGTTCTTTTTACATATCTTAGAATTCTTCGAACAATCTCAAGATGTGGCTTTCTTGGACTATGCATAAATCTGCTCACGACCCCTACTGCTTGAGAGATATCAGGACGAGTTAGAGTTAAATAGATCAAACTTTCCACTAACTGTCTGTATATGCAAGAATCTTCAAGTTCTTCAACTTCATCTATACGAACTTTAGTGTTGACATCTATCGGCGTAGCCATCGGTTTGCAATCAAACATTCCAAACCGCTTCAACAGGTCACTGGAATATTTTTGTTGACATAAAAATATTTCATATTTATTTCAATCTATCTCAAGTCCGAGAAAGCGCTTCAGCTCTCCAAGTTCCTTCATCTGATATCAAATTCCAAGATTCATGCGGATTCTTTTAATTTCTTCTAGATCATCTCCAGTAATAATCAAATCATCAACATAGATTAGCACAACTGCAACTTTGTCTGTTACAAATTTTACAAACAAACTTGAATCAGTTGGAGCTAGAATATAACCACTGATTGTGAGAAACTCAGCAATCTTTCCATACCATGCTCTTGGAGCCTGCTTCAACCCATATAGAGTCTTTCTCAATTTGCAAACATATTGAGGATAATGAGGATTTTCAAATCCCTTGGGTTGCTCCATATAGATTTCTCGATCTGTTTCATCATGAAGAAATGCATTCTTCACATCCATTTTCCACAACCTCCAATCCTTGCTAGCAGTGATAGCAATCAGAACCCGTACTGTTGTTATCTTAGCCACAGGACTAAAAGTCTCATCATAGTCTATTCCATACTGTTGTGAAAAACCCCGGACAACTAATCGAGCCTTGAATCGCTCCAATGAACCATCTGCTCGGGTCTTGATCTTATATACCCATTTGCAAGAAATAGGTTTTACATCATCTGGTTTTGACATTAGATTTCAAGTCTCATTTTACTTTATGGCTTGAATCTCATCTGTCATAGCTTCCTCCCATTCAGGAACCCCTCGAGCTTCTTCAAATGACTTTGGTTTTTCAATCACCAAATCTTTGCCAATCATTACTTACACTAAATCTGCATTCACATTCTTCAGTTTTGACTTTTTTGTTGCATACTTTGGATTTGGCTTTGGTACTCTTTGTGACCTCCTTAAGACATGCTCATCTTTTTGTTCAGACTCTTCAAATTGTGAGGGCCGATTTTCTTCTATAACAGTCTGTTGATAAGTTCCATTTTTCCAAGGACTTGCACTAGATGTCATCTGTGACTCATCTTCATCAACCTGTACACTTGGTTCAAGTGTCTTCTAATTAGAAGGACACTTAAGTCTCGTCTCCTCTTCTAGTTCCTCTTCAAACTTTTGATCAACTGGAAGATCGACATGATCGACCGACCACCATGATGATGACTCATCGAATACAACGTTTCTCGACACATGTACTCGATCTGAGGTTGGATCAATACACCTCCAGCCGTTCCTTTCTGAATCGTATCCTACAAAGATACATCGGATCACCTTCTTATCAAACTTGCTTTGAAGATGGTTAGACACAAATACATGACATACACAACCAAATACTCGAAAGTGACTTACTGTAGCCTTCATCTCGTACAGCTTCTGGAAGGGTGAAAGGTACTCGAGCTTTGGTTGTGGGAGGCGATTAATAACATGATTTGCAGTCATCATGCATTCAGCCCAAAAACGAGTTGACACATTTTTCGAATGTAACAAGCTCCTGCATGTCTCGGCTAAATGTCTGTTCTTCCTCTCCGAGACCCCATTCTGTTGTGGCGTATAGGGACAAGTCAGTTGTCTTCGGATACCATGCTCTTGCAGATACTTGTTAAACTCTTTTGAAGTATACTCTCTCCCGTTATCCGATCTTAGACATGTTATCTTATGTTTAAACTCTTTTTCCACCTTACTCTTAAGATCCTTGAATTTGTTGAGTACTTCCCCTTTCTCCTTTAGGAAGTAAATCCAAGTATATCGAGAGTAATCGTCGATGAATGTGAGCATGTATTTCATACCTCCAAGTGAAACATCTTCACTGGACCGAACACATCTGAATGCACCAAGTCAAGAGGTTTCTTGGCTTGAAACTTCGACTCAGTATAGGGAAGCTGATTTGCCTTGCCATACTGACATCTTGCACATACTGAATCATCTCGGATCTCCAGATTAAGAAGCCCTTTCAACATGTTCTTCTTCATCATAGCCTTTAACTTGACAAATCCAACATGAGCAAGCCGAGCATGCCACAAATCAGCTGTTTCACTCTTTCGAGTCTTGTCTACATAAGTAGTCTCAGCTGACATAATATAGACGGATTCAATTCTTTTGCCTTGCATGATGTGAGTACCTTCGATCTGCATCTCTTTGTAGATCTTCACATCATCGGGTCCGAACATGACGGTGTTTCCAGATGTCGCCAATTGAGAGACAGACATCAGGTTCTTCTTCATCATTGGGACATGGAATACGCCTTGAAGCATGGTTGAATCCTCACTTCTTTTTGGTATACATACAGCATTGCCTACATGAGTGATTGACAGTCTCGTATTATTTACTATCAGTACTACTCGTTAGCCATTATATTGTTTCTTTGAAAGAAACTTTTGATTATCTCCAGTCATGTGATTCGAGTAACCTGAATCAACTATCTAATCAGTAGAATAGTCTATTCGATTATTATTGCTCGTAGGCATGGTAACTGTAGTAGTCAATCCGAGTGCATCGGATTGTTCTTCAGTGATTGAAAAATAAGCACTCCACTCCTCTTCCTCACCATCAATTTTCTGTAGTAGGTCTTCTGAAGTTGCTGCATTCCCTTCATCTTTCTTCTTCTTGGGTGCTCGACAATTTCTGGCAAATTGACTTGGCTTGCCGCAATTATAGCACGTTCTGATTTTAGGATCCTGATAATCACGTTCATTGAAACTATTCTCGCTCTTCCTTGAATTCGAGTTCGATTGATACTTCGAATTCTTTTGTTTTCTCCTGTCATTAGAAGACCTTTTACTTTTACCAGTGTACAAGGCTTATTCTTTCTCATTCGTAGAAAGACCAGTCATCTGCTTTGCTAGACTCTCCTGGTTTGCTAAAAGGCTTTCAAGCTCCAAGAGTGTTGGTTGGGTCTGTCATCCATGAATTGCTGTCATGAATCCATGGTACTCAGGCTTTAGACCTCGAATGATAATTCTTCTCATACGAGCATCTGTAATTTTCTACTCATCATCAAATTGCGATATCTCAAGACAGATTCCTTTTACTTTCATGAAGTATTGAGAAATCGATATGCTTCCTTGAGATACCGAACTGATCTCGTTCTCCAGCAATTGCAACCTTGCATCATTAAATCTGGTGAAAAGTGTGGATATCGCATCCCACGTTTCATTCGGAGATTTGGCCTTTCGAATATGTTCGAGCAATTCTTTCTGAATTGTAGCTTTCAACATGAACAAAGCTTTGCCTGCCCTTATCTTCCACTTCCTTAATTTCTCAGCATTCTCTTCAGTTTTGGGTGGTGCGATGATATCTTCGCCATTCATCACCTCCCAAAGATCTTGACCCTATAAATACGATTCCAAACAGGATCTCCAATACTCATTGTTAGTATTGTTCAACTTCTCTATACCGCTTATAGAATTTGCATGCTCCATTGATCTGAATTGAGGAATACAAGGTATTTGATGAGATCTTCAGACTCACCGTTTTGAGGTCTTCTCGCCCGTTCCCTGAACCTGGCTCTGATACCACTTGTTGAAGATATATTTGCCAAAATACTAAGCACTTTAATTATCTAAAGCATAAAGCATACATACCAAGCAATAAGGTTTCACTATAGAGAAGAGAGAAGAAGTAAGGGCTTTATTGATAAAGGGAATATAAACAAAAACAGCCACACTTGTTATTCATGTTTTCACATCTCTCACTAAATATATATAGGGCAAAACTCTTAAGATAAGATAAAGATAAAGTAAAGATAAAGACTCCTAAAAGATAACTACAAAAGACTCTTATCAAGATAAACTATTTTAACCCTATCCAACTAGACTCTACTTATCTTGTGGATAAGTTAGAGTTTGGTGATAACTCTTAACATGTGGTACCTTCTCCGTCACATTTGAGTGACATTGGGCGCTCTTGCTCGTCATCTCTCTACCTCACTGGATTGATACTAAGGTTGTTAACACCCCTCTAAAACTCAATGTGAAGCAACATTTTATTTTTCTAACACCTCCAAGAAGAGGTGGAGGGTGGTTTTGACAACCTGATTATTGGTATACAAAAATTACAACTAGCTAAGGGGACATCAAAGCCATAGCCTACTGCAATGTAGCTGTAGCTAGGTACAAAGATGTATTAACTAAGATCAGGCTCGTGATCCTCTCTAGTGCAAGAAGACATGTAACTCTACTCTTCTAATCACTTGGTTTTTCTAACATCCTTTTGGGTCTTCGTTGAGAAGTATTATTTATTGACGCAGTGGCCCTATATTTTTTTTTTCTTAATTTTCTTTGAGATTACCAACTGAAACCATCCATGTTGACGAACATTATCATTCTGATCAGTTTGCATTAGTTGAATTAATTAGTTACCTTTTTTTGGCTATGTGACCATTTATATTTTTCATGAAAATCCTACATTCTCAAATAGATTCCTCCTTCAACACAACTTCATACGTAGACCATTTGACAATTACTCATTACTGCTGATCTTCTCTTGTCTACTAGCCCCTTCCATAGCGAAGGAAAACAATAAGGAACACTCCTTGTAGAATAGCGGTCCCGTCTAGTCAAGCTTTTGGCTTTTTTGAGCCCTGCACCTACCAATTCTCTCGATCAGTATCTATCTAACTGCAAATCATCCAGTCTTATTTGTGATATTCTTGTTCCAAACAGTGGATACATGGCTCCAGAGTATGCTATGGAAGGACTATTTTCTGTGAAGTTGGATGTTTTTAGTTTTGGAGTTCTCTTGCTAGAGATAATAAGTGGGGAAAAGACTAACGGCTTCTATAATTCAGAACATGGCCAAAGCCTCCTCATGTTTGTATATTTCTCTGCCTCTCTATGAATCAGGGAAGAAGCTCATATACTAACACCATTTTAACTTTCATGTAATCACAAGCTTGGAGGCTATGTGTGACCGATGAAGTATTGAAATGCATCAATATTGGATTGATGGTGTTCAAGAAGATGCCGCATACGTCATCTGTGGTTCTTATGTTGGGAATTAGCAACGCTGTAGTGCTTCCTAATCCAACACAACCTGCATTTTCTGTGGGGCGTATAGTCGTAAGATCCGTCAAACCTTCATCAAATGCTAAAATATGTTCCATCAATCATCAATGAGATAACTCTTTCAATTGTCTCACCCCGGTGAGCAAGGGAGATGGTTCAAACTTTATACTATATTGCAGCTCAAACATGAAGGTCGTTTCAGAACCATTATTAAACTCACATATAACTATTATATAGTATATTTTTCCTATATTGAAATATTTATGTAGAATTTGTTGTATTTGGATATAATAGCACTAGTCAAATTAGTGAAAAAGGTGCTAATAAACATATCTGTGTCTCACGGCTAGTGAACGGTTGATTGATCCTTGAAATAAAGAAATTATTTTTCTACGCTCTTCCCAATTGCATTCTTCCCTTTTGATTGAGCAAGGAGAGAGGGATTTTATGGTGGGGCCACAACAGCCTGACATGTAATATTGTCTTCTTACCTCTAAAAGAGGAGAGTAAAACAGGATGAGAGTTTGGTTAGCACTCCCTGGACCATTTGGTCCCTTACTGGGATAGGGGGGTTTCACATATCCGACCATTTTCAGATGTATCAGTATCTTATTGGTCAGTGGAGCCCTCAACTATAAAGACTAATGTTGCCAATCACTTCCTATTGGGGAAAAGGGATCGGTAGCTGAGGGGGAAAAATACCGGAAAGGACACGCGTCAGCTGCAAATGTTCACCTCTGGTTTACTGGTAGAAGGTAGAAGTTGGACGGTGTGATACCCTGACCTGTACTCCGATGATAAAGAAAGTAGCCGAAGAAGATGATGAACAGTAAAGCAAATAGGAGCACTGAAATAAATATGTCTATCTTTCGATCCCCGTAACACTGAAATTCTCGGGGTATTTATAGGTTAACCTTTGGTATGGCCATAGATGACCATAAATGCCCATACCACGTGTCCTGCACTCATTACCAAATATGTTAGTAAAATCTACCACCTGTTGCATCACATGTGAAAGCCTACCATTAGTTCAGTCGGTTGAGTCTGACAGCACACAGAAGTGACCTGCATTAAATACCGAGGCAGTGCTTTCGGCCCACTTGTCAGAACAATCGATCGCCTCCTGATTATCTCCTCCTGTGAGTCGGTCTCATTGTTGACTCGAGCTCGAATACGTTGTATATGTCTTAAAATATGACCTGGACATTCTTATCTGAATTACAGCGAATTCGTTGCTCAATTAACACCGGAAACGTTGTCGAGGATACAACGTCTACGTTGTGCACAAGACAACGGATACGTTGTCGAAACCACAACGAGAACGTTGTTTCCCAAGACCACGGATATGTCTTAATATGTACAACGTGAACGCTATGCATCAGATACTGCGTATCCTTCTATTTTAAGCACGTGACTCAAACATACGTCCACGTGTCACCTTCGTGCACAAAACAACAAAAGCCAGCTCGTTCCCCAACGTTACACAGTTTTACGAATTTTATCCCTTACAGTAGCCTTAGATGCTAGCTTGCATAGATGGTGGTTCTATTCGTGTCAATAATGTTTCTCTCGGGTAAAGTAAGCATGATTTGGAGAATTTGGAAGATGCACCTCCAGTTTTGGGGATGGGATTTCATCTTGTCATAGCTTGACCAAAACCATGCGGTTATGGGGTTGATGTTGGACATGTGGTGATAAAAAGGAGGGAAGATATCAAATGGAGAGAAGTTAAAAAACAAGGGGAAAAATGAAATGACTCCACTTTTTATCGCCCCATGTCAGACTAAAACTAACGGAGGGGAGAAAATGAAATGACTTCTCCACTTTTTATTGCCACATGTCGGACAAAAACTAGCAGAATTCAAGAGCCTTGGGTGAGAATAAGGAAGGTAAAAAGAAGAATAAACAAGTATTTAAATATGAAACAGAGCTCTGTTTCAAGAGCCTTGAGTGCAGCTCCATTTTAATGTAAAATCCGTGTTAAATATGGAGATTTATTTTTTACAAAATTGTCACTACCTCTCTCCATAATTAGAAGATTGCTACCACCATTATGCATTAAAAGGAGAGCTCCGCTCAAGATCCTTGAAGTAGAGCTCCACCTCATTTTAAAATTCAATAAAGAAAGCTTCTATCTTTCAAAAGCTATCTAGTTCTAGATTTTTTTTTTAATTGACCAAATACAAATAGTAGTTTGATTTTTATGCAAAAATAATTGTCTTTTTGAAGCACCTTTTTCATTCTCTCAAGTTTGATCTTATCCTCAAGTTTGATCTTATCCCGCATGATGCCGTATTTGCTGGTTTTCTTAGTTACATGTTAACAATTGACTGACGACTTACTGACAGCATGAGCAAAATTAGAGCTGGGATCATTTCCAATTGCCATTGAATTCTCCAAATTCAATCACACTCACAAAGCCCCTTTTAACTCTAGTTAAAAACTTTTAACCCTAAGGTTTTTATTTTTTAATATTATTTTTCTAAGAACCAAGGTTAGATTGTTAGATCTTAAGAATTAATGAATCTTAACCACAGTTAAAAAAGAGTTAATAGAGACATGTGTTGACCTGTGGGTGCTATTGAATATGGTCCTAACTCGCAAAATTAAAGGTAGGTACTTTTATTATACGGCTTGCAATTAATTGTCTTTTGAACCAAATAAATCAAATCAATTTTAACATAAAAACAAATCAAACGGCCATGATTAAATCAACCTCTATTTGCAATGACAACCTCCAACAATCTCCTATAGATTATGCAATGATTAAAGCAACCTCTATTTGTAATGGACAAATTTGGAGCTTTGGTTGATGGGTTGAGATTGTGCAACAATCTTGCCTTGACTAATATCATGATTTATAGTGATTCCAAGTTACTCATGGTTCTGTTCAACGGACGAGAAGATCCGCCTTGGTCGATTGGTAATGGGGAAATGAATCTCTTAAGATATATTTATATTTCTTGTGCTCAATCAAGACAGGGTAGGCTTTTTCAAATATTAGAATATTAGGCACTGCATGTATTCCATATTTTGGTGCTCCCTTTTAATATTTATTTTTAACTTCAAACATGATTTTTTTTAAAAAAGAATGAAATAAATGATTGGCTATTTAATAAGCCCAAGCTCAACTCGGTCCGTATTATTAGGCTGGGCTTGAGCTCAATACTCTCCCCTTCGGAATGGGCTTGTACAGCCCTTAGCCCGCCCAAGCTTGGCCCATTGATAGCCCTAACTCCACCTTAGTATTTAAAGTCAAAAGAAAAAAATATATATTCAGTTTGGCCCAGGATTCTCTCAAGTTGGAACCCCTAGAGGTCGCCACGTGTCTCCTTTGACACCCCTTAACCATGGGTAAGGTTCACCCACCCCTAGGATTCACTCACCCCTCCTTGGTTTATTTTTTTTATATTAATTATTATTTTTTAAATTAAAAAAATAACTTGAGAGAATCCACTCCCAGTTTGTTTTTCTTCTTAGTAACCTGAATTTCCTTAGTCAGTCTTCAAGTTCCCTTTTTGTTCTCCTATTTCCAGGAATTAGATACTTCAACGGTCTTAGATGGTTATACGGACAAGTCAACAAAATGTAAGAAGACGTGATTGAACAATTTTTTCATGGTGGTAATAAGAATAAGAAGAAGAAAAATGCAAGCCGAGTCTCATAAACGATACAACCTGGGTTGCTGTTCTTGTGGTTGAAGAAGATAGGATGATGAATCTTGTTCTTCTCCCTCCGCCAAGAATATTAGCGTTTCTTCCTTTTCTACTCCTTTTAACGTACCATAGCCCCAGCAACGCCGAACCGGACATCCTCGAGTACAATTGTACGGGTAGTTCAGAAAATACCACAGAAATTTATGGCACCTTCCAAACAAACCTCAATCTCCTCCTCTTTCGTTCAATGTACAACGAAGGTGGGGGCTCTCGCTTCTATAGTGGTACAAGTGGAGAATACCCAGACAAAGTCTACGGTCTCTTCATCTGTAGGGTTGGTATTACTACTGATGACTGCGATAAATGCATTGATATTGCAATCCGGGAGATCGTACCGCGATGCCCGAGTCGGAAATCAGCAATGATATGGTACACCGACTGCTTTGTCCGCTACTCCGACGCATCTTTCTTCTCCATCATAACAGCACAGCCTCAATTCTTTCGGTTGAGCGACCGGAATGTATCGGACCCAAATGTATTCAATAAGATTTTGTTGAAAATGTTCAAGGATCTTGTTAGCCATACAGCCTTTGATCCGTCAACGGGGATGTATTTAACCCGAGAAGCTAACATTTCGGATTCTCAGAAGCTATATGGCTTTGCTCAGTGCACACCGGATTTATCTCCACGTGACTGCAGCAGATGCCTTGAAGATGTTGTTTCCAAATTTGTATCGTTGTCTATCTCCGGAAAGGAAGGGGCTAGGCTGATTACACCGAGCTGCAATTTAAGGTACGAGTTGTACCCATTTGACGTAATGGTAGCTCCAGCTCCAACGAACACCACTATTACCGACGGTAATTATCTCTCAACGGTGAATCCATTACCCCTTTTTTTTTAATACAAAGAGGAGTTATGCTACACAACCATCAAGTATGGCCACAACCATCAAATAGGAGTGTCAATGGATCGGATCATGATCCGATCCGGTTAGCCGGACTTTGGAGCCTATATGTGATCCATCAAATCGGATCGTGGAATCCGATTATAATAGCATCGGATCCGGATAGAAGGTGATCCGATCCGATTATAATAAAATTTTTAATATATTAAATAGATTTTCTATGCATAGAGTATTAATTTAAAAAAATTACCATTAATTAGAGTTAATTAAGGTATTATTAGATTTTTAAATTATTAAAATAAAGTTTTTTTTTAAATTAAAATTTAACCTTAATTGGATTAAATCCGATTCAAATCCTATAAATATAATCAGATTCGGATTCAGATCGATTAAGTCATGGTCCGACAGATCTCGGATCAGATTCAGATCTAGGCAGATCCAGTCCGAATCTGACCCGTTGACAGCCCTACGTTCAACGGAGCTCCTCTTTTTACTCTATCCAGTGGCAAATGCGTAATTATAATGTGTTGTAAAATTGCCACAGTCTCCTTCAAAAATTACAAAAATGCCACTCATAGTGTAAAAAGGGGAGCTCCACTTCAACACGGTGAGGTAGAGCTCCGGCTCAAAATTAATTTTTTTTTTTTAGCACAGTTTAAGGGTTAGTATCTGCTCAACACAAGTGCAGGGAAATCAACAATGTCCACCTGCGAGACTCGACCCCGGATTCACCCTCCTAGGGAGGGGACACACTACCACTGGGCTAGTGCTTTTTTTTTTTATTTTTTTTTAAATTTGGTATTGCGGTTGTCATTTAACTATGTTAATAGCTACCACTGGGCTAGTGCTTTTTTTTTTTTTTAATAAAAAAAATTCCTTTTTTTTCTCTACGGTTATCATTTAACTATGTTAATAGGTTAGATTGGTCAAAAGTTAGCTTGGGCAATGGAGCTTTTGCAACTTGTACCCGGGGGGATTGGATCCCCCGATCTTCCTCCACTGAAGGCCACACCCCTACCATTCATGCAAGAAGTGGGGGGGGGGGGGGGGGGTGTGGCCGATTTTGCTATCCTTAATGGCGGACTTCCATAATAGTCTCCACTCCCCACTCTTTAGCCCATAATGGAGGCGGCTAAGGGATCCCACGATTAAGGCCAGCATTCCCTTAATCATATGTATTTCCCAAAAGGAAAATAGTAAACGTACCCCGGGTTCTCATTTTGAAACCGAAGGGCAGGTCCTCATTGGTCCACACCCAATTTTAAATACTTATTAGTGTGCTTAGTATTTACTCACCCTTATAAGCAATCAAATCATGGTTTTTCAATATAAAAAAAAAACAAACAAAATTCTTAGTTTTAATTTTGTTAAACTTAACATTTCTTCTTTGAAAATCTGTCATTTCCTGTTGGGCGACTTTTCCAGCCGCCGGTTGAGCCTAACTCCAAAGGAGTCCGGGTCTCTTGTTGACGGGATCGGATTTGGTCTGGCCCTCGCCAGACCAAAACCGTTTTTGTTTGCACTAAAAGCCAGCTACATACCATGTTAGCAAATGGGGTAGGTCATATGTGGCGGCTCTCATCCTTGAATCTTGAATCTTGAATCTTGAATCTTGTGGAGACCGTTTTCAAACCCGTTATCTTTTCTACTCCCGAATAGACTTGGTTCCTCTCCACTTGATGCTCGCGAGTAGATCGCCAGCACCATTCCGAAAGCGCCGCGTATACGAGGGCATGCCTACCAAAGTGTGTGCATGCAAGTCAATGCCTTGGTTTCTGTGTACACGTGCATGTGGTGCCTTTGGAGCGGATGCCGGTGATCTCCTCACCAGCACCTGCTGGAGAAGATCCTGTAGTCTTTCAAATAAGGATTCACTAAAAGAGGCAACCCACAGTAAGGAACTGTCCCATCGCACCATTGAATTCAGGAGAGTCCTGAATTCGATCACACTTACAAAGCCTCTTAAAATTGCCCTTTTAACTATGACAAGAAGTTTTACACCTTAGGTTAATATTTTTTAAAAGAATTTATAGTTAAAAGAAGTTAAAAACATCACGTGTTTGACTAGTGGGTGCGAATAAATCCAGAGAGTTCAAGAGATTGAATATGATCACAAATGATTTTGACTCTTTTAGCAAGTTTCGCTTTTTATTTTCTTAGGTTCTAGCCAATACCAAGCTAACCCGGTAGAGATTTGGCATCTCACAACATTTTTTTTTATTTTTCCTCTTGTATCTTGGTCGTTTCGTATTATATTGACTACTGTTTTAAAGTGGGAAAACCATTGCTTTTAGGAGGAAAAGGAAGGAAAACATCAAGGACAATAATCGGCACCAGTGTATCAGCATTTCTAGTCGTAGCTCTATTAGGTTCTTGTATCTATTACAAGTGGGGGCGAAAAGGAGCACAAAAAGGTCTGTAACTTTATATTTCTGCCATTACTTAGTTGGTCGTATATGTACACGTTTTATTTCTTCAACCATTATATATCACAAATTAAAAAAAAATATTTAATACAAAGAAGTGGAAAAGTGAAGAAGAGACGTATTTTAAAAAAATAAATACAGAGACAGTTAAACAAAAAATGCGATGAAAAGAGTGATTAATTTGGGTTTTCAATTAAAAAAAATTAATTTTAACAATAATATTCTAAGAAATTAAAAAATTTGAGATATAGGTATTTTAGGAAATCAAAGATACATAGGCAAAAAGACAGATTAGTAAGGTTATTTTAAAAAATAAAAAATTTGATTTACAAGAACATTTCAGAAAATTGAAACTTGTACAAATGAAAGCAATAAAAAACTTAATTATAGGGGTATTTCAGAAATTGAAAAGTACATAGGCATTTCATATAAAGGCGGCAGAAAGAGTAATTGATAGAGGTATTCAGAAATAAAATTTTAATTAATATAACCAGACTAAAAAATAAATTAGATCTTCAGAAAATCAAAAAACATAGAGGCAGAAAAGATAGATTAACAAGAATATGTTGGGAAATAAAATTTTTGATTAAGATGGATATTTTAGGAAATAAAAAAATTAAGTAATAGGGGTATTTTGGAAATCGAAACTTGTACAAACAAGATATAAAATCAAATCTTAACAAGGAGTCATATGAGAAACAAATCCTAAGAATGAGTATTAACAAATCCTAAGAAGGAGTATTATGGGAAGAAACAAATCTCAAGAAGATGTATTAAATGGGAAACGGATCTTACGGGATATTATGGGAAACATATCTTAATAAGGGGTATTATGAAAAATAAATCTTGAGAAGGGTATTATATATGAGAAACAAATCTTAATAAGTGGTATTATGGGAAATAAATCTTGAACAATCATCTCTGGTAATACATAACAAGAGATTAACTATGAACAACTCCCGAGAGATAACGAGAGCAACCCAAAATATGCCTTATGATAGTGTTGGTCAGGCCAGGAACATAATACATTTTTTTTTTTTATGAAAAGGAACAGAATACATTAGAACCTAGAAGTATAGTACAAGCTCAACAAGGCTTAGGTTCAATGCCCTAGCTCATCTAACTATTTATTGGGCCTGGCCTGGCCCAATTATTAATCTCCGAACCAAGTCCGGTCTAGGCCTTCTGCCTACCTGGCCCATTGACACCCTTAACTAGGCTCACCAAATCATACCACAACTCAGCCTCTCGTTTGTATTGTAGATGTAGAGAAAGAAATCAGCCAAGAAGTTCAATTACTTGATTTGGGAGCAAGAACTAGCAACGACTTCTCAAATGGAAATTTACAAGGAGGGGATACGGTGAAATCTCAAGAGTTGCCATTGATCCAATTAGATATTGTACAAGCAGCTACCAATCATTTCTCTGAAGAAAATAAGCTTGGAGAGGGTGGGTTTGGCCCCGTATACAAGGTAATGACAGTCACATTTTTATGAGCATTATATTAGAATCCTTGAGTTGCTCCTTTTGTATGCTAAAATGTGGAGAATCCTCTATATATATATATGTATTGTTATGCTTTTTTAATTATGGGACTTGCTTGCAGGGTATATTAGTTGATGGAAAGAAAATTGCAGTGAAGAGACTCTCAAGAACTTCTGGGCAAGGACTACAAGAGTTCAAGAATGAAGTTATATTAATTGCCAAACTACAACATAGGAATCTTGTGAGACTCTTGGGTTGCTGCATAGAGGGAGATGAAAAGCTTCTCATCTATGAATACATGCCCAACAAAGGCCTCGATTATTTCCTCTTTGGTTTGCTCCTCAAAACATCAAGGCACCTCCTCGTATAAACATAAAATTCCAAAGATATATAATAACACTCTTCACTTTCTTTTTATCATTGCCAGATCGAACTAGGTGTGCAGAACTAGAATGGAAAAGACGGCTTAACATTATCAATGGAATTGCTCGCGGCATTTTGTATCTGCATGAGGATTCTCGACTCAGAATCATTCACAGGGACCTTAAAGCTAGTAATGTTTTGCTGGACCATGAAATGAATCCAAAGATTTCAGATTTTGGATTGGCAAGGATTTTTGGAGGAAATCAAAGTGAAGCTAGCACTAAGAGAATTGTTGGAACATAGTAAGTACATTCCTTTCTGTTTTTCTAGGTAAAAATTTTCTTCTTTAACAATAGATTATATCCATATTTAGTATGCATGTGTGTGCCGTGTAAAAACGTTTATGGATGTTTCAAAGATATAAAATACATGAGAATTTGGAGTTTGTTTGCATCATCACTTATCTCAGGGATCATATTATTCTTACACTCAGTAGCGATCTCATGAAGTCATGGTAGCTATGGCACATTGAATAAGGATGAGCAATAGCACTGGATGTTGCCTAAATGTGGCGGAACCATTTATTGCATCCAGTGTTATTCCATGATGGGGGGACTTGTAAATTAATAGACAAAAATTACAACTAGCTAGGGAGCATCAAAGCCATATCCGAGTACTGCAGTGTAGGTACAAAGATATTTCACCATTAAGAAATGTAAATTTACTCTTGGAATTGTGTGGGTTTTCTAATACCTCTTTTTGGTCTTTTTTGAGAAGTATCATTGTTGATACAAAGGCCTAGTTTTTTTTTGCTTCTTATTTTTTTTCAAGATTACCAACTGGAAACCATCCTCAGTGCATGAATTCTTTGCTAAGATTATCATTCTCAGTTTGCATTAGTTGAATCAATTTGTTATAATTCTTATTTTTTGGGTGATAATATTAGCATTTAGTTTTTCTGTTTAAATACAAAGAGGAGCTCTGCTTCACCATGTTGAGTGGAGCTCCCCTTTTGACACTTTTGACACTATCACGGTGGCAATCTTATAATTATGGTGTGTTGCAAAATTGTCTCTGCCTTTTTGAGTAATTACAAATGTGCCATGGCCATAGTATAAAACGGGCAAAAGATTACCTCTGGTGGCTGCCCGAACTAAGCGCTCGGGCATCCATGTTAAACACTGGCGTTTTTAAAAGGGAAAGAAATCAAATGGGGAGAAGTCAAAATCAAGGGGAGACAATGAAATGACTTCTCACCTAAAATCTCGCCAGCTGCCCAATGGTTTATGAATTCCCGAGCGCTTAGCTCGGGCAGCCACAAGAGGTAATCTTTTGCCTATAAAACGGGGAGCTCCGCTTCAACACCAGCTTCAACACCAACTCAAAAAGTATCTTAGTTTTGACACCTAATCTTGTACAAAAATGACTGCTCATAATGCCCATCTTCTCGTCTCCACCAGCCCCCTTGTATAGCGAGGGAAAACAATAGTGATCACTCCTTGTATAGTAAGGGCCCCTTATGTATAGTCAATCTTTGAAGCTGCTACACCTATAAACATTATTACCAACTCAGGGTTCAGAAGTATTCATCTAGTAAATTTTTTGGAAAAAGGGAAAAATTCATATATAAATAAATAACAAATCAAGAAATATATAAGATTACTAATAATAAAAAATATTGACATATATTTCTATATTACATATTAATTAAGGACGTTTTCAAAAAGTATTGAATATTTTGTGGGATTGCCGCTCCTTGAAGAGAAGAGACCAATTTTACCCATCCATATCTTTTTAATTGCATATGATCTAATCTTATTTGTGATATTCTTGTCCCAAACAGTGGATACATGGCTCCAGAATATGCTATGGAAGGACTGTTTTCTGTGAAGTCAGATGTTTTTAGCTTTGGAGTCATCTTGCTAGAGATAATAAGTGGAAAAAAGACTAACGGCTTCTATAATTCGGAACATGGTCAAAGTCTCCTCATGTTTGTATGTTTCTCAGCCATTCTATGTTTTAATGGAGGAAGCTCATAGATAAACACCAATTTAACTTTCATCTATTCACAGGCATGGAGGCTATGGTGTGAAGATAAAGGAATCGAATTGATGGACCCAATGCTGGTAGAGTCATGTGAGACTAGTGAAGTGTTGAAATGCATCCATATCGGATTGTTGTGCGTTCAAGAAGACGCCGCAGATAGACCCACCATGTCATCTGTGGTTGTTATGTTGGGAAGCGACGTTGTAACACTTCCTAAACCAAAACAACCTGCGTTTTCTGTGGGGCGTGTAGTCGTAAGATCCGGCGAACCTTCATCAGATGCTAAAATATGTTCCGTAAATGAGGTAACTCTTTCAATTGTCTCACCCCGGTGAGTAAGGGAAATGGTTTTGAAAAAACAGTGCTATGCACAAGAAGTAAAAGAATTGAGTAAAACCACATGCAAGAGACACATGATGAAAAAGATAGTCTAATAATAATTCAAAACAAGAGGGAAAGATTTGTTAGTTAATTTTTTTTGGAAATTGTAAATTATGTGAAATTCATATTGAATTCCAATTCCTCTATAACTTCATAGGTCCAAGGAGAAATCACGTTATGATTAGAGTCTACTTAAGAAAAAATTTATTTTGTAAGAATTGTAGTATTGGTAGTTTGTAATTTTAATTACATGATTGGTTTCATTTCGAAAGATTGTTGGGATGTATGTTCATCTTTAGAGTTCGAGCATTCACCTTCAAGATGATCATCACAGTCACAAGTTGAGATAAGAGGCATGTTTTTCCACACATCCAATCAACGAGCTCCTCTGTAGAATGGACATTGCCCCTAATAATTGACCTTGAAGAATGCTAGCCTAGTCTCATTGTTTGAATTTTTTCCACAGACGCAATATACAATCACCACGTGTTCTTCTCATAAATGGCTGCTTTTGCAGCAGGTGAAGACACATTTTTCACTTTTAGTTTATCAATAGCCCTCTTTATTTATTAATTTACAAATAACCCCTTCAAAAGGTGTACATCACATTAAACCACTTTTATTTTTCATTTCCATATTTACCCCATCTCCATTTCTTTTAGGGCTGTATTCGGGCCAGGCTTGGCTTGAAAAAAAATTTCTAGGCTTGAAGCCTGGCTTGGCTCGAAATCAAGCTCAAAAAATCAGCCTGAAGCTTGGCCTGAATTCAAAAGTTGGCTCGGCCCGAGGCTCTGCTCGAATTGATTCAAGCTCAAGCCGGGCTTGGCTTGGCTCAAACTCGGCTTGAATAATTTTTTTTTAAAATAATAATATTTTATATTATTTATATATATAATAATGATATATAAATAATATTTTTATTTATTTTTTATTTTTTAATAATATTCGAGCCAAGCCGAGTTCGGGTCAAACTGAACCTCAATCGAGCTGGGCCGAGCCGCACAAGAGTTGGCCCGAGCTTGGCTTCATTGAGTTTTCGGGCTTTTTTTTAGGCTTGGCTTGGCCCATTCGAGCCTAAAATTCGGACCGAGCCGCACCAACAGGCCGATCGGGCTTTGTGCAGTCCTAATTTCTATCGTTCCGCCTTTTTACCACCTTAAAGTGCACCAATCTTGGTATTGTGCACTACCAATCATGCTATCATGGACAGTTGGAAGGGAATTTCAATGGGACCGAATTCTGAAGAGTTATAATCGAACTCACCCGCTAGGTTGCCACATGTCCCTTTAGACACCCCTTAATTGTGGTAAAGATTCACCCACTCCTAGGATTCGCTCACCTATCCTTGATTTTTAGAAAATATTAATTTTTTTTAACCGTGGTTAAAATAATATTAAAATATTTTAATAATTCTTTCTAAAAAACCAGGACATGTGGGTGAACCCGTTAACTGTGGTTAAGATCCACCCAACCATAGGTTCAACCACCTATCCTTGGTTTTAGAAAAAAAATATTAAAATATTTTTTTAACTACCCCAGATTTGATAAGTCAGGAATCTAAATGGTGGACAAAACTTTTCAATTTGATTGTTACCGAATAGTCTATGGGTACTCCCAAATATACTCCCTAATCCTAACCGTTCATAACCAACCACTAAAGGCTAGGATTGAGTCGGCTTATTTTGTCTTTTCTAATGCCACATCAGCTCTAATTCTAACCGTTTAACAACTAAGATAAACGGTTAGGATATAGGAGTATATTTGAGAGTACATCTTGGGAGTATCGCTAGACTAATTCGCTTGGAAAATAGTGTATGTTACATTATTGCTAAATAGTTATCAAGATTGTGGGACTAGCCGAGCCAAAACCAAACTCCGGCTTCCATCAAGGGTTGAGACTTCTAATTGAAATAGGAAGGAAAATAGTTAAAGGACCCATGGATCTCATTTGCTAAACTAAGGCATCCACCACTACTCAAATAGGAACCAAATCCTCAAGGCTATAATCTGACTCGGGGAGCCTGATTACGCCACTTAGGTCGTCACGTGTCCCTTTTGACACCCCTTAATTGTGGTTAAGATTTACTCATCCCTAAGATCCACCCACATATCCGTAGTTTAAAAAATATATATATTTTTTCTAACCACCGTTAAAAAATAATTTTTGATATTTTTTTCTAAAACCAAGGATGGGTAACTGAATATTATGGGAGGGTGGATCTTAGACACAGTTAAAGGGTTCACCCACCCTTTGAGTTCATCCACCTATCCTTGTTTTTCAGAAAAAAATATTAAAATATATGTATTTTTTTTTAATTGTGATTAATAAAATTTAATATTTTTATAAAACAAAGAATAGATGAGTGACCCTAAGAGTGAGTGAATTTTAACCAAAATTAAGGGGTTTCAAAAGGGACATGTGGCAACCTCAGCGGGAGGAGTCCGGTTATAACGCTTGAGAACAACACATGGTTATTTGTAAAAGACTGGAACGGGAGAAATAGAGATTGGGCAAACAGGGAACAGAAAAAAAAAATTTTGGTTTAATATAATGTACACCTTTTTAAGGGGTTATTTGTAAATTAATAAGAAAAGCATGCTGATGATCAATTAAAAGTGAAAAGTGGTTCTTCACCAGTTGCAAAAGCAGCCTGTTATGAGAACAACACGTGGTGGTTGTATAGTGCTTCTGTGAAAAAAAATTCAAGCAATAAGACTGTGGCTAGCATTCCTTATTGACCTTTCAAATGATTATAATCATTTGAATTTGTAACTTTTATGGACTAAACATCGGTCATCAGGTCATTAATTAGGTAAAATCTAGTTGGTAGGATTCTTAAGAAAAAAACGATTTTACCTTGGTACACCCCTGTCAATATCCTTACATCAGCTGCTTGTGGAATGAGAGAAAAAATTTGAAAAACAGTTATTGTTAGTTTGTTTCGGACTAAATAGAATTCCATTCCTTTCCTTGCAAATGGGTCCGTGCAGAGGCGTTTCAGTAAATTTAATCAATTTAGTATGTCTGCCTCCATCGTTTTGATGGTTATGCGCATCAATGATCATATGGTTTGGAGGGGAACCACATGGGTTCCGGGAGCTATAGCCCCCTTAAACTTAAGAAAAAAGTGGTGCGTAGCTTGGGGGTGCTTTAGCCCCCTAACTTTTGAGAAAAAAAGAACCGAAGTTATACCTATCTTTATCTTTACTATTATAATGTGAGAGGCAGCCGTAAATGATTTTTCCGAGATTCTCATACTACCCTTATATAAAAACAAAACTTTGATTTAATGTTTACTTTAATTCTCAAACTACCCTTTGCCTTTGAATTACTTTCGAAACTACCCTTGCTCATCTATCTATTTTGAATCATAGCCAATCGCGATTGAACTCAGGGAGAGTTCAATCGCACCCGCGGGTTAACACGTAACCCTTTTAACTCCTATTAACTGTGGTTAACTCTTTTCCCTCGCTCTTACGTGCATCGCACATGCCACTAGCAAGTTCAATCGCACCCGCGGGTTAACAAGTGTCCCTTTTAACTCCAATTAATTGTGGTTAACTCCTTCCCTTCACTCTCACGTGCATTGCACATGCCACCCGCTAGTATTAATTAATTTAAGAGGGTGTAGGCATGGAGGAAGGGGGCAATTGTCCACCTTTAACTTTGGAAAAAAAGCTAAGTTTTATATAATATTATTTAATTTACACCTTTTTTTTGGGGGGGGGGGGGGGGGGGGGGGGGGGGGAAGGAAAGCTGCTACAAAAAATAAATATGCAATTATTAATTAGTAAATATAATCTACAAAAATACGTTTTGTTAATAACAAATGGTTAAACAAAACAAAAATGGATTTTTGCAGACTAATTTACACCCCCACCTCCTGCGTTAGTGGTAGGGGTGTGGCCTTATAAGGGTGGAGGTCTCGGGATCTAATGCCTCCAAGGGGTAAGAGTTTTAAGAGCTCCACTGGCCCAACTAACTTTTGACCGGCTGACTCTATTGACGTAGGTAAATTATATCTGGTCCCCGTGGGGCCCTCTAATATATATATAATATTATTTAATTTAAGATGACATTGTCATGGGGCAAAGGAGCAGTTGCCCCTAACTTTAGAAAAATATATTCTTTAAAAACGGACACGAACATATGACATGACCCACAAATTGGGCCCTTACAAAAAATAAAAAAAATTCAAGGGCTACAGCCCGAACTGCACACCTCGAAGACCAAGAATATTTCATGTTGCACCTAATTATTCTTTACAAATTCATCAATACTAATTACTAACATTATTAATCAACCATTGTTAGTCCTCTTCAACAAAATCCTGGCTCTGCCCTTGCATACGGTTAAGATCATTTGATGAAGTAATTTTAGGAGATCTCCCTCATTGGTATCAAACTTCACGTGTACCTAGTTTAGGTTAGGAAAATTCTGCATTTATATGAAAGGTTAGGAAAATTCTACATTTATATGAAGTCCATTATACGTTGGGAGGATACTTGTATGCTTGTGCCGACAATGTGTGTATCTTTGTGGCCATGGGTGGTCTGGGATCAATTCTCATGAATTGTGGTGTGACGGTTGATATGCTTATCTTTTGACCCAACTTCAATCCACTAATACATAACAAATAGTAACACAGCTAAGCGGGATTGTGCCTAAGTGTATTTGGGATTACAAATATTAAAAATTAGATATTAGGGATGCAATTCTACAAAGCCAGTCATTTAATTAATTCATTATTTTAATTATTGAGGGATAGTCAAAAGGCTGTATACTAACAGGGGAGGCATGATTTTCTTTTAGGAGACAAGGGATGTTTGATTGTAAATGTTAGTAATTGGCAATGAATTTATGGAGAATAATTAGGTGGTACATGATATTTTGGGCCTAGGGGATGGGGGTTCAAAGGCTATGACCTGAAATATTTTTTAATGAACAAGTTTGTTGGTCATCTCATTCGTACATTTCTTACATATCATAGGGCTATTGTTTCTCCTAATTTACTGGGACAGTTGTCCTCTTGCTCCATGATTATGCCCTATTAAATAATTAGATAATATGATATAAAAAATATTTTATTTTTGTAATTTCAGGGAGCAAATGCCCCTTGTCTCATGACTATCCGATTTGATAACGGATCTTCAATTGAATAAATTTCAACCCCATATCTGGTTCAATAAATATATGACTGATTATATAATATATTATTAGTTTACAAAATTAAAATAACCTTATAAATATATATATTTTTATATAATTTAAGAAATTAAATTAGTTTTTAATAAAAAAAAAGATAAAATATTAATTAATTATTTTTAAATATATATATATTTAAAAAAAATTTAGCATTTTTTTCTTTCTTTCTTTTTAAAATAAGTTATTGGATAATTCAGATATTATCCGAATTCAGATATTTTAATCGGAATCGGATAAAAATACCATAATTCACTATTTGTCCAATATTTATTTGAATTTGGATTGTCAGATGTGTAAGTAGATTCGAATTCAGATATACTTCTATTCGCTTTGAATTGGCCCTATTAACAGCCCTAACAAAGGACATTGTTGCCAAGTTTCACTCCTTATTGGGAAAAGGGGACTGCTAGCCTTAAGACGCTAGCTTCAACAGATGCTGGCTCTATTCGAGTCATTAATACTTTTCTTGGTAAAGTAGGTGTAATGGGAAAAATTCGTAAAAAGGAGTAAAATGGGAATTCCCCACTTTAACATATTCTAACAACTTAGCCGACATGAGCCCACTTGGGCTATGTGCTGGCTCTCTTGAGTGTTATCTGACAGGTGACCTCATCATGACTACACAAGTCATGATGATTCCAAATGCCTATAAATAAGCAAGAATTACCAGAGAAAGGAAGATGGTGCGGAAGGCAAGAGAGAAAGTAAGAAAAGAGAAAAGAAGAAGATGAAGAAGAAGGAGAACTGAGAGGCTTGAGTCGTTCACACCTCAACCCCAAAGGGCTATGAAGACAGTCACCCACCTATCATCTGCTGAGTACACTTATACTTGAACTCGTGCCTGATGCTGTCAACTGTACCTGAGCTACGTTGTCCCGTTGTCAACTGTACCTGAGTTATGTTGTCCGCTGTCAACTGTACTTGAGCTACGTTGTCTGAGTCTTGTCCGAGCTATGTTGTCTGAACGTTGTCTGAGCTTTGTCCGAGTTACGTTGTCTGAGCCTTGTTTGAGTTACGTTGTCTGAGCTACGTCCTTTGTGCCTCCCGAGCTGAGTCCTTTGTGTCATCCGAGCTACGTCCTTTGTGCCTCCCATGCTACGTCCTTTGTGCCTCCTAAGCTATGTCCTCTACCTCTCCATCGCTCGTCCTCCAAAGCACAACACTAGAGCCCGTTCTCAAGCGCATATGCTCAAACCTCACGATAAATATCTCTACACTATCATGCTCATATACTTATGTCTCACATTGACTTTATCATCGGAGCTTATTTCAGGGTGCACATCCGCCCCCTCAGTTTTATTTGTAGGCGGAGTTTTGTCATCTTCTTTCCACCAAGAAACCAGAGATTGTTGCAGCTACTGATGCGTAACAAGTCCGGGAATTTTCTCCTTCAGTAGGCATAATTTGGAGGATTTGAACCTTAAAGCTTGCTCCTCGTGCTGTTAGCCATACTCATGCTTAGTGGTTTCTAGAGGGGATATCATTCCTAACACCAAGGTAAGATTGCAAGGTATGACGAACTTTGTCATGCGCCCTACTAGTTGGTTTTTTTTCTTTTGCTTTTTTGTAATTGATTGAAGTAACAACTAAAAAAATGTTAGTAATGAAGTGGATCTTGTTATTTCTTATTTTCATAAGATTAAAGGACTGTTGGCTAATATGATTTGAGCAAAGATTAGCGGGCCCATGAGTCCACTACTAAAGTTATCATCGTGTTCCCTTTTGACCCTCATTTAACCAAAGCTAAGCTTAACTAAATTAAAATTAAGGTGCCGTTTCGATAGCTGTTTTTCTATTTTGTTTTTAAGAAAACAGAAAATGACTTTCAATTTTCAAATTTTTTAAGTAGGAAACATGTTTTGCATTGCTGATTGTTACTCGTTTTAAAAAAGAAAAACCAAAAACATATTTGGCAATTATGATGAAATAATTCTAATCCACAGTGGTGGTAGTGGTGGTGGTGGTGGTAGTGATGGTAGTGGGTGGTGATGTGGTTGTGGTGGTAATATTGTGGTGGCACTACAACAAAACTACCGAGTTGTGACGAAAGATTTTCACCACTAATAAGCCGATTTCCGTCACTAATAGCATCAATGGAGGAAAACTTGATCGTCACTATGTCATCGCAGATACGACCGTCACTAATACTATTAGTGACGGAAATCATTGTTGGTCACTAATGCTTAATTTAATTGGTGGATCATAACACCTAAATTATGAGTCACATATCCAGATTTGCTTATGAGCGATCATCGCCATCAATAGTACTAGCTAACTATAATTTGCTCTAATTGGATGACAAATACCAAAAAAAAATTCTAATAATTTTTAATGTCTACCAATATTTTTTTTCTAAAAGCAAGGATAGGTGGGTGTTTTTATGGAAAAAATACAAATACATTTTGAAGCTTCGAAAAGATCTGGTTCAAGAGACATATAAAATTAAGAACCAAGTAAACATTAAATCAAGGTCTGGAAAAATTCCATATGTACTGATATACGGATAGGTAAAAAATCCATCGATAGATGATTGAAAATGGGTTCATATCTTGGACAGTTTAGACTGATTTTTAAGTTATGAACGAAGTGTCGTGCCAGAGTTGCAGACATGAAGAAAAAAATATCTTTTTAAAAGGAAATCACATGGTATGAACAAACAATCTTGAAGTTCCAACATAGGGTACTTTCCAACTGAATTATGCCTAGAACTTTAAAGAACTAGATGGGACCAGGAACCCATGCATCAGTACACTGTTCTAGAATTTGAAGTGAAGAAAATAAGAAGAAGACTAGTAGAGAGGAGAAAACGTGATTTACTTTGGAAGAGGTAGGCGTTCACTTTTTCAAAACGTGAACAATACCAATTTACTACATCTACTACTACTTATACTATAAAGAAATAAGGTGAACAATACCAACTTCCTATATCTACTACTTCTCTATTATTATAATCAGAAAAGTGGGGTTAAAAAGTTGGTTGATTTTTTTTTAATATTCCTAATAAGTCTCAATTCTATGGTATCAAAGAAAAGTTTGTAAGGATATCGATGTAATATCAACTACAACTAACAATAATCGCTCACTATCTCCACGATTCTCTCAAATCCTTATCTTTGTCTTCTCTCATGCTCCCTCCTTAGTCTTTCAACGAAGAGGCACATCTTCTCTACGTTGTAACTACTTTTCAATAGAAAAAGTAAGGACATGTGCCATAAGATAGTTTCAAACCATTATTCTACCTTTTTAAGTTAAAATTTAAAACGAAATTTTTTTAAATTCCCTCACTAGAGTCCCTCTTCCCAATCTCTCTCCCCTTCCCCTGTCTCTCACGTGCATCGCACGTGCCGCCCACTAGTATACCGTAAAGAAATAAAACTTTCTCCCTTTAGTCTCCAAACTCTCATCTCTTCAATCCTATAAGTTTTATTCTCAAGATAACATGTGACTTTTCTCTTTAATTCCCACTGTTCAGGTTTGAGACCCATTATCTGATCCTAAAGCCCTCTTTATCTCCACTATTGTAGTCTTCTCTTATCTCTAACTTTTGTAAGTGGGTTTGGGACCCACTATCTCATCCTAGAGCCCCTCTATCTCCACTATTGTAGAGTCCTCTCTTATCTCCAACTCTTAGGTGTATTAAAATATGTTTAATACTAATGGTTTCTATTAAAATAATAGTTAATTATTATATAAAATTAGTTAATTAATATAAATAATAATGTCTATCAAATAATGATAAGATTTACTAAATATTCTTATAATATATTACTTATTACTTAATATTTAAAAAAATAAATAAATTTTTTTCTAATTTTGGATATTTTTAAATTATTACTGTGCATCGCACTGAGTCTCTACTAGCTACTAGTTTATATATATATGAAAGTGATTACAATCAAGGATGGCAACGAGGCGTGTTTGGACCGGGGTGCCCCCATCCCGACCCCACCCCTAATGGAAAATTTCTACCTCAAACCCGTCCCAAACCCGGGGTGGGGTGGGGTACTTCCGATTCTTAAAACATTTCTTAACCCCCCGTCCCGTTAAGCACTGGATGGGTTGGGACGGGCGGGTCGGGACTGTATTTCATACCTTAAGTATTATAATGTGGTAATTTTATTATTAAAATAATGGTAAAAAAGTGATTTGACATTATAAACGGGGCGGGATGGGCGGTGTAAACACATCCCCAGCCCGAATCCGACTAGGGTTAGCATCTAATTCCTAAACCCACCCCTATCCCGTTTAAAAGCTCTCCAAACCCATCCCAATAAGGACAAGGCGGGGCGGGTAACCCGGTTAGCCCGGCCCGTTGCCATCCCTAATTACAATGGACTAGGAAACGCTCTCAACAGAGAATAGGGAACTTTTCCGAAGAATTAACCATATGAATAGGAAACTCTCCCAAGTAGTTAGCATTAATGAATAGGAAACTCTCTAAAGCTCCCAAATAGTTAACCTTGAATAGAGAATTTTCCCAAAATAGTTAGCATTGAATAGTAAACTCTTCAAAGCAGGTGCGGTCTCTTGGGATACGGTATCTGCTTGAGTCTTACTATTCGCAAAAGATAGCCAATTAGTTACTTGACTTGCAATGTGTGGAGACAGCTGAAGAGTAGAGGGGAATTTGGACTTGGAGTCTCCTTCATCATGAAATCCTATGTTTTAATAATGGATATATTCCAACTAAACAAGTAGTCTACATTGTTGGAGCAAAATTCGAATGAAGTCATCATTTTGCTTTTCTTTGAGTGAATAATGGGATGCAATAGAAGACAAACCCTAAAATCAGTCAAATAAGAAGAAGAAGAGCACCATCACATTTTGCAATGAAATTGAAGAATGAGACTGCCTACCATACCATCTATCTTTGCAATGCATAGAATAAATGGAAACTCCAATTACTTCAAATAAAAATTTCCACACAAAGTCCATGTTGTACCTTTGGGTGATTATGATTAAAAATTAATTAAATAAAATAAATCAATTATTAATTTATTTAATTTTATTATAGCCATTTAAGGCTTTAATGGTAGGAAAAGTTTCAAAGGTTTATTGTCATAATTATTAGTCACTAATGTGACGGATTTAGAATTCCAAAATCCTAAATAGTTTTCTATATATACTATGTATTTTCTCTTCTATTGTGGGAGAGAATATTAGAAAAAGGTTTTCTCTATTATTATATTTACTTATATTTGAGAATTTTTCTTTTGAGAGATTGCTGGGTAAGAAACAAAGTAAGGTGTGCGACTATAAGTTATGCACACTTATAGTCAGTGATAAATTTGTGTGAAGCTGTTGTATCCTGGAGGCATTGTGTCTAGCAACCTAGTGCATCTATGGGAGGCGCGAAATGTCTTAAAGAAAGCGATGTAATCCGCACCTCACTTCACACGAGCTACCAATTTTCTAACTGTTTTTTCAAATGCAGGAATTTCTGGAATAAAGGTTGACGTACTATTCGAATTCTTCAGAAATTGCATTTTATTAGATAGCGATTAGATGTAATTACCCCTATGGGAACAACAGTCCAAAACCTAAAAAAAGGATTCAAGTCGTTAGCATTTCACCCAATTTGATTCAATTAAAAACAAAAACCTAACTCAACACTTGTATCTCTGGCCATAAAAACCTAACTCAACACTTCTTATGTTTTGATTTCTCTTGCATGCCTGTAATTTTTATAAACAAAACAAAACAAAAAAGAAAAGAAAATCAGAGAAGGATGATATGGCACATACCTTATCATCGGAAACTTGAGAGAGGTGATTGCCGGAGAAGAGGGAGGAAGTGCAGCTGCGGCCTCTAATGCCTCTGATCTAGGTGTTTCCTTGCTGCCCGATTGAGCTTTGAGAAATGATGATGGTGGACTCTCCAAGTTAAAGAAAAGGCCTCAGATTCTCTCTGATAGATGCGAGAAAATGGTCTAGGGCAACCACACATTGTGCATCATGTGATGAGAGAAGTCAAATTATTGTCCCCTTGATTTTTGACTTCTTCACACATGTTGCGACACATGGCGATAAAGTGTTGAGAATTAGGGGAAGAGATATCAAGTGGGCAGAAGTCAAACATCAAGGGAGAAAATGAAATGACTTCTCTCCTTTTTGATGTCACATGGCACACAATGTGTAGTTGCCCGAGACCACTTTTCTGGCATCTACCAGAGAGAATCCGGGGCCTAAAGAAAATGAAAAAAATGGAGAAAGAAATATACATAACAAATCCATCAAACTCAATGGAACCAAAATAAAATTGGAAAATAGTTTAACATACCTGGGATATCTATATGCAAACCTAAGGCCAGGGGCGGAGCCAGGAATTTTTCTTTGGGGGGGCCAAATATACGTATTAAAAAAATTATTATTTTGTGAAAAAAGATGCATGCACGAAATATTATAGGGTTGGGGGCATAGCCCCCAAGATTTTTTTTTTTATAAAGCTATTGTAATATATATATATATATATATATATATATATATATATATATATATATATATATATATATATATATATATATATATATAAATCACTATATTTTTTAGTTTCTTATATTATACATATAAAATATTTACAAAATATTTAGGGGCCAAACTTCCCATATAATAAGAAATTACATTCAATGTAATTTGGGAGGCCACTATATATAAAATTTAGATATCATTTTCCTTTTTAAAAAAAGGATAATGCTTCTGAGATTGTCTTAGGGCCAAGACCACCGAGACCATGCTCGGCAGCACAATCTCAGTGGTCTCAGTCCTAAGACGGTCTCAATAGCAAAGCCAAAAATAAAAACATACTTATGTAGGAGATTGAATCACAACCAATTGTGATTGAACTTCGGGAGAGTTCAATTGCACCCACAGGCCAACATGTGTCCCTTTTAACCTCAACTAATTGTGGTTAAGTGTCACTAGCCCTTGGATTCAACAATATAACCTTTGTTTCTAGGAAAAATATTAATTTTTTTAAACTCTAATTAAGAATTTTAACTCTTTAGGTTAATAGTTTTTAATATTTCATATTAAAAACCTAGGTTATATTGTTGAATCCTAATTAATAAATCTTAACCATGGTTAATACGAGTTAAAAGGACAATGTTGGCTTGGGTGCGATTGAACTCGTGGAGAGTTCAATCGCAATTGGTTGTGATCCGATCTCCTAAGTAATGCAAGAGTTCAATCACAACTAGTAAGTGACCCGTGCAATGCATGGGAACATTAGAAAGGAAAATATAAATTTTAAATTTAATTTTCTATATTAAATTAAATTTATCAATTTGAAATACCATAAAGATTAGAGATTTAAAAAAATGAAAATAAATATGATTTTAAAAAATATTTATTACTAATTAATTATGAAAATAATAAATTTAGATTGCCTGAAAACAATTGAAATTATTAAAAATATTTAAAGACTTCAAAGTACCTTAACCAAAATAATGCATGAACATTTATACCAATGGGTTGATGATTACAAGCGGCCTAACTCATGTTCCACAACCCCGCCTTATATACTGTAAATAAAATAAGATAAATTAAATGAGATGTCTAAGAAATAATGTTAAATAAAAAACCTAAACTTCAATCGGGATAGAAGTTCGAACTGGATCCTAGAATCACCCACCCCCCTACTCCCAAAAAAAAGAAATGAATCCCGTACAACACAATATATTGTAAAGAAAATAAGATAAATCAAATGAGATGTCTAAGAAATAATTTTTTTTTTAATGAACTTCAATAGAGATTGAAATTTGAATTGAATCCCAGAAACACCCCCTACTCCCAAACAAAAAGGAACTAAATCCTGTTCAATAACCATTGGACAGAGTAGGGCCTACTGTAATTGTCGCGGACTACATTGAAGGTTCTATTGGTACCAAAGCTAACTCATTTCCTGTTTGATCCATAAACAAAACCGGAGGGCCAATACCCATCAAGTTGTACATCCAGAAGAATCTACATAGGACAGGCACATTAACAGACTAACCACACCACAGAGGCACGACATGAACAAACTGGATAACCGAACAAATTAGATATGAATCTGGAAACTTGAATGCATTAAAAATAATAGACCTTATGAGTAATTTTAAGAAATAAATTTTTCAAAAGAGATTGTTGAGTGCCTTTTGATTAATTAAGTGACCACTAATCGCTCATTATTTGAGTATAGACTCCAGGCTTGTTAGCCACCTAATGTAAAACTGTAGAATCAGGAATACATAATCCTACATTATAACAAAATAACTGAGGGGCATCTAATGTCGGGTTTCTAAAGGTGGAGTAGGGGTGCCTAGTTACCGAATAGAGATGTCCGTTGATTACAATTTGAAGGCTGGAGAGGCCTCTTCATTTCCAAGATGCATAACCCCCAATCGCTCCCCGCCCAAGGTAGAGGGCGCGGTGTGTTAAATTCCAAGGTGTGTAACTGCCAATTGCGACCCTTCCTTCCTAAATGCATCATCAATTATCAATAGTAGGAAACATTCAATACCAAGAAGTATAACCGTCAATTGCACCTTCCCTTTCTAACTGCAATCATCAGTTGAAGTGGCAAAAACCTTCTAAATATGCAAACATACAAGAGTCTAAAGTCTAAACCGATAACAGACATAAGAAGTTTTGGAGAAGAAAAAAAGTGAAAAGCAAAATGTAAGATCACGCATTTTAGGCTTTGGATTGTCTCTGGCGAAGCTAGAAAGGGCTTGTCTTGGGTGTCCATAGAATAGGGGACATGTGGTGGTGAAGTCAAAATCATGGGACCCATGATTTTGACTTTTCCACACATAATAAGACATGTGATGATAAGTGTGTGAGAAAAAGGGGAAAAGATATCAATTGAGGAGAAGTCAATATCATGGGGAGAAAATCAAATGACTTCTCTTTTTATGCCAACTGTCACACAATGTATGGACACCCAAGACCATTTTTTGGCTTCGCCAGAGAAAATCCGAGGCCCGCATGTTAATATGGAAAGCACTATCATTAAAAAAAAAAAATTGGAGAGGTGCTGCCGTTGCTGCCAATAGTGGAGTTGTTGTTGCTGCAAATAGTGGAGTAGTTCTACTACCCTATTGTCCCAAAACAATAAAAGATAAAAGAGAACAAATAAGAAAGCAAACCTTCAAGCGGTTATTGTATACCGATGAGGCCTACTAATTTTGTCAGCTAGGCATTAAAGGTGCTCAGTGACTGGTGTTCTTCAACATCGTAGTCTGCAAGCTGCTGCTGCTGCAAATGGCGGATGTATGTATCTGTTATTCTTTAAAGAGAGTTATATTCTCTGGTTTTTGCTATTCCTGCGACAAAAAAAATTCTGCAACCAAACCCAAACCTTCAAGAGTCGTCCCGGGAAAAAAGATTGAAGAGTTATATCCCCCACACACACCCCATAAAAATCGAGTACGTAGTGGCGTCCCCATCCAAAACTACCAAAATCAGAAGAGTTGCGTCCCCATCCAAAACTACCACAAACAAAAGTGTTCCACCACATATGCCACCCGAGAGAACTTATAGAAAGATGAGACGGATTACCTGATATGAGAGCCCAACATGAGAAGGAAAAAAAAATTGAAGCAGCCTTTACGGAGAGGAGGAGAGACATATTCGTTTGAAAAGGGAGACGTATTGTTTAGGTTTGGGTTCTAAGAGGTGTAATATATAGGGACACATGTTTGGTTCATAGGAAACGTGCTGCTTGGATTGGGTTCTAAAAGGTGTAACATATAGGGAAGCTTTTTTTGGGTTATAAGAGGTGTAACATATAGGGATGTGTCTGTTTGGTTTAAGACACGTGGCACATGACAACCTAAATTACCACGTGTCTCCTCCTTTCCAATTACTACTAATGAAAGTCAAGGCAGGGGAGGTCTACATGGCGATCCGGGAGCGATTGTAGGGGATGAACAACTACGTTTAAAAAGGTCTTCTCTATTCACAACTCTTCACATTCGGCACAACTCTTCAATGGATGAAGGAACTGTTCCAACCATGCCTCTTCTTTCCCTCTCCTTTTTTTATCTATCTTCTTTAAAAATCAACCAATCCAAACAACTATTTGAGGAGAGAGATGCCACCTATTCGCCACACGACTATTTGGAGGGATATGCACCGATTGGAAGTCCCCTTTTCAATGATGGATGTGATGCAGTGGGAGTCTCTCATGTGGGAAGCGACGCGACACAACTATGGACATTTTGATTATGAAGGATGCGGTTGATCGTGGGGACGTGTCTGTTCGATAGGGGAGACACCCCTACCTCCTATTTAAAAACCCCTCACAACATGAATGCATAAAGTGAGATCAGATTCTGGAAAAATCATCTTCATTTGATCAACTATATATAATAAGTGTTGTGGAATAGAATGAAATTATTGGGATTGATTTACAATCAACAAACAAGGACCGGTTAGAGCAGGGACACCAATGAAGAATGGAAGGAAGAGTTGCTAATAGGGTTGATGCGGGATTATTTCTGAGCATGGCGATTGGTTTCATTCGGGGTTCCCATTTGAAGTATAAATAGGTGAAGGTAAGGAAGAAACCATACCATGTATGATCTAGAGTGGAAATTTATTCGCGGTTAAACAGCATGGATAGGGATGCTAAATTGGAACCCATTGTATTTATTATTTCGACATTTTATCCCGTGTTGTTAACTATTTCAGAAAATCTCATACAGGCAAATGTATTTACTATTTTAGACTCCTATGTTTCAAACATCATCCCCTCTTTGCATCCTAAGTTGTACCCGCAGTTTGTATCCCACGTCACATCCCTCATCCTTTAGTTCATTTAAAAAGCCACAATTGATTGTTCCTTTGTAGTATACAATGGTTGCTTCAAGTACTGTGAAGAAATTTGTCATGCTTATTGTTTTTAAAAAAAACTAATATGCGTTTGTTCGGGGTTGTCGTTTGCTGTACTCTAATTTGTTTTTGTATAATACCATGCAACCAGACCATCAAACACTCATGCACATAGGAATACACTGAGTTGAACTCCTAGAAGTGTTCATTTTCATTGATCTAGAATTTTTATTTGCTTGGCCACTCTTTTAGATGACTCTTAGCATCAAGATTTGACAAATCATATGATCTTAAACATTTACCAAGGAGGACCTAAATCGTGGATGTCTAAGCAACAACGTTGTTAATGGTGGCACAGATACGTTCATAAACCAATAAACATGATTTCTAGGCTATTGCCAAAATAAGCTCTTATTCGCCACCATAGTCCACCAAATGAATGATTGTGATTGATGAATAATGGATGCGAGGGGTATGTGATCTATTTCAGCATACATATTTTTTCTTACATATGCTAGAGCTTGAGATGCAATGTAATGAATTGATGGAGTGTTAATGAAGGTGTTGGTGAAGCGTATTGATCCAAGTTTATATTTTTAAGACCCAATGGGTTTTGAGGGTCATGGAAATAATGGTGTATTCTTTACGGACTTTGCTACTGAGACCGCAAAAGGGCCAAGATTGTGCACAGATGCACGGGATTTTGAGTGGGGCCCACATTCACATGGTAGGCCCCATCGAGACCGTGCATCGATCTATGAACGGTCTTGGTGGTCTCGGCCCTTCTGCGGTCTCAAAATCATTTCCCATTCTTTAGGGTATTAGTTGAGTAAGGAATATATTGAACATACAATATACTTCAAAAATGACTAAACTTAGTTTTCTTAAAGGGAGAAGCAATTATTCTGTTGTCAAATATCTTTTATTAGGGTTATCATTATTATTATTTTCATACAATTAATTTTACTTTTATATTTCCGTGCATTGCACGGGCTTCTTGCTAGTAAGAAAATGACATGTGGTATAATATCCTAAAATTCCTCTACAACTGCCACGTGGACCTCCCCGTCACTGGCACTCATGTAGTACTAGAGGTTTACCTAGGGTTAAGGTTTAGCTATAGGTTTACCTAGGGCTTGACTTAGGGTTAAACGTAAGACTATCTAAAGGTTTACCTATGGTTAGAGTTTGGTTCTAGGGTTATGTCCTAAGGTTGAGGGGACTCGGCTAGAAATAACCATGGTTAAAAGACCTTAACCATGGTTAGGCAGAAGTGTAAAAATTTGGTGCTTACATATACAATATATGGCGGCGAATTTTCCTAACCGCCTCCAAATATTCGTCACTATAGGCCATTATTTTGTCTCTAATAATGTGACACAGTAATTTGTTTCGGAATATGACCGTGGGATGTCGAGAAGAGTTACTCGAGAGACATATGGCAAAAGTTAGCTCGATTGGACATATATAGACCGTCCTATTGAAGAAGAGAAGAATAGTCATTTCTATATCCTAGGTAGGTCTAGTGCACCCTAAGGGATTAATATTTTTTCTAAAAACCAAAGCTAGGTGGGTGAACCTAGGATGGGTAAATCTTAACTATAGTTAAGGGGTGTCAAAAGGGACACATGGCGACATCAAGAGTGATAACCGAATTTGTCAAATCTGTTTATCACCGTAGAGGATTTGGTCTCATTCGCCGCCATATAACAATGCAAATATATCTCTTTCAAAAACAGCACATTAAGAGTAAATCATGAGAAAAAAACCGGCCATATATGACCGGCACTCATAAATTGTAATGTACACTTGAATGAGATTAATTATTATTAATACTCAGATTCCTTTTTGACTCTTTAGAAACGACTTGGTCCACGGAAGGTGCCCGCGTCAATTACAATAAAATAGGTTGAATGGTTTAGGGACACATGGCATGTTTTTAGTAAGGGGGCACAGGATCATGCCAAACGGTGTCCAAAAATATTTATTAAATGTTAGCCTATCAGTTAATATTACAAAAAAGAAATCAATTATAAATGTTAATACAATTAATCCGCTTTTCATGCACACTAGTAAGGAGCCCGTGCGATGCATGGTTACACTAATATAAGATGACAAATTAAAATGATAATAATAATAATAATGTAGAAATATCAAATTTCTATAATCTTATGGTGTTTTATGCATGTTGGCCTGTACGGTTATATGCTCTACACTATATAAAAAAAAATAAAAATCTAACCAATGCCTATTCCAATTATCAATAAAAACTAAAGGGAAAAATAGCAAGCCTTCCTAACCCTAAGTGATAGGCCTACGTCTCATAGGAGGGCTTGAAGGCTTCATTTAAACCGTCAAATGACAAAAAAAAATTCTAAAATAAATTTCAGAAACAAAATGCAAAAAATTCATGATCATATATTACGTTTCGGGTATAAATTACAAATTATTAGAAGAAAATAAGTACACGTGAAATCTAAATATTCCATTCATGGAGTGTTAAAAGTGGGTGCAAGAGCTACAAGGTGCATGACACAACATTGCCCATTTATAAGGAGGATTCATAAAGCCAAAATGATGAACAACATTGCCTCCATTGACATGGACTTGAGTCACTTGACCAATTCTTTGTTGACATTTGTTTACTCTGCTAATCAACCGGTTATAATAAATGTCCGCCACTTGTTGTTGTAGACCCAAGAAAATTGACTATCAAGATATAACCCACACTATGACACGCCTTATCCAAGTAAACCTCTCATTCACCATCTCAATCATTATTGAAGATATTCGTGGATTGCATGTGCACTAATCCAGGAAAAACCAAACAGCTAGATGCTAAATAGGAATTAGAATTAGATGCTCACTCACTGGGACCCTGAAAGAAACATGGATACATATGAAAAATGAGTAGTGATAGGCGGACCCATGGATCCCATTTGCTAACCTAAGGCATCCACCTATTGGTGGATGCCCCCCCTCTTAAATGCTCACCAACTGTGGTGGGCCTTTAAGGGGGGGGGGGGGGGGGGGCATCCACTAATAGGTGGATGCCTTAGGTTGGCAAATGGGATCCATGGGTCCGTTAACTATTTTCCTATGAAAATTCACTGTTGAGAATCATAAAATGGATGGGATTGAGACCGAGGTTGTTGAGAGATAAATAGGCATATTTAAGAGACGGAGAGAAGGGTTAAGAGGTGGGGAGACGTTTGAGATCGAGTGACGAATTTAAGAGAGAGAAATAGACTTAGAGAGATAAATAGACTTATTTAAGAGGTATAAATTGAGGGAGGAGACTTTAAGATGACACCCTCTGAAGTTGACATGTGTCCACAACCATCTCTAAGGCTGCCATGTGTCAACTCTTTAAGAGAGAGCTATTGAGGGAGAAAATTGTTTCCACATCCCCTCCCTCCATAAATATGAATACTAATCCTCTCCCTCCATAAAAATGATTACTAATCTTCTTCTAATCACATCTCTATAATAAACCTACACACAGAGGCAACTTGCTCTTATGAGAGATAAATAGGCCTATTTAAGAGAAGGTGAGAAGGGTTAAGAGGTGGAGAGACGTTTGAGAGTGACGAATTTAAGAGAGATAAATAGGCGTATTTAAGAGAGCGAAATAGACATAGAAAGATAAATAGACGTATTTAAGAGGGCTTAAGAGGTATAAATTGAGGGAGGAGAGTTTAAGATGACACCCTTTGAAGTTGACATATGTCCACAATCATCTCTAAGGCTGCCATGTGTCAACCCAACTACTTGGGTTTCAAAGTAAGTAATAATCGGTTGTGATCCGATCTCCTTATGTAATAAAGGATTTTAGTTTTTCTACTATTCTTCTTTTCTTCTACAGTTTTACTGGATGTATTTGCAGTTTGCTAAAACGTGACTCACAACCATTGGAGGGGCCACTATGAAAATAATATTAAAAATTTGGGGGGGCCCCTAGTGTAAAAAAAAAATTTAATTAGTTAAATTGTGGGGACCACTATTGAGTTCTAACTAAACAAGGAATTCCAAACATTTTTGGAGGGCCATGGCCCCCCCTCGTCCCCCCTGGCTCCGCTCCTGCCTAAGGCTGGACCTCATTGGTCCATGCACCGAGGTCCAGCCCCCTCCCTCCCTCCCTCTTAAATGGAATTCATGGTTAGGTTAACTATTTCCCTATTTTGTTTTTGTAGTCAAAATATTTTGATAAAAACGAAAAAAAATATTGTTTAAATATGACGCAGAGAGTTCCCCTTTCAAGTGTAAACATGTTCAGCAGTTATCAAGTTATTTAGAGTAATATTTGCGAAACAACCACTTCATTTTTCTTTAATTACAAGGCCCGTCCATGAAGCCATCAAAGCCCATGTTTTAGGCCCCAAAAAATGAAGGCCCCAAAAAAATAGGATTTGATGACTTTATGAACCTGATTTAGTGAAAAAAATCCCTAAAAAATACCTCAATTTATAGCGAGTCCAATTAAAAAAAAAGCCTCACTTAGGCCTCCAAATGACTTGGCCGGCCCTAACCCTATTTACACTGAATTGGATTGCTACGAGCGGAGTCCCACCTAGGAGTGTCAACTGAAACGGCTAGGTAGACTTGCCCGGAAAAAGCCCAAACTTTGACTAATTATTGAGTCCTAAGAGATAAGTTTGGACACGATGACTAGAAACCGTGTCCAACCTTCCAACACCATGTTCTCAAAGTCAAAACACGCTTTGTTTATGGGTTTTTTAGGTAAATTATTAAAGTAATGTAAGAACATTTCTATATTTTCCTCTTTCATATTTACAGTCCTTATAATTCGCCCATAACTACAAAATTTCTGATGAAACGATACAAGAAGATAGGATCATGGATCTTGTTCTTCTTTCTTTTCTACTCCTTTTAATGTACCATAGCCCCGGGAAAGCCCAAAAAGATCCCCTCAGTTTTAATTGTTCGGGTTCAGAAAACTACACAGAATATAGCCCCTTCCAAACGAACCTCAATCTCCTCCTCTCAAGCTCAATCAATAAAGATGGTTGGGTCTCTGGCTTCTATAACAACACACAAGGAGATGACCCAAACAAAGTCTACGGTCTCTTCCTCTGTAGAGGTGATGTTATTACTTCTCATGGCTGCCAGAATTGCATTAACAATGCAAGCCAGCAGATCGTATCGCGATGTCCGCGACGAAAATCAGCAATGGTATGGTACGACGAGTGCTTCGTCCGCTACTCGGACGAATCTTTCTTCTCCGTCATGACAAGATATCCCTATGTCTTAATGGGGAACACCACGAATGTATTGGAGCCTGATCGCTTCGATAAGATAGTGTTTGATATGTTCACCGAAATTGCTCACCAAACCAGCTTCAATCCGTCTCTCCGGATGTATGAAACCCGACAAGAAAACATTTCCGATTTTCAGAAGCTATATGGCCTTGCTCAGTGCACACAAGATTTATCTAAAGCTGACTGCTTCAGCTGCCTTCAATATGCTATTTCCACATTACAACAGGCATTCTCTGGAAAGGCGGGGGGGAGGCTGCTTGCACCGAGCTGTAATATAAGGTACGAGCTGTTCCCTTTTACCGAAGCAGCACCAGCTCCAACTCTCACCAACGGTTAGTATATCGCATCGGTGAATCCAGTACTTAATTATTTGGATTTTGTTAGTTATGGGTAAAGAAACTCAATATTATTGATAGACTTGAATAGTTTGCGAGGATCAAAAGAGGGTTAAAGTAGATAATTTAATATTTCTATTATAGACGGAAACATCAATCAAATCAAATTTAATATTCTCAATCTAATTAATTCAAATTTAAATCATCTTGTGATGCACTTTATTATCCTACTTCATTCTCTACCAAATGAAATCGACGGATTTCCATTATTGACTCCATTCTCCACTTAGTATTAGGCCTAGTCCTGTCCCCTTAGTCCCATATCGCTTGGGTACGAGACTTTGCTGGGTGTATAAGGGTCCAACAGCCCTCCCCTCCATTAGTCATGCCCTTTTGGAGTATTTTAGTGGGTTTATCCTTGTGGCAACTTAGTGTGTGTGAGTTAGGCGTTGTCCTTTAACCAAAAAAATGTATCAGGTCTTGCCCAGCCTGGCTTAATACTGAGTCAACTCGGTATAGGTTTGGCATCGGATCCAGTTTTTCATCTTTTTGGTTGTATCATGATTGTTACATGTTCTTTTGCACGCTTTATAATAATTAGTGTTGCCAAACGCCCAATTACTTTCTATCTAATACTGGCTTAGTATAGGTTTGTCACGGGACCCATTTTTTTCATTTCTTGCTTGTATCTTGATTGCTACATGTTCTTTTCTCACTTATTGACTACTATTTTAAAGTGGGAAAATTATTGTTTTGCGAGGAAAAGGAATGAAAGTTATAATTGGCACCAGTGTATCAGCATTTCTAGTGGCAGCTCTATCGGTTTCTTGTATCTACTACAAGTGGGAACGAAAAGGAACACAAAAAGGTACGCAACTTCCATTACATTTTCTTTGTGGAAGATGAACTGAGAGTTGGTCTAGCCTCATCACTATCCTTGCATTCTTCAAACCTGAGGGTGGAGGAGCTCGGATAGAGTTGTGGTAGACTGGTAGTCATCTCTTGCTTGCTGGCACAAGAAAAGAGGAGAAGTCAGTGCAAAACCTTAGAAGGCTTAGGGCTATCAATGGGATGAGCCTGTCCAGGCCTTGTTCGGCCAGATTTGATTATTAATTGGACCGGATCTGGCCAGCAAAACCTCTGGAGAGAGAGAGAGGAAATCATGGTATTTTTCAATAAATAAAAAAATAGAGCCCTAGTAGCTCTACTTTTAGGCATTTCCTACTCTCAACACATGTCCTTGCTTTTAGTCAAAACCAACACAGGCCTTAGTTAAATAGGTGTTGGTTTTTGGCTGAAGCGGGAATGCCTCAGAGTAGGGCTAAGCATTCCTCTAAAAATAAAACAATGTTGGCCCGGCCAGGCTGCATTAGAAATTTAGTATAAGGCCCGATGGCCCTAGGTTATATAACTAACTATTTAATTGGCCCAGCCTGGCCCAACCCAATTATTAATTTACCTCAAAATCCGGCCGAGTCCGATATAGGTCGGGCTGGGCTAGGCCACTTGTTTACCTTCCCATTGAGGCATTGACACCCCTAAGCAGGATCACCAAATCATACCACAACTCAGCCTCTCGTTTGTATTGTAGAAAAAGAAACCGGCCAAGAAATTATGTTACTTGATTTGGGAGTAGGAACTAATAGCGACTTCTCAAATGGAAGTTTACAAGGAGGGGATACGGCTCAAGAATTGCCTTTGATACATTTAGATATTGTACAAGCAGCTACAAATAATTTCTCTGATGAAAATAAGCTTGGAAAAGGTGGATTTGGCCCTGTATACAAGGTAATGAGATTCACATTTTTATGAACATTAGAATCCTTGAGTTTCTCCTTGTGGATGCATTTGGCCTTTTCTAATTGTGGTATGTTGCATGGGAGTTTCTTCCAGGGGATACTTGATGGAAAGAAAATTGCAGTGAAGAGGCTCTCAAGAACTTCTGGGCAAGGACTACAAGAGTTTAAGAATGAAATTATATTAATCGCCAGACTACAACATAGGAATCTTGTGAGACTCTTGGGTTGCTGCATAGAGGGGGATGAAAAGCTTCTAATTTATGAATACATGCCCAACAAAGGCCTTGATTATTTCCTCTTTGGTTTGCTCCGATCCTCAAAACATCAAGGTATCTCTTCCTATAAACATAAAATTCCAAAGATAATAACCCGCTTCGCTTTCTTTTCATCATTGCCAGATCGAACTAGGTGCGTAGAACTAGATTGGAAAAGACGGCTTAACATTATCAATGGAATTGCTCGCGGCATTTTGTATCTACACGAGGATTCTCGACTTAGAATCATTCATAGGGACCTTAAAGCTAGCAATGTTTTGCTGGACCATGAAATGAACCCAAAGATATCAGACTTTGGATTGGCCAGGATTTTCGGGGGAAATCAAAGTGAAGCTAGCACTAATAGAATTGTTGGAACATAGTAAGTACATTCCTTTCGGTTTTTCTTGGTAAAAATTTTCTTCTTTAACAATATATCATATCCATATTTAGCATGCATGCACTATGTATAGTAATCTTCTGCATTAAAATGCTTAAGAATGTTTCAGAGGTATAAAATACCAGAGAATTTAGAGTTTGTTGCATCTTCACTTATGGTAGCTATGGCTCATTGAATTAGGATGAGCAACAGCACGGTCTGTTTTCTAAATGTAACGGAAAAGGATCCATGTCAGCCTTGTATTGCATCCGGTCTTGATTTGATAGTAAATAAAGTTTTGTTGGCTGACATGGTACCTTCTCCACCACATTTGGGCAACAACGAGCATTGTTGCTCATCCTTTCTTTGGCTCACTTGACTAAGACTTATAAGGTTGTAAACGCCCCTCTGGAACTCAAAGCGGAGGTGGAGTTTTCTTTTCTTTTCACCACTTAATAATTACAACTAGCTCGGGGGGGGGGGGGGGGGTTAAAGGTTTTCTACCTTTAGAACATTTTATCAAACACTAAGTATGCATTAAAAAAAAATCTGCATCATTCATGCTACTAAGTGTTCAATCCATAGGCAATAAATTTTATCAAAGCAAGCAACCATGAAAGTAAAGCACAAAAGGGATTCAAAATGAGAAGATACACAAGAGACTTACGTGGTTCGGCCACAATATGCGACCTACATCCACGGGAGAACAATGCAAACCATTTTCTTCACTTTCAAGAAAGGCTACAAGCATTCACAAGGTAGAAAATACCTTCAATGTCTTCTCTCTCTCACTTGAGAAAAACCCTCAAGCAAGGTCTTCTTCTCTAGAACAAGATTGAAAGAAACCCTAAAAGAAGAACACTCAATCTCACCCCTTTCTCTCATACATATGCCTAAAGGATACAAGAAACCCCCTTTATATCAAAAGGAGGCATCACAACCATTGATTACAATATAATCCAATGGCCCACAATATAAGAGAGTGAAAAGACTAATTTGACTTCACAAATACATGTAACAGGGGGGGCATCAAACCCATACCCAACCGCATTGTAGGTAGAAAGATGTATTAACCAAGAAGACATGTAACTTTACACTTGGATTATTCATGTGGGTTTTCTTTGAGAAGTATCATTAGTTTTTTTTTTGGTAATGAGACATGAGGTTAGCTAGGCTGCAACCCCAGTTAGAAGTTAATATTTGTTCAAAGTTAAGGGCGGGCCTCTCGGGAATGGAACCCGGAACCTCCTTCCTAAGGAAGGGATACACCTACCACTGGGCTATTCCCAAGTGTGTGAGAAGTATCTTTTGATGATACAATGGCCTACTTGTTTTCTTCTTTTTGTTTTTCTTTGAGATTACCAATTGAAAACATCATCCTCAGTGAAATCTTTGCTAAGATTACCATTCTCAGTTTGCAGTAGCTGAATCAATTTGTTACTTTTTCTGTTAATTTTATTTTGTGTGTGGCAATATGAACATTTAATTTTTTTAATGAAATCTTACATAGGTCAATTGTTTGACTATAAATGTGATATTGCTCATAATGCTGATCTTCTCTTGTCTTCACTGGCTTCTGCATCGAGGGAAAACAATAGGGGGTACTCCTTGTAAAGTAAGGGTCCTGTACAGTCAAGCTTCCAAGACCCTGCACCTATAAAGTGCTGGGTTGGGAGGAGGGTTTTTAAACCTATTCATTACAACTGGATTCTTATTAGCTTAATTTAATGAAAGAGATCATAGGAGCTCTTAGAAATGCCCCGGTGTGAGCATCATATTGAGTGGGATTGCTACTCTTCTTTCAAAGACAAGAGACCAATCTCTTTTTAATTGCAGATCATCTAAACTTATTTGTGATATTCTTTTTCCAAACAGTGGATACATGGCTCCGGAGTATGCTATGCAAGGACAATTTTCAGTGAAGTCGGATGTTTTTAGCTTTGGAGTTATCTTACTAGAGATAATAAGTGGGAAAAAGGCTAATGGCTTCTATAATTCGGAATATGGCGAAAGCCTCCTCAAATTTGTATGTTTTGCAGCCTCTCGATGTTTTCAATGGAGGAAGCTCATAGATTAACACCATTTGAACTTTCATGTAATCACAGGCATGGAGGCTATGGTGTGAAGATAAAGGCTTGGAATTGATGGACCCATTATTGGCGGAGTCATGTGTGATTAGTGACGTGTTGAAATGCATCCATATTGGATTGTTGTGTGTTCAAGAAGATGCTGCAGATAGACCCACCATGTTATCTGTGGTTCTTATGTTGGGAAGCGACGCTACAACAACTCTTCCTAAACCAACACAACCTGCATTTTCTGTGGGTCGTGCAGTCCTAAGAACTAGCCAACCTTCATCAAATACTAAAAATGATTCCATCAATGAGGTAACTCTTACTATTGTCTCACCCCGGTGAGTAAAGGAAATGGTTCAAGCTTCATACTGTACTATCAAAACCCCTTGTGCTATGCACAGTAAGTAAAAGGATGAGTAAAACCACATACCAAAAAAAAAGTAAGACAACATGCAAGAGATACATGAATAATGCAAAAAAAAAAAAACAAAAAAAACAAAAGAGACAGGTATTTGTTAGATAATTTTTTGGAAAATCTGTGTAAATTACATTCAATGTATATAGAATTCCTCTATAACTTCGTATATCCGCGCAAGTCTACGTAAGAATATGGGCTAAAAGCAGGCATTGTCCGTAACCTCCAGCTGCAGCAGATGATTTTTCAGCAATGGCACCAACTTGTCAATTGGATGGCTCAGAAGAGTAAGGGGATCAGCCTTAAGGCCACTGTTCGAAAGGCTGCCTTCAGTGTTGTTATCTATAATATATGGGCTGAAAGGAATCGCCGGCCCTTCAAGAATGAATACTTAGATCCCAATAATCATCTCAAGAAGATTGTGGTTGCTGTAGTTACCAACTTAAATGGGGCTAAGTTACACATATGTGATAATGGCCATACTAGGAAAGTGGTCGAAGATTGGGGTCTTGTTGTTCATTGGAAAGCCTTTCTTGGGTTCCTCCAGACAGTTGTTGTATTCGCTTGAATTCTGATGGCTCCTTCTGGGTGGATCAAGGAGGCTATGGGGTCATATTCGGGATCCTGCAGGTAATGCTTTAGGAGTGGTGGCAAGCCTTAGATCTGGGAATTCAGTCATTTTTTTTGAGGTTTTGGCGATTATGAGGGCTCTTGAAGTGGCCTTGACCAAAGGCTACCTATGGCTTCAGGTTGCTTGGGATTCGAATTGGGCTATCAAGTGTATCTCTAAGGACTGTCTCTGGCCTTGGGATTGTTGTTTTGTTCTTTCTAGAATTTTTGATCTTATTACTCGTTTTGAAAGATTTGAAATCTGTTATACTCCCCGCGAAGCTAATTGCGCAGCAAATTTCCTTTCAAAACCAAGCCACCTCCCTTGGTGAGTCTCTGGTCAGCCCTAAGTTATTCCCGCCCTTGTTAGTTAGGATTGTCTCTAATGATGCATGCGGTTGTAAATATCTTAGGGTATAACTCCCCCTTTTTTTATTATTTATCTGGTTGGGTCCGCCTAACCCTAGCTTTCCAGTTCCAAAAAAAAAAAAAGTCTACGTAAGAAAAATAGTATTAGTTCTTGGTAGTCTTAGTAATATGCAATTTTAGTTACAGGATTGATCTTGATGTTCCTTAGAACACCATTCTTTTTTTTGTGTGGCCCCAAGGGACCTATCCATTACTGGACTACTGTTAAGGTATATCAAACACCGCATGCGCTCTCCGAGACTTGAGCTCGGGTCTGGTCCCGACCTAAGGATAGGAAATGCCAACCGTCTGCGACTCCATTCCTTCCTTAGAACACCATACATACCCTCCCTCTTGAGTGATCTTATTAAAAACTTTGTGTTGGTCTTATGTTGATACATTGTTAAGGACTTTGCTACCGAGACCGTCTAGAGTCGAGACCACTCCAAGACCGTGTCTTAGGTGGGCGTGTAAAAAAAAAGGAAAGGCATGGGATTCGAAACATGAAACACTCGAATCCCGAGCTGAGACACTGTCTCGGAGTGGTCTCGGACCTAAACGGTCTTAGAAGCTTTATCCTAGTGTTTAATAGTCTTAACCAGTGTTTAATAGTCTTAATACATGCTTCCTTCATTTAATATAGAATTTTTTTTTTTTGGTAACCGGGGGTGTCCCAACCCTTCAGGTCAAGACTAAGTCCCAGGGGGTGTGACGAGAGCTCGCAACCCGCCCCACCATGAAAGTCCTGAAAATAGGCGGGACTGGCCCCAAGGAGGAGTGGGAAATGGAATGCTGGACCTCCCGCTTGGCAAAAAGGCCCAGTAACCTATGGTCCACCCCTTTAGGGCTAATTACAAGTGGTGGGGTACTCAATTAACAGGATCCTGGGATTCAAGTCATGGTATTTATCGGTTGGCTCGGTCAGCTCTTCCAGAAGGCTCTTCAAATTCTGACTTCTCACCTACTGCTGCTTGATATGCCTTGAATTTCTTATAGGACAAGGAATGTGATTGCTGTTAGATCGAGAATCCAACGATGCTAAGGTGTCTAGTAGGGGCTACCATTTTAATGCATGTCCGGCTGGACACCTTGACGTCGTTGGATTAATGCCGTTGGATTCTCTATCGGACGGTGGTGTGCTCAATAGCAGGTGCTATGGAGCACATACAAGCACAATTGCTCCACGCTTCCACAAAGCCCGGCCTTTAAACTGCCTTGAACCTTGGTTAAAAAGTTTTAATCTTTGTGGCTAATTGATTAGTCATAACCTAAACCTTCCATTTGATCAAGATAACTTTTGGCTACACAGCAAAACACTTCAATTAACTAAACAAGCTGGGCTTACAAAGCCTACACAGAGACGCATACACACGATCATGTGTTTTATTACCGTTACCATCATCCCTTTCTATCAAAGCACCAAAAGGGTGATTTTTATTGTTATGGACTCCTAGAAGATGGCATCACCCACGGATCTGGCAGTGCTGGGGCCGCATGCCGCACATCTGCGGTAGATTCTCAGCCCTTCGCGCCATCTCTTGCATCTGCTCACCCTCATACTCTCCCTGTTGCTGTTGCACCATTTGCCTAATCGCCTCACATCGACATTGCTCATCCACCATCTGCAATTGTCTGCAACACTGCTGCAGCATATCTTGGTTACTAACACTGCTCAAAAGAAGGCCTCTCTGCCCAGACCTCAAGTACTGCTGGCACTGCCTAAGCTGCTGGCCCCGGATCTGCTCACGACACCTCTGCGACTCGCTCGGGTTGCCTTCTTCAATCTCAGTGGTGGTGACGATGGTTCGATAGATCGAGGCCTCCGATATCGCAATAAACACCACTAGGAGAACTGCTGTGAATATGAGCCTCGCCATTATCCTTCTCTTATCTGAAGCAAAGAAGTGATTGTATTGAGTTTGTGTGAGTTTTTGATGTGCTGGATAGGGTTATTTATAAGGATTTTTAGGGTTTGCATGAGAAGTACGTGGAGAGGAGATGATCAGGTTAGGTATTAGCTGCAGATGGGATGGGTGTGCATGGGAGATGGTTACATCCACGTAGTTTGTAATGCAGATTCTGCCATAAACGGATTTTGTTGGTTTATGGGGATAGCTTTGGAACTACCTATCTTAATTACCTTTGTTTTGTTCCAAACTGTAATTTATTTTTGGTCCGTTAGTCGTGTTTCTGTTTTGCATATAATTTTCAAAATGAGAACATATTTAAGGTGGCGCTGCACCCTAGTGATTATGGTGGTGTCCCAACATCTCCAACCATAGTTACAGCGGATATCCGTCCATAAAACTGGAAGTCAGATTCGGAGTCTATCAAATGGCTTATGGTTTAAAGTAGGGCTGTAAACAGTTGGAGATATTATCCGTATCAAATTCGTATCCGAATCCGTTTAGTCGGATATTTATCTGAATAGATATCTGGCAAAGCGAATTCGGATAGTAAATCACTATCCGTTTATAATCAGATACGGATTCGGATACTGCTACATCCGATCCGATAAATATCTATCCGATTATATAATATATTTTAAATTTATAAAATTAATATTACCTTTAAAATATATTTTTAAATAAAAAATTATATATATTTACATTTTTAAATATTAATTTATATTTTTTTAATGTTTTTTTAAATAATCGGATAATCCGGATACTATCCGAATCCGGATAAAATATCCGGATTCGGATACGGATATCATATTTCACTATCCGCCAGATATTTATCTGGATACGGATATCCAGATATATAATCGGATACGAATTCGGATATACCAATATCCGCTCCGTTTACAACCCTAGTTTAAAGTCTCAACATCATGCAAAATTTTTTAATAAATTACCTATAACTAGGGTTGTCAATTTGGCCCTCTAATGAGAGACCGCCCTGGCTCGCCTCTCCGAGTCCCGTAAAATAAAAGGGCTTTTTTTCTTAGGGCCCTTAAGGCAAGGCCTAATTCTGAAAGGCCCTCTAACTTGAGGGCTAAGCCTGATAAGACCTAAGCTCTGCCCTCTTGGCCCTTACCTTTCTATCTATCTATACTACTATTATAAAACACAGTTAAATCTTTCTATGGTTGCCACATATGTCTTTCTCATTATGCAACATAAGACTCCTCTTTATTTGTGAGGCCACATCATCAAATGGTGGGACCACGATTTCAGTTAATCCTCCATTAAACTATCCTCACCCTATTAATTACTACTAACATGCCTTAGAGAATGTTGTGGACACATGGCTATTTTAGAGGGTCTTCTTAAAGTCCTCTTCTTCTCTCTCTCTTAAAACATATCTCCTTCCTTCCCTCTCTTGAAATTCTCTCCCTTATAACCGATGTATCAACCGTTTCCTTTTCCTTGAGAAACTCCCACAGGCATCTTCCGAGAACAATTAAGGTTTCTTATGAGAAGGTCTCTAGAGTCATGGAGGAATCTATTTATCTATCTATATTTTATACTACTATTATATGCTAGATAGAGTGAAAACTCTCCTCCTTATGTCACCTAAGTTTGCTCTTCATATTTGAAGCCACCTAAGCATACTCTTCATTTGTGAAGCCACCTAAGCAAGATAAAAATGGGACCACTATAGGAAACGTTTATGGCTATAAAGCCAAATAACTACTCCTTCTTGTAACTGTCTTTATATTGATGGAGGGGCGTTTCTCCGGAATGAATAGGGACATCCAACCATTATGAATGAGTCTATATATGGACCAGATCTATACTAATCTTGATGTGGTTATGCAATAACCCCAAGGCATGATCGTGGAGAAAACCATCATTCCAGCGATCACCAGCCTCATGGCATCCAACCCCTTTATCATCTTTCCTCTTCTTCTATGTCCAACAGTGGTATTCTTTCTCATGGGGTTTAATCCCCTTATATAGATCTGTAATAGTAACTCTTCTCCTGAATTACAGCCATGAATTGGAGACATAATGAGAGTTTATGACACACTAATAAGTGTCTTTATACCTACTGTTAGTCATTCATAGAGTAACTGATGGCTCCATGGCCACAAATGCCAACATCTCCCACTTGGCCATGAGAGCCAAAAATGCCGACCATAAGAAACCCCAGTTTCTTCAACAGCTATTCTTCGATCTAATCCCCAGAAGAGCAAACGAAGCAGTCCAGTTATCATGAATTGCTTCATGATAGCAAGCAATACTTCATGGTCTGCGAGAAGGCATGTCGTTACTTGTGCCTTAGTTTGCATGCCATAAAGATAGATTATGAAAGAGATCGTGAAGCCTCCAGAGGAATGCTTTGGCGATAGCCAGATCATTGAGAAAGCCGGAGGCATAGTGATGGCACCCAATTTTGTGCTACACGGTATTTTAAAAAAAAATCTTTATGCCATAACGTCAATGGGATGCTTGAAAGAGGAGGGTCGTGACTATAGATTCACTCAAGGGAATCGGCTTCCAAGATCTCTGATGTCCGATCATAAGCTTGGGCCATACGAAGGGGAGGAACCTCAACAACTAAGGAAAGCAAACCATCGTTTCTGGAGGAAGAAAAGGGCATGGATTTCAGTTTTATGAGGATGAAGATAAGTATTACGAGTTTTGCTATAGTATTGGGCTCATACATGTATAATATGTTAACCTGCTCTCATGCTTCCCTTCTTTGTTTTCTAGGCATTTAAGTGACTGTTTGCATGAGACTAGAAGACAGAAGCCGTATTTGATCGATGACCTTCCAATAGTTAAAGGTGGTAGAAAAAGAAATGTATTGTGGGAGAAATAAAGTCACACACCCACACGTGTTTGTTCCTAATCTGAAAGATCTAGCCAAGCCAAGACATGAGTCATACACAAGCTGTTTTGTGGAGTCAAGATCTGGTTATTATGCAAGGGAAATGTATACCAATCCACCTCAGTTGTCTGACTCGAATAGGCGGAGACGCTGTTGCTGTCCAATCTTTTGCTTCTGGTGTAAAAAGAGAGAGGAGGAAGAGATATCATATGCATGTAGGAGTAGTCTTGCTTGTCGAATGTCGTGTGTGTGAGGATCCGAACCAAGCAATCACGGATATTGCCTTTTGCCTTTGATCTCGTCCAGTGGTTTAGATTTCGATCCGTTTTAGCCGGTTGTCTTCTTAAAGTCGCGACATGTAAAGGTTGAAGAAAACATTAAAAGGAACATTAAGAAGGGAAAGGAAAGTAGCAACGTGTTGCTACCGCTACCACTAGTATACCTTTAGCTTTTGTCCTTTTTCAAAGCCAAGCCAATTTACTTGAGCTAAGCTATTGAGTCAAGTTAGAGCCAAGCTAAGCCGAGTCAAGTAACTACGAAAATGGAGATTCGTGATTGAGTTTTATCTAAGAAAATGGATTTGGTGTAAAAACATACACAAAACAATGCATGTTGTCAACACAATTTTTGTGATTCGTTATACATAAGATATTTAAGATCTTGTTTGAAAATCTTTACTTTTCCAAAGAGAGTAAAATAACTTGCCTTGTTAGAGAAGATTTCCAAAATGCAGTATGATGATATTCTTAGTGGTTTGATACAATGATTTATGCTTTGATATGTGGCATTCCATAAAAAAAGTTATGGTTGTTCACGGGTCCTGGATTCTAGATAAGCATTGTGTCGGAGGATACTATATGAATCCAACGCTGTGTGGGATGATGCCTTGTAATTTTTGCCCAGGATTGAGGTGTTGAATGGTGATGAGGGTCTTCTATTTGTGAAGGCATAACAGATCGAGGAGTTTAAAAGACCCAAAAGGAAAGACTAAAGAAAATCAAAAGGTAAGGATGAAGAAAACCTTGAAAAGGTGAGGACTTGAGAAAGCTCCTAAAGGAAAATATTTATTTAGCACAACATGTGTTGGGAGAAGAAAAAAAAAGGGTAAGGAACTTTTATATGGTGTTAGGTTTATACACTTAAGTGTATGAACTTTGTGCTTGGTGTGAGTGACATATACACCGAATGGGTGTATTAGCTTTGCACGTCAATGGTGTCACGTCTACCTATCCAAATCCAAGCCAAGGCACTATTATCTTGTGCAAGCCAAACCACTGTTTGAAATATCGGTTTGGATATGGTGTAAGCGTACACAGAAGACAATTGTACAATTTTTTTTACGATATTGGATTCTTTATACATCTGATTGGAGATCCATTTGAATCAGTGTGCTCCTTAAGGCATGGGGAAGACGGTAAAAAATGGGTTGCAGTTTCAAAATTCTGGGTGCACATTCGCTTTGGTAATACTATCAATTAACGATCAGATTTTTTTTAACTCAAACTCTTTACGTTATCTGTTAATTAATTGATTTATATATTGCATACTATGTTAGTCATATATTTATTTTATGACTAGATAGAGTACACTAAAGATAATGTGATGAACATGGAATTTATTGTGTACGAGTACCATAGTAAATCACATTGGTTTAAAAGGGCTAGAAAACTTAGCTTGATCCATGTTGATTGATAATTAACAGATATAATTTAGCATGTAGCTAATATACTATCCTTCTAGATATGTATAGAATAGTGGGAGTATATTTATAGAGTTTAGTACTCCTGAATTAAATTATTGTGGCAATTGAATTCAAGTATGATAAATATGATGGAGGAATATATATGATAATAACCTCAAGTTAAAAATATAGGTTCGAAACTATAATATAAAAGAATAATAGTCATATATTTGAAAAGTAAGTGTGATAGTCAAAATTATGAAAGCATAATGTATGTGATGCCTTATTGGTAAGTGGTACAAAGAATCATATATCACTATTAATAGGAATTAAGCATCTTAAACTATATTTCAAGCTTTTAAACTTAAAGTTCTTGGATATACATATGCTAATTTTGTTGAGGACAAGGATGATGAAAATCCACCTCAGGTTTTGTTTTCCTCTTTGGAGGAGTTGTTATTTCTTGGTAAATTAAGAAACAAATATGTAATGCCTATGTACTCAAGAATATGAAGATTGATAAAATCAGCGCGCGAGCTAGTTAACTTGTTTTATGATAATCATCAAATTGCTATGAGACTGAATTTTAAATGGAGTTAATAGCTCTAGAGGCATACATGTAAATTACATTTAAGATATTGTTGATATAAATGTAAATTATTTACATTAAACTGATATAATTGAGAAATTCCTTGATAAGGATAAAGTGCGGAATTATTTTAAAGTTTATTGGCTTTATAGGACTCAAGGACGCCTAAGTCGGTGAATTTCAAAGTACAACCGCAAAGACATGTAAAACTTCATGATGATGTATATGTTCATAATGGGAAATCCACTGATAAATGTGTGTAAAACCTTATGACATATGATATATATTTATATATATCTGTATATTTATTTAATACCTTATTATTTTATCATGAGTGGATAACCATAGAAAGTGTGTAAAATCTCACGAAGGTGTGTATGTTCACAATGGTAAATCCATTGATTAATGGGGTTAAATCTTATGAGATACATAAGTATATTTGATTATTATCTGACCTTGAGATTTTGTCATTACGGGTATATCCGTGTACATTGGGAAAACTTCATGATTGTAGCATGTCGGGCATATCCGTGTACATTAGGAAAACCTCATGAGTGAAACATGATGGACATATCCGTATACATTGAGAAAACCTTAGCATGAAGGGTATATCGGTGTACTTCAGAAAAACCTCATGATTATAGCACGAAGGGCATATATGAAGATGCTATGAGAACCTCATGGCTTGACATATTCATAATGGTTAACTTCTTCAGTTGAGAAGAATTTTATGATTACAAATATTTGGCTCTTATGGCCAAGTGGGAGATGTAGGAAACGTTTATAGCCAAAAGCCAAATAACTGCTCCTTCTAGTAACCATCTTTATATTAATGGAGTGGTGTTTCTCCAAAATGAATAGGGACATCCGACCGTTATGAATGAGTCTATATATGGACCAGATCTATACTGATCTTGATGTGGTTATGCAATAACCCCAAGGCATGGTCGTGGAGAAAACCATCATTCCGACGATCACCAGCCTCACGGCATCCAACCCCTTCATCATCATCTTTCCTCTTCTTCTATCTCCAACAACCACCCCTTTCTTTTTCATTCAATTCCATTCATCTCTCCTCATTCACATTTCCAGAATTTAAAAACTGCTTTTAATATTAAAAAAACTCTAAAAACAGTTTTTTTATTTTAAAAAAAGAAATAATATCTTTTTAAAAAAACCAAAAATGGGTGGGTGAACCCTAGGGGTGGGTGAACCATACCCATGGTTAAGGGGTGTCAAAGGAGACACGTGGTGACCTCTAGGGGTGATAACCGGATTTGCCAAATCTACGGTGATAACGGTTATCACCGTAGAGGATTTGACTCCTTTTTCTAAGTGTTACGGAAAAGGATCCATGTCAGTCCGTTTATTGCATCCGGTCTTGATTGGACAGTAAATACAGTATTGTTGGCTGACATGGTGCCTTCTCCACCACATTTGGGCAACAACGATGTTGCTCATCCTTTCTCTAGCTCACTTGAGTGAGACTTATAAAGTTGTAAACACCCCTCTAGAACTCAATGTGAAGCAAAATTTTATTTTTTTCTAATACCTCTAAGAGGAGGTGGAGTTTTTTTTTTCTTTTCGCCACTTGATAATTACAACTAGCTAGGGGGGCATCAAAGCCATACCCGACTGCAGTGTAGGTACAAAGATGTATTAACCAAGAAGACTTGTAACTTTAATCTTGGATTAATTTTGTGGGTTTTCTAATATCTCTTTTGGGTTTTCTTTGAGAAGTATCATTTGTTAATACAACGGCCTAGTTGTTTTCTTCTTCTTGTTTTTCTTTGAGATTACCAATTAAAAACATCATCCTCAGTGAAATCTTTGCTAAGATTACCATTCTCAGTTTGCAGTAGCTGACTCCATTTGTTTCTTTTTTTGTTAATTTTATTTTGTGTGTGGCAATACTAGCACTTAATTTTTCCATGAAATCTTACATAGGTCGATTGTTTGACTATAAATGTGATATTGCTCATAATGCTGATCTTCTCTTGTCTTCACTAGCCTTCTACAGTGAAGGAAAACAATAGGGGATACTCCTTGTATAGTAAGAGTCCCGTATAGTCAAGCTTCAATTCCAAGATCCTGAGCCTATAAAGTGCTGGGTTGGGAGGAGGGTTTTTAAACCTATTCATTACAACTGGATTCTTATTATCTTAATTTAATGAAAGAGATCATAGGAGCTCTTAAAAATGCCCCGGTGTGATCATCATATTGAGTGGGATTGCTACTTTTCTTTCAAAGACAAGAGACCAATCTCTTTTTAATTGCAGATCATCTAAATTTATTTGTAATATTCTTTTTCTAAACAGTGGATACATGGCTCTAGAGTATGCTATGGAAGGACAATTTTCAGTGAAGTCGGATGTTTTTAGCTTTGGAGTTATCTTACTATAGATAATAAGTGGGAAAGAGGCTAATGGCTTCTATAATTCGGAAAATGGCCAAAGCCTCCTCAAATTTTTATGTTTTGCAGCCTCTCGATGTTTTCAATGGAGGAAGCTCATAGATTAGCACCATTTGAACTTTCATGTAATCACAAGCATGGAGGCTATGGTGTGAAGATAAAGGCTTAGAATTGATGTACCCATTATTGGCGGAGTCATGTGTGATTGGTGACGTATTGAAATTGTTATTTGAGGTACTGCAACTATATAACAAGATGAAAGAAAGTAAAGTATTGGGAACACAAAGATTTAACGTGGTTCGGCTAAGAAGCCTACATCCACAAACTTGATAACCAGATTTCTTATTCATTCACTACTTCTTTGGGTTTCACCCCAGATTTATATAGAGGATACAGACATATTAGAACCGTTATAGTAATGATCTTAGCCCAAGATGATATCAAGGATATTAGCCAAGGAATCTATAGATCTTTCCTTAGTTACAACCCAATCACCAAATATGGAATTCCCAAGAAGGAATGTCCAACACGGTACAGCAAAGCAACCAACACTTCCCCTCAAGTTGAAGCTTAGATATCTATCGAGCCCAACTTGGATAGGATCTGGTGAAACCAAACTTTGGTAACAGCTTTGGTGAAAATATCTGCTAGTTGATCTTCACTTCGAACATAAGGAATATTCACAACCTTCGCTTGAACCTTTTCTCGAACAACATGACAATCAATTTCAATGTGTTTGGTTCTTTCATGGAAAACTGGATTAGCGGCAATATGTATAACAGCTTGATTGTCACAAAACAAATTCATTAGAAGAACCGTCTGAATTCCCATATCTTGAAGGAGAAATCTAAGCCAAACCAACTCACTAGTGGTGGATGCCATGGCTCTGTACTCAGCTTCAGCACTTGATCGAGCTACCACATTTTGTTTTTTACTCTTCCAAGTGACTAAGTTTCCTCCAACTAAAGTACAATAACTCGTTGTTGATCTTCTGTCTGTTGCACTGCCAGCCCAATCAGCATCAGAGAATCCCATTATATTTGTATGTCCATTCTTTTTCATCCAAATCCCCTTACCAGGAGAGGACTTCAGGTATTTCAAAATTCTATTAACAGCTTCCATGTGGGTCGTTCTGGGGGCCTGCATAAATTGGCTCACAAGACTCACAGCATATGTAATGTTCGGCCTTGTAATGGTCAAATAGATTAATTTACCTACAAGTCTTTGGTATCTACCAAGATCTTGAAAAGGTTCTCCATCAGTCATACTCAGTTTGCTATTAAAATCAATGGGAGTATCGACTGGTTTAACTCCCAGTTTTCCAGTTTCTTTTAATAAATCTAGAACATATTTTCTTTGGGAGATAAAGAGACCCTTTTTTGAGTGAGCAACTTCAATCCCAAGAAAATACTTCAATTTTCCAAGATCCTTAATATCAAATTCTCTATGAAGTGACTCCTTTAGTTTCATAATTCCTCCTTCATCATCACCCGTGATGATGATGTCATCAACGTAAATCAATACAATTATTGTACCAGAGGTTTCTCCTCTTTTGACGAACATGGAGGAATCAACAACACTTTTCTTAAACCCTCCTCTCATAAGAGCAGAACTAAGTTTAGCATACCATGCACGAGGCGACTGTTTGAGACCATATAATGCCTTTTTTAGTTTACAAACAAATCCTGTTTGTGATTCTTTAGGATAACCAAGAGGAAGATCCATATAGACTTCTTCTTCAAGGTCTCCATGTAAAAAGACATTTTTTACGTCCATTTGATACAAAGGCCAGTCAGAATTGACTGCAACAGACATGAGGACTCGAATGGTATTCATTTTTACTACAGGAGCAAATGTTTCTTTATAGTCAACTCCATAGGTTTGAGTAAACCCTTTGGCAACTAATCTGGCCTTGTATCTTTCAATAGACCCATTAGTATTATATTTAATTTTATAAATCCACTTACACCCAACAGGTCTTTTTCCTTCGGGCAACTTGACAATCTCTCAGGTATGATTCTTATCAAGAGCTTGAAGTTCCTCCTTCATGGCCTTCCTCCACACAGGCTGGGAATTGGCTTCTTCAAAGTTAGTAGGTTCATGGTTCCTGGAAATAGAGCTCAAGAAAGTAGAAAAACTGAGAGAGATATTTTTATAAGAAACATAATTTTGGATTGGAAAAGACATAGCATGATAAGTAATAAAATCTTGCATTTTAGAGGAAGGTTGAGGTACACGAGTGGACCTGTGCAATGTTTGCTCAGGATGAGTGATTTGTGCAGGTGGGGCCACGGGTTCATTTTCTTGGTGCTCATTATCAGATTCTTCAACTCTAATGGTCTCATTTCCAATCTCATTTTCATGTATCTAATTAGTTCCAGAATTCCCCCCATGCATATTAACAATATCAATAATGGGCAAAATACTATTAGAACACTCCCCCTGAGATCTATTTCCTAGATTTTCTGGAGAAGGCTTTGGAAAATGGCTCAGTTTTAATGAACTGGACATCTCTAGATATCTGTATCTTTTTATCCTTGGGATCGTAGCATTTGTATCCTTTTTTTGTGGTGGAGTAGCCCAGAAAAACACATTTAGTAGTTCGTTTATCCAACTTATCTCGATTTTGCTCAGCAATATGGACAAAGCAGGAGCAACCAAAAACACGTAAGTGTGATAAGTCAACTTTTCTATTCTTTAAGGTTTCAATAGGTGATTTATTTTCAAGAACTTTGCTAGGCAATCTGTTAATTAAGTAGCAGGCAGTTAGGACAGCATGAGACCAAAAAACTTTAAGAACGTGCATTTGAAACATTAGAGATCTCGTTACTTCTAACAAATGTATGTTCTTTCTTTCAGAAATGTCATTCTGTTGAGGTGTTCTAACACAAGTTGTTTGGTGTATGATACCAAGGCTTCGTAGATACTCATTAAAAAGTTTGTTGTCATATTCTCTACCATTATCAGTTCTAAAGATTTTAATTTTGGCATTGAACTGATTTGAGATCATAGTAACAAAATCCTTAAACACTGTTAACACTTCACTTTTCAATTTCAATAGGTAAATCCATGTGGCACGAGATTTGTCATCAATAAAAGTAACGAAGTATCTAAAACCATCAAGTGAGTCAACAGGAGCAGGACCCCACAAATCAGAGTGAATCAATAAAAGGTTCTTCAGATACATTACTAGAGGAATGAAAAGGTAATCTAGTTTGCTTAGAAAATCTACAAGTTTCACAAGCATGAGAATTCAATTCTAAGTATGGCATTAAGCAATTCATGACCTTGTCAGAGGGATGTCCCAACCTGACATGCCATAATTCAGATTCATTGGCCTTTTCACTTCGAGCATTCAATGTCTTATTTTTTTGATTAAGAATATAAAGACCATGAGCCATTCTTCCTTCACCAATCTTCTTCCCAGTGACCCTATCCTGAAAAATCACAGATTTGGGAGAAAAGATAACGTTGCAATTTAAGTTTTGAGTAATTTTATGAATTGATAATAAATTTGAAGGAAAAGATGGAACAAGTAGCACATTAGAATCATTGGACTCAGACAAAAATCTGGTTTGGCCGAGTCCTTGGATAGGAATCAAGGAACCATTGGCAATAGAAGCAGATTGTTTGTTGCTGATATTTTGAATACTTGTCAAGCAATTAAGATTTCCTGTCATATAATCAGTTGCACCGGAGTCGATAGTCCAAGTAAAACAATTAGAAGAGGATAGCATAGCGTAGGACTTACCAGAATCTTGGACTGAAAGGGAGGAAACCTGTGTAGAGGAAGTCGTACCAGCGTTACTCAATTGTTGAAGGAGTTCAGTCAATTTCTCCACAGATATTTGAGTGCTTGTTGATGTGATTTGAGCAGCTGGCCTTTCACTAGTGGATGGTTTCAAATGGGGATGAAGAATCCAACATCTATCTTTCACGTGTCCTATACCATTGCAATGATCACACTTAGGAGAAGGTCTTCCACCACGACCTCTTCCTCTGCCACGAGAACTCCCATAGTTTCTACCTCCTGTATTGGAGGTTCTTCTATAATCACCTTTTTCTTTATGGGCAAGTAGGGCACTATTTTCCAGATTTCCATCATTGGATTTGTTTTCGACGTACATAACTTTCCTCCTGGTTTCTTCTTGTTGTACAGTTGCACAAACATTGCTAAGGGAGGGTAAGTCAGAGTACATTAAAATTTGGCTTCGTAAGTTCTCATACCCAGAATTTAAACTAGCAAGTAGCTGAAAAATCTTATCTTGTTCAACCCGTTTTTGAATAATAGACAACTCAGTAGTAGGTGGACAATAGAGTGCCAACTCATCCCACATACTTTTCATGTTGCCTAAATCTTCCACAAAGGACTTATCTCCCTGTTTCACTTGGGCAATCTCTTGCTTTAACTGAAATATCCGGGATGCATTGTTTTGTTGGCTATACATGGTTTTGATGGAATCCCACATGTCCTTAGCATTTTCAGAGAAACTAAAAATTTGAGCAAGTTTAGGTTCCATAGAGTTCAAGATCCATGACATAACAAGATGATCATTTGATTGTCAGTCTTCAAACTTAGGGTCATCAATGTTGGGGGCTTTTATTTTTCCATTGATATAACCCATTTTTTGCTTTCCGCCTAGGGAAAGAGACACAACTCTTGACCAGGAAAAATAATTCAAGCCATTTAATGGTATAGAGGTGAGTCTCATACCTGGATTTATAACAGGTCCATGAATGATAGCCTTCTCAAAGCTATAAATTTGTTCTGTGAATTCCTCTATTATTGGGACTTCTTTTGTCATTGTGAAAAGCAATACCAGAATCACTACTAGAATAATGACATGAAGATTGCAGAGATCCACTTTCAACAATGGCCAAGCAGTAGAGAAGTTGCTATATTCTATTTGATGAGAAGCACAGTGATGGAGGCAAGAAGACACGAGAATAGATTGTTGTTTTCTTGTTCAAAGACAAGGATCGAACAATGGCGATCTATGAAATACAGAGAGTCAATGATGTGGCTCTGATACCATGTTGTTTGAGGTACTGCAACCATAAAACAAGATGAAAGAAAGTAAAGTATTGGGAACACAAAGATTTAACGTGGTTCGGCTAAGAAGCCTTCATCCACAAACTTGATAACCAGATTTCTTATTCATTCATTACTTCTTCTTTGGGTTTCACCCCAGATTTATATAAAGGATACAGACATATTAGAACCGTTATAGTAATGATCTTAGCCCAAGATTACAACAAAGATATTAGCAAGAATCTATAGATCTTTCCTTGGTTACAACCCAATCACCAAATATGGAATTTCCAATAAGGAATGTCCAACACGGTACAACAAAGCAACCAACAGAAATGCATCCATATTGGATTGTTGTGCATTCAAGAAGATGCTGCAGATAGACCCACCATGCTATCTGTGGTTCTTATGTTGGGAAGCGACGCTACAACAACTCTTCCTAAACCAACACAACCTGCATTTTCTGTGGGTTGTGCAGTCCTAAGAACTAGCCAACCTTCATCAAATACTAAAAACGATTCCCTCAATGAGGTAACTCTTACGATTGTCTCACCCCGGTGAGTAAAGGAAATGTTTCAAGCTTCATACTGTACTATCAAAACCCCTTGTGCAATGCACAGGAAGTAAAAGGATGAGTAAAACCACATGCCAAAATAAAAGTAAGACAACATGCAAGTGATACATGAATAATGCAAAAAAAAAGAAAAGAGACAGGTATTTGTTACATAAATTTTTGGAAAATCTGTGTAAATTACATACAATGTATATAGAATTCCTCTATAACTTCATATATCCGCACAAGTCTACGTAAGAATGGCATTGTCTGTAAACTCCAGCTGCAACAGAGGATTTTTCAGCAATGACACCAACTTGTCAATTGGATGGCTCGGAAGAGTAAGGGGATCAGCCTTAAGGCCATTGTTTGGAGGCAAAAGGTTCACTCTGGTGCTCGCCAGAGTATCCCTCTGGTGACCACTGGATCAATGGACAAAAAAAATGCCAACTCACCATAAGTCAAAAAAAATTTCCCGCCCATTTTGACTTCTTCCCATTTAAAATATTTTCCATTTTTTCCGTCCATTGATCTGGTGCTCACCAGAGGGATACTCTGGCGAGCACCAGAGTAAACCTTTTGCCCTGTTTGGAAGGCTGCCTTCAATGCTGTTACCTATAATATATGGGCTGAAAGGAATCGTCGGGCCTTCAGGAATGAATACTTAGATCCCAATAATCTTCTCAAGAAGATTGTAGATGCTATAGTTACCAAGTTAAATGGGGCTAAGTTACACATATGTGATAATGGCCATGCTAGGAAAGTGGTCGAAGATTGGGGTCTTGTTTATTGGAAAGCTTCTTTAATTAGATGGATTTCTAGGTTCTTGCATATAGTGGTTGTATTCGCTTGAATACTGATGGCTCCTTCCGGGTGGATCAAGGAGGCTATGGTCATATTTCGGGATCCTGCAGGTAAGGATTTAGGAGCGGTGGCAAGCCTTAGATCTGGGAATTCAGTCTTTTTTTTTTTTTTTGAGCTTTTGGCGAATATGAGGGGTCTTGAAGTGGCCTTGACCAAAGGCTACCTATGGATTCAGGTTGCTTCGGATTCGAATTGAGCTATCAAGTGTATCTCTAAGGACTGTCTCTGGCCTTGGGATTGTTGTTTTGTTCTTTCTACAATTCTTGATCTTATTACTCATTTTGAAAGATTAGAAATCTGTTATACTCCCCGCGAAGCTAATCGTGCGGCAGATTTCCTTTCAAAACTAAGCATATCCCTTGGTGAGTCTCTAGTCAGCCCTGAGTTATTCCCGCCCTTGTTAGTTAGGATTGTCACTAATGATGCGCGGGGTTGTAAATATCTTAGGGTATAACTGCCCCTTTTTTTTTTTTAATCTTATGGTATAACTCTTCCAAAAAAAAAAAAGTTTACGTAAGAAAAATAGTATTAATTCTTGGTAGTCTTAGTAATATGCAATTTTAGCTACAGGATTTATCTTGATGTTCCTTAGAACACCATTCGTTTTTTTTGTGTGGCCCCAAGGAACCTATCCATTACTGGACTGCTGCTAAGGTATATCAACCACCGCATGCGCTCTCGGAGACTTGAGCACGGGTCTGGTCCCGACCTAAGGATAGGTAATGCCAGCCGTCTGCAACTCCATTCCTTCCTTAGAACACCATACATATCCTCCCTCTTGAGTGATCTTATTAAAAACTTTGTGGTGGTCTTATCAGGGCCGGCCCAAGCTATTTGGAGGTCTAAAGCGAAAATTCTAAATGAGGCTTTTTTTTTTTTTAATATTATTAAAAAAAAATTAACTATAAATGGGGCCTTTTAAATATTCTAAATGGATCTTTTATTTTTTTTTAATATTCTAAATGAGGTCTTTTTAATATTATTATTATTTTTTTTTAATGGGGCCTAAAGCAAAGGCTTTGATGGCCTAATGGACGGCCGGCCCTGGGTCTTATGGTGATACAATGTTTTGGACTTTGCTACCGAGACCGTCTTAGAGTCAAGACCACTCTAAGAGCGTGTGTCTGTGTCTTAGGTGGGCATGTAAAAAAAAAAGCATGGGATTCGAAACACGAAACACTCGAATCCCGAGCTAAGACACTGTCTCGGAGTGGTCTCGGACCTAAACGGTCTCAGAAGCTTTATCCTAGTGTTTAATAGTCTTAGCCAGTGTTTAATAGTCTTAATACATGCTTCCTTCATTTAATATAGAATTTTTTTTTTTTTGGTAACCGGGGGTGTCCCAACCATTCAGGACTAAGTCCCGGGGGTGTGACGAGAGCCCGCAACCCGCCCCACCGAAAGTCCGGAAAATCGGGCGGGACTGGCCCCAAGGGGGAGTGGGAAATGGAATGCTGGACTTCCCGCTTGGCAAAAAGGCCCAGTAACCTATGGTCCACCCCTTTGGGGCTAATTACAAGTGCTGGGGTACTCAATTAACAAGATCCTGGGATTCAAGTCGTGGTATTTATGGGTTGGCTCGGTCAGCTCTTCCAGAAGGCTCTTCAAATTCTGACTTCTCACCTACTGCTGCTTGATATGCCTTGAATTTCTTATAGGGCAAGGATTGTGATTGCCGTTAGATCGAGAATCCAACGATGCTAAGGTGTCTAAGTAGGAGCTACCATTTTAATGCATGTCCGGCTGGACACCTTGACGTCGTTGGATTAATGCCGTTGGATTCTCTATCGGACAGTGGTGTGCTCAATAGCAGGTGCTATGGAGCACATACAAACACAATTGCTCCACGCTTCCACAAAGCCCAGCCTTTTAACTGCCTTGAACTTTGGTTAAAAAGTTTTAATCTTTGTGGCTAATTGATTAGTCATAACCTAAACCTTCCATTTGATCAAGACAACTTTTGGCTATACAGCAAAACACTTCAATTAACTAAACAAGCTGGGCTTACAAAGCCTACATAGAGACGCATACACACACGATCATGTGTTTTATTACCGTTACCATCATCCCGTTTTATCAAAGCACCAAAAGGGAGATTTTTATTGTTATGGACTCCTAGAAGATGGCATCAACCACGGATCTGGCAGTGCTGGGGCCGCATGCCGCACATCTGCGGTAGATTCTCAGCCTTTCGCTCCATCTCTTGCATCTGCTCACCCTGGTACTCTCCCTGTTGCTGTTGCACCATTTGCCTAATCGCCTCACATCGACATTGCTCATCCACCTGCTGCAATTGTCTACAACACTGCTGCAGCATATCTTGGTTACTAACACTGCTCAAAAGAAGGCCTCTCTGCCCAGACCTCAAGTACTGCTGGCACTGCCTAAGCTGCTGGCCCCGGATCTGCTCACGACACCTCTGCGACTCGCTTGGGTTGCCTTCTTCGATCTCAGTGGTGGTGACGATGGTTCGATAGATCGAGGCCTCCGATATCGCAACAAACACCACTAGGAGAACTGCTGTGAATATGAGCCTCGCCATTATCCTTCTCTTATCTGAAACAAGGAAGTAATTGTATTGAGTTTGTGTGAGTTTTTGAGGTGATGGAGAGGGTTATTTATAGGGATTTTTAGGGTTTGCATGGGAAGTACGTGGAGAGAAGATGATCAGGTTAGGTATTAGCTGCAGATGGGGTGGGAGTGCATGGGAGATGGCTGCATCCACGTAGTTTGTAATGCAGATTCTACCATAAACGGATTTTGTTGGTTTATGGGGATAGCTTTGGAACTATCTTAAACCTTTGTTTTGTTCCAAACTGTAATTTATTTTTGGCCCGTTAGATTTTTTTCTGTTTTGCATATAATTTTCAAAATGAGAACATGTTTAAGGTGGCGCTGCACCCTAGTGATTATGGTGATGTCCCAAAATCTCCAACCATACTTACAGTGGATATCCGTCCATAAAACTGGAAGTCGGATTCGGAGTCTATCAAATGGCTTATGGTTTAAAGTCCCAACATCATGCAGAATTTGAACAAATTACCTATAACTATAACTAGGGCTGTCAATCTGGCCCTCTAATGAGAGGCCACCCTGGCCACAGGGAAGAACCCAGAGAAGAACGCAGACGATTTGTTTCCGGCAGGCAGTTACATAGTGGTTTTTAGACTATTTTTTATCTTCTCCACGTACAGGTGTTTGGGTTCTCTTATTTCTGATCTCTTTTACCCCATCCAACGTCTCCCTACCTCTCCTTAAATCTACCTCCCTTAAATCTCTTCTCCCCACCTCCCTTCCAAACAAGTGATTAACCCATATAGAAATAGAAATTCAACAACGGGAAGGGTACCTTGGTGAATGAAGAGAATCAGATCGAATGAATGTAAGAGGGATAGGGAGGAGATATGGGCGAGTGGACAAATTTGTTGACAGAGGAGAGGAATCATCCGATGATGAATCGACAAGGTTTGTTTATTCTTTTGTTTTTCTCATGAAGATTTCAATTTGTTTGTAATGTTGGTTTCTTTGCAGAACTGGATATTGACGGTGATAGCGCAGACTCCGACCAATATCGTAGTGATCATGTAGGTACTAGGGGAAGAGGGGTGAAACCTTAATTCTCCCTATAAACGACAGCATCCGTGTTACGCTTGATCCTGATCATCTATGCACAACGACAACTGTTGCTGTTAATCCCAGCTTTGATCAAGATCGGATGTGGATCAATGGAAAGGTACACCTACATTCGTAGATATCTATCTTTTCTAGCATAGTGGTGATGCTTTAGTGTTTTATTCATTTCTGGGGTTTCTATTTAGGTTGGTTAGTATAGGAGATTTCCCTATCTGGAGGTAGATACCGGAGCTGTCTTAGGGAATTTGTATTATTGGAAGAAATTGCATGTACACATTGCTTCCGATAACAACTTTCCTACTGCCACTGGACTGGCTTCTTCTGTTGCTGGTTTTGCCTCTAGGTAAGATTGATTGCAAACTTTGTCTTTATTATTCTATATATGATGTTTTCTTATTGATCTGAAATTTATTCTCTCAGCATACCCTGGCAGATGGTTTGTTCTAGATGACAGGGTCCTAAAGTTCAGAGTAATTATGCATGGAAATGGTGTGTTAATTGAGAGTAGTTTTGGAGAAACTTAAGAAATGGGGGGAATGAGAAGTTTGAAAGTGTTGCATATGTTTTATATGTAGTGTTAGTAATGGACTGTTATTTTTTCTGATGGGGAAGAACTCGATCATAGTTTTCATTTATATTTAGTGAAGATATTTTATATAGAGTATGGTGTATGGTAACAGAATGAAAAGTTAGGATACAAAGTAACAAACATACGACAAGAAGATGGATCTCCTCTATTGCAAACACTTGCGTATATAACTATGCAAGGGAAAATTTTATTTGCTTTTACTGGGGCCTATATTTGTTTCTAAATTTTTAGAATATATCTTTGTTCCAATTTTATGGGATGGGCATAGCTGCTTCTTTATCCATTTCTCTGATTTTGCTAATTTTTTCCTTAGAAGAAGATCACACGAAATAACCTTTTAGGTGTGTTCGTTTGGGGGGTAAGTAGGGGGAAGTAAAAGAAAGTGAGAGAAACACCCATTTGCCCCATGTTCGGTTTGCAAGAAAGTTTCACTTTCTAGATAATCAAGATGCTCAATAGTGCTAGATTTTCTTTCACTTACACCCATTTCATATTCCAGCTTTTTGGTGGAATAGTGAGAGAAAGTGAAAAAAGCCCATTATTATTCCAATACTACCCTTTTATCAAAAGGGTTTTGTAAATGTAAACAAGGGGTATATTTGGAAAAAAATATACTTCCTCCCACCACTTTTCTCTAAAACCAAACATACAAGAGAAAACTCACTTTCTCTTTCTTTTCTTTTACTTGACTTTACTTTACTTCACTTTCTTTTCTCCCACCCATTTACCCATCAACCGAACACACCCTTATTGAAATAGTTTTAGTGATTCATTTCAGGGCCTCATGCTTCATTTAGCACATATGAATAAAGACAAATAATATGAAAGAAATAAGAAAACACATAACAAAAACAAATAAGAGAAGAGAATTAGGGACAAAAATTGATTACCTCAATGAAAGAAATCTAATACCCTCCAAAAAAAATCCAATTTTAGACATCCTCAAAATAAGTACGTGCTTCTTATCACATACTTGTCATTATAGTATCCTCACATTTCTATGAATCATAATCTTATTCTTAAAATCTCAACGAAACCATTAATGAAAGGGATAAAGTAGAGAGGCCAATTGCATGAGAAACCTTTGTTAGCCCCAAGATTCCAAAAGCTATATAACTAGACGAATAGAGAAAGAGACAAGTGAAAATGCTTCAAGGCACGATGAGAATCCGCTTTCCTTAAGACGTTATTCACCCCCACTACCGGTTTGCAAACGGGTTTATGGCGAATTGCCTCCAGGATACAATGAAGCACAATATAATACTGTTGTTGATCTACGTCTTGCAATGACTTTCAAGATCAACCTTGAACCCTTGAGCAATTTTTGAATATAATTGAAATCACTTAAATGTTTTAAGAAAAATATTTTCAATTAAGTGACTGCCGTATATTTCTAGTAAAACCAAGGCAACCCAGAATTTATAAACCCCATGCACCTTTCGAAAGAGGTTCTTGCCTCTTCTAAAATATTTTCTTATCCAAAAGGTGCAATGGGTTACCAACAGTTACTTAAAGTTAACTGTCTACAGTTTTAATTTTAAAAATAATAACGGTCAATGAGTAACAGTCAAACGGCTGTTTGTTTGAAATAAAGCAACCAAAGGATACAGTTGTACACTCACGGTCAAAACCGTTTTGTTTGAAAAAACCAATTCAGAGTATTAGGTGCAACATGCTACATTGTACCACATACTAACAAAACCTACCTATTTCAGTTTTACAATGTATAATAGCCACACCTGACGTGGGACTAACTAGGCCCACTTACAGGTATTAGAAAATAGGTTTTGATAAACCCATTATAATACTATATCACTACGAAACACTTTTTATTTTAACTTTGAAAATATCCAACAATCCCCCACTATTTTCAAAATAGTTTATAAAAATATTTATATTAAAACCGGAAAAAACTCATACATAAATATAAGTGTCTTTTGGACTTGAACTTACACTTAGTGTAAATATATCAAAGCTTTATCGAGGTCCAAAGTAGTTGTGGCTTTGAACTAAGTACCCATATGATAAAGCCAGACACATCACACATCACACATACAAGTTTTCAAATGCTCAAAGAGTTTTGTCAAAGCTGGCGCGTTTACAGCCTTTCGCCTATACCCTGATTTCCTCATGAGTCTCTTAGAGACAAAGCCCATGTCTCTGACCAAGAAGCGGCCCCACTTCCTCAACTCACTAGGTGAACCTCCAATGGTACCCCTGTAACTTAAGTACCCCTAACAGAAAATTTATGTTTATAGATTCATTAAGAGTATTGCACTCATCCTTTCTCTTTTCATTATAGGTCCAAGCACTATATTCCTGAGGGTTCCTTAAACTTTATTCCATAGTGCTTATCCAATCACTACTAATGACATACGTACTTTATTCGTTGAACTTAAGTGTTGGGTCACAAGTATTGAGTTGAGTTTCTGTCATAGGTGATTTTAATCAATGAGTTTTAATCTCATCCCTCAATTAGTCTTACTGACTAAATCTCTTGCAAGTCCCTTTGTTAAAGGATTAGCCAAGTTCTGACTTGACCTTATAAAATCAATTGTAATTACTCCATCTCCGAGTAATTGTTTCACATAGCTATGTCTCAGACTAATATGTCTGGATTTCCCATTGTATACTTTGTTATATGCTTTTGAAAGTGTTGCTTCACTATCACAATGTAAAGAAATTGGTTGTATTTAGGCCACATTGGTATTTCTACCAATAAATTTCTCAACCACTCTCCTTCTTTGCCTCCTGCTACCAATGCAATAAACTCTGACTCCATAGTGGAATGAGTTATGCATGTCTGCTTCTTGGAACTCCAAGAGATAGCAGCACCTCTAAGAGTGAATATTCATCCACTCATGGACTTGGATTCTTCTAAATCCGTTATCTAGCTAGCATCACTGTATCTTTCCAATACAGTAGGATACCCACTATAATGCAAACCTAGCATCATAGTTCTTTTTAGATATCTTAAAATTCTAGAAATAGCAATCCAATGTAAATTACTAGGGTTACTAGTATACCTGCTTAATCTTCCTACAGCATACGCAATATCCGGTCTAGTACAATGCATTGCGTAGATCACACTCCCTATTACTTTAGCACACTCCTATTGTGCTACTGCTCTTTCTTTATTATAACACAATTTTATGCTAGAGTCAAAATGGGTGGATACACTTGAATTCTCAAAATGGTTAAATTTTTTAAGAATCTTTTCTATATAATGTGATTGAGTTAAGACTATACCATTGTCATTTCTGATTAATTTAATACCTAAAATCATATCAGCATCACCCAAGTCTTTCATGTTGAAGTTACAAGATAAGAATTCTTTAGCATTAATAACACAATCCATGTCAGTTCCAAAGATAAGTAAATCATCTACATAAAGGCATATAATTACTCCTTTATTTCCAAAAAATTTATTGTAAACACATTTATCTGATTCATGTACTTTAAACCCATTTGATAATATTACTTTATCAAAATTTTCATGCCATTGTTTTGGCGCTTGTTTTAAACTGTATAATGATTTAATTAATTTACATACTTTATTTTCTTGTCCAGACATTACAAATCCTTCAAGTTGTTCCATATAGATTTCTTCATCTAATTCTCCATTTAGAAATACCGTTTTAACATCCATTTGATGTATTTTCAGATGGTATATAGAAGCCAATGCAATTAAGGTTCTTATAGTGGTCATTCTAGCCACAGGTGCATAAGTATCGAAAAAATCGATACCTTCCTTTTGTCTGAATCCTTTGGCTACTAACCTAGCCTTAAATTTTTCTACAGTTCCATCTGTGAACATGGGATTTTTCAACCCACTTTCACAATTATATGTTTTGACTTGAGTCGCCACCTATTCATTCTTAGGGATAGGTCCCGGGTATTTGTTTGTTTGAATAAGGCAAATGGTCTTTACAGAGTTAGGGTAAGCGGTTCGATTAAGTCCTGGGGAAGGTATTAGGCACCACAAGACCTCCGTTTTATAACGGTTACCTACTCCCTAAACTTAAGCCAATTATAATCTCAAAGTTTAATTAAAATGTCCAAAGTTTTTAAGTGAGTGCTAATCCAAGAAAAATAGAAAGCTAGATGGCTAGGGTCGAACCCGAGTTGAGTTGCCTACGTACTCACATGGTAAGATCAGACCGAGCGTAGTTCTGGCATATGAGCCCGTGCCGAGGCTAGGAGGGAGTGTGTGTGCATAGGATGGTCAAAGGGTCTAGCCTAGAAGGCTATGGTTTAGTTGACCGGGGAGGTCAAGTGCACAAGTGTTAAGTCTAACTGCGGTTAGAGGGTATTTATCCATGGTTAGATGAGCTAACCAAAGCTAAGGAGGTCCTACAAGTCTCTTTTTGGTCTTTTTGTATTTTTTATATTTTTTGAGATTTTTGGGGATATTTGAATGTTTTTTATATTTTGGCTATATTTGAATTTTTTGGTGTTTTGAGATTTTAACATGTTTTTGGTATTTTGAGATTTTATCATGTTTTTGAATTTTCATATAGGTAAGGTTTTGACAAACTTAACTAAACTCAAATTTAGTCCAAGAGTTTGGCTAAAAGATTATAGTTTAAGACATAAAGAGGGATGTGCCTTATGAATAGTAAATGGTCTATTACCAACACCTATTTTATTGGATTGATGTTGATAATAGATCAAATACCATTGTCTTTAGTATGAAACATTTTTAAGAATGTCCTCTTTAAGTCCTTATACCATCATTTATCTTAAGTCCTTAAACCATCACCTACCCATTCAACATAGAACATGAAGGAAAAATAAAGAAATGAAAGAAAATGAAAACTCATCTTCTCCCTTTTAAGGTGGTTCATTTACACCATTATTAATGATGTAATGTTGCTCTAAAGAATGTTAGGGAGGGGATGAGCTTTCACAAAAAATTCTAGTAAGAGGACTAGAATCTCAAAAGAAAACAAAATGAAAAAGAGAGGTATAGCTTTAGCTTCCACTCTCTATGGGCCTACCCATATCCACACTTGTGGGTACATAAAAAAGAAAAAAATTTGTACATGGAAAGGAAAAGAAAAAATGAGCATCTCCTTGCCTTTGATATGGGGTCCCTCTACACCATTAGATTGGTGTAGAGAGGCCCAACTATGCTTGAGAAATGAGAGATCAAGAAGAGAGAACCAAATAAAAAAAAAGATAAAAAAGAAGAGAAAATGAAAGAATGAGTGCCTACTCCTCCAAGAATTCTCCTTCAATGCTCCAAGGGGTAGGGTTTTAGAATCCACAAAGGAAGAGAGTTAGTGAAGAACTCTAAGCTTTTAGTCTTAGAATTCTTTCCAAACTCTAAACCTTAGTTTCTTCTCCCTTCTTCAAACTCAAGAGAAACACAAGTGGGTGGAAACCTTCTAGGGGTCTTGAGAGATGGATCTAAGGAGCTAAGGGATTGGTATTTATAGGAAAACTAAGAGGTTGGGTTGTGTCTTTTACATGGGGGATAAAAGGAGCTAGTGGGTAAAGACTTGAGTGTTGTAAGGTGAGTTGATAGATTGAGTGTTGTAAGGAGTGTAAGAGAGTGTAAGAGAGTTGGTGGGTTGAGTGAACTATGAGTTATATGAGTATGGGTTGTAGGATATAGGGTGTAAGAGAGTTGGTGGGTTGAGTGAACTATGAGTTATATAGGTATGGGTTGATGTAAGAGAGTTGGTGGGTTGAGTGAACTATGGGTTATATGGGTATGGGTTGTAGGATATAGGGTAGGTGGATATGGATATGCGGATTAGGTCTTATGGATCATGGGTTATTAGTAGATGGGTCATGTGTTATGATTATTGGACTTTGACTATGACATTTGGGCTTGGGCTATGGAAATAGGCTTTGGCTTAGGCAATTGGGTGATTGGGTATTTGGGCTTGACTACTTGGGTTGGGTAATAAAATTAGGTAATTGGGTTTGATTGAGTTGTCTAGGTATAAGTTTGGTCAAATGGGCTTGAGCCTTGGGTGTACCTAGGGCTTACTAAGGTTAGGCTAGGGCTACCTAGGGTTTGGGTTTAGGACTACCTAGGGTTAAGCTTAGGGTTAACTAGGGTCTTAACTAGGGTTTAGTCCTATGGTTAAAGGTTTACCTAGGGTTTGGAACTAGGGTTGATCTAGGGTTTCGACCATAGCTAAATTAATTAACCACGGTTAAGGGGGTGTAAAAATAGGGTGCTGACACCATCTACTCTTAATTTTCTCTTAAAAATCCATTTACAACCTATGATTTTTGAACCAAGTGATAAATCTACTAATTTCCAAGTTTTATTTTCCATAATAGAGTCTATTTCATCTTTAATGGCTTCTTTCCAAAAAGCCGAATCTTGAGATTTTATGGCTTCTAGAAACGTAGTTGGATCACTTTCGATGTTAAGAATCATCAAAGTTTCACTTTTAGATTTATTCCTACTACCTTCTACTAAGTACAAGTAGAAATCAGATCCAAAGTTATAATTTGGATCTTTCCTAGGTCTCTTACTTCTTTTAGGTTCAATATTTTATTCTTGATTTTTATTTTCAAGAGAGATTATATTTTCGTTTTCATTATTCCTAGGAATAGGACTAGGTTCATCTTTATTTTGGTTCAATCTTGGAATAGTGTTAAATGTATTTTCAAAAAATTCTGCATTCTTTGATTTTAATATGGTATTCCTCTCTAAAGGACCATTAGATTCTACAACTAGAAACCTATATGTTTTGCTATATTGTGCATACCCTAAAAATATGTATTCAATACTTTTATTTCCTAGTTTTGGTCTTTTAGGGTCTGGTAATCTAATAAGGGCTCTACACCCCCACACTTTAAAATATTTAATATTAGGCTTCTTATTCTTCCAAAGTTCATGAGTTACTTTAATTTTCTTATGAGGTATTCTATTTAGAATATGAGTGGCTGTAAGTAGGGCTTCTCCCCACCAACCATAACTTAAGTCTGAATTAGTTAACATAACATTTACCATTTCAACTACGGTCCGGTTTTTCCTTTCTGCCACTCTATTTTGTTGTGGAGTATAAGGAGGTATAGTAAAGTGTATTATACCTTCATGATTACAATAATTTGAAAAAGCATTAGAGAAATATTCACCTCCTCTATCTGACCTTAGTGATTTTACCTTAACCCCTAATTGATTTTCAACTTCAATTTTATATGACTTAAATTTATTCAAGGCTTCATCTTTCTTCTTTAATAAATATACATATGTATGTGGACAAGGATTTTGATCCCCGCACACAGGGGGTATGGGTAATGCCCTGGCGATGGTCGGTTGATTTTAAGTTTAGAGTCGCCACCTATTGATTCGGTAGGGATAAGTCTCAGTCAATGGATAAGGTCTTGGTCTGGTCAGAGTTCTAGGTAAGAGGTTCGGTTAAGCCCGGGGAAGGTGTTAGGCACCCCGGCACTTCCGTCATTCGACGGTTCCTTACTTCCTAGGTTTAAGCCATTTAAGATCAAATTGTTAATCAAATATCATTGATGTAGTTTATACTAACTCAAGAAGGGGAGAGCTAAACTAGGGTCGGGCCCGAATCGGGCTGCCTACGTACTCACATTGGGGTGAGATCAGACCGAGCGTAGTTCTGGCACATGAGCCCGTGCCGAGGCTAAGGGGAGTGTTGTGTGTGCACCAAGGGTGGCTTAGGGTCTAGCCGGGAGGCTAGGGGTGGTTGACCGGGTTGGTCAAGTGCTATGATGTTGGGCCTTGTAGGCCCGGGTGGAGCCCGGTAGGCTTAGGCCCGGTAGGCCGAGAAGGAGTCCGGTGGACTAGGGTTCGGCCTGGTAGGCCTGGATTCAGCCCGGTAGGCCTAGGGTGAAGCCTGGTAGGCTTAGATTGGGCCCGGTAGGCCAAGGTAGAAGCCCGGTAGGCTAAGGGTTAAGCCCGGTAGGCTAAGGGTTAAGCCCGGTAGGCTTGGGTTCGGCCCGGTAGGCCTAGGGTTAAGCCCTGTAGGCTTGGATCGGCCCGGTAGGCCTGGGGTTAAGGTCCAAACTCAGTATTATGGTCCTTAAAAGTTAATTTGTTTATTTCAGGAGTTTTTCCCAGTGGTTAAGGATGCTTAACGGCGGTTAAGGGGAGAGGTCACCATTGTTAAGGACCTTAACCAGGGTTAAATGGCCAAGTGAGACCATTTTTGGGTTTCTCAAATTATTTTGGAATTTTGAATCATTTTTCCGGATTTTCTATGATTAAGGGTCGCTTAACCATGGTTAAAAATCAACCCGGATGGGGTTTTTGACCGTGGTTAAGGGTCCTAACCACAATGAAAAAAATTACAAAAAATATTTTTGGAATCCAGAGAATATTTTGGATTTTTTAATAATTTTTCCAGAATTTTATGAGGTCATGGGCTGCTTAACCATGGTTAAATGTTAACTATGAGTGAGTTTACCCATGGTTAAGGGTCCGGCTGAGGTGAAAATGGGCCCAGGGTCCATGGCAGGGCCTAGACTGGCCTCCCACCCGGTCTGGGCCCCCACAAAGTCCAAAAAGTGTAAAACAACCTCATATTTTATCCAAATTATAACCATGATTAACGCGAGTTCAACCATGGTTAAAGGGTGAATCCCGGAAATCCGAGAATATCAGGGGGTAGCCTGAAGAGTAATGAACAATTTGGGCCTTTGTGGGGCCCAAGGGGAGTTCAGGTGTGGGCCCCACATAGTCCCAAAGTCGCCCAAAAATCACCACATAAAATGATAGATTTCCAAAAAAAAAACAGATTTTTCAACCACTGTTCGTCAGCGATTTAACCATGGTTAGAATACGAGTTAAGAGGTGAAATTGCACAGGGGGATAGCCCGGAGTGTGATGAGTCTAACCATGGCCCTGGTTTCGACCAGGGCCCACTCTAACCATGGTTAGAGTGAGGTTACAGGCAGCAACCCGAATCTGGAATTCAAAAAAATAGATTTCCGACCTCTGGTCGTCAGCGATTAACAATGGTTAGAGTGCAAGTTAAGAGGTGAAATTGCATAGGGGGATAGCCCGGAGTGTGATGAGTCTAACCATGGCCCTGGTTTCGACCAGGGCCCACTCTAACCATGGTTAGAGTGAGGTTATAGGCAGCAATGCGAAACTGTTTTTTTTTTTCCAGATTTTTGAAAAACTTGCTTGGGGGCTGTTTGGCTTGAGGATGAGAGTCTAGGGGGGGTTCCTCATGGATTGAGGACCCCCCAGACCCTCAGGGAGGGCTGCTATGCTATGGGGGTGGCTGTACTCATGGCCACATCTCCAGAAAACACCCCAAAGCCTACTGTTTTTTTTTAAAAAAAACTGAAGTTAAAAAAAAAGAAAACAAAATGGGACCCCTGGAGTGGGACCAGGGGTCCCTTACGATGGGAAGATCAAGCTAAGCAGCAAAGGGGGTGGCCTTATACCCTCTGAAAGTCCGGTGGCAACAGCTGCGCAAGGTGGTGAGCTCGGTAGAGTGGCGAGGTTGTGGTGGCGCTACGACGTCGTGGTGGGCAAAGGAAGGGGTATGAAGGCTAGGATGAGGGGACTGAAGTTGGGCAAGGGTTCAGATGTGGAGGTGAGGATCCGGATCCCCTTTGACAGTGAGGGGAGTTCCCTATTTATAGGGGAGATTGAAGGGGACACACAAGGCAATAGTACCGAGGTTGGTGGAGGGATCCAGAGGTGGAGTGGGAGTCTGCAGCAGGGGAGGGGTGTTGGATGCATGCCTGAAACCGCAGGGGGTGGCGTGCTACAGGTCTGTTCACTCGTCCCCTTGTCAGGGCCGGTGAGCAGTAAGATGTTTTTAAAAAAAAAATTTGTTTCTTAACTTGTTTGGGTTTGGGCTTTAGTTCTATACGGGTATGGGCCAACCCATGTTGGCCCTGCTACATTGGGTTGGCCCAAACAACTCAAACACCTCTTTTTTTCTTTTTTTTTTTTTTAAAAGAAGAAAAAAAAGAAAAAACCTTCTTCAGGTGGGTCCCACCCTAAAAGGCCACGGGCCTTGATTTTTTGATTTTTTTTTTTTTTTTTGTGTTTCTTGGGACTTTGAAATGGGCCTTGAGCCCACGAGGTTTTAGCCTAGGGTTAGACTAGGGCTAAGCTAGGGTTTAGCTAGGGTTCACCTAGGGCTAAGGGACATAGGCTGGGTATTAACTATGGTTAAAGGATTTAACCCTAGTTAACAAGGGGTGTAAAAATTGGGTGCTTACAATGTATATTTAGAAAAATCATCTATAAATGTTATAAAATATCTTTTACCCCCTCTAGTTAGATTTTCATTCATATCACATATATCCGAATGAATTAATTCTAGAAGTTTAGGACTTCTTTATACATTTTTAAAAGGTTTCTTAGTTATCTTAGTTTGCACACAAATTTTACATTTAGAAGTATTATCCATAGAACATCTAAGTATTAGTTCTAATTTCATCATTGATTCCATACTTCTAAAATTTACATGACCTAGTCATCATGCCATAAACAAAAAGAGTCAACAATATAAACAGAAGAAAGATTTTCATTATCAATATTGAGTTTGAACATCCCACTGGCTACATATCCCTTTCCGACAAATATACCATTTTTGGTAATTATTACTTTGTCGGATTCAAAGATCATTCTAAAGCCATGTTTGTTTAGCAAACTGGCTGAAACAAGATTTTTGCGAATTTCTGGTACATACAATACATCAGAAAGAGTGAGATGTTTCCCGGATGTTAATTTAATAACAACCTTTCATCTTCCTATGATTTTAGTGGTTGACGAATTTCCCATAAAAAGTTGTTCATCTTTCACTGGTTCATAGGATTTGAAGATGTTCCTGTCATTAGTGACATGCCTCGTGGCTCCAGTATCGATCTACCAATCTCTATCTTCACCCATCATGTACACTTCAGAAATTACAGTAATCATTTCTTTGGTCACATTCACTTCGGGTTTCTTGAAATTTTGCCCTCTCAATTTCTTGAGTAATCGACATTTCCGCTTGAAATGACCGGGTTTCTTGCAATGAAAACATGTTCCATCACGTTGGACTTTCTTCTTTTTGAATTCTTTCTTGAATTTCTTGAAGGTTCCCATGTTGCCTTTAGGATGTTCAGACTTGCCTTCCACCAAGTGTGCCTTAAGGGTGACTTGCAAAGAATCCTCCTTGTATCGAATTCTAAATTGTTCCTCGATTTGTAAATTCTTTGCAAGTTCATCAATGGACAAATTATCCTTCCAGTGTTTTAGGCTTTTCCGATGATTATTCCAAGATTGAGGTAACTTGTCAATAATAGAACCACTAAGAATGATTCATCCATCTTAGTTCCTTCTTGTTGAAGTTGACCGGCAATATGTTGTAAATCATGAAGTTGATCTAGAATTGGCTTATTGTTAGTCATCTCAAACTCCAAAAATTGGCTAATTAGGAACTTCTTGGTGCCAGCATCATCAGAAATATATTTAGATTTTAGTGCATCCCATACCTCTTTCGCGGTTTCCATCAAATGGTATGCATTGAAAAGTGGATCCGAAAGCACGTTCAAGATATGTCCTTTGCACAAGTAATTACCTTTCTCTCACTTTTTATTTTCTTCTCAACAATAAGTGGCCCAGTCTTAGAAGGTGTAGGCTTTGGAGTTGTTAGCACGTACTCAACGCCAAGGGTGGTGAATAGAAGAAGAACATTTTGTTGTCATCTCTTGAAGTTGCTCCCATTGAACCGATCTAACTTGATGAAATCTTGGTTGATCACTTGAGATTGTGTCATCTTAGTGAAAATAACGTCTTAAAATTGTTAGTCCTAAGATTCCAAAAGCTATATAAATAGACGAATAGAGAAATAAACAAGTGAGAATGCTTCAAGGCACAATGAGAATCCGCTTTCCTTAAGACGTTATTCGCCCCCACTACCGGTTTGCAAACGGGTTTATGGCAAATTGCCTCCAGGATACAATGAAGCACAATATAATACTGTTGTTGATCTACGTCTTGCAATGACGTTCAAGATCATCCCCGAACCCTTGAGCAATTTTTGAATATAATTTAAATCAATTAAATGTTTTCAGAAAAATATTTTCAATTAAGTGACTTCCGTATATTTCTAGTAAAACCAAAGCAACCCAGAATTTATAAACCCCATGCACCTTTTCGGAAGAGGTTCTTGCCTCTTCTAAAATATTTTCTTATCCAAAAGGTGCAATGGGTTACCAACAGTTACTTAAAGTTAACTGTCCACAATTTTAATTTTAAAAATAATAACGGTCAATGAGTAACGGTCAAAAAGCTGTTTGTTTGAAATAGAGCAACCAAAGGATACAGTTGTACACTCGCAGTCAAAACTGTTTTGTTTGAAAAAACCAAATCAAAGTATAAGGTGCAACATGCTACACTGTACCACATGCTAACAAAACCTACCTATTTCAGTTTTACAATGTATAATAGCCACACCTGACGTGGGACTAACTAGCTCACTTTCAGGTATTAGAAAATAGGTTTTGATAAACCCATTACAATACTATATCACTACGAAACATTTTTTATTTTAACTTTGAAAAAATCCAACAACCCTCTTGTCTGTACATAGTTACTTCAACATGTCGAAACCAATGCTGAAGATAGGGAGGTTCTTGCTGTTATTAATTTTATTACGTATCATCAAATGAAAATCTTCAATAAAAAGTAAGAGTTCAAAGACGTATCCCTCCATTTGCATGAGCTATGTCCATCTGATTACACTTGGCTAGAGTCAGATAGAAATTTTATGTCCCAGAGAAGACTCCAAAGTTATTATTCAAGTCAACGGAAGCCCCCATGTAGATTGTGAATACCAAAATCTAAAGCGAATGTGGTCCTTCCGGATGTAGATTGAGAACCAAAATCTGAGAAAGCAAATGGGTGCACATCCAATAACGTATCGTGAAGCCAACCAAATGGCTGGCCTGGTAACAAAATTTACGCATCATGATCAGAACGCTCGAATCCCGAGCTGAGACACTGTCTCAGGGTGGTCTCGGCCCTAGACAGTCTTTGAAGCTTTATCGCAGTGTTTAATAGTCTTAATGCATGCGTTCCTTCATTCATCATAGGACATGTGCACCAGTTGGATTAGTTATAGCCTAAACCTTCAAATTGATCAAGATAATTTTTGGCTATACAGCAAAACACTTCAATTAACTAAACAAGCTGGCCTTACAAAGCCTACACAGAGACGCATACACACACGATCATGTGTTTTATTACCGTTACCATCATCCCTTTCTATCAAAGCACCAAAAGGGAGATTTTTATTGTTATGGACCCCTAGAAGATGGCATCACCATCCTTTAATACGCGAGTCCACGGATCTGGCAGTGCCGGGGCCGCATGCCGCACATCTGCGGTAGATTCTCAGCCTTTCGCTCCATCTCTTGCATCTGCTCACCCTGGTACTCTCCCTGTTGCTGTTGCACCATTTGCCTAATCGCCTCACATCGACATTGCTCATCCACCTGCTGCAATTGTCTGCAACACTGCTGCAGCATATCTTGGTTACCAACACTGCTCAAAACAAGGCCTCTCTGCCCAGACCTCAAGTACTGCTGGCACTGCCTAAGCTGCTGGCCCCGGATCTGCTCACGACACCTCTGCGACTCGCTTGGGTTGCCTTCTTCGATCTCCGTGGTGGTGACGATGGTTCGATAGATCGAAGCCTCCGATATCGCAACGAACACCACTAGGAGAACTGCTGTGAATATGAGCCTCGCCATTATCCTTCTCTTATCTGAAGCAAGGAAGTAATTGTATTGAGTTTGTGTGAGTTTTTGAGGTGATGGAGAGGGTTATTTATAGGGATTTTTAGGGTTTGCATGGGAAGTACGTGGAGAGGAGATGATCAGGTTAGGTATTAGCTGCAGATGGGGTGGGAGTGCATGGGAAATGGCTAAATCCACGAGGTTTGTAATGCAGATTCTGCCATAAACGGATTTTGTTGGCTTATGGGGATAGCTTTGGAACTCTTAATTACCTTTGTTTTATTCTAAACTATATTTTATTTTTGGACCGTTAGAAATATTTCGGTTTTGTATATAACTTTCAAAAAAATGAGAACATATTTAAGGTGGCGTTGCACCCTAGTGATTATGGTGGTGTCCCAACATCTCCAACCATAGTTACAGGGATATCCGTCCATAAAACTGAAAGTCGGGTTCGGAGTCTATCAAACGACTTATGGTTTAAAGTCCCAACATCATGCAGAATTTGAATAAATTACCAATAACTAGGGCTGTCAATCTGGTCCTCTAGTGAGAGGCCGCCCTGGCCCTCCCCTCTGAGTCCCGTAAAATAAATGGCTTTTTTCTTTGGGCTGGGCCTAATTATGAAAAGCCCTCTAACTTGAGGGCTAAGCCTGATAAGACCTAAGCTCTGCCCCTCATGGCCCTCACCTATTTATCTACCTATCTATCTATACTACTACTATAAAATACAGTTAAATCTTTTCATGAATGTCACATATGTCTTTCTCAGCAATGTAAGACTCCTCTTTATTTGTGAGGCCACATCATCTAATGGTGGGACTCACGATTTCAGTTAATCCTCCATTAAACTATCCTCACCCTATTAATTACTACTAATAGGCCTTAGAGAATGTTGTGGACACGTGGCTATTTTAGAGGGTCTTCTTAAAGTCCTCTTCTTCTCTCTCTCTTAAAACATATCTCCTTCCTTCCCTCTCTTGAAAGGGTGCAAATCCTCTCCAGTGATAACCGGATGTGGCACATCCGGTTATCACCCCTAGAGGTCGCCACGTGTCTCCTTTGACACCCCTTAACCATGGGTAAGGTTCACCCACCCCTAGGGTTCACCCACCTATTTTTGGTTTTTTTTTTTAAATATTAATTCTATTTTTAAAATTAAAAAATTATTTTTAATATTAAAAATACTTTAAAAACAGTTTTTTAATTTTAAAAATAGAATTAATATTTTAAAAAAAAACCAAAAATAGGTGGGTGAACCCTAGGGGTGGGTGAACCTTACCCACGGTTAAGGGGTGTCAAAGGAGACACGTGGCGACCTCTAGGGGTGATAACCGGATGTGCCACATCCGGTTATCACTGGAGAGGATTTGGCACCCTCTTGAAATTCTCTCCCTTATAACCAATGTATCAACCATTTCCTTTTCTTTGAGAACACGCATAGGCATCTTCCGAGAACAATTAAGGTTTCTTATGAGAAGGTCTCTAGAGTTATGGAGGAATCTATCTATCTATATTTTATACTACTACTATATGCTAGAGTGAAAACTCTCCTCCTTATGCCACCTAAGTTTACTCTTCATATGTGAAGCCACCTAAGCATACTCTTCATTTGTGAAGTGACCTAAGCAAGATAAAAATGGGACCACCCCTTTCTTTTTCATTCAATTCCATTCATCTATCCTCATTCATGTTTCCAGAATTTAATGGAGGGAGACCCATTAACATGTCTCTCTCTCTTAATAGGTCAATATTTTTGGATTCATTGTTTACAATTAAAAATTGATTTTTACAAGCTTTATAGAAAATTTACGTAGCAGTTACGAAGGGCATAACTCTTTGATTCATCATTTTGGCAGATTTTTTGGGTCATAATCCTTTGGCAGTTACATAGTGGTTTTTAGACTATTTTTTATCTTCTCCATGTACAGGTGTCTCGGTTCTCTTATTTCTGATCTCTTTTACCCCATCCAATGTCTCCCTACCTCTCCTTAAATCTACCTCATTTAAATCTCTTCTCCCCACCTCCCTTCCAAACAAGTGATCAACCCATATAGAAATAGAAATTCGACAACGGGAAGGGTACCTTGGTGAATGAAGAGAATCAGATCGAAATGAATGTAAGAGGAATAGGGAAGAGATATGGGCGAGTGGACAAATTTGTTGACGGCCAATGATGAATCGACAAGGTTTGCTTATTCTTTTGTTTTTCTCATGAAGATTTCAATTTGTTTGTAATGTTGGTTTCTTTGCAGAACTGGATATTGATAGTGATAGCGCAGACTCCGACAAATATCGTAGTGATCAGGTACTGGGGGAAGAGGGATGAAACTCTAATTCTCCCTATAAACGACAGCATCCGTGTTACGCTTGATCCTGATCATCTATCCACAACGACCACTGTTGCTGTTAATCCCAGCTTTGAGCAAGATCGGATGTGGATCAATGGAAAGGTACACCTACATTTGTAGATTTCTATCTTTTATAGCACAGTGGTGATGCTTTAGTGTTGTATTTATTTCTGGCGTTTCTATTTATGTTGGTTAGTATAGGAGATTTCCCTATCTGGAGGTAGACACCCGAGCTGTCTTAGGGAATTTGCATTATTGGGAGAAATTGCATGTGCACATTGCTTCCGATAACAACTTTCCTACTGCCACTGGACTGGCTTCTTCTGTTGCTGGTTTTGCCTCTTGGTAAGATTGATTGCAAACTTTGTCTTTGTTATTCTATATATGATGTTTTCTTATTGATCTGAAATTTATTCTCTCAGCATACACTGGCAGATGGTTTGTTCTAGATGATAGGGTCCTAAAGTTCAGAGTAATTATGCATGGAAATGGTGTGTTAATTGAGAGTAGTTTGGAGAAACTTTAGAAATGGGGGGAAATGAGAAGTTTGAAAGTGTTGAATATGTTTTATATGTAGTGTTAGTAATGGACTGTTATTTTTTCAGATGGGGAAGAACTCGACCATAGTTTTCATTTATATTTAGTCAAGATATTTTATAAAGATGTATTATTCCAGTAGAGTATGGTGTATGGTAACAGAATGAAAAGTTAGGATACAAAGTAACAAACACACGACAAGAAGATGGATCTCCTCTATTGCAAACACTTGCGTATATAACTATGCAAGGGAAAATTTATTTGCTTTTACTGGGGCCTATATTTGTTTCTAAATTTTTAGAATATATCTTTGTTCCAATTTTATAGGATGGACATAGCTGCTTCTTTATCCATTTCTCTGATTTTGCCAAGTTTTTCCTTAGAAGAAGATCACGCGAAATAGCCTTTTATTGAAATAGTTTTAGTGATTCATTTCAGGGCCTCACGCTTCATTTAGCACATATGAATAAAGAAAAATAATATGAAAGAAATAAAAAAAAACACAAAACAAAAACAAATAAGAGAAGAGAATTAGGGACAAAAATTGATTACCTCAATGAAAGAAATCAAATACCCTCAAAAAAAAATCCAATTTTAGAAATCCTCAAAATAAGTACGTGCTTCTCATCACATATTTGTCATTATAGTATCCTCACATTTCTATGAATCATAATCCTATTCTTAAAATCTCAACGAAACCATTAATGAAAGGGATAAAGTAGAGAGGCCAATTGCATGAGAAACCCTTGTTAGTCCCAAGATTCCAAAAGCTATATAAATAGATGATAGATGAATAGAGAAAGAGACAAGTGAGAATGCTTCAAGGCACGACGAGAATCCGCTTTCCTTAAGACGTTATTCGCCCCCACTACCGGTTTGCAAATGGGTTTATGGTGAATTGCCTCCAGGATACAATGAAGCACAATATAATACTGTTGTTGATCTACGTCTTGCAATGACGTTCAAGATCAACCCCGAACCCTTGAGCAATTTTTGAATATAATTGAAATCACTTAAATGTTTTAAGAAAAATATTTTCAATTAAGTGACTGCCGTATATTTCTAGTAAAACCAAGGCAACCCAGAATTTATAAACCCCATGTACCTTTTCCGAGGAGGTTCTTGCCTCTTCTAAAATATTTTCTTATCCACAAGTTGCGAACTCGGATGGGCAACTGCGCTGTTGCCCATATGTTTCTTATAAAATGAGGACCCACCTACTGTTTACATGGGAATCATCAAATGATAAAAATGGGGCCCATTTTACAAGACACATATGGGCAACAGCGAGCGCTGTTGCCCATCCGAACTCATAAGGTGCAATGGGTTACCAACAGTTACTTAAAGTTAACTGTTTACAGTTTTAATTTTGAAAATTACAACGGTCAATGAGTAACGGTCAAAAGGCTGTTTGTTTGAAATAGAGCAACCAAATGATACAGTTATACACTCACGGTCAAAACTGTTTTGTTTGAAAAAACCAAATCTGAGTATTAGGTGCAGCATGCTACACTGTACCACATACTAACAAAACCTACCTATTTCAGTTTTACGATGTATAATAGCCACACCTGACGTGGGACTAACTAGGCCACTTACAGGTATTAGAAAATAGGTTTTGATAAACCTATTATAATACTATATCAATACGAAACACTTTTTATTTTAACTTTGAAAATTGCTACTGAGACCGTGTTAGGGCCGAGACCACTGAGACCTCGAGCCCCAACACGGGATCTCAAGTGGAGCCCATCTTCACATGGTGGCCCCGCTTGAGATCCCGTGTTGGGGCACGAGGTCTCGGTGGTCTCGGCCCTAACACGGTCTCAGTAGCATTTCCCTTTGAAAATATCCCACAACCCGGTTGTCTGTACATAGTTACTTCAACATGTTGAAACCAATGCTGAAGATAGGGAGGTTCTTGCTGTTATTAATTTTATTATGTATCATCCACTACAAGAAATGAGGGTAATAGCAACAGAAAAATAGCCACGGTATTTGATTCCGTAAGTGAAGGAACCTTTTCCCACAGATTTTTTTTTCGTGCCTATATAGTTATAAAAAATAATTTTAGTAATTGGGAAAAATAATTAGCCACGGTTACTTAACCATTACTATTAATTTTTAATAGATACTCACGGAAATATTCCGTTGGTATAAGTTTTTATATTAGCCACGGTATCATTACCGTTGGGAAAAATAATTAGCCACGGATACTTAACCATTATTATTAATTTTTAATAGATACTCGCGGAAAATTTTCCGTTGGTATAAGTTCTTATAATAGCCACGGTATCAATACCATGGTAAATCATTATATTCATATTCGTATTCGTATTCATATCCACCACGTTCCTCTGCATGATCACCATCCCGCCCTAATCTCCCGCCCCATTTTTCCCCCCTCTCCGTCATCCCCATCCCGCCCTAATCTCCCGCCTCATTTTTCCCTCTGCCTTGCCCTCGCCTCTCCGTGCCATCGCCGTGTTCTTTTCATTGCCATCGCCGTCGCCGACGCCAAAGCCAACGCCGTAAGTCCTCTCTCTCCCGATCTTTCTCTCTCTGTCTCACTCTCTCTCTCTCTCTTCCGTAACCCCTCTCTCTCTCTAAGTCTCTCTTTCCTTCTCTCTATGTCTCTCTCTCTCTCTCTCTCTCTCTCTCTAAGTCTCTATTAGGTTTTTGCCTAGCTCTGTGTGTTTACCTGTGTGAATGTTTCTGGGTTTTTCCTTCATTTTTTTTTCCTGTCATGCTATTCTCATGTATTATTTATAGCTCTGCAGAGTAGTTTTTTGTTTTTATTTAGCTCTGATTTGGGTTTCTTCACATGAAACTCTTGATGTGTTTGTTTTAGGTTTTTCTGAAATATTGATCTATTTATCCAATAAACCCTTATAGAAAAAACAATTTGTTTTAGGTTATTCTGATTTTTGTTTCTTTGCATGGGCATGCACATATGTCTAGGCCCGAATTTGTGGTGGGGTTTCAAATGGCTACATTGTTCTTAATGTTTCATGAGAATTAAAGCGTGGGGTGGTGTGGCCATGCATAGATTGGCAAGGTGACCTATGGACATTGTTCATTTGGACAGAAAGATAGTTTATTGGATCTAGATTAACATAGACTAATGTTAAATAATTAATAATACAAGGAATTTATAGGATAATTGTTATGCCAAGGGAGACCATTTTTAATCTTGGTTGTCTCATTAATCAGTACTGGTGGGAATTTGTATTTCTCAACTAGCTAAACAAATTGAACTCATTATAGACGTCCTTAAATCATTGTGTTTATATGGAGGTGATATGATGCCTTCCCAAATCTTATGAAAATTCGTTCGGCTGGATCAGGGTTTGGGTCAGACTGCCTTAAACTAGACCAATTAGAATCCCAGTCCCCTTTGTATTGACCTCAATTGAGCCACCTGTTAGACTAACATAGACTGATGTTAATTTTACCCGATGCAATTTTATTTCATTTGCTTCTTCTTGGTTACTATTGATTCATGTTTGATTTCTTAGTACTGTGTTCTAGGCTTCTAGCTGTTAATTTTGATGCTCATTGTTACAGAATACTTGAAAATGTTTGATTATTTATTTATCTTATGGAAGAAGCAGGCTTAACGAATCTTAGAAAGTGGAAGAGAAGCATCTTTCTTTATCTCCATGAAGGCTTTCAATCCTAAACGAACTTTGACTCTTTAATATATGTACATCACCTTTTATTTTGATGTGTTGAAATTTATTCACAATTAGTGCAAAACTACAATAAAATTATCCTTACTGCTGCCTTCATTTTCCAATGGATGGCATCCTATTAATATGAATATTCAAAAATTTTAAGCACCTATATAATAGGAGAGCAGTCTCTAATGTTATGGTCCAACTGAGTTTTCATTTGCATTCCTAAACTTAGAACTGAAAGTGTAAGCAGCCAAAAAGCATAAAATTTAACTCAATAATTTTACAGTATACTAAATAGGACCTTAGAAATAACAAATTTCGTTATTTACTACTTGCTAATACCATACTTGTATAACATTAATCTGTTATGCTGAATGGTTAACTTCTTCTGAAAGAAATTCCCTGTATAACTTATCCTATTTGATGATATGGTCAAATTTGAGAAGTACATTAGATTGAATTTAGTAAATATTCTATTATTTATTGACAAGTTTCTTACTATCAGGACAGGTTTTTTACTATCAGGTCTGTAGAGGAGTATATTTAGTAAGTAATCAATTCTAAATTTATGAAGACAAGTATGTTATCTGCTACAAGGTGACCTATGGACATTGTTCTTAATGTTTCATTAGAGTTTTTATCAAGGTATGGCCCACAGATTCAATGTTTCCGATCGCTGACTTGGCAGACAAATGTATCATTGGAGGGGTAGGGCCCATTTAGTGTTGCTTATGTTATTTTGTAGAAAATTTCTTTTTGTTTACTGAAAATGATTTTTTATAAATGGGTATTAAGTGTGGAATTTTATTCCAAAAGCCCTAATTTGGAGGAATGTCTGCTGCTAAAGCTCCCCCAAAAGTATTATCTTAGATTGCCGACTAATTTATGCTTGCAAATGATCTATTATCACAAATTAATTCTGTTCTTGGTTAAAGATGAGGTAGTTAGAATATTAATGAAATGTTATTTTCGAAAAATTGGAGTTTCAGTATATTGCTTCTATTTCATGACACTTTTACTAAATATTTTTTATTCCTTAATTAACATTAACTTGTTTGGGCATTTCAATGGGTCTGTAATGGACTTGACATTATTTTATTTACCATCCAGTGAACCATAAGTTATGTAATTGTACTAACCACAGGTAGTTTGTTACCATCATTAGAAGAAGGTGTTAGGCGTACCTAACATCTTCCTCTATTCATTTAAGATTCATGTGCATGCATTTATTGAAACCTTAGATCTCCCATTCAAGAATCACTGTGTGACAAGCATTTACTCTTGCATGCAATTGATTCTTGAATTGTCCGTGTGGACAGTTTGGGAATGCATAATCCCCAGTACAGTCGATTGCTTGTGTCAGTGTAATCCATATTGATGAAATTTTTGGCAGTGCTTCAGATTGCTCTTTGGGTACATATTTAGACAATTAAAGTGGCATGTTCCCCACTTGTCTAAATCGTGTACCCGGAGAGCCATGGGGAAATGCTGCCGAAATTTCTTCTTCAAAATGGATAAAATGACTAGAGCGTTTCACTCTTGGGGATTATGTATTTCTAGATGGGATAGGTTAACCTCACCTGTTACATTATAATCATAATGGTATGTCACATGCATTTCATTATTGTCTTATGTTCTATTTCAGTGTCCTTATATCTTCTATTCTTCAGGAATCCATTATGGATAAGACTTGGGTCAGTTTAAACAGGCTGAGCCCTATATATGAAGCGGGTGTCGAACGATTCTTAGACTTTGCATTCGACCATTCAGCATACAATGGAAAGATTAAATGCCCATGTAAGCAATGTTCAAACATTTTTTCAAGATATCGACCACAAGTAAAAGAACATTTGATTGTTGATGGATTTTTAAAGGGGTATGCCAACAATGTTTGGATTTTTCACGGGGAATTACCACACAGAACGGGCCCAACAGTTGAAGATGAACTACCTGAAGATGATGATATGTACGAAATGTTGCACGGGGCATTTGGAGTTACAGATGACATTGGTGGGACCAGTGAATCAAGAGAAGGGCCTAATGTGGAAGCTGAGAGATTTTTTAGGTTGGTGAAGGATGCCGAGCAACAACTATACCCGAATTGTACTAAATTCAGTAAACTTTCCTTCATTGTTAGACTATTTCATATAAAATGTCTGAATGGCTAGAGCGACAAATCGTTTACCATGCTGCTGGAGCTACTCAAGGAGGCACTACCCGATGGTGAAACATTGCCTAACTCTTTCTATCACACAAAAAAAATTATTGGGGAATTAGGGCTTGGGTACAATAAGATTGATGCATGCCCTAATGATTGCATGTTGTATTGGAAGCAATCTGTCAACGATAGTGTATGTTCGATGTGTGGGACTTCAAGGTGGAAGCATAGCGGAGAAATGGTAGAGCCATCATCTTCCAAGGATCGTAGAATACCTGCCAAGATATTGCGTCATTTTCCCTTGAAGCCTAGACTTCAAAGGTTGTTCATGTCTGACAAGACAGCTTCATTCATGCGATGGCATGCAGAGGGTCGCACCAAAGATGGGTGGTTACGGCATCCCGCCGACACCCCAGCCTGGGAACATCTCGATGGAAAATATCCAGACTTTGCTGCGGAACCTCGTAACGTCAGACTTGGGCTTGCTAGCGATGGTTTCAATCCTTTTGGTACAATGAGTATTGCCCATAGCACATGGCCTGTTGTCCTGATGCCATACAACTTCCCACCCTGGATGTGCATGAAACAACCCTATTTCCTGATGTCTCTACTAATTCCCGGTCCTCGTGCGCCTGGGAATGACATTGATGTATATTTGCAACCATTGATAGATGAGTTGAAAGAGTTGTGGTTGGATGGTTTAGACACTTATGATGCTTCTAGTGGTTTGAATTTTCAAATGCGTGCTGCGTTGATATAGACAATAAATGACTTTCCTGCGTATGCAAACCTCTCAGGATGGAGCACCAAGGGTCGTTACGCTTGTCCGCATTGCAATCATAACACTTGTAGTAAATATTTGAAACATGGCAGAAAGTTTTGTTACATGGGCCATCGTCGCTTTTTGGAAGCCAACCATAGATTTCGTCGCGAGAAAAAATCATTTGATGGAGAAGCAGAATTGAGTCCCGCTCCTATCTCGTTGTCCGGGACCGAGCTGTTAGAACAATTGTCTGGTCTCAACATCTCCTTTGGAAAGCACACGACGAGGAGTTCTGTAAAGAAGCGAAAAATTGATAACAATCACAACATTGGGTGGAAGAAAAAGAGTATTTTCTTCAATTTACCATACTGGGAGTACCTTCTAATCCGACACAACCTAGATGTAATGCATATTGAAAAGAATGTCTGTGACAGCCTTGTCGGTACATTATTGAATATTGAAGGTAAAACAAAAGACAACTTAAAGGCACGTCTTGATCTCAAACATATGGGTATTAGATCGGCGCTTCACCCTTATGCAGTTGGACAGAAAACATATTTGCCTCCCGCGTGCTTTTCATTGTCTCAGGAAGAGAAAAATATTTTCTGTACTGTACTGTCCAACGTTAAAGTGCCAGATGGTTATGCAGCAAATATATCACGTTGTGTGAATATGAAGGAGCGAAAAATATCTGGTTTGAAGAGTCACGATTGCCACATTTTGATGCAACAATTACTACCACTAGCTGTGCGCAAATGCCTCCCAAAAAACATCAGCATTGCATTGAATGAGTTCAGCTCATTCTTCAGGGAAATATGCTCCAAAGTTAATAAAGTACAAGACCTCCATAAACTGGAAAGTCGTTTTCCCATGACATTGTGTCATCTCGAAAGAATTTTCCCCCCGGCATTCTTCGATATCATGATTCATTTGACCATCCATCTGGCAAGCGAGGCTAGAATTGCAGGCCCTGTATAATACCGATGGATGTATCCCATCGAGAGGTGAGTGACAATGCTTTCCTAAATGATGAATTATGTTTTGTGAATTATGAGTTTGTTTTTATTATCAACTAACTTCAATTACATAGGTACCTATTTACATTAAAATCATATGTCCGTAATAAAAGTCGGCCTGAGGGTTCAATTGCAGAGGGATATCTTGCCGAGGAATGCCTTATTTTTTATTCAAGGTATTTGCACGATGTTGAGACAAAGGTTAGTCGACCTCCAAGGAATTATGACCACAATACCCTTGCAAAATATCAAGGATTATCCATTTTTTCAAGGCCCGGCCATGCGATAGGAAAAGAGGAGATTGTAACTCTATCTAATGAATCACGTGCGCAAATGCATCGTTATGTCCTCTTCAATTTTCCTGAAATAGCCCCATTCATCGCGTAAGACATGTTTGTTATCCCTATATGTAACTTGAATTTAAATTCTACATTTTGTTCCATTATTACGACTTTATGAGTTGTGTCATTGCATTGTAGAAAACACTTAATTGTAATTGCTGGGCGCTATCACCACGAGAGACAATTAGACCAAGAACAGATTCACAATAGGGAATTTCCTGCTTGGTTTGCTGCAAATGTAAGTTATACGCTTCAAGAAAGGCACATGCAAATATTCTGATAGTTTTTTATGATGAGGCTTAAAATTTTGACTATTTTATAGGCTGAGTTGTTGCGTCAAGGAATGGAGGCCCACGTAAGTGATGATGTTAAATGGCTGGCACGGGGTCCGTCGAAAATTGCGAGACAGTTCAAGAGGTTTGGCATCAATGGCTTTCGATTTTGCACAAAAGCCGTTGATCGTAAAAGGAAAACACAAAATAGCGGAGTCTTTCTTACTGCAACGACGACCAATTTCGAATATGTGAAGGACACGTCTCCGGTTACGAGCGACGTTACTTATTATGGAGTTCTACAAGATGTCATAGAAATTGACTATTATGAAGCTAGGAGGGTCGTCTTATTCAAATGTGATTGGATTGATAGTAGGGGTATAAAGCAAGATGATCTTCAATTCACGCTTGTAAATTTTAAACGAATCTTAAACACTGAAGACAATTTTGTGCTCGCTTCTCAAGCAATGCAAGTATTTTATGTGGAAGATCCCGTTAAAAAGGACTGGCATGTTGCTATTAGGATAAAGCCCAGGGACTTCTTTGACATGCAAGACAAAGGAGCTGAGGAAATTGTGGACACATGCCCTGAAACAATTCCAAACAACGTTGAATGTTTGGAAGTGACTGAAGTAGATGTCAGTAGTATTTCTGAAGTTCGGCCAAATGTCCCTGGGATAACTATTAATATTCCGCTAGTAGTCAACGAGGAAACATTTGATGATGAAGAAGAGGCTTCTGAGTTTTCATCTTCTGAATCTGAGTTCGACGATTCTTCTGAAGAAGATGAAATCCGTGATTGATATTAGACACATAAATTACATGTTCATATTTCAATTCTGCTATCCGGGTTAAAAAAACCGGGGCATTTTTTCTTTTAAAGGAGGGGGGGTGGTGTGGTGATTTTGGTTTGCATGTAATTCAATCGTTTCTAGTGAATGTAATGTTCTTATTTGGTACCAAAGTATCCATTGGCTTCTAACAAAGTAGAATTTTCTTTGATTTGTAAAATGAGTATCCGTGCCTTTCGATGTTGAAATGAGGGTACCATCTGTAGAAAGTTGCATGTGTTGATTTTAAGACTTTCTTTATGAGTTCTATGTCGGTGAGCCGTTGATCGTAAATACTAATTGCAACAGTGACATTTCTTTTATCAATCTCTCGTGTTTGCTGATTCCTGTATTGAAAGTTGAAACTGTAAAAGGAGGTAAAATGTAAACACGTGGGGGGAAAAGGAAAACTCATGTGTTGAAATGGTTCTTTATAGTGTATCTTTGTTGGTTGGTGCTTCAAAATCTTCTATTTCAATACATGTACTGAATTCGTAATATATTTTTTTTTGTACAAGAATTTATGTTTGCTAAACCCTTTCAAGTTGGTCTGCTTTCCGATCATGCAACTAAGAATAGCTCCAATGCATATTGCATAATTATGTTATTGACAAGTAAATTTGTGTTGCTATATAAACTGAATGTGGTATTTTGCCCGTTAATTATCTATGTGCTAGTCTATTAATGTTTGTTTATTTAATTTATTTTCCTCGAGATCATATTGTTAATCCTTGATCTTGAAAGGGCCTAAAAAACTTGCAGAATATGGAAGAGAGAACAAACTGTTTTGAATAACATAGTATGCTCTGCATGCACCTTTTATTGATCTATGCTCTAGATATTCAGATAAAGTAGCAACTAGCACGGGTACTTACGAAGAGTATAGTATTGATTACCGTGTGAAATTTGCACAAATCACAAAGATAATTGGTATCTGCACCCTTAATGTTATCACAAGTCATATTTACCTTTATGCTAGAAGTGCATAAAGATTTTCTTGGTGGTGATTTTATTGAGCTATTTACTGTCTAGTTGACTTCAAATGTCTAATGACAACCAATTTATCAATTTGATTGTTTGTAGATTCCTAACTGACAGCTCAAGGAATGTCTAGTGCTGGTCAACAGGGGGATATGCCTCCATCTTCCTCCGGTAAGTGATATGGTAGTGTGATTTTTTACAATGCATATTCTCATTGTATTTGACATATATTGGATATTAATAACAGTCTTCTACTACAGCTCCAAGGAGGCGAGGGGCGAACAAATTAAAACGCGTGCAGGAGGCCACGGAACCTTGGTGGTGGATTCTAACACCTATGGGCAGCCCTGCAATGATGTGGAGTGTCCTCTAGCTCGCTTCATTGGGCTCTTGATCAGGGACCCCAATTTGCTCGACATCAATGTCAAAGACTGGAGAAAAGTCCCTAACGATCGGAAGGAAATGTTGTATGACACCATTTGTGTAAGAAATCCCATCTTCAAACTGTATCAATTTTATCTTATTTGTATTTGTGAATTTCTGCATTTATGTTCAATAACTTGATAGGTTTATGTTCCAACACATTTTCTTTACCATATTTATAAGTGCTAACTTATTTTTCCAAGTGAAAACCATATAAAAACATCCTTGATGCATTACAGTCCTTATTATTTCAGTGCTTTTATTTGTAAACGTATTTATGTTCCATAATTTGAACGAGACATTGTTTATGATATAATATGGAGCTCTTGGTGTGTTTGAATGCTTTGGTGCAGGCAAAATTCGATGGACTTGAGGGTCCAAAAGTGAAAAAATGGGTCATGGGTAAAATGGGTGACCTTTTTCGGGGTTGGCGACAAGAGATTAGAGACAGCCATTTTGACCTGGATATGCCTTTGCATGACCAGTACAGACATTTCGACCATCGAGTAGATCCAGATCAATGGAGGCAATATGTAGATTATTTGCATACCCCTGAAGCAAATGTATGATATTGAAAGACACTTTTAAGTTTAAGTACATTTATTTTGTGAATTTTCTGCAATTAAAGCTAAAACTGACCCTTGTTTCATTGTATTATAAGTAATTTCGAAACGGAATAAGGCAAATCGGGGCAAGTCAACTATGTCCCACACTGCTGGGACAAAGCCATACTGCCGCTACCGCGCAGAGCTGGTATATTTTAACATTACCATCCATAGTGAGGATAAAAAAACATACAAGAACTTCTATAAATGTTTTCATATTATGAGAATATAAAAATTAGAATGTGCATTGTGCCTTGCAAATGTTCTTCCAATTTCTATCACTTGGATATAAGCTGATTTGCAGAATCATATTCTTATCTGAATCTAAATATTCAAAACAAACACAGTAAGATCTTAACACACTGTAATGGGCCCTTGTGTATCCCCAAACGAAAAGCAAATACTGCATATGGCAGCAATGGTCGAAAGCGCTAGTGGTGCTAGGATCATGCAACTACAAAATTTGAGTAAAATGCAACACGTTTTCAGCAGCCTAGCTCTCAAGGAACCTTGCAGTATACGAAGAGTGCTGTAGTTTTCTCTTGAATTCCTATTCCTCTTTGAGAAATGCTACTTAATAAGTAGAGGATTGGTTTTGGGTTGCTTAGAGGCTGCATTGCAGTCCAATTTTCACTTAATAATCAGGGTTAGTAAATCTCAACATTCGATCACTTTTTTACAGCCCCAAATTTTCTGATCATTGTCACGTGATATAGATTGATTTTATGTTGTTCAAGGATTGCATTGCAG